>OX638099.1:2348951-3598951 GCA_951804965.1 Horisme vitalbata
TATTCATTACTTTCAAATTTCTAAATTCCCTTATCGAAGTTTGAATGAATACCGAAAGAATGTGAGCATGAACTATGGGGTTTAAGGGGTTCTAACTGCCACCTTCTGAACTCAAGCCAACCTCACCTACCTGTGGTACACAGTGCTACCACCGGGGCTCTAGCGGCTGACTGATAGCGGCATAGCGCAGCCTTACACCAGCACAGCTAAATTCCCTGACAGAACGGGCTGCAGCGTCGGAGGTGCGAGATGCTGTGCCCTGCGATCCACAAATCGCATACCCAGCATGGGGATTATGAGCAAATTCCTCTTCATATTAGAGGTATATGTCCATTGTCCAGCAGTGGACTGATAGGTATATGCTGGTATTGTTGTTGATGAGCATGAACCGTATTTAATGTTTGGACACATGTAGCTTCTCCAACTACCCACTAATATCTTCATAGATCTCCATACTCGTAGTAACGTATTTGTATATTTAGGAAGTGGCGATACCATGGATTACAACAACAATAACAACACCAGCATATTCATTCAGTCCACTGCTGGAATGCCCAGCGTAGGGATATGCCCATAATCCCCACGCTGGGCATTCTGGTTGGGGATCTTTTCAAACCACTGATGCTGCTGCCCGTCGGCGCGCGGCGGGGACTTAGATGTGCACATGTTAGGCTGCGCTATGCTGCAATCACTCAGCCGCCAGAGCCCCGTTTGTTATTCAGCATGGTGCACCACGAGAGGTTGGCTTGGGTTCCAAAGATGGCGGTTAGAACCCCTGACACCCCATGGATACGATAGATAATACGATTAATATAGTTTAAATTATTCTTACAGCAACAGTACTCTGTTTGTCATCGGCAAGTGGTGGAGGGTTGACAGTGCTCATCAGGAAACTGAACACACCGAACAATATTAAAATAAACGTTGAATAAGTAATCACGCAGATCGTAGCCTTGGACATCAGGAAAATAAAAATAAATAGCGATACAAAAAGAAACATAAAATCAAGAAATGTCAGACTGACAGTTTTAAGCATAGAGAAATTAAACGCTATTCTATAAGTGTAAGTAAGTGTTACCATCAAAGACGCGACGTGTCGCTTAGCCATGCCTACCTCCTTATGTACGATTCACACCTACTGGCGCGCGTCGGAGAGCATCCTAGCGCATTTTAAAACATGCTAGAGGAAATTGAAACATCCACAAAGCAGTTGCGTTCTATATTTAAGTTAAGCACTTTTTTATTGCTTTGTGAATGTGGTCATCTAGGCATGTTTTGTGATTACCTATCTTACCTCGACAGGTCTTTTAAATAACATTTAAGCTATGTACATATCTCGGGAAGAGACTAGATACCCACGACACAGGGAATCCTAGTGTGGGAGCTAGTGATAACAATGTTGATTAGCAATATCTATAAATATGGTCTAACTTTTTGTAACTTAGCTTATGTACTTAGGTACCTAATGGTTACTAAACAATATCATAGTTTGTACTGTACAACTTTTTGGTGCAATAAACGTTATTCACTATTATTATTCATTTGCATGTAATATCTACTTACGGATCTATTTATGTCAGTGTTTGACAAAGCTCAAAGCTGCGTAAATTGCATGCAAATAAGGAACTTACTGCTTTGTAGATGTTTCAATTTCCTTAGCTTATTTAAAAAGGCTCTCCGATGCTCTCCGACGCGCGCTGGTAAGTGTGAATCTTACATAATAGTACTACGTAAGTAGCTTACTATTCAAGCCATCACTAGGGTAGTGGCGGACGGAATAGTGATTCCAAATGACACAGAAGCCAATTAATAAAGAAGTGAAGTGAAGTGGTGTCAATCATTTACGTTTGCAACCATAGATCTTTTTTGCAACAGAGTTGCACACCGAATAGTCGGCACAGGACCTTTATTTGGCAAACTTTGACATTTCATCTGTCCAAATTCAAAGAACGTCAATTTACATACTGTCTAAGTTTAACAGGACCGGTGCTTATCATTTCAGTCAACTGAGTCGCCCGCACAAACTACTAGGATTAGTCGCGCGTCGGAGAGCATCGGAGAGCATTTTATAACATGCTAAAGGAAATTGGACCCACAAAGCAGTTAATTTCCATAATTGCATAATTGCATCCAATTTACGCAGCTTTGAGCTTTGTCAAACACTGGCATAAATAGATCCGTAAGTAGATATTGCATGCAAATAAGGCACTTAACTGCTTTGTGGATGTTTCAATTTTCTCTAGCATGTTAAAAATGCTCTCCGATGCTCTCCGACGCGCGCCTGTAGGTGTGAATCGTACATTAATATAGCCTCACGTACCATCAGGTACCGATGATAATAAAGCTGAATTCTACAATATGTACTGTTACTCATCATCATCATCGGCTTATAGTCCACTGCTGGACATAGGCCTCCCCTAATCAGCTCCATTGTCCTGGACAGGACAGAGAACTGTTACTACCTTAACTCTTTTTTTTTTTATCGTACTTCAAGATGGAACAAGCACATGGCCCACCTGATGTTAAGTGGTAACCATTACCTATCACAAAGCATTGCATCATACAACACGTTTTTCCGAAACGTGCTGTACGATGCAATGCCCTCGTCCATCAACTTGAGGCATGAAGATGATAAGCCTCTTGTGCCTGTAATTTCACCGGCAACCATATCCTTCAAACCGAATCACAGCTCAGCTGCTTCAAGGCAGAAATAGGCATGGTGGCAGTACCACCCCGGATGAGCCCTTCACAAACAACTCTACTACCTCCTAAAACTCATTCAATACGTTTACTTTACGTAAATTTTAGGAAAAAAAGTTACTCAAATATTTTTTCCTAGATAAATAAATAGGTACTGCTACTAAGCTACCCGCGTAGACTAGCAGCTAAGTACTTATGTAGAATAGCTACGTACATACGTATATAGCATGGATACGCGGGTAATGCAAACATACTATGCTCACTATACCTACTACGCTAGTCGCGTAGATCTGCCGCTCCGCACGTAGACTAATAGCTATGCACGTAGACTAATAGCTACGCACGTAGCTTGGCTACGCGCGTAGTGCGTCTACGCCCATGGACACGGAGGTTACGCAAACATTGCAACTACGTCACCCGCGTAAAACTTGCGCTTCGCGCGTAGACTAGCCACTACGCACGTATAAGTAAAGACTTACTACAACCTAAAAATGTAGCTCGAATACAAGGTTCAGTTAAAAAATTTATAAAAAAACATTTTTATATTAAATATTTTATTAGTTCCTTTCACTAAGCATTACTTAGACGAACTTAGGTACAATTATATTAAAATTAGGCCCTATTTCAGTTTCTTTTTTGTCATCTCATCGAGGTCTACGTAGTGTTCGGGGAGCTGAAAAAAAATGAGGATCAGAAAACCCTAAGGCGTCGTTGGGAAGTTGACCAAACTTGATCAACTAGAGCAAGTAAAAGTTGTACCTGAAGTGGGATCTTAGCTATACGCATGTATCTTGACCGTACTTCTGTTTGGAGGCCCTGTTCCACTCTCATCATCATCATCATCATCATCATCAGCCTATAGTCCACTGCTGGACACAGGCCTCCCCTAATGAGCAGTCTTTCGCAGATCATGGCCGGAGGGCGACCTACACTTCGTTTGCCGAGCCGGTCTCCACTCAAGAACTCGTTTACACCAACGTTTATCGGTTCTTCGGCAGGGTATTGCCAGCCTACTGCTACTTCAGCTTGCTAATTCTCTGAGCGCCTCTCCACGTAACAAATCCTGACTAAGGAGTTCTTTTTTAGCCAAACCAGGGCTCAATCAATCAACCTCAATAGTTGACGTAAAATGTTGGTCATTAGGAAAGCGTAATTCAAAATAACGCTTTGGCATTGCTCAAAATTCTTCGTACACTTAAGATAAGTAGGTATATCTCGTTTGGCGCAGCGGATCACCAGCCGACTGACTCGCAAGAGGTGCAGTATCGATTCCCGCAGCAGGAAGTGGACAAATGTGTTGGATATTCTGACAAAATTGAGAAGTCGTAGTCCAAAGCAAGTTGAGTTATGACTGTTTAGTGAAAGGTTGAAAAAATATGATGCATTTACCAGGATCGGCGTGTCTGCAACATCCTGCCCAACATTGCCGGACTGCACCATCTTCACTGCTTTAGCGGGGAGCTCCATCAAGGCAGGATCTATAACCGTCATCAGGTACAGAAACGTGAAGAATACACCCACGGTCATGAACGAATACACGATTAAGTATAGAAGCACTTTCATTATACGTAGTTGTTGGATTCCTTCTATATTTGAAGTAACAAAAGTGGTCACAAGAAGTGGTTACTTGTTTTAAATTCTTATTTTTATTCACGTATGCCTGAAACTCCAAAATTGGATGTGTAATTGGCTACACAGATAACAAATTTGAAAGAAAATCCTCAGAGCAAATCATAGCAAATTATCATGGATGGTAATCTCAATGACTAAAGAAACAAATTACGGTAATCTTGTCCATCTTGTCATCATTAATTTATATCCAGATCCTCTCTGTATTCTGTGTCCAGAGTCAGACTGGGGCAAAATTTTACCTCATTTAGGGCAGCCACCTTTTCTTTTTTAGTTAAAGGGCTTTATTCTTGGGAAACTATGGGTTTATTTTGAAGAAAAAAACAAAATTTTATTTTCGGAATTTAAAAAAAAATTACAGTCAGCCAGTCTCTATCTACTATATTTCCCTACAGGAACACTCTTCCCAAAATACCTTACCAAAACATACCGTAAAATTTCAAAAATGTAAAAAAAAACGTTTTCCATACAATTTATACAATTTCTATGAAGCGCCATTCGCCACAACATTGAGTTCATGCATTCGATAGAGCAAGTTATCCTTGGATTTCAACAACTTCAGCCTTTATCAGTTCACTGTTGGACATAGGCCTCTCCTTATAAAAAGGGGGATATGCCCATAATCCCCACGCTGGGCATGCGGGTTAGGGATCGCAGGGCACAGCTTCTTCCACCACCGACGCTGTTGCCTGTCGGCGGTATGGGGATTTAGTTGCGCCAGTGTTAGGCTGCGGTATACCGCAATCAGCCGTGCGCCAAAGCCACTTTTTTATATAGCAGGGTGAGGTTGGCTTTAGTTTCAAATATGGCTGACGCTGCTAAATCTGTGGAAGAGTCCTCAAGAGCACCCATAGTTTTGGTATAATAGCGTTATGATGGAACGTGGTGGATTTGGCCGGAAGGGATAGGTTTACCATATCTCAGGATTTGTCCTGAGATCTCAGGATTTTTGGAATTTTCAGTAAAATAGAGTAGATTTTTCAGTCATTTTTATCATGTACAAAATAATAAT
This sequence comes from Horisme vitalbata, assembly GCA_951804965.1. Taxonomy (NCBI): domain Eukaryota; kingdom Metazoa; phylum Arthropoda; class Insecta; order Lepidoptera; family Geometridae; genus Horisme; species Horisme vitalbata. The sequence continues at coordinate 2,354,293 of OX638099.1, forward strand.
CTTCAAGTATATAGAGACTAATTTAAAGTCAATTTTGGTCAGTGTAAATTGCAGAAATAAATTCAACACTCAAATCTATGAAACCTATTCTACTATTCTAATCATCTGTTTAATCATATTTAATTTTCGATTACTTATACCTTTTTGAGTAAACTTGTGTCTTTGAAGCTGTAATTACGTTTTCAGCTGTAATTACGTTTTCGCGAGAATTCGAAAAAATCCAGTATATTACAGGATTTTTCAATGGAAACCAAGCTTTTCTTTGAGTTTAAAATTTTCTATCTGGTAACCCTAGGAAGCGAGGAGGCCGGCATAATAATCATTCGATGCCCCGTAATGGAATGGTATCAATGAGGATTTCCCCAAGTAAAAAAAAGAGTTTCAAATAATATGGAGGTTGTTACCCCTTACACAACCCCTTGAGATTTGTGACTTCAAAAATTGGAAAAATAAATTGTTTGTATGTTTGTCGCAATTAAACTCCGTAACTGCTGAACGGATTTGGATGACACTTACATAGTATAATTTATGAATTTGTGCCCTCCAATAACATGTTAAAGGCTACGTTTTATCCTGGTAACTAACACGTTTAGTCAGTTTCTGAAGGGTAGTTATTTACATTTATCATTTCATTTCATTTATTCACAAACAATAAATTATTGTGTCGGAAATATTTTACATACAAAAAAAAGGGTACATAATTCTGATCTTAGGCTAGGCACACAAAGAGGATTTCAGGTAAAACAAAGAACTTAAAAACAGTCATAAGATTAACAAGGGGAACAACTGCCTGGGTCAAAAAGTATAAACAAAATTTATATACCTACCTACTTGTTTTGCTTAGCTGTATAAGTTCTATACCCAAACGTAATATATATATTAAATATTAATCAATAAATTCAAGTCAATAAATTAATAGATGTCAAAATCAACAAATTAATACATGTCAAAATAAGCAAAATTAAATTAAAATTATCAGATTCTACAATAAGTAGTATGTCAAACAAGTAATACCTATAAGTAATACAAACAAAGTATTGCAAACCTCTAACAAAGAAAACTTATTATAATCATTCGACTTTAATTAACCATTGAATTTTTGTCATTGCAAAATTCGTCAATTGAGTAGTAGCACTTTTTCAACAAGAACCGTTTTAAAAAGTTTTTAAATTTCGTCAAACTGTACACAGATTTTAATGACACTGGCAGCTTATTAAAAAGTTTGATAGCTTGATAGCGAACACTGTGTTCTGATATTTTTAGTCTAGGTGTAAATTCGTTTTTAATGTCTTTTCTTCTAGTGCTTTCCCTAAGAGTTCTTTCTTCCTTATTCTCTAGCGTGTTCAAACGTTTTATCAAGTCTGTGAGAAGGACTAAAATGTACAAACATGGCACCGTCAAAATTTCTAATTTAATGAAGTGTTCCCTACATGAATCAGTTTGCTGTAAACGCATCATTGTCCTTATAGCTCGTTTTTGCATAGTAAACGCCAAACTAACATTATATGCATAACTATTTCCCCAGAACATTATGCTGTAACGAAGATGCGATTCAACTAACGCATGATAAACTAGCTTTAGCTGATCGATAATAACTTCATCCCTGAGACTTCTAATAGCATAGCATGCAGAGCTTATACAACTTTCAATACTACTTAGCTCTGTTTTCCAATTTAAAAACATGTCAATATTTATACCTAAAAACTTAACAACATCTGTAGATTCAATTATTATATCATTAAACTTTAAATTTATCTTATCTTTGTTTTTTGATGTCTGCTTAAAGAGCAATATATTTGTCTTCTTCATGTTTAGAATAAGATTATTAGTTGAAAACCATTCTGAAAAACCTTTTAAAGCTACGTTTAATTTACCGTTAAGTTCAGCTAAAGAGCCTGCCGAGACAACCGCATTTGTATCATCAGCGAAGACCACAAGCTTTGTATCGGGTTGATAATTTTCCATGTAAGGTATTAAATCATTTGTGAATACAATAAATAAAACCGGTCCTAAAATTGATCCTTGTGGAACACCTCTTGTAAGTGTGGTCAATTTAGATTTATAAATTACTTCTTTATTATTATCTATACTTCTAATTTCGACAAATTGTTTGCGATTACTTAAATATGACTGGAACAAATTCCATGACTTACCCCTTATTCCATAAAAATCCAATTTATCTAACAGTATGTTATGATCAACTGTATTGAAAGCCGAACTTAAATCCAAAAATAGCCCCCCTACTCTCTTTTTATCATTTAGCTTTCCTATGACATCATCTAACAATGTGTTAATAGCGTCACCTGTACTTACATTGATTTGATAGCCAAACTGCCTTTCGTTTAAGATTCCATTTGTAATTAAGTGTCTAATAAGTCTGTCTTTCATTATTTTTTCATACATTTTTGACAATACCGGTAGCAATGATATTGGTCTGTAATTTTTCGGATCAATTTTTGAGCCTTTTTTAAAGATTGGCAAAATTCTAGCTATTTTAAGCTGCTCTGGAAAAATGTCAGATTCAATACATAAATTAAAAAAATATGCGAGAGGTGCTGACAAAATATCACTATTATCTTTTATTATCTTAACCGGCATTTCATCATACCCATAAGATTTTTTATTTTCCATTGTCTTTAATATTTTGCTTATTTCAATTTTACTAACACGATCAAAAACCATGCTTGTCTCAACTCTAAGGCTGTTTCTTACGATAAAATTTGCCGCTGTATCACTTAAATTTGCACTAAGACCTAGCATATTACTTGTGTCAAATTTGTTTGCAAAGACGTTCACAATATCTTGTGGTTTGTGTATTAATTTGTCATCTAGCTTAAGTTTTAACGGTCCACTGCTTAAACTTTCCTGTCTTACATTCCTATGTCTGTTTACTACCTGCCAAATGGCTTTCGAGCAGTTTTTTGCTTTACGCACTTCTTCTTGTACAGCAATTTGTTTAGCTTTTCTTATAACTTTCTTATATAGTTTTAAATATCTTTTTTTATAAGCTATAGCATCATTGTCATTCCGAATATTTATAACCAAGAACCTTTTCATTTTACTAGAAACCCTGATACCTTTAGTTAACCACATAATTTTTTTTATTCTAGAATGTTTAATATATTTTTTAGTCTTTTTAAACTTATTATTAAAAATATCGTATAGATTCTTTAGAAAACTATTTATGCCCATGTTATACCAGTTTGTGTTACTCACACTATCTCTGAAACTTTCTAATCCACATTCACTATATTTCCTGCGACAAACTTGAACCTTTTGCATTGTTTTGTTTTTTTGTATAATGTCAACTATACATGAACAAAACAACCCTGCATGACCGTCTGCTAAGCCATTATGGCTCACATAAAAATTTGATATATTATTATCCCCCATATTCGTCAAGATGTTGTCAATTCCAGTGTTAATATTATTTCTAATAAAAGTAGTTTCTTCAATTAAATATTTAAAGTTATAGCATGTCAAAAGTTTTGTAAATTCATTTTTTTGTCTGTCATTAACCAGTACATTAACGTTAAAATCGCCAAGCAGAAAGCATTTCTTGTCAAAAAAGTGCTCTAAACATCATCATCATATACCTTGATTCCACTGTTGAACAAAGGTCTCCCCCAAGGATTTCCACGAAGACTCAAGACCGTGAGCCCTCCCTATCCACCTATTATCAACAATCTTGATCATCACATCACATCACATCAGCCTATATCAGTCCACTGCTGGACATAGGCCTCCCCTAATAAAGGGGGATATACCCATAATCCCCACGCTGGGCATGCGGGTTGGTGATCGCAGAGCACAGCTTCTCGCACCACCGACGCTGCTGCCCGTCAGTGGCCAGGGGATTTAGCTGTGCCGATGTAGGCTGTGCTATGCCGCATTCAGCCGGCTGCCAGAGCCCCGTTCGTTGTTTAGCAGGGTGCACCACGTACAGGTGGGGTTTGCTTAGGTTCCGAAGATCGGGGTTGGAACCCTGTACACCCCACAATCTTCTGTACAATCTGTACAATCTTGATGATGTCGTCTATCTGGTGGAGGCTGGGTGGAAGGTCTCCCTACACTTCATCTTCCAGATCGCGGTCGCCATTCGAAATTTATTCCCCAACGGTTATCGGTTCTACGGGTTTTATGGCCTGCCTAGCTGCCTACTGCCACTCCAACTTGTTAGTTATTGTAATTAAAATCAATATTTTGTTTTAGATATTTTTTTGCTCTAAGCTTAAAACATACTTCCTTTATGCTTTGCTGCAGTCGGTAGGTTTCTCTATGGTAGGTACATATATACTAGTCTGTGGGACAAACACAGATGTTGCACAGAATCCACAAAACTTTATTCCAGCGCTATATTCCATAGAGTAACTTATATATTTATTCTACAAAGCTGACTATGACGGAAATTATCAATTTATGTCATTTTTGACATACCTAATAAGTACCTACCTGCTTAATTTGTTAAAAATACTGTTGGATTTTTGCTAAGCGTTATTTAATTCCACAAAGTACGTTTATAGTTCCATAAGGTTATTTCCACTCTATCCAGACTGAATAAATTAGAAAATAATATTAGAGTACCTAGACCTACCTACCTTCTAACTAGATACTTGGATTTAGTCCTTTATTTTATTTGATTTTTACTTATTTCAAAACAAAAAGCAATAGAATTTCCCTACAACTTTGTGCTTTTACACATTCAACGCTTTGTTCAGAGCTGTATACCTGCCAATTTCCTTATTTTCCTATTTATATTTCCAGCTATGACCAAAGGCTCCGAGGTCCACAGCGTTACGGATTCGGAAATAGGCTCTATCCAATCCGACCGGGTCAGCAAACTTAGTGCCATCCTCTGCCCAACAGTCTGCGCATTACTCCTCGTCAGCATTTTTGCTATTTCTTTCATCGGGACCAAGTTGGCCTACGAGCAGTATGACGCCTTTTGCTCTGGTAGAAGATTCGACATAGCCAAGCTTTACATTTTTTCCGTCCCTACTCCTAATTTAAATGAAAAACAGTATAAGATTTGAAATCATGTTTTGAGTTTTTTCAATAAAATTTATTTTGTATGACCGAGGCGACATCTCTTAACACACATAGAAACTAGGTTGGTCGATGGGTTGCAAAGAGTAAAGTAGGTACCTACCTACCTACCTAATAAATAGACCATAAACGATGGTTTGTCGGCGACCTCTGTATAGCACCTTGTCTTGAGTTTTTCCGGCGTGCGACATCTTGTAGTATTTATTGGTACTACAGGGATAAGTTAGTATAATTGCCACATGATGGCGCTTTACCTAATTAATTAATTATGTAAGTACACGGTATGTAGGTACCTTTTTTATTTTATTAAATTCTTTTGTACATAAACATAAGTATAAAATTCCTTTATAATTTAAATCTTTTTTTTTTTATCTGCACTTTATCGAGTTCGCTTTTCGTCAAAAGAACCTGTCAGGTTTTTGCTAGTGGCAACTCGGCAACTCACGTAAAAAAGTTAGTTGTTATATTGTTGCCAACTTGTTTTTTTCTGCGACATCTAGCACAAAAACAGCAGCATAACCATCTACACTAATCTACACTACTACACCAATATTATAAAGAGGAAAGATTTGATTGTTTGTTTGTTTGCATTGAATAGGTTCCGTAAGTAACAAAATGATTATTTAAAAAAATACACCGTTGGGTAGCTACACTATCTCCCTCCGGGTAACATAGGCAACAATATTTTTTTAAAACAAATTGGATCCTTAATAAAACTTCAATAATGTAACCCGATACGAGGTATAAAAAAATGACCTAAAAATTCCCTACATCGCGTGCGCTGCAAAAACTATTGATGATAAAACAAAATAATGTACTACGACTTTGCAGAAAACATCATTAACTACAAGTGTCGTGACAGCTAGCTATCTATTATACACTCATAGGCACAATTAACCCCCCAGCTCGTTGTAAATAAAAACGAAATAACAACCAAATTTTTGTTTTACGTTATTATTTTTGTTTTACTTAATTACTACTAGCTGACCCGACAGACGTGGTCCTGTCTCAAAGAAGACTCCTGTTTCGAAGTTAAAGAAACATGCATAAAAGATATCGAAATGAAAAAACAATCAAAAAGGATATTGAAGAGGACTAAGCAATCAATAGGATATGAGAATATATGGTGGAAAATGCCACTAAAGATGATATCGATGTTAATGACGCAATAAAAGAGGAAATCGATGTGGGAGAAGCCATTAAAGGGTACACTGAAGTTGAAGAAGCAATCAGAGCCCTTCTCTACCCTACCCTACCCTTACCCCTACCCCTACCCCTAACCTACCCCTACCCTTACCCTACCCTACCACTATCCCTACCCCTACTCTACCATTACCCTACCTCTACCCCTACCCCTATTTTAAGTATCTTATTTCCGTCTCCTGGTTCTAAGCTACCTCCCCCCCAATTTTCATCTAAATTGGTTAGCTATAAATAGTGTAACTAACACGACTTTCTTTTATATACATAAATATAGATTATGTAATTCTGTTGTAGGCGATAGCAGCGCTGCGTCCGGATTTGAGAGGTGGCGCAGATTCTACATTTTCAAATTACCCAGTTGGCAACCCTGAAATGGGCGGCCGATTTTCTTCTTCAGCAAGCAGTTCGTTTCAGTAGCTTTTATTACTATTTTCTGTAAATAAAGACCTTTTCCTGATTTTCTAAGTGTGTGATCTAGTGATAGTGTTATTTCTTCGCCTTTCCTGCTAAATCACGTAAGTGCTAACTGTATAAATCCGTATAAAATACCAATTACATGTTATATTGATTGTATGTTGGGTAGGTAGGTGCCTGTAAAAGGCCAATGTCAGCCACTAAGTAGCTTCTAGCCAGACGATCAAATGGAAAACGTACAAAATTTTATGAAACATGAATTGTATTATTTTTACCTGTGCTCGCACAAACCATAAATTAATGACCGCTATCAATTTGTATTGTATCACCATTAATAAAAAAAAGTTTTAATTTTTTTCTTTGCTATTTGGATCGTAAACGAATATCTCTCAACCTATAACAGCTCTTTGGATATATTCCAGCGTCGCTGTGTATGAAAAATTAAATATTACAACACAATTTGCTCCAAAATCCAATGGAAATGGTTTTACTTACAAACCATTTATTTATTTATTGGATAACTGACTAGAGATACACAGACAACCAAATTAATAGTAGCTGACATTCTAGACTAGTTAGAGCATTCAGCATATAGTAGACATAGGTATTGAATATTTCATTTATTAACACATTCCCTCTTCGCTGAACCACATATGGTTCAGGAAACTTGGCCTGTGTTTACTTTGTACACACACTAGGTACCATGTTGTCTGTCAGCTCTTTTTATTTTACTTCGGTATCTAGAAAAGTTTTTAAAACCTATCTGCATCTGCTTATGTTATGTATGTTATGAACAATTATTGTTGCTTTATAAAAATAGATAATTTAGATCTCGTAAGTGATTTGTGATCTTGAGGGAATTAATAAAGATCTTACTGTATAAACTTGCGCTTGGATAGCTCTGTACATTCCTGAGCCATATGTGCATTAGGTTCAGCCTAGACAGAGCAGAGAGGATTTTATAAAGGCACTTGAAAATCAACTTTAAATTAGAATGCCGTCTGATGTATGGCGATCGGTACCAAGACTAAAGTAAGTGCGTCAAAAAAATATCCAATAAGTTTTTAGTCAATTCTACTGTCAAAATAATTAAAAATGAGGGTTATTGCCATAGTAACACTTTACATCAATGTTTGTTGCCATAGCAACGTATATATCATTGGTTGTTGTAGTCTAATGGCGGCGTGCAACGGAAACCAAATCACCAAAATATTTTTTAACTTGATTATTAATCGAGTCGGTGTGTAAAACTAAAGAAAATGTTAATGACATTTATAAAATATAATAAATTTTATGGGATACCTTCGGTTTTGACGCAATTGGTACGGGTTCTCGGCATTCTCCTTTATTATGATTGAATAAAGTGCATATATATGCTTGAACCAGACAAAAAATACTCACGCATCCTCAGAGATACAGGTTGAAGCATATATGCACTTACAATAATTTTAGTTGATTTTTGAGTGCCTCAATAAAATCCTCTCCGCTGCGCTCCTCTCTGTCTGCGCTGACCGTTAGGGTACACATACAATTTCTATAGCAAATATTTCTACAGGAAGCACTTCTGTATGATTATATAGTAAAGAAAAATGGCAAATGTCTTCTGACAACATTGTAAAATTTCTGCAAAAAATCTATTAGAATTCCGGCTCAGTTTGCTTTTTTGTTTGGGACAGGGAGCATGTTAAATAAATTATCTAAAAAAAAACGTTTCTGTTTGTCCTATGCCATGCCTATTATTTTAACTCCCACTTCATCTATTAAAGCAAAAAATGTCTTATTTTCACCACTATTGTAATTCTTAAGTCACATCAAGTTATTTATTAGACAATGCCTTAAAAAAACTGGCCAAGTGCGAGTCGGACTCGTGCACGAAGGGTTCCGTACCTTTGTAAGGGAGTCTCACTTAAATATTTATATTATTCTGTTTTAAGTATATTTTGTTATAGCGGCATAGAGAAATACATCATCTGTGAAAGTTTTATCTGTCTAGCTATCACGGTTCATTGTGACAGACCTCCAAATTTTCCGATTTCCTAGAAGTACGTAGTAGTGCCATATTTATAACTTGGTCGATGGACCTCAAGTTAGGCTTCTGTCAGCGCAGAAGCTAATTTAGTTCCTAAAAGTTCTATTGCGCAGCTAAATAGCTAACTTCAGGTCCGCCAAGTTATAATTCTACAGTGCCACACTGTACCTTGAACACAAAATGTTGGCAGAACACTGCATCAGAAGGTAGGTTAGGTAGGACAGGATATAGATGACATAACTTTTCAAAAAATATAGCTAGCACAAACATTAGAAAGATATGAATTTTACACACTTCTTTATAGGCCACAAGTCACAAGCAGAATTAAAAATCTTTATTCAAAGCTAGGTAGCTACACATTTCACCTGCAACCCCTCGCATTCATATGCTGTCTTTATGTAAGACCTCATTTCGGTCGGCCTCATCAAGAGACAAACATTTACTACCTGCTCTGCACCTTTTGTTTCTTTGCTTAAGGGGAAACCCGGGCACTTTTATACAAACGCATGAAAAAGAAAATGTGACCTACTTTCGCGCTTTATAATGATAAATATATCTTTTAGGACTGCGTACTTAACGTGTAAAAATGGGACCCTATTACTAAGACTCCACTGTCCGTCTGTCAGTCACAAAGCTGTATCGCATGAACCGTTGACAGTTGAAATTTATTTCTGTTGCCGCTATAACAAGTACTACACAAATACTAAAACAAAATAAATTAATATTTAAGTGAGGCTTCCAACGTACAACGGTACGGAAACCTTCGGCGCGGCTCCGACTCGCACTTTGCCGGTTTTTATTCTATGTAGCATAATGATTATTAATAAACTGATACATTTGACGATCTCGTTGGCTCAATAGGCGAAAAGCAGGTTGATATGCAAGAGGTTGCGGGTTTGATGCCTGCTGTGAGACAAATGTAATCAGATCAGCAAATATTTGTTCTGTAGGGCGATCAAGAATATATCAACAAGGTTCTTCTTCGTATGAGCAAGTGGCCAACTCAGGTGCCGGAGTTTTTAGGCCGCCTGAAGCCCTTCGACATGGCTTAACGACTGAAAAAGCTGGAACCAATATTTTAACGTGCCTTCGCCAAGATTTTAAAGCACGGAAGTGCTCAGATCTAAATGCTGTATGTGCGCCAAGTAGTATTGTGGCAGATGTTTTGTAAAAGCGTTTGAGATGTGGTGTTGGAGAAGAATGTTGCGTATACCGTGGACTGAAAAACGAACTAACAAATCCACTATCGATCAACTGGGCAGCAAAACCATTCAAAAATATTTATTTTATTTTCTTAATAAAAGAAAAAAGACTTAGCGGACGATCACCTGCCGTTGGTCTGACCAAGTCAAGGCGCTTCCCAAGGGAGCCATCCCTTGAATTGCCGCCTTGAGGTAAGCCGAAGAGAGAACAGCATGGAAGCAGCTTATCAATACCTCAATACATATCACTCAGGATAGGCACGAACTTCAGCAATGAAGAATACGAGGAATAAGAAAATGTAGTAATACAGGCGAAATAGGTCATTAGAGCTCCATCCACACTCCATTAGTATTGTATTTTATCTTCACGGGACTTAGGTACATGTTAAATGAACAATTAGTGCATGAACCATAACTGATAACATTATCACTGTGACACCAGACTGCGCATGTAGCGAAAAGCAAGCTTAGGTGCTTTGTAGTGTACGTCACTAGCCAAGAAACAATTCATTTGTCTATAAGCAAGCTTTGTTTCATAACCTCTATCGTTGACCGAAGGACAACATATATTTTTTAAACTGATATTCATTTAACTCGCAAATTAGAATCTTCATGCTCAGACCAGCGCATCGGACTTCGGCCTCTAGGTGTACCTACAGACTAGTCTACTATTATTGTAAAGATACGTAATTTATTTCAATTTGGATCTCTCGGTTTTTTTTGGATATATTTCATATGCTCTTGTAAACAGGTTTGGATGTTCTCTGACAAAATCATCAAAGTAAATTATCCGATTTCCTTGCATTTTAAGTCAACTCAACTCTTGTCAGCACAATCAGAACTCAAGTGGACTATGCTTGAGTGGCAGATCGTGTCTCAAGTGCAATGTCCGAAGTCCAAAGCTCATAGTTCAGCATAATGACCCTCTATGCCTTGGGTAGACGAACTCAGGGCACGCCATAAAAAATGACGCATTATTAGTAGTGAAACCGTCGACCGTTTATATTCGTCTACTCTGATTATTCGACAAAACAATATATACACTTTATCGCACTCCTGTTGGTGGAAATCAAATTTCTAGGCATGGGCATGACGTAGCTCATACATAATTTAATATTCTATACTAACGCCCAACGTCACATATCGTGGGATTTCATAACTCCCAACAATCACATACATACCTTGACCATACATTAAAATACTATCCTTTGTCGTCAATATCAGGAACTAAGTGTACAAGTAGATTATGGTACAATGACACCCAGGCCCGGAAAAAGTCTATCTATCTATCTATTCAGCCGGTAACACCCACTGCTGAGTGAAAGCCGCTTCTCTATCACGCTACTCCTGGCGATACTGCCTTCACAATAGCCAAGGTCAATGATTTGGCAGCAGGAAATCTTCCGGAGGTTCTTCGCACCATCTGCCCCGCCTGAACCAGAACCGCTGCCAGAACTCGGAATAGCGGGGTTGCCGGGGACGGAACAAGTATCTGCAGTTATTGAATTGGCCTGTAGAGGGACTCGAACTCGAAACCTCTAGCATCTGAGCCAGTAATTCTTCCATTGTGCCAACGAGGTCGTCTAGCAACCGAAAAATACTTCTTTAGAAGAATTGTACAAGACTAAATTCTAAAATCAATAGGACGCAGCGCAGACTAAATAAAAGTGAACGTATTTCCTAATCTAATATTAGAAAAACCTACTTGAAGGATGTTAGCCTTGGGAAAGAAGGTATTTGTTCACTCGAGTTGTTCAGCCTTAAATCAGTAGGCAAGTTCTTGAACAGTCAGATTGTCATTGAAAATGTGTTCTTGAAAAAGGCCTTGTAAAGAGTTTGAAAATATTCAGACCGCGTCTTGAAGAGGCGATTTTCATGAATATTTTCGCTTTATTATGCAGAGATTTGAAGCTGCTTCTGTCTGGTAGCTAGTATGCTACTTACTGTTGTAGTTGTCCCCGTAATAGTAGTAATCTAAACAAAGAGCTTATTGGGGGCAGTATTACCACCATTGTTTTTTTCTGCCGTGAAGGAGCTTTGCTGTGATTAAAGGGTGTGGGTGCCGGTGAAATGACAGGCATACGAGGCTTAACTCACCTGTACCTTCCTTATTCTGTACCTGTACGGTATTTGACACCACTCACCACTGTCTTATGTTAATGGACCCAGGGCATTGTATACATACCTAATGCCCGTGCGAGACCAACGATGCATTGCTTATCTACCTGCCTGTTCCATCCACAAGTTGGTTAATAAAGTACCTCGTAGGTAAACTTCTCCAATGGCTTCTCTAATGGCTTGAGTAATATCTGATTAGTAATCATTATGCAATTGCAGTAATCTCAGCACGATCGCTAATTGCTCCGAGAATGCAGCGGAACAATGAATATCACAAAAGTTATCCTTGCATTCCTTTGTCTGCAATTTTCATTTTGATTTATCGGCTAGCTATTTGTAATTAATTGGATTTGATATCCCTGGCACTGGATACTGCTAAGAGATCAGCGGGGTGATCGGCTAACTCTGTTGCAAACAGAAATGAATGACACCGATCCTCACTTCACTTCACTTCTTTATTAAATGGCTTCTGGGATAGTTATCCACAATTTCGCCAGTATCAAGTATAATAATTGTTCATAATAATATGAGGCAACGTAGTACGGTTTATAAGTCCAGTCGTCCAGTCTTCAGTCAGGTCCTGTTTTCTGCTATAGCCATGGCGACTATAACAAAAGACGATCGGCGCACAATTTTCTTTATCAGAGAATTCCCGTTCAATCTTCTTTTATTCCATTTCACTAATACTTGTGTCTTTTATCTAACATTTATCGGTTATAATACCATGAATATGTCGTTACATACATTAGAAAAACACTAGAAAATAAAATTTTATAAAATTAACAACCGTCGTTCAAGATAAAAAAAACGGCTAACTCTGTTGCAAACAGTAATGTGATTGACACCGATCCTGTTTTAACAAACTGTGACAGTTTGTCAGTTGACGTTCATTGGATTTATGTCAAAATATGTAAAAACAGGATCGGTGTCAATGATTTCTGTTTGCAACAGAGTTAGCCGATCACCCCGCTTCTCTACAATGTTATTTACAACTAGCTTTTGCCTGCGCCTTGCGTTGTTTGTACTCAGAAAGATAAGCTTTTAGCCGAAGCCTATCCCGTTCAGTAGCTTGAAAGAGTAACTGTCTTCAAAAACAAACTTTCGCCTTCAATATATTAGCAGGATAGGGTATATAAGAAGGAAATTGAAGAAAAAATAACAGTGAAGGTAATTTCTAGGCAAAACACAATACAAACAATAGAATGCTTTTAAGTGTAGTTTTTACCATATGGATAATTAGGTATGATGTTGACACAAGACATCGGTACGGCACCATCAATAACCTACAAATTATGTGTACAGAACCCAAATAACTCTTACTTAGTTGTATTGTTTTTGTGTGTTGAAACAATCAATTCCATGCAAATGTATATTGACAGAATTAATTCCATATTTTCCATGGAAAATGTACGGCATTGACAGCTAGTAATTATTACCTGCGTTATCAGCTGACCCAACGCATACTTTGCCTTCAAATGAATCGATAATATCCACTGCGAAATGTTTGAAAAGGTAGAATTTTCTAACACTTTTTAATCCAAGGTTTTCTTTACCATTTTTTTCTATAACGTTCATAAACTAAGTTCACAGGTGTCTGAACCTAATTAATTATTCAAATACTTTTTTTACTTTAATTGCTGGACATTAAGGCGACGTTAAGAGCTGCTTCGTCTTTTTTGGAGGCTTTATCCTCATTGAGAAGTGAATATTTTATTTATGCTACAGACTTAGGTAATTAAATCAGTGTCCAGAATTGATAGATTTGCACGTATATTTCACTCCGGGCGCCGCGTGACTTCATCTGCGTAAAGGTTTTCCCCTCCGTACCCCCTCATCGACTGAGATTTAAGAAATCATTTCTTATGCATATTTACAATACAAAAGTGACACACCCTCCAAAATTGAAGTCTCTAAGACTAACGGTTTGGGCTGTGCATTGATAACATTAAAAAAATATAAGGCCAGCAGAATTTCTTACTTCTGTTTGGTCGCGTTACGAATTGGTGTAAATTAAAAACGTAGGAAAAGTAGGATCATTACAGTACACTTTGAATCGTTAATATTCAAAGTGTACTGTAATGTTCCTACTGAATAAAAAAAATTCTTTACCTTACAATAACAATGTAAAATTGTCAGTCAGTCAGTTGCAACCGCTTCAACCGCTTCATGAGAGTTTTTTAAATGAAGCAGCTTTATTACAATTTAAATAAATATATAAATAATATATAGCACACAGCATCATGTAGCCCAAACTAAGCCGAGGAACTAAGCAACTATGGAAACCACATGACAGATGATATACTACATGTATACATTTTTTGTAAATTACATGCATATTACACTATAGAACGAACACCCAGACCTGAGTCAAATATATGTTAATAATGCAAACATTCGTCCCGCGGCGGGAATCGAAACCGCAACCAACTGTGTCTCAAGTGGATCTTCGCCCACTGCGCCGCAGAGGTCTTCCGTCATATTTTGATACCACGTCAAAAATGTTATTAGTTGTCTAGCAAAGCACAATAGCCACAACAACAACATTATTAACATGAAAAGGCAATCTCCCGATAAACCTATTTCCCCTGAACAAATACGAAGGTACGTGATCTGATCCACGTACAATATTCCTTTGACCCTTGACTCCCCGATTCCCCATCCCAAGATGTGAACCATCCGTACCACTGACCCACTTTCACCTGAGATGCGTTCGTGACGTCAGCTGACGTCATGACACACTGACCCATTTTCCATGGGGAGGGGGGCCCATTCACGTTTAATCCCTGTACATTCTATTTTTAGCCTATTTCATTCATCGAAGGTTGTATGAGCGGTTGCATCTATTTCTACGGTTGTAAAATTAAAATAAGAGTACCTACGCCAACATGGATGCTCATCATCATCAGTCTATAGCAGTATCAGACATCAGCATCCCCTAGTGAGCGCCATTGCACCCTGAGCTCGACGCATCCAGCTTCTACCAGCTGCCTTTCGCAAATCGTTACTCTACCCGGCTAGAAGGCGTCGTTCACTACGTTTGCCGAGCCGCGGTCTCCACTCAAGAACTCGTTTAACTCGGTTATCGGTTTTTCGGCAGATATGGCCAGCCCACTGCCACTTCAGCTTGCTAATTCTCTGAGCTATGTCGACAACTTTAGTTCTATGTCGGATAGTCTCATTGCGGATTCTATACGATGCTCATGATAAGGATATTGACAACACGTTAAGATTAGGAACGACGTTAGATGCTTGGTTTCTATTTTCCAAGACTGTCGGAGAATCTTTAGAGAATATGTAGGTATTATGTTATAGTAATCCAAGTATGTTCTTTTGATCATCTTGTAGGTAGATGTAAACTACTATTGTGTCACTCATAATAACTAAACTACGTGTTTGACTATTTATGTCATTGCGACCACGTGCAAGTGCAACTAACTGTTTGTCAGGACAACACATTGATTTAATGAATTAGGTATTTACGTGAATATTTCTTAAACACTTATGAACATTTGCGTAGAAAAAGAATATAGTTTTTTGTACAAATGTCTAATACAACAACACCCTAACAATCTACTGGTGGACATAGGCCTCCCATAATAAAAAAGGGGATATGCCCTTAATCTCCACGCTGGGTGGGACACAGCACACAGGGGCACAGCTTCTCTCACCGCCGACGTTGCTGTCCGTCGGCAGCCGGCACACGCTTTAGCTATGCCGGTTGAGGTCTGCCCTTACAGCAGCTAGAGCCCCGGTTTGTTAGTTAGCATGCACCTCGGGCTGCTTGTGAAGCTGGTTTGAGTTCCAAAGATGGAACTTGAAAACCTTTACACACCTTTACTTACAACACCAAAAATGCGTTTTACGTCACAACAACTAATATAAAAACAGTTTAACAAAAGTAAGTCAAAGATAACTTTAAAAACAATGATGACTCACGTAGTTAGATTAAATAAGTCATTACTATGGCCTCGTAAACATCAATTTACATCTTGAGTTCTAGAAAACCGGAAACGTCATGTCATACTAGAAAATAGATAAGGTTGCACCTCTGTGTACTCTTTAAGTCTTTACGTGTATGTATGTTCAAGGTATTTGCGGATGCTATTCGCGTTCACTTGGAACGGCACTGATAAAGTTGGTCTTCCTGAATTTGTGCTATAATAGAATAAATAAACATAAATAATACTGGATACTCGGGTGTACTCTTTGATTGGTTCTCTTTAATATCCTCATTGATTGTTTAATCCACTTCGATATCCTCACATCCATATCCTCTTTGATTGCTTCTTCCACTTCGATATCCTCCTGGATTGCTTCTCCCTGATCAATATCTTCTTTAATTGCTTGTTTTACATCAATATCCTCTTTTTTAGCATTCCATTTTGATATACTTTTATTGCTTCTTCCTCTTCGATATGCTCTTTGATTGCTGCTCTTACATCTCTTTCTTCTGTGATTGCTTTTTTCACTTTAAGATGCAGGTATGAGACTAGATAAGATTTCTCCAAATCTACGCAGTGAGTACCTTAGTCTTATCCTAATACATACCCACTACCATCCATTCAATTTTTTTTTGTGACAGTCGATACTGCTACAAGAAAGATTAGTAAGACAACACTACACTAGGTCACTGTTTGGATGGGTGGTCGTTTAGTGACATTAGATGAGTGCTCCCGTGCTTCGGAAGGCACGTTAAGATGTTGGTCCCAGTTTTTCAGTCGATAAGCGATGTCGAAGGCTTCGGGCGGCCTAAAAACTCCGACACCAGAGTTGCCACTAACTTGTACGAAAAAGACTCTGCAAATTACGTAGTTTTGCTAAACTTAGCTCATCTCTTTTAGCAGTATTGACATTTGTGAGTTTCTTGCTACATAAATAAAAAACTGTGTTGTTATTTTATAGGATACAAAAACTTGTGGTCCAATCTAACCACAGCATATCAACAGTAAAACTTCTTTATGATCTCATAGAAACATATAATTTTATTTGAGACGATGAGTACTTCCGGTACTGTTTTTTTCACGGAGGCTGTTGCGGACCTCTCCGTTAGTTACTACAGTTTATAGAACTTTTATTGACTGTGGTTATACTGTTATGGGTAATATTTGAAATTCCATACATTGTTTAATACAATTTTGACTATAAGTATATTGCTCGATGAGGTGCGTATATTGCACGATGCTGATAAAAATGGGATTTTTGTGAAAAACAAACAGTTATTTCGAATTGCAAGTAATACTCATCATCAGCCTCCCCCATGCAAACCTGCGCTCTATCTTCAGCTCGATAAATATTATAATAAAGAAATCCCATAAACAATGTAGATGAAATCAGATAACCTTTAACCTTGTTACCACAATAACGCAATTCCTAGTTGCTACTTGTAATGGGATCTGTCAAATTCACGAAGGCAATACTTTTGAATAAAAATAATTGAACCCGGATTGCATCACGCAATTCATATTTTTTGTATTCTTTAGTAAAGTAATGAAGCTAAAAGAATGAAATGATGCTAATTTCAATGTCTTAATAATATGTAGGTGTATAATATTTTGATCACCTGCCTTAGCTGTTCATCAATGAACTAGTTTAGTGAATATAATAATATTTGTTGTATGGATATTGTATTCTAATGACTCTATTCAATATTCAAAATATTGCCTTACTAACTAAAAATACAATAAATAAAACTTCAAATTATATAAATTCTTCTACATACATTAGCAGACCTAGCAAAGATCCATATTTTGTAATGTTGTAAATGCCCCTAGGCTAGGTCACGAGTGCCTTTACATATAATTTTACCCTTTTAAGTCCACGCTGTTTTTTATTTAAAGTCTTTTCAAGACTAAAATAGTAAACCTACGTTCAAGTAACCAGTTCTTCGCGTAACAAGGCGTGGGCAAACTTTATGTCAAAACTGCAGTCCTCTGCAGCCTACACAAATTAGAAGGCTTCGACTTCAAAATAAATCTAAGCTTGTACGATATAGGATTTAGTTCAGGTTGTAGCCAGGTTATTCGTTGACGTATTGCATCTTGTTTCTCATCAGTTGCCATTCAAGCTCTGAGTGGTGCAGACGCGCCGTTCGGTCAGTGATAATCCACGTCGGTTTTAAAGTCGTGTAAACAAACTTTCGAGCTTTTTAGTGAATAAAGTGGGAGTGTTTAGTTTAAAAGTGCCCAATAATTTGTCACCCTGGATTTCAAAGTAGATGGTAAGAAAATATTTCCTTAACAATCTGTTGATACATTAACTTTACACAATTCAAGTTTCCATTTTTCTAAGTTATTTAAGTGGTTGTGTCTATAGGTTTTACTTATTTCCACATGATTCACGTTAGCCAGCCACATAGAAGTCCTTATCTTTTCGTAAGGAATATGGAAAAGACGTTTATAATTTATTCAAAAAGTTTTATCTTCAATAACAATATCCGTTTTATTTGGTAACTAATTTGTTGTTAAACCGAAAACACAAATACATCGAAGGTCTAAGCTAGTTGTATGCAAATTTTCATAAATCAAACGTTTTATGTTAATTATAATCATGTTAAATATAATTCATGTTAATTATTATCATGGATAATAGGATCAAATTTTAATATACAGCTAAAACAGTTGACTTTTCAGCGAATCTATAGGTATTTGCGATAGTGGCTTGACCCGTGACTCCCGACTATGGGTCGTTGGTTACATCCGATCTTCACGTCACGCATTTTGATTAGCACTCCGGTACCTAAATAGAGTCAATTGTTTCACTTTTAACCCGCCCAGGCATCGCACGCGTCAAATTATGCTTATAAACCTTCCTCTTGAATCACTCTATCTATTAAAAAACAACATCAAAATTATTTGCGTAGTTTTAAGGATCTAAGCATACATACGGACAGACAGACAACGTGAAGCGACTTTGTTTTATACTATATAGTGATCATTGAATATTATTTCGCTCGCGTTGTACCTGAATAAAAAGTAGCTTATATGTTCTTCCAAGTCTATAACTACATATGTGCAAAATATCAGTCCAATCGGTTCTGTAGTTTTAGCGCAAAGGAGGGGAAAACATTTCCTAACTTTTGCCTTATATTAATAAGACTGTTATAAAAAATACTCAGTTAAGTTATTCTTTTGGTTAAGATGAAAAATTTAATACAACCCCACAATACGACTGACCTCATTCGATAGCTTAGATCTCAGACGGACAACGCGCTATGTTGCTCTACCAAACCATCTTAAAGCAGCTTAATTTTAAGACTAGAAGTATCTAGGTCAAACAAAGGAAAAAGTAATAATACCTATTGGTTTGTTCGACGTACTTAATTTAATTAATGTAATTTACAAATTCACATAACCAACTATACTTGATTGTTCCTATTGTAAAATAAATGAGTATCATTAGTACTCTTGGTCATTTAAAGTAAATATAACGTAGACCAATCCATCTTTGATTATTTTATAAAACCTATAGACATAATAAATTATTGATAAACACTCGATGTTGTCGGGAAAGGTATTGCATGAAATAGCCCGCATGGTTGGCATGACACGAGTTTATTGACCCACTGTCCAACAGGGCTCGCTCGGCGATACCAGTTTTGAATTGCATGTCCTACCCGTCGACCGTTTTCTCTTTAAGAGGTTCCTAACCAACCCGCAGTATTATAATTTGAATCATGGTAGGTACCTAAAACTTTTGTATTGAATCGGCGGGACAGGTTAGCCTTGTGCGGATGAAGATGCAAAGGTACCCAAACCAAACTGTCGTCTAATATCACCAGTGTTCTCGTCAACTCGTCGTATTGTGATTTTCTTATACAATTCCTTTATTACAGTTGAAGCAATTGGATAACCTTGAGAAAGAACCAACAAAAACGAAAACAAAATACATAAATTAGTTCAATGAATTGCAATTATATTGATATACCTGTGGGGTGATCGGCTAAGTCTGTTGCAAACAGAAATGATTGACACCGATCCTGTTTTTACAAACTTTGACAATTCATCTATCGAAATTCAATCAATTCGACGTAAAATTGCCGATCACCCCGCAGATATCATATCAAACAATATTACAGGTATATAGGTACTGGTGGTTCTCCTAGTAACTTACCAGCTTACTGTGAATCGAGTTTTTATTTTACCTCCATATTTTTTATCTGTGCCCGCTGCTGGAACTAATGGCTTCGTAATGGCTGGTCTGTGGTTGTTCTTGTTAGTCATGTTTTTAAGACGTTGTTATTTTGGAATTCATGTCAATTTCATGGCAAAGCAACTAAAGCGTGTGACTAGGAAAACCATTGTTTGTAAATTTTAGGTGACATTATTACAAGAATAACACCTAGAGAACATACGCTAGCACCTACTTCAGAAACAATACGCTACTCATCTAGCTCATCTTGTCTCCCTACATGTAGGTAAATACACACATTATACAATGCAAAGTTCAGGATTCTTGTTTCTGGTGAATACATAGTTTGCGCTGTCTTTGCCAGTCAAAAAATGTTCAAACCTCAAAGACCTTACGACTGCGTAGAATCTTAGAACGTGATTGATACCATCAATGGCAGTTCCCAATTAGTCTCGTGCGCAGAATTTTAATTGGTTTTCCAGTACAGAGCCTGCATATTGAGTAGTTCTATTACCCAGTAGGATGTGGCTTGGCAAATGGCGTTCTCTTGCATTTAGGTCATTGCTCTCGGCATTATATCAGATTACCGTTCGTCGAAATTACAGCAATGAGAATATTCCTTTGTTTTCAACTTTGACTAAATATTTACAGTTTTTGTTGTTATCAAACTGCTAAGACGTAAGTAAAGTCTGCTTTGTTAGTCACCTCTGTTCATAGTGGAGACCGCAGATTTTTATCTTATTATTATGTATTTATTATTTTGAAACATATAATTACCAACGCAAATTGCATCATTAACCGTATGCCATAAAAATGCATCCTCTTCATCTTCTGCCTCAATTAAAAATGTTGAATTGCATTCTGTGACATCACACCTAACAGGTGACCTCACGTCATTAATATTAATGTCAAGTTTATGACCACATAATGACGATTTTGCACCTATGATCTACAAAAACACAAGGGCATCTAGTATAGCATCTTGATGTTTCATCTTATTTTATTTGCTTGTAGAATATCTTTGCTATTTATTTTCATGTAATTTGCTTTGGTGGTCGCACCGCATCTTTTATTACATCTATATCCCCAGACTATTGTCTGTATCTCGAAATATTGCAACATTTTCATCTCGAGGTCAAACTCGGGAGATAGGCGAGTGAGACCCTTTGTCGTCTGAAAGGGTCCCATGGGCAAAGATTCAGTTCAAGGATTTAGTGCAATTTATGCTGTAAAAGCACTATCAGCAATTTTCTTTATTTCCTCAAATATATCCTCGACTTATCCTTGCTTACCCTTATCACCGCTTTCTCATATGGCAAATGTGTCAGTATACTTTGATTCACAACCTCTTGTCATTTTAAATGCAACTTCTTTTACTGCTATTTACTTTTTGATGATGGATCATTATATCCAGTTCGAAGCGGCGAGCGTCAATTACCTTACTTACACAAAATATCATAATACTGTGACGTTGATTAGGCCAATGTAAAATTCCCACAATAATCATAAATAAATCTACCGACCGTGGTAGATTGACGGTTAAATTAGTGCAGTGGGAGGAACCAGTGGTTCGTAAAGTGCATTCGCTTTATGTGGTACGATACCGATACAGCTAGGTACATTGTCGTTTATATTGCCACCGGTATCAATGGCAGGCGGTTCTGTACTGTTATTTCCAACGTACGCGAGTAGAGTTAAATAAGTAGTTGTAGCTATATGCGGTTTTGCCATTGCCGTTCCCTTTTACTGAAATTGTTTTGCTGCCGACCATCCACTACTATTTATTATCTCTATTGTGTCTCACTTTTAACATGTATTTGATCTCATGAAAACTTCAGTGATTTGACAATCTACATATTGAGTTCCGTAGAGTTTAGCAAAGCGTTTAACGTCCGTGATTGAATTTTCTCAAATCAATTTTCTTAGGCCGGCCTTTATCTTATCTATCGTGTTGGGTTTTATCATAATTCATAAATTATTCTAGTCCTCCATTAAGAATTATTTATTCCGTTATAAGCAGGTCCGATCAATTCTACATTATTAATTGATCAGCATTACAAATTACTGTTAAGTCAAGGTTGATAAATACAAAGCTAGCTTGAATACATACTAATCCCATTCACGTAATTGGTTCATTATTCAATAGCTTAAACTGCATATTGCTTGCTCGAAGTAAACACAGGTAAATTGTTGTAGAAACTATTTATTTTTATTGCAAGTCTCATTGCAATGAGAGGAACTCTATTTAGTTTTGCCATTTGCTACGAAGACAATAACTTATATTTAAAATGACGGCTAAATCGTTATGTTCTTCTTCTTTCTGTAAGACCTCCGGTTTTTGAGTTTGTAAGCCGCTCCAAAAAAAACTGAAAAGCCGGGCTGTCTTCCAAAGCACGCAAGCGCTTAGATTGAATGCCAATAAGCCGTTTCCCTTTCAAAGGTTACTGGGCGTAGGGTTACATAACGGGCAACGAGGTACCTATGCAATAGCACCAAACGTGATAAGACGTGAAAACGTGATGAGATAGAAATAGGATAGCTCCACAAATCCGCCGGGGCTTCGCATGACCGTGTCGGAAGCCACCAAAGTGTATGACGACAAACCACAAACGCCTATATCAGATTAATGTGCCTGAGGCCTATTGACCAATTGGATGATTAGACTTGAGACTTTGTTGCCATGACGCACTTACTTCTGTTTCTTGAAAACTGTAGCGACTCTTCGGAGACCGTTTTACACAAGATTTCTGTAGAATAGAATATTTTAGTAAGGTTTCGTTTTCTATCGTTGTTGGTCGGCAGCTTACATGTAGCATGTAGGTAGGTGATATCCTGATGTTGCATGTATTGTATCCTTCCTCAATTACCACTACTTCCTGGCAAATACCATTTATATCGGGTCAGTTTTGTCCATTTCCGTTTAGGTATTCGTCTTTGTGACATAATACTTCGACGAACGTCCTTCACATACACACAAATCTGACCAGAAAATTTTGCCTTGCGTGACAAAATCAATATTTCATTTTGCGTCTTGTTTTGTAGAGGTTGTCTCGGCATTGACTGACCTTGTATTGATAACAATTAACAAGGTAACAAGTACAACCCTATCATAAAATTATAATGGAAACTCATCAGATAAACGAAAATATTTTTAATTTAGAACTTAGACAAGAGAAGACATATTAGGTACTTACATATGAAATTGGCGTTTTGTATGGAGAATTTCTAGAAAATTTATGCATTTTTGTATATTTTAATGGAACTACAAATCCTATTCTCCTAAAATTGTGTGTGTATAATTAGAAAACATTGTGAAAAGAATAACTATTATATAAGAACTAACATAAAAAAACTAATTTAGGTATTGAAAGCGACAGCACACGAAAATAACTGTTTTTATGTTTTAATTTTAAGGGGATAAATTTCCTTAAAAATAGTAGGTATTATTGAATTTGCAATATTTTTAATAACGTTACGTGCCGAATATATATTTTTTTATATGACTAATGAATTAGCAAAAATATGTACAAAATAAAGTAGAGTGAAAAACCGCCTATTTCATATTTAAGGACCCAATATTTCGAATTCTCTAAAATCTTTTTAGGTAATTAGGAGTAGGGTGAGCTTATTGTTTTCTATCAACAGCATAGCCTTACCTGCTGAGAAAAGACCTCATAAAAAGTAAATCTAATATGAGTATATCCGTTAGAACATGCTTTGCGCACTGCGAAAAATAAATTATACACGATCGTGCTTCTGCATTATTCAGTGTATTAGCTCACGATCTTCAAGTTGATGCAGAGGCTAAGAGAAAATTGCACGAGAATAATCAGAAATGAAATGTTTTCCACATTTTGTATACTTTAAACTAGTGAGTTTTTCTTAAATCTTTATTCTAATTGTTTTCCTTTGTGTCTATAGTCCTTTGTGTGTATAATCTAGCTGACTTTTGAAAACCATTCAATATCAATAAAATCTGTTGTCGTTCCCCAGCTGTTTTTATCGCTTTTGTTCTAATTAACATTTATTCAAATTTCTTAGTTACAATGACAAATAATAAATTCAAAGCGAACGAAATTCGTTTCTGTTGCCAAACCAATATTACCAAAGCATGCTCTGTCGATTTTCTTAGCCTTGACTTGGTTCGTACTTAGGACAATGACATCACCGTTTCGTGTACCATGCTTGGATAAAACCTTTTCATTGCCATTTCCCATCGATTGCAAATCTAAACAGCTTCTATTAAATTTAAACTAATTTTCCTTTCGACGTCATACAGTATTTCGAGAGCATCCTATTATCGGTATCGATAGACTTTCATTTATTCTCAATGTTAGTTTTCTCAATTTTATAATCCCCTAAATTAACTTCACCTTCATTTCCCTCTCGCTTTTAGATCTCAATGCCTACCCAGTTCGTAACGGGTGGCGCGACAAGGCCACAAGTACAACACGACACATCGCAAAAGTGACATCGCAATGCGATGCGTTTACGCAACGAAAAATTTTTATCGCATACGGCATCGTACAAGTCCTTTCGTCTCCGGCACCGCATCGGAAAAATTAAAATCGACGATGTATTGTACCTACGACGCGGTGACATCAAGATTTTTGCGATATGTTGTCGTATCGCAGTGTTGTGTAACTGACGGACTGTTTCCAGTCGAGCATTTCCAGGTTCCCTGATGTGCTTATACTAATAGAACCTATAGTAAAGCTTCTCATGTCCAACAGACTCGTTGAGTTCATGCGAGGCTGAAGGCTGTACTGTAGTTTGGTGGCGACTCACGTCATGCCATTGACTCCTTTGTGTGCATTTACGAGCATTGCCGACAAATCACATTTGTTGGCAGTAAAACTACAGTAAAATATAAATTGAATGTATGTGAACAACTTAATTCAGAACGAAATACCTATACCTACAAAATAATCGTTGTCTCAATTGAAATTGTATTAGCTCTACCCAATAGTTCTCTCATCTTGAAACATGTGTTTGTTATTTACTACCGACATTAAACTTCAGTTTTTATACTTAGTACAAACGTTAATCGATGAATGATAATTGTTTATTAGTTACCTACCTTTATTGCGGAATGTAGTTGTTCTGAACAAGGAAATACTTTTAACTCCTAGTATCTAGGACTTGACTTAATTAGCTAAACTGGTTTGGCCACACCTTACGTTGAATAAATAAACATATGAAATTGTTGAAACTGTTGGTGTGGTCAACTCTAATCTGGTCATCTGACGTCATCTCTTTAACCACCTACATGACAATAAAAATGGTTAAAAGGTGAACATCATAATGGATGCGATCAAACTCGAGAATGAAGATTTCATAAAATTTTAAAAACATTTTTTTAAGTCGTCCTTTGGTAGTGAAGATAATTTTTTGACGACCTCTGTGGCGCAGTGGGCGAAGGCTCGCCTGAGACGCCGAAGGTTGCCGGTTCGATTCCCACTGCGGCACAAATGTTTGCATGTTCTGCAGATATTTGTTTTTTTTTATATTTACGAAACAAAATGTATATAAGTAATATATCAATCATGAGGTTCCCATAATACAAGCTCTGCTTAGTTTGAGGCTACCTACATGATTCTATGTGATAATGTCCAGCATTCTTTATTTTATTTATTTATAGAATACCACTAAAAAGGTACAAATTTATGCCTTCAATGATAGTGAAACGGACAAGAATTAAAGAGAACCTGACAAAATTTTAATGAACATTTAGGATACATAAGCTATTTTGGTGATCAAATTGACGTTTCAGTACAGATTCTGAAGGATATTGGTGTCTCAATGATTGGGACGATCTCATATGGTTGGGTAGCATTTCAGTTCGGGCGTATGTCAAAGTTACTTTAACAAAAAGCCTTTCGTGTTCGTGTTTCAAGTTCAGGAATACACGAATGCGCCCTAAAAATGAAGATAATGGACGTGACATCAATCACCAATCTAACGATCAACTGAAATTCCTAAACGATTTGTAATACCCTGAGGGGTTACGAACACGCAACCTGTCCCCATTACACCAAAGTTAAAATTGCTGAGTATAGATGAAACTTTTCAAATGTTAGATGAGAATGCCAGAAAAACGTTGTTTTGTATGAACTTAACTGTTAGGGAAATACGGAGTACCGATCTATAATTTCATTTTTTTATAAGATTTGCTAGTGTAATTATTTAGCTGAATCAAATGAATTAATTAACTAATTTCATTAAGTCCTATCATTCTCTATTTTAAAGATATTATTGGAACTTACATTTTGTTCTATTGAAAATTTCTTCTTTCAAGCGCAACTTGTTAGTCATGTCAGAAAAATTCTTAACATCATTTATGATAGAAAATATTTGTTTGTACAGTTCGGTTTTCTGCCGTTCGATTGTATTCATTAGAATTATTTCGATTGTCAAGTGAATATAAACATCGTTTGTTGTATTTTACAATAGGATCGTTAGAAAACAATAGGGTTTTCTCATAGTACATTCGTCATAGTTAATTATTCGCATTGTCGAATAATGTCACGTTTGCTGCCCAAACTAATTTGTCTTTCGGAGTTTTAGACTGAGTGAGTGACTTAGATTTACTGTACACCAAATAGTTTTATAACGAGATAATCGTCTCTAGATCCTGTTGAAGATTTTTACGACTCGATTGTTCTATTAACTATTCATGATTGCAGTAGCTAATAAAATTGTAGTATTAGTAGTTGTCCTTGACTCCTTCTTTACTACTTTGGGATCATTCATTATTGGCGTTTTGTAGCTTATAAACAGTTTAAGTCGTTGTCCTTG
Source organism: Horisme vitalbata (assembly GCA_951804965.1). NCBI lineage: Eukaryota > Metazoa > Arthropoda > Insecta > Lepidoptera > Geometridae > Horisme > Horisme vitalbata. The sequence continues at coordinate 2,381,230 of OX638099.1, forward strand.
ACTTCTTCCTTACTTATTTGAGTTAGAACCATCCTAAGTTTCGGTTTCTAACTTTATAGACAACGGCGGGCGGCTTCGCCCGCGTGGTACTGGAATAAAAAGTAACCTATGTGTTAATCCAGGTCACAAACATTCATCCATTCATCATTCATCCATACATCCATACTCACAAACTATAGGATAGGATTTTATTAGTCATGCTCATGATTATGTACTTTTTTGGCAATATTATGGCAACGTGCTTGCTTCGACAATTCTTCAGCTCATTTAGAATTTAACAGTAGTATAGACAAAACTGTTCTGGTCTAGACTCGAACCTCTTAGTCTAGTGTCTAGACTCAAATCACCGATGTGTGTATCTCTTAGCGATTCTTTTGTTATCTATGATTCCAATGTTTTCGCATTTTTTATATAATATTCATAACAACAAACAAAATGGTGTATTATATACATAAATGAGTATGCTAATGTAGATATGAAGATAATCGCTTTTGTATATCATAATGTAAACAACGTAAACATCAGGTAGGTTAATGGTAAATTAATTTAACTACGCGTCTCGTCTTTGTTTTCGCATTAGGGAACGCTTCACTTACTCAATATGTATGTACCTACACTTACCTTACATTTACATTATTCGTTAGATTCGCTTACGTAATTCGATTTTACATGATGTCATAATAATTTTATGTAATTTATTTGCTTCTATTTTTTATTGGACATGATGTATTGAAATGCCATAATGAAATCTGCGTGTTTGTGTAAATATCCTTGGTTAATAATGTGAGTTTCATTTATTTATTGCTTACGAATTTCTTATCGTTCATTTCCATTACAGTGAGTGTGTGATCTACCACTTAGTGATAGTAACTAAGTAAGTAAAGACTTTTAAATAACTCTAGTTCATTTCCAGAAAACTACTCTACCTGATTATATTTTATTTATTCTTATTAATTTCTAATCAGTCATTAGATAAGCAATCGATCACAGACTCACTATAGTCTGTGATCTATTGCTTATCTAAATTCAATTTTATAAGTAAGTACAAGTAGCTCTTTTAGTTAATATATATTTTTTTTATTTTTTTTATTTTATTTTTTATTAAGAAAACACAACAGGAAGAGTACATTAATAATAACTAACATAACTATAGATACAGTGTACTGATCTAGTCCAATTCCCTAAAGCGTGTTTACATGACTTGTTTAAAAAAGACACAGTGTTATAACTACAAAGTTTGCAAAATTGTAACATCAAAAAATATAAAAATATACATATATATGAGCATAAAAAAGCAAGTTTTAAAAGTTAAGGTATATACTTAGGTGCCTACGCAATATGCTCAAGGGCCGTCAACATAATCGTCGGATTATAACCAGTAGCTTGTTTATTGAATAAGATCAGACCCCAGAACAATTATACTTAGGTACCCGTAAAATTAAACAAAATAAAATAAGGTTACATAATAAAAACTCGTACGAACTAGTTGTATAATAGTCTGATGACGCTGCCTTTGAACAGCGTTTCTTTCCTTTCAAATATGTCCAGATCAGCACTAACTTCATTATAAGAACGACACATGCAAATGATAGGGTTATAATAAGAAGTGTTGTTCAAGTGAACATGAAGGGTAAATGTATGGTTTTTGCGGCAGGCACGTGATTTTTTTCTGGGGATATTTAGCTCCAGCTGGGATGTAAGGGAAGGGCAATCTATAATAGAATGAAGTAGTTTGTGTAGGCACGTTAGGTCTAGTTGTTTCCGTCGTAGTTCAAGTGATTGTACTTTAAAGGCTTTGAGTCTAGATTCATAAGATGCAAGTATTCTGTGCTGGCCATATCTGTAGCTTAATATTCTGAGGAACTTACGTTGAACAGACTCTATACGTGCAGAGTGTACTTTATAGCAGGGTGACCAAACAACCGAACCATATTCAAGAATACTTCTAACAAGGCTTTGGTACAATGTTACAAGGCTAGCCTGCTTCTTGAATCCTTTGGTTAATCTGGTGATAAAACCTAACAATTGATAAGCTTTTAGTGTTATACGATCATAGTGAGCACGAAAGGTGAGCTTGTCATCAAAAAGTATGCCAAGATCACGAGCAACGGAATTACGAACTAAAATCTGGTTATCAAGCTTATACTCATATTCTATCTTATTTATTTTATTTGTGAAACTTATAACAAAACATTTAGAAACATTTAGAAACATGTGATTATTTTTACACCATTCTGAAATTGTATTTAAGTCAGCTTGTAGCTCAATGCAGTCATTCAGCTCATTAATGCTCGTATACACTTTCAAGTCGTCGGCATATAAAAGGCAAGGGCAGTGAAGTTGTTCAACAAGGTCATTAATGAAAATCACAAACAATAACGGCCCAAGATGTGAACCCTGTGGCACACCTGAAGTGACTTTAGCTGGAGCTGACATGTAGCCTTTGACTGTGACCAATTGACTTCTGTTCTCGAGGTATGACTTAACCCAGCGATATAGATTTCCGTGGATGCCAAGTTTTGACAATTTACTACAGAGGATACGGTGATTAACTTTGTCAAACGCCTTTTGAAAATCGGTATAAATAGAGTCTATCTGCCCGCGCTTACCAAACGCTTTGCACAAATCATTTTTGTATTCTAGTAGGTTGCTAATTGTAGACCTACCACGTAGAAAACCATGTTGTCTATCTGATATGATCGGTTTGAAATGCATGTGCAGATAGTCTAAAACAATTGATTCAAACAATTTAGCTGCACATGATAAAATACTTATTGGCCTGTAGTTGGAGCAATCAGTTCTGTCGCCTGATTTATAAATTGGAACAACATTAGCTATCTTCCAACGCACCGGAAAAACTCCACTTGCTAACGATTTATTGAATATTATAGATAAGGGGGTGGATAATTCCTCAGCACATATTTTAAAAACTTTTGGAGGAATACCATCAGGGCCTGGTCCTTTGCTAGCATCTAATGCCTTCAGTTTACCAAGCACTTTTCTATTTTGTAGTACAATGTTAGTTGTAATATTAGTATGTGCCGTGCCTATCGTGTCAGATATCTCAAAATTGCTATCTTTCTCAAAAACAGAACTAAAATATTGGGAAAACAGCTCCGCAGTAGTATCACCGTCATTTGACACTCTGTCTCCTAAACGAACTGACTGAGGTATATTGCTATTCCCTTTTTTACAGTCAACGTATCTCCAAAATGGTTTCATATTGTGATTCATAACAGAATCTTCTGTCTGCGCTAAGAATGAATCATAGCAGGCTCTGATAAGTTTTTTGGATAGAGCTCGTTGATGACTGAATTCATCATAATCCAGAGGATTTTTGTATTTGCGGAATCGATAATGGTATTTGTTTTTCTTATGTAGGCATTTTTTCAGTTCATTTGAGTACCATATTGGAAATTTTGCAGAAACTTGTCGTTTAGGTGGAGTGTACTTCTTTATGATACCCTCTAAGATATCATAAAAATCATCAACAGAAGCATTAACATCACCGGGGGCAAGTATTTCGTGCCAATCTATTTTATAAAGATCTAATTTTATTTTAATAAAGTCACACTTATTATAGTTGAACCCTGAAATGAGACCTCTTCTTAGAGCATTAGGAGGAGATATTGAATTTACATAAATTTCGAGAGCAGGATGATGGACATCTTCTTTAATCAGAGATTCCACACGGGAGACAGTAACTTCTTGGCAAGATGATAACACCAAGTCCAAAAATCGGCCATTATAGTTTGGAATACTATTGTACTGGAATAACTTGCAAAGCGACAAAGTATCAACTAAAAATAGTGATTTATAATCTGCTGCGGAGAGCGGGGAAAGTGACGTGACACCCGAGTTCTGTGTCCATTGTAACTTGGGAATATTGAAATCACCTATTATTAAGACCTGACTAGTGTCAGGTAAGTTCAAAACTACATTTTGTAAGTGTGAATAGTAAGCATAAGTGTCTTCTCTGGTCATATCGGGTGGAAGATAACATAGGCATAAATAGATAAGACTGGTGCCCATGCCCACATCGATGCTCAACCATATATCCTCATAGTTGCTTTCAAGATTACCAAGTCTAATTACGTTGAGATGTTTGCTGACAGCGACGAGGACCCCACCACCTTCAGTCTTAGTGCTACATGTGCTGCTTCGATCCCTTCTATAAATGAAGTAGCGGTCATCAAACAACTCTCCGTCCCTAACAGATGCATTAAGATTCGATTCAGTTAAACATATGACGTTATAGTTACAATTTAATGAATTTAAAAATAGTTCAGTAAGTTTTGTTCTTATTCTATTAGCATTTTGATAATAAACCTCCATAATTAATTTAAAAAAGAGAACCTTGCAGATGCTCTAAATATAGCCTTAACCTAAAGTAATTATCTAAATTAGCTTGCTTAGACAGTTTTGATCCTTAATACGGATAGCACCAGAATTGTCATCTTTCCTCACGTACACGTTGCCGTATTTAACCCAGACATATTTGTACGATTTTTCAGCGGCACATTTCCTTGCTGCCGCATGGAGCTGCTTACACTCAGGCGACAAATGCTCGGCGATGTAGATGGGTATGGTTTCACCAGGTAATCCGAGGTGAGCGGAGCTGAGACGATTAGACTTATTTTGCTTATTGTAGCGCTTGAAAGCCGAAATAATGGTGTCACGATGGCGTTCCGATGGAAGAGTAACAAGTATGTTACGTGGCCGTATTGATTTAGGATCAAGTTTGGCCACGCGCCTGATAGCACAAATCTCACCATCCGAGATAGATACTTTTAACTCATTACATAAAATACCAAGAATGCCAAGGAGATTCTCGATATAGAAAAATACACACTGCTACAACAACAGTGTATGTTCCAATAAAAAAACAGAAGTACGTCACTGCGATCACTGGCCTCTTGATTAACTTAGTTTTTACGACCATTACTCACCTTTTTACGGCCGTGAATTATCTCAGCTCTGCTAAGTAGTGTTATTGGGACCATATCTACAAAGGCAAGAAACGTACATTTGTACGTCAGCTTTAAATTACTTGGTCGAGTGTAAAGTCATAACATTCTCGCCATTTCAATCTTTTATAATATAATCCTATTAAATTACAATGTTTCATGATGTTCCTTTAATACCGTAATTAACCTAATTGATAATTGCATCCATAATTCCATCCGCCATATTTACACAAATACCTTTATCACTGTTGAATTTATTATTCTTATCTACGCTACCTATATTTTACAAAGGATTTATGAAACTACTCGCACAATATTTACTAAAAAGCTGTTAATCTGGTGGTTAAAAATATTGCTTCCAGTTTTGTGTCTCGAAATATCTCTAACTAACTATAGCTAAACTATTGTGGATTCCCTTGTTTCCATGCGCGTGCATTATTGAGGCACGTTAACGGTCTTGGTTATGTCAAAGATCAATACGAGTAGTTTTTCACCTTCTTCTTTTTCACTATTTTATGTACCATGTTATATTTTTATTATTTATTTTTATTGTTATCTAGAAAAAGTTTATCAAAGAAATAGCGAACACTGGCGATATGCTTGCAGGCTTCTTTCTAATTCAAAGTAAAATTTCTTATTGTCCTGGAATTTGAAGTTTTCAACAAATTGAATATATTATGATACACAGAACACAGAACTTCCCCAAAGTGCTCAGGGCATACTTTTGGAATTTGTTTCCTATTTTCCTAAAGTCCACATTAGGGCATAGGCCTGTTCCTAAAGGTTTATCATAATCATCACACTTCGCAAAAGGATTGGTATTTGATGTATTTGTATCGCTTAGGTGCTCTAAACACAAGGTGGATGGTGCTACCTATCTCATACCCCGTGGTAAAAACCCTGACACCAGAGTTTGCTACTAGCTCATACGAAGAGTACCACGTGCTGTAATTGCTTTAGTTGCATGTCATCCTAAAAATATATAAATGGGGGAACTTTCATCTTTTTGATATCTTACCTAAACCTTAATATTATTACAAAACCGCACTCCGAAATTCCAAGTTTCTAGAACTGCAGTTTAGCAAAATTGTCAGCCAAAGCATACTCAAAAATTTAGGTAAGTATATTCAAATTCAAACTGACACAGTTATCATCTAACTCATTAAGAACATGAACATAGGCATTGTGCTAAATGGGCTTCAGTAAAGGCTTAAGCCAGATAGTGGTAATCGCTTTGCCTTAACGAATCTCTGTGTAAATTAAGATTACTATGAACCTATTGTTAAGCTTTGCAACGGTACTTGGGTTTATGATTCACGTCTTTGTCTGCGCCATTGTTTTCACCGCTGTTTGCGTATTTATTTGTTGATGCAGAATGAGGGCATGCGCTTTGTAAATCACTTCACTTACCTGGATAAGAATGGAATAATATCTCCTAAATGTTTAAGGCTGAAATGTTGAATAGTGCGAGCGAGAGGGAGGTTTGACCCGTATAGTCGCCTTAAGATGTGTTCGTCTGCCTAAATGCAAACACTTTTTTTCTGTAATTAGAATTTTAATAATATCACTTTTTGTTTGTTGTCTTATGTTGTCTGTTATCTGATCCTTTTCTATCTTTACGGTCTCTGTTTCTTATATTTATTTTCGATACTAATGAATAATCATATTATTCACTAATCACGTTATTCGTTGCTCGCCCATTCCTTTCCAGAACGGTTCGTTTAGAGAGCAAATATCCTTCAGATGACAACGATAAATGACGCGATGTGCACATCTTAATCTGTTCTGCACATACGTTCACAATCAAACTTATAATCCTAAAGTTAGATGGGGAAACCGAAGTTCTTGTGTGTTCCCAATACGAAATAAACAAAGTTAAATACAAGTTGTGAATTGACACTGCGCCTTTTCGCTCGGATAAAGTTTGAGTGCAGCTTCAGATTACTTTAGCTCGGATTGGTTTGAAGGTCTTGACGATATTTTATTGGTTTACGCTGCGGTTCGACTATAAGACAATTTACTTCATTTTCGATTTGTACTGGTTTGTGGTTTGTTTAACTTCTGCTGTATCTGTATCCTTCATTTTCCTTGTAATCTTAGCTCTCACTTTTCCTGTACTTACAACGCTAGAATACAAATAACTTTTTTAACACTAGGTAGGTACTAGTCTTGAATCAAGTCATCCATCACGTTTCATTGGCAATAAACAACGCGCGAAGTTGCTAATGAGTGTACCGTAAGACGCGGATTACGCTGAATTATGTAACGTTACGGCCGTTACACAAAGGTTATATTGCTTCAAAACTGGATGTAGATCGGGAACCCCGATGACCCACTTCCCCGGGTCGTCGACCGTGTGACGTCACCGCCAGCACCCACCCCCATGGTCGCGTCACCCCCGGGGGTGTGTTCCCTTCCTGCTCGTTCGAGGTCACACGCTGTTCGGGCACCGAGGCGAACGGACGTGCGCATTCGATTTGTCAATTGCATTGCGCTGAACAAGTGTAAGGAGTTGTGATTTCACGGGTTTCACTTCTGGAATGACTATTCTAGGTATGTCGATCATTAACATACATATGTCGTAAAAATATGCAATCATCATTGTCATCGTGATCCTGATCCGCAGACAACAGTGAAGAATTCTGTGTTAAAAAGATCGGAACGGTTCGATGTCATTTTCTTTGATGGTTATGTAACATCATTTTCCATAACCTTCAGACGTTTACGGTAGGAGCTTGTTATGTAAACTCGAGTATCTTTTTCATAAGGAACGAAACAGAGCTTCCATACTTTACTGCTTTTGATATCGGCTTGGTATAATCTACCATTTTATTTTCATTTTCATTTGAAAATCACACAGAAATGTTATACTTTCTATCCCTCAAATACTCAAATGCATAACGAGAATTGTATAGTTTTCTATGCTTTGGCCTTGAACCTAAAGTGGTCGTTCATCACCATTGCTTTTTCATTCAGTTGCAGTTTCATTGATCTAATGATTGCTAGATCTATAACATATCATCTAATGAATTTAAGTAGTATATCAGTCGTGTAGTTCCTATAATACAAGCTCTGCTTGCTTGATTGTTTGGGGCTACATCATTTTGTGTAATAGTGTCCAGCATTTTTTAAAAGTAGAACTTACCCTTGATAATCTGTTTTGGTACTTTTGCTAACATTTTCACAAAATTGCGGATATACGTTATATTTATGTCAGTTTAATCTTGTTTTATTCTGAATGCATTGTTTATGAAGTCGATAAACTTACCCGTTTCTTGTTTTACGAGAGATGAGAGTACCAGGAAGAAGGGTGATACTTTAATTTGTTCCATAAAAGTAAAAGAATTTGTTTCCCCAACTGAAAGACTTTATAAACGTGTTAGAGCTATCTCGTTATGCATCTTAATTGCGTTAACAGCATCCTTAGTTTGAATTTTCAATGGATTCTCTAGCTCTTTCATTATTAATGCCTTTGTCAGCGAAGCACGTCTATTACGTCACGGGACTACAATATTTCCTAGATAAACGTGCTTTCGAGTAATCTTCAATTATCTACGCTTTGCACCTTATCTGCTATAGTAATACTGACCAGTTCGATGTGAACGTTCATTGCAAAGCAAGGTTCCGTTCAATTCCGCTGCCCTAGTACTCGAATGGTGAATGTAGGTCAATTTCTCCGTGAATGGGTCTTGTGAACTGTAAAACAGATTTATGGAGACATGCCGCCGACGATTGTAATAATTTAAAATAAGTTAACTATCGCACTGTGACCACTTTAATATTTTTTTACAGACATTTTTACCTGTAATAAAATCTTTATACCTAAATGTATTGTTGTTGTTAGCCGGCACTGTCCCACAGCTGGACAAAGGTTCCTTCGAGTTTTCCATTCTTTGCTGTCCAACGCCAATTCCTGCCACTGATAGCACGTAAAATAAAATTTTGAAATTTATTATTAGGTACTAAATTAATAATGTAACAGCATGTTTTCGATTTATTTTAAGGAAGAAAGAAAACAAAACATGCTATTTCCATATTTTTTACACAATTTTAGATTTGTTTTAATTCCATATTAATCGATTTAGTATTGAAATAGCAACCCTTAAAAACCTACCGTGAAGCTTAAATATTAATAAGTCGGTCATCGTGTCACATGTCGTCGCGTCAATTTTTAATAGCATGCTTGTCGCTTATGGTTAGGCTAGGTCGCTCGCTACAATCAGTAGCTTCATTCGATGTCTTTATTGCGTTGCAATAAGGTTTCTTTTAAGGAGAATCAACACGAGTTAGAATATTTCATACAAAGTTGATTTGTTCTGCGTTATGTACTCATGCCTACCTTTGTCGCTTAGTTTGTTGTTCTACTCTACTAACACAAATTACAAATTCACGATACTTTACGTAAAAATAAAACTGTAGTCGACAACTTGGCTATGGGTTCGTAATTTTGTATCAAAATATTAATTCTGCACTCTGAATTCAAATAGAGTATCAGTGTCTATCTCGTCTATTATGTCGTGATCCTGTACCTCCTGAAATTAAAAGTCAAGTATTAGCTTCAGATTTACACTTGTGATCGATCCCAGTGATCGATGCCATCAAAATGACGTCAGAAACAACTGTATACTTTGACAAGGTAGCAGGCTCTGTAACAAAGCTCCTAGAATTTGAAAAGCTTTAGATTACTACCGGTCTTATGACTAAATCAATGCCACCAAAATGTATTCGTCAGAAAGAGTATATACTTTTACAAGGTAGGTTTTGTAACAAAGCTCTTAGAATTTGGAATTCAGGCTCATTTCCACGAAGCTAAGTACAAATTAAAGCTGCCTAATATATACAGTGCCAGGGATCTCTGAATATTAATGAATGTAACCCCGTTCGGACGGTTCTGGGTTTCGCTTTAGAATGTATTGTTTCCCGTGTCCTGCAAATTGCGATAGTAACACTGTGAGAGAAATTGCAAATGCTTGTCCCTACCTAGTTTTGTGTGATAGATATTGTACTAACACCAACAAACATATAGAACAAAACGTACTAGTGTGGTAGTTGTATGTTCTAACTACTGCCGTAAGGTAATATTCTCCAGCAAGTGAAACTTTTTTTTTAACTCGGATAAGTGCTAAACCACATGAGGGAATATCCAAAGAATATGAATAAAAAAATATGTTTTTTCCACTTTCCACCCAAATGCGGGGCTTGAACTTGTGTCGCTCTTGGTACGGAAACCCATCATTGGATCCACTCCTTAGTCGAATCGCGCTGTGAGCTGATTGATACCTGCTAAGAGTTTCTTAGGAACTTCCTTGATACTTACTAGAAACTAGCGCCAATGTTCATCACGTACAGGGTACAAGTTGGTGTTATGGTACGTTGTTTTTACAGACCCTGCATTGTGCGTGATGCGCGCGCCGGGCGGCGGCGTGGCGTCGCTGGCGCGCTGGGCGCACTCAACGCCCGCGCCCCCCCTCCCGCGCGCCGAGACTGCGCCCGCGCACCCCCCGCTCTACCCCTACGATGAGAGCATCAACACCAGGCTGGTGCTATGGTGAGTGTCTGCCCGCGCCCGCGCACCTCCCGCTCTACCCCTACGACGAGAGCATCAACACGAGGCTGGTGCTATGGTGAGTGTCTGCCTGCGCCCGCGCACCCCCGCTCTACCCCTACGACGAGAGCATCAACACCAGGCTGGTGCTATGGTGAGTGTCTGCCTGCGCCCGCGCACCCCCGCTCTACCCCTACGACGAGAGCATCAGCACGAGGCTGGTGCTATGGTGAGTGTCTGCCTGCGCCCGCGCACCCCCGCTCTACCCCTACGACGAGAGCATCAACACCAGGCTGGTGCTATGGTGAGTGTCTGCCCGCGCCCGCGCAACCCCGCTCTACCCCTACGACGAGAGCATCAGCACGAGGCTGGTGCTATGGTGAGTGTCTACCTGCGCCCGCGCACCCCCGCTCTACCCCTACGACGAGAGCATCAACACCAGGCTGGTGCTATGGTGAGTGTCTGCCCGCGCCCGCGCAACCCCGCTCTACCCCTACGACGAGAGCATCAACACCAGGCTGGTGCTATGGTGAGGGTGATCCCGCGCTCGCGCACACCCCGCTCTACCCCTGCGACGAAATAATTAACACCAATTTGGTGCTTTTGTGAGTGACAGCCCCCGCCCGTGCAATATACTTATGAGACCATCAATACCAGGCTATGGTGTGTGGTATGGTAATTCGAGCTGCAGACAGAGAGAGCTCAGACTAGTCGCGATTCCATTGTGCAAGTTCTTGCATGCTGGTCACTTCAAAAGTCAGTACTACCAAAAGACAGCTTAGTCAGTCAAAACTACCTACATGCAAAATGCAGGCTTACGTTTCCACTACTCAAGCAGCATGCGACACTTGCATGAACATGCTCAAAGAAATCGCGGCTTAAGCATCCTGGATCCGGTTAAAGAAATTCAAAGGTCATACATAAGCACAGAATAAGTCGGGTAGGTAATAGTACTTTGGTTTATTTACCCGTCATTCTAGATCCGATTAGATTCCAATGAGAGAGAGGTTAGAAAATACACCTCTCGATTTAGACAATACTTTTCAAGAAAGGGAGTGAAACTCATAACCTGTTGACCTCTGGTGCAGTAAGTGAAGGCCTGCTTGAGATGCAGAAGTTTGCGGGTTGAACTCCCGCTGCGAGACAAATGTTTGTTGAACTACAAATATTTGTCTAGGGTCTGAATGAATTCCATGTATATCATACATGTATTTCTATTTACAAATACAATTTAAGTAGTATATCAGTCAGTAGTTCTCATAATACAAGCTCTGCTTAGTTTGGGTAAGATGATGGTGTTGATGTGTGATAATGTCCTACAGCAGCAAAAAATAATTACTATTGGCAAACCATAATCCTATATGTCTACTTTAGAACCTAGTTATTTGTCTGCAATTTAGGGTTATGGCATTCTCAATAACCTCTGCTTCAAGAAGCTGCAGAATTACTTTTGATCTTTACTAAGTTGCCCCTCTTACACAACTACATAGAAAAAACAACTGTAAGTGGCCATCAGCCGATTCAATCCGAAAGACTCTAGAATTCTAAGAGAGAGATATATAAGAAATCATTTATTGGCATAAACATAGGTATAACATGGTAATGGTGTTATAGTTAAACTAAATCCTGTATGCTCTATCATAAAATGGTGGTTGTCTCGCATCTATGAGAAAGGAAAACGATAAGTTTAGTGAAAATCTTTCAGAATAATCACTGCTACCATCTGTGTCGTTCTATTCCAGGCAAGGTGACATATCAACTCTGGATGCTGACGTCATCACCAACACGACAGATGAAACGCTCATGGAATGCAACGCCGTCAGTGAAAGGATCATGCACAACGCTGGACCGGATCTGAAAGAAGAAATCATTACTAGAGGACATGGTAAGTTTTGTTATGATACTTGACTCCTTTGTATTTTTTTTTTTAGAATTTAGAATTATTTATTTCAAAAAGACAGTTGCTTACAGCTAACCCCAAAACGCAAACTATCTTAACATAAAAAAAACATGAAAAAAAATTACTATATATAAAACCGAAACTTAAATAAACTCGAGACAAATACACAGAACTAAGACTATCGTTGAATATGTCCACATGTTGGAATTCCTGTAGGAAATTGTTTATAAGCGCAAGCGCTCGTTGAGAAGCGCATTGTAAGCGTGGTTCGTTCGCGTTGGTTGATAGGCAAACAACCGCTGATGGCAATGGCCCGCCCTCGTGTAGTTATTTGGAACTTATAGCGACATACTGATCAATATGGACGGATTGTTAACATTGCTACGCAAGACAGTAGTGCATAGCAAGCTGCAGTTTACGTCTCAGCTCTTGGGTACCCAATACAACTACCGCTCACAAATAAGGAAGGGTAAAGGTATGGATACTAGCCATACATGCGCTTATAAACGTATCTGCAAAACTTTCGTTGTAATCTTTCGATCAGTATGGTATTTAACCTCACGCGGATCCCAACATATTGCGCTAACTCGAGTTTGCTGCGGACGAAAGCATTATAGAGCATTATTGCTACACTAATGTATGAGTTAATAGGCAACTCTGTTTAGACCTCTGTTTTTTTGTTGTGTTATGTTCCCTTACATGACATGATAGCTTTATACGCAACATGTTATGGCGGCTGTACACACTTGTCGAGACACCACGAGACAGGCCGAGCGCGAGGGTGTACAGTGTGCTCTCGTCTCGTGTCGCGCTCTCGTCCTCGTCTCGGTCGCTCTCGGGTGCGTGTCGGTTTTTGCGCGCGAGTCAAAGGGTCTTGTTGGGTCTCGCGAGGAAAACAAAAGCGACCATGTACACACTCATTTATTTAGTTAGCTGCTGATAGTGTTTATGAATAGACGTGTTTCGGAATGTGGTCTAACGAGCGCGAGAACCCGTTTTATGGAACTTGAAGGATGTCAATGATAAGCAATTTATCAATGACGCTCGGATGCGAATAAGGGAACATATTTGAATTTCTGTAGCTGAGTTAGTATATAATATAATCATAGTAATCATCCACCATCTTCTTTTTCTCCATGGCCTATGAATTTTCTTTTTATAATAAATGTTTTAAAAATTATAATAGCTAGCGAAAAACATGTCCATTGTCTCGGAAGTCTTCGGTTCAAATGTCAGAACGAGAGTGTACAGGGTATGCTCTCGACGACAGCCTTCTCGGACGAGACTCTCGCGTGTGTACAGCCGCCATTATAGGGAAAAGTGGAAGGAAAGAGAGGTAGGAGAAGACCAAGGATAAATTATATGAGCCACGTTAAAGAGAAAGTAGATGTCATGTAGTAAAGGGAAGTAAAGGAGGCTGCATTGGAGAGAGACAGATGGAAGGAGCTGCATCAGTTGCGCCAACAATAATGAGCAACAATGAGAGCACAGCTATTAAATAATTGATGATGATGATGATACATAAACTAATATATATTAACGCTTGATCGTGGTGGATGGCACAAGTTACGCGAGGCCTTTACCCAGCGGTTGTGTAATGTGGATGATGATGTTAATACATAAACTTAGTTTAGTTCCTACAATCATTGCAATTAATGAGGCAACTGCATTAAAGTTTTTTTACTAAAAAAAATGTCTTGTTATGGTGTGTGTGATTGCAGAATGTAGGACGGGTGAGGTGGTGGTGACGCCTGGCTTCAACCTGCGCTGTCGGCATGTGGCGCATACCGTCTGTCCCAACTACGTGCCTCAGTACCACACCGCGGCCGAGACGGCGCTGCATTCCTGCTACAAGTCAGTACTAATATATTTTATTCTATTTTAATTTTAATTATTTGGGAAACAAAAAGTTTATACTACGTATGTAACAATACGTGATCTATGTTGCAATGCTTTGTGATAGGTAATGGTTACCACTCAACATCAGGTGGACCATGTGCTTGTTCCATCTTCAAGTAACATAAAAAAAAAAATACATGAAACTAGAACAAATAATAATTAATAATGCTGGACTATCACACATCATCATTTAGCCCCAAACTAAGCAGAGCTTGTATTATGGGAACCACATCACTGATATATGTATTTACAAAAAACATTTATAAAAACCTGTTTTTTTGTAAATATCATACATACACCACCAGAAAAAACCCATATACATAGAAAACCAGAGCCAACCCAGAGCCGATACAAATATCAGCAGAACATGCAAACATTGCACCTGTCCTGCTGTTTGCTCGTCGTTTGAAATAAAGCTAGGACAGTTGTCGCTTATAGAAAATAATAAAATCGTACCAGGATAAAAAGAAACCTATGTGTTAATCCAGGTCACAAACTGGTGGACAACCTCTGTGGTGCAGTGGGCGAAGGTCCGCCTGTGACGCAGAAGGTTGCGGGTTCGATTCCCGCCGCGGGACAAATGTTTGCATGTTCTGCAGATATTTGTCTCGGGTCTGGGTGTTTTCTATGTATGATATGTATGAATTTACAAAAAAAATGTATATATGTATCAATCATGTGGTTCCCATAATACAAGCTCTGCTTAGCTTGGGGCTACATGATGCTGTGTGATTGTGCAGCTTTATTTATTATTATTAAACTGTTATCCCTAGTTTCATCGTTCAGTAGTTTTTGCGTGAAAGAGTAACAAACATTCATCCATACATCCATTCTCACAAACTTTCGCATTTATAATATTAGTAGAATAGACTCAGGCGTGACTTTGCGGAAATCCATTACTAGATTTTGACAACCTCTGTGGCGCAGTGGACGAAGGTCCGCCTGTGACGCAGAAGGTTGCGGGTTCGATTCCCGCCGCGGGACAAATGTTTGCATGTTCTGCAGATATTTGTCTCGGGTCTGGGTGTTTTCTATGTATGATATGTATGAATTTACAAAAAAAATGTATATATGTATCAATCATGTGGTTCCCATAATACAAGCTCTGCTTAGTTTGGGGCTACATGATGTTGTGTGATTGTGCAGCTTTATTTATTATTATTAAACTGTTATCTCTAGTTTCATCGTTCAGTAGTTTTTGCGTGAAAGAGTAACAAACATTCATCCATACATCCATTCTCACAAACTTTCGCATTTATAATATTAGTAGAATAGACTCAGGCGTGACTTTGCGGAAATCCATTACTAGATTTTGACAACCTCTGTGGCGCAGTGGACGAAGGTCCGCCTGTGACACAGAAGGTTGCGCGTTCGATTCCCGCCGCGGGACAAATGTTTGCATGTTCTGCAGATATTTGTCTCGGGTCTGGGTGTTTTCTATGTATGATATGTTTGAATTTACAAAAAAAATGTTTATATGTAATATATCAATCATGTGGTTCCCATAATACAAGCTCTGCTTAGTTTGGGGCTACATGATGCTGTGTGATTGTGCAGCTTTATTTATTATTATTAAACTGTTATCCTTAGTTTCATCGTTCAGTAGTTTTCGCGTGAAAGGGTAACAAACATTCATCCATACATCCATTCTCACAAACTTTCGCATTTATAATATTACATAGACTCAGGCGTGACTTTGCGGAAATCCATTACTAGATATTCAAAAGAAAAAATATTTAGCACAAATTCAAAAACCCAAATTCGCACAGACTCGCACTTGACCGATTTATTTTAGTTTAATAGCGATGTGACTTATGCGAAGCTGTCACTCCCGTATTGACCTTACAAGTCACATTCGTAAGTGCCGAACCTTGTAGGACGCTGCTTAAGTTGACAATACATGTCAAACCTCCCTCTCGCTCGCACTATTCAACATTTTTGAAGATATAAAATCACTGAATGTAGTGATGCAATAATATCATTTTGATTCTATCGCGTTTTCTTACCAAAAAACTTGTACCAATGTACAATTTTGGTGCAATTTTTTTGGTAGGAAAACGTGTTGGGTTCAAAATGATATTCTTGCTGAACCTTTGTATTGTTATTTTCTAGGACGTGAAGGTTTACTATTTTACATAACTACATTCAATGATTTTATATCTTCAAAAATGTTGAATAGTGCGAGCGAGAGGGAGGTTTGACATGTATTGTCACCTTAAATGATGGCGATAGCAGAGTTTCTTGCCAGTTCTTCTCCGTTTGGTCAAATTCGTAGTGTACTTAGGATATTCCGACACCAGAGTTGACCACTAGCTCAAACGAAGGAGAAGAAGTGTACTTAAAGTTCCTACTAAATAAATTAATTTTGAATTTTATATGTATTTGTTTGTGCACAAGAAACATGGGAACTATGGTGTGGCTTGCGATGTTTATCAAATGACGGCGGGTGCGCAGAAATATGTACTGCCTTGCCTACTTGAAACTAAATAGGTCTGAGTCAGAACTTGCTTTTAAGCAATGCGTAGGCGTTGACAGTATTAATAGATCAAAGGTATCAAAATAGGTAGTATATCAATATAGCTACAAAATCAAAGGTAGCTATGGGCCACCACAACCACACCAGCCTATATCACTATCCACTGCTGGACACAGGCCTCCACTAATAAAGGGGGATATGCCCGCTGATATACTCGCTGGGCATGCGAGATGGGAATCGCAGAGCACAGCTTCTCGCACCACCGACGCTGCTGTCCAATGCCGATGAGGGGATTTAGCTGTGTCGGTGTTGGCTGCTCTATGCCGCTATCAGCCGCCGCTAGAGCCACGTTGGTTGTTCAGCAGGGTGTACCACGGGCATGTGAGGATGGCTTGGACACCCAAGATGGATGTTGGAACCCCGTACACCCCAGGCTGACAGTATTAAATTAATATATCTAAATGAAATACGGCTAACCACCAGTTTAAAGTCGCTCAACGAGCTATGGTACCTAGGAGATTCTCTGAAGGATAGAATTTGCAACGAGATCATCCGACGTAGAACTAAAATTGTCGACATAGCTTAAAGAATTTGCAAGCTGAAGTGGCAGTGGGCTGGCCATATCTGCCGAGAAACCGATAACCGTTGGGCTAAACGAGTTCTTGAGTGGAGGCCGTGTCTAGGCAAACGTAGTGTAGGACGCCCTTGCCAGGTGGAGTGACGATCTGCGAAAGGCTGCTGGTAGAAGCTGGATGCTTCGAGCTGAAGACAGGGCGCAAAGGCGCTCATTGGGGGAGGCCTATGTCCAGCAGTGGACTGCTATAGGCTGGTGATGGATGTATAGAAATGAAATGAAATGTATTGTTTCCAGGAACGTGCTGTTCGCGGCGGCAGAGCTGGGTGCACGATCACTGGCGCTCTGCCTCATCAGCTCCTCGCGGAGGAGCTTCCCGCCGGAGATAGCGGCGCACATCGCACTGCGTGAGTCATATCACATTTATGAGTGTACTAGCTTCCGTCCGTGGTTTCGCTCGCGTGGTACCGGGATAAAAAGTAGCCTATCTGTTAACCCAAGTCATAAACTATCTATATTCCAAATTTCATCCAAATCCGTTCAGTAGTTTTTGCGTAAAAGAGTAACAAACATCCATCCTCACAAACTTTCGCATTATAATTAAAAGTATAATTTCCAAAGACATTAAACCTACAATCTACCTAGCAGACAATCTGAAAGAAAATTGGTTTGCTGATAAATATTGTTATACAGGGTGGGGCAAATTTTTACCTCATTGAGGGCAGCCACCTTTCTTCTGCAGTTATTCGTTTTTGTTCTGACGAAACTATAGGTTAATTTTGAAGAAAAAAACAGTAATTTTCATTAATTTGAAAAGATGTGTAGTCAGCCTTGAAAATGAGCATCCCAAATCAAATCGTAAGTGTTCAAGAAAAATAAAAATAATGATTTCCGTACAATTTCTATGAAACGCCATTCTTCTTTATTCAGGTCTTTTTAACTGACTTCAAAAAGGTTCCTTCTCATATTCGCCCTGAATCGAACATTGAAGTCTTAACTTAATGTTACCACCGATTATGTTTTAAATCCACACCATCAGCATATATCAGTCTACTGCTGGACATGACCTCCCTAAAGGGGGATCGGCCCATAATCCCCATGCTGGGCACGCGGGTCGGATATAGCTTCTCAGACCGGCGAATAACTAAATAGTAAACCATATATTGCTTCATTCTCTTTAATACCTTCATTGATGGCTTAATCCACCTCGAGATCCATATTGATTGACTTGTACTTCCATATCCTCTTTCATTGCTTCTTCTACTTTGGTATTCTCTTTGATTACTCCTCCCACATCGATATCCTCTACCTCTTTCATTGCTACTTCCACTACGGTATCCTCTTACATTGCTTTTTCCTCCATGATACCCCCTTTTATTTTATATGATGGATCCAAGAAAAACTTTCTAAACGGTTAGAAATAGACATGCAAAACTTTTAAGAAATGTTTGGGTATTTTTTGTGCTTAGATTGCTTCTTCCATTACAATATCCTTTTTAATTGCTTCTCCTACTCGGATGTACCTACTCTTTTATTGCTTCTCTCACATCGAAATCCTCTGATTGTTTTTTCTACTTCGACATCCTCTTGTATTACTACTCCCAGATCAATCTTCTTTGATTACTCGTTTTACATCAATATTCTCTTTTTTAGCATCTTCAATATTAATATCTTCTTTGATTGCTTTTCACACTTCAAAATACTCTCTGATATCTTTACAATGCAACACATAAACCGCGAGTTGCATGCAGCTTGCGCACCAGCCAACCTCTATATATATATATATATATATATATACATACATACATATATGTATGTATGTATATATTATAAGTTTACGTTTGACCGCCTTCTCACCTGTTGATAAGTGAAGATGCGGTCGACGATGTAGCACGCTTGCCTAGAATGTACATATTTACTGTTCGCTTGAAGACCCCTAAATCATAGCGATCGGGAAACACTGACGCCGGAAGAGCATTCCATTCCTTAGCTGTCCTAAGGAGAAATAGTACATTACTGCAGAGGCCAGCAAAAGAGGCATTGATGGACGATCGTGTAAATGTGTGCACACATACGCGAGTCCATGAATGCCTAGTTGTGGACAAGGTACGTATAGTACTTTTCTCAAATAATGCGAGGAAATTAAAACAAAATAGTTCCTAGACAGAATTTGTACATTTTTCATGAGCAGCAACATTGTATTTGCTAGCCAGTTCGAAATTTAAATAAAACCTTTGATTAGTTACCTCCTCGGTTGCCATGTTTCGGAGTAAAAGATCGTTTTATTTTTAAATAACTCGACGGATATGAGTTTATATAGTAATTTATTTGACCGTTAAACGCGACAGATATGAATTTTCATACAACTTTTGCCGGCCACTGCTCGCATGTATTGGGCCGGTTCCACCACACACCACACCACACCAGCCTATATCAGTCCACTGCTGGACATAGGCCTCCCCTAATAAAGGGGGATATACCCATAATCCCCACGCTGGGCATGCTGGTTGGGGATCGCAGGGCACAGCTTCTAGCAGCCGACGTTGCTGCCCGTCGGTGGCCAGGGGATTTAGATGTGCCGATGTAGGCTGTGCTATGCCGCAATCAAGCCGCCAGAGCCCCGTTCGTTGTTTAGCAGGATGCACCACGTGCAGGTGAGGTTGGCTTGGGTTCCGAAGATAGAAGTTGGAACCCCGTACACCCCAAATTTAAATCTTAAAGCCTGTCAAATAGTTTGACTCGTTATCATTAAGCAAGAAGTTTGTTATAGGCCCGTCCATAATTAGTTTATTTATGTCAATGGTTTACAAAGTAATTTATTTGGCCGTTAAACACGACAGATATGAATTTTAATACAAGTTTTGCCGGCCGCTGCTCGCATGTATTGAGCTGGTACAGCAATTTCGATTTAACTCAAAGAAGTTTGTCAAAATAATGCTCTTTGCAAGCATGTTTGAGAAATGTATATTTTTTTTTTTTCTTATGATACTTGAAGATGGAACAAGCACATGGCCCACCTGATGTTGAGTGGTAACCATTACCTATCACAAAGCATTGCAACATAAATCACGTTTTTTGAAACGTGCTCTACGATGCAACGCCCTGCGTCCATCAACTTGAGACATGATGATGATAAGCCTCTTGTGCCTGTAATTTCACCGGCACCCACACCCTTCAAACCGAAACACAGCAATGCTGCTTCACGGCAGAAATAGGCATGGTGGCAGTACTTCCCCGGACGAGCCCTCCACAAAGAACTCTACTGCTACTAATATATTACTAATATAGTAGTATTGAGATGCAATGTTTCGTTGCAGGTACGATCCGTCGCTACATGGAGCAGCAGACGAGGCCGGGGCTGGTGGCGGTGGTGTGCTTGCGCGGCGCGGAGGCGGCGCTGGTCGGCTCCATCGCGCCGCTCTACTTCCCGCGCACCAACGCCGAGGCCGTCCGCGCCTGCCACGACCTGCCCGCGCTGCCGCCCGACAACAGGCAAGGCACACTCACTTCTTACACAGTACTCTAATGGATGTACCGGTCTAACCCTGCATTTATTTATTTATTTCACATATACTAAAACTGGATACAAGCGCTATGCTAGACTTAAAGTAGCTTTAAAAAGGTAGTTAGCTTAGAGAGTAAGTTCTTATAGAGCCGTGGTGGCCTAGTGGGATGTACCCCGATTTAAAATCTGAAGGTCGTGGGTTCGAATCCCAGCCGTGCACCAATGGATTTTTCGTTTCGAAAAATTTATGTGCGCATTACCACGAACTCGAAACGGTGAAGGAGAACATCGTGAGAAAATCAGCATGCCCTCGAACTAAAAAGTTGGAAAGGTATGTGCTAGGTTAGTGTTCCAATAAAAAGCGGCGATGGGCTTGTAACCTGTCACGAGGAATGCTAGCTGCTTGCAAAAAGTGGGCATGTATCGAACGTAATGTTTGGACTTGACTCTGACTACCCCCGTTGAGGTATCCTCAATAAATTTGCGTACTGAGCACTATCTGAAGATATCTATAATGGAGAAAAAGTCGTGAAGATGTTTCTTTGTTTAACATACTTTGAAACAGGCATGATTAATTGACAAGACACAAACAAAAATAAATAGGTAGTATGTTATTACTAAAATTATGTTTTAAAACCATGTGAGATCGGTCATTTTGACACGCGTCAGCTCCTTACGCCACCATCGTCGCGAGACGCGCTCATCGCTCGGTTCACGTTAGTTTCCCATAAACGCGGCTATAATATGATTCGGATATGAACACTAGCCAAGTCAGACCTTTGACTTTTATATATTATCCTAAGTTATAAGAAGAAATTATATTTTAAGTTGTTATAAAATATTTTATGTTGGAATAAAGGAGAATGCCGAGAAGCCGTACCAATTGTGTCAAAACCGAACGTATCCCACAAAATTTATTATATTTTATAAATGACATTAACATTTTCTTTAGTTTTACACACCGACGGGATTAATAATCAAGTAAAAAAATATTTTGTTGATTTGGTTTCCGTTGCACGCCACCATTAGACTACAACAACCAATGAAATAATATATGTTACTATGTCAACAAACATTGATGTAAAGTGTTACTATGGCAATAACCCTCATTTTAAATTATTTTGACAGTAGAATCGACTAAAAACTTATTGAAAATTATTTTGACGCACTCACTTTAGTCTTGGTACCGAGCGCCATACATCAGACGGCATTCTCCTTTCAGGACAAACTTTTGACCTTGGCTTGGCCCCCATTTAGATATCACGTGAAGTATTTTTTTAAATTAAAAAAATTATGAATTTCAGGAAACGTTTGTAAAGTCTTATAACTTAGCCTTGTGGCCTTCATGAGAACCCAAATTGAAAGACGTAGTTACAATCATCATAATCATTATGTCAAGAACAAAATATGTTGTGCTAGAGCTGCCACGCCAGGGTTTGAATAAAATTATGGCATTTGCAAGTCATATCTTTAAATGAAAAATAATATGTTTGTAAAGGACAAAGCCGTCTGATGTATCGCGCTCGATACCATGACTAAAGTGAGTGCGTCAAAACCAAACCAATAACTTTTAGTCGATTCTACTGTCTAAATAATTAAAAATTAGGGTGGTTGCCAAAGTAACAGTATAATATCAATGGTTGTTGCAGTCTAATGGTGCGGCGGAAACCACATCAACAAAATATTTTTTTTACTTGATTATTAATGCCGTCGGTGTGTAAAACTAAAGAAAATGTTAATGTGATTTAGAAATATAATAAAATTTTATGGGACACGTTTGTTTTTAAGTAATTGGTACGGAATCTCGGCATTCTTCTTTTGAAAAGTCTTAAAACACCGGTTGTTTATCTTTGGAAGTTGATTTACCCCTTTTTGGTATAGCAAACGAATTCAAACTTACCCTGTATTAAATAAGATAAGATAAGATATTGATTATGCGATCAGCAGTCAGTACACCTGTCTGTTGAATATATGTGTGTATAACAAATGATTGCGGTTAGCATTAGTAGTCAGTGCATGTGTCTTTTGAGTATAATGTACCTATAATAATTGATTATTGTATTGCAGCTACCCGGAGCGGAGGATACGTATCATTCACAACCCACACTCACACAACTCCGACAGCAGTAAGTAATGAAATAATAAACTAATTTTACATCTCTCATATTCAGTAAGTAGGTTCTTATTACCTCCAAATGGGGCTTGTAGGTGACTAAGCTCTAGGGTAATAATGTAGCTAGAAAAGCCCTAGGGCGGTAAGTAATTAAAAAAAACACTTCTTTCTTTCAAAAAATTCGCATACATCTAACCATCATACTGGCAATAGACATCATGCATTCAGCCCAATGACCAAAGAGGTCGCTTTGCTATTCAGCCTTGTCTTCGTGTGAGTATAATAGTCATCAATTTTAAATATCGAAAGGCGAAGCTCAATTTCGTTCTTGAAAAAAAAAAATATTAAAAATGTTTTATTCTTGTAATGCCGGTTTTTTTTTCTACTTACCTCACAATCGAGATGTAAAGCAGAATAGTTAGCTCGGGTGTAAGCACCAATTGCACCCTCGAACTATACGCGGTATATAAATATCTCGGGCTGCAATTGATGCCTTACAGCCCTTGGCTACTAATCTACTATTAAATGCTTTCCAAATAGGGATGACAATTGGGTAATAGAATAATAATTCTAATTATTCCGTCAGATAGATCAACAAAAAATATTGGCGTATTTTTTTATTTATCAAATCAATAGAAATTGACGGAGATAAAGAGCGTTAAAGTTCGGGAGTGGGGGCTCGTGACGTCACGAATATGTAAATAAATTACAATACCGTGACGTCACGCGGAACTTTAACGCACTATATCTTTGTCATTTTTTGATTAATTGACAAAAGAGAAAATACGTGTTCAATATTTTTTTATATTGTAAATGACGAACTAATTAAAAATTTTCAGTCGTCTTGCCTATTTACGGACCAAGCGGAACTTGAACCCGCAGCTCTGCCTGAAGCCAGCAGCGCACTATCCAATTATTATTGTGCCACTGGTTCAAGTGACGTCATGCTCGAAATATTTGGATAGTCTGTAGACAGTTAAAATCCTACTAATATTATAAAAATGACGTTAATGAGGATATATATATGGATGTTTAAATAAATAAATAATAAATAATGTTGGACTATCACACAGCATCATGTAGCCCCAAAGCAAGCAGAGCTTGTGTTATGGGAACCACATGATTGATTACATAAATACCTTATTTTGTAAATACATACATATCATACATAGAAAACACCCAGACCCGAAAATACCTGCAGAACATGCAAACATTTCTCCCGCAGCGGGAATCGAACCCGCAACCTTCTGCGTCTCAGGGGGACCTTCGCCCACTGCGCCACAGAGATCGTCGTTTGTTACTGCAAAAACTACCGAACGAATTTGAACTTTTTTTGTAAATGCATACATATCACACATAGACTCGAGACAAACGGTTGTATATCATACAAACATTTGTCTCGCAGCTGAAATCGACCCCGCAACCTTCTGTGTCTCAGTCGAAACTTCGCCCACTGCGCCACAGAGGTCATTTAGGGAGTTAACGGACTAACTTTAAAACAATAATTGAAGAGCCTAGCTCTTGTCGTTGTAGTGATACAATTCTCTCCATCTAGCTCTTTCCATTGCTGTCTCTCTCACTTCCTTATACATGACGGCGACCTTCTCTTTTACCTGGCTCATGTAGCTTATTCTTGGTCTTCCTCTTTCACTTTCCTTCTACCTTTCCCTCGATGATGTTTGTAATGAAGCTGTCATATCGTATACGGTGTCCAATCATTTTTCCCTCTTCTGTTTTGTATGGTTTCCATCAAGACCCTTTTCTTATCTACTCGTTTAAGTCCTCGTTAGTAATCTTCTCAGTCCAACTGATCCTCTATACCCATGGGAGTTAAATAATACAAAAACGTTCATAGTTTTTTTAGAGCTAAATTTAAAAGTTACGCTAATAACCTGACTTTTTGTTTAAAATTTTTTTGCTGAGCTTGCAAGAAAGTTACATCGCCTAAGTCGTTCGATCAGTTACAAAACTGGTTATTTGTGCTTTCTAAAAAAATCATCTATATGTATCCGATACAAGCTAATGATTCTTAAAACTGTTACATCTCGAATGTACCTCGTAAACAATCCAAAGAATAAAATGCGTCATTATTACTCAAAATAGGGCAAACGATTATCAGAATCGATAACGGGTGCCCTTATCTCTGATAGCTATCCCATATAAACCGAGTTATCTATTGACGCATTTAGTAATCCACTATAATTGTAAAAGTGAATAGTCTTACAAATATACATAAACTACTTGAAACCTAGTTATCGCGAATCGAAAAGATCTTTGTTGTATTGAACTAAAGGCCCCCCCGTAAATATATAGGAAAAACGAACAGAGTTATAGAATTATAGTTAAAAGTGCTAGAGACTACAAGTGTGCCAAAATGGAGGTTACGATTGTGCCACAAGATCTAGAGCTGAAAGCCAGGCCTTATAGAGGTAGGTGGATATTTATGTTTATGGATTGCTAACACCAGCCGGCTTTACACTACAACTGTAGACAAGGGATTTGTCGTCGGAACGTAGAAAAAACCGGCCAAGTGCGTGTCGGCCTCGCGCACGAAAGGATCCGTACCGTTTTCCACTGCTGGACATAGGCCTCCCCTAATAAAGGGAGATATGCCCATAATCGCCACGCTGGGCATGCGAGTTGGGGATCGCAGGGCACAGCTTCTCGCAGCCGACGCTGCTGCCCGTCTTCGTCCAGGGAATGTAGCTGTGCCGGTGTTAGGCTGCGCTATGCCGCAATCAGCCGGCCGCCAAAGCCTCGTTTGTTTGTTAGCTTACACCCCACTGGAGCCCCACTTAAATATTCATTTTATTTTGTTGTAGCGGCAACAAAAACACATCATTGTGAAAATTTCAACTGTCTAGCTGTCACGGTTTGTGAGATACAGCCTCGTGACAGACAAGTAGACGGATAGTGTAGTCATCTTCTTTTTACCGTTTGGGTACGGACCCAGAAAAAGTACTACAGAAAAAGAAAATTGTCTTGACTGTTAAGTTTGGCTTAGGTTACGCAGATAGAGGTTGAAAACTTGAAACCCCTTACACTCCTCAGTTCCTCACCACTGTAACGGTGAAAAAGAAATATGTATGATAATAAAATATATGTTCATGAAAGCAAAATATATGAGATACTTGTTACGTCAAACACTATATTAAAGGAAAAGGATTCGAAAAACAATAAATTGTACGTGCGTACGTTTTATGTTTTGTCATGTATTTACCTAAGTTTTCCTGTTCGATGTCTATTTATTATTTGCATTCGGTAATTACCATGTTTGATGAAACATGAAATTACGAGTATATAAATTGTATTGTATTAGTCAAAATTAGTCTCGCCTTGTTGTTGGATTGGTTGCAATATAAGTTATAAAATACAAAAGAAATAACGCAGTGTGAATCTTTTTAACTCAATCATAAAGCTTATTTTTATAGCTCATTGTTTATTATTACTCATTCGATTACGTGTCTGTTTGGATTATCAATTGGTATTTCGTTAGTCTTAAGAAAAATAGTGGTATCGACCGGTATCTTAAGGCTTCTTTAAGTAGAAAGCGTTCCTGACGCGGCGTCAAGGCGTTATCGCGTACTGACTGACGTCAAAACGCCGAGGTGTTGTATACATGTAGGTACGAATAGTCACAACGGACGTGTACTTTTGAAGTTATATTATCAGTTATTTTTATTTTTTGAACTGATAATTTATTTTAATTTATTTATTTTATTGATATTTTTTACTTTGTACAAACTTATACCATTAAATGTACCTAGTAGTACGAATAAATGAATCTTGAATCTTGTTAAGCTCAGAGGGTCTAGTACGAGTTGCATAATTCGAAAACTTTTATGGTATACTATATCGAGCTCAATTTTGAAGTACCTTTTTTCGTTAATTACCACACCGTTTTGAGTGATAAATTATTGCAATCTGCGAGAAAATTACATTAGCTACGTTGTTCGATCACTTTCTACTTAAAACCCGTTGCGTAATATCCAAAAAACGTACATTAAAATTGAGCTCGATATGGTAAACCAAGAAAGTTTTCGAATTGTGCAACTCGTACTTAGGGTACTGGAAACGATTGGATCAATCCTTGTACACCAAATCCGACCCAAATATAGGAATTACCTATATCCCTACTTGCAGACAACTTCAGAGGGAGATACGTTATAACTTGTACTGTGCTGCCGTGAGGAGCATAAACTATCAAACGGAGTGCTTGACGCTGACAAAGTGTCTTTACTGTTAGTGCGAGTTGCATAATACAGAGATGTTCATAGTTTCCGTTTAGAGCTCAAATTTATTGTACGTTATTTGGAAATTACGCAACTAGTTTTAAATAGAAACTGATCGATGTAATTTGATATTCTTACAGATTGCAATGTTTATCACTCAAAACAGCTAGATAATTAACGACTACAGTATAACTTTACTAAAGAAAAAGTAATTAAAGCTACTATAACTTTAGTCGTTAATTATCTAGCTTTTTTGAGTGATAAACATTGCAATCTGTAAGAATATCACATTACCAACGTTGTTCGATCAGTTTCTATTTAAAACTAGTTGCGTAATTCCAAATAACGTACAATAAAATTGAGCTCTAAAGCGTAAACCTTGAAAGTTTTCGAATTGTGCAATTCGTACTAGGTGTACTGGCGCTCATTTTGATAGTCTAATCTCCTCGCGGTACAACATAACGCGGCGTTTTAGCGCGGCGTCAGTACACGGCGCTATAACGCTTTCTGTTTAAACAAGCCTTTAATTTAATAATCCACTGTTGTACTTCACGTAAAATTTATTGTACTGAACTGCAAGTACCTAATTTTAATTATTACAGTAAGGTCAGTTATCTTATGCAAATTATGATCTTTTATCTAGTCTTGACAGTGTAAAAATACTAGTTTGTTATGTACCATTGAGCAATACGTACACTTGTTTCAAACGATTTGAACACAGAATATTCATTTTTTTACTGTAATAGTGTATTGTCATTCGGTTTGTTTAATAAATGTAACTGTCATCCGTCTTGCTTGACCTAGTTCTGTGACGTGAAACAGTGATACATATTAATACCTAATAAGACTAAAATTCGCTGCGAATTTTGTCATTTAACCAGTAAGGTGTTGAGTTTGTGAAGTGAATATCGGAAGCTTGGTGACAGCTTGTTTCCCGCCTAGACGCTATCTTGTATTGTCTATGCCTGTTTGGAAACTGTCAGAGATAACATGTTAAATGAGGCGTTTGAATACGACCGTGAGTAAAGTTTTACATGTGTTCATGATATGAATAGGTTAACGGCCGGTTTCTATATTATACCAATACCGATAACGCCTCGTTTTCCCTTGAAAAATTTGACAGTCTTTCAGGGGAAAACGAGGTATAATCGGTAACGGTATAATATAGGAACCAGCCATAAGAGGTTTGAATGTGACAGATGTCATACGAGATAGTCGAGATATTGTAAGCATGGATCCCCTTTCAGTTGATAACCTCTGTAGCGCCGTGGGTGATTCCCGCCGTGAGACAAATGTTTGTTTGTTCTGCAAATTTCCGTTTCGGGTCTGGGTGCTATTTATTTACTTCTTCGATGTATATGTATTATTTATTTATATAAGAACAAAAAATATTTAAAATATTTCTTTTAGCAGTTATGTTGTTCCTAATACAAGATCGGCTTAGTTTGGGGCTACATGATGATGCTTGCTAATGTCCAGCATTATTATTATTATATTTCATCATCAGCCTATAGCAGTCCACTGCTGGACATAAGCCTCCCCTAATGAGCGGCATTGCGCCCTGTCCTCAGCTCGACGCATCCAGCTTCTACCAGCAGCCTTTCGGAAATCGTCACTCCACCTGGCTGGAGGGCGTCCTATTTATATACATAATAATAATAAGCCATACATATAAGTATTATGTCTTATCGTACAATCAATCGGACTCATAAACACCACCCAGACCACGTCGTTGCGAGATTTTAATGGAGGAAATTTGCATCCACCAAAACGAGGTTTAAAACACTCCGCCATTGAGTGTAAAGCACAGGACAGGGCGCAATGGCGCTCATTAGGGTAAGCCTATGTCCAGCAATTGACTGCTATAGGTTGATGATTATCGAGTGACTAAGTCATTTAAATCTGCTAAACTCGTTCATCAATATCAGCATATATAGCAGTCTACAGCTGGACACAAGCCTCCCCTTATGAGTGCCATTGCGCCCTGTGCTCAGCTCGACGTATACGGCTTCTACCAGCAGCCTTTCGCAGGTCGTCACTCCACTTATACTCTTTGAATAAGACAAAAGCAACGACAGAACTGTCCCATAATATTTATGATATAAAGTTTGCTTGTTTGTTATTGCTAACAATACTTATAGCAGCATGGTTTGATTTAGCAATATCAGAAATCGTACAAATTCCGTTGTACAGATAAGGTAAGGACATAGGACAATAATTAAACAAGCCCATGCAGATTAGAGAGCAATGCATTCTTATTAAATAAGAACAAGTAACGATAACGCGCCATTTTTACCCGACTGCGCCAGAAGGAGGGTATTTTTTTGGATATTATTTTTAACCGACTGTAAAGAGGAGGAGTTCTTAACATTCTTCTAGTAACATGACTTTTATACCTCTTCATGACCATATTTTTATAACACGAGTGTTATTTAATCTTCTGGCCAAATCTAGTAACGGAGGTTTTTGGCTGCCTGAATTCGTTCGATATAGCTTACGAATTAAAATTCGGGACCCCACGAGTGACCTAGTGTTAGAGTTGAATAGGTGACGCATAAAGCAAGCTAACGCTGTTATACAAGAAAAACCCAAAAAAAAATAGATATACAGAAAATTTTACATTTAAGAAAATAAAAAGTATTTGTCGAACATATATAAGTATTGTTATTTGGGGGTAGATCAATTAAGTATAAGTATTTTCTTCACTCTGTTTGCATTAAGTTCAGTATTTTATATTCTAAAGTTGTTTATGTCTATACTTTTAAATCAACAAACTTTGGTAAATGTACAGAAAAATAGTAAATCGATAATGTGTTTAGCTATTATATGAAATGAACACAAACAATTGTTTGTAAATAAATATATGGGACTTCTCACACACGGTCAACTGATCGCAAATTAGGCATAACATGTACTTACTATGGGTAAAAGAGACTAATAAATATACATAGATACTTATAAAACACCCAGACACAACAAACAGTCATGTTCATCACACAAATGTTTGTCCTGGGCGGGAATCGAACCCGCGACCTGCAGCTTAGAAGGCAGAGTTACTACCAACTGACCTATAAAAAAAATTTAAATAATTTTATTTTAGACAACATGATCCATTTGATCTTAATACTAAATACACACTTATTTACACTAAAAAACTAAATAATACTTAGATCAGTCTCCGCACGAAGCGATTCCACATGGGAGAGGTGATCCTACCAGCTACAGTTTGTAGGATGGTGTTGGGGCTGTCACGTACTCTGCGCATCAGGGATGCAGTCTTCTTACGGAGAATCGCATTAAAACCATCCGTCTCATACTCTGCAAACATCCCTGATGCACTGCAGAAACGTGGCAGTCCTAACATCATCCTAAAACTATGAGGCCAGTCAAATTAATTTAAATCGTACTAATTACCGCAATGCGACGCCTGTTATCTTAGATTCATAAAATGCGAAGTTACCTGTTGACATAATTTGAACGTTGTTATGAAACTAAAACAAGCACATAGACTGTGGTGTAGATATAGCTAGTTTTTAGGGTTCCGTACCCACACGGTAAAAATGGTACTCTAATACTGAGACTCCACTGTCCGTCTGTCTGTCTCTCTGTCATCAGGCTGTATCTCATGAACCCTGATAGCCAGGCAGTTGAAATTTTCACAGATGATGTATTTCTGTTGCCGCTATAACAACAAAACAATGAAATAAATATTAAAGGGAGCTCCAATACAAAAAAACGTTTTTTGCTTTATATTAATAACGACAATAGGTAGATACTAAACGCTTGAAACATTCACAAAACAAAATACATGATGGTGTGTGGTAGTCCAGCATTATTAATATAATATTTATTTAATATTTAGTTGTAAGCTCACTTTAAAAATAAATACTTAAATAAAATAAAATAAATTACGGGGGCTCCCATACATGTATAGATACTGGTACGGAACCCTTCGTGCGTGAATCCGACTCGCACTTAGTCGGTTTTTGTATTTTATCTAGTTCAGGGGTCTTTTATGCTTAGATACAGGGCAAGGACGGGCAGGGTAACGACACCCTACTCAGACTGCTGGTTATAATATTATATCCCCCTTTATTTACGTTATATCCCCCTATTATATCCCCCTTTATTTACGTTATATCCCCATCTTTATTTTCTATGTATTATATGTATGTATTTACAAAACAAAAATGATATGTGTATTATATCAATCATGTGGTTCCCATAATACAAGCTCTGCTTAGTTTGGGGCTACATGATGCTGTGTGATTACGTCCCGCATTATTATTATTATTATTATTTATTATTATACATAATTAAGGACCCTAATAAAGGGGGATATGTCCTTCATTCCCACGCTGGGTATGCTTGTTGGGTATGGCAAGGCACAGCTTCTCGCACCGCCGGCGCTGCTGCCCGTCGGTGGCCAGGGGTTTTACCTGTGACGGATAAACACAATATACACAAAACAACAAAAAGTTAAAAACTTAGGGCTCTCGTAAATATCGGATATCACACACAACATGTGCAACATTGACAACTAGATCCAAACAAACATATTTTAACAAATGAAAAAATTATTCAACGTCTTCTGCTACCGCACACAGAAACGCTCGTGGCGTGGTTAACTTCGGAGTTCATTGCAGATCACCTTGGTTAAGCAACACTCCGCCCGGTCATTACTTTGATGGGTAACCGTTTAGTGGCATTTAGATTTGGGCGCTTTCGTGCTTCGGAAGGCACGTTAAGATGTTGGTCCCGACTTTTCAGTCGTTAGCCATGTCGGAGGCCTTCGGGCGGCCTAAAAACTCCGACACTAGAGTTGGTCACTAGCTCATACGAAGAAGAAG
Organism: Horisme vitalbata; assembly: GCA_951804965.1. Classification (NCBI taxonomy): domain Eukaryota; kingdom Metazoa; phylum Arthropoda; class Insecta; order Lepidoptera; family Geometridae; genus Horisme; species Horisme vitalbata. The sequence continues at coordinate 2,413,291 of OX638099.1, forward strand.
AAGTGCTACCGCACAAAAAGTTCAGAGATCTGGTGTACTAGTCAGGTCTACCAAGTCAGACATACTCAATGAACCTTCCTTATCTAATCATCTTGAAACAATTAATTAAACTATTATGATATTTTATTACTTGGCTATTTTGCAGCAAATCATTGATAAGAGGCTAATAAATTGATTTTTTAACATAAAATACATATTGCTCAAATAGCAAAGTAAAATAAATCATAATGGTTTAATTAATTGTTTTGAGTCGTTGTCTTCAGTCAAATCGTGTTCTATTACTAAAGTCCGCAACCCTTCCAGCGGAAGACGACACGTCATTGTACGACGACGAAGCTGCTGCGGAGGCGGCGGCGGCTTTCGCCCGCGCCTGCGCACCCGACACGCAGCGTCTGCTGGCACCGGCCAGGGAACACGCGCCGCACATCCCTCGGAGGCATCTCGACGATCATGACCAGTAAGTACTTGTATATGTATCCTTCCTTTAGGTAATCAGCATTAGCCGCAGTTCACTGCTGGACATAGGTAGAAATAGCCAACAACATTGATTACCTATTTTGTCATATCAGTGTATTTAATGTATATTTCCTGGTAATCATCATTCAGATCAGTAGTCCACTGCTGAAACATGGACGCTTACCCATGCTTCTGTGTATAGAATGAGAGTAGCACAGAGAGCCATGGAGCGAGCTATGCTCGCCATCAAACTTTTAGATCGAGCCCCTAACGTCGAGATCCGAAAACGGACAAAAGTCCAGGACATTGGAAATCGACTTATGGAGCTCAAGTGGGGATGGGCGGGACACATTTCGAGGCGTGGTGATGACAGGTGGAGCAGGACATTGACCGAATGGTGGCCGAGGGTAGGCAAAAGAAGCGTTGGAAGACCAGTAGCGAGAGGTCGACGACATAGTACGCGTCGCCGGGCGAGCGTGGATACGACTAGCACAAGATCGTGGTGGATGGCACAAACTTTGGGAGGCCTATATCCAGCAGTGGATAAAGTCGGACTGTGGATGATTATGATGAGTCCACTGCTGGAGTTAGGTAGACATAGGCGATAATATTGATTTTTTTGTCATATCAGCGTATCTGCCTGATTGGGACACGTATATTAATTACCACACCAGCCTATAGCAGTTCACTGCTGGACATAGACCTACCCTAATAAAGGACGATATGCCCATAATTCACACGCTGGGCATTCGGGTTGGTGATCGCAGGGCACCGCTTTTCGTACTGCTTATAGCTTTGCCGATTTCAGCCGTCAGAGCCTCATATGTTATTCAGCAGGGTTCACCACGGGCAGGTGAGGTTGGCTTGGGTTCCAAAGATCGAGGTTGAAACCCTTTACACCCCTCATATTTCGCAAAAACGATTAAACAAATAGCTACTTTAGCTGCGACGCAATGAAGTGTTATGCAGCTCGTACCTAACATTTTATATTCACCTACACCTTGCATCCCTTTCTATACGTAACTCTTATCTCTTCTGCCGCGTACTAACCTACGGAGCGAGCCCCGCAGTCGTGGCCCAAAGATGTACTTATAGCTAAGTAGGTACCTAAAGTGCGGAGTGAGACTGGCCTGCTTTTAGTTTTATTTTTAGAAGCTTTGCCCTGTGATTCCGAATCGAATTGTTTATTAAGACGGGGGCTTTATACCCATCGTACTAATATTATAACGTGAAAGTACCTAACTATGGATGTATGTCTGTTACTCTTTTACGCAAAAACTACTGAACGGATTTGGAATACAGATAGTTTATGACCTGGAATAACAGATAGGCTAATTTTTATCCTTGTGTGAGCTTCGTACCTAAAGTGCGGAGTGAGACTGGCCTGATGTTACTCCTGGACGCAGCCCAGATGCGAAACGTAAGGTTACTACGTACAATTGTGTAAGGATATGCCTCTAAAGGATGTAAATATTTACGTACTTCGTTTGCGCTTGTCAAAAATATTTTTATCTCTTGAGATACGCCTTGGCTCATTATCATCATGTGACAATATAGGTGTTTGTACGTATAAATTTTTACTTTTTGGGACTTAACATTGAATTTTATCTTAGCATTTATTCAAGGTATTAAGAAAACAGGAAATACTTTTTATTCTTTCAGAAATTAATTCCTATGATACTAGTAGGTCAACTTGATGAATAAGTAAGGACAACTTTGAGCCAATCTACATATACTCTGCTGGTTTACTTCTCATGGCGTGATGTGTTTGTCAGAAATCTATTTCATTCTTCATCAGTCCACCTTCTGTGACATCCGGGCTTACGGTAATTTTAATACCATTGTATATATGCCTATGTATAGTTTAGCAAATAAATAAATTTTCATTCATTTTCAGTAAACTCAGTGAACTCATTTATTTACCTATTTCGTTATTCACATAACATTGGCAAGTCAAGTTACATATAATATCTATTGTCTAATTGAACAAGATAGCACACTAATCAATAAAATAAAAAAACTGTGAGAGATAAATGTATTAAATAAATTATTGCAAGTCACTAAATTATCAATTTAAATATTCATTGATATTGCAGAATGAGTTTCAAGAAATGATTTGATTTTTTGTTTAAACTCTCTTTCTCTTCTCTTTATATAGTGTGAAATAGCAAATATATTCTCCATTATGTTGGTTTATTCGAAACTACACATCTCAGCTTCGATTCTCTTAGTGTCTAAACACACTATAGCCGAAATTACGCCACGTAAGTTCGGCATGATTACGCCTGCAATGCTATTTGAATTACAGATGACATATTATACTGAAATTTCGTTGTGTTATGGCATACAGCCGATCTTGTCAAAATCAGCTGCGGAACTTACGTCGCGTAATTTTCGGCATAGGGTGTTTAGACTCTTAGAACCTCATCCTTAAGTCCATCATCTTGTCTTCTAGCCATGCGATCTTGTGGTATAATGGTTTAATAGCAGATCGCCGCAGTCAAATCATTAATTAATTTGTCAAAACGATAATTTTAGTTAACATGATCAATTGTCTTTTAATATCATAAACGGTTTAAGTAATTCATCATCATCATCATCATCATCAGCCTATAGCAGTCCACTGCTGGACATAGGCCTCCCCTAATGAGCGCCATTGCGCCCTGTCCTGAGCTCGACGCATCCAGCTTCTACCAGCAGCCTTTCGCAGATCGTCACCCCACCTGGCCGGAGGGCGTCCTACACTACGTTTGCCGAGCCGCGGTCTCCACTGAAGAACTCGTTTACCCCAACGGTTATCGGTTCTTCGGCAGATATGGCCAGCCCACTGCCACTTCAGCTTGCTAATTCTCTGAGCTATATCGACAACTTTAGTTCTATGTCGGATAAACTCGTTACGGATTTTATCCTTCAGAGAAACCCCGAGCATAGTTCGTTCCATAGCTCGCTGAGCGACTTTAAACTGGTGGACCAGCCGTACTGTGAGTGTCCACGTTTCGGCTCCGTATGTCATGACGGGTAGGACGCACTGATTGAAAACTTTCGTTTTCAAACATTGCGGTATAGGTGACGAGAAAACTCGACGTAGTTTTCCAAATGCTGCCCAACCCAGCTGAATCCTCCTCTTGGCCTCCTTCTCGAAGTTGTTTCTACCCAACTGCAATATCTGCCCGAGGTATGTATACTCCGAAACAACTTCAAGAAGGTGTCCATTAACGACGACAGGACTCGGATCAATTCGGTCATTGACCATAACTTTGGTCTTGTCCAAATTCATGCCGAGACCTATCTTTCGCGAGGCTGATGCTAGGCCGTCCAGCATCTGTTGCAGCTCCTCCAGCGACTCCGCCATTAGGACTATGTCATCAGCGAATCGCAAGTGTGAGATGTGCTCGCCGTTTATGTTTATGCCCATACCTTTCCAGTCCAGCGTCTTAAACATATCCTCCAACGCGCTTGTGAACAGTTTCGGAGATATGACATCTCCCTGTCTCACTCCGCGGCGCAGTTGGATGGGTTTAGACCGCTGGTCCTGTACTCGGACACTCATAGTGGCGGCTTCGTACAGACACCTCAACACTTCGATGTAACGATAGTCCACTTGGCATCGCTGGAAGGATTCCAGGACAGCCCAGGTTTCTACAGAGTCAAAGGCTTTCTCATAGTCCACAAACGCCAGACACAGGGGCTGATTATACTCTTCGGACTTCTGTATAATCTGCCTCACTGTGTGAATGTGGTCTATGGTACCATATCCTCCGCGAAACCCGGCCTGCTCCGGTGGCTGGAACTCATCGAGTCTTCTGGCGAGACGATTTGTAATAACCCTTGAGAACAGCTTATAGACGTGGCTCAGGAGCGAGATAGGTCTGTAGTTTTTAAGAAGGGTTTTATCTCCCTTCTTAAAAAACAGAACCACCAAGCTCTCGTTCCACGCCTTCGGAGTTCTCCCACAGTGAAGGACGGCGTTGAAGAGGTTCCGCAGCTCCTGCACAACAGGAGCTCCTCCAGCCTTCAGAAGTTCTGAAGTAACACCGTCTTCACCGGGGGCTTTTCCATTTTTAAGCTGTCTCAGGGCCAGTACGACCTCGTCTTGGCTGATCTCTGGCAGGTCGTCGGTATGGTGGTTAAGTAATTGCTACATCTCATTGTAGAATGAAATATGGCTTCGTGGAAAATGGCTTGCTCCATTCAACTACCTGCGCTCTTTTTTACACGGTTATTTTCCTTCTTTTATTCTTACATAAAAAAACAGAACGCTACAGTATGTACCTATACTAACACAGAAAACTGAGGGCTAGTTAATAGAATTTTTTAGTATATTCTGTTTCTGGCTCAATGTTACAAACATATCATATTTTTAACTCCTGCGTTCTAAAAAGGATGCACTCAGAATAAAGTGCGAAAAACAACAAACATGTTTACGTTCCGTTCCACGCACGTTTTGGGCTCGAGGATAACTTATTTATATCTGGTATACTGATCGATTGGATATTCGGATGTAGGCGTAATAAGTGCCGGTAAATTTAAATTAATATTATTTCTGTTGGTTTTGTATAAAAGCAGGAAATACTTGGGATTCTTTGTTTGTGCGTTTTAAAGGTTATCTTTAGATCAATTTAGGTCGATCCATTTTTGAGTGGATGGGTACATAATTTTCAACTTTTAACTGATAAACATTGCAATCTCCAAGAAGATTACATTACCTACGTTGTTCGATCAGTTTCTTTTTAAAACCAGTTGTGTAATTTCCAAAAAACTTTCATTAAAACTTAGCTCGAACGAAATTTAGGACGAAATTCTTCGATCAACAATACAAAGGATTATGCACTATCCGCCCGAAAGCGGCTTGTCTAAAACTCCGCCAAAATTGGAGCTGCAGTTTTCATATAGTCGGCTTACTTAGATTTTCTGTCTTATCTTCTTTATTATAGAGGCGATATTTGTATGACGTGCTTATCGGAGCAGCAGTTTTCATTTAGTCTGCTTTACTTAGATTTTCTGTCTTATTTTCTTTAATAAAGAGGCGATATTTGTATGAAAAATGATGGCTAGCAATAAATGCCACTTGTTTCACAGTAAGGCGCGCGATGTCCTTTGTATAGTTGATCGAAGACGAAATTAAAAATGAAAATTAGGAACATTTCCGTTTTGTGCAACTTGAACTAGGGGTACTGGGTTATTTAACTGAAAAAGGCCTTCGTACCATTGTTGCCCCATTGCCCCGCACCTCCTATTTTGTCACATAAAGCCTTTAACAAACAATCATATCGCATCACTCGTGACGGTGGCTTTCGCGGCACGTCCGCAAACCCCGTATGACGACACCCATATCGCGTGTAAATATTGCTTGGAAAAAACTCTGCGCTTTGTGTATATTGTTTTATAATGGTAATGAACCTATTACTTTATGTACAAAAAAGTTTGTATGCAAACTCTTTGCTTTATAAAACTCTTGTATTCGGACGATAGTACTGCTTGAAAGTTATGAAAAATTCATCAGCGTTATAGAATCTACTTATTATATTGAGATGCGGACGGATACGTGTCCGGGTAGGGGGCTTAGGTTACTATGAAGACATAGCCACCTTACCGAGACCAATCTTGTGAATCGGTGGAAATTTTAAAATGAAAGTATTTTTTATTATTATTATTTATTTCGAAACAATTATAACACCATTACAGCATAGCCAAAACGATGTTATAACTATACATGTAATGTAACATAGATAACCTTAAAATAATTAATTATTCTAATAATAATTCAACGGTAATAACGTACCAGGGATGTACGTACCTAATACGGATACTTACTTATACTAATCCCTAAAAAAAATTATGCCTCAAATTTAATTTCACCCTATATTTCTTACATTAGAAAAGTATACAATGAGCAATAGATATAGAAAAAAATAATTAATTGGTAAAATAAAATTAATAAAATCCTAGAATTAGGTACCTTGCTTATTATTTGCATATTTGTACCTACTTCCTAAAAAAGTTTCTTATCGGTTGTGAATTTACATATATTATAGCTACATACATATCTCTTATCTCAACTATTCTTTATCTCTGTGTCCTACAAGCGTCATTTTCTTTGTTATGCTTAGATAAATATTGTTAAATACCAACATTATCATAGTCATCTTAAATATTGTGATCAAAATGTAGAAATAATACATTTTAGTAAACGTGGAAGGTACCACGTTTCCTCCGTCAAATTCCCTCACGATTCACCTATAAAAATTGTTGCTTCAGTATACTGTACCATAGCTTCTAGAACGTAAAACGTACAAGGAATTTGAGTTTCGAGAAAAAATCGTTGGGTAGTTTAGTATTTCATTGGAACTACTAGTGGTATTTGCATGCGGCATAAAAGCTGACCCTAATACCCCTCATTCCATCATGAACATTGCACATGCAATAATCGAATCGCAAATAGCAAAGTTGCTAATTGTTACCTATTTTGCAAATATTTGAGAAAAAGTTAACCATGCACGTTGTCGGTAAGAACGTTTCCTCGATAGAAGCAACAGCAACACTAGATTATATCAGTCCACTGCTGGACATAGGCCTCCTCTTATACGAAGAAGATTTATAATCCCCACGCTGGGATCCCTAACCTGCACAGGTTAGGGATTCCAGGGCATAGCTTCAATCAGCCGTCCGCAATAGCCCTGTTTGTTAGGGATCGCAGGGCATAGCTTCAATCAGCTGGCCGCAATAGCCCTGTTTGTTAGGGATCGCAGGGCATAGCTTCAATCAGCCGTCCGCAATAGCCCTGTTTGTTAGGGATCGCAGGGCATAGCTTCAATCAGCTGGCCGCAATAGCCCTGTTTGTTAGTTAGCAGGGTGCACCACGAGTTTGTAGTCAGCTTGTGTTCCGAAGAACAAAAAATCTTCATTTTCATTATAGCTTAACAGTTCTTTACCTACTCATATCATCATATTGAGCTAGCGGCCAATCTGGTTCAGAGTTACAGGTCCGTATTCAAGAAACGAACCAAACAAGACTCAGCACAAACGTTTTGACAGTTAGGTTTCAACACAAATCTCAGCCCAGATGAGTGCTGAGGCCTTCCTTATTCTGTGGCTCAGAGATGGATTGCCTCCTGATCATAATTCATGTCATGTCCTATGGCGGGGCTACATTATCGCCCTACGGCGAAGATTCGCGTTGTGTATAGAAGACGCACTCTATGACTTTTCACTCGAGTGACAGAGAGGCAATACGTGAATCTTCGCCGTAGGGCGATAATGTAGCCGGCCCATTAGGTGTAGTCTTAAAGCTTCCGACAAAATGAGCAATAGCCTATTGTAATCTCTGTTTGTTGATTTGGGAAACAAACAATACAAAAAAGATTTTTTTTTTATTTATATTTTTCGCCGCGCCTCGGCAAACGTAGTGTAGGACGCCCTCCGTCCAGGTGGATTGATGATTTGTGAAAGGCTGCTGGTAGAAGCTGGATGCGTCGAGCTCAGGACAGGGCGCAATGGCGCTCATTAGGGGAGGTCCATCAATAGACTGCTATAGGCTGATGATGATGATGATGATATTTTTACCGTGCTTCACACATTTTCTTGTGTCGCCTAGTTTCGCAAATTAATACTTCTCGTGTTTTCTCGTTACATTTCACATGGCAATAACAATTGGCATAGAAAGTAACCTTACTGCATAGTTTTTATTCTTTGTACTTGTATTGTACCTCGGAGATTCCTTCCTAGTAATATTAGCAATAGGTAGTCTATCTTCGCATAAAGGCAACGCAATATATTTTTATCGTGCTAAGAATTACTTCTTGCGATTTTGACTTCTGTAAGTACCTCGTGTCGCCTCGTTGCCGCAGTTTCGCAAATAAGAATTTTCTCGTTACATTTCATAAGGCAATAACAATTCGAGTAACCATAATCATCATTTATTTAAGAGTTGTGCTCTTGTCGGCGCAACTGATGCAGCTTCTTTCATCTGCCTCTCCAAAGCAGCCTCCTTTACTTCCCTATACGACATAACATCTACTTTCTCTTTAATGTGGCTCATATAATTTATCCTTGGTCTTCCCCTTCCTCTCTTTCCTTCTGTTTTTCCTCTATGATGTTGCCTATAACGAAAGAAAGTAATCACTGCACTATTATTCAATGACCCTACTTTGTTAGAACCAAATAAGAAAGACAAGAAATAATTTTATGATATCCCGAAAAATCTACTCTTGCGGAAAGGAAATAAAATTTGAACTTGAAATTTTGGAGATATTATAAAATCTTGGATTTTTCTATATATGTGGGTTAACGATCTGCGAAAAGTTTCTGGTAGAAGCTGGATGCGTCGAACTGAGAACAGGGCGCAATGGTGCTCATTGGGAGAGACCATGTCCAGTGGACTGCTATAGGCGATGATGATAATGATGATATGGGTTAAAACTTTTTGCTTATAGAAAATGGAAAGGAAAATAAGTTAGTTATTGCATCAGAAATCAGAATCTCATTATTGCTTTTGAGTCACTTGCCCTGAAAACAGCGCGTCATTCAAAACGTCCAATGACTCAAACTTATCTGAAGATACGATCGATCAACCGTCGGTCGTGGTAACTCATTATTTTTTAACAATTAACAGCCTAGATTGGATAAGATTTACGCACATAATGAGACTACCTAATTTAAAGGCGAATGTATCATTGTTCGATGATGATTATAGGAGTCGATCCACCATACGATAAGGTTCCTTGCATAGTGTATTACTAAACGCATGGACAAGGATTTTATAGAATTAAAACTCTTAAACGTGTTGAAGTTGACAAACTTCGTAAAAGCGTTTTAAAATTATGATTCACGATTCGTATCGGCAGACATAGTATAAGACGTATTGACCAGATGGAGTGACGATTTGCGGAAGGCTGCTGGTAGAAGCTGGATGCGTCGAGCTCAGGACAGGGCGCAATGACGCTCATGGGGGGAGGCCTGTGTCCAACAATGGACTGCTATAGTAATTATAGTAATGTATTACTTGAAATTAGACAATAACAATTGTATGCGGAAATTATGAGTTACCCTACGCTAAAACACTAGGTAAACTATAGGCTGATAATGAATCACTATTACGTCGACCTACATATTAACTGAAAAGGATTTCCTAAAATTCAACCTCTAAACGGGTTAAAGTTCGAAATCATCGTAAAAGCGTTGTAAAATTGATCACCACTAATCAAAATTACATCGACCTACCCATTGACCACTGACCTATAAATTCTAAACAACGTGGTTAGTAGAACACGCGTGCATTATATATGTACCTACGCTTCATCTACGTCCGACGTGGATAAATGTGGTTAAGCTCATTGGATTATGTTATGCGATTATCTTGAACCTCGTCACCGCCTCCTAATGGACAAATATTGCCTTTTGATAGCTATGATCGAGTGATACCATCCATCTTGATTCTTGTACCGTGATCTGTTTTGATGGATCAAGGGAAAATCGACAGTGTTTTATTAAGGCATATTCGTTGAATGCTTGCATTGAATGCTGGCTTCACTGGGTATAGGCCTCCCTTTGTGTCCCACGGTTCAAAGGTTGTCTCATCCAGTTCCGGCCTGTGATGGATGCAATATCGTCCGCCCATCTTGCTCCTGGACGACAGACGTTTCTGTACACGGTTCTTGGACGCCATTCAGTTATCGCCTTACTCTACCTGTCATCACCTCGCCTTGCCAGGTGACCTGCTCAACACCATTTTAGCTCTGTTATGCGGTTCCCAAAGTCTTTAATCTTTGTTCGTCTTTGGATCTTTACTTTAGGAATAATAATACATTTAGCTTTCATAATATTACGAGTATTTCCCATAGGTGCGTAGAGGTTACTAACTTGTATTGTGGTATTCGGATCTTCATTAGCATTTGAAGATCTTGGCGGACTTGACGCATATAACGACCTCTGTGGCGCAGCGGGCGAAGGCTCGCTTGAGACGCGGAAGGTCGTGGGTTTGACTCCCGCCGCGAGGAGATGTTTCAAATATTTGTCTCGGGTCTGTGTTTTCTATGTATATATTTACAAAAAAAAATGTATATGAGTAGTATATTTAATCATGTGGGTCCCATACAAGCTCTGCTTGGTTTGCATTGCTATTATTATAAACAATTTCAGTTCCTAAAAAATCAGCCGCACTAAAATATTCAGGTGCGTAAATCCATATTCACAGACATATTCATGTCTATGTCCAAGTTATTTTTAGCACTGTGACATACCTACTTACTTACGCAGCCTTAACCTAAGAGCTGAATATTGTTCATGGATAATATACGAAAGTAATTATACAAAATATAAAATTAAAATCAAATTAACATGCTCGTTACCTTAGCAGCATAAACAGTCTTTTCGTACTCTACCTCTAGTACCTTTATTTTTCTATAAATCAAAAAACCTCATCTAACTAGAAGCTCACGAGACTAGGTCAAAAACCTCATTTATCTAGAAGCTCAAAAAAAATTGAGACGGGGTATATTCATGCATTGATCTAGTTTAAATTAGGACACGACGCGAGGCAAGAGTTTAATTACTGAGCTCTGCGAGTCGGTGAGAGCCTACTTGTGTTACGGCCTGAAGGACCGACCTAGGGATAGGACACTGTTATAGAAAAAGCGAGTAAAATTGAAGTAAACAGAACATTTGAATATAGGCAAGCAAGTAAGAAATTTGCTTAGGCTTATTTCAGCCTTAATATATTAAATTGATATGGGTAAATGTGATAGATAGGTAAACTCATTATTGCACACAACACCAATAAAAATCACAAACAATAAAGAAATAAAAATAGAAATGTAGAAACGATCGGCGATATATCTTGTGATTACGAATAATCTTAGGGTCGGAATGTCGACCCATACGTAACTATTACTTGATTACGAGTAAAGAAATTCGTGAATTATGTTTAGCACAAAAAAAAATATTTCCTACGAATGCCAAATCGAACTATCAGTCGCCGAGAAAATATGAGATACAAAACGCGATAAATACTTATTTAATTACTTAGACATTTCGTAGACTGGATTTAAATATATGAATAAATAAATAATGCTGGACACTATCACACTGCATCATGTAGCCCCAAACTAAGCTGAGCTTTATTATGAAACCACATACTACTAAAATACTTTTTTTGTAAATGCATACATATTATACATAAAAAACACCCAGATCTGAGAAAAATAACTGCAAATTATGCAAAAATTTTGTCCCGCGGCGAGAATGGAACCTTCTGCGTCTCAGGCGGACCTTCGCCCGCTGCGCCACAGAGGCCGATAAAAAATGGATGTCAAATGGATTATAGTTAAATTATCTGCAATGAAAATATAAATAATAATAAAATATATATAATGATAAATACTGGACAAAAATGACCAAATACGCCATCCACCGTCACCAAATCCTCGCCGCTATAGAAGAAAGCTAGTCTTACGTCACTCGAATAGGGGTTAATTACTGAGAACAAAGCCTACGGAACCCGACCCTGGAAGAGGGACGCGTTGTGTGGACATGTTCAGCCGACACGTGATACTGACAGGCAGGCTCTATTGTATAAGATGAAAGTGGTTTCTGTTCACCGTTCGCATACACAGAGAATAGACGACAAAGCGTGGAGCAGGTATAAGGGTATAACATAGGTACCAAGAACTTATGGTCTTAAAGCGTAAAGGTAGCGACTGACATGAGCGAGTATTCTCATTTTTCATGATACCTGAATTTTCGCGACGAATATGTGCTTAACCCAGCAGTTAGTAGTCAAAATGGTGGACGTAGAGGTAGTGTGTGGCTGTGTTCCTTTTTATCCGTTATTGCTATTTAAAGAAGAAAAGAAAGCGTATTTGGACAAAAAAAGTTCAAAATGAGCTGGCGGTTTGGCATATTCTGAAAAAAGAAATCAGCGCTCTCGGCAGTGCTCGCGCTAGCGACTGACTTGTAATGTAAATATTCAAAGGGATTCGCCAAAAAACCGACCGCCGGTGGAGCGTGCTTGTTTGTTCGGCGCTCGTCATCGAGCTGCTCGGCTCGCTGCACTGACATGCCGAATATTCCACTTGTAACGTGCTCACATCGAGCGAATATTCATCTCAGTCGCCTTAAAAATTTATATTTTGTCTATGTCTATAATCAAAATGTTTTCCGAGTAAAATTAATGCCTATTTGATAACAGATTTATCTGCAAACAGGCTTGCATATTTTTATATTTAAGATTCTTAGTGAACAAAATTTTTCAGCGTCGCCAGCTTTCCTTTGTTGTTCCTTAGTTGAGCATCCTTGAAAAGAAAAATATTTTACATGATGACGACGTGATCGAGAGATCTAGAGAGTTTTGCTATTGCAGCGTTAATTTGTTGCAGCACTGTGCCATTGTGATTAATACATTTATTAGTCACCTAGGTACGTAAACCTTACTCATTTGCACGTAAACTTTATAATAGGAATATTTCTTTGTATTATTTCATGACTTCGATACTATTTTTTATAAACTGAAGTATTGCACCTGACCTGAGTGTGTGTAGCAGAAATGCATAAGTTATTATTGCATAGAGTGCGATCACCAAAGCTGCCAAGTCTGCTAATTATGACAAATCCTCTTCAATACGTTATGGCCTTTATATTCTCAAAAACGTCGTGGAAATCTACTAACTGCAGAAGATGCATGATAAGGAAATCAAGAATCCTGATAAAGCACGTGCATGAGACGTTTTAGGAATAAATTAACCCAAAGGGATCAGGATTGTAGGAAATCCCGCATCTCTCTGCCCTACTTTGGAAAACAAGCGTAACTCTCCGTATAACAAAGCATCAGTAATCGTGTTAGGGTGTTGTTCATGAAATACGTATGAAAGCAACCCTACCTTGTATACATAAAACAGAAAAGTTGATTCCCAAGCGGCCTACCCCCTCGCAACCGCAAAGAAAAGGCCTAAGAAATCAAGCACCCGATTATTGTCTACGACCGGACGGGACGTTTGAATGTCAGTTTATAAAACAATCTAGCCTAGGCACGTACCGGCGTACTCTCACGCAGTAGCTGTTACGTCATCTGCACCCGCCTCAGTCCGCATATCGACGATATCGACTTACACCAGTCGCTCGATTTCCTTAACCACCTGACGAATTCGACCGACTATTCCTACAACTTAACTTTGCTGAACATATCCTACGATAGGTTCATGAATTCAGCGGGTCGGTGGACTAGTTGGACGAGCGATCGAGATTTTCCACGCCGCCCTGTATAGGAGCGTGGGCGGGCGGCGCGCCCAACCCCTGCTACGCTTGTACTTTACTGTTATTTCTCCAATAAACCGTCTGTGTTGCTTGCCAGTAAGCAACACAAATAAATCAGTAAAACTAGATGTATATAGCATCTGTTCTGATATACTTCTCTTGAATTTTTTAATATCTATACTATCTAACCTAATGGTGTTTTTTATAATAGACATTGGAATGTGTTGACTGTGAATAAAAATTTTATTCACAGAGCGTGAATAAACGGTTAAGAAATACACCGTTTTTGATTGTCAATAATGTCCTTGTCCTCAAAACGATACATTACATTGACATGGCCTAACGTGTTTTTTGAACCAGTGCCAAAATACAATGTATCAACAAGTCGCTTCCACATTCAACACCCTTAACTCAGACGCAGTTGGAGGTTTAGAACACCTAAGTAATTTCAATTACCCAAGTTCTGTGGTAATTCACCCTGTGGGGAGTCGCTTTGCGCACCGCACTCGCGCCGATCTCAGTCTAGTCGCGACGCTCGAGTAGGTCACGCGTTCCGCCCGAACCAGTTACTCGCGAACTAATCTCATTTTAAACTGCTAACGCTTTACAGTGTTTTTGTGCTGTGATTTGAATATTTTATTCCTTTGACACCAGTGTCCTTGACTGCAACAATCGGTAAAACCACCATAATATCTGAACTCCCTTCAGCCTAGCGTGCACGAACATCTTCACGAAACAGATGCTAGAAATTCTTGAGTTGAGAAACTTTGCTATCGATTTTAACCCTCAAATAAACATTTGATTGCCTAAACTTCTCATTCAGACGGAGCCAAGACTTTCATGAATGAACGTTATATTTTTATCCGTTTGCAACTGTGGGTTTATTATTTATTTGTACGTTTCTCACGTGTTTTAATATCCAGTGGGGTTCTGATTGTTTTGTCATCGAGTGCAGAACTCTTTAAAGTTTCCATTGTGACATCGTTATGAATAAAATGTTATGTTTTCTATAATACTCATCAAAAGTTTATGTAACCGCTTTACTTCAGCGGATATACATAGATAACAGAGATATAAGGGTAGGTTTATAAAGTTATGTCCTAAATATGCGCGACTCATTAGCGAACAGTTCAGGAATTAATAAATCGATCAGCTTAGGAATTGATGAATAACAAAATCCTAGTACTGGTCATCTAAGAATCATCTGAAAGATGATAAATCTTTCACCCAAAAGCAATTCTATCGGTAACGAATTATCCAAAAGAAATAACGTTTTCCTCAAAAGTTGACTTAATTGGGCACACAGCAGGAAATAAACTTAAAAATTTTAGCAATCGTAAACAGATTTCCTAACCGTAGAATTAAGAATCTCCCTCTTTTTGTAATCAATTAAAATGACTTCCATACCTTTTCGATATGTTTTCTGGTCTGACAAGCGGTGCAGGAAGACCCATTACTTATTCTCATTGTCTCCTTTGTGATCTTCCGCTGAGATTTATTATTCCCCTAAAGCTGTTATCAAGACACACGGCTCCTTGCTTTTCTGTATTCAATTCTACATTTTTAAAGATAAAACGTAGGCCTGGAATACCTAATCATGATTTAAATTGAGATAAATAAAATTGGAAGTTAACCTTGCACAAAAAACGAGCATTCTTCGACTCATTTTGGACTCCCAGCCAAATCTTTATGCTATTGCTCTCAAATTAGAGATGGAAAAACTTAGAAGCTTTTTCTAATCGAAAAACTATTATTGTTATATATGTTGAATGTATTATGTTGAGTGTGAGACTCCAACCTCCAGACTCTGAACTACATAGTTAAGTTGATAAAGTTTTTGTCGACTTAATTTACTTCATAATCTCCCTGCCCTTCCCACTCCTAGTCCCACTCTTGAGTGGGGTCGCCACAACATGTTTTCCACTTAGATTTTCTTCTATCAGCCGTCATCTCAACACTCATTGCTTTCTTACTCATTTCATCATTCACACAATCCTACTTAATTTACTTACCTATATAAACTTTAGTACGCAGAAACCTTACCCACCAAGCGATAAAGGATTCTAAAATAACTAAACTCGCCACACTATTGCTATATATTATAATACGATACATTTCCTTGTTCTACTAATTGCTACAACGTTCTACTGATTGGTTTTGACAAATATGGTAAAATATTGGCACGCAGTAGGAATATAATGTCGTAAGACGATATTATTGTTGCAATCCCCTTTTATATGAGGATTTACTACTATAGCCTCTCGCCCCATTTGCTACACAATTCTTGACCCCGGTTCCTTCCCGATCAAATACGTTTCATTCGATTTCGAGTTTCAAGTCTAGGGTAGTGCTTTAGAATAGGTATTGAATTGATCTAGCTTTATAGCTATGCATTGACATAAAAGTAATCTAAAATTATTTTATATCGTTTTCCTCGTATATTTTCTACTAAACACTCTGTTCTGTTATTAGTTGTGACAATTTATTCGCTATTACATTATCGTTATCCTTCAAGCTAAAGAAGTTTTTACCATTCTATTTGCATTTCATGAAATATTAATTTTAATGGCCATCTGCACCATCTGACCTAATTTTGCATTTTTATTTTAAACTATATTTCATCGGTCGTCTGTGTTTGTTTTCACTTCTCAATTTAATTGTTTATTTGTTTTATAACATCATTTCGATATGACGCCTAAGTTGAACCGACTTAAAACAAGGAGGAGGTTTCTCAATTCGACCGTATATATTTTTTTGTACCTTTCCGTTCCTTACCTTTTAATAACTTCCGTATATTTTACATATTATTTGTTGATTATCAGAACTACATGTCCCCGCTTTACAAAAATCGATGGATAATAAAATTTAATAGTTGTACGGTTGTCGTTGGCGTCACTAAAACTAACTACTTGGTTCCTGCATGAAGGTCGCCTCTCGTTTCTGATTTGCTATGGTTCTAAAATAATGTTATGCTTTTACAGTACTGCAGTAAAACCAGCAGCCTTTTGAATTAGTAACAACAATTTACCTTGACTGACATTATTATCATCATTAACAATACTTTTACGATTTCTTCTACAAGTATGTTGGTAATTTTGTTTGTACATCGGTTCTTGTTTATATGGAAATTGCTATTGAGAAATTGCTTTATGTAATCCATTATCCGTGCGATAATAACATTATATATCCAATGTTCTCCACAAAGCGCCTTAACGAGCAATTTCGCAGCATGATGCGCTTTATTATAAAGCATAATAAGCGTATACATTTTGTATGTGTACGTATTAGCTTATCCTAGTCCGTGGTATTAGCAACGGGCGAATGAAATTTGTGTTCATATTCATATTCATTTATGTGCTCACCTGTACACAATCATAAAGCTTAGATAGTAGGTAACTTAATAGCAAGTACATGCCCCCTGTTAAGGCACTGCAATTCAGTTTGAGTCTATCTTAACATAATATCAAGATAATAACAAATACCTACATACAAATAATTGATCAAGAAGTGTGTTCAGTGTTCACCGTTTTCAACTTGCTTTAGACTACTTGTGAGGTAGTGTTGTGCTTGTAATTATAGTTATTATCAAATAATTGTTTCTGAACACTCACAAGCGTTTACGTAACGTGTAATTTCACGTATAGTAGACTGGGTTTTGGATTATACGAACGGTCAGTGTTGCATATACCTCACGTATATTGCACCTTTCATATTAAATGCATGGTTCAAGAGAATGTCTACTATTAACACTTTCATTTTAATTACATGTTTGCACGCCACCAGTGTTAATTTAATAAAATTAATCCATTTTCAAGTTAATGTTTACAGCTACGATTTTTTTGCTGAACAGCTGTTCTAAAAAATGTCACGCTTCGTGAGGGGAAGTTTCGTCATCCTGCTGTCTGTATTAACTTTTTCACCCTTATATGAAAGAACTTGGTCGGTCTGTAGCATTATCGTCAAATTGTCGCGTGATCTTTACAAACTTTGTCGTAGTATATAATATCTCAATGACTTTGTCAAATTTTAGTTAGAGTTTTTATATCATTGCAAATCATTAACCGAGACGACTTGTCTTGTAGTGACGTCATCGTAATAATGAGCGCTGTGGCTAAATTCATAATGTACCTTGCCTAACAGCGTCGACGCAATTATCTTTACTTAATTAAATACTCAATTTATTAATTATCTTGTACTAACAAACCCAGTTTCAAATTAGTAATTTAATAGCCTTTTAATTAAATCTTTTAACGAGAATCTCATAGTAAGTTTGTTTAAATAGGATTGAGACAATACCTGAAAAACTATTAAATAAATGTTATCCCTAATATTCCTACAACTCCATTATTGACTGGCACTATTTCTTATATATTCATAATTATTATAGAAGAAGACGCTTCCTATATGACACCTAAAAGTTTCACGTTTATAAACCATAATCTCATCAATTCATCATGTTTACTTTTTGATTTTCGCATTAACCCATTACATAGATAAACACCAAGCAATTTGCTGACCGTGGAAACCAGATAATTGTCCACCAGTTTAATGATGGCACTGATAGCATTATGATCCTGCCGCTACATATTATCATCGCCTTGACTCACTGGTCCTGTTGATGAATGGTTAATCATGGATTAATCTACATCATTGAACATCCTGTCGACCTGTCACGAACATGTTTTCAATTGGCTTATTAATTTGGTTGACATTTTAGCGGTTATGTGTTTATTCGATCATAGTATGTTATGTATGCTGTTGTTGTTGTGAGTTATTTATTCATATGTTTAGTTGTAATTTGTTCGTCTGATTGATCAATCATGCTTGATCTATGTTTTTACCTTTAAAAGCCCTGAAATTTAATATATTAATCGATATCCAATCATATATTTTCTGTTTGAAATGGTTAATTATTATATATATAATTTCTATATTGCTAATACGTTGTGAAGTAAATTATTGACTACCATTCATTGGACGCCTCAATTAGTTTCACAACATTATCATGTTTCATCATCATCACGCACAGTCATTCCACCTCGCATTACCTTGGTATTGGCAGTAGCTGCTCTTCCGTTTACATTAGATAACATAGAATTTGTTTACGTTATAATAAAACACGCGTAATTCTCGTAGTATTAACATCTGTTTTCTTCCTGCCGTGTACTTAAACTATTGGGATAAACATCGTGCTAATGTTTGCGATTAACGGTCCAACGGTTGCCAGTTTAATAAATCTATCATTAATTTACACATTTACTTATTCCGGTTTGTTTATCTACATCTCCTGTTTTTCTTCCCGGAACTGTTTTATTTTTGGATCCGCAATAAACATTCCTATGTTAGCTCGTGTTCGTGTTGCGCTTTGATTGAAGTGTATTACCGATTGTAAATATTTGTTCATAACAAAATTTGGAGTAATTAACAAAATTTCATTCAACTCAAGTGTTTCAGTGCGTCTATGTGATATATAAACCACTGAGTAAATAAGAGTTTAGTGGAAAACAATAGTTCCTCTTTTGTTCTCAATTCATTGGATGTTTATCTAATCGTACTTGTAGAAATTGCGCATTATTTACTAAATGATTCTTCACTGACGCATAATCAACATTTCTAAAACAATTCATTTGACTGCATTGAAGCGCTTTATCTACAAATCCCTCTCTTATTTCAGAATTTTAAAGCTAAGCCTTAACGAGTGTCTTATAAGTGCATTGAACTTTATACTAAACTGTAAAAGAAGAGAGTAAAAACGAGTGATACGAAATAGATGAGTTTGACAATAAGAAAAAGAGTTTAAGTGCAAACATGGCGATGGATACTATGGCAGTTGAGCTGCCTGATCTAACCACGCATGCCCCTCAGCCGCCGGTGGAGGAAACTGCTGAGGAGAAGTAAGTATATCCTGTAAACTTCTTCGTACTCTGCTCGCTAGTAGCCAACTCTAGTGACGGAGTTTTAAGAAGGAAGGCCTCTGACAAGTCTGAAATGACTTAGCAAATGATGAACCTGGAACCAACAACGTGCCTTATGAAACACGATAGAGCCGAGTTGAAAAAAGCTACCGAAACCACAGTATAATTAATAACTATCAAACCCAAAGTATAAATTTTTGTTGAGGAATATCTTTGATAACTGCCCGACGGTTCAAAAAGCGATCAAGATGATGTTATAACTACTATAGGTAGTTGTATGTAAACTTATCTAAGGAGATTAACTAGAGCAGACTACCAATAACTGAAGCCATATTGCATTATTACACGGAAAATTATAAGAGAACCTATAGAAAGGTTTCATTTTAAAAACGATGTTTTAAAAAGTATGGTTTTAATTTGCTTCGTAGGTAACACATACAATTCATATTGCATTGGCTTTTATAAAAACTCGGAAGTAAATGAACGTTTATTATGCAAGAAAACACAATACTCATAGGGAAGTTCCTGGTTTTAGGAGGACTGATATAAAAAATACGTTGTAATAAATAGTTTTATCTAACTCGATATATGAGTATGTCACCTGTGAAAAAACTTTATAACACTATCTGTAATGATGGTTATAGGTAAATATGAAAACTACGCCGTAATATACCTACAATACTTACAACATGCTACTTAGCTTATTATAATAATTTTGTTTATTTTATGTAAAGTAACTTGCTAGTAATTTTAAAAGCATTCAAGGTACAATCATTAATAGCTTTCATAAAAGCGTTGCTCGATTGTCTAGTGGTTGATTTATGATCCAGAAATGTACTGTAATACTAAGTACTAGTTACTATTTATTTTGTAAAGTAGGTCAGCTTAGGTCCCGTCATAAATGGTAGCATTTTTTATTACGCTAGTAATATATTTTAAGAGGAAGAAACAACAAATTAACTAACACTGTTAAAAATGAAGCGTGACGACCTACGCATACTGGTTGGTGTTATTATAGGTCACTATTCCCCTAGTAAAGTCAAGAGCTACGGACAGTGGCACCTGTCGCTGCTTTCAAGCTGAAGAAACAGTGAAGTATGTCATCTTACACTGCACTACCACAAACGAAGCCAGAATTAAATCCGCGTTACAAACTGCTTGAACAAAGCTCACGAACGCAGGCAGTATCGTGAATTCTAGGGCAATGTTGCCAGAGTCCTGCGTTATTTTAAGGAGTTGGGCTGGCTGGGGTCAGGTTAGCACCCCTGGCAATGCATAATACACCCCAATGCCAGATATCAGTGACTGAACTTTTTCCCCCCACTTCAAATTAGAATTATAATTAGAATATATTTTAAAGGTTAAAATAAATCGATGCTTGTTGCTTAACACTTTGACTACGGTCCTGCAGCAGGTATGCGGGTGTCTTATTCAGCACTCAAAGCTAGAAATAAAATTAACAATATTTTTCTGGCGATGGTAACTCTTCATCCTTTGTCTAGTTATGTCATGGATATGTCTAGGTATGTCATGGGTATGTCTAGGTATGTCATCGGTATGTCTAGGTATGTTTTAGTATGCAGTGTCGTCTAAGTATAAGTTTAGTAGACATTGATGGTGATACTGACTACATGTTAGCATTTAGCGCCCCGATTAATGAGTAAAAATTACCACTTGACAGTGTAATGAGATGCAATGGCCCAAGTTTTATATTTACATGGATTACAATGTCGCAAATCGCTTAAAAGGCGTTCGAATGAATTCAGCCAAATGAAATGATTTTTAGTGTATATATATATCCCTTGGTTAATTCCTAGTTTGACACAGAAGTGGCCTTGCGTAAAGCTTTCCAAAATTGCAACCAGCGGACCATACAATTTTTCCAATTTATTTTCCAACCTCGTCTGCCGTGTTGTGGTTATGACAGGCGACGAGAAAGCAATTAACGAATTCTAAATTGTACGTTCGCACCTCGCTTTTAATTACCGCTTATCGTGCTGGGTGTCGTTACACTCGTTTGTTTAAACTGACGTTGTTTTCACTCTCATTTTTATTGTGCTCGCAATGTGGGACTGTTTGTTGATATGCTGAACAATGGCGGTTTTCAGGGAATCGTAATAGTTCCAATCAAAACCCTGGTAACCAATCTTGACTGGCTAGGATTGAGATTGACCGTAGACCCTCTTTTTGTTTCTGAACCAAGGTTCATCAATGCTCATCAATTATCATCATCAGCCTAATAGCAGTCCACTACTGAACATAGGCGGAGGCCTATGTTCAGCAGTTGGGGGAGCCCAATGAACGTTGCCATGGCCTTCCTCAGCTCGACGCATCCAGCTTCCATCAGCAGCCTTTCGCAGATCGTCAGTCTATCTGGCTACTAGCTGATACGAAAAAAAGATAATAATCGGTATATTCCACAGGAAATAAAAATAGCTGACTAAGATATAAATTTCCTCGCAAACTTAAGTGTAAAATGATATTATAGGTTTTTACTACCCATGGAAGTAATGTCAAGGTAATCTTAGTCTCACTTGGTGAGCACAGCTCATCAGTACCATAGATAATAGTACGTTGTTATCTCATTGTTTGAAATTCCCACGTTCAACATTTACAAACGATATGCCTCTGTCTAATGCAAAAATAGACCATACTGAAATAGATTTATGACCTTCCGTTTTGAACATAAATATCTATATCAATAGCTATGCCTGAAACCCATTTAAAAACTATATGAACTCAAGTTCTTTAAAATGTATATTAATTATACCGATTTTGAACTAGATAAGTGCTAGAATATGGTTCTAACTTAGCCTTTAGACTAGTATTTATTCGCATCAGCGCCTTATTGCGCACGTCTATAAAACACTTCGCAATTTCGCGTACGGCGTAGCCCATCCAAGAAAGTCTACGTATAAACTTCGTATAAAATATTTAGCTGTAGTCCCGAAAATGGTCCAATAAGCGAACTTGACCCAAGCCCCCGGGTAGGCACTATTTATTCTGGGTTAGTTTGGGACGCACCCTGCGTATCTACGAGCACGAATAATGAACGTCCATAGTCTTGTAAAATACTGCTGGCACGTGTTCTATTCTTAGATCAGTAAGATTTACTAGACAAGATATTTTATACTTTGGAACTTTGGAGTTGCTTGTTCTGTAGTGACACTGCCGAAACACGAAGGTATACATCGTAATACTTAGCCTTTTGGTTCGTGTATCCAGAAATATCAAGGCAAAGCTTCGCTTTAGTAATAAGATAAGGTCAATGTCAATAATGTCGTTGGCATTGACATAAACTATTATTCCCTAGGAACTTGGAACTACCGAACCATCACACTCTTTCGCTATCGCCTAGTCTTCCTAATAATAAGACTTAGGTACTGATACTACAGTGTTACAAATTACAGTAGTTCATTTTCCAGTAATAGAAATTGTAATAATTTCTTCGGAAAGATAAACAACAATAAAAGGAAACCTATATAAAACATATAAGATTTGTTGTCTGAAATATAATACATTTAATCTATTTATAACAAGAGATTGGTAATGTGGGCGTTGTAACCCACGTTAGAATTTCTTTTGTCAAGCCATTTTCTGAATATGGAAACTGTCATGCAAATGGTACAAGAATTTTTCCGTCTCATATTGGTGACGCAAGTATTTCTGGATTGCTAGGCACGCGGTTCACGTCAAAACAATCCTTGGAATGCCGCCGCCTCCGTCCCTGAGAGCTTTTTATGAAACGTATTTACATACAATCAAATAATTTTTTACTAGACTGTATCTTATGATTGAGTTGACTATTATCAAGATTATAAAATACATTTGGCAGCTGAATTACTGTTTCTGACTGCGGCTTTGCTCGCTTGTATTTTTTTCTAAAACCATGTAAAATAGAACATTCCTTTAAGCAGGTGATGACAATGGTATCCGGTAATTGAAATGTGGTAATTCAGGTTGAGGGGACGCCCTCCTGTCAGATAGACGATCTGCGGCTGGTACTAGAAGCTGGATGCGTCGAGCTGAGGACAGGTTGTAATGCCGCTCATAGGGGGAGGCCTATATCCAGCTGTGGACTGCTATAGGCTGATAATGATGATGATGATGATGATGATGATGATGATTATAAGTTCAGGTTTATGTGATTGACAGTGTTCCTAATATTAAAGTCCCTAAATGACTTTGTTTGGTGGGTCTAATGAGACAATAAATCTATGAGTGAGACAAAAGTTTTAACAAAATAATAATTTCTCTTTAGAAACGTTTTCACACCTCTTATTTGTCAATCAACCAGACAGTATTTTGAAACTCGTACGTAGTTAGAGGGAAATGTTCAATATTAAATGTTCTTTTCCAAATGACATTTACTTTCCCATTAATGATAAAATCCGTCGTCATGTTCCACTCATCATTAGTACCGCTGAGCTCCTGATTGCGTGTCCGTCTGTTTGAAAGCCTCCATGGAAACTTAACCTTAGGGTGGCGTTGCTACAGTTCTATAAGAGGAAAAATCCACCAATAACATTGCGATACTATCCGAGGCTATAAAAATTTGTAAGCTTTTCTTTAGTTTTTCTCTCCTCTTCGTTCTATTGTCTTTCCTGTAAGTTACGGCGGACTAGGTTAAGAATGTACCATCTAACCATATCCTTACCTTACTCATAGCTACCACTCGATGCTGTATGAATTGTTACATTATAAAAAATAGAAACTTGCTTCAGTCCTTGTAGAACTTTCGTGAAATCAGAAGTCATCCTGTGATCATGGCTCCGTCAACCTCGAAGCTAAAGTTTCGATGCAAAATGTCTACATATGTCAATTAATAAAAAAAATTAAAAATGTCCAGAAAGATAGATCTCAACATAATAATCCTTGAAAAGACACACGAATTTCGCGACAATAGTTTCGTATCGCATTTAGAGTAAAATTATTTCATGATGTTTACCAAAAATTTGCGCGTTGGACGAAACTAAATCAATGTCATTAAATTAATGCATGCATTGTAAAATATTGATAGTGATATTAATAACTTGAGAATAATTTTACGCCTCCACTTTTTTAATGTAAATTCAACCTACGTTTCTCGTTAGCTCAACCTCGCAAGCTGGAACACCACCCTTGCTCTTGAGTCGTGGGTGTGACGTATATTGATAGTGAAATTAATGACGTGGAAATAGTTTTACGCCTCCACTTTCTTAATGTAAATTCATACCTACGTTTTTAGTTCCGTTTCCTCGCATAGCTTAACCTCGCAAGCTGGAACACCACCCTTGGTCTTGAGTCGTGGGTGCTGAAATGTAGTGAGGGCGGGTGACGTCACAGTGAATGGGCGGGCGGCGCGGTGGCGCGACGCCAGACGAGCCATGCCTTCTCCAAGCTGTTTAAGCTTTTATGGACATATTAGTGTTTGAAGAATCATATTCTGGCTCTATTGTATGCGAGACATGTTATTATTGGACCAATGTTAAGAACACTTGTTTTGCTTGCAAAGGAATATGTTGGTTACAAAAGATGCACCAGACTCTAGTGCACATCTCATGTAATAGTTTTGTAATCTGTTTCTTATTAAAATCATCACAATTGTTTTGAAATACTATTTGTATAACTTTAAAAAATCCAAAGGTTTTTAAATGTATATCCGTTCCACATTAGGAAACACTATAGATAGTAGATACCCAAATATACCTAGATGGAATGAATATACCTATATTACTATACTTAAGGAATAAGTGGAATAAAAGATTGCTTACCCAAATCGAGCTTCATTGCAAATTCAATTCCATTTAGCCAAATATAAATTTATACGCCCGGTCGTTGAACTCGTTATTGTTATCGATAAACTTTACATACTCAATGTGCCATGACTAAAACATGAGCAAACATGTTCATGTTCAGTATTCACTTTAACAATGTACCTAACTAAATACTTATTCTTTATTACTTATCCCCGTCGATTTTGCGTCGGGGGTGAAACGTCTCGCCAACCCGCTAGAAATATCGCTGGTGAAAAATCCGAACAACACAAAGCGGTTAAAGAGAATAAATGTCTTGGATACCCGGATAAACTGCTGCCAAAGGAAGGACGTTGAAAGGACTGCTGAGTCTAGAACGCCACCGCTATACCTCTCATCAGTCCACCAACTGATCGCGGATATATAATGGAACAAAAAAAATCTAAAATAGTGGACACCGGCGACTTCGTCATGAAGAAGTTTTAAGTGAGAGTTGAGAAGTTTTAAGTCCGCCCTGAGGCCACCGACAAGGCCGTAAGGCCTTGTACAGAAAAAGCTTGCCTGAAAAAGCAGATACCAATATCATTATATAACTCCCAAAGCACGACATACAAAGTTGAGTTTGTATGTCGTGTCTTTATGTGTTTTTCACCACATTTGCATATGCCATAATCATCATCAGCCTATAGCAGTCCACTATTGGATAGGCCTCCCATAGTGAACGCTATAGCGCCCTGTCCTCGGCTCGACACATCCAGCTTCTACCTGCCTTTCGCAGATCGTCACTCCACCTGGCCGGAAGGTGTCCCTACACACGGGGTGTACACTACCCCAACGGTTATCGATTCTACATAATTGTCCAGTCCAGCCCACTGCCACTTTAGCTTGCCAATCCTCTGAGCTATGTCGACAACTGTTGGATAGTCTCGTTGCGGATTCTACCCCTTAGAGAAACTCCGGGCATAGGTCTTTCCATCGCTCGCTAAGCGACTTTAAACTGGTGGATTAGCCGTTCCTACAGTGAGTGTCCAAGTTTCAGCTCCGTATGTCATGGCTGGTAGGACGCACTGATAGAAAACTTTCGTGTTCAGGCCCTGAGGTATGGGTGACTAGAAAATATGCCATAATACAAAGGAAATCGTTAAATAATGACAACGGTATGGATCGATAAAGCCAATGATAAACCAATTGACATGTCATTTAATTCCAACAAATGGGCAACTTGAAATCATATCGTATCTACTAATTGCATGTTTTTGTCAGTGACAGGTTAGACTGTTGATTGATATATTTAATGCTGTATGAATATGAACTGTGGAATGCCGAAGAACCGATAATCGTAAATGAGTTCTTGAGTGATGACGAAAGTTTGCCAAACGTAGCAAACATCGGACGCCCTCCGACCAGATGCAGAGTGACGATCTGCGAAAGGCTAGCTAGAAGCTGTATGCATGAGAACAAGGCGCAATGATGATCAAGCAGACTGATAATAATGATTATGAACTGAACGACTGATTTAAAATAAATAGCTACAAACAAAGTAAAGAAAGAAGTTCATTCATTTAACAAACAAAGAGAACATACAAAATACGAGCGCTATCAAACCAAGAGTGCCACGGAGCGGACAGATGACGTAGGAACCAAACTACGTCATAGAAGTATTTTCGACAGACACTCGTATACATCTTAATAGCACCTAAAACTCGCTCGTAATCCGAAAATAAACCAAACATTCTGTTTTTAGTTTTGAAATACCGCTTCATTTGCGTGCTCAGTTATTGCTGCAATTAAAAGCGACAATGAGGGCAACCAGAATGTTAATTTTGTATGCAAAAGTGTACGACCAAATGTAATTTTTGGACTTCCCGAATGCCCCTGTGTATTTTCCCCAACATTGTTTAATAGAAAGCCTGCCTACTGAGCAATATGCAATATACAGATATCCATAATACGGAAAAAGTTGTGATGATGTTTGTTTTATGTCATATGCAGAAAGCATAAACACGATTCGACCTTGTTATCAGTATCTAGGCGTCATGCACATATGTTTTTGTTCCATCGGATGTATCGTTACCATTGTCTAAACATGTCTTTATGTCGCTACATAATAGTGCCTAAATTAATGGTCTTTCATTACCTGTATCAGATCATTAGATCCCATGCATCCGCTGCATATTATCGGTTCATTCATTAGACAATGTCTACATTAAATGTCTTTATTTCGCTTTATATTATTCTGGTTTGATAGGTTGTCTCTTCAATTTTAATATTATATAGTTACTGAGTTCTGACCTTGCTTTAACGACACTTAAAACCAAACAAATATGCTAGCTATTAATTTTTTTATCGTTTTTTATTACATATGGTTACGGTAAATAAGTAGTTAATTACTATCCGAATTCATATAATGGATTTATATTGAATATATATTCATAATATTCATTTGGATCTAGTTTTCCTTCATCATCATCTGGAGTCCGACCTTATCCACTGTTGAGGGCTTCCCTTTGCTCTTACTACTTGCCAAGGCCCTGCGCTAGCCTGATCCACTGGTGGCGACGTTGACTATGTCGCCAGCCAACTCAAAGTTACCATTGCTTACATCTTGCAAGTTAACTTGTCACTATTTGTCATTACCAACGGTAAGAGATGGCAATAGTCTAAGCATCTTTTATCCTTTGACAGATTTTTATTTTCTAGAAAAAAATGCATACATCTGAGAATTCTTGACCTGTTCACTTGACTTGCACTATACTTGACTTTGATTTATTCTTTATACATTTGCCATTGAACTTTATGACCACTTTATAACGCGACGCGACACGCCCTACTCGAAAATGCAATTAGTATAGAGGCTACGCAGGTAAACCAGCATCTAATAGGCCTTTTGTAAGTACCTACGTTAGTCCATTCGTGACGTCATCAAAACAGTAGACCAGCGCTGGTTGTGTTCGATTCGTCTGCTACAAGCGATATGGTGAGTAAGGGCTTTTTTCAACAGCGTTAGGGCTTCTTTTGCAACTTGCATTGTAAACTGTCGTTGGACAACATTACTAGGTATAGGTACTCATTCTGTTATATATATTCCTTTGTGAAATAATTGTTGGTTGTTGTAGTTCGTGCATGGCTAGTGTAAATAAAACATCCGTCCTTAAACCAATGCATTATTTAGTAGGTATTGAATGGTTCAAGTCTACATAGAAATAATAGAAATAGAATATAGTATATATAATTTTGTTGCGTATTCTGCCAGCAACCGGCATGTGCTGTCCACACAACTTATTGAAAGATCTTCCACTGATACTACATTTTTGTAACAATGTCTTCAGGAATCTGTGAATTTTCTTGGATAACTTAAGTCAGACAAGTGAAAATACTCTTCGAATAGTAGTCTGCCAGCAGTTACTGCTTTCCTTCATATCAATCCAGATTGGTATTGAGCCCCAAAATATCACCGTTGTTTGACCTGATCAATAACCATTTCATCTTGACCCGCTTTGCTTACTACGTCAACATATGTTCGAGTATCTGTGAAATGTGGTTCAGCACTTATACAAGCGTTTTAGGCCAAGGGCGGTACGAACTCATAATTCATAACAGGCAATAAAAATAAATGATATGACGTAGGTGGATCATAATTGACTTATTTTTACCAAAATATTCGGATAAAACAGTCTACGAAAATACCGAAAATACTCAGAAACGATGATAGGCTTTTCAGGCTGGTCTCTTTCAACAGGTGTTATCGTATGGTGTAAGTGGAGCACATTTGATTAAAAAGAACCTATTCGTTCACTCTTGTCTAGACAGACTCTACCTAGCACTCTGAATTTAACAATAAAACTTTCCTTACCGAGGATTCAAAGTGGTCTTCTCCTCCGGCCCTTCTGATTTTATCAGAAACTTATTAATATAGATTATGACTTTGAAAAATTTTAGATTTCTATATGCCATCCACCGCAATTATCGGCTCGATTCTAGTTTAGTCTGCCGCAGCAAAGATCATATAGTTTGGGCAACAAACAAACCTCAACTAGCACTTCTGTTTTTTTTATTTGAAAGTTGTAGATGCTCTTAAAATAACAAGTACATGAGCCTCGTCCCCTGTATGCCTTAAATTGAGGCACTGCATCAGTACCCATCTGCCAGCTAAGAATAAAAGTAGCTACTTCACAGGGCCTTAAAGATCTCCATCGTTGTCCACAGATATGAAAGGCTGCTGCGGCGCGCTCGCACCGAAGACCTCAGCGAGGTTTCTGGCATCGGCTGCCTCTACCAGAGCGGAGTGGACCGTCTTGGCAGGCCGGTCGTTGTCTTCATCGGGAAGTGGTTCCCCATCAGCGATATCGACTTGGAGAAGGTGAGTTGCTGCAGGGGTAGCAAGGGGCAGTGCTCATTACACCGCTATGTAAGAGGACAGTGCATAACATTTTCCCACCCATCTCAAATTAGAATCGGAATTAGAAAGATGGTTCCAATCAGTTTTTTTACCTTAGTAGATTTAGATCTCGTAACTACATAGTTGCATGAGTGATCAGACGCTTGTGTTTACTGGAGGGATAGGCAAATAGCACGGATTTACATTAAGTATAAGCCACACTTTTTGCCACTGTTATGCTATCAAGAAGCATACTAAAGTATCAACACCTTCAGCCCAGGGAGTATCAGCAGATCATTTAAATATTTGACCCGCAGATATTGGACCCACCTCTGGATTCTGTCTCAGTAGGTTACTCCATATATTATATAAATCTGCTTAAGTTATTAAAATAAAATGGGATTAGGTTAGGAACTGGATGTAGCTAGTATGGAACTAGAAAAACATTGCTTGCTGTATAACTCATGTGTGTTCATAGAAGCCCGTACTGTACATAACGATAGGTCAAGGTGATTGTAGTGACGTTATCTTGTTACTTTCCTATTGGTAGATGGTCAGGGATCAAACGCACTTTCTATGCAATTGAAAGGTTTAGGTTCTCTTGAAAAGTATGACCCTTTACCTATATTTTTTGAGACGGAACCCAGACTCAGACCATTCTTTTTTTTTTGTTTATATTACCTGAAAATGTAAGAAGCACATGGCCCTCCTGATGTTAAGTGGTAACCATTACTTATCACAAAGCATTCCATGGCAGATCATGCTATTTGGAACTCTCCGATGTAACGCCCTGCGTCCATCAACTTGAGGCTTGAAGATAAGCCTTTTGTGCCTGTAATTTCACCGGCACCCACACCCTTCAAACCGAAACACAGCAAAGCTGCTTCACGGCAGAAATAGTACGATTTCCTACATCCATATACATTTCCTGGGTATTTATTGCAGGTTGTCTAGGTTGTTAGTGGCCCGTTCCCTGCACGATCGACAGAGGTGTGGGGCTTGATATGCCGGGCATCAAGCCCCTCACCTGTGTCTCAAAGAGAGGTTTTAATATATCCCGACAAGTCATACTGTGACAGGAAAAGTGTGACTGTTACCCAAAGTGATGACTTTATTGAATATGGGGCACGTATTCTAGTACGAAGCATAAACTGATTTGAGGATTAAGCTATTATATTGTTTTACAGATTATAATTTCTTTGATTTAAAGGGAACAATATTTAGTTACTAGTTCGCTATTATTTATCCCTGATGAGCTCAACGAAATGCGGACTTAAAATAACGTCACTCCTGAGTCAAATATATTAGATTTTCATTTGAAAACACCCAATATCCCACGTGAGTGCCTGAGAGAAGTATTCACGCCTACCCACGTTTTAGTTAAGTTCTTTCTAGAACTTTCTAGATTGCCTAAGAGAAGTATTCACGCCTACCCACGCTTTAGTTCAGTTCTTTCTTGAACTTGCTAGAGTGCCTTAGAGAAGTATTCACGCCTACCCACGTTTTAGTTAAGTTCTTTCTAGAACTTTCTAGATTGCCTAAGAGAAGTATTCACGCCTACCCACGCTTTAGTTCAGTTCTTTCTTGAACTTGCTAGAGTGCCTTAGAGAAGTATTCACGCCTACCCACGTTTTAGTTCAGTTCTTTCTAGAACTTTCTAGAGTGCCTTAGAGAAGTATTCACGCCTACCCACGTTTTAGTTCAGTTCTTTCTTGAACTTGCTAGAGTGCCTTAGAGAAGTATTCACGCCTACCCACGTTTTAGTTCAGTTCTTTCTAGAACTTTCTAGAGTGCCTTAGAGAAGTATTCACGCCTACCCACGTTTTAGTTCAGTTCTTTCTAGAACTTTCTAGAGTGCCTTAGAGAAGTATTCACGCCTAACCACCAGGGTTCGAAAGGATAATTATCATGATAACTATCGTGATAATAACAGATGGATAATTATAGATAATACTAAAAAATTGCACTCATAAAAGTGAACTGTATTCGAACGCGCTTGCGTCTATCAGAACGCACAAAGCGTCAAGGTACCGCCCCTAATCCCCTTACAAAAAAAAATCAATTCACATCATTTCACTTCATGATTGTGGCGATAATTAGCCTATAATTATTCAATAATTATCTTGTTAATTTCGAACCCTGCTACCTTCATTTTAGTTCAGTTCTTTCTAGAACTTTCTAGAGTTCCTGAGAGTAGTCTTCTCACATATATGATTGTGTTATGTGCAGGCTCTGCTGTACCTGATAAAGCTGTTGGACCCGATAGTGCGCGGCGATTACGTGATCGCCTACTTCCACACGCTCGCTTCCTCCGGGAACCATCCCCCTTTCTCCTGGCTGAAGGAGGTCTACACCGTGCTACCTTACAAGTGAGTACATATTGCGAATCACGAATAATTCAACCTTAAGATATTAGTATTTTTTTGAGTCATCTCGTGACCACGATCGTTGCAACACGATCGAAACGTCGGGAAAATAAATAAAGTAAAACGCGCTGAAGACCCGTTAAACAATAATAAGTATGCCTAAGATATGCTGTGCCTAAAGTAACATTATTTAATATCAACTTGAATAGCTAGGTACCACAAACTTGGGCCTCTAACCATTGTCAAGTAACGTCAAAGTAAGATCATTCGCTCGGAGAAATAAATATCACATTAACAAGAAAATAGCTACTTTGACGTTATTTGAAGATCGTGAAATAGGCCTTTAGACTAATAACATTAATTACTCTTAAATAGATTTTGGGTTATGAATCATTGCAATCAGATAGCGTCGATAAGAAATTTCTAGAGATGTTGCGACTAGTCGGCGACTGAGCCACTTTCGTAGTCGGCGACTAATTGCTGACTATTCGGCTTCTTCCCACACCACCACACCAGCCTATATCAGTCCACTGCTGGACATAGGCCTCCCCTAATAAAGGGGGATATACCCATAATCCCCACGCTGGGCATGCGGGTTGGGGATCGCAGGGCACAGCTTCTCGCACCACCGACGCTGCTGCCTGTCGGTGGCCAGGGGATTTAGCTGTGCCGATGTAGGCTGTGCTATGCCGCAATCAGCCGGCCGCCAGAGCCCCGTTCGTTGTTTAGCAGGATGCACCACGTGCAGGTGAGGTTGGCTTGGGTTCCGAAGATTGAAGGGGTTGGAACCCTGTACACCCCTTCGAGATTCGGCTTCTTAACCTATATGTATTTCTCAATGTATGCTGCAGCCTGTCATGCATCCTTTCGTGTGAATGAAAATGACGAAAATATTCTTCTTTTCAGATATAAGAAGAATCTGAAAGCGTTTTACATCGTTCATCCTACGTTTTGGACAAAGGTGAGTTAGCCAACCCACTACTCACGCAGACAGGTTTTTTTTTATTCAAAAACTTACCTTCGCTGTTTGTCCGTCCGTCCGATCTTTACAGTTGAAGAGCGTTGTGATCGAAAGTTGAAAGTTGTCACATAGACTAACGTCTGTTGCGATGATAACGGCATTAAAAGTGTGAAAATATCGTGTGTTTGACGATAGATTATTGGCAATGTGAACGTATTTGGTCGTAGCAGCCTATAGCAGTCCACTGCTGGACATAGACCTCCCCTAATGAGCGTCATTGCGCCCTATCCTGAGCTCGACGCATCCAGCTTCTTCCAGCAGCCGACAGCAGATCGTCAGTCCACCTGGCCGAAGGGCGTCCTTCACTCAAGAACTCTTTTTTACCCCAACGGTTATCGGTTCTTCGGCAGATATGATCAGCCCACTGCCATTTAAGCTTGCTAATTCTCTGAGCTATGTCGACAACTTTAGTTTTATGTCGGATAGTCTCGTTACGGATTCAATCCTTCAGAGAAACTCCGAGCATAACTCGTTCCATAGTTCGCTGAGCGACTTTAAAATGAAAGGCTTAATAGACCACGTGGTATTCAGTGTCTTAGTAAGACTGTCTTATACATAGAGTAGTGTAATAAGAGTAAGCCACTATCGGCCACTATTTCTATAGTATACCGTTACCGGTGACGCTTCGTTTTCTCTTGAGAAACTGTCAAGTTTTCGACGCCTGGTTGTTAAATTTTGAGTTTTTCAAAGGAAAACGAAGCGTTATCGGTTACGGTATAATATAGGATTCGTCGGTAAGTCGTTCAAGATTCAAGATTCAAATGTTTATTTAATAATAATAATAATAATAATAATCCTGGACGTTATCACACAGCATCATGTAGCCCCAAACTAAGCAGAGCTTGTATTATGGGAACCACATGATTGATATACTACATAGATACATTTTTTTTTGTAAATACATACATATCATACATAGAAAACACCCAGACCCGAGACAAATATCTGCAGAACATGCAAACATTTGTCCCGCAGCGGGAATCGAACCCGCAACCTTCTGCGTCACAGGCGGACCTTCACCCACTGCGCCACAGAGGTCGTATTTGCTAGAATACATAAAATTATTTTCACAATTAGGTCTTATAGCTATGATGTACATGTATTCAGCCTGCATGCAGGCATGCAAATATTAATGGAGTGTCGTTACAAATTTAATTATTTAAATATTCATTTAGGCTATAAAAACAATTAATAAGTAACCAATTATTTAACTTTTTCTTGAATATGGTTCCATATAACACTTTAAGTTCTTCAGGCAATTTATTATAAATGATTATAGACATGTTATAAACGTTTTTTCTATATATTTCCTTATGACATGGACGTTGATATAGTAAGTTTTTAAACTTTAAACGTTTAAACGTTTCTTAGGCTAAGGTCGTTTCTTAGTAAGACAGTCTTAAGAAGACTGTATACCGCGTGGTTTAACAGGCCTCTTAGGCTAGTCCACCAGTTGTTTAAAATAGATCCAACGTGTTCTGTTCCCAGATGATGACGTGGTGGTTCACTACGTTCATGGCGCCCGCCATTAAGGCCAAGGTGCACACGCTGCCGGGCGTCGAGTACCTGTACTCGGTGATGGCGCGCGACCAGCTCGAGGTGCCGGCCTTCGTCACGGAGTACGACATGACGGTGAGTAGCTGCACCATCCCACTGCTGGACATAGGCCTGCTGTAACAGAGGAATATGCCCATAATCCGCACGCTGAGCATGCGGGTTGGGGATCGCAGGACGCAGATTATGGGCATATCCTCCTTTATTAAAGGAGGCCTATGTCCTGCAGTGGACTGACAGAGGTTGGTGTGGTGTCGTAGTCAGAGGCAAGGCTACACGTTATAGCGTTGGCTTTACCGACAGTTCAAAGTTGTCCTACAAAGTTATTTAAAAGAGATTTTGAATTTTGACTTTGACTTTGCAATTACCCGTGATTTAAATAAATATAAAATGCTGGATATTATCACACAGCATTATTTAGCTCCAAACTAAGTAGAGCTTGTATTATGGGAACCACATCACAGATATACTACATAAATTAATTTTCTAATTGATTATTTTTATATATTTCAGATAAACGGCCTCCATTACTTCCAACCCGATATGAACAACACGTAGACGCTGGCGCGCGCACGCGGCTTCTCTCGCTCCACGTTAGCATAGTGTATTGTATAGTGTCGGCCGACGCCAGTGTTGCTATCATGTCTTGATGTTGTCAACTTTTTATCTCTTACTAACTGTCAAAGTTTTCAGCCCCGTATTTTCGGGGATGATTTTTCGAAAAAGTAGCCAAAATCCTTCCATATATCTATAATAAAGATACCATAATATATTCCCAAAGAATTCTATGAGCATATTACCTAAAAAGAATTAAATTAAATAATAAAATAAATATAAATAAATAATGCTGAACTATCACACAGCATCATGTAGCCCTAAGCTAAGCAGAGCTTGTGTCATGGGAACCACATGATTGATTATTACATATATACATTTCAAATATAAATGCTTCAAAAGTACCTAAATATATTTCAACAAATCATTCGACTTTTGTTTATAACTTGAAACAAGGATAATGATTGCAAAATAGTAATAATATACATGTTAATTTGAGCGTGATGGCAACACTGTTCTAATTTGTAATTCAAAAGAACTAGTCGCTAAAATTGTCGAAGACTTATCGGTTGAATTAGTTATGGCCTGCTGTTTGCGATGGATTCGAATTTCAACATTTTATCAACGTCTTTACGAAATGAAATAACAGGTAGTTCTACAATGAACACAAAAAGCCATTTTCTTTTGGTCGTAATAATAATTGAACTTATAATCCATCGGAAATAGAATTGTTAAAAATGTAATTGAGTATTAGCGGTGCATTTTTATAAATAATGTAAGATATATTATGATTCATTAGAATTTCTTCTTCTGACTTATATTTTAATCTAGCAACACCTTTGAATCTACGATCTCTAAAACGCAAGTGCTATTTTAAACTTTTTCTATAAATAGGAAGACACTTTATAAATTAAATTCATTAGATATTTTCTTTTCACTAACAAATTATGGGATGAATTTCTTGAATATAGACTCTATGATTAAGAACTTCCATGAATGAGTGTAAATTAGAGGACAATTTTGGCCAATGACGAAACCTTAGATAAGAAATAACGCTTTGTCATTGGGCAATTATTTTGATATAGTTCAAATATTGTGATCGTCACAATTCGAACGGTAACAAGTACAAGTTTATCTATGTAGATGAATTTTAAATCTTGCTTTCTCTGTGCATAAGTTAGATTTTCCAATTTCAGATTTTTCCATTCCTAGCGCGGGGTAACTCTGCTATTCTATATAAAAAACAGCAATAATTAATGTAACCTAGCGTTTGAATTGCAGACAGGGTATTTCTACCGCTTAATGAATTATAAATGCTTATACAGACATATCCTACTAAAATTATAAAGACGAAAGTTAGTGAAGGAGTGTTTTTTTTGTTCCCTCACTCCAAAAAAATACTAACTACTAGCCTAAAGTTCTGCGGTAGTACACCTGGATTAGGATATAGTCTTTGTATCCGGGTTTTTAGCGAACAAAGCCGCGGGCGATAGCTATTTTTGTATATACCGCGTAGTTAACCTAGGCCTTAGAATTACGAGTCAACCCATAATGTGTTTATACGGTGCTTGATTTTTTGCATTGAGATTTTTATTTTTACATAGTTTAGTGTTAAGCTTTAAATTGTAATTGTTACGGTGTTTGTCGGGCCGCAAGGTTCTGTTTGAAATTAACCATGTTTGCACCTTTAGATGACGAAATACGGCAACAAGACTTCTCTGCGGGGTGATCGGCTAACTCTGTTGCAAACAGAAATGATTGACACCGATCCTGTTTTTACAAACTTTGACATTTCATCCGTTGAAATTCAATGAACGTCAATTGACAAACTGTCACAGTTCGTTAAAACAGGATCGGTGTCAATCATTTATGTTTGCAACAGAGTTAGCCGATCACCCCGCTGGAACCTCTTATGTTAAGTTTTGATACTCATAGATAGTGTAAAACTTAGACAATCATGTTTTCCTCAAAAAAATCGTTAACACGTTGCCTGTGGGCCTCGGAAATGACGCCACGTGCCATGCCCGAGGAACCCGTCCTGCTGCAGATACGCCGGCGTGTTATTCAGGACTCAAAGTGTTACAAAAATCGCTAAACTAATCATTGTGCTAATGTATAAGGTAAAAGACGGGAATGACCCATATACAGATTTCTATAAACTCACACCTTGTAAATAAAGGCGTAAGTTTTTTTATGAAGTAAATTCATTTTTATTCTGTGATTTTTTCTAACATGGTTAATTTGAGACAGTATTGTAGTGTTGCCAATGTGCTGTTAAAGTTTGCAAGTTGCGGCAGTCGTCCCCACGTTTGCACTACGTAGATAGGTTTTTGTAACGTATCGTATTCAAATTAAATATTAAAATATGATACATTCGAGGCATCGCTTCTGTTCTGTGTAAGAAAGTGTTTCTAAATGAAATCTGTAGGAAAAATGGTATTTAAAATCTAAAAAAAGGCAATTTATAAATAACAATGTGGTCTTAGTGTTGCCAATTTAAGCACTGCCACACTAAAAGTTGTAGTGAATATGTAGAAGAAACTATTTTTAATAAGATTCGTTATATTTTTCGTACATAGATACAAACTAGTTTGGATAGTCTTCAAAGAGAATAGTATGTTTTTATAATCACAATATACCTACACAGATATGTAACACAATGATTTATCTGTATTTTAATTCTTTGTGCCACATTGTTGATGTTTGTGAGTCAGATTTTATAGACAGTTTCACGTTAATTTTGATATGGGAATGCCATTCCTTACGCATCATTTTGAACAATATAATTACCACCTAGGTGCCATCAAGAAAAACTATACATAAACATGACACATTTTGTCTACGTTTCTATATCATCATGGCATACCCTAAGGAAAAACATTTTTTATTATATCCATAAAATCCACAAGGATAACAAAATATTTTGACATATTTTTATTGAATTTGTTACTGATTTTAAAATCGAGTTGTAGCCATAGGCGTGTATGAGTGTTGCTATGCTGTAAAATGTGTGGTTGTTAGAAGTGTAGGAATGCGTACTGAGAGATTTGCACGAAAAAATGTGGGAGTTACACTTATGTATTGAAGAATTTTCTCAGAAGTTTTCATTCAAGCAATCATTTTGAAGCATTATGTGTTTCAGTTTCTGAAGTTTTGGGATAATCTTCCTTATTATTTGTTTTATTTATTTACAGAAACGAAATTCATATAACATAATTGAATAAAATATGCAATACTGTGTTCTATATGAAAGTTAAGAAATTCCCTCATGAGTGTAATTCCCAAAATGTTTCATAATTATATCAACAAGGCCTTAGATGTGGAAATGTAATTGTTATCTCTAATCACGTCATTGCGCTGCAAAGTTTATAACTGTTGTGAGTGGCGGTCTCGTCCGCTGCTAAGGATTTACTTATGTGAAAATTGTGATGAAGCAAATTAGTTAAGATTCATATTTTAAAAATAATGTTAAATAGATTATGTGAATATTTAACTAAAAGAATAAAATTATTAATTTACTAATGTGTTTTTTAATAATTCACACTTCTGATTGCTTAGCAGCAAAGTTATCTACACAGGAAAAAATTGTATTTTTGTGTGTGTATGTTTGTAATGAATAAACTCAAAAACTACTGTGCCCATTTCAACAATTATTTCACCATTGGAAAGCTACATTGACCTTGAGTAACATAAGCTATATTAATTGCTAGAAAAGATTAGGGATCCTTACTAAAGCCCATGCGAAGCCGGGATGGGCCGCTAGTATTTATTATATATAAGAGCTGCAGTTACTTTATAGGGCACTTCAAATAAAACCAGAACATCATCAGCTAAAGTATGCAGTCTATGAAAGGTTCTGGTTACCGGATTTGATAAAAAACAAACATTTCATTGAAAAAGTTGGTATTAGACAGTCAGAAAATAATAAAGTATAGGTAGGGTAGAGTTTTTCTTAAAAATAATATTAGGAGATATGTGTAAAATAAGTATGCATAAAAGGTCAGTCCAGCTTACTAAGTGTTGAACGATGAAGTGGACACCTATCCTCACTTTACACTATCTTCTTAAAATTATTTTGAAGAACAGGGAAGATTAAAAAATCCAAAATAATTTACAAAGTTTATTTGAACAAACTTATTGTAAGTAATCAAATGTTTCACTATGATTATTTAAATGCATTATTCGAACTAAATAACAAAAATACTGCTTTGAATTACTTTGAAATCCTTAATTTATCTATGATACTGACAATAACATTCAGAGCTGGATATTTGTATGCCGCTGTCATCAGTGTCACTTTTGATACTGTCAATACATTGGATAGGAGGAATCCTCCGACAGCTCCCAGGTAACATGGGATAGGCCACTGCTGCCATGGCGTGTTCCAGTCTAGCGGGATGACTACAGCCCCCAACCAAGCCCCGCAAACTGTAAGCAAAGCATTGTTTACCAACATTTCCACGACTGTGTCTTTTGAGTAGCTTTTTACTCCAAACAGCAGCTGCATGGACGTCTCCACTCCTGAGTGAGCGATCAGTGGAAATACAGTCAGCAGAGTGAGCAATGCAGACAGCATCAACGTTTCTTCGTGGCAATCCATCACAGGTGCTCCAAACAATATTATCCCAATAAAGAAACTGAACATCACCCCAAGCAGAAATCCAAATGATTTCATGATGTCTCCAGCTCTGCTCTTGGATTTCTTTTTTGCATGAATATCATTACTTGCACTCAGATACAGTGATTTCAGGAGTTCGGCGACAAAAATGAGAACCAAAATGTAGAAGGATGATCCATTTCCAACAGTGTAGAGGAGTCCTTTGTATGATATCACTGTGACAATACTGGGTAGGTAAATGCATGTTACTAAACTGGAAATAGTCACACGTCGTAATTCTAGTTGATTAACCAGTGAAAACATTGTGGTTCAATTCAAAATTACATGAAAATTTTAAACTTCGTGTGGTTGTTTTCTTTAATGCAGACAGACCAGGTTGTTTTCTTTCTTTTCTTTACTTTGTCAGTCAGCTGTTTGCCAGTGTCTTGTTGTTATATCCGTCAACGTCAGATTAAAAATTTGCCAAAATCAAAGTCACGTGTTTCAGCTCATCAACTACAAAATTGACAGTTCTACCCAGTGTTGCCAATTTAGGCAATTTATCGCTAAAAATGGCGGTTTTGGTTAGGGTCTTAGGAATAAAAAGCTTTGACGAGAAATACTAGCGACGTATCAGACGGCTTGAATGCAAATAAAAACAAATTTCAGGCAGTCCACAAAACAGACTCTTCCAAAATCCTAAGTAGAAATCAGTTTTAGCGACATTCTAGCGACTTTTGGTATGTAGTTTAGCGACTCGGATTCATAGGAGTTGGCAGTACCTTTTACCATGGCCCTCTGAATTTTTTTACGTTGCAACAATTTCGTACGAAATGAAATCAAAATAAAATTTCCGTAAAGTGAACGAGCTGCAATCGTCAATCGATATGACGACAGCAACTTTATAAAAGGCGCCGTCTCGCCCAAACCATCAGTTGACTGAAAACTTCCAAACGTTCGGCTACAGTGCGAGCCAACGTTTTCCATTTACAAACTCGAGTAAATAAATAAGCAACAATCTCCCGCGTCGCAAGTGCTACCGTGTCATCGATTACATAAAAATGCCCTGCCCATTCTTGAAATCGCTGAGTCCGGCGTACGTGAGGAACTACGGTGCGAGCCTGCTGAAGCAGTACGGGAGCTACTGCCCGAGCCTGACCCGCGGCTTCCGCACGCTCGGCGACGACGAGACCAAGTGCCCCTTCATCCAGCAGAACTCCATCGTGTCGGAGGCGCCGCGCGAGATGACCGAGGACATCGACTCGCGCGACCGCCCCGCCTACCCGTACGAGCAGTTCTTCAACCAGCAGATCAGCGCCAAGAAGAGGGACTACTCGTACCGTGTGTTTCGGAAGGTGGCGCGGCTTGCGGCGGAGGGCGCGTACCCCGGCGCGCTGGAGGGCGAGGCAGGCCGGCCCGTGACCGTGTGGTGCGCTAACGACTACCTCGGCACGTCGCGCCACGCCGCCATCCAGGCCGCGGCCGTGAGCGCCATCCGCGCGCACGGCACCGGCGCTGGCGGGACGCGCAACATCGCCGGCAACTCACCGCTCACCGAGCGCCTCGAGGCCGAACTCGCCAGCCTACACGCCAAGCCCGCCGCGCTCGTCTTCAGCTCCTGCTTCGTAGCCAACGACGCAACCCTCTCCACTCTCGCCAAAATCCTACCCGATTGCATCGTTTACTCCGACGCGGGGAACCACGCTTCCATGATTCAAGGGATACGTAACAGCCGAGCCCCGAAGCATATATTCCGACACAACGACCCCACCCACCTCCGACAGCTGCTAGAGGATTCCCCGGCTGGAGTTCCGAAGCTGGTCGTCTTTGAGACTGTTCATTCTATGAGTGGGGCGATCTGTCCCCTGGAGGAGATGTGTGATATAGCACATGAGTACGGAGCTCTGACGTTTGTAGATGAAGTGCACGCGGTGGGATTGTACGGGAAGCACGGGGCAGGTATCGGGGAAGAGAGAGGAATCCAGGACAAGATTGACATAGTTTCCGGTACGCTTGGGAAAGCATACGGAAACGTGGGAGGGTACATAGCTGGGTCTTCGTTGTTGGTGGACACCGTGAGATCCCTAGCGCCCGGGTTTATTTTCACTACGGCGTTACCCCCGGCCGTCCTGGCCGGTTCCCTTGCGTCGATAAGACTCCTCGCTGGTGAGGAGGGAAGAGGTTTGCGCGCAAAACACCAGGCTATAGTCCGGTACCTGAAGCTTAGCTTACTCATTGCTGGATTGCCACAGATGCCCTCAGTCAGCCACATCGTCCCCGTCCCTATAACGGGGGCCGACAAAGTAGCGGCTGTTGCCGACTCTCTTATGAAGAGAGGTCACTACGTGCAAGCCATCAACTACCCGACGGTAGCGCGTGGCACGGAGCGACTGCGGTTCGCTCCCGGTCCCTTCCACACGCCCGAAATGATAGACAGTCTCATCACTGCCTTAATCGAAGCATTCCATGAAAACGATATACGTTTCAACGAGTTCATAAAGAACGGTGCCTGTCGCGAATGCAGCATGGAGTACAAAGTAGACCTGTCCCATGAAGACTTCAAGTACCCCATGCGTGTTGAAGTAGCTTAATCCGCCTACAACCATGAGTCTACGCATGACATGTTAAGGCTTTAATTAAAATGTTATTGGATGTTGTATAGTTTATTTCGTTTTATCTTATGGTTCAATGGTTCTTAGGGAATTAAAATTGTGGCAACGGATACTTTTGTTTTATGTTAATCCCAGTACTTCATGATTCCGTCCCAGCCTGCAGTCATCAGTTTGCTAGGTTCGTGTGGGTGCCAGAGAGCTGAGATGCAGACGCCGTCGTGAGCTTTCCACTTCTTGTACAGTTTCGTTGTTTTCCAATCCCAAATGTAGCATTTGCCGTCTGCATCGCCAGACACGAGGTAACTGAAACAATGAAAATAATAATATACTTTATAATCCCGTGGCTGGAAGACCGAATAAACAGTCGGTAGTCTATAATTTCTCAGTCGCGCGTATGCGCTTTGAATTGTACGTGCAATAAAAAAGAAATTTAAAAATTCGGTGACTGTCCAAAAGCTGACTGGGAACTTAAATCTTAGACTGCAGGATGTCACTCATCATCATTACCAGCCTATAGCAGTCCACAGCTGGGCTGGCCACAGCAGGCCTCCTCTAATGAGGATGGATGTCACTAGTTTTTTGGATTAGGTGCCTAGGTATATATACATAGGACCTATTCCAACGAGAACTGATTCAAGAACTGAAATTCCTCCACCACGACATATTATGATAAACAATTTAGTTCACCGAATTCATTTTGTGTTAATTAGGTAGGTCAGTACCCAGTACCCTACCACCTCTACCTACTTAGATCCGGTTCACAATTGACCTACTTGCAGTAGTAGATACCAGTTTTTTCATGATTACCACCCAGAAGTAGGTACAAATATAACTGTTTTGATAAAAATCAATTGCCGTGACCAAAAACTCTAAAATA
Organism: Horisme vitalbata; assembly: GCA_951804965.1. NCBI lineage: Eukaryota > Metazoa > Arthropoda > Insecta > Lepidoptera > Geometridae > Horisme > Horisme vitalbata. Next base: position 2,456,602 of record OX638099.1, read on the forward strand.
GCTTGATCGATTATTTTTTTTGTTCACCTCAATACTGGGGTGGCTTAGGAAAACCCAAAGGAGCAGCTGAAAATCAAAATTGATAATTTAAATACTCTAAAACGAAGTTGCAAATGGGTCAGCTAGTTGTAAATATAAATAAAGAACATCATTGATTCATGTCAGATCCTACTATGAATTTAATATAACACAGAAATACTCATTATTCCGGAATGTAGATTAGTAGAGGCTTAAACATAGAATATTTTACGTAATATGAAAAAGGAGTCGATAATAACTTACTAAACAAGTAGGTCTGCCTATTGGTAAAAGTATTGTATAACTGCAATGATATTAGTTATTTCTGATAAGTATACCTGTATAATTATTTTAGTTTCACGTTGTAGGTACCTCTAATTACTTTATGTAATTTTACGATTTGATGATCTGCGTAATGTATAGCTGGCAGATTGGATGAGAAGAGCCGAGGATCGGGCTCAGTAGCAAACCTTGGGAGATACCGATATCCAGCAGTGAACTGCTATTAAGTTTTTTTTTATTTATTGAACAAAATCCACAGCTCTTAAAAATAATGTTCACAAATGCTTAAAGTTATTTCTTACAGCCAATAACGGATTTACATTTTACGAAAATATTACATTTAACTAAAAAGTTGCTGATGATGATGATGATGTAGGTGCATACTCTACATCGAGCTTAGTAGGTACTCTAATAAGTATTCATGTTTTGATAGTGCATGGATAATATTGTTCTCTAACACGCTTGAGAACATGAGTTATGAATTGTCTGGTGTTTTCGAACCGTGAGTGGTTCTAATCTGCATAATAGAGAGAAAACACTGTGTTTAGAGCCCTGCATTCCATTGCTTATAAAATGTTTCCTTTTATAAACCCAACTCCTTTACGGTTGGGTGACCATTCTGTGCCTAAATAGGGCGACATCAAGCGCAGAAAAGTAGTGTATCTTGGTCATGTATAAAGAAATGAGATATACCAACTGCTCCAACTCATTATGATGGGCAAAGTTAGGGGTACAACATGCCTTGAACTCCTTCACTTGGCTCAAGATAGAGAGAAATTCGCAGAGCTGACGGCTAACCTCTAGTAGTGGAGAGCCAACGGAAAAAGAAATAGGGCTAAGGATCAGATATGATATAAAGAATAGAAAAGTCAGCAAGTACTCGCAACGGATTTTTGTCAGTCGTGAAGTAAGGCTCAGCAAACGATTGGACCAATCATCTATCTCACTCAAACATAGGAACTACGTCTCTAGTTGCAGCCAACCTCATAGGGAAACTAAGGAACATAGGGAACCTCATAGGTAGTATAAACGGAAAATAACAGTGTATTTATAGTCAGTAGGGTAGGGGTAGGGTAGTTGTTGTTGTTGTTTTATTCTCATTGATTGCTTTTTCCACTTCGATATACTCTTTGATTGCTTCTTCAACTTCAGTATTCTCTTCAATTCCTTCTCCCACATCGATTTCCTCTTAAGTGGCTTCTTTAACATCGATATCCTCTTTCATAGCATTTTCCACTTTTATATTCTCATTGATTGCTTAATCCTCTTCAATATCCTTTTTCATTGCTTTTTCCATTTCGTAGCTATTTTGAATGTTTCTTTAACTTCGATACCCTCTTTGAGACAAGACAACGTCTGTCGGGTTATAAAAAAAGTAGATAAAGGCTATGATTAAGTCAGTGTGTTATGACAATTACTATAAGTTACCTACACTATGAAGTTTGAGTTTTTTTTTAAATCGTCTTCAAATTGTTAGTTATTCGTTTCCGGGTGGAATTGATCCACCGATCCAAATCTCACACAAACATGTCTTATCTAATCTTCTCGTACTCGTACCAATTGTTACCATGACGCGTTTAGCAACATAGTTTTTTATCGGAGCCCTATGGAATTATGGCACAAGCACATTAGATAACAAATATCTCATTGACATGCCCTATCTATAGATAGACAGTACCTATGTTATTATTGACGATTGTCGCCAAAACTACTGAGCTACGAATAGTATAATTATGTAATGGTCACGCGCCAATACCACTACTCACCGTGTCGAAAACAGGCGTGATAAAAAAACTGGTTTTATGAATAATATATACGTTTTTTTTTATCATAACAAAAGATTTTTCATTGAATATATTTGTAAACACACCTGTGGCTATGAATGCTATGATGCAGTCATTTGACCTACCGTGGGTAATTGTTTGTTCTTTGTACTTTACTTAAATTTTACCTAAAGGATAGGGATCAAACAAAATCAATATTTCCTTTTCCTACTTATGTGAACAAAACATATTTAATCTCTTTAGAAATAATCGTTAACCATATTTATTTATGTTGCTATCCTAAAAAGTCAGTGCTTGTAGACAACATTGGTCTACTGGCTCTACCAAAGAATGTGAAGTTTTCACTGACGATGACGTAGAGAGAGTCATACATGGTGTTCCTCAGTCTACAACCAGTCAACAGCGAGACGCCATTGCACCCTGTCCACAGATTGACGCATCCGGTTCCACGACAAAGAGTCTGTCAGAATAATCATATCATGGACGAAAACCAAAATGTTTTAATTAATTATTCCAAAGGGCCTACATCAATGCCAAGGAAAATGTACCAAAATAAAATGGCGCAGTCCAAACACCGAACGGAGGTCGCCAGTGAGTACGGCTGGATTACAAAACAAATGAACCGCAGCTCGGGTTTTAAACTCTATCCTCCGATAGATAAGGATCAAATCGAGTTGAAGACTATACCTGCTTATTTTGATAACATTCAAACTCTACCAGCTGCTTTGATCGTTGGGTTTGAAGTAACAACAGTAGAGCGGATGCAGCCAAGAAAAACTTAGGACATTTTTGGGATGTTACCATTATCAACAAATTTTGGTAAACCTTGGTGTCAATTTACGTGACTGGATTTTGCGGGTAATTTGGGTTTCAAGCATTATAGTGCGATTTCTTAACATGCTAACACGACTTGTTGATCTTCAACATTTTGTCTAGAGTCGAGTCTCTATGTGTATTATGTAGGTAGACAGATATGACAGTTGTGCGACTGCTCGATTGGCTAGTTTGACTAGACGCTGTTTAAGGCAACTATACAGGTCAAACCTCCCTCTCGCTCGCACTATTCAACATTTTTGAAGATATAAAATCACTGAATGTAGTTATGCAAAATAGCAAACCTTCACGGCCTAGAAAATAACAATACAAAGGTCCAGCAAGAATATCATTTTGATTCTATCACGTTTTCTCACCAAAAAAGTTGCACCAATGTGATTAATTTTGGTGCATTTTTTTTGGTAGGAAAACGTGTTGGGTTCAACATGATATTCTTGCTGAACCTTTGTATTGTTATTTTCTAGGCCGTGAAGGTTTGCTATTTTGCATAACTACATTCAGTGATTTTATATCTTCAAAAATGTTGAATAGTGCGAGCGAGAGGGAGGTTTGTCATGTATCGATCGTCGCCTTAATAAACATTGTTTATTGACTATTAGAAACGCACGGTTTATAATCAAATTTATTGAAAGCATGTAGGTACTGTACCTACATCGTTACTGTAGGTACAGGGAAAGACCTGGTTGCAAAAAGCGCAAAACCATATGCAATGGCATTTGAAGGAGAAGGCTTATGCCCAGCAGTGGGTTTTGAAAAGCTGAGAATGATAATGATGATGATACTAAAAAATTTTCTGAAAATTCATTACAACGTTTTTTTGTACTGTATATATTACACATTAATGTATATATGTAGTATATCAATCATGTGGTTCCCATGATACAAGCTCTGCTTAGTTTGGGGCTACATGATACTGTGTGATAACGTCCAGCATTATTTATTTATTTATTGTAGAAATAAGGAACGTTTTACGATGTGATGAATAATTTAATATTAATGATTAACGTCACAAATCAAAGCCAAACGGAAATTTACAAACTCACTGTCAATGAGGTCAATCAAACAAACTCACCGTTTCATACAGGTGGTAACCAAAATATATGACAAATATGAATTACCTACATAAGTAGATTTCACATACCTAATGAAAATCCTTATTATACGTGAAAGCTTTTATAATAAAATGTTAGATAATAAAGTAACAGCAATATTCATAAAAACATTTGGTAGAAACATGTTTCATCATCATCATTATCATCATCAGCGTAAGGAAGACCACTGCTGGACATAGGCCTCCCCTAATGAGCGCCATTGCGCCCTGTCCTCAACATGACGCTAGTCCAGCAGCTTATAGTCGCTCAGCGAGCTATGGAACGAGCTATACTTGGGGTTTCTCTGAAGGATAGGATCCGCAGCGAGACTATCCGACATACAGAGTGAATGGAAGATGGGTGCAAAGCTGTAAGGGGATTATAGTCTAGCCATTAAGAACCATTTAGGCCATACTTATGTTAGAAAAAGTCCGGCTAGACGTTGTAGAACTCAAGTTGAGAAATAGGATCCGCAACAAGACTATCCGACATAGAACTCAAGTTGTCGACATAGCTCATAGAATTAGCAAGCTGAAGTGGCAGTGTGCTGGCCATATCAGTCGAAAACACTACCGGAATAAAAAATCATTTATAAGGTTTCTCGTGTAACGAAAACGAAATCTGTTCATGAAGTAACTGTGACATCATAATCCTGGTGGGGATTGCCCTCATTGCAACCACACGAACTACTGCAGACAACAGGTAATGTTTGTAGTTACCGGACGAGAATTATATGACGCGCCTACAGTATAAGGATGTACAAATAGTAAATTATCAATTTAATAGTTCCGCTTTTCGCGTGGTACCAGGATAAAAAATAGCATATTATGTTATTTCAAGTCAAGAACTACCTACTCTACTAGTAATAGTAGTTCTTTGTGGAGGGCTCGTTCGGGGAAGCACTGCCATCATGTCTATTTCTGCCGTGAAGTGTGTTTCGGCTTGAAAGGTGTGGGTGCCGGTGAAATTACAGGCACAAGAGACTTATAATCTTCATACCTCAAGTCGATGGACGCAGGGCGTTGCATCGTTAAGCACGCGCCGAAAAAACGTGATCTACGATGCAATGCTTTGTAATAGGTTATGGTTACCACTTAACATCAGGTGGGCCATGTGCTTGTTCCCTCTTCAAGTACCATCAAATAAAAAATAAGTAAGTATATGATGTAGTTGTGTTATGTTAAGTTTCAGCTAAATCTGTTCTGTAGTTAGGCATGGAGGAATAAACATTACACACTAGCGACCGCCCGCGGCTTTGCTCCCATGGTACCTGGATAAACAGTAACCTATATGCTGTTCCAGGTTAAGAACTACATATATGGAAAATTTCAGCTCAATCCGTTCAGTGGTTTTAGCGTGAACGAAGGACAATCATTACACATACATATCCCAAACTCTCGTTACTAACTATTTGTAGGAAATGGGATTTCCAATCTTTTTCAGGGTTTCGTGCAGAAAGGGCAAAAACGGGACCTTATTTCTGTCACTGTCCGTCTGTCTGTCTGTCACCAGGCGGTATCACATGAACCGTCATAGCTAGACAGTTGAAATTTTCCCTAATGATGTATTTCTGTTACCGCTATAACAGATACTAAAACAAAATAAAATGAATATATCAGTGGGGCTCCCATATAACGGTACGGAACCCTTCGTGTTCGAGTCCGACTCGCGCTTGGCCGGTTTTTTTACTAACATTCGGGTTTATTATATTAGAAGGATGATATAATATAATCCTGTTCACCGGAATAACTCCATGTATACTAATAGGCAAGAAAAATATTAAATAGTGACGATGAGGAAAAAATCATTTTAATTCTTAACACTTTGAATGAACAAGCATTTGCCATACTGTTCCTAAGACCTTACAACGAGATAATGTTTGAACTGTCGAGGTCATCGCTTCCATTCTATTTCTGTGACCCCTTGCACGCCCTAACCCCAATTACGTGGACCCTAACAGTCTCATATCCAGCTTCTATCACATAAAATAGACAGTTGATGCAAAATCATACTAAAAAAATAATAATTCTAATTAGTCCGTCAGATTGATCAACAAAAAATATAGGACACGTATTTATTTATTTATTGATCAAATAAATAAAAATTGTCGCAGATAAAGAGCGTCAAAGTTCGGGAGTGGGGGAGTGGAGTCGTCACGGCTATTCAAAAAGTGTACTAAGCCGTGACGTCACGCTGAACTTTAACGCACTACATCTTCATATTTTTTTGTTTAATATTTTTGATAATGTCAATGACGGAATAATTATAATTTTTCAGTTGTCATCCCTCGATGTGAAACGAAACTCAAAACTCACTTGTGGGCAATCATGTTCCAAATTGATCACTAGGGAAGAGTGGCCAATTTGAACTACCTAGTGATAAAACTAATCACCATGTACCATTATTGTCCACAAATTATGAGAACTTCACTAAAAATACGTATATAGACATAAAACAACCGTATTGAGAACCTCCTCCTTTTTAGAATCAAGATTTAAAATGGCGCCAGTTTAAGAGTTATATTTCACCGGGACATCACAGAGCGGCGCAACCAGTCGCCGCTACCAACAAAATGTATGGTGGTGTATTTTATTTTATTTTAAAGACACCCAACACAGGTTAACACCACACACACACACACACAATAACATAAACACAACAAGTCTCAGTGCACACGTAATTAAAGGGTATCACAGCATGCGAATTATAAGCAACAAGACAACAAAGTAAGTTATATACCTAGGTTGGTTAGAAAACACACAATAACAATTAATTAATAAGCAATCTAGTAACTTAAAACTAAATTGAAAAGTGTAGTAGGCAACAATCCAAAAATGTATCAGTTAGGTATTAAATTATAAAAAGGTAGGAAGTATAAAGCATGAAAAGTAGATTAACAGATTACAAAGATAAGGATCGAAAATAGATACATAGATATATTATGACATTGTATACATGCATCTTAAAAATATAAAGATTAAAGAAAGTTCAAAATATAGTAGGTAAAATATTGATTTACATGAGTAGTAGTTCTTTTAGCTGTTTCTTGAATTTAGGCAGTGGATCAGTTATGTCCAATTGGCTAGATTTTGACAGAGAATTATAGAACCTACAGAGTCTTGGCATAACTGAGTGTATCTCTCAGGTGAGTAACAACTTCTATAGAGCTGTACAAATTTTATTGGTAGCAGCGTCTGGATGCGCTGCCATTGTGTCCCGGTGAAATATAACCCTAACAGAACGACCAAGACTAAAATAAATAACGATATTTGATGTTGCATTCATTAGTTTGACTTGACTAAAAAGAAAATATGATTTCCATCGAAAAATACGCAAATAATAGGCAAAGTTTTTTGATAAACAATGAATCAACACAGCATATTTACATACAAACGATAGATTTCATCATTAATTCAATATTAGGCAATTTACCTGCCTGTGGACTGAGCTCGGAACACAAAACCTCAATACAAAGTCAAGACTTTTAATACATTCTTTGAGGCCGATTATAATCGAGGTTTCGTGTTATAGTTAAACAAATTTAAACATTATGGAGGGAAATTAACACGAATTACCCACGTGCGCACGTGCGCAATAAGTATAGGTTTTTGGACTCTCATAGTCTTAAGCCTGACTAGTTTTTAATACTAACTATAAGAAAGTGATAAATAATGTTGGTAAAGGAGATTGCCGAGAACCCATAACAATTGCGTCAAAACCGAACGTATCCCACAAAATTTATTATATTTTATAAATGACATTAACATTTTCTTTAGTTTTACACACCGACGGGATTAATAATCAAGTAAAAAATATTTTGTTGATTTGGTTTCCGTTGCACGCCGCCATTAGACTGCAACAACCAATGATATATACGTTACTAAGGCAACAAACATTGATGTAAAGTGTTACTATGGCAATAATCCTCATTTTTTTAATTATTTTAACAAAAGAATCGACTAAAAACTTTTTGGTGATTTTTTTGACGCACTCAATTTAGTCTTGATACCGAGCGCCATACATCAGCCGGCATTCTCCTTGAGTTTAAAGTGTTATGTGATGCCGAACCAACTATGCCGGCTGCTTATGTGTGTAGAACCTTATTGAAAATTGTTTGTCATCGCAGAATATGTAAGCGTAGTAGTTCTACTGCTTTACACGTAGGCGTTGGTTGTTCACTATACCTACCTACCTACCTACCTACCCATAATAATAGCTTATTTAGGTACGTTAGTATTCATAGTAAGTTGTATGTGCATATTAACATAGGTATGCAAACAAAGAACTATGTTAAGATCCTTGAACCAAGTACCCATTATTATTTATTACAGTAGATTCTATACGTTATACTATCACGCTTCAATATGGACAAACATGGTCGACAGGTTTCCTATTGAATATTTTCAATAAGTAACAGGGGGTCTACTACAATTCACCGAAGTACGTAATTACGTGTTTCGTTTCTTGCGATTGATACCCATACTCAAACGAAAACCGAAATTTCGGCACGAAGTTTGTAATGGAACAGTCCGAACGTTGCGAATCCTGCTCTATTTCACAAAACATACGACCGCAATATTGGAATTGACAGTATGAAATACGACCAACGGTTAACGAACCCATTATGTTAGCATTTTGCACCACAAAATAAAATAAGGAAAAACCGAAAGGAACAGCCGAAAAATCTATATTGGTAATTTTGATTGGGAATTGCCACTTTGGATTAGAAATCCATTTAAGGTACGCGATTCACAGAGTCATCTAGTTAAATGATATTATAGGTAGCTTTACCTACCTTTAATATCATTAAAGATTAATTGTATCGTCGGAGTAATTCTGAATCAGGATATGTTTTTTATAGTTTTTATCCTTAAAAGAAAGATCAGTTATTCTTAACTAAAAATACTAGAATGACTTCCGGCATCCTATATTTTTTTCAGATATTAACAGACTTCAAGGGTTTCTCAATTAGGTTGTATTTTGTTTGAAGTACCTAGTAAAGTTCTTTGTAAAGGGGCTCATCCGGGGAAGTGCTACCTACCACCATGCCTACTTTTACCGTGAAACAGCATTGGTGTGTTTAGGTTTGAAGGGTGTGGGTGCCGGTGAAATTACAGGCACATGAGGCTTAACACCATAGTGCGTCAGGTTGATGTACGCAGGGCGCTGCATCGTAGGGACGTTCTAAACATGCGGGCATTATCTACGAAGCAATACTTTGTTATGGGTAATGGTGACCACTTAACATCAGTTCGCCATTGTTGGCCAAAAACAGGTTTGTTTGCTATCTCATAAAGACATAACTCCGTCATTTATGAACCGATATGGAAAATTATTTTTCCGTTTGAGTGGGTATACTTCCTGTTTGGTGCCATTTAAACTTGAAATTTTTTTTTTTGGAATAGTTTTTTTAAAATTCAGTTTAGTGGAGAGAGAGAGAGAGAGAGAGCGCTGACTGAGTGGGGGCCGAGAGTTGGTTACGGGGCTGTCCTCCAGCGAGATGAGACCACGGACGGCACCTGGTTCAGAATAGCGCAGGATCGACGCAAGTGGCACAATGAATGAAGGCCTATGTCCAGCAAAGGGTCGATAACGGTTCATAATGATGATGATGATGATGGGTTTAGTGGGATGTTAATATGTCACCCTCTTTCTGTCTCCCAACACCTTTTATAATAACCTAATACAATGAAACAACCTTCAAAAAAACTTGTTTTGTGTTTAAATAATAGGCACAGTTTCCTTAACATGTAAGAAAATCGATCTAGGTCATAGATTATTTTGGTGCAGCCGCCGTCGAATACATGTTAAGTAGTTTGGGCGGCCTAAAAAAGATACAATATAATTATAGGTGGAAATTATAGATAAATTAAGGCGCTGTTAGCTAACCAATAATCATTTGTTATAATATTACTATGGCTATAACAAGAAACGTAATGGACAGGCTCAGGAAAATATGGAAGAATCGTAACATTACCAAAGCTACTAAGATCCCAAAGTCTTGTATTCTCCATATTTATATATGCTGCAGAGACGTGAACACTGCGAGAAGTAGAAAAAAAGAAAATAGATGCTCTGGGTATGTGGTGCTGGCGAAGATAACTTGGAGTATCATGAACAGAGTTTCGCACCAATGTCTCGATACTTTAGCAGCTCGGTATCAAGCAGCGTCTATCAGCTTTAGTACAAACTCGCATAATGAAGTTCTTCGGCCACTTCTCGAGGCGAGACACTGACTCCATTGATCGCTTGGTCGTGCAAGGACGCGTGGAGGGCACCAGACCGCGAGGAAGGTCACCGATGCGATCGACTGATCAGATCAAATCTGCAGAGGGCGACAATCTCTATACGTGTACCCGAAAGTCCACCAATAGACAAAAGTGGCGAGATATCGTGAGGCGAGCCATATCAGCCCGTAATAATACAATGACCACGATCGCTCTGTCAAGAGTGAAACGAAAAATAAGAAGAATAATATTACACATCACATATTTCGTCCAGCATTGGCAACCGACCTAATCTTATTCGTATGTCGGACAGACCCGTAGGTTTTTAGGGTTCCGTTTTTGCTTTTTGGGTACGGAACCCTAAAAAACGCACGCGCAATGATGAGCCTAAATAGCTACTCAGAGTTCGCAGGTAGGTCATAATGAAAGTAAAAGTACCTACCTAGTCTTTTCTTTTGATTTTCTCATTGTATTGATGAATGGGCCCATTCATAAGTTGGCCCTACATTAGTCTCTATATAAACAAATTACTACAGACATAATAATTATGTCTTTGAAGCTCAAACCACGTAACATTTAAACAAAACACTGAGATACGAGGTCACAGGAGAGAAAGTTGAGTACCTAAGACAAACTCGCGCCAAGTTAGACCTTATTTCTTTGAAATAGAGGCTTAGTAGTGTTATAAGGTGAAGGCATATACAAGGTGAGGTCAGGATATAAGGCTATGAAGTGAAGTATTTATTATGTATGAAGTGTGGTGTATGGGACAATATTTACTAAATTAAGCTTAGTATTTTATGTTTTAAGCTTTATTTGTTGGGTTCTGTACCTAAAGAACGCTTTATAGTCTGTCTGTCTGTCATAAAGACCCTTTCTCTCTGAAACGGCGTTAACTTATCGACATGAAATTTATACCAAATATATGCAAGTGTTGAGCTGCATGCAAGCTGGATGCGTCGAGCTCATTAGGGGAGGCCTATGTCCAGCAGTGGACTGCTATAGGCTGATGATGATGATGATGATGCAAGTGTTGTATTTAAAATCAAGCTATGACTCAATGTAATACCTTAATTTTAAGTGCAAGATATTGCAATGAATGTATAATTTTTGTATAGGAAAAACAAAAACATCTAAAAACAGTATTGTGACGCCACCTAGCACGTTAGCTGCTGGCCTCGCACATGACGCTCCGCGCCATGCACGATGAGGATGACGACGTGCAGAATCACATTTGTGTTTTCAGCACTCAAAGCGTTAAAGTAGTGGCGTCACAATAAAGATTTTTGGAATACCTCCTAGGAACCTTTCTGACAAAACTTTCTGACTTTCTGAAGCAAGTTTAACGAAATTCTGTTCTAAAATTACCTACTTTAGTTTATCACTATTCAAGTAAATTATCAGTATGTATAATGTTTGTGTATCGCTGTGACCAAGACCATACAAAGAATGACCATGACTCTAACAGCTGTCTTGTTGATAATACAGCATTAGGTTTACAACTACGATTATAAAACGCAACTACACGTACAGGCTCTGCCTAGTTTATTTATTTATTAAGGAAAACCAACAGCTAAAGTAACACAATGGTATAGACTTATAAAAAAACAGAAAGCCAATTACAGGTTTTCACGAGTAGAAGTTGCTTAGAAACAAATAGTGTGAATAGCTTGAATAACAATAATAATTAAGAAACATCAACATAATTTGGAAGGTACACTGTCAAATCAAATCAGACAATCAACATCACTGGCAAAGAACTCCGCACTCAGCCGCTGTCTGGCGGAGTTGACGTTCGTGGTGAACAAGTCAAAATTCGTGCGCTTGCAAAGCTTATTAAAATTGTTGCTTACTCGCCATAAAAATGAATGTTGTCTGTAATTAGTTCCGACTAATGGGGTTTAAAAGATGTGTGCAGGATTCTGTTATAGCAGCTATAAGCTGCTATTGTATTATACATAATTATAATAATAACACTCTTTATCGCTAAAACTAGCTTCCGCCTGCGTGGTACCCGGATAAAATGGAGTGCAAGTCGCGCGTACGAATGGTTCCGTGCCGTTGTATGGGAACCCCACTTAAATATTTAGTTTATTCTGTTTTTAGCCATCATCATCAGTCAGGTATAGGCCTCCCTCAACTTGTGCCATCCACCACGATGCTGCGCTAGTCTAACCCACGTACGGCCCACGACTTTGACAATGTCGTCTGCCCATCTTGCAGCCACACACTCAACTCACACCGGGAAAGCCATCCCTAGGCCACCACTCTGTAATTTTCCTACTACATCGGTCATCACCTCGCCTCGCAATGTGTCCTGCCCAGCTCCATTTGAGTTCCATAATACGGTTTCCAAGAAAATGATAACTGTGTAGCTATCACAGTTCATGAGATAAAGCCTGGTGACAGACAGACAGGCAGAAGGACAGCGGAGTCATAGTAATAGAGTCCCGTTTTTACGTCGTCCCTTTGGGTACGGAACCCTAAAAAGTACCCTATGTTATTCCAGCGCAGCCTAGAACGGGCACAGCTACATCAGCTGGCAGCAGCGTCGGCTGCGAAAAGCTTTGTTCTGCGATCCCGAACTCGCATTCCCTGCGTGAGAATTATGGGCATAACCCGCTTCTTATAGCGGATACCTATGTCCAACAGTGGACTAATAAAGACTGATTTTGTTGTATGTTATTCCTCTAAAACTACACGTGTGCTTAATCCGGTCGGTAGTTAGTCATACAAATAGTCACTAAATTAAACAATAATAATTGTACGAGGAAATTACTTACCATACATTAAAACATTATGTTACAATAAAAATTTCGTTGAAACCCCTAGGTCACAATTACAAACACAATACCACCTCATAAGTAACATTTATATAAAAACAATAAAAAGAGCCAAAGGTTCATTAATCTGAACCTTTGGCACTTTTTATGGTTGTTCTTCACGGAGAAATAAACATCATTCTAAATATGTTTTATCAACTTTAGCCTAATATTGCTCTTTTACAATTATAAGTTATAAAAGACCAATATTATAAGTCTTTTATATTATAAAATGCTGCGATCATATTTGTTCTTGAATACCAGAACTGTCTGGTGACGTGATCATTTGAACAGTTGAGTAAACCTTGCGAACTGCATAAATTTATAAGAAAATAGCAAAACAATTAAAAATTGTTATTCGATGGAATTTTTTGAAAATATATCGTCTTGGTACATCATCATCACCATATCATCCTATAGCAGTCCACTGCTGGACATAGGCCTCCCCTAATGAGCGCCATTGCGCCCTGTTCTCAGCTTGACGCATCCAGCTTCTACCAGCAGCCTTTCGCAGATCGTCACTCCACCTGGCCGGAGAGCATCCTACACTACGTTTGCCATGGTACATGTGAACCGACAAACTGACGGGCGGTTTTTCGGCTGTTTATTTAAGAAATTACAAACTTATACTGCCAAATTGACATGTAAACAAATACAAATAGTGTGAATAAATCAATCTTGAATCTTAAATATACGTGACATCTCACACGAGGTCAACAGTATGCAGATTACGAATATTTTAACCTGACGTATCTAAAGTGTAATGAAAAATTCAAGACTGATAAAATTAAACTTTACAACCTCATTGAGGGCAGCTTGTATTTATTTATTAACCACAAAAGTACGGTAACATTTATTTATAAAAAAACACTATAAAACCTGTAAAACGTTTGTCTAAATGTAAGTAAGCAATACAGTCACTCGAGCTAAACCTGTTTTTAGTAGTTTAAGAATATGACAACTGCATTTTCAGATAATAGGAAAAATACACAGTAAGCCTAAAGTGTCATTGGTGTCGTTTCTGTTGTTCACTTTTCTAAACTTAACTTAATTTGACAGCTTGGAAGGTATGGCCATCCTTGTTATTTTCACCTTTAAGAAAGGGCAGCATCCAACAGCATTACTTTTAGAAATGTCAGTTTAAGTTTAGTTAGGAAAATGCACGACAGAATCGACATCATTGTAAATTAAGAAACCAACTTAGTTTTTCTTACAATGTCCTTTTCTAGGCTGTCTGTACATTTTTCCGCGCAGCGTCATATACCTGGCCCGCAGACAGTGTAAATAACACCCAGACAGAACAAACTTTAATTTAATGTTAATAATAAAAAATAAAATAATTATGGACACTACACACACAGCATTATGACATGACAAACGTGGAAAAAATGGTGTCTGCACCAAAACTCCGCGCACGCTGTCAATTGCTCGGAGTTCTTCGAACACTTTTTAAGTGACTTAAGGTTAGTGCAAATTTGGCATTTTGAAGTATATTTATGTCAAACACGCTTGGACGATTTTTGTTAAATTTCACTAGAAGAATGTCACTCTGTAGTGTTCTATATAATTCTCGATGCATGTAGCCTCAAACTAAGAGCTTGTGTTATGGGACCACCATGACTGACATACTATCTTCTTACATATACAAATACATACATATTATACATATAAAACATCCAGACCACAGACAAATATTTGCAGATAATGCAAACATTTGTCCCAAGAAGGAAATCAAACCTTTGCCCTTTGCACCACAGGTTACTGATGTGATGGGTTTTCTCAAAAAGAAATATACATTTCATTTAATGACCAACTGATGTGTGAGAGGCTGCTGGTAGAAGCTGGATGCGTCGTGCTTAGGGCGCAATGGTGCTCATTAGGGGAGGCCTATGTCCAGCAGTGGACTGTTAGAGGCCGATGATGATGATGATCATCAACCTATAGCAGCCACTGAACCCGATCCTCGGCTGTTCTCACCACTGTCTGCCAGCTACATTACGCAGCCAGCGGGCGTCCTACACTACGGTTACCTATACTTGAAAACATTGAAACCATTTATTTATTTCTTGCAGTCGGGAACAGTTGCATATTGTGTTCAGATATGTTTGTTTGATTTTTTTTAAAGGTATTTATTTAACAATAAACTTTTCAACAAAATGTAAGTTAGACACGGTCTAACACATTGCAACATGATTTGTTTGAGTGACAGCACAGGCCACACACGGCCTTTAAAAGTCTTTTAATAAAATTACTATTTATGAGTACTTATACCTACTTGTTGAATCTAAGATATATCATCACTAATACATTTAACCTTTGAGAACTTTGAGAGCCCACAATTTTTAACTATGAAAGAAACGAAAATATTAAGCATCCTTACTGCTCATTTTTTGTTGTGTTTTTATACCTACTAATTTTGGAACAATATGGTTAATAGTTATACATCTTGTGTCGACGGTTATGGTAGAAGATGTATGCGAATGGCATACGCGACACACTACCCGCAGATCCAGCAATAAAATCATGACGGTCGGCTCGTAGTTGTACACCGCTCGATACGGGGCAGCCCAACTCGGCCACTTACCAACCAGAGTTCTATCTTACCAAAAAACTTGCACCAATGTGATCAATTTTGGTGCTATGTTTTTGGTAGGAAAACGTGTTGGGTTCAACATGATATTCTTGCTCAACCTTTGTATTGTTATTTTCTAGGCCGTGAAGGTTTGCTATTTTGCATAACTACATTCAGTGATTTTATATTTTCAAAAATGTTGAATAGTGCGAGCGAGAGGGAGGTTTGACCCATAGTCGCCTAAGATTTTTGTGTTGAGATAAATACCATAAGAAAAGAACTAGATGGCGTTACTATATCTAGTCGGATCCTAGAACGCGCTATCATCAATTTATAAATTTTAATTATTGACATTATTTATTGTTTTGTGTACCTTTCCTCTGACAATGCTGTACAGTGTACAGCAACATCAATGTTTATTTTTTAATTAATAGACTCAATTATACTTAATATCATAATATTATAGTTCTATGAACAGTATAGGTAGGTACTAAATGTTCTTGTCTGTTTTTCTGAACTATGAACTATCAATGCGTTTAGGGATTTAAAGACAATCTGTTAAGCATTTGGTCGCGGCTTCTTTCGTGAACAATAAACTTATGAAAATTACTATTTCATTGTTTCCTTGCCATTTCTCGTTAGTAAACGTGCTGTTCACTTGCATTATAATAGTTAGCTGAGAACAAAACTCAAGAGCGGCAGTCCTCTCCGCTTATAAAAGTAGCGAGCCTACCGGCGCGCGCTGATAGCTTATCGAGTCGTCATATTGTGCAGACATATTTAGTAGCGTTTGAGACGTGATTTGTTAAGAGTTATATTGCTGTCCATGTTCCTTGCCTGAATTGTTTGCTGGCTTACCTTTGTAATTCGATTATTAATCTTGTTGTTATTAAATGTGTTTTTAAAAAATATACTCGCTTCTAATTTCTAATAATAAATATTAGTGCGATATTCATTGCGAAGGTTACATCGGTTATTAAAAATAGCAAAATAGTTTCCAAAGGACAATGAAACTTCAAATACCGTAAAGTTACTTTAACTTGCAATATAATAATAGTGCGATATTCATTGCCATAAAAACCACTACTAAGGTTACACCGGTCAATAACAAGTTACCTATTAAACATTGCAAAATAATTTCAAAAGGTCAATGAAACTTCAAATACTGTATTTTTTAAATATAAACATACACAAGGTTTGAGAAACCAGATCCCAAGGCTTTTTGGAATCTACAAGGCACTTCCGGTAGTGAATTTGATAAATTTAACAAAAGAGGCAGTTTTTATTTTTCAAATAATTACATTAAACCTTCACGACCTCGTTGGGGAGATAACCGTAATGAGAGGATATCCCGGGTTCGACTCTAGGTGCAGAGGGCCTACTACAATTCACCGAAGTACGAAATTACGTGTTTCGTTTCATGCGATTGATCGAAATATTCCAATAGTTCAGTCGTATGTTTTGTGAAATAGGATGCGCAATGTTTGGACTGTCACACATGTGACATGTGGGGGGGGGGAGAGAGAGTCGTAGGAGAGAGAGTAGAGTCAAGTCATGTATGTGACTAGGTGGCATGTTCTCTGTCAAGAAGGTCAATTTGTCATGCCCCAGTACAATTTCCGAACCACGTGTTTACATAAAGCGCGTCACACACGGCGAAGATGCTATAATATTTTATCTAAAGATAAAATATCGCTCGCCATACAATTACTATGAGACATCACACGGTTAATATAATTTATATTTTCATATTTTCGTATGAGAATTCATCGCGTAACATAACATCTTATGTTATTAAATATATCTTCTCTCTCACTCTGTAGGTATATTGATTGTTCAACGAAGTACACGTGCGATCGGGACGAAAATCTCTAAAGAAAGGTCTCTAAACTCTAATGTTCTCCTAGTCACACTTTTAGGTAGGTTATTTATTATTATTTATTTAAAATTATAAGTTTATTTGATTTGGTACTATGTAATAATTTGATTTGATTGTATGTAAGAATTTGATTTGATTGATTGTATGTAATGTAATAATTGATTATATTGTGAACTTACATTTTTTAATTGTAAATAACTAAACTTAAACTTCATACTTTATAAAATATGTCTATTAGGGTGTCCCTTATTTTTCAAAGTTTTTATTTTTTAACGCATACGTCTTAGTTTTGTTCATTTGTTCCTAAAACACTCGGACATAAATTTTTACCTCATTTGGAGAACGATAACCCGTGCCGACTTGCATCGAAAGATGTTAATACAAGTTACGCGGAACTAGCGGCGCGTACTCGCCGTATTTGTCATTTTTTCTCAGTAAGTCTCGTGATTAACTTATTGTTTTAAAGTTAAAAAATGACAGTGGGATTAAGAAGCAACAAAAAAAGTATTTTCTTGGTTGGTGACGTGAACCATCAAATAACTGGAGCAAAGTTACCATCAAATCGTCAAGTTCTTGCAGGCCTCTTTTTTTACATTCGCGATGTTAAATGAAAGCGCAAATCTTGTCGTTTGAGAGTGTATTATATTCAGGGAAACGGCTAGAATCCCTACCAAAGCAGTACTTAACTGTAAAAAAAACTTGTGAATCTTCAACGTGCTTGGAGAGAGTAACAAAAAATTCCAAAAAAACGCAAGATGTTCACAAGCGCCGCCGCCGTAAGGAGGACTTTAAAAACAATTTAGATAATTTATTCGATATAGCACGCAATTGCTTTGGAATAGATTAAAAGAGAAAAAGATATAATCTTTTTACAAAGGACGTCTACGATGTGGCGGGTGTAGATAAAAAAAGGTAGCCGAGAAAGAAGAAAGAACAGAACAGTGAAAATAAAAAGAAGAGAAAAAAGACATGAGCAAATGTGTTACAACAGTTTGTCATCATCTCTTACTATTGGAGATTTTATCGAAACGCAAGAAAATCCCCATCAGCCTACCAGCTCTGATGAAAGCCTTGAAGAACCCTTGCCATCGACATCTCAAATGGTAAGTTCTGTAACAACTCAAACCCTAGAAGCCCTAGATCTTAGCTGTGATGATTTCCCGATAGTTTAGTCAACATCTTTGGTACTTGTCAACAGAAATTACTGTATTATCACTCTTTGATGATGAAGTAGATGAACAAACCAAGGCAAATATTGTAGTGAACTTACAAAGAGAGAGTTTGTATGATTCCGTGAAGAGATACATTCCATCGAAAGAAGATATGTCTGATTATTTGTATGGTAAGTGGATATACATAGTTTCATGTCTTATACCCTTCTGAATAAACTGATTATAATATTATCTTGTCTATTGTTGTAATGATTTTTCTGTCAGTCAAGAGCACAAATTTATTTTCTCATTGATAAAAACTTCTTGAAGAAACCCGTTTCGACATGGTTAGAAGATGTTTCTTATTTGCAGACAAAAAGAAGGGTTCTTTATTTAAGGGCCGTGTATGATACAGCTGAAAGAGCTGCAAAAGGTGTGCAAGATTTTCATGGCTTAATCACTGCAAAGGAAGAACAAAAATATTTTTTGCGGCGCTGTGTACAAGAGCATAGAAATCTGTATCTTGACTGTAAAAAAGAGACCCATAAAAGAAAATATACCTGCTGATTTATGATGTTTTTTAAATTAATAAATACCTATTTTCTAACTTTCTATTTTATTGTTATTTTTATAAAATATAAACATTACATTTCATTTAGCTACACAATGTAACAATAAAGACTAAAGACAGCGATTTTCAAAATCTTCACGGCTCTGTCGGCAAGGGTTAATGTTGACATAGGAAGAAAAATTTTCTGATTTGAGTAAGTCTAGGTAGTTTAAAAAGAATTAAGGGGTATGCATTTCGATATCTGAAAAAAAAAAATTTTCACCCATATAAGGGACACCCTAATGTCTATAGGTAAAAAATTTAAAATCTCGTAGCGTATAAGGTACTTGTTTTAGCTGTGGCTACCTTAAAAGAGTAAGCACAGGGGCCTAATTCTGACGATTCGATATTTTTTATTATATTAGATATATATCGCGGAAACTGTCAAAGTTGTATGAAAATTGACAGTTCTCGCGATATATCTAATAGACTTAAATATATCGAATCGTAAGAATCAGGCCCCAGGAAATGAATTTTCAATATTAAGAATTTTTGTAAGAGATGTGTAATTACTCATTGGAAGCCCTAAATAAATAAACAATAAAATATATTATAGTATCTTCGTCGTCTGTGATGCCCTAATATATATTAATATAAAATCTTAAGATAAAATGTTATAGTATCTTCACCGTCTATATCGCCCTTGAGCCACCACACACGGATAATATAACATATCTTTTCATATTACGGTATCTTATGATACAGAGCTTTTAATGTTATAGCATCTTCACCGTGTGTGACGACCTTAATGCGGCATGAAAAATATATAAATGAAAGAATAGCAACGGTCACGTTTTATTGCATTAAAAAAATAACGAACTACTTAGGTATAATTTAAAAACTGGTTTGTAACGATGACGTGCGATTACGTTTAGAAGTATTCTATTTGTTTGTAAACACGCTGTTTTCGTACCTAAAGTAAGAAAATGTTTAATGATGATGATAAAACGTATATTGTAACACTAGCCTCCCGCCCGCGGCTTTGCTTGAGTAGTACGGATAAAACATTAGCCTATGATAATATCTATATGTTAATTCAGCTGTTGGTTGTCCTTCTACATTTATGTTAGTCAATCATTTAAAGGGCAAAGTGTACGTTTCTTTAACAAAATCCCTAATGACGTGATTAATTTATCTGTAAATAAATTCAAAAATGTTGTTAAACGTAACCTCTGTCATAAAACTTATTATAAAATTTCTGATTATTTACATGACAAAAAAGCTTGGGATAAAACTGTCTCCAACACCCTCAAAACCAATATAATAGTTAAGAACCAATATAATATTGTAAAACTGACATTTAAAAAAATATAAGCCTAGCAGAGTTTCTTACGAATTCTTCTCTGTTTGGTCACGTTACGAATAGGTGTAAATTAAAAAAAAATACATTAATAATTCAAAGTGTACTGTAATGTGCGTACTGAATACAGAAATTTTCACTTTCACTTTCACTTATAATATTATAAAGAGGAAAAATTTGTATTTTTGTATGTGTGTATGTTTGTGATGAATTAACTCAAAAACTACTACTGTGCCGATTTTAAGTTAATTTTTTTGGAAAGCTACATTCACCCTGAGTAACATAGGCTATATTTATAGCTAGAAGAGGGGTCCTTACTAAAATGTAAGTAAAGTAACTCAAGGTGTAAAAAAAGTGCCGTAACCCGTGCGAAGACGGGACAGGCCGCTAGTTACAAATAAATAAATCAAATAATTTATTACTTAGGTAAGCCAGGATAACTACCTACAAAGCCTCGGTCTGCCTACCATATTGCTATACCCTTAGACAGGGTTCATGGGAGAAACTTATAACCTGTAACATGTAATTTAACACCCGTGTTGACAATGTGTTTTATGTGTTGTGTAATTTGGGTCAAATAAATAGATTTTCTATCTGCTTTCTCATGTGAATGCAATAAATGTAATGTATTCTATTGTAATTCGTTGTAAATTAAAAGAAATTAAATTATAATTATGAATGATAAAATGATAAATGAAATTTATTGTCTGTGGAACTAGGTCTAATTACATTGATCTTTTAGTTATTTGTGCATCTCTAGTCCAACCTACCAGGTTAACAAACAAAATGGTAAAAAAAAAACAATCAGAATTTATCTAAACACAATACAAATAAATAGGTATAATATCAAAAGTCAACTAATTATAGGGATAATATGATGAATAGTTATATAATAGAATCTAAAATCTAAAAGCAGCATGTCCATAATAAGCTGTGAGCAAAGCCTTTGTGTTAGCAATTTTTCCTAATTTATATAGTGCATATGAATATTGATGAAGGCGTTTGCAGATATTGTCGGTGTGTACTTTCCAATTTAATTTACTATCTATTTCAAGGCCCAAAAATCGTATACATTCAACGTCATTTATTTTTATATTCGAGTATTGTATCATATTTTGACGCTTACTAAGTTATGTTTCAGCGAAAGGCACAGTACTGATGCAGAATCAACGTAGTGAGCGTCCTATCACTACGTTGGCTTGGGTTCCGAAGATGGAGGTTGGAACCCCTTGCACCCTCACAAACTTTCACGTTTTTAATATAAGTAGGATAGTGTTGGATTTATGTACCTACTTGCAAAAACTAATCTTAAACAAACCTTATTACTATTCATAGTAATAGAGCCTTTTCAGTCGCTGAAGTAATCTATGGTTTTATATGTCTTTTGGAAGACATACCAATTTTGAATGATTGATTTTTCGTTTGGTCGTTGCGCTGTCCACACACCTTTCTAAAGCTCGATATATAAAAGGATAATACAAAGTCACATTAAAAATCCTAATATTGTGTTTCATTAATAGCAGGAACCCCATAATCTTCCATAGATATGTTTAGTACTCTTTCACGCAGAAACTACTGATCGGATTTGGATGAAACTTGGAATTTACATAGTTTGTCACCTGGAGTTACACATAGACTTTTTATTCCATGCCAGCGAAGCCCGGCTGAAGCTTGGCTAAAATATTAGTAGGGTTCTCTTACCTCATATCCGGTGAGAAGTCCACAGAGCACGCGTACCCGGCCACCATATGCCCTTGGAATGTCTTCTTGCGGTTCATCTTGAAGCGGTTTAGTGCACTAAACACTATCACCTTGTTGTCCATGGACTGGCACGCCAGCCACTTGCCGTTGGGCGAGGCGGTGACGGCGGGGAGGGAATGCATCGACGGATCTGCGATGTACTTCATGTCCACCGGTATGTCCCTGACAACAATAAGATCATAACCAAGTCAGAATGTATTCTAATTAAAAGTTTTTTTCAGCTTTCGTCCAACGCTTCGGGTGCCCAGGTGGTATCCACAAATACAAATATAATTTACCAGACCTGAGAAACCTTTACACCAGGGATGTTTCTGCTTATTCATAAAGTTTATTTCCACAAAGTAAAAAGCTTGTTGCGCCCATAATTATCCTCTCTCTTTATTGGAGCCAGGATTTTATGGAGAACTTTATTATTTGCTACTAAAAGCTGGTTCTCCTCCTTCACAGTCAATGTTACACCATGAATAACTATTACAGATTGAGAGGACACTCGCTAACAATAGTGAATCTACCCGGAACTAGAAATCCTAGGAAACACTTCATGCCTAACCGTGTTACAAATATGTGGAACACAGTGATAAGTGCTCCCTCAGAGCTATGTCGACAACTTTAGTTCTACGTCGGATAAACTCGTTACGGATTTTATCCTTCAGAGAAACCCCGAGCATAGCTCGTTCCATAGCTCGCTGAGCGACTTTAAACTGGTGGACTAGGCGTACTGTGAGTGTCCACGTTTCGGCTCCGTATGTCATGACGGGTAGGATGCACTTGTTATACCTAGCGCTACGACCAGAACTGCCTAAATCGCAATTCCACAATTATGTGGCAATAACCAACCGATTGACGTCAATGCTGACCCAGCACCACGAGTCTGCACTGCGTGGCTCGCCCAACACTTTGGCTCACCACTTCGGTTCCAACCTCGAACCCGTCAACATAATTATAGTTTAGTACCTACATAACATTTTCTAGTATTAATTCTAATTTGTAGAACTCAATAAAGAGTTATTTCGTAATCGGTTTTTTTTGAGAACTCCAGGCGTCGTTCCTATATTTGGCGCAGGCGGTAGGATAATTCGGGTCCATTCCAGGATAAACAGGAAGAAATTCTGGAAGGATAGACATTTCAAAGTCGAGCCGGATTACTACAACTTTGACGTTCGCCGGGGAATCCAAACTTCGATTACCTCTCAAGAAGTACCGAGATGCTGCTCATGTAAGTACACTGATTTTTCTAGTGATTGCTTGCCCATTTTCCTTTTAAGTGTTATTTTATAAAATTTCAAGATTTTTCACTTAAGAAAATCTAAGAATCCTAGGATAGTTAAAAGTAGAGATAAAATTTTAGACAGTAATAGAGATTTAGATTCAGTAGGAAATAGTGAAAGTAGTGAAATTAGTGATATGGCAAGCTTAGACGGGATTTGCAAAGCCCTTCGGTTAGTTCCGGAATTTGACGGGAACACCCATGTTCTAGTAAGATTCGTCAATTTGTGTGACCAATTAGTGGCAGCATATGCTCAGGACGAAAATCAATTAAATAAGTTAGGACTACTTAACGGAATCCTTAACAAAATCGTTGGTCCCGCCGCACGCTTAATCAATGCGAACGGCATTCCGAACGATTGGCCAAGTATCCGTAATACTCTTATTAATAACTTTGCTGACCAGAGGGATGAAACCGCCCTCTATAACGATTTGGCAATCCTAACTCAAGGCTCTAGCACCCCTCAGGAGTTTTATGAGCGATGCCAGAACCTGTTCTCAACTATCATGACATATGTATCATTGCATGAATCGATAGCTACCACTATTGACGCTAAGCGGGTACTCTATAAGAAACTAACCCTTCAGGCATTTTTACGCGGGTTAAAGGATCCTTTAGGGTCACGTATACGCTGTATGCGCCCCGAAACTATAGAAAAGGCATTGGAGTTCGTTCACGACGAAATGAACACCATGTATATCCAAAATAGAAATTCTTATTTGCCAGAGAAGAAGTTAGATGATAGGCAGCAGGGTAATTTTGGTTTTAAAATACCTAGCCAAGCCATTCAGCCCTTCAGGCATATGAACTTTAATTTGCCAGGTCCTTCACGACCCCAGTTCACGCCTAGACCACCTCCGCCGCAACATCAATTTAGGATGCCATTTAATCAGCCGCGTATGCCATCCCGCACTCAACAAATGTTCAGTGCGCCGCCGCCAAACCATAACCAGCGTAACGCGTTCCAATTACCAGTAACCAAGCCTTCATTTCAGGGTCCTAAGCCCATGAGTGGCGTATCCCATTTCGTGACTAGGGAAAGACCTATGCCCTCCGCCAGTGGCTGGAATTGGGCTAAGCAGGGTAATCCACCCCCATCTAATTATTTTAAGACTCGTGATGTAAACGTAAATGAATGTTCAGGTAACGATTATGACGGATATGAATTCTATGATTATAATGACTATGACTATAGCGACTATTATAACAACGGCTATTACGACGACTCTAACGCCTATACTTCTGAGTACGAAGGACCTCACCAGACTGACATGACTGGTGACTATGACGTTCAGGAAGTAGGTGACCAGCCTCAGTCCAACTCTCCGTCGAGCGAGGATTTTACCAAGGCCTTGACTTCAAAAAAGTCAAGATAGAAGTTAATCTCCAGACTCAGAGACAGCTACCGTATATTCGCATAATAAACCCTCCTTTGAATCTCCTCATAGATACAGGCGCGAATCAGTCCTTCCTTAGTCCGGAAGCTGTGGAAAATTATTTTTCACACGTACCATTAGACTATGATCCGTTTGAAGTAACTAATGTTCACGCTACGAGCAGGAATGAGTACTCCATCACTCTTCCGTGTTTCCCGGAGTTCAGAGATACAGAGGATGTTAAATTATTCGTGTATAGGTTTCATGATCATTTCGATGGATTAATAGGTATGGATTTATTAACTAAATGGGAAGCGAAACTAGATCTTAAGAATCGGTCGCTAGTAACTAAGAACGCCCTTAATCCCATCCGCATGTACAACTCGCGGAACTTAAACCTTTACGAGGATATTATTCCAGCCGAAAGCTCGAAGTTGGTAAGGCTACCCATTAACGCCCCGGATGGCGCAGTGTTCATTCAGGAACAATTAATTTGTAACTGCGTGATTGTTGACTGCTTAACCACCGTTATCAATAATCGCGGTATAGTGGAAGTCGTCAATCCAACCCAGAACGACGTAATATTCTCGCTAGACCACGCGACGCAAGCGTCGGTTTACACCGTTGAGTGCACGAGCACCGACGCCGAGACCATGTCGTCGCGCGCTCGCGATATTATTTCGCGTTTGCGCACCGAGCATTTAAATGCTGAGGAAAAAGCGAACTTAATTACACTCTGTTCCAAATACGCCGACGTATTTTATATCGAGGGTGAAGCGCTAACGTTCACGAATAAAATTAAACATAGTATAAAGACTCATGACGAAGTCCCCGTCTATACTAAAAGCTACCGCTACCCCTATATCCATCGCGAGGAAGTAAGCGAACAGATAGCTAAAATGTTAGATCAGGGTATCATCAGACCATCGGAATCGGCATGGAGCTCCCCAATTTGGGTAGTCCCGAAAAAAGTAGATGCTTCAGGGAAGCAGAAGTGGAGGCTGGTCGTTGACTTTCGTAAGGTGAATGAAAAGACTATCGACGATAAGTACCCTATACCTAACATTACAGACGTCCTCGACAAGTTAGGCAAATGTCAGTATTTTACGACCCTCGACCTTGCATCTGGATTTCATCAAGTCGAGATGAATCCTAGTGACATCCATAAAACTGCGTTCAACGTAGAGAATGGACATTTTGAATGGTTAAGAATGCCAATGGGGTTGAAAAACTCACCCTCTACATTCCAACGTGTAATGGACAATGTTCTTAGAGGTTTGCAAAACGTCATATGCCTCGTTTATCTGGATGACATCATAGTTTTTTCGACGTCACTCCAAGAACATATGGTCAATCTTGAAAAGGTATTCCAAAGATTACGCGAGTCTAACTTTAAAATCCAGCTAGATAAGTCAGAGTTTCTCAAACTTGAGACCGCGTACTTAGGTCATATAATAACCAGGGACGGAATAAAACCGAACCCTGATAAAATTTCAGCAATCCAGAAGTATCCTATACCTAAGACCCCTAAGGAAATTAAGTCATTTTTAGGACTTCTTGGTTACTATAGAAAATTTATACCCGACTTTGCCCGAATTACAAAGCCTATGACACAGTGTCTTAAGAAGGGAAGAAAAATTACATTTGACTCAGACTACGTAAATAGCTTTGAGAAATGCAAAACTCTTCTGACGAATGACCCCATATTGAGATACCCCGACTTTGATCGTGACTTCATACTGACGACCGACGCATCTAACTTCGCTATAGGTGCAATACTATCACAAGGTAGAGTAGGTACGGACAAACCGATTGCGTATGCTTCTCGTACTTTAAATGAGAGCGAAATTAATTATAGTACGATAGAAAAAGAGCTACTAGCTATCGTATGGGCTACGAAGTACTTTCGACCTTATCTCTATGGCCGTAAGTTCAAAATCATAACCGATCATAAACCACTGCAATGGATAATGAACCTTAAGGAGCCGAACTCTAAGCTCACAAGGTGGCGTCTTAAGCTAAGTGAATACGATTTTACTACCGAACATAAGCCAGGTAAGAAAAATACTAACGCCGACGCCCTCTCACGTGTGGAGATCTGTAATGAAGAGTTGAGTTCTATGGTAGCTAACGCATCTGAAAGACCCCCATCAGTAGCCGACGACCTTGACACTCGTACCCAGACCGCTCATACCTCGAATGAAAATCCCATACTTGAAATTCCCATAACCGACGATCCTTTGAATAAATTCCACCGACAGCTGATACTGACTATAGTAGGTGACATTAAAAAGCGTACGTCAGCGACAAAGCCGTTCGACACTCACACACGTACATCCGTCCAGTTATCGGAGTCTAACTTGAAGGAAGATTTAATTAAGGCAATTAAGGAATACGTTAATCCTAAGATTAAAACAGCTCTCCTTATAAATCCTCCTCTTGCTATGTACAAGATCGTCCCAATCCTACAGGAAACATTTAAAAGTTCATCTATGAAATTGGTCCTTGCTAAAAAAGAAGTTGAAAATGTTAAAGAGTATCTTAGACAGCAGGACATCATCCGCAATTATCACGAAGGAAAAACTAACCACCGTGGCATTAGCGAATGTTGCCTAGCTTTATCGGCGCGATACTATTGGCCGAAGATGAAAGAACATGTAACCAAATTCATAAATGACTGTACTATTTGTGGACAGGCTAAATACGATAGGAACCCGATTAGGCCTAAATTCAATGTGGTCCCACCAGCCACGAGGCCCTTTGAGATAGTTCACATGGACAGCTTCACTGCCCAAAGTGAAAAGTATGTTACGTTTATAGACGTTTTCTCAAAGTATGGACAAGCCTATCTACTTAGAGACGGCACCGCGCTTAGTGTAATACAAGCTTTATTAATTTTCAGCACGCATCATGGCTTACCACTAACAATTATCACGGATCAAGGTACTGAATTTACTAACCAGATGTTTTCAGAGTTTTGTAAGGTTCACAAAATCACTCATCATCAAACCTTAGCTCACTCACCTAACGCTAACGGGAACATAGAGCGTTTTCACTCGACTTTGCTCGAACATCTTCGCATCTTAAAGTTACAGCAACGAGATCAGCCAGTTATTAACTTGATGCCCTATGCTCTGATCGCGTATAATAGTTCAGTACATAGTTTTACTAAATGCAAGCCTTATGACCTCATATTAGGACATACTGACCCACGTGACCCGACTGACATCGATATTACAGGGCACCTCTTGCAGCAGTACACTCAGACTCATAGAGAGCAGATGAAACAAGTGTATGAACTCATCAATGAGACATCTCTTGCTAATAGGACTGCTATTATAGAAAACCGTAACAAGTCACGCGAAACTGAGGCAGAGTACCAACCTGACCAACAGATTTTTATCAGTAATCCTTGCGCTGGTAGATCTAAGCTCGCACCTAGGTACACGCAGGATACTGTATTAGCGGACCTACCTATTCATATTTATACCTCTAGGAAAAAGGGTCCCATAGCTAAAAATAGGTTGAAACGAGTCCCTAAGACCGCAAAATTGTTACAGGACGCTGATGCTGACCGTCAGCCTAATACAGGCTCACGAGATAAAACTTGAAGGACTCGAAGATGGACCAGGACTTTTACCATTTAAATTAGGCCCCATGAGACTAACCACTCATTATCATACATTTTTACAGTACATTGAATTGAAAGAAATCAGCGATAACATTAACTTAGTACGATCCCAATTAACTAACATTAAAGATAGACTAGATAACTACACTTATGCATTATACGAATTTCAGATAGATCATTTAATTAATAAATTAGACTTTGCTTCACTTCAACTAAAAAGTTTAGAGCCAACTCGTTCTAGAAGAGGTTTGGTAGATGGTCTTGGATCCGTTATTAAGAGCATTACCGGGAATCTGGACTATACGGATGCTGTAAAGTACAATGATGCCCTAACTGTTCTTAAGAAAAATCAGGATAAGATTGTGATTGAACAAAATCATCATATCAGTCTTAGCAAAGATTGGATGAATGATCATACTAAAATATTATCTACAATTGTAGATAATCAAATCACTATTAATAAAACTTTAAACATTTTAATTGACCGCAATTCACTTTCGCAATACACGTTTATGAAATTTGCTAAATTCGCACAAATTCTGGCGATAACAAGTAATAATGTAGGTAGCTTAGTTAACGAAATAAGTAGGTTAGAGAATGCGCTCGCATTTTGCAGTGCCTCGCGCACTCATCATTCTACGATAAATATAAATGTAATGAAAAATATGTTAAGTAGATTAAAAACTTTTTATAATAAGGATCAATTATTAGAGTTAGAGCTCCGTGACTATTACGATGTTATAAAATCGGCATCCTACTATAACGGAGATCAATTAGTTTTCGCTTTTAATTTTCCAGTGGTATCTCCACTTAGTTATACTTTATATAGGTTGGTTATCGTACCAAATAGGAACAGGAAGGCTATTATCCCACCTTTCCCACTCCTGGCAATCACTGGTAACTTTCACGTGTACATAGAGGCTGAATGCCCGAAGTCAGGTACGAGGTATCTATGTGCTGAACAGCTCAACCACCAGCTGAAGCCCCAACCCGACTGCATCTGCAATATCATCGAAGGCAGAACAACTGAAGACCAACCCTGTGAGATGACCACCATCGAGTTGATGAAGCCCGCTATGGAGAAGCTGGATGACCGCCACTACGCCGTCGTTTTTCCGACACCAACTCAAGTTCGACTCACATGCGAACGAGATGAATTTAACACGCTCACCGGCAGCTACTTAGTCACCATACCGCATGACTGCAAGCTACGTACGAATGACTTTACCATCGTCAACGTCAATGATCGCATCGAAGGACAGCCCATGAAGATAACGAAAATTCCGAGTCAAGCCGAGGAAGTACCTGCATCTTTATCTCTCAAGATCAATTCAATCAATCTGAGGAAGCTGCACGACATTCAAGACAAAATCAACCAACAGGCGCCCTTGCAGATAGAAAATTCGTTGACCTTATACCATACGACCATCCCTTTCTATGGTATACTATCTGGTGCACTAGTACTCATCATCATCATTTTAAGTCGAAGATACTTCATAAAGAAGGAAAATTCTAAGACAGAAATAGAACAGACCACAACTGAAACGCCCACCTACGCAGTACCAGATACATCTCCAAAGGAGAAGAAGCTGCCAGCGACATTTTTTCTAAATCTTCAAAAATAGTCGCTGATCTGAAGGGGGAGATGTTATACCTAGCGCTACGACCAGAACTGCCTAAATCGCAATTCCACAATTATGTGGCAATAACCAACCGATTGACGTCAATGCTGACCCAGCACCACGAGTCTGCACTGCGTGGCTCGCCCAACACTTTGGCTCACCACTTCGGTTCCAACCTCGAACCCGTCAACATAATTATAGTTTAGTACATAACATTTTCTAGTATTAATTCTAATTTGTAGAACTCAATAAAGAGTTATTTCGTAATCGGTTTTTTTTGAGAACTCCAGGCGTCGTTCCTATATTTCACTGATTGAAAACTTTTGTTTTCAAACATTGCGGTATGGGTGACGAGAAAACTCGACGTAGTTTTCCAAATGCTGCCCAACCCAGCTGAATCCTCCTCTTGGCCTCCTTCTCGAAGTTGTTTCTACCCAACTGCAATATCTGCCCGAGGTATGTGTACTCCGAAACAACTTCAAGAAGGTGTCCATTAACGACGACAGGACTCGGATCAATTCGGTCATTGGCCGTAACTTTTTGTTTTAAGTCTACTAAAATACTGTCATTGGCAAACTCGGGGTTTACTTACGACCCTAGAACACGCCAAAAAGAAGAAGAAGAGTTAGCCAATTACCCCGCAAGTGGACCATGTGCTAGTTCCAACTTCAAGTACCATAAAATAATTGTTCTCACCACTCCCAGACCCTGAGACTCTTGTCGTCGGAGGTGGTGACGAATCTCCTGTTCTCGTCGACGAAGGTGATGGTGTTGACTGCGCCGAGGTGCCGGTCGTACTCCTGCACTATCTCACCGCTCCGCGTGTCCCACTGCACAATACACAATACTAATTAATAATAAATCAATAAACCGTTGAATGTCCGGGGGTGTACGGGGTTCCAACCCCCATCTACGGAACCCAAGCCAACCTCACCTGCACGTATTGCACCCTGATGGACTAACGAACGGGGCTTGACGACCGGCTGATTGCCGCATAGCGCAGCCTACACCGGCATAGCTAAATCCCCTGGCCACCGACGGGCAGCAGCGTCGGCGTTGCGAGAAGCTGTGCCCTGCGATCCCCAACCCGCATGCCCAGCGTGGGGTTTACGGGCATATCCCCCTTTATTAGGGGAGGCCTATGTCCAGCTGTGGACTGATATAGGCTGGTGTGGTGGTGGTGAAAACCGTTGAAAGCCGTGGTGGCACAAGTTGAGGGAGGTCTATACCCAGCAGTGGGTGAACTCAGGCTTTGGATGATGATGATAATGATGTTGATGATGCCGTGGTGGCCTAGTGGCATGTTACGTACTCTGACCTTCCGATCCAGACGGTGTTCAAATTTCAGTGGAACCTGCTACGGGGTGGGTCGAAGAATTGTTTTAAAAAAAAGTTATTGGCTAGAAATAGAATTTAATGTAAATAGAACTTGACTTTAAAATAGTAGCAAAAATACACAAGTTGCCGCGACAAAGATCAAAACCGAACTGACTTACATTACTGCCCACGGAATGACAAGTGCGAGCAAGTATCTAGAATGCTTGTGAGGCACTTTTATTATTTTGCATTTCGTGGGAAATAATCATCGCCCCCGTTAAGATTTATCAATGTAAAGGAGAATGCCGAGAACCCGTACCAATTGCGTCAAAACCGAACGTATCCCATAAAATTTATTATATATTATAAATGACATTAACATTTTCTTTAGTTTTAC
The DNA here is from genome assembly GCA_951804965.1 of Horisme vitalbata. Classification (NCBI taxonomy): domain Eukaryota; kingdom Metazoa; phylum Arthropoda; class Insecta; order Lepidoptera; family Geometridae; genus Horisme; species Horisme vitalbata. The sequence goes on from OX638099.1 coordinate 2,488,543, forward strand.
ACACCGACGGGATTAATAATGAAGTAAAATAAAAATATTTTTTTCTTTTGGTTTCCGCCGCACGCCGCCATTAGACTACAACAACCAATGATATATACGTTGCTATGGCAATAAACATTGATGTAAAGTGTTACTATGGCAATAACCCTCATTTTTAATTATTTTGACAGTAGAATAGACTAAAAACTTATTGGATATTTTTTTGACGCACTCACTTTAGTCTTGGTACCGTGGGCCATACATCAGACGGCATTCTCCTTTCGTGTCGTTTGTGATGTTATAATGGAAAGGTAAGTAAAATCGGCCCCTTGTGTAAATATAAATGAACTCCTTTTCCCGCAATTGGACTCCAGTCGGTCCATTGCGGCCCCTTGACGTAGAGAGTGTTTGGGATGCAAGTGAAAAAATACGTGTCCAATATTTTTTGATAATGTAAATAACGGTCGAATTCGAATTTTTCAGTCGTCATGCCTATTCTGCCGTGAAGCAGCGTTGCTGTGTTACAGTTTGAAGGGTGTGGGTGCCGGTGAAATACAAGGCACATCGAGGCTACCCACCTTCATGTCTCAAGTTGTGTGTGTGTTTGGTCCAATCAAATCCGTACAGTCTGAACGGATTTGGATGAAAGTTGGATTATACAATGTAATTTATGACCAGAGGTCCTATTTTGTAACTCAGTTGCCCACTGAAATAATTGGCGCCGGTCCTGTTGTTACAAACTTACACAGTTTGTCAATTTACGTTGTTTGTATTATGGTTTATAAATAATAAATAAATAAATAATAATTAATAATGCTGGACGTTATCACACAGCATCATATAGCTCCAAACTAAGCAGAGCTTGTATTATGGGAACCACATGGTTGATATACTACACATATACAGTTTTCTTTTGTAAATACATTCTTATTATACATAGAAAACACCCAGACCGGAGACAAATATCTGCAGAGCATGAAAACATTTGTCCCGCGGCGGGAATCGAACCCGTTCTGCGTCTCAGGCGGACCTTCGCCCACTGCGCCACAGAGGCCGTCGTTATGATATGACAGATGAAATGTCAAAGTTTGTACATAAATGTCCGGTGCCGACCATTTCGGTGTACAACTGAGTTAATAAAGCCTCCTTTTAATCTGGGTACCATGCAAGCGAAGTTGCGGACAGAAGCTATCTTTCTACTCACGCATATAAAAATATGATCTTCTTTTATTTTGGAACTTGGCGCAGTAGGTATCTATCTACTCACGCACGAAGCCAGTCTATCAATCTACTCACGCATATGATCTTCTTATCGCTGGTGCCGGCCACGAAGAGATGTTGCTTGTCCTCGTCCGGATGGAACTTGGCGCAGTAAGGCACCTTGCGCGACGTGAAGCGGTTCAAACACGCGCCCGTCTCAGTGTCCCACAGCTTTATGTACCGGTCGTACGCTACAACATTCATATTAAATCAAATCATTTGTTTGCGAAACATATGTTGCATAGAGGTTGAAATACTAAATGTCAAAGTACAGCCATGTTATGGTTTAAGCGGAGAATTCACTAGACGGATATGCCCTTGGGAAGTTTGTACGCATGTCTGTCGCCACAATAAACTACACAGACTCATCAGTTTGTTGTCTGTGCCTCAACTGCCAGACTGACTCCGACGGTCCTACACTAGCAAACATTTCACAGACCTATAGTAGCGAGGTCTGGCGGGCAAGTCTGCAGAATAGGCTAGATGCCTGAAAAATTCTAATTAGTCCGTACACTATCAAAAAATACACATTATCAAAAATGTTAAACGCCTCAAAAGATGGCAAATACTGAATCTCGACCAAAGAGGATGACCAAAGCTCTCACACAACCAATTTCTGGCGCAACTCATTGTAATTGCGCCCATACGACTCACCCCCCAGATTACATCTGATTATGGCTGAACAGCCGATTGCAGGTAAGAGGAAAAATAAAAAAAAATATATCAAAAATATTGGACACATATTTTTCCTTTTGTCAATTAAACTATAACTGACAAAGATATAGTGCGTTGAAGTTCCGCGTGACGTCACGGGTAAGTACACTTTTTACATACAAGTGACGTCACGAGCCTCCACTCCCGAACTTTGACGCTCTATAACTTTGTCGATTTCCATTCGATACTAAAAATAAAAATATAAGAGCAATAAATTTTGATAATATAATTGACGGTCTAATTAGAATTATTATTTTTGTACCCAAACATCTGAATTCTGACGGATGCTGGTGGATGACCTACTTCACGTTTAAAGTTACATAGTGACGGTCCCCACGCCATGTCTGTTAAAATCTTCAATAAAGTCCCTTTAAACATGAAAGAAATAAAAAAAGACGCAAAATTTATTAAAAAGTTAAAATCATTTTTAATAGAAAAGTGTTTTTATGATATTGACGAGTACCTAGAGGCCAATTTTTAAGAAAATCTGAAAATATGCAATCAAAGATAATTAATTAGGATTTACTTATAAATATAATAATTATAATTATTTGAAAAATTGACATCTAATATACAATTAATTAAAAACACAACTTGACATGTAATAATAATACCGAAAAATAACCAATCAATTATAATATTATGTGAAATAAAATGACATGTTTTCAAAATATTTTTTTTTTAAATATGTAGGTATTGAAAAACTAACAACTATGCATATTGCCTACAGGACTAACTACTACCTGACTTACTTTCTTGCTTGACATTTATTAAGAAAATTTGATAAATTGCATGTGTGACAAATGCTCGGTCTACCTATCTCAGGTGCTATGCCCTTAGACAGGGTTCATGTGTGATACCTACTTTCTATGTAACATCTGTGTACTACCATGTGACAGCAATAAATGTTTTGAGTATTGATTCTGATTCTGAAGGATACACATCTGACAGACGATGCGTCAGTTAGTAAAGGCTAACGTACTAACGCATCTGTAACTTCACTTTTCTCTTTTACCCACTCTAAATAAATAAGCATCCTACTCTCTATGTTAACCCACCCATAATAGCATAAGCCATTAAGGAGAATTGAAGAAAGAAGAAAGAAAAAAATATATAGGACGCAGAAGGCTATCCTAAGCCTTTCCAGTCTAACAGACTTAATGAAGCAAGGACCATCAATATACAACACCTCTGATGTCGGCCTATGCTTCTACCAAATGACCCAGAGGTAGTCGCCTCTGCGTGTTGAATCTAGGGTAGAGAGGGAATCCTCGAGGCCCTAACTAAACGCTCGGAAAAGTATCAAGCAAGAGCGTTTTAAGAAAACCTGCTGCTGCTGTACTAACGCATCATCGGTTATGTGTGTAAGGTACCATGTTTTATCTTTTAATTTGACCGTTCTGGCATTACGCAACTAACGATGTGCAGCGCATCTTCCGTCAGATATGTAGCGACCCATAACAGCGTGCAAAAAGTTATCATAATATTAAAATTAACAAAAATTTATGTCACTTTTTTATGTCAAAATATTATAATTGAAATACAATTTTCTTTCACTCAAATATTCTTTTAATTCTTTTAACGGTGTTGCTCTTGGAACCAGTTTCATAGAACATTCGACCACATGTTTGGTAGTTGGAAACAATGAGTGCTTTTTTAGGGTTCCGTCCCCAAAGGATAAAAACGGGACCCTATTTCTAAGACTCCGCTGTCCGTCTGTCTGTCTATCTGTCACCAGGCTGTATCTCATGAACCGTCATAGCTAGACAGTAGAAATTTCCACAGATACGTATTTTTGCAGTCGCTATAACAACAAATACTAAAAACAGCATAAAATAAATATTTAAGGGGGGCTCCCATACAACAAACGTGCTTTTTTGCAATTTTTTGCTCGATATCAATAACGGCAACAGGTAAGAAATATTCACAGAACATTTAGTTGTTTATTCAATTCAAAGATAAATAATTAAATTAAAATCAAACACATGACATAGATAAATAAATAAATAATGCGGGACGTAATCACACAGCATCATGTAGCCCCAAACTAAGCAGAGCTTGTAATTATGAGAACCACATGATTGATATACTACACATATAATTTTTTTTTGTAAATACATACATATCATACATAGAAAACACCCAGACCTGAGACAAATATTTACAGAACATGCAAACATTTGTCCCGCAGCGGGAATCAAACCCGCAACCTTCTGCGTCTCAGGCGGACCTTCGCCCACTTCGCCACAGCGGCCGTCAGATGGTGAGGAAATCTTCGTGCGCGAGTCGAACTCGCACTTGGCCGGTTTTTATGAGCGATAGTGACTAGTCTTTATTATTAAAAGGATACTCATAAAACGAAAGACTACCTAGGTATGGTTGGACCTTAATCCTAAATGTTTAAGTAACGTAACAACAGTTTTGTATTATTACCTACGACCTTCCGCCCGTGGCTTCGCTTATCAATTATTTGCAAAATTCCATCCAGGATTTTTCTAGAGGATTTTCTTAATACTTTACAACCCCATCACACCCCTTTTACCGGGTACCTAAATTTAAAATCCTGGAATACGTTTTTCATTATTTTCTATGTAGAGAAATGTTTCACTTGTTAAGATTTCCTGGAGAATTGCCTTAGAGAGAAAAATACCTTACTATCACGAATATTTTATTCATTCATATTTTTAGAGCATCGTAAAATTAGGATAAGCGTAGATAATAAATAACTCTGATTGGCCAAAATACGCTCACGATACGTAATGCCATTACATTACAAGATGCATTAGCCAATGAGAAAGCGGCCAGAGTAGGCAGCATCAGTCGTTATAGCGTTTAGCCAATGAAAAAGCGGCCAGAGTAGGCAGCATCAGTCGATAGAACTAACTCACCAGCAGAGACAAACTGTTTGCCGGAGTTGTTGAAGTTGACGTCCCTGACTGCTTGACGATGGCCGAAGTACGTCCGGATACATCGCCGCTCGCCATACACCTCCCAGATCTGAAATAGCAATAATCCGATCGAGTGAGCGAAGCGAACTAGCATTTGAACTGTTAATTCGATCTGCATGTAAACAGGTAGGTCGATATGAGCCCGCATTTATTAACTCAGTTGCCCCCTGAAATTATAAGCATCGGTCCTGTTTTTACAAAGTTTGACAGTTTGTTAATTGACATTCTTCGAATTACGACAGATGAAATGTCTAAGTTTGTTAATAAAGGTCCGTTGCCGACCATTTGTTGCTCGACATTTGTTAGAAAATATAAACATTATTTAAATCAAATTATGACATGAATAAAGACTATAATAGAAGAAATAAAAATAAGTTAATCCTTCCCTTGACCAAACTTAAACTAGTCAGCAATAGCCCGCTCTTCAGATTGATCAAAATATATAATAAAATACCCGAGCGCATAAAAAATGAGGATAAAGATTCTTTGTTCTGTAAAAACTTAAAACTGCTTTTACTAGAAAAATGTTATTACTCTGTTGAAGAATTTCTTTCCGACAAATGTTCATCCTGTGACATTTAAATTTGCATGATAATTAAGTATAGTTGAATAAGTGGGTATTGACATTGACATTAATTTTTATTTGTATTTTTTTCCTTTAATTATTTTAATTAGACATTATTTTAATTTGTGTTTTTCCTTTAATTTTTTTTTTAATTTGACATTAATTTTTATTTGTATTTTCCTCTTATTATTTTATTTTAATTTAACATAACCTTTATTGACTTGATTACTAATTTTATTTTATTTCATTACGTAATTACATAATTTTTAGTATCTTTTATTGTATTGTTGACCAATGATAAATATAAATTTTTATTAGCATTATATTATGTAAAAATAGGCTTAGACAATATTGCAATACCCTAACATGTCTAAATGGGTGCATGTCTAAACTATTAAGCTACCTACTATCTAAGCTTTGTTATTTTGTACATGTAAGCAAATAAATAAATATGAAATATGAAATATTTCGGTGTGCAACTACCTTAGTAAATGAGACCTCGGTGTACTTGCAAGATTTACCTACTATAGGCTAGACTACTGAAAATTTCTAATTAGTCCGTTATTTACATATCCAAAAAATATTGGACACGTATTTTTTTCTTTTGACAACTAAACAAAAAATAACAAAGATATAGTGCGTTAAAGTTCCGCGCGACGTCACGATATAGTACATTTTTTACCTAGGCGTGACGTCACGAGACCCCACACCAGAACTTTCACGTTCTTTATCTCCGTCAATTTCTATTGACTCGATAAATAGAAAAAAAAACGTGTCCAGTATTTTTTGTTGATCTAACTGACGGACTAATTAGAATTATTATTTTTTGACCCAGTCGTCATGTCTATTATACCATAACTCGACAACCATTATAAACTCAGGTGATGTAGTTATTATATTTGTTGCAAATTCAAACAGCAAACTTAAATTTATACCTGATTTTGTAATGTTGTATTTCATAAGACCAATGCAATAAATATTTTTTTTTTTTTTCTTGTACTTCAACGATTTCAATCAAACAATGTTGTATTGTTCATATAATATGTTAATTACTCATATAACCCCTTTAAGACAATAGCTGGAACTTCAAATAATCCTGCACTACTAGGTATGTAAGACAATAGTGCATTTACAATAACCTATTTCAAGGAACAGATCGAACAATCAATCACCCTGTAGGCAATTTTTTTCCGGAACATGTGTCAGTAGGAAAAATATTATAACAAACGAAACATGATAAAGAAAATAGCGATGCCTTTAAGATGCCTTACCTACCTAGGAAATTGCAAAAACAGCCCAAAAAGAAGTCGGCGAGCGGAGCAAGCCGCGATATTTTTCTAGAAAAGCTGTTACGTACATTACTTTATCAAATGAAACATGATAAAGAAAACGGTTATTTTTTTAGATGATGTATATTGCAAGCTACAAGTAACGGCACGAAACTTTAGCGCTGTCCGTTACAGCGCAGAAGTCAAAAGTAAGGTATCATATGGTAGCTAGAGGCGAGAGAGAGCGAGAGAGCCATGCGCAGACGTTTCGTTCAGCGCTAGACTTACGTGCCGCTAGCTGTACGTAAGGTGATAGTGGGTTATTGTATATATTTATTTCAGATAATAATTGTAATCAATGACATTTGTAAGCAGTATCCAAAGAAAAAATAAAATAAAAAAGGGTGTTAGTACATAATTACTTAATTAAAACATAATTAGATCGAAATCAAAATACCAAAAATGTAATATTATGGTTACCTTGACCCGGCAGTCCATGCCGGCAGATAGCAGCAGATGCGCGGTGCGCGGGAACCAGCGCGCCGCCGCCACGCCCTTCGTGTGTCCGCGCCACGTGTGGATGTGCGCCTAAACCACACAACGCAGAAATAATACAAATAATTTATTTTTACAAAACTTACAGGTACAAGTACATAGTGCTTATGCTATAACTAAGAGTAGAAAATTAAAACATACGTACAACAAATGTACAAGTACAATACTAGTCAGACCGTCGTGAGACAGGTTGGTTTTACCCTACTGATGGCTTGTCGTTGCGATAGAAATATTGCTCAGTAGGAGAGGAACCGCAGTTTCGGACATTTGGTTAATGCACTCGGCCGAGCGGTCGGTGGTGCGAAGGTACCATCCGCGGGATTAAGGCTGAACGCCTCTAAGGCCGAAGCCAGCCTTAGAGATTAGATTATTAGATCTATTTCCTTTGGCATTTTAGGATTTTTGAAATGTACAGTCAGCCCAGAAAATGACATTTGTAAAAAAAAAACAAGTTGGTCTCAATCGACTCTATTTCCTAACAGGAAAACATGCGATTGTTTTGCACACAAATGCGGAATCTATAATGTAATATGTGGCGCAGTGAGCGAAAGTCCGCCTGAGACGCAGAAGGTTGTGGGTTCGATTTCGCCGCGGGACAAATCTTTGCATTATTTGCAGATATTGGTCTATATATCTGTTCGTGGAGATATTTGTAGGAGACCATTCAACTATGGATGTCTACAGGTTGTTGAGATGATAATGTTACCTTTGGTAGGAAGCACCTGTCAGGCGGCGTGTCACTGCGCAGTTGTGTCTCACTGCGAGGAGGTTCCATCCACGACCGACCCTGGTAGTCCGTCGCTTTCTCAACTGCAACGATACATTTAGTAGTGAAGTAGGAGTAGGGCTTCTACACATTGAGCCACTAGTCTAGGCCACTAGACGCGACCACAAGCTACTGACGAGTTTTTCATACATTTTGTATAGTATCGGCGCAAACCGAGCGATGGAGTGGCGGCGCTCGAGCCACAAGCTGCGGGAATCGCCCGAGCTTGCTGCTTGTTATCGCGTTTTGTCGCTCGCATCGCGCGCACACTCGCCCGCAGTAGCCGGAAGTAAAACTTAGAATTGGATGAACACAGTTACAAAGATAAATTATACGTAAATGGTTTGGAATTCGATGACGTTTTATGCGTCACAGTATAATAATCAACAACGAAATCAATAGTGTTTCCATTTCACAAACGCGTTCGACCCCAAATTCGAAATGAACGGAATTTAGCCAAAAGTAGCGGCCAAGTGGCGGCGACTGGTGGCCGCCACTAATCCAATATTAGCTGCGTCTAGTGGCTTGACTCAGCCACTAGTGGCTCAATGTGCGGGCTGCCTTAGTGAGTGAAGTAGGCCGCCATTTTGGTGCGTCCGCCATATGCATTACGCCATGTTGGACTTTGAACGTAGAGATTCTTAAAGCCTATTTTTTTAAATGTCTATATAAAGTGTTTGATAATGTCAGTCTGCTAACATTCAGGTGTCAAATGAGACCTTTAAAAACAAAAAGGGTAGTTTATCCAGATACCACGCGAGCGAAGCCACGGGCGTAAGCAGTGATATTTGTTTTGTATTAAACTTACTGTGGAATACAGATTTCTCCTCCAATGGCTTGTCATCATCAACTTTGCCTTTCTTCTGTCTCTTTGCCAGTATTTCTTCTAATTCCTTTGCCTCGTCACCTTCTGGTTTCATTACCCTAAAAACAATAAAATAAACATTGAACCAGACAGGATTTGAACCCGTATCTGTAACTAAAGCAGCATTTTCTAATTGCCACCTTGTTCGAAAATTTTGAATAGCATTTAAATTTGTTGTAATTCTAAAGTGTTGCTTTCATTTACTGAGCACGAAAATAAATGCAGAAAAAATAATGCTTTTTTGATGTCAGACTGCGCGTACATATGCCGTCATGTGAATGCTCCAACCGCGAGGCGACGCGCGGCTTCGGGCGGTCATATGAACTTAGCCTTACTATATGTTTAAGTTGGTGTGAGTATGAGTACAATAAAGAGAATTTTAGAATTTCTACCTACCTATCTATTTATCTACTATGCAAGTCAAGCTATCGGTGGAAGAAGTTACCTTTGCTCCCCCTCATAGCCCCCCCAAGGGCCGAGGAAACCTGTCACATCTTCAGGACAGTCATTTTTATGCCTCTTCTTCTTGTCTAACGGCCTTTTCTTTATTGTCTCAAACACGGATTTGCCTTCTGCTTCTACCGGAGGAGCTATCATTGCTGATACTGAAAAAGTATTTCAATTTATCAGTTAACTCAATAAATATTATTATCAACAATTATTAAACTTTATATAACATTGTTACCAAAGCATAAAGTCACATTTATTTATTTTTCTCATGTAAGTGGCATTCTTTTTTAAGAAATAAAATTCTTGGAACCTACATAGCCGGGCAAGATCAAAGAGGTTGGATCAGATTTTTTTTCTTTTTCAGATAGAAGTGCAAAAACGAAGGATATATTTTAGACTAGCGGCCCGTCCTGGCTTCGCATGGGTGGACTTCTTTTACACCTTGGGTTATGTTACTTAAGTTTTAGTAAGGATCCCTAATCTTTACTAGCACTAAATATAGCCTATGTTACTCAAGGTGAATGTAGCTTTCCAATGGTGAAAGAATTCCTGAAATCGGCACAGTAGTTTTGAGTTTATTCATAACAAACATACACACACACTTAAATACAAATTTTTCCTATTTATAATATTAGTGTAGATATAGATATAGCCAATTTTAAATATGAGTGGGAAAGTGAGAGAATTTGTGTCAGTTTTTGGATTGCACATGACATATGCAAACTTATGGTTGCTGTATTTATGTCAGTCTTCAGGCTTCCTTCTATCCTCTATCTCATTATTTTCATTTGTTTTGTTCGTTATAGCCAACTAAGTAATACAATAGCGACAAGCAGAGGGGTTAAATTGCAAAAAGCATTTATTTGCTTTATTTACTTACCAACAACATTATCATTAGGCTTAGCCTCATCATTTGATGGATCTAAAGCGTAACCGTAACTTGTAAATGTCCGCCGCTGGTTTTCAAACTGAAATTCACTAATATGAGCCTTCTCGACAAAACCAGAGAGTATATTTCTTTCTGCTTTCATTTGTTCGGTTTTGAAGGGATTCTCCGGACCCAGCGTTGGTGCAAATAGTTCTTCATACTTTGGATTGTGTAAAATTTCTTGGTTTCTTGATATTAGTACTCTGGAGTCATCTTCATTCTGAAAGATCAGATTAAAACTTTACAAAATTGTAATTCATTAGGTCTTCGCGATATATTCTAGCCTAGTGTGAAGACCAGAAATGATCTGAACATATTTAAGATTTTTTTCCTGCAGCCATAAAAAAGATAATAAGTTATGTTTTATGTAATACGCTAAAGTCAATTTATTATCTCTTTTAATGTTTTCAATACTGTTTTTTTCATTTTCAAAAGGAACTGATATTGGTGAAAACAAAATCAGAATATGAGAATGAATAGGATTGGCAGACATCTGCAAAATTGCATTACAGAGCCCTCTTGTTGGGAAGCTTTAGTTAAGAAACGCTCAGAATAGAGGAGAGTACTCCAGAAAATGGTCTGGGCATTTGAAGATAACAGGTGCAACCTTGATCGGTGGGATGAATAATAATAGGATTGAATGCAGAAATGCAAGGGTACAGATAATTGTAATGCTATTCTAATAAATGTAATATTACATTTACTTTAATATGAGATAATATTTAAAATAAGTGTACCTACATGTAATGATAATGAAGTTGCCAAGTCCCTATGGATTCAAAATAAATAAATTGAATTGAATTAGAACCTACAATGTCACAAATAAAAATCAAAAGGATTCGTAAGCGAAAATTCTAAATCTGGAGGTTTTGTTCACCTCCAAAATAGAATGCAGTTGTATGCCATATATTTGAATGGGCTAGGAACTTACCGTGGGCATAACAACGGGAGCAGCAACTATTTGCATGGTCTTCGCCAAGGATAGGCTGGGATCAACAGGTCTGAGATGTGTCAACAATTTCTCATTGCTGTGCTGTTGGATGGTCTCAGAGTCACTTTCGTCATCTTCAGAACTGCTTCCATAGTTTTTAATGTTTAACATATTTTTCAATTGACTTTCTACTTAACTAGATTAAAATAAGGAAGAATTTATCTGATAATTTTCATAGTTTATTTACGATTTGTTTTGTTTTGCGAGCGTGTTTGCAAGTGCTAAAGTTTTTTTTTCCTCGCTCAACCCGTCATCATCAAGGTCGTCAACACTTCGACTCTACCATCTTGGTTAGGAAGTGCGGGTAAGAATCGAACGTTAGTTCTTTGCTCTGGCGTCAACTTCGAGAGCAACTACTCTCGAGTCTTTTGGTTTTGCTCTGAGTGCCACCCTAGCTCGTGGGTTGGCTTCCCAGAGGCGTTACGTTGTCCAATTTCTGGCTACGGAAGTGGATACTGGTCCGGAGAGTTGGGTGTCTCCAGGAGCTCGCGAGGTAGAGGTCGCCATGGGAAGTTAATATCAGGAGGTCGGGCGTGTAGAGGCGCGATGCCGTTAAGGTGTACGTGGCGACTGTTGTCTGCGCGGTCATACATCCTTCGCGCTAGCAATGCCACAAAGTCCTTGACGCTGGGCATTTGTACGTCGCGGGCGATGACGTCATTCCTAACATACCGCCCAGCTCCTGTGCACACACGGAGAGCTATGTTTTGTTGAGCTTGGATTCGTTTGCGGTTTGTGGTAGAGCATAACGCGTACCACGCTGGTCCTGCGTATGTGAGCCGTGAGCGGATGTAAGTTTTGTATACCCCCATCTTTGTTCTCAGTGGTAGTCTTGAGGCAAGGACTGGGCGTAGCATAGCTCGTGAAGCGCGCGTAAGACGCAGAGTACGCTCTACCTGGGCATTCATCGTTAGGGATCTATCTATATCTACGCCGAGATACCGGACAGAGCTTTGCCATTCTATGGCTTGTCCTCGCAACTGTAGTTGTGGTAGCAATGTGCGACGGCGGGTGACGAGTAGCGCGGCCGTTTTTCCGACGTTCACGGTATACTATCTAGCCACACCGGCAATCGGTCAAGCAGGTGTTGCATTTGTCGGGCGGCCATGTCGGGGTAGACGGAAGACGCAAAATAGGCACTATCGTCTGCGAAGAGTGCTAAGGTAATGTCCTTCTCTCCGGGCAATAGTTGGTTTCCTAGTGTCGGAATATCATCTGTGTACAAGGCGTAGAGTGCAGGTGACAGGCAGCTGCCTTGGGGCACTCCAGCGGTGATGGGTCGGGGTCGAGATTGAGCTTGGTCGACCGAGATGTAGAAACTTCGACCACGCAGAAAGGATGCCACGATCTGGATGATGGCCGGTGGTGCGGTGGAGGCTATTAGTTTTAAGATAAGTCCCGCGTGCCAAACACGGTCGAATGCCTTTTCTACATCTAGGAATACTCCGACGGTAGAGCGGCCATTGTTGAGCTCGTGCGTTAGATGATGGAGGATCCTTGTGAGCTGAAGTGTTGTGGAGTGCTGATTACGAAAACCGAACTGTTCGGGCCTGGGCTCAATGCACGGAGCAAGCCTCCGGAGTAGGAGACGTTCAAAGAGTTTAGCGGTTGTCGATAGCAGTGTAATAGGCCGGTAGCTTGCTGGGTAGCGTCGGTCTTTCCCTGGTTTTGGAAGCAGTATCACCTTGCCTAGTTTCCAGACGTCGGGAAAGTGCCCCGTTCGCAGTATTCCGTTGAAAAGCATGGTAAGGGCAACCATGCATCTTCGAGGGAGATTTTGAAGCGCTGAGTTAGGGAGTTCATCACTGCCTGGGGCTTTACGCCTAGGTAAACGAAGGACTGCTCGCTGTACTTCAGCGGGAGAAATAAATTCGTTGCCCCTGAGTGGTGGAATAGGGTGCGACAGAAATTCCTCTACCGTTGCTTCGACAGTAGCGTGATGGGAGGTGATATTGCCCGGAGTGTTTGCTGCAACGGGGTGCGGAGAGAATTGCACCGCCAGATGGTCCGCCAGTATTTCAGCCCGGTCTGCTGGCGCGAACTTACGCTGCCCTTGTGCGTTCAGTAGCGGATATGTGGGAGTCGGAGCGTTGGTCAGCTGCCGGTTGAGGGCATGGAGATTTGTGTCTCGCTCTGCGGCTTCATCTATTCTTTTTTCCCAGGTTTTTCCACGCCACGTGTCCACGGCTAGGTTGACTTCTGATGTAAGTTTGTTAAGTACTGTCTTTACTCTTGGGCACCGGGTGTAGGCCCACAGGCGGTAGGTAGCCCTCTTCTTGCGAAGTAGCTCTTTTATCGTCTGTGGGAGTTCGTCCTGGCGCGGTGATCTCCGAGGTGAGGGTTTGGAAGCCTCCGATTTCGCTTGGACCATCCTTTTCATAAGAAAGATAGCATTGGCCTCTACCTCTTCAGGTGTGGTAAGACGACCGATGGTGATGTCTTCGAGCTTCTTACCATATGCTACCCAGTCCACTTTTTCTTTAAGAGGGCGCAGAGGAGTGAAGTTAGCCGTTAAAGCAAGTGTTATGAGGATTGGTAGATGTTGTGTATCCATATCGTATAGAACTTCAATGTGGATCGGGCAGTGGAGATGTTTTTGGAGAATTACGTCGAGAACATCTGCAGCGTGTTGAGTACAGGTGGGTATGTGTGTTGGCGCGTCTGGCCCTAGTACCTCGAAGTTGTTGGCTTCTGCGTCGTCATACAACATACGTCCCGCTGGGTTTATGGTTCTTGAACCCCATGCTGTATGCTTAGCGTTGAAGTCGCCTGCGATGAGTGTAGGGGTGTTCCTATCGAATATTGCCGCCGTGTCACTACGAGAGTAGACAGGGCCAGGCGGGCGGTAGCCAGCAAATATTCTCAGTTCTTTACGATTTGCATTCACCAGGACTCCGTTTGAACGCAGGTTTTTGAAGGGTGGGTGACTCAACTCTTCGTGGACTAGGTCTTTCCTCACTAGAACCGCCGTTCCACGGTATGCTGTGCCTTGTGGGGAGGTCTCGTCTCGTCGGTAACAGAAGTAATTTGGCACCCGGATCACGAAGTTAGGGTGTAGTTTTGTCTCCCCCAGCAGTAAAATGTGTGCGTTTTGCGACTGGGCCAGTAGGCGGAGGGGCGAGACTTTTTCCCTAACCCCCCCGGGATTCCAGTAAATGAGTCTTAAATGGTTGTGACTATCCATACTGACTCGCGTTTATTGCGGCCAGTCCTCGCATCGCTGCGTCTTTGAGGTCACCCCCCGCGACGATGGTGGTAAGCAGATCCGCCAAGATCCCGAGCATAATTCGCATCGGGTCCCCGGCGCTGCCCGCCATTGTATTGGTTGCTGTCTGTGGTTGAGCTATTGGTGCGCTCTCCGTCGATGGTTGGGACGGTGTGGGTTGTCGACGGTTCTGCTCACGCTGCGGGCGGGGTGGAGCAGGATCCAGACGAACCTCAGTGGTTGAATGAGCCGCGGGAGCAAATTGTACTTTCGTGGCGCGGTCTGGCGGAGTCATTTCTGGAAGTACAAGAGACCGGGAGACGATATGGATTGCGGCTGTAGACGATGCTAATTGCGTCTCGGGCGCAGGAAGCACTGGCTGTTGGTGGTGCATCGGCCCATTTTGGGCGGCTACGGTTTGTACTTGTGGTGTCGAGTTGGTGACTGGTTTTCTTTTCCTTTTTCCTCCTCTTCTCTTTTTATTTTTGAGGGGAGTTCCGCGGTCGGTTGGCGGATTTGCCGGTGGATGCAGCGATTCTACATAGAATTGTTGTGGGTCGCGGATTGGCGCTTCTGATCGTGCTCCAGGACGAGCTGGAGGAGAAGCTTCACGCACTCTTGGTATGGGTGGAATGGGCCGTGGAGCAGGAGTTTTGACTCCACGCTTCCGAGCTTCTCGCTTAAAGAAAGCGCAGCGGCGGTCGTTGGCCGTGTGCGGTTTGTCGCAGTTCGCGCACGTTGGTTTTTCACTGTCTGGGCGGGGGCAGTCCGCTGCTCGGTGCCCACCGCCACAGCGTACCTACACATCGCTGTGGGCGGTGGCAGTTTGCAGAGGAGTGTCCAAAGGCTTGGCAGCGGTGGCACTGTGCCACTCCTCCCGCGGCTCCTCGCCAAGCTTCAATAGTAATTCCGGGCATGTAGAGAAGCTCTCTTATATTATAGAGTCGGGCTAGCTCTACCTGATTTAGGTGGTCGAGTTGTGCATGAAACAGGCATCCGGGCCTGCCCCTTACTGGTGGTATGGGCCTGATGAACCGAACTCTAAAATTTTGTTCCTCAAGGGCAGTCTGGATATCGTCTGGTGGTGTGTCTGCCGGGAGGCCGCGAATAGCCACTTTTGTAGGTATTTCTGTGGTCATGCTGTAACAAAACCAAGAGAGTCCAGGTTCTGTCTCCATTGCATCTACAAGGTGGCGTTGCACTACTCTGTACTCTTCTGGAGAGCGTGGTATGAAGCGCACCCCTTTGCCCAGAGGGCGCGCGTTCGGAGCATGTCCTAATTTTCGCGCTAGTGCGGCGAAGTGGGAAGTCCAGTTGGGAAGATGTTCAACCACTATAGGTGGGTAGGCTTTGGTGGGCACTGCTGTGGGCTGTGTTGGTTTAGCAGTTGCTGATGCGGATGCGGCTGGCGGGGTTCGATCACCTGTGTTGGAAGGGCAAGCGCCTGTTTGTCCTGCGGGCGTGGGCAGACCTATGGTGTTGGTCACCGTGGCTTCTTCCATTAGCTCCAGGTTGGAGGGGAGTCTATGCGGCGGCGATTTTACGAGAGCCGCTGCATATGAGGCTGCCAGACTCAATGTTGGCGATACGTGGGCAGGGTTCTGTGCCTGGTCCACTTGGAAGGATGCGATTCCAACATATGATGTGGAATCGTGTGGGGTATCTCCGTTTTGATTTGACTTTGACTTTGATTGACTTGACTGCAACCATACCATGCATACCATAGACTAGTTTATGTACCTACGGGTTCTGTACCATGAGGCCCGGCCCCGCCTGGGCTGGGTGAAAATACGTAAAAATATTATGGAGTGGGGTATAACTTTAATGGCGACTATACAATGTGTACTCATGGAATTACTACAAGTACTCGTGTACAAGGGAATGCGCGCTTGGAACAAATTATATGGTTAATGTGTTCTCCCAAAAGGTCTGTTTGTTTAACACTAATGGGACGCACTAAAGGAGTCTTAAAAAACAAAAAAAAAACTTGTCTACCATAAGTATGCAATACGATGAATTTTTATAAAAAAATCACATCACATAGGTCCTTATTTATTTTTACAGGTTTTTGATAGCTACATTTTTACCAGTAGCTCCGCGGTCGTTAAACTCAGAGGTCAATACTCCTAACTCATGACAAAAGTTTCACCTCGTACCACCCCCTCCACGATGTCATCATGAAAAGTAGGGATTGATTTTGATGAAAATATCCACTCGTTTTCTGTCTTTGTGTCCCGTTTCGTATTTACCGACCGGGCCGTCATACGTACGTACGAGTGAGTACGTCAGGTAAGGTTGTTTTGGTATTTTGGTGGTACGGTAGCACTAATTTTTATATTTATATAATATATATATATTATATATATAATATATTATATATAATATATATTATATATATTATATATAATATATATATATATTATATAAATATAAAAATTAGTGCTACCGTACCACCAAAATACCAAAACAACCTTACCTGACGTACTCACTCGTACGTACGTATGACGGCCCGGTCGGTAAATACGAAACGGGTATAATATATATAATATATATAAAACGAATATAATATATATACAATATATATATATATATATATATATGTATATTCTTATGAGGGTGAATCACGAATTGATAGTATTTAAGACCTCTGTAAACAACATGTACGCAATAAATGATTTGATTTGATTTGATTTGATTGCCCTACTGGTTGGACTTTTAAGGTATCCCTGCGGTGACGTTTGTAATGTTTTATAAATTTTCTTTCTGTACGTAGTTCCTTAGCGTCTCCGCCCACGACCGATTTTTTGTAGGACAGTTAGGGAGGGGAACCTCATGGCAAACTCAAGTGTATACCAACGAGGTTGGATCGACGAATGAGGTAACGCCATAAGAGACAAAATGTTGGAATTGGATTGTACGTAATTATATAAGTATTTTATGTTCTATTACTTTTTTTGTAAAGTTCATAGTTTAGGAGTTAGGACACTTTCAAATATAAATGAAAATATATTTTTCTGGATTCAGAAAATTAGGTATTAAGGGCTTAAATGGTTGGAATTAGATTAAACGTATTGATTTTAGTATTTTATGTTCTATTACTTTGTTTCGTAAAGTTCATAGTTTAGGAGTTAGGATACTTTCAAAAATAAACGAAAATTTATTTTTCTGGATTCAGAAAGTAAGGCCTTTAGGATTTAAAAGTTTGGAATTAGATTGTACGTAATGATATAAGTATTTTATGTTCTATTACTTTTTTCGTAAAGTTCATAGTTTAGGAGTTAGGGCACTTTGAAATATGTATGAAAATTTCGTTTTCTGGATTCAGAAAGGCCTTAAGTAATAATAAGTATAATTACGTATAATCCAATTCCAACCGTTTTCGCTCTTAAAGCTATACTTTCTGAATCCAGAAATTGAAATTTTCATACATATTTAAAAGTGCCCTAACTCCCAAACTATGAACTTTACGAAAAATAGTAATTGAACATAAAATACGTATACCATTACGTACAATCTAATTCCAACCATTGTAACCCTAAAGGCCTTACTTTCTGAATCGAAAAAAGAAATTTTCATTTATATTTGAAAGTGTCCTAACTCCTAAACTATGAACTTTACGAAAAAATGTAATAGAACATAAAATACTTATATCAATACGTATAATCTATTTTCAACCATTTTATCCCTAAAGGCCTTACTTTCTGAATCTAGAAAAAATAATTTTCTTATGTATTTGCAAGTGCCCTAACTCCTAAACTATGAACTTTACGAACAAAAGTAATAGAAAATAAAATACTTATATCAATACGTAGAATCCAATTCCAACCATTTTAGCCCATAAGGCCTTACTTTCTAAATCCAGAAAAATAAAATTTCATTGATATTTAAAAGTGTCCTAACTCCTAAACTATGAACTTTACAAAAAAAAGTAATAGAACATAAAATACTTATATAATTACGTACAATCCAATTCCAACATTTGAGCTCTTATGGCGTTACTTCATTCGTCGATCCAACCTGGTTGGTATACACTCTGTGCTCCCCTCTCTAACTGTCCTACAAAAAATCGGTCGTGGGCGTTGAGCCTTAGCTTCGGAGGTTAGTTTACCTACCTATATTTTTTTCTTTTAATTTACCTACTTCAAAA
The DNA here is from genome assembly GCA_951804965.1 of Horisme vitalbata. Taxonomy (NCBI): domain Eukaryota; kingdom Metazoa; phylum Arthropoda; class Insecta; order Lepidoptera; family Geometridae; genus Horisme; species Horisme vitalbata. The sequence continues at coordinate 2,507,184 of OX638099.1, forward strand.
AAAGGGGAGGTTCTCAATTCGGTTGTATTTTTTTTCTCGGTGACCTCTGTGGTTAGCTTCCTTCTTGTTCTTCGCTTTATTTCATGTTCAACTTTGTAGACCCTAACGGAGGCTACAAAGAAAATTAAAAAAAAAATACAAAACGAGGTTTTGATAGTTTTCGAAAACTTTATAAGTTTCGGTATCTTTCCATACATTTTCAGTACAGCGCCTCTAGGGAAACGTGCATGAACTACGAAAATGTATGGAAAGATACCGAAACTTATAAAGTTTTCGTAAACTATAAAAACCTGTGGTAAGCCCTCAGAAAGAGCAACACAGCACAGAAAAGTTAGTAGGTGAACGATTGAAAAATTATTTCTTTCTTTATTCTTTGGAAAGATTGAATATTGATTATACACATACATAAACACGATAAATAATCGAGATTTCAAAAATAAATGATTTGCAAAAAACTTATTGTCTATGTATGGATTGTTTTGAGCTTTGACAATCAATCAAACTAAAATACTAAACTACCAACATAACAGAACAAATCAATCAGGTGACGAGCCCTCGGATCGGCTCCTTTTTTCTCAAAAATATCAAAAAACAAATCAAAAACACTGTAAAAATGGCTTTACATGCAGCTGTGAAAGGCAAGCTCATCAGTGTTATCGGTGACGAGGTAATTACCCATGTAAATACAAATAGTTTTCTGTTCTTTATCAGTTCAGGTCTTGGTATAAATAATTCTTTCAATTTCAGGATACCTGCGTCGGATTTCTACTCGGTGGTATTGGCGAAATCAACAAGAACAGACATCCAAACTTCATGGTTGTTGACAAAAGTATGTACCATAGCAGCCCATCATTCTCATTAGCAGTAAAACAACTACCATCATCCCTCTTCAAGGCCATAGCATAGCATAACTGTTGACTATCCTAAAGCAGAATGATCAGGAAGCTACCTTTAACACGAGGTCGATTTATAGACATTTAGCAGTTGGTAGTTACAAGTTGGATGCGTCGCGCTCAAGACGGCGCAATGACGCTCATTAGGGGAAGCTTATGTCCAGCAGTTGACATGAGGATAATAAACTGTCTGATCATCATCATCATCAGCCTCAAGCAGTCCACTGCTAAACAGGCCTTCATAATGAGAGCCATTACACCCTGTTCTCAGCTTGGTGCAAATCGTATACTGTCTATCCAGATTAGTCCCCGGCATGGATAATTATTTAATTGTATAGAGATGCCAGCTAAAAAGCTAAGACTAACTGCTAAGAACAAGTAGATCACACAGTCCATACAAAATTGTAAATATTGAATGTGCAGAACACAGCACATTCAACATCTAATATATATTTGTTGTTGTTTCTAAAACAATGTTACTAATAGCAAATTTGAGCTAGTTTGAAACTATGTAGGAAGAAAAGCTATATTTCTTGTACATAGTTTCACTCCAAACCTACTATTTACAGTAGATAAAATGTCTACTTTGATGGTGATGAAACAACAAAAAATTATAGTTCCTATCTATAGTTACTTTACTTTCTTTTCTGCATGACCTAGTAAATAAATAAATTAATATAAATAATATCTTTATTTTCACTTCAAGCTATTATGTAACTAACAACTAGTTACTATGGCTTGTTATAGATAAATTAAATCAGACAGGACCTACACTAAGTGTCGCAGGTAGTAGACAACAATCAAAATTTTAACACCACAGTGTCGGAGTTTTGTTCCACCACCAAGTGTTACAGAACTACAATGATCGCTTTCGTTTCATTTATTCGATATTCAAAGACAAAATCTTTCGTTGACGTGTTAAACTAAACCCAACAGAAATTCCACAATGTTTCAATAAAGTCACAGCTGAGTCAATTAACTATCTTCATTTAATTTCATTTACATTTCTTTACAAACATTAACTAACCACTCCACCACAACCATCAGCATATAGTCCATGTTGAAAATAGGTCTCTAATTAACCAATCATTGAGTAATAAGTCATCACCATTTCCCTGCCCTTATGCCACTCTAGGTGGGGTCGACCGGCACACCATGTTTTCTTTCTCCATTCACTCCTATTGGCTGCCAACTCTGTACACTAACTCACTTCTTTCACTCTCATATCCTCTTTCATTGAGTAATAGTAATTTCTTCATTTAGTGATAAGTATAATTTTATAATTCCAGACACAGCAGTCAGTGAGATTGAAGAATGCTTCAAGCGTTTCATTAAGCGTGATGACATCGACATCATTCTGATCAACCAGAACGTTGCGGAGCTGATCCGACATGTGATTGACAGCCACTCTGCCCCCGTGCCAGCAGTGCTCGAGATTCCCTCTAAGGACCACCCTTATGATGCTAGCAAGGACTCCATTTTGCGTCGTGCAAAGGTAAATATATTATAGCCATTGAATGACCCTGCACCAACTTAAAGAGCGGTGAAAATATGAGGGATATAACCATTGATGTTGGCACATGCTCTTTAATATTTATTATATATTTAATATGGATCCATTGGTTTAGTTTGAGAAAACAAGTGTGATCCACAATTTCTGTCATCCAAGTCAATACTTTTTGCTTCCAACTGAGCAGAACTTTTTGATTCTCTATTTTTTTTGGGAATGTTTGTAGAATAATGATGATGTCGTGTCATTCCCTTATACCTTATAATCCTTATATGTAAAGTACCTAATCATCTTGGGTTTTCAGTTACCATCTCATATATTTAAAACACTCATACTGTGTAAAACTTCATTATCCATCCATCTATTCTAATTAGACAGTAATGCAAGATCAAAGATTTTGAAATTTAAGGAGATTACCTAGGTCGGTACGAAATTTTTGTTTTTGACATTTCCTTAGGGCCTTTTTATTGTAATGCATGTTTGCGCCCGCATGCACGCCAGGCACGCATCCGTGCTTCCCGCAACCTATCGTATCATACATGTTTTTATTGTGATGCGCGCCACACGCACGCGGCAAACGGGCGGGTCGCACGGCCCGCACGCGGCCGCAAACAACTGCTATGATAATAAAATTTCCTTAAACACGTTAAATTTTACATTTGAATCTTGAATCATGAATATAATTTTTCCTACTAATTTTTAATTGTTTCTACCATTATGTTTGTAAGCCAGTTAGGTTGGACTAGAGATGCACAAATAGCTTTAAGATCAGTGTACCTATACCTAATTCCACAAACAATAAATATCATTTATCATGTATCATGTATCATTTACAAATTCAATTATCTAGGGAATGTCATAAACCTTATTTTAAGAGTTATAAGATTTTTAAGAAAGTTTTAGATTAGAATTAAGCTGCTCACAAATTATTGGGTGCGTACGGAAGCTGCTGCTGTATCCAAATAGTACTTGGGCCATCTCTTGAGTGTTCAGTTGCCTGATGGAAATATTTTTAAGTACAAGAATTTCTATTTAATTACTTAAACAATTTAAGATCTATGTAGAAAATATTTCGATGTTGGCACATGGGTGAAAGGGTTCTGGAACAGTAGGTGTGTTTTTGTGAAGGACTCGTTCGGGGGAAGCACTACCCCCTTACCTATTTCTGCCGTAAAGCAGCTGTGCTGTGTTTCGGTTTGAAGGGTATGGGTGCCGGTGAAACTACAGGCACAAGATTCTTATGATCATCATGCCTCAAGTTGATGGCCGCAGGGCGTTGCATCGTAGAGCACGTTTCAAAAAACGTGATCTACGATGCAATGCTTTGTGTTAGGTCAGCACTCAACATCAGGTGGGCCATGTGGTTGTTCCATCTTCAAGTATCATAAAAAACAGAACCATCCACAGTGATCCACCTCATGTGCCTTAGATTGCAAACTCTAAATTAGGGAGGAAAGTCAGGCCACCTATATCTCCTCGCACTGCAAGATTCCAATCGTGAACAATCATGCTGTAGAAATGTCCTGCTGCTGAGCCTACAAAAGGCGTTTTACAAATTTTAAAGGATTGACAATGCGCATGTCATACCTCTTGATGTTACGTCCATAGGCTGCGGGAACCGCTTACCATCAGGAGGACCGTATGCCTGTTTGATATCTTAGTAGTTTAAAAAAATTGGGCTCTAGGTATGGTAGGTATGGTTTTGTGATCGTACTTACTAATTAATAATAATTATATCTAAATCTTAATCTATATGTAATTATGATGAATCTAATAAAAACCTTCAACTGCTAGACATTGTAGTGTGAAAGATTTTTACCACCTTTAGTCTTGATGGAGTGTTTCCAAAGCGCATTTATGAAGAAAAAGGGAGAGAGAGCACTGTATGCTTTGGGTGCTGAAAACACACTTGCTCTATGCAGCCTGTTGATGCTTAGTGTCATTTATGTAGTGTAGACAATAAACAAACATTTATTTACCACTTGGCACACAATACAAATACAACAACAGATTTATGTGAAGTGAACTCGTCCTGGCATGTAGTTGTGTGCCACAGCAGCAAAAAGGCCTCGACTCAGCATTAATGCCTTGCCACGGAGAAGTAGCTAGGCGCTGGTATTCTGCCGAAACCTTTCTACAATCACTAGACCCTGTGAGACCAGTCATCCTTATGATGGTCCAGTCAGGCCAGCCATGACTAGTCACCCATAAATAATGGATAAGGAAATATAAATATAATTGTGTGTCAGGTATATCTCCATCTATTATAGATAGAAATATATCATTATCACTCTGTAATAAAATACATAAACATAATGCCATGTCCAAAGCCCACAGTCAACCTGTTAAAAAGAAAAATGATGTTTCAGTTAGTTTTAATTGGAGGTTGTATCTGGTTTTTTAAGAGACAACACTTATTAGTTGGAAAGGAACATATTCTTGTTCAAATCGCGCACTGCCGTGTTTAAAACTCCTTGGTACGATAACCTACTCTATAATGATGACTAAAGAAAACTGACTGAAACACCATATCCTGTCTGTCACCAGGCTGTATCTCATAAACCGTAAGCTAGACAGTTGAAATTTTCACAGATTTATTTCTATTACTATTATAAAGTACTAAAAACAATAATATAAATATTTAAGTGGGGCTCCCATACAACGGTACGGAACCCTTCGTGTGCTAGTCCGACGCGCACTTGATCGGTTTTATTTTTATTTTTAACACGTTGACTGCGGGCCTCGGGCACGGCGAGTAACGTCAGCCGCAGCAGGCCGCCTAGAGTGTGTTTTCAGCACACAAAGCGTTACATAGAACGATGTAAGTCTATTCCAGAGCATATTATCTGCCCTAACATCAGAGGCAGCCAGCTTGCTATACGACTTTGATTCGAGTCCATGCATGCCATTCGAACATATGCACGGAAATACTTTGGTCTTTAATCTTATTGACGACCTCTTTGGCGCACTGAGTGAGCGAAGGCCCGCCTGCGACGCAGAAGGTCGTGGGTTCGATTCCCGCCGCGAGACAAATGTTTGTATGATCTGCATATATTTTTCACGGGTCTGGGTGTTATCTATGTAAAACATGGATGTATTTACAAAATACAACATACGTCAATCAGCCGCGGCTTAGTGATGCGCCCAATAATTTGATTCCACCTTTAGAACACATATTTTTTACAGTTAGTTATGATCAGTTTTCGTTCAAACTTTATATTAGGTCCTTACCTATGAAATTGGCGTTTTTTCTCTCTATTTCATTTTGCACATATTTAATTTAATTCAACAGTCATATACAAAATATTTTTTTTTTCTGAACGTAACATTATTGCGAAGATTGAAAATTTTATAAAATACTATTTTTGAGGAAGTTCATCCGCAAAAATAAACCTTAAAAACAGTTCATTTCACGTGTTGCCGCTTGCAATGCTAAAATTTGTAGTATTTTTTCAAGTGTTAGTTTTCTTTCATAAATAAGACTCTAAATACTTTTCACAATGTTGTCTAATCATACACAAAAAAATTTAAGAGAATAAGATTTGTAGTTCCAGAAAAAAATACAAAAATGTATGGATGGAAAAATCAATTTTCTCGAAATTCTCCATACAAATCGCCAATTTCATAGGTAAGCACCTAATATATGGGGCTAATACTATCGCCATGTCTATTTCTGCCGTGTAGCAGCATTGCTGTTTTTCGGGTTGAAGGGTGTGGGTGCCTGTGAAATCACAGGCACATGTGGCTTAACACCATCATGCCTCAAGTTGATGTTGCACCCTAGGGCACGTTCAAACATGCGTGACCTGAAGCAATACTTTGTTATAAGTAATGGTTACCACTTAACATCAGATCGGTTATGTGCTAGTTCAATCTACAGGTTTCATAAAAATATCCCTTTACAGCGCCTAATGATGAATCATTATAATTTTAGTGTAATAAAAATAAAATTAATTATATCATATTAATAATTATTTAAATTATCATAATATTATTGATTTATCAAAATCCCTAATCAAAAAACACTAAATTCAATGTTTTTTTTCTTATTTTCAGGGAATGTTCAATCCAGAGGACTTGGTACGCTAAACTATAGTTGTTGCATGGTATTGTTGTTTAAACTACAAAGGCACTTGTAAATATGCCTACCTAACTAACTATACCAAACTTTTTTCGTGTGCAATTCGGAATTAAAATATTGCATTATTTCTTGGGTTAACATGAGTTTATGTACCCTAGAATACTTAATGAAACTTCTTTATGATCTGTTCTGATTTATGAATACCAGAAGATGTTTTAATATATCTTAAGTTCTTTATTTAGGATTTTATTTTATTTTATGGAAACTAAAAATTACCAAGAAATAATGCATGGCCATATCCAGTTTGATTCATACATTCCACATACAGAATTATTATAAATGTTACAGCTATTGATGATAAATAAATTATTATATCCAGAGTATTAATCTTGTATAGATCTTGTTGTATTATAGTAGAGTATAAAATACAAAAACATTGGGGAGTTTTATTTTTATGTAACAAGCATGTTGCGAAGTGAACAATTTGCGCTGTTGGATAATGCAATGAATAATGTTTTGATGATTTTCTAATCTTGGCATATGCACGCTAATACGCGCCTTGAAAATGAGGATTTTTAATATTCTTTTACCTTCCTACTTTTGAATTGAAGAGTTTGTGTGCCACCATTCTCATAAAACTGATTTATTTTGTGTATATTTGGAGTTCTTTGCTGTGAAACCTAACAAAACAAGGTAGGTTTTTTTATGTTTTGGTTTTGTATTATTTATTATGTATTTTATTTATTTATTAATCTAAATAACTTTTTTTATTTTCAGTCTATGTTTGGATCAGAAAACTACAACACGTAAAATATACTAAAATACTTTCATGTTACCCAATATTTTACGTATGTTTATTGATGCTTTAATTTAAAATTGTATTTACTCAACCAATAAAAGCACTAAATATATATATTATTATTTATTTAATATATTTATTCATACAATAATATCACATTAATACACATTATTAAACATTGCACACAAACTTAAATGCTAAAGTTACCCGATTATTTTAAAAACTATAAATACAAATACCCGTAGGTCTTTATTAAAAAAACCTTACAAAATTTACAAAAAGGTTGTTAATGGTTGGTGAAATTATTCGTCGAATTCGACAACGTCATTCTCGGATTTCTTGTGTCCAACCCAGTCCCACTTGGAGTAGTGGAGCTTGGTCTTCTTGAACTTGGGGTTCTTAGATGTGATACGGACGAAGACTCTACGACCGAAGAGTGGCTGCAGCTGCCTAAAGTTGTCCACAAGAGGAAGGTTCAGGTTGGACAGGAGACCGCGGAAGTTGTCCATCTGCGAAAGACGAATGGTGAGTTACTCTATGTTCACTTACTCTCAAGTAGAGCATATGATATATATTTTTATTATAATTACCTGGAAGACAGAGATGGGAAGGTAGTCGGAAAACACGACCCATGTAACAGCTTCAGCGCAGGGTGGGGTGGTCAGTGATCCCTTGTAGGTGTAGAAACGCTCAGAATCGAGTCCGGAGAGGATGGAGGATAGAGAGAAAGTGTGGGGGAGCTGCATGCTAGTGTTGAAGTTCTCGACTGCTGACAGGTTCTTGACGATGGGGGTAAGGAGCTTGGCGTCGAATTCAACCACCTGCAAACGATAAAATTGTTATGATTTGTTTATGGGCTATCATAATTTACTTGCTTAGTCCAAGCATTGGTTTGGATCAGCTTACCTGGTAGAAGAAAGCCAAGACGCAAAGACCATCGGGATGCTGAAGGGCTTCAGCCAGATTCCTGTATTTCTTGTTCCTGTGAATGATGTGCATTTCTAAGGGCAGGCGCATATCGTTGAGGGTGTGTTCTGAACCGCGGTTGTTCTTGTCTCCCCAGTGGAAGTGGAGGCCTTCAATTTCATATTCGTTGTCGAGGGGACCGCCGAAGATGTAGGGGAGGCGGAATCCTTTCTTTTCTTCTTCTGAACTGTATTTCGGGATGGTGAGAGCAACTGGAAAAATATAATAGTTTTAGCTTTAAAGCTGTACGCTTTGTAATAATAATTCGGAATAATAGAGACATTTCATTTTGTAATCGATTATAATAGCTATATTTCTATATTTCCATGTCCTTACCAGAATGCCCATTGTTAGTAATGGTCAACGGTCCGGGCAGAGGGTTCTGGTAGCCAATCATCTCCATAGCCGGGATAGATATAGGGATAGCTTGACGTGCTGCAATAGCGATGGGGGACTGTTGCCTGCCCCCGCATGCTGGGTGGAGCACTGCCCATCGGCGCTGGTCGGAGGCTCGGTAACCCCAGCCGAAGACAAGAGCCACTGTTGAGTGAATTTGAACTGTAGTGTCAGAGTTAGTGTAAGTATATTTAGTTCTGATCTCGATTGTGCTTTTGATTGATTGTAAATATTGAAAATTGGAAAAATATTGCAGGATAATTTAGAGTTTCGTATTTTGTGTTACAGTCAAAAACGCGAAAAGTATTTTCTTCCTGGACCTGCTCATTATAAAAGACAGTAGGTGGTATCGTAAGTGTTTAGTGGACGCATTGATCAATACCTAAATATTTTCAATACGAAACGAGATATTTAGAAAACAATATGACAATCGCATCTGTTTAATTATGCAACACGGCGTATGACAATAAAATTCTTTGTTGCATGAGTTGCATCTCATAATACTATTCAAATTCAAGTTCACAAAAGGGACCTCAATAAAGAAATCAATCAAAGATCTCGATTAGCAGTCAAATAAATTTGGTGTAACATACGTTTGAATGGGCCATCTAAGAGACTATTACGACTACGCGATGTGCCTTATACAATAACATAATCCATAAAATTCAGCCTGATAATTATGTATTTTTGAATCAGTGATCCCATTAGTATTCCATAGCACGGTCCTAATAAAATTTAGCAGGCTTTTGTCACGACGAGAATGTCTAATTAACTTAACCGATGCATAATAAGCAGAAAATTATTCGGTATTTCTCGATCGTAATTTTGCATACTCGTAAAATGTAAAGAGTAATGTCTTATTTGATTTTTTATTACGCTTGATGTAAAACATATTAAACATGTGCATAATATGCATGAAAAAGGTTGGTTAGGTAGTATTAGTTCTCAAAAATTGGAAATAACACACATCCTTTGAAACGCGTAGGTATTTTTACGCATTGATTTTCGTATAAATCTTTTGAGTTGAATTGTTAGGAAACATTCAGGTTCTTAACGATAAGTTATTTATGGTCTAGGTACTTAGTTATTTGCTGACATTACCGACCCTACCATTGTTTTAGAATACCTTTCAGTTTCAGTTTACAGGTACACAAAAAAAAATGCTTGTGTAGACTTAAATAAATTTAAATGTAGATTATGAATCTAGCCAATTTTTATTGAACAAAACGAAAATCTCTCGTTAATCTTTGCTAAAACTATATTTAATAAGATTAGCCAGAATAGTTCGTGACTTATGGCCGGATTCCTATGTACTTACCTATCTACAAAACGCATTTACTAAATGATTGTAAGATAAGTGCATTACTGAAACTTGAAATATGCACGACCTCTCTGGTATGGATTAAATTTGAGGTCAGGCCTGCAATTTTGTGCAGATTTCTTTGCATTTCATATTTGCTTGACTGTTTTAGGACATTTTTTAATAGTAAAAACTTTTCTTAAATACGCTATAATTAGCTATTAGCTATGACTTTATAATTCAGTTCAACCGTGAATGTAGCGTTAATTGATTTCACTCGATAAAATGTTTGAAAGAAAATCTTAAACTTGAAGCTAATAAATTTATATGCAGCAAGTAAACAGATGAGTTTATGATCATTAACTTTAGGCTTATGCCCAGCAGTGGGTTCTGAAAGCTGAAAATGTTGATGATGATAATGAACTTCAAAACTAAAAAAAATGCAGAAGAGCTACCCTTTTCCGAAGTAAATATTTAGGGATTATCAGTAGATGTAAAAACGAACAACGTCCCTTTAAAAATCTGTTCAGTTATTGACTGAATTGGAGATTCTTAGCGCTGTTATGTCGGATGTTTGTACGATCCAACGGCTTCGCTACTACACTGCTCGAAAGGAAGATGCCGCGTTTTTCGCATGTTTTAACTAATCAACAATTTATAAGAGCAATTATAATTTGTTAGATGATTCGCGATCGATAACTAACAATTATATTTCACCTAGTCGGTAACCTTAAAACAGTTTTAGAACAAAATGATTGCTTCAATATAATAGATAAATTTATTCATTATAGTTTAGTTAGTGGTTGCTTGTAACGGATTAAGTTTAGAAAAGGTTTGATCTGAATGCAATTTAGATAGGTAGGTGAAGTATTTAGCTTTAAATGCTGTTATTTAAAAGACAATTACTATGCATAATCTCTTAATCTGCTGTAATTGTAAGCTGATTTAAGTTATTCTGAAGTAAGAAACTTAAGTGGGATTATTTATAATCTATCTTTAAATTTTAGCTATTGCAAAGTAAATTGTTAAATAATTTCAGTAAAATGATAAATAGTTGAAATTGATTATTGAATTAAATATTTTTTTAAATAATTATTAAAGACTTACCATTGACCGCCAAAACGGTGATAAGGGTTGAAAATACCACAGATGTCATTTTTCACTTTATTTTTTGTATGTTTTTGAATGGATGATAAGAGCTGGAGTGCTCGATGCTTCCTGCCACCGCGCAGGCAGTTTATATACTAGACATCCACATCTTGGCCAGTGCGTTTTCAATGGCCTAACACGTCATCGAAATGAGAAATAACCCTCTTGCGCTGAAGTGGTTTCAGTCGACCATTCTCGTTACAGCTTGATTTTGTAGATTATGGCAAGTTTTCTTTTGAAAAACTAGGGGCACGGGCCTCACGGATTAACATGAATGCGCAGAACACATTTTTTACTATTTTGTATGGACTGTTTGGTCTACTTGTTCTGCACAGTATCTCCACTATTTTAACGCAAGCCTATAAACTCGCCAGGACCTATAAACTGTTTAAGTTTCGTTTTTATTTTTATTTTTAGACCCTTAAATTGCTTTTTCAGCTTCATTTGGTTATTCTGTGTCGTAATAATCTTTGATGTGCGCAATTTAGTTAATGATGACGGTCGGGCTTAGCTGGATTTCCTTGCTAAATAAGGCTAATAATTTCAATTATTAGGTAGGTATTTATAAAATAAAATAAATGCTACTGTGTAGGAAGTCTCACGCTAACTCTGCTGACGATTGACCGATATCTACGTAATTGTAGGTAAAATTTTCAGTCCATGTATGGGGTTGCATACCTATTCTTTAGAGGTGATTCAAGCAGACTTTAGAAAGACCAACTATACAGGGTTTTTTGTGGATCCCCTTACAATACTATGCTCTATTTAGCTATCCCTATGTTTTTTTATAAATTTTGTTACTCAACGAAGATCAATATGAAATTTCGCATAGACGTTGTTAGGAGTATCTACAGAAAAGGAAATAGGGTACGTTTAATCTAGAAACAAGATGGTAGGTACTGTTTACGAGTAAAAAAAATAAAAATAACTTTTAACGTACAAATAAATAAATTTCCGGTGCATTCGACACTAAACTCAAAATATACCAATGTTCAATACGACCCAATATCCAAACTATCTTTTAGCGATAAGACCGCCCATTGTACCTTTTTTTTTTAATGTAATTTTTACTGCAAACTGTTGCATTTTTCTGGTCCTACAATAAAGAATTTATCTATCTAAACAAACTAGTCTCATAAAGAACGAAACCCGAATTAAATTATTACCAAAATAAACCGTTATTTTTTTTGTATATATTTCAAAGATAAAATGTTTATTAATTATATACAGTTTTTTCGGAAGTAAAGTCAACTCAATTAAGAGAAAACTTCCAAAAAAAGACCAAACAGCTATCACCGTCGTATTAACTCTCATCTTGTTGCACCTATCGTCAAATATCGACTTAGATTGAGTAAAACTAAGTATGGTACAGTACAGAGGCTCGATCACAAAGACTTATAAGTATTTGTATTGTAGACATATAATTTTGGCCAATGAGAAAGCATAGATTTGAAATAACGCTTTGTCATTGGCCATTTCGTTACGCTGATTATACGTCAGGTTATAATATTCTTGATCGCCCTATAGATCATACGTAATTTTGAAAGGAAAGGTCTTTTCGACACATGCAAGACGAAATCATAAAATTTCTTCCCTCCGCATTGAAAGGGTTAACCGCGCATCGATCCGCTGGTCAAATCTGCTGAACAATAGATGATAACACCTCGAAGAGATTATGTAAATTATTAGCCATAATACCCATTGATTAGAATCAAAATAAATAATAAAAGTTAAAGGCAGTTATAAAAATATTGGTGATATTCGTACTAAGTATTGGGTATTCTACGGTCTGGTGTTACGTCTGCACGCGGTTAGCAGGCTGTATAAGTAGGATACACTTGTGTAGGCTCATGCTAGTCCTTCTGTAACTCTATACGAAACAAACTATTTTGCGCACTATAGCAGCATAGATATTTTTATATATTTTGTCAACATTTTAGCTAAATTCGGCGATAAATCTTTTTTTTTATTAAATGGCGATTCCAAAAAAACCTATATTAATTCACGATATTTTCAAAGTAATTAATTTTAATCAAACTAATCATGCGCTCCACTTTTATTATATATTTTTTTTTTAATGCCAGTTTTTAGTAATTTTATAGAGAGCATAATTAATGTCTATGTTTAATTGAAAAAAAACTATTTTTTTTATTGAATGGCTTTTTCAAAAATCCTTTGTTCATTCATGATATTTTCAAAGCAATTCATTTTAATCAATCTAATAACATGCGCTCCATTTTTATTGTAAAAAAATGTTTATGGCAGTTTTTTATGATTTTATAGAGAACATAATAAATGTCTATGTTTAATTGTATTTTATAGACTAACATTTTAATAGGGATAGTCCCCTGTTCTAAAACTCGCTTCGCCTTACATAATTAATTCTCTAGTATTTCCTCATGATAAGTAAATTCTATTCTGTTTTCGAGAAATAAATATCTTAAACCGTAGGAATTCTTAAAAGTTTTGTAGATGCTTCTATTTTTATTTCTTTTTATATTTTTTATTCTCACAAAATACTCCGCTCGAAATATTAACAAACAAATCTTATATAGCCTATCTAACAGCCAATAAAGGATTTACTTTTTATTAACAATTTTAAATCCATTATGTTAGCTTGAAAAATATAATGTAGGTAGTTTATGTTATTAAAAAAGCCAAATTAATCAAATATTGATCAAATGTAATTTAAAATACGATACTAAAAAATCCATTAGAACTCCAACATGAAATAAGCAAGAACCAGCTAAGGCAAATTATCAATTTGTTTTTATCAGAAGTTGAGTTTTTTTAAAATATTTAAATTAATTTTTAAGATGTTTAATTTTTAAGCAAACTAGCAGAACTAATATAGCAGACTAGCTTCCGATCGCAGCTTCGCTCGAGTTGTACTCTATAAAGAGTAGCTTATGTGTTAAGTTATGCACAAGTCATAATCCAATAATACAAGTTTCTTCAAAATCCGTTCAGACGTTGACGGCTTCTGTGGCGCAGTGGGCGAAGGTCCGCCTGAGACGCAGAAGGTTGCGGGTTCAATTCCCGCTGCGGGACAAATGTTTGCATGTTCTGTAGATCATTGTCTCGGGCCTAGGTGTTTTATACGTATATGTATGTATTTACAAAAAAATATATATGTGGTTCCCATAACACAAGCTCTGCTTAGTTTGGGGCTACATGATGCTGTGTGATTACGTCCCGCATTATTATTATTTGTTACGGCGTGATTGAGTTACAAACATCAATACATTCAAACTTTCGTATTTACAATGTTAGAGTGATTGATAAATGGTGTTAATCTACTTTTGATGCTGACTGTATTAACTTAGTACAAAAATAATTAACTACATCGATCGGCAATTCCCCTACTTAAAATTAAGGTTATTTGCTGGTGCAAATAACCTTAATTTTAATTTTAATTTTATGTGACATTTGGTACAGCAGAACTGAACATAGATTATTTTAGTAAATAAATTATGTTGGACTATAACACAGCATCATGTAGCCCCAAACTAAGCAGAGCTTGTATTATGGGAAACACATCACTGATATACTACTTATATAAATAATAAACAGCGAGACCCGAGATATCTTCAGATCATGCTAATATTTGTCCAGCGGCGGGATTCGAACCCGTAACCCGTAACCAGGTTCTCAGGCGGCTAATAGCCCACTGCGCCACATAGGTCGTCAGTTCAAACAGAATGTTTACAGAATGGAATAAAACATGTAGTAATACATTATCGTAAAGTTTACTAAAAGAGACTCATTCATTATTATATGGAACAGAAACAGAAAATGTTTATCAAACGTAACTTTTACATTATGTAGGTAGATAGGTTTTTATTGTAATATTCACATAATGGTATAAGTATGGCATAAGTAAGAGTTTAAGGGGCTCCAAACCTCTTTGGAGTCCAAGCTAACCTCACCTGCCCGTTTGCACCCTGCTATAAATAAATTGGGCCCGGCTGAAACCGGCCTAACTAAATTCCCTAGACGCGCCGACGGGCAGCAGCGCCGGTGGTGCGAGAAGCTGTGCCCTGCAATCCCCAACCCGCATGGCAGCGTGGAGATTATAGGCATATCCCGGATCGGAAATCGGTACCTTATCGGTTTAAAGAGTTTATTCTCATAAGAACAAAATAATAGTTCACTTAAAATGAGACTTAATTTCTAGTTATAAGTAAGTTTAGGCTAGTGGCTAATGAGCATGCAAATCATTATTAAAATAAGTAGGTGCTTCATATAAAAGATTAGATGTAGTACGTAATCAAACGCTCAAACCATAACTGCAAGTAGGTAGTTGCTATTATTTTACCCAAAAGTATCTATTACTACCGTCACTTGATTCGCGATCTTTTGTAGTGTTTGTGTGGTTTTGTATTCGCGCTGATTGTATGCCGTGTGCCAGTGCGTGTGTGCGTGTAGTGTAGCAACAAACCTAGGCAAGCGAGGAGCGAAGGTGTGTGACGAGTCTTGTAGTGTGCGTGTGGTATTAGACGGTGTCTCTGAGTTGTTAAGTTGTGTGCGTAAGCTGCCGCTGCCTTATCATCCCACTAAGCCACCACGGCAAGTAGGTTTTACTATCTGTATATACAGGGGCGGATTTGATCCATTGGTCGCCCAAGGCATATGAAAGATTGCCGCCCTACTCACTGTAAAGCACAAAAAAACCCTCGAGCCTGCTCTTTGCCCATAGCTGTATTACAGTACAGCTATATTGTTACGTATTTGATATTGCACAGAGGCCCGTGAAAAGTGTGGTGGAATACGGAGTACAGAAAGCAAGCCGAAAAACTGTTGATAAACAAGTGATCTAAAAAATTTGCTAATTGAAGAGGTTTGCAGGAGGTTTTAAGGAGGTTGGGGCATTAGGCGGCTTATTTCCAGAATGTCATTTATACCTACACATCAGGGCCGCTTGGTTTATTATATTTTTTACGGAATATTACCTACGCGAAGGAGCGAGTAAGGAAGGGCATGAGAGGCGCGATACAAAAAAATCCTACTAACTTTTTCCGAACCCAAAATTTTGCCGCCCTAGGCCCGGGCCCTATTGGGAAATCCGCCCTTGTGTATATACTTTTTTTAACTAGCCTATTTCGTCCCACTGCTGGGCAAAAGCCTCCCTCAAACTCTTCCTCACGTCCCTGTCTTTGGCGGTCTCCCACCATTCCCTTTCAATTTTAGTATATATATATATTGCTAACAAAATGTCTCTATGTGTACTGTTTATGTGTTCTGTGTTCTTTGAGTAAGTAATTAAATATATTTGACTACGAATGAGATCCCTCCATACCAAAAGCGATGTAGCCCAGGAAACATTGTTCCTGTCAAATATCGTACGTGACGTATTAGGTATTACACTTTATCAATACATACACGCAACAGAATGAGGTGCCGGACTCCTACCGGCCATCACCACGGTGTTCCATCATTTAGATGGCTTTGATTCTGATTCACCTACTCCATCTGACTGGTAAGTACTTACTTAAAAAACGGTCTCATCTCTTATTGCGAACTCAAGTATACAGAATGACACTTTTTATAGAGATTAGCGACAACTATGGTAATCATTCAGTGCTGAGAGACATCTAAGTTTACTTGTATAGATATCATGATCCAAAATCATGTTCCAAGACTCGGACACTATAGCGTCCCATAAGTATAAGTACGAAACTGTAGCGCTGACCGTTATTGCGCAGAAGTCACAAGTAGGACTTTAAAAAAAACCGACTTCAAATAAATCACTTTTTGCCCTAAAGAATTTTGAAAATCGGTTCACAATTGACGGAGATATTGGTGATCAAGTGATCATAGGGCGAAAATTACAAGTGAGGATGAGGTTTTTGAGTTTTCCTGGAAAAGTACTAATCCCTCAGGAATAAAATTTATATGGGACC
This sequence comes from Horisme vitalbata, assembly GCA_951804965.1. Taxonomy (NCBI): domain Eukaryota; kingdom Metazoa; phylum Arthropoda; class Insecta; order Lepidoptera; family Geometridae; genus Horisme; species Horisme vitalbata. The sequence continues at coordinate 2,524,181 of OX638099.1, forward strand.
ACCTGTGAAGTATGTATACACCTGTGATATATGTATAAATACTCTTTAAAAAAAAAGAATTTTGAAAGTAGGTCTACGATTGACGGAGTTATCAGTGAAAATACATAAAAAAAGTCGAAAAAAAAGTTTCCGACGAATTGAGAACCTCCTCCTTTTTGAAGTCGGTTAAAAAGTAAGGCATCTTAGGGAAGCTAGAGGCGAGAGAGCAAGAGACCCATGCGTAGAAGTTTCGTTCATCGAAGAAGGTACCAACCTTCTTCGTATGAGTTAGTGGCCAACTCTCGTGTCAGTTTTTAGGCCGCGACATGGCCATGGCCACCACAGAAAAAGCCGGTACCAACATAGTAACGTGCCTTCTGAAGCACGGATACGCTCACATCTTGCGACTAAACGGCCACCCATCCAAGTAGTGACCTGGCGGAGTGCTGCTTAACTAAGATATGCAAAGAACATCCAAGTAAACCACGCCACGACCGCTTCTATTTTTATTTTATTTTATTTGGTAATAAACAGTACAAAGTGATAATAATAATATACATTAATAAATCTTACACCTTGTATTATGTTTTATTATTATTATTAGCTCACAACACGGCACAATGGCGCTCGTTAGGGGAGGCCTATGTCCAGCAGTGGACTGCTATAGGCTGATGATGATGATGACACTTTCCTTTATTATTCTTTGCATATGTCGTCTACTGTAACTGTTCATCAAAGTTAATTTGGTATTTACCTGTCTGCGGAAACTTATAATTGGCCGTAGCTTTAAGTACCTGCGTATACCTATTTAACTACTTTTAGTATGTATCTAGCTGTTAGTTTTCCCAAAATTGAATAAATAAAATAAATAAATAAATAAATGATGATAAAATCATACACCTGTGATGTTTCCACTTTAAACATTACACTCAAAAACTATTACAACAACAAACAAACAACAACGAACAAACTTAGGTACTAAGATAAAGGTATCTAACTCTTGATGATTATTATATTTTTTTATGTAGGACTTCTGCAAAAACAAAAACAAACAAAGTAACATAAAAAAGGGGGTTCGATAAGACTAAGGCTAGATTTGCCTAGTCTACATCGTGTAAGCTAGTCAAGCCTTTACGCCCCGCCCACCTCTCATAACCATCATAGCATAGACACTCCAAAGTCTATGATTAATACAGCATTCAAGACACGTACGTACCTGGGATTATTAACGATTATGTTTGGCGTATAACATGATTTATGGTTAATGAAGCCACGCCTGTCGGTGGTGATCAATGTCGATTGGACTACGATAGCTGATTGCTGATGAGTTGGAATGAGCTATGGTGGGGTCTGGGTTTATGTCATAGGTTTATTTGGCTAGGTTTTAATTGTCACTAACAAAATCGCTTCCTGCTTTATGCTTAGATCTTCAAAAGTACGCAACGGATTTTAATGCGGTTTTTAATAGATAGAGTGATTTAAAAGGAAGGTTTGTATGCACCCAAAGTTACAGGCATAGCCGGGGCAGGTCGCTAGTAATTTAAAATGTAGCCAAAAATTAAGCAGAGCTTGTAATATGGGAACCACATGACGGATAAATTATACCTTTATAAAGGTATTTTTTTGTAATACATAGAAGACTCCCAGATCGGAAGAAATATTAGAAGATCATACAAAAAATAGCTTCGGACCGGGAATCGAACCCACATCCATCTGCATCGAAGCGCATTTTAAAACATGCTAGAGGAAATTGAAACATCCACAAAGCAGTTAAGTTCCTTATTAATTAAATAAGGAACTTACTGCTTTGTAGATGTTTCAATTTCCTCTAGCATGTTATAAAATGCTCTCCGATGCGCGCCGTTAAGTGTGAATCGTACATTATTATGGTATCGGTAGGTATTGCAAGCAAATAAGGAACTTAACTGCTTTGTGGATGTTTCAATTTCCTCTAGAATGTTTTAAAATGCGTTTCTGTGCTCTTCGGAAGGTGTGAATCGTACATTTAAAAGATTCTTGCTTGTTTATTAAATCTTCTTTTTGTGGAACGACTCTAGAGATCAATCAGCCTAAGATTATGGTAGGTAATATGTACCTACCCACAGTGTCATATAGGAATTTATATTCATTTGAATAAATTAAAAGGTGTTTTTTTATGCCCCTACCTAACTAACGGTTTTCAAAAAGCAAAATCAACATCACTGGCGTGTTTCAATAATTAGGTATTATGAATAATCAACTCCTTTTTTGAAGTCTGTCCAAAAATAGGCCTGCTCTTGAGTGGCTATGTCATGAGTAACAAATAGACTGCAGTGTATCGAAGTCGGTAGCGTTGACGTTGATAAAAAACAGACCTAATACTATGGCGTGCCTCAAGGCTGTGTCTTAGGACCTTTATTGTACGTGATCTATAAAGAGTTGTAAGTCATGTAGATCTGTCTTCCTTACTAAAATTAAAATAGTTAACATGCCCAGCATGTACATTTTAGAAGTAGCTAAATTTGTTCGGGAACTTTCTTTATATACCTAGTAAAGCATGTGACTTACACCCAAAATGTTGACAGGATGGTCTTATCAAGGGAAAGTACCTACCTAGGACAGCCTTACATAACAAGAACTGCTATGCCATTTGTGGCTATATTTGCCTATTATTTAAAATTATGCTGATTGATAAATCATTTTCCATCCCCCCATCTCGGAGAGAATATTTTTGCTGTTCGATTTCTGAGTTTAAAAGCAATGCAAAAGCCGTTTTTATCCGCTAGATGTTAAAGTAAAATTTAAATTTAGAACATCGTATGCACACTAAGTTTGTGAATTCAAATTCAAAACATCATTAAACCTATTTACTTTTACCTCTATGGTGCCGAATTTATCATACAACCTTTTTTAATTTGATAAAACCTCAGACACAAAACCTTCTTAGTGTACTTTTTTTTTAAAATTTAGTAATTTCCTCGCTGAGGTCAGCTGAGGTGGGATGAAAAGTTACGTGTTGCACTCAAGTGCAAAGCTTTTCACCTCGTGCTCTTTTGATTCCCTCGCTAACGCTCTGCATTCGCTTGCTCGGTCATCAAAATTGAGCACGCGGTTAAAAAGTAACTTTGCACTCTTGTATAACAAATAACTAATATGGCATAATTATATAATTTTCCTTATCCTGGTAACGGAATGCTACTCGCTTTTCTAAAGTCGCAATCTTTAAAAAACACTGTCTGAATATAAATTATGTCTAGCTTCATTAAATCCATAAAATTTGTATTGTTAAATATGACATAATTTTTGACACGGTTAATTTTATTGTAATTTTTATTTTGTTAACTTTGACATTGTTATTTTCATTATAGTATTACATAGTTTGTTCATGAGTCTGTTGCTATTTTTACACGGTATTTAAATTCTGTTAAAACGTAACATTTTGTATGCCAAATGTTTGATGAAATTTTTGAAACAATTTCTATTTATTTTAACAACTGTACCTACCTACCTGAACCTTATTTCGTGTAAATAAATTTATTGGAATTGGTATATATGGTATATACAGACTAGGTATGTAGTAAAAAGATAAATCTTGTGTAGGAAATCATTCTGTTGTCAATCAGCCTAAGATTATGTACGCTAGGTGGTTGTTTTTTTTTTTGTTGTGGGTGTGTAGTAGGTAAAGAGGTTCCAAACTCCATCTTCTGAATCCAAGCCAACCTCACCGGCCCATGGTGCAGCCTGCTAAAGGGCTTATTAAGCCACGCAGTATTCAGTGTCTTAGTAAGACTGTCTTACACATAGCAGCCACTAAGTCGGTCTTAGGCTTGACTAATTATTAGTCAGAAAGAAAGCCTATGCGGGTACCAGGATTGCAGAGCACAGTCTGCGGTCAGGAAATGTAACTGTGCTGGTCCGCCGGCAGCCAGATCCCTGTTAGTAAAACCCTGCTAGTTAGTGGCTTATTAAGCCACGCAGTATTCAGTCTGTCTTACTCTTAACGTCATAGATCTTTTCTTCACGTAGTCTAATAAGAGTAAGCCACTAAGTCGGTCTGAGGCTTGACTAATAAGTCCAGTAAGAAAGCCTTAATAAGACAGATTGAATAGCGCGTGCTCCAATAAGCCTCTTACTAACAGGGATCTGCTGCCGCCTGACTCGCACAGCTAAATCCCTGAACGCAAACGTGCACTGAATTCCTCAACCAGCATACGCAACGTGGGGATTATGGACATATTCCCCTTTATAGGCTTATGTCCAGCAGTGGGACTGGCATAGGCTGGTGTGGTGTGTTTATTTTAACCTTCTGTACCTACTTTGCTGTTTTCTTCTTTGACCTCGTTAGTGCAGTGGTTAGTCAACTGATCCGCGATAGGTTGCTTGATTTCCACGGTAAGTTACGGGTTTGTTTCCCGCGGCGGTCAAAATGTTTCGAAAAATTCTCATTTAGGAGACGTAAACGTGACTTTGCAACCACTCAGTCACCCACCACCATCGATATATATAGGTAGGTAGGTACTGCTACTATGTCAACACGTGTTTTTTGCCTTGTTCGCCGTTGCCGCCCCGCACCGCGTGCCAGCTAAAGGGTCAGAAAAGAGGGAATGCCACCGGCAGTGTTAACGTGTTGACTGCGGGCTTCGAGAGCTGGTCCAGCGAGTGCAGCGCAGTTGTATTACTCAATACTCAATTAAGAGCGATACGGTTGTGTCCTAGCTTGGGAACAAACGTCACGACATGCCTGACTGTTGGTGTACGTACTCATAATTGACTGAAAAGTGCAAATTTGATGCCCTACTCTGGCACACATAAAATCTATTACTTTCTTTCAAATAAAAAGCTGATATATGAAGAATAATATTTATTCTAATATTCATTCAAATTGTTAAAATCATACCAAAAAACATAATGCACTGCATTCTTTTACTTTTACCACCTAATTTTGGCACATGAGATATTGCATAACTCCTTTAACTAGTCGCTAACTCCACTCTTCTAGCAGCTATTTAGGTACATAACTAATATATACTGGTCTCAAACATGGCACTGAATTGTACAATTTACTTAAGTACTATCAGCTACAAGTCTACCTTACCATCTTACACAGAACAGAAAATGTACCCTCATTTTCTGTGCAGCGACTGGCTGCTAGCCCCGCCTTGTCAAATTTTAAACACCAGTAAACGTAAACTAGAGGCTTATACTTAAATTCGAAGAGTCATAAAAACAAAGGGCTTTCTCAAAAAGAAACAGATGTTGTATCTCCGATTGGTCAAAATAATTGGACAAAGAAAAATTCGGGGTCAGCTTGCTAAACTGCTTGCAAGCGAAACTGTTTTAAAATTGGTAAGGTAGACTAGTCACTGATAGTACATTACATTGTACGTACTTACAAACAGTACCTAACTACGTATGTATATTATTTTCAAGTCTACAAAAACATTGTCAATTCTTTCATAGTAGAAAATGAACTTTCGAATAAACTTAACGATAAATTTAAAGTATGCAGACCCTTTTCTTAAAATAATGATAACAGTAATAGCTTTATAATTGGATTATAGTTGTAAAATGAACATGTAGTAAAATCTTACTACTGTCAAAAAACGATAAGTCGTCGTCCTAATTGGACACGATGCGTTCTAGTCGTGTGATGAGTTCAAACAAACAGATTTCTTCAGTGTCCTAATTAGAGCTCGCAAGCCGTCGCACGAGCATAGGCAAACATACCTCTACCCAACCTAATTTGGGATGCCTGAACAGGGTAAATAAGTCGTGTACTTTTAAAACTAGTCCTAAGACCTAATGTTACCTACACTTATTTGTGCAAATAAATATCTTGTATCTTGTATCTAACATTTTCATCGCAAGACCAAAACGCATCGTGTCATCGTATGATCATTGACAATTAGGACGACTTGTTAGGCTGCCAGCCCGCGACCGATAATCAAGGACCGATTTATTGTAGGAGAAAATAGTGCAACGCACACGTCTTACAAAAAAGTCTGCCTGAGATACTAAGCAGGAAAAGTCGGCCCGATTATCGGTCCTACATGGTCTGGACGTGAGACTTTCTTTATTCTGTGACGTGGGTGGGCAGCCTACGGAGGATGAAAATAAATCCAGCAATCATAGTTATTATGATTATTATCAGTGCAAATGTCTCCCTCATTCTCTCCATCCATCCCTCTCCTTTATCAAGATGTTCCAGTCGGTATAGAATTTAACAGTCAATGTTTCGAAAATTGTCTTTTTATAATTTCAACAGTGTGAGACAAGTGGGTCATCATTATCATAATTAGCCAACATAGCAAGTATATATCCACAATGAGTCAATAAGCTTAAAATAGCTAATAAAATCAATACTTTCTGTAAAATTTGCCACCACACAATGGTGTGTCTATAAGTAATACTAATCTAAAGTTAAACTAATTCAAAATATTCTAAGAATCTAATCAAAATTATGTACAGACTTTTATTATTAATTACACTAAACTTAACCATACAATGTGGTTTATTACGGTCAATAATCAAATAATTGAGTCGATGTCATAGCCAACATCAGTTCCACAAACTATAGGTATAATAGACAAGGAACAAAAAGTATGTTATGCATGCAGAAAGTAAGTCATACTCCATAAAACTATGTAAGTCATCGGAACACCGCAAGTGATAGACATAGTAAGTCACTAAAGACTGTCATCTAAGTCCTTAAACTGTTTCTGCATTAGCGCTTTCATCTTCTCTGGGACGGGAACTCCAGAGTGAGCGGGCTTAGGGCGCCGTTTCCACGATGACTTCTTAACGCTGCTTGGTGGCACAGAGGCAGACTTAGCCTCTTTGTCTTTTGGTTTAGGAGTGTTCACCTTTGGGACGGTGTTGGTGCGCTGGCGAGTCTCTGCTAGTGTGTTGCTCACTGGAAAACAAGAATGGTATTTATAGAACACTAGTTTCCTCCAGCAGCAGTGTATTATGGAGACATTTTTCGGACATCGATTGTTATTTTATGGAAGTATTTGTATAAATACTTCAATAAAATACAGTGCATTATGTACACAGTGTATTATGGTGTAAAAAACTTTTTTAAACTGTTATGTGGAAAAATGCAAATTTAAAAAAAAAACTAATTAAATCCATTTGTCAATCGGGAGTTCTAATTTATCGTTTAAAATGATTGGATCTATCTGGTTTTGCCAAAAAAAAAAAAGCCGAAATGATCTCCATAATACACTGCGCTGCTCTTGCATGGTACCCAGATAATAAGTAGCCTATGTGTTAATCCAGGTCACAAGTTATTTTTTCCAAGTTTCATCCAATACCATTCAGCTGAAGTTGAGTGGGTACAAACATACTCACTCAGGTACACAAACTTATAAATAATAATGTGATAAAACAAAAAATGTTAAAAGAACACAGTTAAAGTTTCGTTTCATTTTTGTAACACCAACAATAACGGTAGGTATAAGGGTAAGTAAAGTACTATAGTAAATATAGGCAAATACCAAAGTAGGTAGGTTCCTTCCTTTCTTCTTCGTGTGACCAATTCTGGTGTCGCAGGTTTTATGCCGCCCGAAGACCTCCGCAAGTAAGTAGGTGAGTTAAATAAAGAAACAAATATTAAATTCAGGTTTTATACATAAATTAATACTTACTTTTCAAAGGGATTCTCTCAATTCTTTTCTTTGCAGTAGAAATGGTCTTTTTTAAAGCAGTAGCGGGAGATGATCTGCTCTTGGAGGCGATTGTTTTAACAACACTACGCTGTACTTTAGGCGTCGATTTAGTCACATCTGTTGGTGCCATTATTTTTTTCGGCTAAATCTCTTGATAAAAAAAATAGGGCAGTCTGATAATTCCTTTCTCGAACGAAATCAAAACAACTTTTTTCAAATTGAACGTCCACCCGTTGAAATCGTAAATCAGTGGTGCTGCCAACTTCTAAATACAAAATTATCCACTACACTACCGAGGACGGGCTTCGACCGCACCGTATTTCACCGTCATTCACATATTCCCCACCACGTCTAGCCTACTGGTAGGGATTATGATACAGTAGAAAAAAATCGACTTATATATATCCCCACCAGGTTGAAAACAATCGAGCGGTGGGGATTATGAGCACAATCAAATTATGTTAGTGTCATAAAGCCCACCGGTGGGCCAGAGCTGGTCGGGATTATGATATGACACTAAGCCAAAAATGCAAGCTTCTAAATTCCAAAAATGACAAAAAGAAGAAGATGGGGTCTTAAAACTATAGGATTAAAATTGGAAAAATGATGTGATTTAAAATTAACATTACAATTTATTGTTAATTATACAGAAATATAAAGGAGAATGCCGATAACTCGTACCAATTGTGTCAAAACCAAACGTATCCCATAAAATTGCCTTTATTTTATGAATAACATTAACATTTTCTTTAGTTTTACATACCGACTCGATTATTAATCACGTAAAAAATTCTTGCGTTTTTTTCGGTTTCCGGCAAACGGCGCCATGACACTGCAACAACCCTCACTTTCAATTTTAGACAGTAAAATCATTGAGTAGAATCGACTACTAAAACATTGAAGATTTTTTTCACTTTGTATAATCAAAGAGGTTGGATCAGAAACTTTTTTGTGGTACTACTAAACTATCTCCTATCTTTACGTATATAATATCATAGTTAAAAGTTTATAGTGTAATACTTATAATTATGTAGACAAAACTGAACACACAAGGTCTCGGAAAGCATTAAAAAAAAAAACTAAAACTAATATCAAATAAAAACAATTTGTTTACGTTTATCTTAAAAAAGACTTTTATTAACAGTAAACAGTTTAATATCTTTCGAAAAAATTAGGTTTCGTTTTGACGCAATCACTTTAGCATTGTTACCGAACGCCATAAATCAGACGGCATTGTCCTTTAAACCGAAGGCAATTGTTGTCGTCAATCTAAGTAGATTTATAACTATTCACACTCGAAAACACTTCTAAGCTAACACAATAAAAATGCGTCGACCAGTAAGATAAGTAAAATAAGTTAAATTCTGTTTACTGATTAGTCAAATGGACTATGTGTTATGACACTGACACAAACAGATTAGGCTCATAATCCCCACCACGGCGATGACGATCGCACGGTGGGGATTATGAGTTTTTTTGTTGTCTCATAATCCCCACCAGTAGGCCAGACCTGGTGGGGAATATGGGAATGGCAAAAAAAGTGTAGACGTATACAGGGTGTTATAGTTAAGTGTGTCCAGGCGATTATTGGTAACTATTACAGATATCAAACCATTTTAAACTGATATTGAAAGTACCTTACCTAATCAGTAAAATTACATCAATAACTTTTTGAAAATCAAATGAGAAGTGTCCAATATTTTGACATTCAACACTCCCATACATTTAGTATGAGATATAGTAGAAAGATTTAAATAAGATAAGATCTGTTATAGTTACGGAACAATCACCTGGACACACTTAACGATTACACGCTGTATAGCGTTACGCATAGATTTCATTTCAATTTTCATGCATAGAACTTCTTAGGGCTACCACAGGTTTGGCTAGTACTAGTAGAAAATGCTGGAAGCATTCAGCTCATCTACGTTACGTTTACTGTTCGACAATAAATAAATATAAAAAAAAACTTAGCTAATTTGTAGGCTAAGTACCCACTACTATAGACTGGTAACGTAAGCTCTGCAGAACTGAAAATTTGTTGGTATCTGCATACAGGGCCGGTCCTTAGGCGGTGCGAGCGGTGCGACCGCACCGGGCGCCTTCAAGGGGGGGGCGCCAAAATGAACCAAAACGTGAAACAAAAGACGCTCGACCAAAGCTAAAAATGTTCGTTTTGCAATCCATTTTTTTTCGTAATAAATTAATGACTTTTCATAATTAGTTATGATGCCCTAATAGATAGAGATATCATACAGATGGATGACAAGAATAAGTTAATTGTATTATTTGCATATCAAACAACACTTTTTAATAATATGACAGGATGAATAAGAAAATAATCCTTTAGACATTAATATTTTGTATAAAAATGTTACCAAATGCGTTGCCATGCCAGTTGCTAATATAAGGATAAAAAGTCCGCCGAAATCAAATGGAGTCCGAAAACGGACCAAATTCAGAAACACTGATGGAAGTAGTCATTGCAGCTATCTAAATACTTGGTTTAGCGATTTGACAACGTAAAATCGATAATCGATTATACTTCTCTGTTTTAGTTTTTGACATAAAATAGGTAACTTAAATTTTATGTTACTAATATATTTAAAAATAGGTATTTACAATATATTGGTATTTACATAGCAGGTATGTCGCGTGGCTTAGTAACTGCTTGCAAAGAGTGATCGTCTGTCAAATATAATATTTTGCCCTCTGACTACTCCATTTTACGGATTCCTCAATCTATTATAATTTATTCCCATATAGATTGGCGTACTAAGCAATGTCTGAGGATATTCATGTTGGGAAAATTCATGATGATGTTTGATCTTTGTTTTCTTCTGTTATACGTAAATAGTACCAGCTATATTAATACCCTACCTATATTAATAAAATTTATTAATCGTCGATCAACAGCAAACTGGCGAGTCATCAACTGATGAGTCTTCGCCTAAATTTATTAGAATTGGTTCTTGCTCTCTTATGTTATCCAAAGTCACATCCCTTTCCCAATCCGATAATATTAATCGTTTGGTGTTTTCCACCACATTTGCCCAATTTCAGGTGTCACTTAATTGCAGGCATTCTTTAGCAATTCGAGCATCTTTTTGGCTGTAAATGGTGGGCTCGTGTTATTTCTGGCAGCATATCCTTTCACTTGTGCCCAAATAAGTTCTATGGCGTTATATTGGCGGTGGTATTGCGGAAGTCTGAGAACTGCGTGACCGTGTTCAGCTGCGATTTCAGCCACAACGTACAGAGGTTTCTGTTTTTTAGTTTTTTAAATGTTTACCAGTTAACACTTCAACATAGATTCACAAGCCAGTTTATGATATCTGACTTTTTGTTGGCTTGCGTTGGCATTTTATTCAACTGGTGAGAGTGATATGGTGCGTTATCCATGATGATAACAGTTTTTACAGGTTCTTCTAGTCCCAGCAGTAAGTCCTTAAACCAACCTTCAAAGACTTCAGAATTCATTTCTTCATGGTATTCCACGGTATTTTTTGATTTAAATGCTAGCAAAGCTCCATCTACAAAACCTTTTTTACTTCCTGCATGACAAACGATTAATCTTTCTCCTTTTCCTATAGGTACTTTCGAGGTAGACGCAGCATTATCATCAGTCCAGTACCTCGACAAAGTGTGGTTAGCATTAAACCACGTTTCGTCGATAAAAATTACGTTTTCCCAGTCCTCTATTTGTTTTGCATCCTTCAAAAAGTTACACCGGTCTAGGGCAATATCTGTGTGCTCCATAAAAAGTTTTCTTTTATTCTCTTTTTTAAATAAAAATGCAATTTCTTTTAATTCTTTTGCTAACGAAGAATTCAGCCCACGAAACAAACCACAGTCCCGGAGCGATATTGTCAACTTCTTTTACGTTGGGATACTCACGCAAGCGTATCACCAACTCCTTCGATTGTCATCTCAATACATTTCCCATTTCCCTTATAGTCCAGTCATTTAAGCTTAAATTAGGTAAGAATCTCGGAATTCGAGATACCCAGCTGTAAGTCTGTAAATACTTGTATATTGACATTTTATTGTACATTGATATTAGGCATTTTAGAATGACCTACCAGACAACATACACTGGTTGCTCTAGTTTGCTCATACGCCCAACAACCTCCTGTGTACATGTGAAAAAGCAATCGTGAAAAGCATTTTTCCTATGACGCATGCTTGTCACAGTTTTCACTGAACATCATTTTGACGTACCTATGTTCAAACCTAAGTTATTTGACAAAAGAGTTTTCATGTCTTTTTCATTCAAAACTTTTTGACGCCATTTAATTGTATCATTTTCTTCTACAATATTAGCAATACAAAAATAATAAAAATAATTATAGTTCTTGATGTAATAATTAATTTGTTGAGATATTAAGACCCAACAATGATAATGACAAAATAATGATAACAGTTTTTTTATTCGACGATGGTGTCATTAACCGATTCAAAAATCGTTCAATGTTATGTGGCTACAATCACTAGTTCTGGACTTTGACATCTATCAAAAATACATTTAAAAGATGGAAATACCATAATGTTTGAACCAGAACATAATAAATAACAGTTGACAATCATTAATAGTAGATTGTTTTACAAGGGACTAAACCATCCCATTATATACGAGGTTGTTATACTCCCGAGCTTAGCGAGGGAGGATGACAAGACCGAGTTATAATGGGTGGTTTTGGCCCGAGTAAAACACTCTACTTTTCACTTCGATTGCGAGAAAATAAAACAATTCCAAATTAGTCAATTATCAGAAATTTTATTAAAAATTAAATGTGCAGTTAGAGCAATTTTGAATGTTTAGTGATATGTTTTTCCCGGGCAATTTTATTTCGGTTCTCTGTGATTGGGATGTGATAATATTTTGAGTTGATTGTTGTGGAGTAAAAGTTGGAGAGACTCGAATCATGCTTGAGTTTCCTGCATTATTAAGATCTGAGTGCGGCTTCAGCTGAGTTGACATATTCATCCAATCCCGCGATGTAGATGCTTGGGGTTCTGTAATGTTTGGTAGAATATTGATTCCTTCCATAATCCGCTGCGTGACGTGATACTTGTTTTGTATAGAGTCCTCTATATAACCTTCAGCCACTTGATCGGACCTCCATCCACCGTGGCGTTTTAATGTCGTTATATTAGCACCAGAGTCCGCCAACAGAGTCGCGGATGTTCTGCGGAAACAATGGCCCGTGTAGAGTTCCGGATTTGGTAAATTTAGATAAGTGGCAATATCTTTAGGCAAGTTACCAAATTTATTTTTGCCTATGACTTGCCTTGTGCATTTACCATTTTGATAATTTAGAAAAAATCTTCTCGTTGAAACATTAGTGGGACGTAACTCCTGATAGGCTTTAACTATATTAAGGTATTCTCCACTGATGACAAATTTACGCTCTTTGTTTGTTTTCGTGTTCGGCAGACTCACAGCTTGTAGGTTTGTATCCGTTTCTACGTCTTCTAGCGTTATATTGGCAAGCTCTATTCCTCTACATGCACCGCTGATTCCATAAATTAAAGCAACCTGTTGAACAAAAAAATAAGTGTGTTAATAATCGTAATAACCTAGGTACATAATTTAGGTATGTAGGTAGGTATCTATTTATTTAGTTTGAGTAGAGTACATAAGTAGGTTACCTTTGTTGCCAAGTATTGTTTATTTGGAGCGTTATTTAAAAATGTTTCGATTTCTTGTGTCGTCAAGACTTTAGATTTTTTTGCCTTGTATCCAGTGGACAATTTCTTCAGTAAAGCCGTTAAATTTACATATTTTTTAATATCGACATCGTGTCTCGTTTTTAAGGTCATTCTTAACATTGAATATGTGCTCCAAAGAGTCGACGATTTGAATTTTTTCGATAATTCATCAAAATAAGTGAGAAAAACCCCTTCTGTAAAAGAATCCACACGTTTCTCATCTCTCCATTTCATAAAATTTTCGTAACTCTTTAAATATATTTCACGTGATTTTGTCGGCAACAGATTCATAATTATTTCTTTGCCCTTTTCTTCCATTTGCATATTAGCATCTTCACTATCACTTGATGACATTTTTCACGTTCACAATTTGAAAGTTAAAGTCAGGAAGTTAAACGTAAAAGTTTGTGATTTGGAATGAAGAAAATTCTAGAGATTTAGCGCCAATACCATCTTTTTTTTAAAATCTCTATACCTTCAATAACCCTCAATGAAACAGTTCGCATTCTACCGTGAAGGGAAGAATCAACCTTCATAAAACATCACCAAGACGGTTCTATTTTCAAAAAAAAAGATTGACGGAGCACCAAGAAGTCGAGTTTTTATATAAGAGAACGAATGCTTTGTACGGGCTGATGATTTTAGACAAAAATTAAAAAGAAAAAATACTTTTTAGCCCTAGGTATTAAACTCGAGTTTTAGGCCCGCTAAGCTACACTATTATGATACACTTTTTGAGCAAGAGAAGTGAAAAAATATTTTTTTATTTGTCCACCACTTCACTTAGAGGTATTCGCGCAAACTGGTAATTCGCACGAACTTTTGACAGCAGAATAATCTGAAGCCACTGCTTTTTCTGGTGGAAAATAAAGCAACTGCTTAAATTTTTTTATATTTAGTGGGGCGCCATTTTTAGTCTTCGCACCAGTTAAAAATGTTAATAGGACCGGCACTGTCTGCATATATAAAAAGTTTGAACGATATATATACATAGATAGAATAGAAGTTTAATGACGACTGATTCTGCCCCGTTTCGTTCTAATTTTTTTAACATGTAGCTGTAACCAAAGCAGAGGCTCGATCACGAAGACTATAGAAAATGTATCGTAGTTCGAAGACGTAAAATTTTCGCCAATGAGAAAGCATAGATTCAAAATAACGCTGTCGAAGGCCAACATTTTCGTTATGCTAATGACACTCAGGTACTATAAGGTGAAATATCGAAAGGTGTCTCAGATGGACCTTTTTCCACTGCGCTACAGAGATTGTCAACATAGTGTGAGTAGTGAATACCTAATCATAATTGATTGCCTTCACCTTATTTTCCTAAATCTGATTAACAAAACTGACGGCAGGCTTCACATCACGAACTGTCAAATTACGAACTTCATGTGGAACTTTGAGCTTTCGTTTGATTAAACCTCAACAACCACAGAGGTTTGACAACCTCTGTGGCGCAGTGGGCGAAGGTCCGCCTGTGACGCAGAAGGTTGCGGGTTCGATTCCCGCCGCGGGACAAATGTTTGTATATTCTGCAGATATTTGTCTCGGGTCTGGGTGTTTTCTATGTATGATATATGTATGTATTTACAACAAAAAAAGTATATTATGTAATATATCAATCATGTGGTTCCCATAACACAAGCTCTGCTTAGCTTGGGGCTACATGATGCTGTGTGATAGTTCAGAATTATTTATTTATTTAAACATTAAAATAAATTTTGTACACAATCAAGAACAATAAATATTTTTTCCTAAATTTTGGGGTAAATTATGTAAGTTGGTAAACATATCATACACGTAAATTTTTCACGATGACATTGACATTAACATAATTATTTCAGCAAGGACAGCGAGAGCAAAACAAACCAGTTTTTAGTTTTTTTTTCTACTTCTTCTTTTTCTTTTTTGGTGTGTTCTAGGGTCGTAGGTAATCCCCGAGTTTGCCAATGACAGTATTTTACTAGACTTAAAACAAAAATGCGAAGATCTGAGTAAAATAAAATGTTCGGTTTATAAACGGGAGTTTCGAACAGAATTCATGTTAAAAGTTGATCCATTTCTGTAACAAGCTTTTTTTTCTACTAACATAGCTAGCTCGCATCTAGCCACCATGCCAGCTGATGCCGGTGTCTAGATGTGGAGCTGCAGTGCTGCTTGCCTCTGCTCCTAGAAAACGGTCTTCTTTTAGAGCAAAAACAAAAGTTACATGTATGTTGCTGATTTTATTACCAATAATCCAAATATACCGTCTATCTAATCTTATTAATTTAAAATTATTTCCAAAGATTGTCTAACATAATTTAGATAAAGAAAAAAAAAATTTAGACGAACACTCTGGTGTAGTTTAAGTTAATTTAAATTATGTAAGTAGTATTTTACTTTTTTATTTCCTTAGTTTTAAATATTATTGCTCTAATTTTGTTTTGTTTTCTATTTAGTGTGTTTAGCTGTTGTCGTGTATTGCTTAATTATAATGTAAATGCTGTGCATGCCTGTTATTGGCACACATTCTATAGTATTATGAATATCAGTGTTTTACAAAATGCTCATTATGTGTACTATTGGCTTTGCCTAATAAATAAAATAAAATAAAATAAAATAAAATAAGAAATAGAAAAGTATCAATAATAATGTATTATTATATACAAGGCATATACAAGGGTCTATTTCATTATAAAATTAGGCTATTGGGACACAATGAATTACCGATAGACTTTTCAATGTTATGCGTTTGTACTTATAGTACAAAAAAAAAAGTTAAAAGTGGAGAGAAAGCGTAAAAGTAAAATTAAGCTGAAGTTACCAACTTGGCAAGAAACTGGTAACTGTGAAAGATTTGTTGATGTGATTTTCCTCGTATTTTCCAAGCAGTGTTGCCGAAAGTACGGCAATTACCGTTTTGTACGGCAATCAGGCCTCCAAATCGCATGATGTATGGCATACGGCAGAGTGGCTACTACCGGACCATAAAATACGGCAATTCCGTGACGAAACTTTTGACATCAACAAAACGTGTCAGAATCAGAATCACTGTCTTTTCTTTATAGAAAAAAATATGTTCCTTGTTTCAAATTGTCTAATAATATAATCTGTTAGTATCACTATCACAGTGACTCAATTGTATTCTTCAGAGGTAAAAGATGGGACACCATTTTTTTTATCTTGAACGACGGCTGTGTCATTTTTATTAAATTTTATTTATTTGTGTTTTTCTAATGTATATCGATTTTTATTAATGGTATTTTAACCGTTATACGTTAGTAATATGACACAAGTATTAGTGAAATGGAATAAATATTTGGACTGGAATTCTGATGAAGAAACCTCCAATATCAACGGTACGCTATTGGCTAAAAAATGCATTCAAAGAGAAATGCATTTAAACTGTTTCGAATATCAAGCCCACCCGTGAAACGATTGCGAGGATTAAAAATTCCCTTTATCTGGGTTTTAAAAGGATGACGATTGTAGTCTTGTGCATTTAATGTGACAAGAAGATTAGTAAATTTAAATAGTTACTTAGGTTTTAGTCTGTTCAAAATAAGTTGTGTAAAAAGTATGGTAACTTTTGTAAGAATACGGCAATTTCCCCTTTATTGTACCAAAATCTAGGCAGCGGCAACACTGCTTCCAAGTTGCCAAAATTGCTAATGACATGCAAAATTGATACGGCAACACCGTTATTTGGCGTCCATCTTTATTACTTGATGTGTTGTGTTGTGTTGATAAATCGTAATTGTTGCAAAATTATTGCCGTTTTATCTATAAACACCTCGTAGAATATTCCAAGCAATAGCTTTAGCACTAATCTATTTTTTGGCACACTACCTCGGTAAGTTACGCGCTATTACAATACATTTTACTAAAGTGTCACAGTATCGCTATCGTTCGCTCAGAGTTTCACTGGTCCTGCTATTGACCTAGGTGCTAATGAATCGTCCAACCTCCTCTTGTTTTCATCAGTTTTCTTCCGAGAGATTTACTTTGGTCCTAGTGCACTCGTTGGGTAATTAATGCTATTCCGTTGTGCCTGCAGATGAAGTGTGGAGATGGATAGATTGAACCAGTTGCGCGGTGTGGGTGAGACGGGCGCGGGCCGAGCCGCCGACGCGACTCTCGACACCTCGTCTCCGCCGAGCGAGGCCTTCATGTCCGCGAACGAGAGCTCCAAATACTTTTCCCTCTCAGACTCCACATTTGACATCACACCCATCAAAGATGTCTCTCTGGCATCCGCAGCCTCCTCCCACGAAGCCGACCACACCATGACAGATGAGCTCATTTCCAACCTATCACCGATCACCAAAAAAGATGTTATGTTAGAGAGCTTCAAAATCGGCAAACAGATCGAGGCAGCTAACATTTTATCAGGAGGTGTTAATATATTCGATGACAATGATAATTCGTTCGATGGTGATGAGCTTGTGATAGATGACAATGTTGATATGGATGATAAGTCGAACCTTGAGAAAGAGTCTCACTTGGATGATAGTACTTTGGTAGACAGTCCTGTGGACGTGGCCAGTAAGGATACGGAAGTGGTGTTGCAGATAGATGGGAAGAATGTAGATGCCATTGACATTGGGAACGGGTTGTATCTATACCGCAAGGCTGGGCAGGAGGAACTGGCTGCTGTACAGATAATCACTGAAAATAAGCAGCAAGCTCCCAGCTTCAAGTTCCTGAAAGTTCGGTGAGTTATTATTAGAAAGAGGCGAAGGTTCGCCTTAGATCCAGAACCTTGCAAGTTCGATTCCGGCTGCAAGACAAATGTTTGTATTCTAAAAATATTGGTGTAAACATTGGCAAAAGGTTGCGGGTTTGATTCCTGCTGAAATCCGCATACAACTAATAAATAAATAATGCGGGATGTAATCACACAGCATCATGTAGCCCCAAACCAAGCAGGGCATATATTATGGGAGCCACATGATTGATATACTACACATATAATTTTTTTTTGTTAATACATATCATACATAGAAAACACCCAAACCCAAAACAAATATCTACACAACATGCAAACATTTATCCCGCAGCGGGAATCAAACCCGCAACCTTCTGCGTCTCAGGTGGATCTTCGCCCACTGCACCACAGAGGCCTTCAAGGAGAATTTGTTCTTTCTCTGATTTGCATGTGAATCTGCGGGCGGGAGGGCGGTGCATGCGTATGCATTTTGTGGAACTTGTCAGAGAAAGTTAGCGGAATTTGTACTAAATATTTTGTCTTGTAGAATATATTGTAATGGATTTCCGCAAAGTCACGCCTGAGTCAATTAATTATTTTCTGATGTATGTTCACTTTTTGATGAATGTTCATCGGTATCTCTTCAATTGTAAACAAAATTATTTTTTTGTTTAAAAGAGAATACTTCACAAGTGGTCCCATATAAATTTTATTCCTGCGGGATTGGTACTTTTCCCGGTAAACTCAAAAAAACCTCATCCTCACTTGTAATTTTCGCCCTATGATCACCAGTATCTCCGTCAATGTGAACCGATTTTCAAAAATCTTTAGGGCAAGAGGTAAGAAGTGATTTATTTGAAGTCGGTTTATTTTTTGTAAAAAGTTTATTTAATGTATAAACTGACTGTAAGTCTTATATCTAAAAGTTTGTATATAGCTAAATTTAGATCCCTACAGTCAAATCACAGCCATAAACAATGTCTTATGAGCTAACTTACTTAATAATATTTTATTAATTGCTTATTAAATTAAACTCTTATTATTTTCTCAGTGAGAACGCTGAAGGCAACTTGGAAGTGTATGAAGAATTTGAGATAGAAGTTTCCAAAGATGTGGTGAGTTGATTTATAAGTTAATTTTAAATGAAACTAGCGACCCGCCCCGGCTTCACAGTGGTTTATTTGTACAATCTTGCTCTTGAATCACTGTCTATAAAAAAAAACACATCGAAATCCGTTGCATAGTTTTAAAGATCTAAGCATACCTACATAGGGACAGACTGCGGGAAGCGATTTTATTATATACTATGCAGTGAAGTGATGATGGTAGCACAGTGTGATTCTGTTCTGTCTACTCCACCACACCACACCTGCCTATATCAGTCCAGTGCTGGACATAGGCCTACCCTAATAAATAGGGACATGCCCATAATCCCCACACTGGGCATGTGGGTTGGGGATCATAGGTTACAACTCGCACGGGCGACGCTGCTGCTCGTCGGAGGCCAGGGGATTTAGCTGTGCAGGTGTTAGGCTGCGCTCTGCCGCAATCAGCCGCCGCCAAAGCCCCATTTGTTAGTAAGTAGGGTGCACCACGGGCAGGGGAGGTTGGCTTGGGTTCCGAAGATGGGGGTTGGAACCCCAGACATCCTGGACTTTTTACTTATGATATGATATTAAAAAGGCGAAAATTAACTTGGATGATCAGCTAAGGAGATCACCAAAGATAGCCATGCCACAAGCAATTGTAGTAAGTTTGTAAGAATGTGAAAATGCAAGAAGTTTGTTTTCCTTCATCCCTAAATTATAAAAAGATTCACCTGAAATTTTGTTTCGCCCTTGCTGAGCTACTATTACTTCGTTCTATTATTCTAGATGCAATAGTTGAACCTGATTAATTTGATTTTCATTTTGATTCCAAGATGGTATTTTTCTAATAATGATTATGTAATTTCTTGAATTTCAGTTTATTTTATTTATTCAAGAACAGTACTACCTTGTAATTTATAGCTCATGTTAGCTAAAAAGAAAACCATAGTGGTGTAGTGGCCCTGTCAATTATTCTAGTTGATATACATTTCTGAATAAATACTATCTATTTATAATTTTAATTTCAGCCTGTAAGTGACGCCAAGCCAATAGTGAAGAGCACTCCACATGTGCCTATCAAAGATATAAGTAAAGTAACAAGCGAGCCTAACAAAGCTTCTGAGAAGAAAGATAAGACACCTCCTAAAGAGGCATCATCAACATCAACAGCAGAAGACATAACTGAAGTTAAAGAGGCAGAATCAAAATCTGAACTCAATTTTAATGGGAAGATGATGAAGTTCAGTGAATCTAGGAAGTCTCCTGTTGTAGGTAGCTTTACTCCAATGACGTATCATTCCACTCCTAATAAAGAGGGAAAACCACTCACTAAAACTATGGTGGATCAACAATTACATCCAAGCAGGCATTCTGATAATGTCAAGAAAACTATTGAAGTACACACAGATAGCCAAAAGAAAGTAGCAACTGAAGAGACTAAAAAAGCTGAAAGTCAAGTGATGAAAATTGTATCTGATAATATTGTCACTAAAGAAACATTAATAGATCATGATACTGTAAAAAGTATTGAGATATTAGAAAAGCAACATAAAAAACTCTCTATAAAAGATGATTCAACTGATGTTCAACATAAAGGTAAAGCAGATGATTTGAAAAAAGATAAACTAGATAATATAGTTGAACCCTCGAAAGTGCTAATTATTGATAAGCCACAAGAAAATAAGGTGGGCCCAGCAACATCAGAAGCAATTGAACTGAAGAAATCAGGAAATGCAGGTGATGTCTTTCCACCAAAACTTAAAGATCCAATGGTAACAAAATGCATAGTAGATGTAGAAAACAGGAATACGACAACTGATGACCTGCTGGAATCCTCTAAAATAAGTGAAACATTGAAGCCAAATACTGAAAATTTAAGACTTGTAAGCAGTAGCATTTTGAAAAAAGTAAAAGAAGATTCACAAAAGGTTACTACAAGTAATGATGATTTAAATAAATCTGCTGTTGAATGCAACAGGCCACAGTCTACCACTGCAGACCAAACCCTGGATAAAGAAAGAGAAAAAGTTAAGGAAAATGAACAAAAAGTTAAAAAAACTTGTGAAAAAGTCCCAGAGGCTGCAAAAAGCAGCACAATGGAACAGCAGAAAGAACTAACTAAAGAAAATGTAACTATACCAGAAAAGGAATCTACTGAAATATTGAATAGTACTTTCTCAAAACAACCAGAGAAAATTGAAGAAACAAAAAATTCTAATGCTGGTGATAAAATTCAGGCAGTGGAAGAAGGCAAGACAGCAGTAGTATCCAGCATTTCCTCGCGAGAGTCTACATCTAAAGTATTTGAGGATACAGAGAAAAAAGATATAAATATTGACGAACTTAAGAAACTGGAAGCTTCAAAACCAGTAACAGAGGCTGTCAAAAGTTCTCAACTTTCAAAATCAACCAAACCTAACACAGAAATGACAACAGAATATACAAACCTTACTGCTAAGGAAAACAAAACCAAAGAAGTGTCACAAACTAAACAGTTGGACCAATCAGAAAAAAACAGTGAATCTGTTTCCAAAATTGAAAGGTCAAATTCAGTTACAAAAGGCAATGAGCCTAAAACAATTTCCCAAACAAGCAGCAACCAGCAAGATAAGCTTAGTCAAGATGCCAAATTAATAGTTAATCCAGTATCAAACGTCGATATTCCAACCACGTCGACAGCCGGGAAGATAAATATATCTGAAGATAATAAAGAAACCAAGGCATTTTCACAAACAAATAAGTTTATTTCTGTTCCAAAAGGAGTGAAATTAAAGATTGTCTCTAAACCTGGCGCGTTGAATCCTATTGAAAAGAAAGAAGAACAGACAGCACTTTCACAAATTGATGGGGAAATTCAAACTGCAAAACATTTAAAGCCTAAAACTTACACCGTAACGTCTACCTCTAGAAGTACTGAGCACAGGGTTGGGCCTAAAATTGACCATGTGCATCCAGCCATTAAAGGAATTGAACTCCAAACTGTTTCCAAAACTATTCCGCTCAATCAAGTTCCAAAAGGGGTAGAACCCAAAATTTCTAAAGCAGATAAACCTGATCCCAATGCACATAAAATTCCAAAAAATAAAGCTGTTATTATAACGTCAAATCAGATCATTGTCCCTAGCAGAGTTGAATCTCTTGTTAACAAAGAAATAAACATTCCTCAAGTAACATCTAAATTAGACGCAAAGGCTTTGAATAACAACCATTCTGCAGTTCCGTTCGGTAAATGGACAGATGCGAATAGGCAAGAGTTCTTGAACAAATTCAAAGAAATAAAAGTTCCCGCAGCAAGCAATACAAAGCAAATAAAAAATTCGAATGATTTAAACAGAATAGATGTTCTGAAAAAGATTGACAGCCAAAGATCTAATACCGCTTCTGCTAAGGCTCAGGACAAAGCGAATGTAAAAGATTCTGTATTTTCTTCTAAAATACCCAAAGCTGAAACAAAAATACCAGTAAAGAATGAAGGTCTCAAAGTAATACCTAAACTGGTTGATGCTAAAGATGAATTAAAACCAGAAATTATTGAACCAGTATCATCTACTTTAACTAGTAATGTTGGTACTTCTGATGTTATTATTCCGGAGGCAGAGGAAAGAAGAGAGGTTAATTTCAATGACTTGATTGGCAAGGCCATTGTCGACATGCTTAATAGACCTGGTCCAATGCCTATGACAAGAAGTCCTCTCGATGAACCAAGGTCAGTCGATAGAGAAGCCCATGGTACTCACTCAGTTGCAAATACTGAGTTGCAAAATTTAACTATTGATCACCATAAGTTGAAAGCAGACCAAGAAAAGCTGAATACAGATCAGCAAAAACTTAAATCTAATCAACATAAGCTGAATAATGATCAACAAAAGCTGAATATTGAACAAAAGATTGATGAGGATAGTAGTGGTTCATTAGACGATATTGAAATGAAAATGAATGAACTACACGGAATACCATTCGTCGAAAGGCCTCCACATGAATTGCCCAAAGTGTATAAAACGTATAGCAAAGATGCAAAACAAAGTAAAGGCGCGAAAAAAATGCTGCCTGCTCCAAGTAAACCAAGTCTAGTTCAAAATAATATAATAGATTTGGAATCAGATGAGGAAGTAATAGAGCACGAACCGATAACTGGTGATATAGACTTAAACAAGAAAAAAGAATCAAAATTACCGGCTCCTGTGAAAGCTAACGTTTCTGAGAACAAAACTGTTCCTAAAGAAATTCAAATGGGACCAGCTTCCGTGAAAGCTAACGTTTCGGATAATAAAACTGCTTCCAAAGACATTCAGAAGGAGCCAGTTATAACTGAGACTGACTTCGATAAGTTTGCTAGAAGAAATTCAATGACTTACGAAAACTGTTTGACTGTTAAATTCGAAGGAAAAGAATCGACTAATGTGGTCCGTACTATAAAAGAAACGGATCCTGCCAAGAATAATCCTAGGAAAGATATCCGAATGGACTCTAAAGTTTCTCTGAAACAAACAACAACTCATTTCAATTTAAGCAAATATCCTAATACAAAGTTTGGAGCAGTGCCTGAAGATCCTAACAATAAAAATTACCAGTCTAAAATACACACCGCGTACCAATCAGCTTTGACTGCGAAACGCCAAATGGATCGTCCTATTTCAATCATTGAAGATAAACCGGTGAAAGTGGTATTCATGGATGCAAATTCAGAGTTTGTTCCGAATCAATTAAATGTTCAAGGAAAGGAATTATCACCTGCTAAAAAAGCAGCCATTGAATCCACAACCATTCCAAAATCTGTTAACTCAGACGCGACAGATACGATTGAAGATAAGCAGCACGAAGATGCCAAAACTAAAACTAAACATCAAAGAAAACAGGTTTTGACTCCCGTGGAAACTCCGGAGTTGGAACTCGTTCAACCACGCGAAGATGTATCACCAAAGAAGAAACGGAAAACTGATGACAATAAAACTGAAAAGACCCTAAAAAATCTAGTTCATAAGAAATCTTATTTATTAGGTCGTACGGTGCCTGACGATAAAACAGCGCCGGAAGATGTGACTGCAACTTTCAAAGAGACAATAAATCGTACCGAAATCGTGCCTGAACGCAGCGCAGTATCAGCTATCGATAGTTTAGTGAAAGCTGCAGAGCTGTTGGAGAACCAATCCGTTCAGTGTGCCTCTCCCAGCTCTGATTCTCAACAGAATACCCCCGTCAAGAGGGGCAGAGGGCGCCCTAGGAAATATCCGTTACCAGAAGGCACTAGTGATAATAAAATCACAAGTCCTAGCCCTCAGAAGAAACCGAGGCTAATAGACGCTAAACCTGTCAAACATGATCAAATTTCAGACGAAGATAGTTCAGACGAGGAACAAATGATAAGAGAGAACTGGACAATGGGTAAAATTAATGAGAACATTGTTTGCCCAATATGCAACAAGTTATTTAGATCCGAAAACGTGGTTTTCAAACATGTAAAACACTGTACCGGGGTCTCACCGACCAGATCCGATTTAGAGAAACGTAGCCCGCGTAGAAGAAGACACTCGAGAGAGTCAGACAAATCGATCGGGAGTCAATCCGAGGATATGGATTTCGAAGAAAAATCAAATAATGTGAAGACATCACCGAAAAAACGTGAATCCAAAGAATCTTCCCATAAATCTGATGAGATTGATATAATTGTCATAGAAGATACGCCTGTCAAAGAACAGGCAACTGCAAAAGAGCCAAGTAAGAGTACAACCGCCGAGGAAAAACAAGCAATGCCTAAACTCACTAAAGAAGTAGAACACACAGATGAAACAAAAGAAGATTACAAAAAAGTCTCTGAAGGAAAACCTATCAAAGAGCAAACTCTTAAAGAAATTGCTGATGAACAACTTAAGACAAAACAGTTAACTGAAAAAGCTCAAGAAAAGCTTGGTAAGCCGAAAGAAGCTACTGAAGAGAAACCAGAAAAGACGAAAAATTTGGTGAAAAATTCTGTGCAACAGTCAAGCAACCTAGTCTGCGAGTTCTGCGGCAAAACATTCAGACAGTTGTCATATCTTGTACATCACAAACTACAGCACAAGAAAGAACAGCTAAAGAAACTTGATGCAAAGCTGACTGCAAAGTTACAGGTGTTTAGCTGTGAAGTTTGTAAAAAAGAATTTAGGAAACTGCACCATTTAGTGCAACACAGGCTTATTCACAATCCCGAAGTACCCACACGTACTACACGAAAGAGTTCTTCAGAGCAAAGCGAGAACAAAATCAAAGAACTGCCTGCGCCTAAACAGAGTGATGATACCAGTGCAGGCTTTCGCTGCGAGCCTTGCGATAAATCGTTTCGAAAGCTACACCACCTGGTTGAGCATAGAGAGACCCATGATGGCATAAACAGGCAAAAAACCGGCCAAACGGCGACGCAACCAACTATAGAAAAGCCGCCGCCACCACCACAGTGCGAAGTTTGCAAAAAAACATTCAGGAAGCTTCATCATCTGAGCGAACATAAAGAACAACATCATGCAGAACAAGTAGAAACAAGTTCTGAGAAATCTGACGATAAGAGTGTGCAGAGTTCGCTATCAACGAGAGATATCATACACGAATGCTCCCTCTGCTATATGGTTTTCCCTAATGAACATTCTCTCAATAAACACTTCGTTATTTGCCAGCAAAAGAAAAAGCGGCAATCTAAGGCAAAAGACAAACCCCAAAACGTGGAAAACGGAACTGACGTAGTCGAGGAAGGCACAGAGGATGGTATGGACGCAGAAGGCGCGCCCAAAATTATTGCAGAGGAAATTATAGACGACGATGAAGATGAAAAAGAGCATAAAATCGATAATGTTGTGCCAGAAAATGTCGACAAAAAGAGAGTCAGTGAAAAACCTAATATTGAAAAGATAACTGAAGAAGTAAATCGGGTGGAAGTTGCTGAAATTCCAATGCCGAAAGAAAAAGTAGAAACTGAAGTAAAAAGCGCTCCTTCTAAACGAGATCTTCCAATATCAGATGATAGTTCAAACGCAAAGAAAGTTGTCCCGGAAAAAATCAAAAAGATCGATGACCATCAAGTTAAGGCTAGATTGCCGAAGAAAACACCTGCTAAGGACAAAATTACTCCAACTGTGACTAAGAGACAGAAGAGTCTAGCTCCATTGCCAGATCTTCCTGAGAGCGAACCGATCAAGTCTAGTGACGATGATGAAGTGCGATACATGATCAACCCCAACTTCAAGGTCGACGATACAACCGAAGGAAAGGTCTTCATGAAAGTTCGCTCAAATAAACGGAACTCGCTACAAATCGAACGGCCTAATTCAAAAGATCTAGTGACTAGAAGAACTTCTTTGCAACATCCTCCCAAAATTCCGCGGCTGAAAGCAAAGGCTGTCGAGCCAAAAGTTGTGCCAACTGTAACTAAAAAAATCAAGACTATAGTAGAAGCTTCTACAGATTCTGATGATAGCGACGTGAAGTACGCTTTCCCAGAAACATTAAAAATGGAAACGTCTAAAACAGAAGGACAGAAAGAAAAGAAAGTTCCACGGAAATCTCTAGCTGAGAAACGGAAGTCACTCTGTGGAATAGCGAAGCGCAAGTCGATGGGCCAAGGGATCTCCAAGCTCAAAGTCAACCCCTCTCCGATCAGAATCATCAAACGACGTGAGTATAATATTTGTGTGTTAAAACTAATTACAGGTGCTGATCATAAAGGGCGTATGGCCATAATCCCCAAGCTGGGCTGCTAAGCTGGATGCGTTGAGCTTAGGACAGGGCGCAATGGCGTTCATTGGTTGGGGAAGGCCTATGTCCAGCAGTGGTATGCTATAGGCTGAAGATGATGATGATGAATTACAGGTTAACGTGTTCGTTTCTTTTCATGAGCATATCCTTATGAGGAAGGTCTATGTCCAGCCGTCGACTAAATAGGCTGGTTTTGTTGTGTATATTTCTTTGGTTCTAGTAGTTTGCATGATTAATTGCTTGTTTTTTGTTTTTCTCTGACTTACATGTTAATCTGTCGGCGAAAGGTCGTAAATAATAATCCACGTATGCATTTTGTTGAACTCATATGAGAAGGGAGTTAGCGGATTGTGCACTAAATATTATATCTTGTTGAATTATTATATCATGTGTGTAAGGGCTAAGGGTTGATTGTTTCCACCCTCTGACCTTACATGGAGAAGATGCTATGTAAGTTGATAGTTGTTTCACTCACACGGCACCAACGTTTCACTGGTAGTTCAAAGAGTTTTAGCTAGTTAATATTGAGCACGTAAAACACCAGATTCACAAGTAAAGTTAGTTTATTCACAGATATGTTAATTACAAGGTAAAGGTGACAAATCTTTCTTTGCGCGAGTAGGTCACGTACTGAATGTACTTTAAATGCTCTAAGTTTCCGTAAAAAATGCAGAGCGTTCGATACAACGTAAATCGCAGCGCGCGCAAATTACCAAAATGTATGGTGGAACAGTACAATGTGACTAAAAGAGTGATGAATATGAAGGTGATAGCATGCACGAATAGAGGGACACCGAAAAAGAGATGGATGGATTGTGTGAAACAGGATATGAGAATGAAAGGAGTTGACACAGATGTGACGGCTGATAGAAGTGAGTGGAAGAAAAAAAACATGTTCTGCCGACCCCATCTTGTTGAACATCTTATATGGCGGCTCACGAAGGAGGCTGTGTACAAAATCAGTGTTACACAGAGAGCCATGGAGCCCATGCTCGGCGTTACACTTTTAGATCGTTACCCCAATACCAAAATCCGCAAGCACACTAAGGTCCAGGACGTCAGCGAGTGGATATTGGGGCTCAAGTGGAGTTGGGCAGGACACTTGGACAGACGTAGTGACGACCAGTGGACCAGAGCGCTGACCGAGTGGTGGCCGAGAGTTAGTTACAGAAATAGGGGACGTCATCCAGCGAGACTGTGGGCGGTACCTGATTCAGACTAGCACAGGATCGTGTCAAAAGAAGGCCTATGTCCAGCAGAGGGTCGATAATAATAGTTGAAATGATGATGAATATCTTGTATGTCGAGTCTGTTGGAGCTAGAATGGAAAGGATTTTGTGTCAGAGGTTCAAATAGTTTTAATCTATATTCGTTTATAGAGTAGAAATTAATCTTGCTTGTACATTTTCCAGGAACGTTGGACGTGGAGCATCGTTGCGACTGCGGACAGCTATTCAACAGCGCGGCGCTGCTGACGCGGCACACCAGTCTCGCGCACACGCCGCCGCGGATTAGGCGTCGCCGCTCGCCGCCTCCGGAGACCAAGGTCAAACCGCCACGTAAGTCCGCCGACACCGAACCACCAAAAACCACCAGGAAATCTAGCGTGCGAAGCGAACCGTCCGCGTCCAACTCCAACGCGAAACCGACGCGGAAATCTAGCGCCAAGTCCGATACTCCCGAAACGCGCAAGTCCATCAAACCGGAATCTCAGGAGAAAAAGTCGTCCGCGAAGCCGAGGCGGACCCCCGCGCATAGAGGCGTGCCCGTCCCCGAAAGGATGCGGAAGCTGATGATGAGAAACGCGAAGTAAAGGAGTCTCCTTGTTGATGTGGATATCGGACTGATCATTCCCTTAGGGGTGATAGCATAGTTAAGATGTAAGGGAAGCGCTAGAAACGTTGGAACGCATCACGACGCTCACAAAACGTAACAGAAGGACCATTGTATAATAGAAATATTTTATACAATTTTGGCGAATTTATGATGCGTTAAATTAAACTATATTGTCTTCGGACAGATGTGTTGAATTGAAAAGTTATATTTTGTCAATTTGTTTAGAGTTAGTTTAAGAGTGAATATTTATGTTTATTGTTAGAGATAGGGATCGTCGGCGTCGTCGAGATCCGACATTGCTATTACAGTGAAACTGCTGTATTTGATACACAGATCATTTTATTGTTCATGTTCACCATCATAGTCGATAAGAATACAATTTGTTATCAGAGGTGGACTCTATCACTAGAAATACCATGCTTGATCATTCAAATGTGCAAATAAGAATGAGCTAATATTCAAAGTTGATTGTAAAAATCTAGTTTTTTAAAGAATGATACAGATTTTTATGCTTTGTTTAAGAATAATTGTTAGCTGTGAGTTTCCCCGCTTGTTACTCGAATCATAGTCCAATTTTACAAACAAACTAGTAAATTCTTATCAATCTGTTACAGTGAATTTCACAAGTTCATATTAGGAAATAGTTTAGTCTGTAGGTTTACTTTAAGCATCTCAAAAGCTTTTGTGCATATAACATGCAACTCCTCAATCTCCCTATCGAAAATCTAGTTTAACTTTAACCCAGTAATGCCCGAATTATATTTTTTTTAGTTTTTGTTTATTTAGTTATCGAATATTGTTTTATTAGGGGTTTTTATATATATCATATAAATATTATTTATTTAAATATATTAGAAGTTAGAAAAAAATTACGTGTCCAAGTGGACACGCTAAGCGCTTTCAATAGCAAAAAAGTTTGATCATATCCTACCTAGTACAAGGTGATAAATAAATAAAAAATACTATTACAGAGCTTTTATTTAGAGTTTCTGATGGTACAAGACAAAGCACAAACCCACATCGCACTTCATACACTCAGTCCTAACAGAAGAGTTCTTAGATTTGCAGTTCGGCCCTACGCATCTTCTTTTTTTGGTGCACTTCCGCACATAGTGGTTCATCCCATCGAACCGCACTGCATTAGCCAGTCTGGATGTGGAAGCGCTGGGTCTTCCTGCACCTTTGGTGGCTGTCCCATATTTTTTTAAATAGCTAAGGACGATTTCTCTGCGAAACTCTAGCTGGGGAATCTTGCTCTTTTTTTTTGTAACTGCCACGCATTGTGAATGCAAGCGTCCAGCATCCTAACATGTCAATAATTCCGTCATCAATAAACAGTTCAAACTGTTCGACGGCAGACTTGTCACCAGCATTGTCATTTACGATCTCTGGAAATGACCCCAAAATGGGCTCCAGTTCTCCTTCGATCCATGTTCTTGTGCTTCTACCACAAAGATCGTCAAAACAACGAGCAGAGTCGAGAGTTTGGTTTCTGAAATGAACCTCGGCATCAGCTACTAACTGTCGAGGATTCAAATTCTCGGCTCTCCCTCAACTATCTTCATCACCTGAATCCTCGTCCGTCAAAATTGCTGGATCCGGAGGTGCAATAAAAATAGATTCCGGTATCAGAGGATCACCGTCGCTATTTTCATCTTCTCAGAGAATATCAAGAACTTCGTTGACGGTGCAACTTCCCCTAAAATGGTTGAAATCGAAGAACCTGAAAATAATAAAATTTACTTTATAATGCTATGCCTAAAGCTTAGCGTGGTCGAATGGACACGGTAACTTTAGTGTAAGAAAAAAGATTCAAAATCAAAGAATTGCGATATTTTACTGCTATGTATAGATAAATAAATAATACTTTCGTTATTTCGCACGAAAATAAGATGTAAAAACACAATAAATTCAAAATAATATTACTTACTCTCTTCTTGGGTCCATTTTTTTACAAGTTCTCAAATTCGCGCCAAAGAAATGAGAATATCTCTGTCACAAGACTTTATATAAGTATGACAGTGGCATCTGTCAAAACTTTGAGATTTGACAGTACGCCATGAACAATTAGATAGTCGAAATATATTACAGTATTGCCATCATAGCCATTTTATTTTACCCTTATTTGTGTGGTTATATGGCCACGCTAGGCATTACTGGGTTAAGTCAAAGAGAATTTATATATATTTTTATAATCAAATAAATATTGGTGAAAGGTTTTCTATAGTTTAAATAGTACATTGAGTATTCATACAATGCAATGCTCTTGCGGGTAGGCAGACAAACAGCTTGATTTTGTACGGCAATATACCAACATAATAATTTTAATTTACAAGTTTTTTTTATGTAAGTATTATTTGTAGCTGTCTGTCTGTCTATCTTATTAGTAAGTTAGGACCAAATTAAATCAAATTCTCTGTTTGGAAATAGTAACACATAATATATTATGTATATTTTTTTTATAAGGTACATATTGTTTTTAATATTATGTTGATTGAGTACTCTCGTGACTAACATTGTAATTAATTGAAATAGCAGTTGTACCGTGCTGTCGTGAGATTTATGTTTAGAAGCATTTAACATTATCATATTATATTATGTATGTAGATGATTATGTATCATTATTTTAACAATGATGATGAAATTTTCATGAATGGGTTATAAATAAACTTTCTAAAAAGCAAATTCACTTTTTATTTCATATATCTGTATCAGGGGGATAATCGGCTAACTCTGTTGCAAACAGAAATGATTGAACCGATCCTGTTTTTGCAAACTTTGACATTTCATCCATTGAAATTCAATGAACGTCAATTGACAAACTGTTACAGTTTGTTAAAACAGGATCGGTGTCAATCATTTCTGTTTGCAACAGAGTTAGCCGATCACCCCGCTGAACCACCATACCACTTGAAACGAAACCATCCGACATAAAACTAAAGTTGTCAACATAGCTCTGAATTAGCAAGCTGAAGTGACAGTAGGCTGGCCATATCTATCCGCCGACGAGCCGATAACCGTTGGGGTAAACGAGTTCTTGAGTGGAGGACGTGGCTCGGCAAACGTAGTGCAGGATGCCCTCCGGCCAGGAAGTGAAGTGACGATCTGCGAAGGCTGGTAGACGCTGGATGCGTCGAGCTCAGGACAGGGCGTAATGCCACTCATTAGGGGAGCCCAGGGAGGGTATGTCCAGCAGTGGACTACTATAGGCTGATGATGATGAGTTGTGTAGGTATGTAGTAGTAGTTAAATTTTTGAGTTAGGTAGTTATGTTAGACTTGAGACTATAATATTTTACTCTTGAGACTGCCTACCTCATGATGATTCTTCCTACCTACCTACTACTGGCGGGAAAACAGGCTTATAATCGATATTGTTTTAATGACTGCAAGGATATTTCTGCTATTGTTTTATGTTAGTCTAAGTATATCAGGAAACCAACCTATTGATTTACCTACCCAATGTATAAATACCACCAAAAGTATGGTTAGCGGCACAGTGGATATTGAATTGCTTTAGCAGTACATACAATCACTATTCCTTATAACAAAACTTTATTAGGTAATTACTGGAATAACAAATAAGTTAACAATATTTATGGTATATTTAAATTAAATACAACTAAGTTAGCCTCTCTCGCAAATAATGTCTACAATACTAGGCTCCATTAGTTGTGGGTCCACACATCGCAGTTGTGCAGAAGCTAATGCATCTTCCAATAAAGCATTTAGTAACCTCTCATCATTCCCCATACACGACAGTCTCTGCTGTAAGAAGTGTACATCCACCTGCAACTGCTGAAGACCGTGTCGGCCAAAAGTCCTGAGTCTCACGCATTCTACCAGA
The DNA here is from genome assembly GCA_951804965.1 of Horisme vitalbata. NCBI lineage: Eukaryota > Metazoa > Arthropoda > Insecta > Lepidoptera > Geometridae > Horisme > Horisme vitalbata. The sequence goes on from OX638099.1 coordinate 2,556,703, forward strand.
GCCTTTAGAGCGACTTTCAACGCTCCATTCGATAACGCTGCTCTGTCAGCCCCGGCCGGACTAAACACCTCGATTCGTTCTGAAAATATCCGATTCAACGGCGAGAATGACGACGGAGCACGCGACCAAATCGTGCGTCTGCTTGAATCGCTTGACGGCTTGATGCTTGTAGGGAACAGTTGTGAAGCAGCGCTGTCGGCGCTGGCTAGGGTCTCGACCACTCTGCGGCATACTGCTCTTGGGCCGCGCGGTTCGGGAGCTCTGAGCCAATCACGCGCTAGAACAGACACTCTCAGCATCTGTGCTGCTGTTTGTCCAATGAAAACAACTTCAGCATCCAGTGCTGATTGGGCGGCGGTGGATAAGTGTACCATCACACTGTTGGTGTCTTTGCTCTCTATGGTCAATCCTGGGGCAGCTTCCTCAAGGAGTTTGATTAAATGGCTGTGGAGGGTGTTGACTCCAGTATCTTGCATCTCCAGGCACAATTTTGCCAGTATCAGGAGTAGCTCGAATGGAATGTTGTTATTAGCTGTTTGAACACAAGCCATCTTCTTGACCATGTCTGATAAATTGATCATTGTTTCAGAGATAATTTTCCAGCATTTGTCTGCAACTGCTTTGCCGCACCAGGGCTTCAGACCGAAGGACAAGTTGTTCTGTAGAAAAGCCATGAGATCTAGAAGTGAGGCTTGGACTTTCTGCATTAGGTATACTTGGAGAGAGTTCAGAATGTCTTTGAGATCTGCCTGCTCGGTACCTTTGCTGGCTAATGATTGCCTCACTCTCGTCAGGCTGTCTTTGAACTGGGTTTGGATGGACTGGTGTTGGATGGTAGCTTTGTGATCAATACATTGAATAACAACATCGACTGCTTTCCCTGTCATAGTATCACTTGGTATGATCTCAGACATGGCCTGCAGCTTCCTGAAGAATTTATCTAAACCTCTGATGAGAATTTCAGTGCCAGCATTCTCAGGTCTCTTTACAACTTCATCGAAGAGATGAAAAACTTGGAGCATGATTTTATCACCTAATTCTGGGATTTCTGAGTTGTCCTTGTCTTGGAACATGTCATGGTAGCAAGAAATTACCACCCCTAAGTCAGCAAGTAGTGAGTTGTTGCATTTTTCCACCCATTCTAATATATCTGTACTTTCAACCATTTCTCCTAAGGCTTGCAAGTGTCTATCAAGTCTACTTTCTGCACAGCTCAAAAATATATCATGTAGTGAAGAATCTGTTTCTTGCAACTGTCTCAGAAGTCCGACACTCTCTGCTAACTCGGAGGCAGAAGTGTCAGGGCTGAGTAATCTTTCTCGGAGAGTTTTTTTGAGTGAATATATTATTTCTGAGCATTCTGTTTGAATGCTTTGGAACGAAGGCTGGTTGCCATACTTCTGCAATACTCTCTGTGCATGAGTGTAGTCGTGGACCGCGTCGGTGTATCTCCCTTCAGTTATCGCTTTATTCAGTTGAGAAGGGAGTAGAAAAAGGAATTGAAGTTTGTCAAGGAGTTGACGTGTTCCACATAGTCTACTCACGTTATTTCCACTTTCTTTCAGCGAGTCTGATATCTGAGCACTGAAAGAAGTAATTTTGTTCATATTCTCACTCAATTTGTTCATTTCTTCTTGCATAATCTTGAAATCGGTACGCATTTTGCGAACTGTTTCGGTAGCCGATATAAACTTGTTGTAGTTCTCGTAGACCAATGTTTGCATCTCAGACTGAAGGAACTGACTCTGAGTGACTATTTCAGCTTCTTTGTCCATTATTTGTTTGAGATTTGCATGTTTTAGCAGAACATCCAAGTACATATCGGAGTTGAAGTTGTTACCGTTGATGTCGAGTGGTTTATCACCTGTTTCCTTTGGTTCCTCCATTATTAGCTATTTAGTAATAAGGAGTTATAAGATAAATTGAAAAAACCTCGGTTAACAGTGCACAACTAATTAAACAAGAAAAGCTGAAACCTGAAAGCAAGAAAGTTTGTTTTGTTGACAAAACTTGACGTAACAATTGACATTGACACTTACAAAAAACAAGTCGACCGACAGTTCTACTGCTTCTACAAAATATTTTCTACAGCTCATACCCTAAACAGAGAAAGCAATAGACGACGAGATAACGTCATCGCATTCTTTCAAGAAAGAGAACTACTTATGCGTGCTTGTGCTTCATGTAAATAAGGGAGTCCGCACTATATGATTTGCTGTCCCTTATCGCGTGCCGGTTTTTTCGTTGTTTAGCGCAACATTGCGCTAAACAAACTTTGGCAGCTAGCACCAGTTTTCGAAGATTTTGTGAAAAACTTGCTTGAAACTAAATTATTACCAGGAAAAATTATGTTTCATCTATTGTAAATCAATAATAACAAATTAATCTTATGGATTTCTCTATCAAAATGGATCGGTGTAGTGTATTTTGGTGCAAAAGTGGCAGTGATCAAAACATTCCGGATTTGTCTTTTTATTCGTAAGTATCGTACTTTTGACGAGGTATTTATTCAAAAATGGATTGATAACTAGACTTCTACAATAAATAACAACATTTAGAGCAGAAATCTGTAAGAAAATAAGCCAAAAAGTGAAATTCAATTTTGTTTTTTTTTAATTTTAATTTCATTTGAAATGAATTTGCCCCACTGCACATTAATTTTTGGCTCAACTTTCATTTATTTTTAGTGAGCTAGGCGGCTGGAACTTTTGTCACAAATAGGTCTATATCTAGGAAGCCTAAATCTAAAATGGCGTAGTGCGGAACCAAATAGTTTTTGAGATATGATTATTTGAAAATTCAAATTTTTTACTTAAGTTCGTCAAACTTGATGACATTGAGGGCAAATTTTTTTTCATCACTGAATAGCGAAAACATGGTCTTCTTCTTTTATTTATGGCCTCTGTGGTATTTTTTGGTAATTCGACATTGACAATGATATTTCTCGTTGTTTTCCTGGAATAGACAGACGGTTATTAGATTTTTTACAACCACCTGGAAATCCTTCCCGCAGCAGTAGGTTCTAGGACACCCCAACTTATCGTGGGGGTGTCCTAGAACCTACGTGATATATCACAGAACTGACGCAGATCACCCCGATGCCACGTAGTCTTGTGGTCCCTATGCGTAGATTGGATATAAAAAATGTGGAACCATAAATTCGCGTGGAAGATCCTGAGTGGAGCTAGCCCACGAGGACGAGTGGACGAAGCGACACTCAGGGCCGACGAGGTCAAATACCCGAATCAAATATCCATTTTTATGATTTGAAACTGTTTTTAAACTGATCATAGGTCATAGGTCCCTCTCCCGGTAGTGTGTTTTGGCGTATATTGTTTAATTTATTTTCTCTCGTTAACCTCAAAACTTAATTAATTTTTTCTCGGAAACTGTGAGTTTCCCCCTTTTAGTGGGAGGGTCCTCAATCCCTCCCTGCCCTTGTCCACCCCATAAGCTCATTACATTACATATAAAGAAAAGTCGTTTCATTTTATATTAGAACTTTAAATAATATAATTTCTTTGGTTCATTATTATTTGCATAGCCCGGTTTAAAGACGACGTTTTAATTTCAGGATAAACAACCAAAGGCCACGTAATTCAATGGATGGTAACTGAAAATACACCTGTATGTCTCCAGTTATGTGAATCATCCACAGTATGTATAAAAATCTTTAATTTTTAATCTATTTTGAACTGATTTTATCGTTTAAAAGCCATGTGCTATATTTGGTTAACGTTGCCAAACCGAGGTTTTAATGAATGTATAGGAAAAAAGACCACGACAACCAAAGAATTCATTATTTTTAAATATGTTGTGCTTTTAAATGTTAGGTTATTGTTATTATTATATCATACCTACAATGATAGAATTCGTTCATTTTTGTTTTGGTTTAAAACTGTTTTTTTTTATTTCAGACTAAAGAACCAGTTGTGTTATTATTTCAGACTAAAGAACCAGAGGCTACCTTAAATCAACGGATCATTCAGATTTAAAACGGATTCGGGATTCGTCAGTCACAATCACAACTGACAGCATTTTTTGACAATACACCTATATGCCCCCAATTATTTAAATCTGCCACAGTAAGTAAGTATCAAAAAGCCTAAGCTATATTTTATCAAAACCGGGTAAGTGAAACCCAAGATACTGCTTGCTTTCTCCGAAGTACCCGCAAATTTAATTAGCTAGTTGTGGGTTCAATTCCCACTGCGGGGCAAGTGTTTGCATGTTCTGTTTGGGGCTACATGATGTTGTGTGATTACGTCCTGCATTATTTATTTATTTATTTTCAATGGACTTTGGCTGACAGGAAAGAAATACTTTAATGTTAGCTCCAGTTTTCAAAAAGTTTTCACTAAGATTTTATACTAGCTTCTGCCCGCGGCTTCGCACGCATGGTACCTGGATAAAAAATAGCCTATAATGTTATTCTTGGTGTAGCTCTATATAATGTGCAATGACAATTTGTTATATAGGTACACCTAGTTAACTACCTACAAAGCCTCGGTCTGCCTACTATATAACCATAGTGCTAAATTTACCCTTAGACAGGGTTTATGTGAGATACCTTAACTATAACTTGTTAACACCATGTAATTTACTCCGGTGATCTTCTCAGATCATCTTGGTTAAGCAACACTCCAACCGGACACGACTTATATGGGCGATCTGGATGGCATTTAGATTTGGGCGCTTCCGTGCTTCAGAAGGCACGTTAAGATGTTGGTCCCGGCTTTTCAGTCGTTAGCCATGTCGGAGGCCTTCGGGTGGCCTAAAAATTCCGACGTCAGAGTTGGCCACTACTTCATACGAAGAAAAAGAAGACCAATATGTTCCATGCCTCAATTCATATGTTTCATCATCATCATCAGGAGCAGCATTAATAGCTTGTTATATTTCCCAGCCAGAACGATGAACACCTTGTAAAAGCAATAAATTTATTGTATTGTATTGTATTTGTTTCTAAATTTGGCGTGAGGGAGACATAAACAATACTCAATACCTTTCGCCTTTATTATATTAGTAGGATTGCTAGCCTTTTATGTACGTATTTTCTACAGATTACATTTGTTATGTTTAAATACCGAAATTAATTTTTGATTACTGTTTTTAGGGTAAATCAACATCATACACACCACGAAGGCTGCGGAAAAAAATTGCGTTGGACTGCTAAGCTATTAGAAGAGACGCGAAAAACTGCGAGCTCTTGGGGAAAAAAGTTGGCGTTTAATAAAAAGTAGCGAATTTAGAAAATATGATTGCAGAATCGAAAGCATAATTTTCTAAATGTTGAAGTTTTGGAGAAATAAAAATATATTTCCTCTATTTCTATTCTTTTTTGCATGTAGGAATTTTGAAAGCTTACACAAGAACATAAAGACATGCGTGAACGACAACTTAGGACACAAATTAAAATAATAGGATATTTTTGCCGTTCTGTAAAAAAACAATGCAAAAGATATCTTTATTCATGTCCGTTAAAATATTCAATAGTCTCCCCGAAGACATGAAAGATTTGACACTTAGCCTTTTTAAAATAAGACTTCACAAATGGCAACGACTTCAAAAAAATTTCGTCATGCAATTAATCTATTAATTAATACTTTACTTGCAGTATTAATTGATGGATTAATATTTTATCTGCATGACATTAATTTCTTGTTAGATTTATATTTTACCCATTATCATCATCAGCCTATAGCAGTCCACTGCTGGACATAGGCCTCCCCTAATGAGCGCCTGAGTCCCTGTCCTGAGCTCGACGCATCCAGCTTCTAACAGCAGCATTTCGCAGATCGTTACTACCTGGCCGGAGGGCGTATTATCAGTATATTTTACCCAAATCTATGGATATTTTAATTATCTGGCTTTCCCTGCTGTTGAAATGAGAAAGACTCGGGTGGCCACGCTGTATATATATCTATAGGTACTTAATCTATGGCTCATACGGAGCTATCGTTCAGAGCATAGTGTATTTTATGGCATCCCTGTCTAACTGATGATATTGGACATAAGAAAGTAGAGATCAGCCGTATTGAATTTTAAGACTTATATTTAATACTCTTGTGAAGAAGTGAATGCACGTATAACTGTGCATTCACGCCGTACAATACTTATTTTTTTTTTTACTGATGCTATCGGCTAATCGGCTATCATAAATCTACCTCTATTTTTTTTTCTTCTGAGGGAATGCCAAGGAAGGAGTTTTAAAAACGTTAATTCCATGGGGAATGCTCGTTGTGAACAAAAACTGTGCCTACTCAACATATCCTTGTTTCGCTTATGTGCACGTTGTCAGGGGTTCAGCAGAGACCTTTTAAAGGAATCTAATCACTTCACTTCTTTATTAATTGGCTTCTGGGATAGTTTCCACAATTTCGCCAGTATTACACTTAGCGTTATATCGGTAGTTATCGAAAAAGTCGAGACTGCCGCCCCAGATGGTTACTATATTTTGACAGTTGCTATGGAGGTTTGCATCGCTTGTTATTTATCTCAATGACTGTAGGTAGGTATTATACTATATATAGCTCGATTACCACTGACTCACTGACTGACTGACTGACTGACTGATTGACATGATTGTTCTCCCAGATGCAACCTCAGAGGGTTAAAATTTTTGGTGGAATCGTATAGAGGGAGTAGGGGCGACCTCAGGAAAAATCTGACATTTCCCTTTTTCATCCCCTTTCACCCCCACCCCCCATGTATCTCGGAAACTATAGGTCGTAGAGGGTTCGCGCTCAAACTAATGTTGGTCAGAATTTATTTTAATAAAAAGATCCAAAAAAAAAAATTAGGGTTCCGTACAAAAAAAAATTATCCCATACAAAATTTTCAACCCCTCATACAATTTTTTTTTTCTTTTCGTCGATCACACGGTTGTTCTCCCAGATGGAATCGTATAGATATTTAGTGACGTGTTGGTGTAGGGGTAGGGAAGGGGTGTCTTTTGTGTCTTTTTTTATCTTTTTTATCTTTTTTGTCTATTTTGTCTATTTTGTCTTTTTTGTCTTTTTTGTCTTTTTTGTCTTTTTTGTCTTTTTTGTCTTTTTTGTCTTTTTTGTCTTGTTTGTCTTTTTTGTCTTTTTTGTCTTTTTTGTCTTTTTTGTCTTTTTTGTCTTTTTTGTCTTTTTTGTCTTTTTCGTCTTTTTCGTCTTTTTCGTCTTTTTCGTCTTTTTCGTCTTATTCGTCTTTTTCGTCTTTTTCGTCTTTTTCGTCTTTTTCGTCTTTTTTGTCTTTTTTGTCTTTTTTGTCTTTTTCGTCTTTTTCGTCTATTTCGTCTATTTTGTCTTTTTTGTGTTTTTTGTCTTTTTTGTCTTATTTGTCTTTTTTGTCTTTTTTGTCTTTTTTGTCTTTTTTGTCTTTTTTGTCTTTTTTGTCTTTTTTGTCTTTTTTGTCTTTTTTGTCTATTTTGTCTTTTTTGTCTTTTTTGTCTTTTTTGTCTTTTTTGCCTTTTTTGTCTTTTTCGTCTTTTTCGTCTTTTTTGTCTTTTTTGTCTTTTTCGTCTTTTTCGTCTTTTTCGTCTTTTTTGTCTTTTTTGTCTTTTTTGTCTTTTTTGTCTTCTTTGTCTTTTTTTGTCTTATTTGTCTTTTTTGTCTTTTTTATCTTTTTTGTCTTTTTTTGTCTTTTTTTCTTTTTTTTTGTCTTTTTTATCTTTTTTGTCTTTTTTCGATATCCTCTTTGGTTTTCTATATTCGATCAAAAATTTGTATGTCGTACAAAATTTTAAATCACTTGTATCTCCTTAACGGTTAGAGATAGACATGCAAAACTTTAAAGGAATGTTATGTTATTTTATTTTGTTAGCTTGCTTATTTCACTACAATATCCTGTTTGATTGTTTCTTCTACTCTGATGTAGTCTTTTATGGCTTCGTTCACTTCGATATCCTCATTGACTGCTAAATCCACTTCAATATTATCTTCGATTGCTTATTTAACTTCGATATTCTCTTTGATTGCTTCTCTCACACGATATCTTCTTTGATTGTTTCTTCCACTTCGACATCCTCATGCTTGTTTTACATCAATATCCTCTTTTATAGCATCTTCGATTTTGATATCCTCATTGATTGCTTCTCCCACAACGATATCTTCTTTGATTGCTTCTTTTACATCGATATCGTCTTTGATAACATCTTTCACTTCGCTATCCGCTTTGATTGCATCTTTCTCTTCGATATCATTGTTGACTTCTTCTTCCTCTTCGATAATATCTTTGATTGCTTCTCCCACATCGATATCTTCTTTGATTGCTTCTTTCTCTTCAATTTTCTCTTTTATTGCTTCTTTCACATTGATATCCTCCTTAATTAGTTCTTCCTCTTCGATATACTTTTTGATTGCTTCTCCTATATCAGATATCTTCTTTGATTGATTCTTTAACATCGATATCCTCTTTGATAGCGTCTTTTACTTTGACGTTCTTCTTGTTTGCTTCTTTCTATTTGAAATCCTATCTGATAGCGATAAGATGCAAAACATAAACCGCGAGCTGCGTGCAGCTCGCGCACCACCCAACCTCTAGTTATATTATATTATATATAGCTCGATTACCACTCACTCACTCACTCACTCACTGACTGATTGACATGATTGTTCTCCCAGATGCCACCTCGTAGGGTTGAAATTTTTGGTGGATTCGTATAGAGGGAGTGGGGGCGACCTCAGGAAAAATCTGACATTTCCCCTTTTCACCCCCTTTCACCCCCACCCCCCATGTATCTCGGAAACTATAGGTCGTAGAGGGTTCGCGCTCAAACTAATGTTGTTAAGGGTGCATTTTAATAAAAGGATCCGACAAAAAAAAGTGGGGTCCCACACAAAAAAAAAATTATCCCATACAAAATTTTCACCCCTTCATACAATTTTTTTTTTCTTTTCGTCGATCACACGGTTGTTCTCCCAGATGGAATCGTATAGATATTTAGTGAAGTGTTTAGGGGTAGGGGTGTGGTGTCTTTTGTCTTTTAAGTCTTTTTAGTCTTTTTTGTCCTTTTTGTCCCTTTTATCCTTTTGTCCTTTTTGTCTATTTTGTCTATTTTGTCTATTTTGTCTATTTTGTCTATTTTGTCTATTTTGTCTATTTTGTCTATTTTGTCTATTTTGTCTATTTTGTCTATTTTGTCTTTTTTGTCTATTTTGTCTATTTTGAATATTTTGAATATTTTGACTATTTTGTCTATTTTGTCTATTTTGTCTATTTTGTCTATTTTGTCTATTTTGTCTATTTTGTCTATTTTGTCTATTTTGTCTATTTTGTCTATTTTGTCTATTTTGTCTGTTTTGTCTGTTTTGTCTGTTTTGTCTGTTTTGTCTGTTTTGTCTGTTTTGTCTATTTTGTCTATTTTGTCTATTTTGTCTATTTTGTCTATTTTGTCTATTTTGTCTATTTTGTCTATTTTGTCTATTTTGTCTATTTTGTCTATTTTGTCTATTTTGTCTATTTTGTCTATTTTGTCTTTTTTGTCTATTTTGTCTATTTTGAATATTTTGTCTATTTTGTCTATTTTGTCTATTTTGTCTATTTTGTCTATTTTGTCTATTTTGTCTATTTTGTCTATTTTGTCTATTTTGTCTATTTTGTCTATTTTGTCTATTTTGTCTATTTTGTCTATTTTGTCTATTTTGTCTATTTTGTCTATTTTGTCTATTTTGTCTATTTTGTCTATTTTGTCTATTTTGTCTATTTTGTCTATTTTGTCTATTTTGTCTATTTTGTCTTTTTTGTATTTTTTGTCTTTTTTGTCTTTTTTGTCTATTTTGTCTATTTTGTCTATTTTGTCTTTTTTGTATTTTTTGTCTTTTTTGTCTTTTTTGTCTTTTTTGTCTTTTTTGTCTTTTTTGTCTTTTTTGTCTTTTTTGTCTTTTTTGTCTTTTTTGTCATTTTTGTCTTTTTTGTCTTTTTTGTCTTTTTTGTCTTTTTTGTCATTTTTGTCATTTTTGTCTTTTTTGTCTTTTTTATCTTTTTTCGATATCCACTTTGGTTTTCTATATTCGATCAAAAATTTGTAATTCGTACAAAATTTTAAATCACTTGTATCTTCTTAACGGTTAGAGATAGACATGCAAAACTTTTATGAAATGTTATGTTATTTTTTTTTGTAAGCTTGCTTATTTCACTACAATATCCTGTTTGATTGTTTCTTCTACTCTGATGTAGTCTTTTATGGCTTCGTTCACTTCGATATACTCATTGACTGCTAAATCCACTTCACTATTATCTTCGATTGATTATTTAACTTCGATATTCTCTTTGATCTCTTCTCTCACACGATATCTTCTTTAATTGTTTCTTCCACTTTGACATCCTTCTGGATTGCTTGTTTTACATCAATATCCTCTTTTATAGCATCTTCTATTTTGATATCCACATTGATTGCTTCTCCCACAACGATATCTTCTTTGATTGCTTCTTTTACATCGATATCGTCTTTGATAACATCTTTCACTTCGCTATCCGCTTTGATTGCATCTTTCTCTTCGATATCATTGTTGACTTCTTCTTCCTTTTCGATAATATCTTTGATTGCTTCTCCCACATCGATATCTTCTTTGATTGCTTCTTTCACTTCAATATTCTCTTTTATTGCTTCTTTCACATTGATATCCTCTTTAATTTGTTCTTCCACTTCGATATACTTTTTGATTGCTTCTCCTATATCAGATATCTTCTTTGATTGATTCTTTAACATAGATATCCTCTTTGATAGCGTCTTTTACTTTGATGTTCTCCTTGTTTGCTTCTTTCTATTTGAAATCCTTTCTGATAGCGATAAGATGCAAAACATAAACCGCGAGCTGCGTGCAGCTCGCGCACCACCCAACCTCTAGTTATACTATATATAGCTCGATTACCACTGACTGACTCACTGACTGATTCACTGATTGACATGATTGTTCTCCCAGATGCCACCTCGTAGGGTTAAAATTTTTGGTGGATTTGTATAGAGGGAGTGGGGGCGACCTCAGGAAAAATCTGACATTTCCACTTTTCACCCCCTTTCACCCCCACCCCCCATGTATCTCGGAAACTATAGGTCGTAGAGGGTTCGCGCTCAAACTAATATTGCTCAGGGTGCTTTTTATTATAAAGATCCGAAAAAAAAAATTAGGGTTCCATACAAAAAAAAAATTATCCCATACAAAATTTTCACCCCTTCATACAAAACTTTTTTTTCTTTACTTTAATGACATGTGTGGATGTTTGGTGGAATCGTATAGATATTTAGTGTAGGTTAGGTGAAGGTGTAGGTGTAGGGTAGTTATAGGGTAGTTGTAGGGTAGTTGTAGGGTAGTTGTAGTGTAGGTGTAGGGTAGGTGTAGGATAGATGTAGGGTAGTTGTAGGGTAGGTGTAGGGTAGGTGTAGTGTAGGTGTAGGGTAGTTGTAGGGTAGTTGTAGGGTAGTTGTAGGGTAGGTGTAGGGTAGGTGTAGGGTAATTGTAGGGTAGTTGTAGGGTAGGTGTAGGGTAGTTGTAGGGTAGTTGTAGGGTAGGTGTAGCGTAGGTGTAGGGTAGTTGTAGGGTAGTTGTAGGGTAGGTGTATGGTAGGTGTAGGGTAGGTGTAGGGTAGTTGTAGCGTAGCTGTAGAGTAGTTGTAGGGTAGGTGTAGGGTAGTTGTAGGGTAGTTGTAGGGTAGTTGTAGGGTAGTTGTAGTGTAGGTGTAGGGTAGGTGTAGGGTAGTTGTAAGGTAGGTGTATGGTAGGTGTAGGGTAGGTGTAGGGTAGTTGTAGCGTAGCTGTAGAGTAGTTGTAGGGTAGGTGTAGGGTAGTTGTAGGGTAGGTATAGGGTAGGTGTATGGTAGGTGTAGGGTAGGTGTAGGGTAGTTGTAGCGTAGCTGTAGAGTAGTTGTAGGGTAGGTGTAAGTAGAGTAGTTGTTGGATTTCGATTTCGATTTCGATTTCGATTTCGATTTCGATTTCGATTTCGATTTCGATTTCGATTTCGATTTCGATTTCGATTTCGATTTCGATTTCGATTTCGATTTCGATTTCGATTTCGATTTCGATTTCGATTTCGATTTCGATTTCGATTTCGATTTCGATTTCGATTTCGATTTCGATTTCGATTTCGATTTCGATTTCGATTTCGATTTCAATTTCGATTTCGATTGCTTCTTTTTCTTTGAAATCATCGTTAATTATTTCTCCCACATCGATATCTTCTTTTATTGCTTCTTTCTCTTCGAAACCCTCTCTGATTGCTTTACGAATTAAAACATAAACCGCGAGCTGCGTGCAGCTCGCGCACCACCCAACCTCTAGTTTAGGTATATAACTAACATGTTCAGTTTTTATCTACATTATTTTGTACGGGACTTCAAATAAATAAAATGAGACGCTTAATAATTTTTATTGCATTAATAATTTGCGTAATCAAAATGTTACAATATAATTCAAATTTAAAGTTGTAACAGCTTTATTTACGTACACAACTTATAGTATATGCTTAAATTAATTTGTTTTATATAGCTTTGTTCACATTTTGATACATCTATCACATTGGGTATCTATTAATTCTACCTTAAACTACTTGTAAAAGAAAAACTTAAGAAACTAGATATATACCTATCTTGTTTTACAATACAAATCAATACAGGTTTACCACTAGGTATAAAACATTAGTAACACAAACTAATCTATAATTGTAGGGAGTGTACTTAACTTAATAATTAGGTAATTTTATAAAGGTTATGGATCTTCCACAAAGTTTAATTTTTAGTTGCACTGATTTCGTTCACTACAAACCAACCATTATTTTTTATGATATATAGTGAAATGATTGTTTTATAAAGTGTTAGCCACACTACTACACTTCACTTTTTTATTAAATGGCTTCTGTGACAGTCCTCCACAATTTCTCAGTATCAAGCATGGTTTGTTAGATATAGGTTGTCATTGACATACACGTAGTGATGACGACGACCAATGTGTCAATGTCAATGTCAATGTCCCGCGTATCAATTTCAAACTGTAATAAAAAATCTAAGATTTCTATTATACCAAAAATTTCAACTCATTCATTAATCACTATTTCCTGGGAAGGTCGCGGGTTCCAAAGAGTAAAGTAAAAGACCATAAAGCGGGTTCAAATCCCGTCTGAGTCAAAATATTTGGTAAATCATAAAATCCAATTTTTTTGAACCAGACATTGGTTATAACGCCCCACTGCCTAAAGCCAGCAGTGCACCAATCCAATCACGCTACACGTCAGAGTGACGTCATGTTCTTAACTTTTGTATAGTATAAAAGACATTGACTACCCGCATTTCCGCTGACCACCTACATTTGTTATTCAAGAGAATAAATTTCTAGTACAAATATCGCGTAGATATTCAAATATTTAGTGCGAATTTAGCTTATCTTCTCTGACAAGTTTCAGAAAAACTCAACAGAAATTCGACAATGTTTCGCTAATCCCAAAAAGTCATCATCGAAAGGAAATTATCAACACGCTGTCCGCCTTCGACAGTCCGCAGAGCACCGCAGACGTGTTGCTTCACCGAGCTCTGTTTGGCGCTCATTTCCCGAAGGCGCCTTTTTGGGGAAGGCGAACTTTTGTCGAATTTCTGTTAAGTTTTTTTGAAACTTGTCCGAGTAGGTTAGCGGTATTCGTACTGAATATTTTTTCTCTTGAATATCTTGCACAAGTATAAGTTGGCGGTGGCGATTTTAGGAACTAAAACTGTGTGTTTGACGAGTGCTAGTGCACGGACAATAACATTGTAATAAATCTGCGAATCATTTCGGTTTTAAAATGGTTCAAAACAAAACCGTAATGCCAGCCACCCACGATCAAGTTCACCGTCACGTTTGCAGCGGATTTGATGCGGCGTCCAGTAAACATGACGGTGTATGGCTATGGGTGTGCAATGTGTGCATAACAAGCAGCGTTGCCAGTATAAATTTCGGTTATGGTACGGTTTTTTCTTCAAAAAGTTTTCCACAGTTTACGGTTTTCAAAAATGTAATGCTTATTGTTTTTACAGCGAAGTTTAATTTGTTTTGATAGATTTTATGTGTTTAATATGTTTTCTTTACCGCAATTGTATTGTTTTTGATAGATGTTAAAGGAACGTAAAATCACCTCTAGCGTACCTAATCTGATATGATTTTTTAATTTTTTGTAAGTATTTAGTTAAGTAATAGATTATCTGATCATGTACGCTTGACTAGTTTAGTTAAATTTAACGGTGTAACCGTTGCATGTAATGGGTCACAAGAACATAACGAAGAAGTACGGTCAAAACCAATGTACGGAAAAAGAACAGCCGGCTGAAAAAAGGTACGGAAAACCGTACTTTTTAGTAAGTTCTGGCAACGCTGATGACAAGTCTATTTTGAATTCCGTCCTGGCGACAAGTTTGCAGCACTGCAAACTTGACGGTGAACTTGATCGTGGGCGGCTGGCTTAATCAAAGTACATTCATTTTCTGGTTTGAAGCACAGTGGCGCAATGCCTCGCCAAGCGAAGTTAAACTTGTTACACATGGATTTCAGCAAAGTCACCCCTGTGTCAATTAACTACATACATTTGTTTTTAGATTTTTAACATCTTATTTTCCGATAGCTACACTTTTCTACCTACTTAACGAAATTAAAACTAAAAACTCATAGCTAACACTACAAATTCGAATATTATTATAATATTACAATTACATGATAGACAATTAATGACACATTTTTTTATTGATACATTGCACTTGTTCAAGCTTTGCTCCTAAAACTATCAAACCCTTTCCATCCAATAATGATATACTACATAATTAAATGCAAATAATATTGGCAATCCCTATTTTTCTCTAATAAAATTCACTACATATTACTTAAGGTATATATATATACAAGCACTTTGCGTAAGCCATTCATAGCGATATCTGCCAATGTTAATAGATTTCTGTCAACTTTCCGTTATGATCAGTGAGTCATAAATATCGGGTGAAAAAAGACATCTACCGAAAACGAAAGGTAGTGTACAGTACACCAAACACTCAGGTATAGTACACCAAACACACAGGTATAGTACACCAAACACTCAGGTATAGTACACCAAAACCCAGCCAAATAAAATCGGTTGTCTGAACAAAATTATATCCAGAGAAAACAATGTTTCAAGATTTCAAGACTGTACGGGCGAACTGCTTAATGCATGCATATATTGCTGTTTTTTTGCATATTTAAATGAGATAGGTAACTATGTATATTATGTTATTGTTTGTGGATGTAACTAGAAAATAATTAAAATGACGTAACGTAGATAAGTACATAAATTGCTTCTTTTTCGCTAAATATTTTCAGAGTCATGGTCTCATTGCAACCTCCCAGTAGTAGTCTTTTTCACCCTATATATTTACTTCCTAGTTTTCGGTATAGTCATTTTACACCGTGTATTAACATTGCGATAAGCTTGTGTATTAGAAAAATCAAAAGATTCTCCCTTATACCAACCGGCCAAAATCTTACACTTTCTGACATAACCTATGAAAATAGCATCAGGTCAAGTCAAGTCGAGGTCAGGCTACAGTTAAGTGGTAATTTATTTAACACAGTCGAAGTATTTTATGAAAATTTGAACTTTTCCTAATAGTCAGTCATCCTAGCACATATACTAGGGTAAATTACATAATGGCGATTCGTAGCCGCAAATCAAAATCTTTTATATATTTCTACCACATTCAATATACAAAATATAGGTAATTAAATTATTTTCTTTTATATTCTTAGAGAAGAAACTATTAGTATTAGCAATGTAATAAAATTGAGACAACGCAGTGCTTGTAGAAAATGTCTTAAAAAGATTAAAACAAAATCCATCAATTTTGAGACAAAAACCTAACAATTTCAAACTAAGCTGATCCTAGCTGTAATAGCTATAGAGCAGCATTTTGCGCCTTAGTCATTCTGTCCTTAGCCTCAGAGGATCTAAGCAAGGGAAGCCCTGAGCACTTTGACACTCGCCTTGGTGGAAAACTGTGAGAGGCACTTCTTTGGGAGGTTGGACTGTTTGTTTGTTTGGTCGCCGGTTGATGACGACGGGGACTAGCTGCTTGCGCCCGACTTGCTCTGTGGTCGGGCCTTCATCCGCTTCCAAGGCGGTTTCCACATCAATTAACTCGTGGTTCCGGCATTGGAGTAACGCCGCCAACTGTTGGAGAGATTTATGCTATTAGCTATGGAGATAGGCTATGAAGAGAGTTATGCTCGGAGTCTCTCTACGTGATAAAAGTCGAAATGAAGAAATTAGTAGAACCGAAGAAGAGGTTAACCGACATAGCTCTCATTTACATAGCGCTGTTTCTGAATCAGCAAGTTCAAGTGAATCAAGCAGTGGCAATGAGCAGGCCACATAGCTAGTAGAACGGATAACCGTTGGGGAATAAAGATTTTCGAATGGCGACTGCGATCTGGAAGACGAAGTGTAGGGATCGGTGAACGGAGAGGGCTCAAAAGCGTTCTTCGTGGAAATCCTTGGGGGAGACCTATGTTCAGCAGTGGACTTCTATAGGTTGTTCAATAGGTTGTACCAGTTAGGGACTTGTTTTTGAAAGATGATAAAAGGATATTGTATGAAGCGATTGAATGCGACTTTTGATTCGAAACATGTTAATGGTTTATGCATCTAAACACACGATGTCGAAGTGACGCGACTGAAGTTCCGCAGCTGATTTTACGTTCCGAAGTATTCGGCCGATATGACATTAAAATTGCCGAACTTACGCAGCAGAAATTCAGTTGCGTAACTTTGTGTTTTTCCCCGCCCCGGATCTTCTTCGGCAGTTGAGCCGAACTTTGGTCGCGTATAATGTGTGCTCTACCGCCGGATTGCCGCTGAACTTACGCCCAACCGAAGTTCAGCTGTACGCCATAACGCAACGTAAGATCAACGTGTCGTCAGTAATTCAAATAGGACATTGCAGGCGTAATAATACCAAACTTACGTCGCGTAACTTCGGCATAGTATGTTTCGACAATAAGGCACATAAGCGCGTTATTATCAGTCGATAATACCGGTTGCGATAACGCGATCGTCCAAATACAAATCTTCTAAGAACTCGTATCGGAATATCGCATGACGGAGGAACGCAAGCGTCTTACTTCGATTGCGTCGTTATTATCGCAGCAGTATGTTACTTCGTAGCCGTCCTTGATACATAATGTACTAAAAAAGCATTCAATATATTTTCTATAAAATGCCGTTATGCCAAGGCTCTGTAAATTATTACATATTATCTAAAAGGAGCGACCTTGATTTGAGCGATCCTTTATTTAAATATAAAAAAACATGTAATTTCCCTTCGTTAATCAGTAGTTGCCTATTTCAAAATCAGTTCTCTCCTGCTTCTTTTCTAACTGTAACCTAAAGATTTTGCTTGTATAATCTATGGTATACATATTTGAATTCCTACCTAAGTACTTAGTTCTTTAAAATATTTTTTTGTAGTGGTAATGCTTTCTATATTATGTATTAACAATTTCTTTTACCTAGTCTAAAATTTCTGAACTAGTATATATAAGTAAATATGCATGATGTGGTCACCCATAATTAAGGGAGCACTAGCCTTTAAGATTAAGTAGGTACTAGTATTTTGTTAAAGTATCTGTGTATCTCTTATCGGCGACCCAATAAATAAATAAATAAAAAAAAACAGACATCGCAATAAGGCATCCGGTATTATCGACCTATAATAACCCGTCTATGTGGCTTCATACATTCGTCGAGTGGTTCGACGAACTTATTGCCTACGAGCGCTGACACGAGCTATAGTTACACAATAGTCGAGTTCAGTTAGTCAGTTTACGCGGTGCTCGTGCACGGAATAAATAATTGCAGTTCACTTTGATTTGCACCCGGCTTCGGAACGCGAGCGCACGAGTCAAAAGTCAAATAAGGCCAGTGATAGGCGACCGTTCACCATAATATGCCTCCTACTCGTGGCACGTGTAATGCGGAATTCAGACCGGCTGTTGACTTGGCATCGTTGGCGACGCGTCGCCAATACTAGCGACACATATATGTTGTAGTCAGTTATTACGTATTTGGAGTGGGAGTGGGAGTGTGTTTGTGCGGGGGTGGGGTCTGAGTGGGAGAAGGAGCGGGTATACGAATGGGAATGGGAATGGGATTGGGTATGCGAGCGGGAGTGGTAATAGTATATTTAAAGTAACTTCTATGTTTCACATCTGACTCTCGTCGGCGTCCCGCGACGGCTATTTTTATGGCAGAAGATAAGGCTGACCGAGTGGTGGCCGAGAGATGGTCATAGAAATAGGGGATGTCCACCGACGAGATGGGTCAACGATATCTGAAAAACCGTGGGTGGCACCTGGATCAGACTAGCGAAGGATCGAGACGAGTGGTATAATGAAAGAGAGGCCTATGCCCAGCAGTGGGCCGAAAATGGCTGAAATGATGATGATGGCAGAAGGAGCACTTTTTACTATGAGTTTGCAATCAGAACCCACATGGATAATGAATACTTGCAATACTAGAGGCGATGCTGATGCATTGCATCGTTTGAACCGTATAGTGGTGTAGTTACCTGTAGGATCTGCATGAGCGGGCGGCGCGCGGATGGCGGCGGGCGCGGCAGAGCAGCGTGCAGCGCGGCGGCGGCGCGCGGCAGCCGGGCGCGCAGCACGGCCAGCGCGGCCAGCGACCGCGCCACGTCCGCGCCCTCCGCCACGCCCTCCGACCCCTCCCCGTCCCACCACCCGTCGCCCCCGCCGCGACCCTCTACGTACGACTCCACCCTGGGAAATTATACATCCATTTATCTTATTCATATTGAAAAACGTCACTGTGGGGGATTCTGAGTAACACAATTTATGGCCAAAACTAATTATAACTATGTACGAACTAAGTTGTACATGTACCTTTCTATAGCGCTGCGCTTGCAGTTTACCTGGCCAGTGCGCGCCGCGTACGACCCAAATCCAATCAGTCCGCGATCATACATCAAATCAATCTTTATCCGTTTAATTTAAATATTCAAAGAGTTTGTACGTCAAACCCGTACAAACTAGTTAAAAGTAATTTCGTCTCGTATTATCTCCATCTACAAGAAAAAGACAGCTCAGACAAACATTTGTATTCTGAACACGGATGATTGTTCTGTGCCTGGGTCAGTCTCTGGTACCTATCCATACAGACTCTGCTTATTTTAGGATCATTTGACTGTATGGGATATCCCTTATATTTATTTTAATTTATTTATTTTTCAATAGTCTGATTTTTGTTTTCTCTTTACATTCCTTCCACCAAACCAATAACATGGTTTGATTGAGGGCCGCTCCACCACGTCAAATCTTATTATTTTTTAATCACTCATGGAAAACGTTGTCACCGAGTTGATGTAACCTACACAGACTTCAGTAAAACTTTTGACAGAATCAATCACAGGCTCTTGTACAAGCTCGAACTGTTCGGTATAAGAGGCAACTTGCTTAGATGGTTCTACGCATAAATAAACATCAAAAATAGCTCGCAAGCTCATCAAAAACTATATTTCTAGTAGGGTTTCTATTCCTAGTGGTGTTACACAAGGATCTTTACTTGGTCCTCTGCTCTTCATGATATTTGTTAACGATATATCTAAATGTTTCAATACAGCCGATTTTTATGCTTTGGAGACAATATGAATTTTCTAAATTATATCTCTCTTCTAATAATGTAACTCAACTTCAATCAGATCTTTCGAGACTTAACGCCTATTATAATTGTAATAATTTAGAACTCAATCCGTCCTAAATGTTCAGTCGTTACTTTCACCCGTAACACAATTAATATCCTCGTATTACTGTCTAAAACAAGTGTTTTTCTTTATTAGAGCTCAAACTGCTGTTGAGGCCATCTCAAGTGACATTTCTTATATTGCTTGTATATTTGCAGTGAGCAGTAGCAACGTGCAAACTACCATCATCGAAATATGATGTTTTATTTCTTCTATGTGCCCATTGTTAGAATCTGCCGCATTTTGGTTTAGGAACACCGTTTCCTTCTCAATATTTGAGCGCCACATTTTAATTTCTGATTTAAAGAGTAAATTTAATCCATCGGTCGATATCAATGTCTAGAGACGCACGCAACTCTTACAGGATCCGCGTCACGCGCTCCAAACTTGGCAAGGTCGCCATATAAGGATGGGAGTTCGAGGCGAGTGAAACGATAGAAATTCAGATGATGACTAACTTTAATTAGGATAAAGTAATAACATATAACATAATATTAGAAATATTAACTACATCGCATTGAGTTCAAAGAATTTTCTAAACAAAATAGTTTTGAAGCCATCTGCCAGGCGTCCCGCGACAGCTTAATTTTATTAACTGATTTTGATTTGTGAGTAAACAATCGACTTTTAACATTTTATGTGTAAACGGACAACTTTTTACACAGAAAATAGCTATTTATATTAATTTGAATGGAAATATTGGACAGAATCAGTACAGCTCCCGACATAGACCTACCTATGAGAAAAGTGCTTTGCTAATCCTAAAGCTCCTCCAACATTATCTTCAAAACAGGTAACCGAGCAGAGTTCCCACGAGTTGTTTGGCAAAATGGTCCAAAACAATGTTAAGAAAATACCTGCAAATATCAATGCAAGTTTTAATTTTATTTCGAAACTTTCTTTGGACACATGCGGTGTGCATATATACTACTCAGATACGACTGGCCTCATAGCGAATTTGATAGTTGCTCTTATGCACTGTGGGTCACGGGTTCGATCCCCGCCCGATTTGTGTCGTTAACATAGATGTGTCTTCTATGTCTGGGTCTTTTATAAATATCTGTGGCTCTGCCTAGTTTGGGATCAGCGGGGTGATCGGCTAACTCTGTTGCAAACAATTGACACCGATCCTGTTTTATCAAACTGTGACAGTTTCAATTGACGTTCATTGAATTTCAACGGATGAAATGTCAAAGTTTGTAAAAACAGGATCGGTATCGATCATTTCTGTGTGCAACAGAGTTATGGCCGGTTTCTATAATACACCGTTACCTATTACGCCTCGTTTTCCCTTGAAAAACTGTAAAATTTTCGACGCCTCGTTGTTAATTTTTGACAGTTTTTCAAGGGAAAACGAGGCGTTATCGGTAACGGTATAATATAGAAATCGGCCGTTAGCCGATCACCCCGCAGTTGACCGTGTGTCACATGCTCAGTATATTTATTACATGCGATGTATTTTTAAATCAGTAAACATAACTTAACCTTTTTGAAGTAGCCCTTAAAAGCTTGCCGTTTATTTTTATCTAATCAACATAACCAGGGCACGAAGGAAATGATCTAATATGAATAAATGCGAAAGTGAGTTTGCTTGTTTGTTACGCTTTCACGCGTGTAAGTACCAATAGTCACAAAGAAGTTGGCTGCAAGTAACGAAGTATATCCTAGGCTATATTTGTGTCGGATTGTACTAAGATTGGTCGTATCTTTTGCGGAGCCTAGCTTCAGGGAGATATAGATCTTTTTTGACTATTGTACCATCATGAAATTTCTCATACACGTTGTCTAGGATACAGGACATAGGCACACCCATTATTATTGATTGCGTGGTTTTCAAATCACTGCGGCCATGAAGACCTATTGTGATCGCCAGTTCCAGGCACACCTAATGTTCTACCTATAACTTATGTTTATCCAAGTAAACATTATTACTGCAGAGGGTAACAGACATTTTACAAAACCGAGAACCAAAAACCGAGAGCGAAGCCTCACGCAAAAGCGTATTAAAGTCAACCTTAACCTTTTTTTTCTTCTTAGATTTGTTTTGTTGTAGGTATAATCTCTTCATTCTAAGAACAAATCAGCTGTATGAGCTAACGCACAGTACATTGATCTTTTGATTACTAAAATAATCTACATACTTTACTTAATCACACAGCATCATGTAGCCCCAAACTAAGCAGAGCTTGTATTATGGGAACCACATGATTGATATACCACATATATATATATATATATATATATATATATATATATATATTGTAAATACATACATATTATACATAGAAAACACCCAGACCCGAGACAAATATCTACAGAACATGCAAACATTTGTCCCGCAGCAGGAATCGAACCCGCAACCTTCTGCGTCTCAGGCGGACCTTCGCCCACTGCGCCACAGAGGCCGTCAAAGCATAACTTGCGTTATTGAAGCATAACTTGCGTTTGTCCTATGTCGCAATATTGTAATCGACTGTGTGTTTGTGGAAACAATAAAGCAGTGTACGTTCATCACTCAACGGGTTTGGTTATTTTTAGCTATCTTCGGAATTACCATCCCCTATCTAGCATCCCTTTGCTATTTAACTCCAGCTTTATATACATTGTTTGGAACGTCCGCAAACATCAACTTTGAAAAAATTAAAATGAGTATGAAAAATATTTATTGCAGCAATAAACGTAACTGTTCGAGTTTACATCGAACACTGTAATTCTGCAAATTTGTCTTACAAGCAAATAAGCAGAATTGTCAAAACGATCATCAGTACTTCTATAGCCGCCGGAAAGGCAGCACGTACTCAATAACCATTGACCAAGTATAAATCATACTCTAACCATTAACCATATAGTTTTACCAATTAAGTATACCATGTTTTACCATAAAACCATAACCATTTCCGTGTACGTGTAAACCAAATAAAGGACAATCCAAGTGCAACGTGGCCGTATCATTTGAACCACCAGCTACCAGCTACCAGCAACAGAAGGAAGGGCTAGTGTCAGCATAGCATCTTTGCTGCTTCTTTCTTCAGTTACAAATATGTTTATAAATGTATGTATATAATAGGGGTGTAAGGGTTCCAACCGCCACCTTCGGAACCCAAGCCAACCTCACCTGCCCGTGCTGTACCCTGCTGAGTCGCAAACGGGGCTCTGGCGGCGGCTGTTTGCGGCATAGCGCAGCCTAAAACTGGCACAGCTACATCCCCTGGCCGCCGAAGGGCAGCAGCATCGGCGGTGCAAGAAGCTGTGCTCTGCGATCTCTATCCCTCATGCCAAGCGTGGGCCCAAGATTATGGGCCCGCAACCTTTTACGTCTTAGGAGGAGGAGAGACTTCGCCCACTGCGTTGTTTAGTGGAGGCCTATGCCCAGGATTGGACTGATATAGGCTGGTACTATTGTGATGAACTACAAATGATTGTTACAAGTAACGGCACGAAACTCTAGCGCTGAGAGTTATGTACGATTGAAACTTACCGGCGCGCGTCCGAGAGCATTTTATAACATGCTAAAGGAAATTGAAACATCTATAAAGCAGTTAAGATCCTTATTTGCATGCATTTTACGTAGATTTGAGCTTTGTCAAACATTGACATAAATAGATCCGTAAGTAGATGTTGCATGCAAATAAGGAACTAAACTGCTTTGTGGATGTTTCGATTTCCTTTAGCATGTTTTAAAGTGCGTTTCGATGCTTTCCGACGCGCGCTGGTAGGGTACATTCATGAGCAGAAGTCAAAGTAAGGTATCATATGGGAGCTAGAGGTGAGAGAGAGAGAGAGAGAGAGAGAGAGACCCATGCGTAGACGTTTCGTTCACCGCTAGATTTACGTGCCGCTAGCTGAGGGCCTAGTACGAGTTGCACAATCTCTTTTTTTTTATAGTATACTTATATGGAACTTCTTCTTCTTCGTATGAACTAGTGACCAACTCTGGTGTCAGAGTTTTTAGGCCGTCCGAAGGCCTCCGACATGGCTTGACGACCGAGAAGCCGAGACCAGCATCTTGACGTGGCTTCCGAAGCACGGAATTAATTTTAATGTACGTTTTTTTGTAAATTACGGAACTGGTTTCAAGTAGAAACTGAAAGAACAACGTAGGTAATGTAATCTTCTTACAGATTGCATTAATTATCACTAAAAACGGTGAGATAATTAACGAAAAAAGGTACTTCAGAATTGAACTCAATATAGTGTATACTACGCGTCATGCGTCATGTAATTAGATTTATCTGTATTTACCCGTGCCCCGTGTTTGGGCACGGGTAAATACAGATAAATCGTCTACTGCGCAGCTTCCCCTCAGCGTTCTTTTTACAGGACGCGACCTCTACTATAAGTTTTGTAATTGTGCAAGTCGTAGGCCCGTATTGTGTTAAGGCGACTATAAGGGTCAAACCTCCCTCTCGCTCGCACTATTCAACATTTTTGAAGATATAAAATCACTGAATTTAGTTATGCAAAATAGCAAACCTTCACGGCCTAAATAACAATACAAAGGTTCAACAATAATATCATTTTGATTCTATCACGTTTTCTTATCAATAAACTTACACCAATGTGATCAATTTCAGTGCAAATTTTTTGTTAGGAAAACGTGTTGGGTTCAACATGATATTCTAGCTGAACATTTGTATTGTTATTTTCTAGGCCGTGAAGGTTTGCTATTTTGCATAACTACATTCAGTGATTTTATATGTTCAAAAATGTTGAATAGTGCGAGCGAGAGGGAGGTTTGACCCTAATAGTCGGCTTAAAGAGCTCACTCATGTTGGTCGTGTTCCGGCGGCGGCAGCAGCTGGGGCGGGGCCGGCGGCGCGGGGTACAGTCGCGGAGAGCGCAGGTGCAGCGCCGTCGCGATCACGTGCCGCGTCGACACACGCGACGGACGCATCAGGGCCGACAGCACCACGCCGCCGTCAGCCTCCACCACTGCACACGACACACAACACTCTGCTCTTACAGATATCTATTTGGAATCTCTACATTTATGAGGTCTGTAATTTTGTTAAGTCGAATCCCAAACTTTTCATTGAGAAGGGTAATGTTTGTAATTTTAATACAAGGTTTCCTACTAGACTTCAAATACCAAAGATAAAGACCGATATTTGTAATAGAAGCAGCTACTCTATGTGTGTAAGAATATTTAACAAGTTACCAATATCAATGACAAACTTACCACCTAAACAATTTAAAAACAAGTTATTTAAATGGTTAACTGAGAATTGTTTTTATTCAATGAAAGAATTTTTTGACAAGAAAGTTAGTAATTAGTAATGTATATAAGGTATGAATTCTTGACATTCTTTGGTATTTTGACATTACATATTATTATTAGGTATTATTGTTTTTATTTTTATTATTTTATTTATTTTTTGACATTCATTGTGACTTTAATTAATCATAGTTCTTATGTGGGTTTTTGTATAACAAGGTTGTGTATTTATTTTATGTTAAATTAATAATTCTTAATAAATTGTGTTTTGCTTAAATATATAAGTTAAAGAAAAAACTATATAATAATTTAAATATTTGCATGCTAGAAATAGTAATGTGCCGATCTAATTTTAATTATGACGAACCTGTAACCACATTATTCGCAAATAAATATGATTTGATTGATTGATTTGAATATACAAAGTTTATGACCTAGATTAACACATACGCTACTTTTTATACAAGTACCACGCGACCGAAGCCGCCGGAGGAATATAGTGATATAATAAATGCAAAAGTTTGTGAGTATGGATGTATGGATGGATGTTTGTTACTCTTTCACGCAGAAACTATTGAACGGATTTGGATGAAATTCGGAATATACATAGTTTATGACCACATAGGCTAGGTACTTTTTATCTGGGTACCACGCGAGCGCAAGTAATAAACTAGTAAGTATTTTAATTTTCTTGAAACTACTCCTTTATAAAAATAGTGTAACTTACTATGAAAAAAACTTCGAACTTACTATGAATGAAATAGTAATGAAGTTTGATTCATTCATCCTTTGAGCAAATAGTGCACTTACGCATACTCCTCATAGAAACCAAGATGGCGACGATGACGTAGTGCAGATAGGGGAGCGCGGGTCCGTCTGCGAACAGGAAGCTCCACAGGTGGGGGATCTCTGGGCGGGAGAACTCTCGACCGAATAGCAATCGGAGCCACCGACTGAAATCACAATGGAACAATTATTATTTATCTATTTATTCAGACAACATAGCCCACTGGGTTAGTAAAAACTTCAAAAAATAAAATTTGTTTATCTCATAAGGTACATTACAATTTGGTTAGTACTAAGCATTGGCCTTATCTACCAAACTGTTGTTGATAAACTGAAGGTGATAAAAACTTATGTTTTGGCAATTAGCGCTTTCCTTTTTTTCAGTGAATGATGTATATTATTCAGAGTAAGATAATTAATTGAATATTAACTATTATACAATAAAGTTTATAAATTAAACATTATGATAGCATGCAATTGATGTATTATTATTAATTAATATATTATTAAAATTATTTGCTTATTATCCGCCGCGGGACAAATGTTTGCATGTTCTGCAGATATTTGTTTCGGGTCTGGGTGTTTTCCATACATGATATGTATGTATTTACAAAAAAGTATATGTGTAATAATCAATCATGTGGTTCCCATAACACAAGCTCTGCTTAGTTTGAGGTTGCATGATGCTGTGTGATAGTCCAGCATTATTATATTAATACAAATGAATAAAATTTCATAGAATTTAAATATCAAATAAAAATTTATCAAGACATTAAATCAAATTCAATCAAAAATCGAATTCAAATATATTAAAATTTAATTCAATTACACCTGAAATTATATTAACACCGAACATTTACAATCAAAATCTATTGGCATTATTGTATCATAGAAAAAATCATTCAAATAGTAATATAGGTTACTCTTTATCCGTGTACACGCGAGCAAGCCAAGGACGGAAGTTTGTATTTGTACCAAAATAGTATATGTGATAGTATTCACTCACATGCCAAAAAGTTCCATAGATATATTCGCGTTTGCCAAATGCGTTGCCAACTCAGGGTCGAGGCTCACTAAATATTCCTCTCTCACTTTCTCTAAGTATCGCACCACCTCGTTAGGATTCTGAATAAAAAAACAAAAAATACAACATTATACATTAGTCTAAATATTCTGTTACGACGCGAGAGAAACCTCGGGCGAAAGTTAAGTAGCTTATATTTAAAAATGTACAGATCTCACACTACGCGCAGCTATCAAGGGCGTTGAAAATGTAATTTATAGACTCGCGTGTAAGGGACCTGCTACAGCGCCGACAGTTTTTGTCCGCCCGCCTCCTAAGATGGCTCAAACTGTAGCTTAATTCAATCCCGAGATCCTATATTTTCAGTTTCTTGAATAGCGCGCTCAATAACAAGTTATTGGGAAAATCTCGATCCAACTCACAGAAAAAATTTGTCAAATTTTGGAAAATCTCAAAGAAAGGCATTTGCTTGTGGTAACAATTTCATAAATCGGGGCACTTTACTCGATCAGGAAGACATAAACATTTTCAATGTTAAAAAAACCGTGTTACAGTTTGACCTATCCAAACCAACAATACAAGGTCTGCAGTGAAGGACAGAAAAGAAATATATCGCAAAAGGAGTTGCGCGCGAGTGACTAGTTCTACTCACGTGTACAGATCTAGAAGAAGGCAGCCGGCCACAAGACGATGGTACCGCGTCTCCGGTCGTGTAGAACCTTTCTAGCCCTTTCATAACCGCACTGAACAGCATACTGAAACAAGTCATGGTACTATAGTGAATCATAATCGTCATCATAATGTCATAATTGATTATATTAAACTTACATTTTTTAATTGTAAATAACTAAACTTAAACTTCATACTTTTTAAAATTATGTCTATATGTTAAAATTGTAAAATCTCGTAGCGTATAAGGTACTTGTTTTAGTTGTGGCTAACTTAAAAGAGAAGCACAGGAAAGGAATTTTAAATATTACAATTTTGTGTAATTACTCATTGGAAGCCCTTAATAAATAAACAAATCATTGTGTACGAAATTGTAACTAATTGTATGTATCAAGTCATGCTACTATAGGGAAGCATTGTGTACAAATTGTAACTAATTGTATGTATCAAGTCATGCTACTATAGGGAACCATTGTGTACGAAATTGTAACTAATTGTATGTATCAAGTCATGCTACTATAGGGAAGCATTGTGTACAAATTGTAACTAATTGTATGTATCAAGTCATGCTACTATAGGGAAGCATTGTGTACGAAATTGTAACTAATTGTATGTATCAAGTCATGCTACTATAGGGAAGCATTGTGTACAAATTGTAACTAATTGTATGTATCAAGTCATGCTACTATAGGGAACCATTGTGTACGAAATTGTAACTAATTGTATGTATCAAGTCATGCTACTATAGGGAAGCATTGTGTACGAAATTGTAACTAATTGTATGTATCAAGTCATGCTACTATAGGGAAGCATTGTGTACAAATTGTAACTAATTGTATGTATCAAGTCATGCTACTATAGGGAAGCATTGTGTACGAAATTATAACTAATTGTATGTATCAAGTCAGTGTGCGTTACTCCAGCGGCATGTTGACTCGGATCGGGATGAAACTTACAGAAAAATTAGAGCACTATGTCCTGTAAATGTGCCCCAAATATTAAATTTGTGCCTATTAAGGTTCCAGAGTTATTCGAGAAAATAAAATGCCGCTGTAGTAATGCCTGAAAACGTTACTGCAGCGGCATGGTTTTTACCCA
Source organism: Horisme vitalbata (assembly GCA_951804965.1). Classification (NCBI taxonomy): domain Eukaryota; kingdom Metazoa; phylum Arthropoda; class Insecta; order Lepidoptera; family Geometridae; genus Horisme; species Horisme vitalbata. Next base: position 2,585,229 of record OX638099.1, read on the forward strand.
TTAGCCTTAGCCAAGTTTAAAGTAGCTTAAAAGATAGCTTATATTTGTGCATGTCACTGGCGAAACAGCGGCATTTGTGCGACCTGTGGTTTATGAGTTATTGCAGATGCCGCTGGAGTAACGTTTTGCAGATTTCCGGATCTTCGAAACGGCTGAACGCACAAATATGATTTTTTGTGAGCGAATGTGTTGTAATTTGTGCCTATTTGTGCGCTAGTTGCTTTTCCGAAAAAATGCACGACGTATGAATTAGACGAGTTTTTATGAAAATCGAAAATTGCCTCTAGCTCTTGAACTACTTGTGGAAAACACTTTATGATTGCTTTGGCTGATGTCTATAAGGAATATACATCTTCTGACAACCATCTTGAAACCCAACATCTAATTTTCGACGAAATAAATCAATTTTACTACTGAAAATGGTTTACTAATTTCTAACCTCAATTAAGGGAGTTTTAACAAGTTATCGACTTTCATGATTTGCCAATAATTAGAGCGCATATCCAAATAGAAGCATGCTGAATTTCAGCTTTCTAGACCTTCAAATTAATGATTTACAACTGAAAATAACAAAACGAGGTCTCTTAGACTGTTATCCGACCAAATACGAAAGGTCATAAAAAAGCGGCCGTTCAGTACTTCGAGACTACATTTTTAAATAGGTAGCTTTGTCATGTTTAACGTAAGGTACACTTACGTAGACAAGTTTTAGTGTGGGATAAAGGCACCTGTAACATTGATGCTGGACAGCATTTATTTCAACCAATAACATGTTACATGTACGTACTAATAGCCCTACGCCGCCCGTACAACAACAATTAGTTAGGGTTTTTTCAAGTACCTAGGTACACTAGGTTTTTTTACTACTGAAAAGGTACTTTCGTTTAAATAATACTGTATAGTTTTGTCATCTATTTTGACTACTTCACTCTCGTCTCATCGGACGAGTATTAGATTCGATTATTTGATCAGACAATATGAAAGAGAGCTGATGTCTAACATGGGAAAACTGAACCGATTCAGAGCGGAAGGCGCCGCAGCGGTTTCATAAAAATCTTTTTATTCAGGCGTATGGCAAATCCTAAAATGTGATAGGGGAGAGGTTTGAAACCTCTTTTAAAACACGAAACCAGTTACAAGTTTCATTTATTTATTGTCCTCCCTCGTTCTTGCCTGTGCCTATCACGCATTCTTAATACGGTCTGCATTTACAAGTACTCGTCAATCGATTACATGAGTGTGAAGCAAGATCTGAGGGCATCTAACCAAAGTCATTCTATCGTCTTCAGCATTTTATATACCTATGTCTATGTGTGGTCTGTCGTCAACGAAATGAACGAATGTTTGTTGACAATGTATCTTAGTATCTTTCCGACGACCGATTTTTCCACCGATTTTTTGTAGGACAGTTAGGGAGGGGAACCTCATGCACAGAGTGTATACCAACGAGGTGTGATCGACGAATGAAGTAACGCCATAAGAGCTAAAATGTTTGGAATTGGATTGTACGTAATTATATAAGTATTTTATGTTCTATTACTTTTTTTCGTAAAGTTCATAGCTTAGGAGTTAGGACACTTTCAAATATAAATGAAAATATATTTTTCTGGATTCAGAAAATTTGGTATTAAGAACTTAAATGGTTGGAATTGGATTCTACGTATTGATATAAATATTTTTTCGTAAAGTTCATAGTTTAGGAGTTAAGTTGCACATGCAAATATGTATGAAAATTTCGTTTTCTGTATTCAGAAAGGCCTAAAGAGCAAAAATGGTTGGAATTTTATTGTAAGTAATTATATAAGTATTTTATTTATGTTCTATTACTATACTAAACTATACAGTATTATTTAAACGAAAGTACCTTTTCAGTAGTAAAAAAACCTAGTGTACCTAGGTACTTGAAAAAACCCTAACTAATTGTTGTTGTACGGGCGGCGTAGGGCTATTAGTACGTACATGTAACATGTTATTGGTTGAAATAAATGCTGTCCAGCATCAATGTTACAGGTGCCTTTATCCCACACTAAAACTTGTCTACGTAAGTGTACCTAACGTTAAACATGACAAAGCTACCTATTTAAAAATGTAGTCTCGAAGTACTGAACGGCCGCTTTTTTATGACCTTTCGTATTTGGTCGGATAACAGTCTAAGAGACCTCGTTTTGTTATTTTCAGTTGTAAATCATTAATTTGAAGGTCTAGAAAGCTGAAATTCAGCGTGCTTCTATTTGGATATGCGCTCTAATTATTGGCAAATCATGAAAGTCGATAACTTGTTAAAACTCCCTTAATTGAGGTTAGAAATTAGTAAACCATTTTCAGTAGTAAAATTGATTTATTTCGTCGAAAATTAGATGTTGGGTTTCAAGATGGTTGTCAGAAGATGTATATTCCTTATAGGCATCAGCCAAAGCAATCATAAAGTGTTTTCCACAAGTAGTTCAAGAGCTAGAGGCAATTTTCGATTTTCTTAAAAACTCGTCTAATTCATACGTCGTGCATTTTTTCGGAAAAGCAACTAGCGCACAAATAGGCACAAATTACAACACATTCGCTCACAAAAAATCATATTTGTGCGTTCAGCCGTTTCGAAGATCCGGAAATCTGCAAAACGTTACTCCAGCGGCATCTGCAATATCTCATAAACCACAGGTCGCACAAATGCCGCTGTTTGGCCAGTGACATGCACAAATATAAGCTACTTTAAACTTGGCTAAGGCTAATGGGTAAAAACCATGCCGCTGCAGTAACGTTTTCAGGCATTACTACAGCGGCATCTTATTTTCTCGAATAACTCTGGAACCTTAATAGGCACAAATTTAATATTTGGGGCACATTTACAGGACATAGTGCTCTAATTTTTCTGTAAGTTTCATCCCGATCCGAGTCAACATGCCGCTGGAGTAACGCACACATCAAGTCATGCTACTATAGGGAAGCATTGTGTACGAAATTGTAACTAATTGTATGTATCAAGTCACGCTACTATAGGGAAGGTCTGTGTACGAAATTGTAACAAATTGTATGTATCAAGTCATGCTACTATAGGGAAGCATTGTGTAGGTACGAAATTGTAACAAATTGTATATATCAAGTCATGCTACTATAGGGAAGCATTGTGTACGAAATTGTAACTAATTGTATGTATCAAGTCATGCTACTATAGGGAAGCATTGTGTACGAAATTGTAACAAATTGTATGTATCAAGTCATGCTACTATAGGGAAGCATTGTGTAGGTACGAAATTGTAACAAATTGTATGTATCAAGTCATGCTACTATAGGGAAGCATTGTGTACGAAATTGTAACAAATTGTATGTATCAAGTCATGCTACTATAGGGAAGCATTGTGTAGGTACGAAATTGTAACAAATTGTATATATCAAGTCATGCTACTATAGGGAAGCATTGTGTACGAAATTGTAACTAATTGTATGTATCAAGTCATGCTACTATAGGGAAGCATTGTGTACGAAATTGTAACAAATTGTATGTATCAAGTCATGCTACTATAGGGAAGCATTGTGTAGGTACGAAATTGTAACAAATTGTATGTATCAAGTCATGCTACTATAGGGAAGCATTGTGTACGAAATTGTAACTAATTGTATGTATCAAGTCATGCTACTATAGGGAAGCATTGTGTACGAAATTGTAACTAATTGTATGTATCAAGTCATGCTACTATAGGGAAGCATTGTGTACGAAATTGTAACTAATTGTATGTATCAAGTCATGCTACTATAGGGAAGCATTGTGTACGAAATTGTAACTAATTGTATGTATCAAGTCATGCTACTATAGGGAAGCATTGTGTACGAAATTGTAACAAATTGTATGTATCAAGTCATGCTACTATAGGGAAGCATTGTGTAGGTACGAAATTGTAACAAATTGTATATATCAAGTCATGCTACTATAGGGAAGCATTGTGTACGAAATTGTAACTAATTGTATGTATCAAGTCATGCTACTATAGGGAAGCATTGTGTACGAAATTGTAACAAATTGTATGTATCAAGTCATGCTACTATAGGGAAGCATTGTGTAGGTACGAAATTGTAACAAATTGTATGTATCAAGTCATGCTACTATAGGGAAGCATTGTGTACGAAATTGTAACAAATTGTATGTATCAAGTCATGCTACTATAGGGAAGCATTGTGTACGAAATTGTAACTAATTGTATGTATCAAGTCATGCTACTATAGGGAAGCATTGTGTACGAAATTGTAACTAATTGTATGTATCAAGTCATGCTACTATAGGGAAGCATTGTGTACGAAATTGTAACTAATTGTATGTATCAAGTCATGCTACTATAGGGTAACATCGTGTACAAATTGAAAGTATGTATGGGCCAGCCAACTTTCATCTCAGGTATTGTGAGATGATTGAGTGTTAAAAATAGTACAATCTGTTCATAATACTACTCACAATAACTATTACTATTTGTATACAGGGTGGGCCAAAATTTTATATCATTGAGGGCAGCCACCTTTTCTTTTGTGTAGGAAACAAAAACAAAAACAATGATGATTTAGTGAAGACAAAAACAATGGCATTTTCAGAATTTTGAAAAAATGTACAGTCTGCCTATATAATGACATTTGTCAAAAAAAACAAGTTGGACGGACAACCGGAAAACTTTTCGCTAAATCAAATCGTAAGATATCGCGAAAATTAAAAAAAAGTTTTCCATAAAATTTCCATGAAACGCTATTCGCCACAACATTGAGTCTATGTATGCAATTCGACGCAAAGTAGGTATCATTATTCTGCGAACACATTTTATGACAAATTTGCTTACAAACATGCTTTCATGCCAATCATGGCATAATAGAAGTAAAAATAGAAATCAAAATATTTTAACAAATTTAATTCCAGATAATAAAAAAAAAAGTAGAATACTGTATCATTATTGGCACGAATAATGACAAAGAGATGACAAGAGATGCCTGTGTGAGTATGAAATGCATGCTTTTCATCAATAAAACATTTACATATTATTGCCGCGTCACATTAATCAATTAATTTAACCATTTTTAAACCATTGTTTTCTCGGTAAATATGTACTAGACCGGTTGTTTTAATACTTTGCATAATGGTTAAAAAAACCCTAATAAACGTGTAGTGTTCGTCTATGTCTACAAGCTGGGGACAAATTGTATACCCATGTTTCGCAGATAAAGAAATCTGAATATAGGCACAGAATACAGAAGGGACAGAAGCTTCACTCCGCGCAATCATTTAAATAAATAGCGACTTTAGCTGCTACGCAATAAAGTGCTATTCAGCTCGCACCAAACTCAGTGCCTAACATTTATATTAACCTACACCTTGCATCCCTTTCTATCGTATAGCTCTATCTCTACTGACGTGGCACGTGTAACGTTAGGGTTGTCTTGAGAATTATTCTGTGACGAATAATAATAACCTGGCCGCCGACGGGCAGCAGCGGTGCTAGAAGCTGTACCCTGCGATCCCCAACCCGCATGCCCAGCATGGGGATTATGGGCATATCCCCCTTCTTATAGGGGAGGCCTATGTCCAGCAGTGAACTGAATAGGCTGTTGTTGTTGTTGTTGTGAATAATAATAAATCTGAACATTTTACTATTCAGTTACCTAGCCACCTATTTCTTTTTAGGAACAATGATAATTCAAATAATATCTACCTACCTAGTATTAGATCAGAAAACTATTTTACACTGGCTGGCTGCATTAAGAACTCAGAAAATAGGCATACCTACTAGGTAGGTACTTGGGTCCTTAACACTTACTTAAGTGTTTAGGTGTCTTTTGTACGAAAACTGAATAATCACTGTTTAAGGTAGGTACATCATGCTAAATCTTAAGAGAAATTTTAGTAGGTAGGTACCTACCTAGATATTTGCAAGATAAAAAAACAACATTTGGTTTGTAGGTAACCTAGATATCTAGTTTTAGTTGTTAGTACACCAACCTTTAGGTAACTTACCACATCGATTTGTCTACCTACACCTACCCGACTGTTTTTAAGTAGATAACCTACACTGCCTACTTAAAGTTAAACCAAATAAAAATGTACCTAGCTTGGGTTTCTAATCTTGCTCTCAGTCTACATAATCAAAATCATAATACCTACTTACTACAGCACTATGTAGGCCTACCTATACCTACCAACGGCACAAAAATACCTACATAATAATATTACGTTTATTTAAGTAGGTAGGTACCGCATTCAAATAGAACTTGTACCTAAGTACCTACCTACTTAAGTAAATACGGGAGACTTTGATATCTAAACAACGCATTATTTGGTAGAAAAACTTTCAGTTCTGTACCTACTATTGGTATTATTTACATTTTCTTATTATTATTTAGGCAACCAAATGCTGTGCAGTATTTTTTTGCCTTCATTTGGCGAAAAATATAGGTACATTAACAAAAACAAACTAAAATGCGGCTGCTCAAGGACACTTTCGTTCCGGGCAGAACGCGGCAACCGACTAACGAACCGCGCTCGCAAGGCCGGCGATGCGTAGGTATATTTTTATACCTATTCTGCGGAGTGAAAGAGGCCTGATATAGGTCAAAATTTAGGTGTTTTACGGCAAATGTTCGAATTGCTTAAATAGACTCAATGTTGTGGCGAATGGCACTAATCTATCCCACTTCCTACGATCCTACTATTTATAATATTATAAATGCGAAAGTTTGTGAGTATGGATGGACAAATGGATGAATGTTTGTTACTCTTTCACGTAAAAACTACGGAACGGATTTGGATGAAACTTGGAATATACATAGTTTGTGACCTGGATTGAATGCTCATAGTTAGTCCTGTCACTCTTTGTCATTATCCAAAGGTAGGAGATGGCAAAAGTCTAAAAGATGTTCATAAGTAAGGCCACAGTTGGTTATATCATAAACAAGTTCGATAATATTTAGTTATCTAGATGAAAAAATGTTGGTACTTAGGTACTTACTAGCTGTCGTGTTCCAAATAATCTTCATCCAAGATGTAACTTAGTTTTTCACTGAAAAAGAACATTACCATTTTGAGCATAAAGGCCGGACACTGTACACTATCACAGCACCATGTAGCCCCAAACTAAGCAGAGCTTGTATTATGGGAACCGCATGACGGTTACCCTACTTATAAATATAAATATTGTTCCCGCGGCGGGAATCGAACCCGCAGCTTTCTGCGTCTCAGACGGACCTACGCCCATTGCGCCACACAGAGACCGTCGAAATAATGTCGGAAATTAGAATGACTGCGCTTTACGATTTCACAAAACCAATTCTTATATTTCAATTCTAATAATTCATTATTCAATCATTAGGTAACAACGTAAGAATGAGAGTAGCTCATTTGGTATAGTCTAAAGTAGGTTCTCAAGTAACTACCAAAAACAGGGTTATCTTTAACGGCCGGTTTCTATATTATACCGTTACCGATAACGCCTCGTTTTCCCTCGAAAAGCTGTCAAAAATTAACAACGAGGCGTCGAAAATTTGACAATTTTTCAGGGGAAAACGAGGCGTAATCGGTAACGGTATAATATAGGAACCGGCCATAAGCCAGCTTGGTTCATAACATTTACCTTATATTATTCGGTGCGAAATTCCTATCTAAATACAGTTCAAACAACATCGGCGCCAGTATTTCGTGCATCCCTTGCCGGTAGCCGACATACTTATGCGTTCTCGCCCAATGGAACAGAACGCGCACCTGAAAAATTATTAAGCAAGTAGCTACAGCTATAGTCTATCCAAATTGTTATTGTATTTTGATAGATGACAATATCCAGAACTAGTGATTCCACACCACACCACATCAGCCTATATCAGTCCACTGCTGGACATAGGCCTCCTCTAATAAAGGGGGATATACCCATAATCCCTACGCTGGGCATGCGGGTTTAGGATCACAGGGCACAGCTTCTCGCACCGACGCTGCTGCCCGTCGGTGGCCAGGGGATTTAGATGTGCCGATGTAGGCTGTGCTATGCCGCAATTAGCCGGCCGCCAGAGTCCCGTTCGTTGTTTAGCAGGGTACACCACGTGCAGGTGGGGTTGGCTTTGGTTCCGAAGATAGGGGTTGGAACCCTGTACACCCCAGATGTGTGAATGCAGCAATAACATTACGTTTATCGATTATATTGACACCACAAATAACGAGATAGGTACACAGTCTAACACCGACACAGCTAAATTCCCTGACAGCGTCTGCTACAGCAAGTTATGCCCTGCGATCGACAACCACCCTGGGATATTATGAGCATAACCCCCTTCTTAGTAGGGGAGATCTATATCCAGCAGTGGACTGATCTATACTTGTACCTTTTTAAGCTATTGCATAGCTTCTATCGAGGGCCTTGAGCGCGGGGACCGAATCCAGAAATTCCGTAACGAAAAAAACCTCACGCTCCCCACTCCGACGGGCACGGAGGTGTGGCTTGAAGGCCGTGCATTGTCTAACGTCGTTTCTTTTCGGCAGTCTTCGACACGGTGTTTGTGTGCGTGCAACTAGACGTATTTTTATTTAATAAAAGAAAAAAAAATGTTTTCTTATCGGTCACCACGCTCAAAAAGTGTAACTTGAATTAATATCAAAGAAAAAGAAATACTGCATAAATAAAATAAATAAATAATTATAATTGCATAAGTTGATACAAAATGCTATGCAATAGCTTTACCGCGGCAGTCCCCGAGTGCCACGCGTCTTTTTTTTTAACTAGCCTATTTCGTCCCTCTGCTGGGCAAAGGCCTCCCCCAAACTCTTCCACACACCCTGTCTTTGGCAGTCTTCCACCATTCCTTCTAAAATGCATTAAGATCGTCCCGCCAACCCTTCTCGGCTGACCCCGATGTCACCGTCCGCAAAGTGTCCATTTCGTAGCGATGTTCGCCCACCTCTTTGGAGGCATACGGCTGACGTGTCCCGCCCAATCCCATTTGAGACTAGCTGTTTGGTGGCCTGCATCAGCGATGGCGGTTAAGGAACGCAGCATAGTGTTTCGTATACTTATACCTATTGTTGTTAAATAAAAAAATAATGCGGCACGTAATCACACAGCATCATGTAGCCCCAAACAAAGCAGAGCTTGAGCTACTACATATATATATTTTTTTGTAAATACATACATATCATACATATAAAACACCCAGATCCGAGACAAATATCTGCAGAACATGCAAACATTTGTCCCGCAGCGGGAATCGAACCCGCGATCTTCTGCGTCTCAGGCTACATGTTGTATCTAGTATTAAGTTACCTTGATCTCGTCTAGTTATTAGGTGCTAATTTCTTGCTATGTCCACAATGCTAAGATGTATGTGTAAGTACCTACTAAAAAGTATTTTAAAACTTACATAAATAAATATTACTAACTATTTTGTAAACGTCACACTGTCCAATAATAATGTTTATAGATTTTACTGTTTTGAAATGTGAATTGTCGTTGGCGTTTATAACAACAAAAAATAAAAAAAATATGAAAAAAATATTTTTCTTTGGTGGCTAAGCTGGTTCAGCATATTCTCGTACCATAATATTCTAAACATCTTTTTCCCTAAAGTTAAGCTCGTCCGGAAAAGTCCGGACCACATCTTGCAGGATCAGGTTTTTGAGCTTGTTATTTTATTTTATTTTTTATTTTTATTTTACAAATTTTAGGAAAACTTACAGCTATGATTACACAATATGATCCTTGCTTATGATAACATGCATGTTACATGCATGATACGCTACTGAGGGCTAATTACAAGTTTCCACGTATATGGTACTTCGTAAAACACTAATTTAAAAATCAATAGACGACGACATTAGATTATCACAGAAGTGTTGCTTTATTTAGTTACCATCGCTGTCCCACTGCAGGGCAAAATCCTGCCTTCCCTTCTTTCACTCATCGCGATTTAACGCTGTGACAGGCCATGTTGGTAAATATGAGTCAAGCTCCTCCCGCCATCTCATGCTAGACCTTCCAGTATCTACATAAAAAAAGTATTTTTTCGTTGTCGGCTAAGCTTGTACCAGAATATTTAAAGCTTACCATCATATCCTGAACATCCTTTTCCCTAAAGTACAGCTCGTCCGGAAAGGTGCGGACCACATCCTGTAGGATCAAGTTTTTGAGCTCGTTGTCGCAGAAGTGTTGTTTCCATGCGCTCTACAATGTTGATAACAGTTACCTTTCTTTATTCTATGCTATAAATGCTTAAGATTGATCTCTCATTATTATGTCTTGGCGGAATGATGATACCACCAAATAACACTAGGTATGTATACATGGTACTTTTCATCAATACCGGGATCCGCTGCCAGCTGCGCTAGCGAGTTCGAATTCGGTATTGATGAGTAGTTAGCAACGGTTGCGGGTTCAAGTCCTGCCTGATTCGATTTTTGTAGGACATTATATCAGGCTGCGCACATTGGACGACAAACGTCAGCGATTAGACGCTACGACAAGCTGCGGGGAACAATTTTCATACATTTTGTTCAAAGCTCACACACGACACACGGCGACAATCGCGACAGCAAGATATGACAGACGCTAGCGATTAAGCGTGACGACAAAGCGTCGTGTTTGAGAGGTCTGTTACAGGCTTACATTTTGTTCTGTTAATAAACTTCTAATGTAAGAGAAGTTTGCATTATTGCACCAGCCAAAATATAGATTTTTTGTGTACTTATTACGACGTATAGTACCTACATATGTACCCAGGTACCTGCCTAATGAATTGTCATGAAAAGGTACCAAAATGTTAGTTAGGGTCAAAGTTCGAACCGCTCGAACTTTAAGCATCTGGAATCCGGAATGACTGGTAGAAAATTTGGATAAACTTCCGAATTCCGGATGCTTAAGTTTCTGTGTTTGTTCCTACTCAACCTCATAAACGTAGCCTATCTGCTGATGTAACGTAATCTGCCGATAATACCTACTTATTTGACTAACGAATTGTGATATACCTACCTCATAAAATGTAAATTTTGAATTCTACTTACCTATTTAAATTTTATTTACCCTAAATAACTATCATGTGAATATAACTATGATGTCCTATTTATTATTGTTGTGCCCAACAGGGTCAATAATGATCGTAAAAGCTGTAAACACCTGTATATTTATACAGATGTTGCATGAATCAATGTTATGGAGAATGACGTTTCATAGAAATTGTATGAAAGACATTAATTTATAATTTTCGCGTAATTTTACGATTTGATTTGGTGAGTTACTTTAGGAAAAGTGTTTCTGTTGGGAAATAGAGACGATTGAGACCAACTGGTTTTGTTTTGACAATTATGACATTTTCTAGGTTGACTGTACATCAAGAGGTATTACATGCGCGTTGCGGACCCTTTAAAACGCTGTTTTTGAAACGCTGCATAATGCAGTCTCTGGGGAAAACCTCGGCAGGGAGACCATTCCACAGCTTGATTGTTCGCGGGAGGAATCTGTCAGTAATGTTCGGACTACCCACAAGATATATTCACTCCATGATTGTGACTTTTGTGTCAACTAGTGTATCCTCAATAAGCATTCTTAAATGATTGGCATACCGAGGAAAGGAGAATGCCGAGAACCCGTACCAATTGCGTCAAAACCGAACGTATCCCATAAAATTTATTATATTTTATAAATGACATTAACATTTTCTTTAGTTTTACGGGATTAATAATCATGTAAAAATATATTTTGTTGATTTGGTTTCCGTTGCACGCCGCCATTAGACTACAACAACCAATGATATACACGTTGCTATGGCAACAAACATTGATATAAAGTGTAACTATGGCAATAACCCTCATTTTTAATTATTTTGACAGTATAATCGACTAAAAACTTATTGGATATTTTTTTGACGCACTCACTTTAGTCTTGGTACCGAGCGCCTTACATCAGACGGCATTCTCCTTTGAAGTAGCGGTCATCATCATTAGTAACCCACTGCTGGGCATAGGCCTTCTTTTGATTATGCCGCTTGCCACGATCCCGTGTTAGTCTGAGTCAAGTGCTGCCAACTTATTATGAAGGGGATAAATTGTTTTTTTCTTCAATCAATTATTTATTACTGACAGGCAATTTGTTTATTGTTTTTTCATCAAAATTGCAAGCAACTTGATAAAGAAACAAAATATTTGCTTTAACAAAATGTTATCTAATTTCTGTCAATAACCCAGTGATGTAATTGTTTATCTTTGAGTTAACAATGAATTTATAATTCTATTGGAAGATAATTAGAATCATCATCATCACCAACATTTCAGCCATTTTCGGCTGAAATGTGAAAGAGAGGCCTATGCCCAGCAGTGTGCCGAAAATGGCTGAAATTATAATTTCAATTTTTAATTTATTTATTTGAACGAAATACATTCTATTTAGGATACAAGTGTAATACTGGAATTTGCAATATTAGAAACTGTATCGCATTTTCCAGTGCCCAACCTAAGCACAAGGGAAAACTTTGACGTTCAAACAACAAAATAAAAAAGTCATGAAAAACAGATTAATATAGACACAAGGTTAAATTTTTTTTTCAATTATCACAAAACTAGAGGTAAAAAAGAAAAACTATACTTAGTATGTAGGTATATGAGAGTGTGTGTGTGTGTGTGTGAGTTATCCAGTTCCTCCCCCAGTCTCCGATTAGTATAAATAAAGAAAGTTTGAAGTACTCTAATTCTGTCAAAGGCTTGTCGAGGGAAGTACTACCTCCATGCCTATTTCTGCCGTGGAGCAGCATAGCTATGTTTCGGTTAAAGGGAATTGCCGGTGAAATTGCATGCCTCAAGATGATGAAGGCAAGGCGTGGCATCGTAAGGCATGTTCCTTACTTGTGTGATCTTTGAAGCAATATTTTCTATAAGTAATGTTTACCACTTAGCATCAAGTGGGTCATGTGCTAGTTTCATCTTATAGTATCATAAAAAAACCTATGGTATAGCAAGTGTACAGTACAAGCAACCATGCATCTTCCTGGGTCAGCAGAAAAGAGCAGCACGTGCGACCTAGTTTAATCGATTACATTTTATTTTATTCAAATTATTAGCAAATCAATCAGTCCGTATTCAACCACCAAGGGCCCGAGATCTCGGCATCATCAGTTTATAATTCACAGTTTGGACAACATCACAAGTTATTGCCTAAGCATTATCATTTAACATTTAACAATCAAGTGTTTGAAAAGGCATGTCTGGCTGTACATAGGTGCCGACATTGATGTATGAATTTAAGATAATATTATTATTATACTATAAGTAACTTTATAGTTTATACCTAGGCTTAAACTACTCTGATAATAACCTAACTATTGTAGTGCCCCAAGGGGGCTCACGTTGCGGACCAAATTTTATTTAAGAACACCTTGTACTGTACCACATGACACAATAAAGAATATGATTATGATTATGAAGCTGGATATGACAGAAGAAACACCAGAGTAGAATAAATGCTGCAGAAATGAGAGCTCAGAGAAGTATGTGTGGTGTGACTTAGAGAAAGAGTGCGGAATAGTGTGATAAGAAAAAAATTTAGAGTCAATGAAGATATCGCACCCCTAGAACAACACGGAATTATGTCGAAAAACTACTTTTTTCAGAATCGTTGAAAAACCGTTATCTGCTTATGTATCGGATTCGAATATGCAATAAAGTCGATTTTGAGATTTTTCGACATAATTCCGTGTTGTTCTAGGGGTGCGATATTGTGACAAGGATTGAGAAAGGTATGCTGAGGAAGGTGGTTTGGGCATGTAATGAAAGAAGATTGAAGAAGTATATAAGGCGAGTGTGAATGGGACAGTTGGAAGGGAAAAACCTCGTTGTATATTCTGTGATCAAATCGGAGACATGCTGGAAAAAGCCTGGTCAGAAGTACCCTAAGCCGACGAGCATGTATGAAGAATGTGATGAGAGTGAATAAAGCAAAACAGGTATGCCAGGATCGTAGCAAGTGAAAATCTGTGGTCTCAGCCTACCCCCCTGGGAAAAAGGCATGACTGTATGCATGTATTTAACAATCAAGTTGGTACTGCGGGGTGATTGGCTAACTCTGTTGCATACAGAAATGATTGAAACCGGTCCTGTTTTTACAAACAGATTGTCAATTGACGTTCGTTGAATTTCAAAAAACAGGATCGCTTTCAATCATTTCTGTTTGCAACAAAGTTAGTCAATCACCCCGCTGGTCAAAAAGATACTGTATGCCAAGTGTCCATAACTCCATAGCCTGAGGTCACTTTCCACTAAGCAGGTTGCCTGGTTAATGAGCCATAAGTAGTTTTAAACTAAGGTTTCCACTTGACCGGATACAACGCAGGGCAGCTCGTATTGTCGACGATCCTAAGCTCACAGACGATCTAGAGCCATTAAGTCTGCGGAGAGACGTTGGATCTCTGTGTGTGCTCTATCGTCTGTATAATGGAGAGTGTTCTGAAGAGTTGTTCAATCTGGTACCCGCGGCTGCTTTCCACCATCGCACCACACGCCGCAAAACCAAATATCATCCGCACCACCTGGATGGTTGGTTCTCGAAAACTGTTCGTTTTACACGGTCCTTCCTGCCACGTACGTGTAAGTTGTGGAACGAACTCCCTGTGGCGGTTTTCCCACAGAGCTACAACATGGGGACCTTCAAAAGGCGGGTATTTCATCACCTCAAGAGCCGGCAGCGCATCAGTATTGCCTCTGGTAATGCAGGTGTCCATGGGCGGCGGTGACTACCTTCCATCAGGTAGCCCGCATGTTCGTCTGCTAGCTTTGGCATAAAAAAAAAAAAAAAAAAAAGGTAGTTCTCACCTCTTCATTTTGAGACAGCGGATCGTCACCAATCACTGTTCTCGGATCCATCGACAGTTTTGCCCTCAGGTCATTGTAGAATTTTCTATGGGTTTTGAAGCTGAAAAAGAATATTAATCTTTTACTTATAAATTCCTGTTTTAACAAATAAAGTGGTGTAGGGCTTGCCATGAATAAAGAGCAGCAGAAAATTATCTTTTGCAGAGATATAAATAATTAATGCTAGACACTTTAAACTAAGCACAGCAAATAAAATACATACTTAGACATGAGATAAATA
This sequence comes from Horisme vitalbata, assembly GCA_951804965.1. Lineage (NCBI taxonomy): Eukaryota > Metazoa > Arthropoda > Insecta > Lepidoptera > Geometridae > Horisme > Horisme vitalbata. Next base: position 2,600,306 of record OX638099.1, read on the forward strand.
TTTGCAGATCATACAAACATTTGTATCGAAAAAATAGACAGCTTAAATGCACATCATTCTAAATATAGGTTGCTTTTTATCCAGGACCCAAACTAGCTGAAGGTTAAAAAAAATAGCCAAGTGCAAGTCACACTCGCGCACAAAGGTTTCCGTTTCGTTGTATGGGAGTCCTACTTAAATACTGATTTTATTCTGTTTTCAGTATTTGTTGTTATAGTGGCAACAGAAATACATCATCTGTGAAACTTTCAACCTTCTAGTTATCAGGTTCATGAGATACAGCTTGGTGACAGATAGACAGACTGACAGACAGTGGAGTCTCCGTTGTTTTTACCCCTTGGGAATGGAACACTAAAAAAGGGAGAGGAAGATAATCACCTGGTCACAATATCACCGTTAGGTGGTGGCACAGCCTGCAGCATGATGGCCCAGGCGAGGGTCCGAGGACGCAGCACCCTCTGCTCTATAGCAGCACTTCTGAGCTGATCCAGACTCCATATTGGCTGTTCCAATCTATAAAGTCACATTACACACACATTTAAAAGATCTCAAGCCCTTATAGTGTCGAAATAAATGATGAAATGACTTTAGAGACATTGAGATATTTATACTTTAGGGTGAAAAACGTGGAATGAAGTGAATGTGTGAAGTGTCTGCATCAAAACTCGGCGCACGCTGCCATTTCCGTTGACTTGGAACACTTTTCAAGCAACATCAAGGTAAAAAATTAGTGCAAAGGAGAATGGCGAGTTCCCGTACCAATTGCGTCAAAGCCAAACGTATCCCATAAAATTTATTATATTTTATATTATATTAGCATTTTCTTTAGTTTTATACACCAACGGGATTAATAATCAAGTAAAAAAATATTTTGTTGATTTGGTTTCCACCGCACGCCGCCATTAGAATGCAACAACCAATGATATATAAGTAACTATGGCAACAAACATTGATGTAAAGTGTTACTATGGCAATAACCCCATTTTTAATTATTTTGACAGTAGAATCGACTAAAAACTTATTGGAAATTTTTTTGACGCACTCAGTTTAGTCTTGGTACCGAGCGCCATACATCAGACGGCATTCTCCTTTGGCATCTTAAAGTTCATCATCATCAGCCTATAGCAGTCCACTGCTGGACATAGGCCTCCCCTAATGAGCGCCATTGCGCCCTGTCCTGATCTTAAGGTTAATTTATGACAAATACACTTGGACAATTTTTTTCAGTTTTGACTTGAAGACTGTCAGGTAAAAGTTTAGAATATTGTCGCATTGGAGGGGGGAGAGGGGCGAGAAGGGGAGGTGGAGTGAAGGGGTACTCCAAAATATACCCTAATTTGTCACAAGTAACACAAATTATTGTTATGTTTCATTTTGCAAGTTAAAACATATTAAAAAAAAATTATTAAATATATATAGACTGTATTCCTGCAGCTAAAATCAATATTTATGGCTTCAGGGGAACTCACTTAACCCTCCTACATTAACAGAATCCTTAGATTTGTGCGACGATATTCTAAACCCAACCCGACTGTCACTATAGAGTTCTTTATAATTATCTCTTTGAGAGGGTAAAACAGTTAAATTAAGAATCTTTATTTCTCAAAAGTATAACCTGAGAACATAAGTACTTCTAAATCACAAATTTATGGGCTAATAGCCTGCATAAAATTTACTTTCCATAATGAAGGTAGATTTTCAATTAATTTGCACCACTAACAAAAATGACAACCGCACAAGATCTGATCATCTTATTGAATGAAAAGGTATAACAAATAAATAAATATAATTTGCAGTGTACTCACCCTTTCCACACAGGTCTTTGTATTATGAGTTCAAAATTCATAATTATTATTTTAGGTTTTATTTACATTTACAAGTAATTCTACCCTAAGTTCAGGTCTCTAAATGGAATTTATGTTTATTACTTACAAAGAATTATGATCAGAGTTGTGGTGTGTGTGACCGCAATGTTTATTTTTCTTTGTCATTTTGATAAAAACTTGAAAACAAGTTTGTACTCACTGATAGTCAAGATCTTCAGAGCTGCTTGACGACGTACTTGGCGAGTTATTCTCCGCCTGTTGAGTGTAAATAATTTATTCCTATTTCATAGTTGCTATGTTAAAAAGTAAAACTTGATTTTTCAAGGGTGCTTACCATTTTAGCCGATTTCGATTCAACAACACATTTTAGGCTGGTGAGTTTATTTTTCAGGGTAAGTAAACAAACAGTTAATCAGTCTCAGTTTCTGCGCAAGGAATTGTAGTTACAGAAAGGAAGAAAATCAATCAGAAACCATTTTCATTTTTCAATTCAAAGCTGAGAAAGAGAATTAAAATTTTGTTTTGATTTTGTTTCCCTGAGCCCTGACTGACTTTGCTGACTGAATTTTTAACGTTCCTGATTCGATGACGTATTCATTGTCAATGTCATTTTTTGGATTTCGACGGCGCGGCGCACACATCAACTCGTCAGGAAGTGCGGGTAAGAATCGAACGATTGTTCTTTGCTCTTCATCAATTTCGATGGCTCTCAGATGCTGAGTGCCATCATAACTTAGCAGAGAGTCTAGAGTTGGTTTCTTTTGGTGTCTTTACATACGATTGACCAATTTTTTGGCTATCTGATTAAACCTCAAACATACTTAGTCTTAGGGCACGTTCACACGAGCGCGCACGAGCGCGATTTTCTTCGATGCGAAACCGCGCGCGAGTCGCGTAAGAGCCGCTTGCTCCTCAGAAAACTTTAGGGATATAAAAAACTTGAGAGGTGTCAAGGGACACCCGGATGGAACGAAGTTCCTTTAACTTCACCCACTCAAGCACCTCAGGCACCTCAGGCCCCTCAGGCACCTCAGGCACCTCCGGCACCTCCGGCACCTCAGGCACCATCTGCTAAAAAAACATCACGTGATTAATGGCGGCCCATAAGGGTTTGGAGAATTTGAGCTCGCGAGGTACGTCATTGAAGGTCGCCATGGGTATCGTCACATAATCATCACATTTGTAACCGGAAGGTGGTGTATAGTATAGTGGCATACAGGGGTGGATTTACCAATGGGTCAAGTAGGCTCGGGCCTAGGGCGGCAAAATTTAGAGGACGGTAAAAATTTTAGGATTTTTTTATAGTCGCGTCTTTCACTTCTTGCTCTTTCGTGTAGGCGATATTTCGTAAAAAATATCATAAAACAAGCAGCCCATATATTACCACCGCCAGCCACCCGCAAACCTCCTAAAAAACCTCTTCAATTTGATAATTTTTAATATCAGATCAACTTGTTTCTCAACATTTTTTTGGCTTGCTTTCTGTAAATTGGCTAACAGTCAACTTCGTAATATCAAATACGTAACAATTTAGTTTAAATTGTAATATAGCCAAGGGCAAAGAGCAGGCTAGGGGGTTTTTTTTTTAATTTTTCGTGCTTTAAAGCGAGTAGAGGGGCGGCAATCTTTCATATGCCTGGGGAGCCTAACGGATCAAATCCGCCCCTGGTGTCATAGTGGAGGAAGGTGTACGTGGCGGTGGCGGCTGTCTGTTGCCTGCGCTGCGTGACGCAGTTCTTACTCCTTCGCGCCACTTCTTTTACAATCAATCAATCCAGGTCATCAACAGTTCGACTCGAAGCGCGGGTAAGGATCTGTTATATCCATAGAGATGTATGTGAATACGCTACACGTCAGCGCATTATTAGCATTCCCTATAGTCTAGACAGTAGCAGTTACTATGATTCAAACCAGTCTGGATCGAGCCTCTACCCTGAGCACTTGTTCTTTAAAATATAAATTTCTGTTTTAAAATACAAAAGTATTCTAAGAGTTCCAAATAAAAGACACTTCATTTCATAATAATATATTTTCCTTTTTTAAAAAGTGATTATCCGGGACTCGGATAACATTGGTGGCAGCGGTGGGATTTCCAAAATCCGGGATTCGCCTCTAGTCCTCGCGAAAATCTGTGAAAATATAAACTGTGTTAAAGTGAAAATACTTAATCAAGTGTACTTACCTCCTACGGAACAATCGTATCCAGACTCCATTCGCCAATTCCAATCGCCGTATCCAGTCGCTGAATCCAGTCGCTGTATCCAGTCGCTGTATCTAATCGCTGTATCCAGTCGCCGTATCCAATCGCCACATCCAGTCGCCGTATCCAATCGCCGCATCCACTCGCCGTGTCAGTCTCCGTATCCAGTCGCTGTATCCAGTCGCCGTAACCAATCGCCGATTCAAATCGCCGCATCCAGTCGCCGTGTCCAGTCTCCGTATCCAGTCGCTGTAGTCTATTATCCTGTAGCTGAAAGGAAGTATTCTTCAAGATGACCCCTCACGCTCTTACAATTGCAACGCTCCTGTAAGTGATAGAATTTAATAACATTACTAAAGTGAATAGTGTCAGTGATTCTGAAAACCGTACTCGTTCTAAAACTTTAACATAAGTATTTCCTTAATCTAGATCTTAAAGCGTCATTTTACTCACCCAGTGTTAAAGAGTCATTTTAGTGGCTCAGTCTTAAAGCGTCATTTTAGTCACCCAGATCCAAGACTCGTGCAACATTCCTTTCTTATCGCGTAGGTAGCGCAGTGCCCTTACCTTTGTTTAGACTAACGAAGCTCTCATACTCGTATGTAATGCCTAAAGAGACTAAAGATACTACTGTTCCGAAGAGTGAATCAAGTACAATGACTAAGGAAATTGATATGAATATTTTATGCAAATTCATTAGCAAATTCGACGGAAACCGCGATAAATTAAATGCATATTTAAATAATTGCAAAAATGCTTTCAATCTTGCGACTCCGTCACAACAAGATATATTGTTAAAATACATCTTGAGCCAACTTGAAGGCCGTGCTGAGAGCGCGTGTTCAATAAAAGAATTTGAGACATGGGAACAATTAGAAGACTTCCTAAAATCCTAATTCGGTGATCGTAAACACTACGCTGCACTACTCTTGGATCTGCAGAGTTGCCGACAATCCAATAACGAAACGGTTAATCAGTTCGCACTACGAGTAGAATCATGTCTGTCTAAGCTATTGGCAGAAATCAATATTTCAATCCCTACTACGAAAAAAGGCGAACTGGCTGGCCGTGTCGCAGCAATGGAGGACCTAGCTCTACATACTTTTACCTGTGGCATAAATGCTCGACTATCCACGGTAGTCAGATGTCGGGATCCCGAAACGTTGAATGACGCCATCAATTTTGCCGTGTCGGAAGAAAAGATTTTACAAACCACTTCTAGGCAATCTTCATTTAGCAACAATGCCAATTCTTTCCCTCGACAATCGCCACAACGACCATTCCAATCCCAACAAAATAGAAACGTTGTGAATGTTCCGAGCAGATCTTATAATCAGGGACCCGCCGCATCTACATCCGGTCCCCCAGTGTGTCGGTACTGTAAGGCGATAGGCCACACCATAGACGTTTGTCGTAAACGGGAGTACAATAACAAACGGTTTGGTACTCCACAAAACCAACAAGGAAATCGTCAATCAGCGACTTTCTACCGAAGCAACCAACCTATCCATGCAATTGAATTGTCTGATGAACAGACGACCGACAATGATGCACAATATGCACATGGCCCTGACAATAATTTAAACGAGCCGACCTTCCCGTGTGGCATCGTGCAGGAAGAGTAAGTGTACAAGACGATGCCAAGATCCACGAAAAATCAGTATCCAATTCATCCACTAACAAACTCGGTAACCAGCCCCAAAGTCATAGTGGCCTTAATAAAATCACTGTATCCAATTCATCCACTAACAAACTCGGTAACCAGCCCCAAAGTCATAGTGGCCTTAATAAAATCACTGTATCCAATTCATCCACTAACAAACTCGGTAACCAGCCCCAAAGTCATAGTGGCCTTAATAAAATCACTGTATCCAATTCATCCACTAACAAACTCGGTAACCAGCCCCAAAGTCATAGTGGCCTTAATAAAATCACTGTATCCAATTCATCCACTAACAAACTCGGTAACCAGCCCCAAAGTCATAGTGGCCTTAATAAAATCACTGTATCAAACCCATCCACTAACAAACTCGGTAACCAGCCCTAAAGTCATAGTGGCCCTAATACTCATAAGCCAAGGATTGACTCTATCCAAAAACCTACGTCTGCTAGTATCTCTCAATCGACGTTCAAATCCCCAACATCCTGCACAGCACCTGTAAAAGAAAAAAAAGGATTAAACGTATTCAACATTAGAACAAATCCAATGAAAAAATACTTACCATTTGTAGAAGTTCTAACACCGGTTTCGTCCAAGCCTCTGAGACTCCTCGTCGACAGCGGCGCATCCGTAAGTCTTCTGAAGATTGACACGATCGAGAGTATACCTGAAATCACAAAAGATACTATAGCAATTAGTGGCTTCGGATCAAAAAATAACCCAATGACATCATTTGGACATATATTAATCAACTTTAATTCATTGAGCCATCGGTTCCATGTAATTCCTAGTATCGACTTCCCATACGATGGAATAATCGGTAATGATTTTCTATCTACATCAAGCTGTAAAATCGATTATACAAAGAATATCCTAAGTGTCGAAAAAATTGAACTGAAGTTACAATTCACTGAACCAGTTTATACTATCCTACCTCGAACGGAAGCTATAATTGAATGCTCTGTACTCAATCCCGAAATCAAAGAAGGGCTCGTCCTCGATCAACACCCAATAGAGTCACTTCTGATAGCCAATTGTATTGTCAAGGTAAAATCTAACTCCAGGATAAATATCTCTGTTGTCAACCTCTCAGAATCTGCAATAAAAGTGAACTCAGACTTGAAAATCGAAATTCTACCTTTTGACGTAAACGACACCCATCAAATATTCCATGCACACCAACAAAATGTGCCAAAAAATGCTCTAAGCAGAGCCGACGAACTAACGAAACTCCTACGTGTATCTCATCTAAACTCAGAGGAAACAAATGCTTTGTTCGAATTATGTTCGACCTTCTCTGACATCTTCCATCTTCCTGATGATCATCTTACTACCACCGACGCGCTAGAACACCAAATTACTACCACCTCGTCGATTCCAATCAACACTAAGTCTTATCGATTCCCCGAAGTCCACAAACAAGAAGTCCAATCGCAAATCGACAAAATGCTTAATGAAGGGATAATTAAACCCTCAACATCTCCATGGTCTTCCCCAATCTGGGTGGTACCTAAGAAAATTGATGCTTCGGGCAAACGCAAATGGCGGGTGGTGATTGACTATCGGAAGTTAAATGATATAACCATCGGAGACTCATACCCAATCCCCAACATTTCCGAAAAACTTGATCAACTCGGAAAATGTAAATACTTCAGCACGCTTGACCTTGCTTCGGGATTCCACCAAATCAAAATGGCTAAGCAAGATGCTTCTAAAACAGCCTTCTCTGTTTCTCAAGGTCATTTCGAGTTTACTCGTATGCCTTTCGGTTTAAAAAACGCCCCAGCGACATTCCAGAGGCTGATGAACTCGGCTCTCTCAGGCCTCCAGGGCATCCAATGCTTTGTCTACCTCGACGATATCGTCATTTACTCCTATGACCTCGACATTCATATGAAAAATCTCTCTAACGTCTTCGATAGACTCCGCAGCTTCAATCTTAAACTCCAACCCGACAAATGTGAATTTCTTCGCAAAGAAGTTTCCTACCTTGGCCATATAATCACGGATGAAGGAGTAAAACCAAATCCAGAAAAAATCAAAGCTGTGGTGAACTATCCACTCCCTAAATGCCCAAAGGACATAAAATCTTTCATGGGACTAGTGTCCTATTATCGGCGATTCATTCCAAATATATCCAAGATTGCTAAACCCCTCACTAACCTTCTGAAAAAGGATGTCCCATTCGTGTGGCAAACTGAACAACAGCTAGCCTTCGAAAATCTAAAAAACGCTTTGACTTCGGCTCCCTTATTAGCATATCCCGATTTTTCTAAGCCTTTCGTCCTTACTTGCGACACCTCTAATTACGCTATTTCCGCAATTCTATCTCAAGGTCCGATCGGAAATGACCGCCCTATTGCCTACGCATCGAGGACACTAAATAAAGCAGAATGTAACTACAGTGTTACCGAAAAGGAATGTCTAGCAATTATCTTTGGCACTAAAACCTTTAGACCATATTTATATGGTCGCCATTTCGAGATTGTCACGGATCACCAACCACTCAAATGGTTGTTCAATTGTAAGGACCCAGGTTCCAAGCTTGTTAGATGGAGACTCAAACTTGAGGAGTTTGACTACGAGATGCGCCATAAGAAAGGTAAAATTAACAGTAATGCTGACGCTTTGTCTCGATATCCAGTTAACCCTGTAGTCGAAAACGAACCAGAGCCTCAACCCTCAACATCGGGTATTTCTAACGACCCCAATCCTAGTCCAAGTCCAATTCCCTAGGACGTCCTCGACGACCTGATAGATCTGGGCGCCTTAGACCTCAGCCCATTAGATGAAAACACTGATTTCAGTCCTCTGAATCCTCCATCTCCGCCAGAATCTTCTGGTGAAATACCAGCAATCCAGACCAGACCAGCTATTGACTCTCCTAACTCTAATGACGACTACTCTGACTTTCTTAAAGCATTTTCTGACAAGAACAAAACACAATTTGACACACAAATTAAAGAACACAACGAAAGCCTTCTTAAGAGTTCTAGTAAAACTATTCTGATCCCAACATCTATCGACTTTGACGATTCTAATCCCTATCTCCAAGAAGTTCTTGCCGCACTAGACATTTCTACGAAGGGTTTCCTAGATGAGGAACGCGAACTCTACTCGTTTAAGAAAATTGAGATAAAGGGCGTAAAGTACTATTTCCTCTTTACAAAGGTCTACTATTTTGATAACAGTACCTATCCTGATATTTTCAAAACCCTAAAATCAGCCAGAGACGACATCATACTTACCGGTACGATAAATGATATTGCTATATCTGATTTCAAACATCCATTCGAGCAAAATTCATACATCAAAATTTACGGCATGCTCATGCACCTATATAATAACACGAATATAGTTGTAAACATACACCGGAATAGCGTAATATACCCTGTTCCCACTGAAATTTCAAAAATTCTGAGAGAAAATCACGACATCCCTATAGCCGGACACGTCGGTTCCAATAAAATGTATGATAGAATAAAAGAACGTTACTACTGGAAGAATATGCGATCTGATATCGAAAACTATGTAAAAAATTGTAAAATGTGTCAATCTAACAAAGCTCTACGCAAAATCAACAGATCTCCCATGCAAATCACGACAACTTCTTCTCGACCATTTGAGAGAATTAGTCTAGACCTCGTAGGTCCATTACCCGAAGCCGGTATCTTTAAACTTAAATTCATACTTACCCTGCAAGATGACCTAACAAAATTCTCTATTGCCTATCCTATTGCAAACGCTACTGCTGAAGACTCAAGCGAATGTCTGGTTCATTTTATATCTCTATTCGGTATACCCAAAACAATACTTACGGATCAAGGAACTAATTTTACCGCGGAGTTATTTAAAGAAACCTGCCAGTTCCTAAAAATTAAACAAATTTGGTCTTCACCTTACCATCCCCAGACACAAGGAGCTCTAGAGCGAAGTCACTCAACCCTGAAAGAATATTTAAAATCATATGTTAACGAAAATCAAACAAATTGGCACAAATTCGTATACACTGCCATGTTAACATACAACAGCAGTGTTCACACCACTACCCAGTTTACTCCATATGAGCTCATATTTGGTCATAAACCATATATACCTGACTCAGTCTTCGATTTACGCTCCGACGTAACGTATCCAGAATATATTAAAATGCTCCATCACAGACTTAAAGTATCACGTGAAAAAGCACTCCAAAATATTCAGACCTCTAAAGAAAAATCTAAAACATACTACGACAAACAAACTCGACCAATACAGTACAAAGTTGGAGATTACGTCTATTTGAAAAATCATGTTAGGCTGCGTAAGGCATTATCGCCGCTTTGGAAAGGTCCGTATAAAATCGTAAAAATTCATGGTTACAATACCTTGTCTCTTCTTATAAATCGACGTCATGTTAAACATCACTTTGACGAAGTAAAACCAGCACATGATGCTGAATAAAAACACTTCATATAAAAATTATTATATAATTATGCTTTTAGCATAAGTTAAAGATTATTTTACTTATATAGGTACTAAGATTAATTTTAAATATAACTTTTGTTTACTTATACATTTTTTTTTTATTATTTTACATATTGAAAAGTATATAATTATGTACACTCAATTAAATTAGTTTTAAAAATTATTTGCAGAATGGGCGCAGTTCATATTTTGGCAATTGGTGATAACCAATACATTGAATACATCACCCAAAGTCCTGGAATTCTCTTCGATCCTGTGGGTACTCTAAAAATCATAGATGACCGGTTTGATATTGTAGTTCCCGTAGACGTGTCTAGTTTTAAAGAACACATCGAAAACATTCACAACGTATTCAACACAATTCGATTTCAATGCCGAGAAAATGAAGAGATAGATATCAACAGGTGTCTAAATACGCTACAACCTTTAGACTCTCTTTATAGAGATGTTTTACGCGATTTTGATTCTATTTCTCATTTAGTTTCAAGCAATCTATCCAAACGGTCTGCGTGGTTTTCTGGAATTGGTGTCGTTTTTAAACACATATTTGGTACTTTAGATGAAGATGATGCCAAAAATTAGGTGACGTAAACTTAATTCACCTGAGTTAATTCACCCAGGTGCATTAAATATACTTTTAGTTAACTTAAAACACCTATTCCGCGGTTCATAAAACAAAAGACATACATTTACAATTATCAGTAAACTTTATTCACCTGGACACGTCGTTCTAACTAGAGGTGCGCGATTATGAATGATTCACATAATTGAAACATTTACTAATTACTAATTTTGATAATCGATTATGAAATTAGTAACTAATCAACTTTCATATGTAATCGAATAGTAGTTTTGTATGTATAATTATTTATTACCCACGAGGGAACAGAGGCGGTATATATATGCGTTTGAGGTGAGAGGTTGTTTGTTTGAGCAAATCCATGTTGTCATTTTTCTCCAAAACTACAAGTCTGATTTTGATGCAGTTTTCAGTTATGGGTTCGGGTATGACGGGTGCATGTTCTTAGATAAGTTTTATGGTGACAACTCACCAGGGGGCGCTGCAGCAAGCATACTTTGTGCAAATCCATGTTGCTATTTTTCTCCAAACTGCTAGTCCGATTTTGATGCAGTTTTCAGTTATGGGTTCGGGTTTGATGGGTGCATGTTCTTAGATAAGTATTATGGTGACAACTCACCAGGGGGCGCTGCAGCAAGCATACTTTGTGCAAATCCATGTTGCTATTTTTCTCCAAAACTGCTAGTCCGATTTTGATGCAGTTTTCAGTTATGGGTTCGGGTTTGATGGGTGCATGTTCTTAGATAAGTGTTATGGTGACAACTCACCAGGGGGCGCTGCAGCAAGCATACTTTGTGCAAATCCATGTTGCTATTTTTCTCCAAAACTGCTAGTCCGATTTTGATGCAGTTTTCAGTTATGGGTTCGGGTTTGATGGGTGCATGTTCTTAGATAGGTGTTATGGTGACAACTCACCAGGAGTCCAGTTGTGAGTTGAGTCGTGAGTCGAATCATGAGTCGAGTCGTGAGTTGAGTTTTGAGTTCAAAAATAGACCGCTACTTCTGGCGGACCATTTCTAGGAAATGGCCCACGGTAATAAGTCCATCTAGCATTCGTAACGAGGGGTTCACGTATAAATTCATCATTTTGTTTAACGCTAGATCTGCGTTGAATGAAATTACCCCTTTTTTGCAAGCAAAAAAGTGTGTGTGTCTTAGTTGCCAACAATGACAATCATTAATCATGAGCATTCAATTATTTCGGGTAAAGAGTTTTACTGATAACAAGATTCTTCATACGGAGTGAATAAAGTTTACTTTTAAGTAAATTTAATGCACCCAGGTGAATAAGGTGAATTAAATTTTTTTAAAGTAAATTTAATTCACCCAGGTGTTTTAAGTTAACTAAAAGTATATTTAATGCACCTGGGTGAATTAGCTCAGGTGAATTAAGTTTACGTCACCAAAAATTATAATGACGCTATTCAAAATTTATCTGAAACTGACAATAAATTAGTAAACAGTATGAAAAGAAATATTATTGTTTCACAATCAGCTATTTCGAATATCAACAACACTATTTATGAAATGAACATTAATCAAGCAAAATTGAATGACGTCATTGATAAAGTGACTGCGTCACTTAACAACGTGTCAGGAATATTATTAGTTGATGATTTTAATATTAGACTCGATGCCGCTCTAAATGTTTTACAGTCCAACCTTTTAACCCTTTCATTCAAAATTGAAGACCTTTTGAATTCAATTTTATTTGTAAAAAGTAATACTGTTCACCCATCAATTTTAACACCTCACCAGCTTTATAAAGATATTATGAATAATCTTAAATTAATTCCTAAATATAGAGACTTTCCGGTCAATCTAGATTTAAGTAATATTCACATTCTTATGAATATTGCCGATATGGCTTGTTATTATTCAGACGGAAAATTGGTGTTCGTAATTAAGATACCTTTAGTTAATGTCCTAGAATATAATTTATATAAGAACATACCTTTACCTACTCCGCATGTTGCCGACAATTCTAATTCTTTTACTATGATTTTGCCTTCGGAAGAGTTCTTAGCACTGAGCAAAGATAAAACATCATATGTGTTTCTAAAAAACCTAAACTCTTGCAAAATCACCTTAGTAAGAAACTATGTTTGCGAAGTAGCTGATAGCTTTACCGTATTAGGCAACCCAACATGTGAAATCGAAATAATAACTAAAGCAGTGACATCATTACCGGAGAATTGTCTGATCAGATTTATTCGCGGTGACATAGATATCTGGCACAAACTTTACAATGAAAAATGGATATTTGTCCAATCTAAACCAACTAAAATTTCTGTCGAATGTAACAATAATGTAAAAACATCGGAGATTATTATATCCGGTACGGGTGTACTAAACATCCCACTTGAATGTGTAGCTTATAATAAGAATGTTAGGCTAGTGAGGAAAATGTTCCCTAGGATAGAGATACCAAGTGTATCATCGGATTTTAATATCCTTAATGATAGTTGCTGTAGTTTAACTAAATTTAACAAATTAAAAAATATTCCTGTTTCTAAAATAAAAAATGTAAATTTAGACAAATTAAAAAATCTTAAAATTGTATCAGATCAACTTTTTGATGATTTACGAGATGTTGACACTACGAATAATTTTAATAATCACATAAGCTTTCCGATCTTAACTATTTTGTCAGTAATATTGTGGTTAAGTTTAATTCTAGCATACATCTGTAAAAAGAACAAGTTCTCAAGGAAATTCTTCCCAGAATCAGATAAAGTCGAAATTACTAATAATTCAGATATTGAAATAAAACCTAAAACAACTCAACCTCGTTTGCGTATTGAATAACTTTGAAAACTTACTTTTCTGTAAGTTTCCTCTTACCATGGGGGTTGTTATATCCATAGAGATGTATGTGAATACGCTACACGTCAGCGCATTATTAGCATTCCCTATAGTCTAGACAGTAGCAGTTACTATGATTCAAACCAGTCTGGATCGAGCCTCTACCCTGAGCACTTGTTCTTTAAAATATAAATTTCTGTTTTAAAATACAAAAGTATTCTAAGAGTTCCAAATAAAAGACACTTCATTTCATAATAATATATTTTCCTTTTTTAAAAAGTGATTATCCGGGACTCGGATAACAGATCGAATCATTTTAAAAATTACTTATGAACCAAGTTGGCTTTTAGGCAAAGTTCATTACAACCCTAAAGAATAATATGGCTAGTTATATAATTAAGTATTAGGCACTATTATTATAGTATCATAAGTTTAGTTTAAACGTAGTGCTCTAAGCTGTACCACGCTGTACTTTATGTTCCTAAGTCAATGTTGTGCCATAGCTTTAGCTTAATTTTAGAGAGCATTGTATGTCCGAAATGCACAAAATGTTATGTCACTTTAACTATTTATGACATATTTTTCTATAACATAGATATGTTTACACAGTTTTTACAATAAATGATTCATAATCTTATTTATTTGCTATCTAGCTTCAACTTCGAAAGTAACCACTCTCGAGTCTTTGGGTTTTGCTCCGAGTGAGTACCATCCCTATACGGGTTGATTGAAATTGAAATTGAGATCCCAAAGGCGTTGCGCTGTCCAATTACTAGGCTACGATGGTGGAGTCCCATGCTGGTTCGGAGAATTTGGTGTCTCTAGGTCTAGGAGCTCGCGAGGTAGAGGTCGCTCTAGGGAGTTATTGTCAGGAGGCCGTCCATTTTACATTTTTTTACATTACATGACAAACAAACAATGGCATTTTTCTTGTTTTCTATCGTGGTCCATACTCCATAGTAGTGAGGTGATCCTATCGATCACTCGGTTAATTTTCGATTCCGGAAATAACATAAGTTTTGATTCGTTAGTTTAATAAAAACGATATAACAGGTATTCGAGAAACTAACCAACTCACACATTTCCTGATCAAATCTTTTCGCCCTTTCTGGTTCTCGCTACATTTAGTGAGGGGATGAAAATAAGCAAAAAGTTGCGGGACGCGCCTGGCAGATGTGAAACATTGAAATTATATTTTACTAGCTTCTTCCGCGGCTTTACTCGTGTCGTACCAGGATAAAAAGTAGCCTATGTGTTAATCCAGGCCACAAAATATGTATATTCCAAGTTTCATGCAAATCCGTTCATTGGTTTTTGAGTGAAAGAGTAACAAACATTCATCCATTCATCCATACATCCATACTTACAAACTTTCGCATTTATAATATTAGAAGGATAGGATTATCAATACTTCTAAACCACGACCACAACAACACACAACACCAGCCTATTCAGTCCATTGCTGGACATAGGCCTCCCCGATGAGAAAAGGGGATATGCCCATAATCTCCACGCTGGGCATGCAGGTTGGGGATTGCATGGCTCAGCTTCTCGCACTGCAGACGCTGCTGCCCGGTGTCGGTGGCGCGTTAGGCTGTCTATACCGCAATCAGCCGGCCACCAGAGCCGCGTTTGTTAGTTAGCAGGGAGCACCATGGGTACTGGGCAGGTGAGGTTGGCTTGGGTTCTGGAGATTTGGGTTGGACTCATCATTTTATTTAAAGCATTATTACACCCCTTAAACTACGATCAACAGCGCAGAAGGAAAGTTTAAGCAATTATCTTAGTCAGGCATGCGTGACCTACGAAACCTAGAATCAAACTTACACCCAAGCTCGGTACGGTTAGACCTAACGACCTTGGTATAATGTACCGGTTATGCGAGAACCAGGTTCATGACGCGTCTTGCGAATCAGGTAGCGTCAAATTCAACAGCCGGTCATACAACCCGCATTATGTTTCATATTTAAAAAATAGATACCTATATTAGATTTAAACAATTCAAATTAGGTCAAGGGCACATACATTCATTGAGCGTCATTTAATTGTCAATTATGTTCTCAGCTTTCTCTGGAACAGATATTTTTGCAATATAACATAGACGAAAGGAGGAGTGCAGATTTGACTTTTACGATTATAGTAATCCACAGCTCTGAGTCACTATATTTATTATAAGTTTGTCTCGTCTCAAAATTCAAAAAAATTCAAAATTCAAAATTCAAAATTCATTTATTCAGTAGGAACTGTATAGTACACTTTGAAACGTAATTTTTTTTTTAAATTTACATATTGAGAATCACAACATCAGAAAGCAAATAGATAACAGAATTACGTAGCTACATATTTTTTTAGCGTCGGAGTTTTAACGTGAATGACCTAGATTAAATTCATGAGCAATCCCGTTACAATTTTATTTTTAGTTATTTTTCCGAATAATTTTTGACGAACGATGAACGAACCTTTTCTGAATTTCGACGTGAACACAACACTATTCTAATTGCGTGCGCGCGTTTTTGTTTTCTTGTCTCGGTCTCTCTCGACTTCGGCTCTCGTTTATTAGTTCATTCATCCCGCTCGCTCCTGCTGTCCGCCTTATTGTAGCTTGGTTGCCTAATCTGTGGTCTACGATCTCTCTCTCTTTTGTACGTGAGCTCTTTCAGATATCTTACATTTTCGTAAATTTTACTGATTTTCCACGAATTTTGAAACAATCTTATGGATTAGTTTGTGATAGTGCTGAAGCTAACGTGATAAAACATCAAAACGGCGCCTCAAGGATGACTCGCAAGTCATTAACCGTTATGGGCCGAGTATGCGGGGCGAGATCTCAAGCGCTCGTCTCGCGATGACCGTAACCATCGGGAAACATGATCGCCAACCTGCCCCTGCTGTTCACCGGCGGGCATCCAGTGGCGCTCACCAACTGCTCCGCGGCCGAGCTCGAGAAGTTCATAACGTTCATGGTAACATGTTCTTGGGGGCACGACACAGCAAGCGAAATCGTAAAGCCAGAATGGTGGCCTACAGACGTGCCTTTCAGTCATCCCTTCGTGCGGCCGAGTGTCGTGAGTGCAGATTGGGAGGAGCGGCTGAAGAGCCTGGTGCGGAAATGCTACACCTTCCACAACAGCTCGTTCCTTCTCGTGTTTTCGGCGCAGTTGGCACGCTATCCTCGCAAGCGGCTGCGGTATGTCGACAACCTCGACGACACCACGTCTCTCTATCTCAAGCCCACTGGCCGACTGCTGGTCACCTTCCGTAATGAAAACATGTACTATGACAAAGGTACTCTCATTACTGATGATCCCATAGTTATCGACGATGCTATAGTTATAGACGATTTAGATACCGATACTCCAGCGAAATCTGCCAATATTTATTTATGCGACAATTGTGACAGCCACTTTGATAATGTAGAAACGCTCAGTGTGCATGAGAGGCTTTGTAATAACGAAGTTCCCGCTGGGAGCTGCAATGGCGGGTTTCCAGAATTCCTATCTGCTCTGAAGTTGCAGCCGAAGGATTCTAAGTTAGAACAGTCCGACTCTGGCAGTTCTAGTTCCGATAGCAAAACAAAGAGCGCCCGGAGTGCAGCGAACATTGACAGAGGCCCACCATATCCATTCTCATCGCTGGCTTACACAAAGCATATAAAGAATAATATCCAGAGAGATATGACTTACTCGAGAGAGAGGGTGGAACGATACTGCTGTACGACCACCCTGCCTAGTAAATTTGTAGGTAATAAATTAAAAAATCAACAATTCCCTGTGAGATACCGCCGGCCCATAGACTACTGGCATCGCAGACATGTGTTCCCTGGACAGAGAAACAAGAAAATACTTGATTTGAATGCACAACTTCTCTACTTGAAGTGTAAACAGATAACCGTAGACGTGGAAAGAATGTCCTTGGCAAGTATGCAGGAGTACATCGACAAGCTAAGACAGGAGGCGGAAGTGAAACAGATGAATATGCAGGACAAGGATATTATATTTGTGGATATGGGTTGCGAGACAGCTGATGTGGAAATGAATTTTGATCCGTTGAAACAGTTGAACGGTGAGTGTGAAGTGATAGATCTGTGTTCGGACGATGAAGGGTCGGTTGTGAAAGAGGTGAATGAGAACTGCGACCCGCGCGCGGGGATCACGTGCGTGATGCGGGGCGGCGCGGTGCTGCGCCGCACGGCCGCCACGCCGCAAGCGCTGCCCGCGGAGCCGTGCGGCGCGCGCCAGCGCCCTCTCGCCGCCGCCATCCTCCAGCCGCACCCCGTGCTGCTCATAGCGCGCACACTCAACAACTTACAGACTATTTCCTTAGAATGACTTTTATCGTAACTTTAAGGTATGTACATTGATGATAATTATTTATTATTTCGCATTAAATTAAATTTTAAAGTTCAATAGCAATGTTTCATTTTGGTTCAGGTTCTCCTTTTTGGGCGATAGTCTCTCAGTAACGACGTAATTTTGTGACGCCATTTTGTTATCACATCATCAAAACAAAATGGCGTTTCTTAAGTAGGTATTTTAATTTCCCATTTTCAGAGATATTGGCACAGATTTTAGAGTTGATTTTGTGCCACTTCGCTTTAGACATAAGCGAATGCTGACGCAGATGACACGCAACGCAGAGCAAATTTTGATTAGACGTGTCTGCGCCTCGCGTGCTTGCGTCACCTTTCATTGTAAACACTACCCTTTCCTGTACTCTTCTGCGCTCTGTTGTCAGCGTTTATATCAGCATACGGTGAGCCATACATTTTGCACCTTCAACAGACCCCTAACTCTAAGGGATCATCTTAGGTTGGTTGGCATTTGACAATAAATTCAGGCATGCCAAGCGACTAGGGATTATCCAGAAGGCACATTTATGAATGCCAGCAGCCGCGCCGCTAAAAAAAATCACTAACGCGGCGTCCTACGTGAGCGATCTGGACGCGAACGCGAAGCGGTGCGGTTCGGCGCGGAAACAACAAACAGTTGATAACAGGTTGTTGTTTTCTACGTGAACAAACGCATGCAAAGTGCAAAGCTGCGCGGCGCTTATTGACGTGAACGCGATCAGTTGGATTGATATTTTCGCGCGAACTGGACGCGAGGCGATGGTGGCGGGCGCAGGACAGGACGGTGATGACGTAGGACGATTCGCGTGGACGCAGTCAAAAAGAGAAAAGAACGAGAGGATACAGCTTTTGAAGGACACAGGTTTAACAAAATGGCGCCCGATCGATGGCAGCACGGAACCCACAGAAAATAAAATGGAGAAATAATACGATATATATAGGAATACGATGGATATGCATCGACCATTTAAGTACACTCAAAACTTATTTGGTAGGTAAATAATTCAAAGAAAGCCTAAACCTAACCCTACTACTTTGCAAATTTTGCAACAGACTGCACACTAGCGAAACCCAAGCTAATTCTTTCGTTAGTTCGATCACTAATTGAGCCTCAGCTCCCTTACAATAAGACTGGTTATCCTAGGGAACTTGGTAATTTGATCGTAGTCTTGCATTGCATGCACCTGTCTCTATAGTCTCAGATCTTCGCAGTTCTTAGAAAGCGTTGTCTTGGTTTCTTCGTACATTGTCATAACGTTTTTGAAAGTTCCCTGCTTCTTCTGTTATAGGTAGGTATTAGCTTTCATTCGTCATTTCTATTTCGTTGTTAGATCTATCTATTTGATGAATAGAAAGTTGTTTGTTAGTTATTAAAACAAAAATCATTCTCATTAATTTTATAACAAGAGAAAAATTACATTTACAGAAAAATATACATGTATATTCATATCTCTTCATTGGTTATTCTATGGTGCGAGTTGAGGGGGCGGCGGCTTTCCTCATCCGATCCGTAAATAACCTCCTCGTCAGAGTCGTTGATCATCGAGAATGCGGGATTGTCCTTTGTAATGGCTGTTTCTGTAACAAAATGGCGGATTGTTAAAAAGGATTTTTAACTCTTTATTACCCACCAAATCGGAATCTTTCAAACTAAGTTATTAGAAGCAAGTGAGTTTTCCTACATGTAGGTAGTGAGTAATATATTTTGTCAGGGTTTTTTTGTAAGTTTACTTCGATTCCTCGCGCAACCTAGCAAGAGAAGAATCATCATCAAAATTATCTAAATTCTTTACGTTACTTTTTAGCTTCGGAGTTTTAGACTCCATCCGTGAATATTAGGTAGGTAGGTACATTAAAAAGTGCTGTGGTGTGTGTGATGGTTTTTGTCATAGGTAGGTAATACCTATTCCTTTTGTTTTCGCGCGTTTATCATAAAGGACAGGGCCGGTCCTTAGGCGGTGCGAGCGGTGCGACCGCACCGGGCGCCTTCAAGGGGGGGGCGCCAAAATGAACCAAAACGTGAAACAAAAGACGCTCGACCGAGCGCGCGAATCTCGTACAAAATTGCGGGGGAACGGGAAGCGGGGCGGGGTGAACTTTCTTCAGTCACTTGTTTCACTATAGTTCTTCTATCTTAGGTTTTTTGAAATTTGAAACTCAATTCTGCCAACGTTCTTAACTAAAACAGTCCGAACCCAAAGCTAAAAATGTTCGTTTTGCAATCCTTTTTTTTTCGTAATAAATTAATGACTTTTCATAATTAGTTATGATGCCCTAATAGATAGAGATATCATACAGATGGATGACAAGAATAAGTTAATTGTATTATTTGCATATCAAACAACACTTTTTAATAATATGACAGGATGAATAAGAAAATAATCCTTTAGACATTAATATTTTGTATAAAAATGTTACCAAATGCGTTGCCATGCCAGTTGCTAATATAAGGATAAAAAGTCCGCCGAAATCAAATGGAGTCCGAAAACGGACCAAATTCAGAAACACTGATGGAAGTAGTCATTGCAGCTATCTAAATACTTGGTTTAGCGATTTGACAACGTAAAATCGATAATCGATTATACTTCTCGGTTTTAGTTTTTGACATAAAATAGGTAACTTAAATTTTATGTTACTAATATATTTAAAAATAGGTATTTACAATATATTGGTATTTACATAGCAGGTATGTCGCGTGGCTTAGTAACTGCTTGCAAAGAGTGATCGTCTGTCAAATATAATCTTTTGCCCTCTGAATACTCCATTTTACGGATTCCTCAATCTATTATAATTTATTCCCATATAGATTGGCGTACTAAGCAATATCTGAGGATATTCATGTTGGGAAAATTCATGATGATGTTTGATCTTTGTTTTCTTCTGTTATACGTAAATAGTACCAGCTATATTAATACCCTACCTATATTAATAAAATTTATTAATCGTCGATCAACAGCAAACTGGCGAGTCATCAACTGGTGAGTCTTCGCCTAAATTTATTAGAATTGGTTCTTGCTCTCTTATGTTATCCAAAGTCACATCCCTTTCCCAATCCGATAATATTAATCGTTTGGTGTTTTCCACCACATTTGCCCAATTTCAGGTGTCACTTAATTGCAGGCATTCTTTAGCAATTCGAGCATCTTTTTGGCTGTAAATGGTGGGCTCGTGTTATTTCTGGCAGCATATCCTTTCACTTGTGCCCAAATAAGTTCTATGGCGTTATATTGGCGGTGGTATTGCGGAAGTCTGAGAACTGCGTGACCGTGTTCAGCCGCGATTTCAGCCACAACGTACAGAGGTTTCTGTTTTTTAGTTTTTTAAATGTTTACCAGTTAACACTTCAACATAGATTCACAAGCCAGTTTATGATATCTGACTTTTTGTTGGCTTGCGTTGGCATTTTATTTTTTTATATTTCAACTGGTGAGAGTGATATGGTGCGTTATCCATGATGATAACAGTTTTTACAGGTTCTTCTAGTCCCAGCAGTAAGTCCTTAAACCAACCTTCAAAGACTTCAGAATTCATTTCTTCATGGTATTCCACGGTATTTTTTGATTTAAATGCTAGCAAAGCTCCATCTACAAAACCTTTTTTACTTCCTGCATGACAAACGATTAATCTTTCTCCTTTTCCTATAGGTACTTTCGAGGTAGACGCAGCATTATCATCAGTCCAGTACCTCGACAAAGTGTGGTTAGCATTAAACCACGTTTCGTCGATAAAAATTACGTTTTCCCAGTCCTCTATTTGTTTTGCATCCTTCAAAAAGTTACACCGGTCTAGGGCAATATCTGTGTGCTCCATAAAAAGTTTTCTTTTATTCTCTTTTTTAAATAAAAATGCAATTTCTTTTAATTCTTTTGCTAACGAAGAATTCAGCCCACGAAACTAACCACAGTCCCGGAGCGATATTGTCAACTTCTTTTACGTTGGGATACTCACGCAAGCGTATCACCAACTCCTTCGATTGTCATCTCAATACATTTCCCATTTCCCTTATAGTCCAGTCATTTAAGCTTAAATTAGGTAAGAATCTCGGAATTCGAGATACCCAGCAGTAAGTCTGTAAATACTTGTATATTGACATTTTATTGTACATTGATATTAGGCATTTTAGAATGACCTACCAGACAACATACACTGGTTGCTCTAGTTTGCTCATACGCCCAACAACCTCCTGTGTACATGTGAAAAAGCAATCGTGAAAAGCATTTTTCCTATGACGCATGCTTGTCACAGTTTTCACTGAACATCATTTTGACGTACCTATGTTCAAACCTAAGTTATTTGACAAAAGAGTTTTCATGTCTTTTTCATTCAAAACTTTTTGACGCCATTTAATTGTATCATTTTCTTCTACAATATTAGCAATACAAAAATAATAAAAATAATTATAGTTCTTGATGTAATAATTAATTTGTTGAGATATTAAGACCCAACAATGATAATGACAAAATAATGATAACAGTTTTTTTATTCGACGATGGTGTCATTAATCGATTCAAAAATCGTTCAATGTTATGTGGCTGCAATCACTAGTTCTGGACTTTGACATCTATCAAAAATACATTTAAAAGATGGAAATACCATAATGGTTGAACCAGAACATAATAAATAACAGTTAACAATCATTAAAATTATTTTTTTATTTGTCCACCACTTCACTTAGAGGTATTCGCGCAAACTGGTAATTCGCACGAACTTTTGACAGCAGAATAATCTGAAGCCACTGCTTTTTCTGGTGGAAAATAAAGCAACTGCTTAAATTTTTTTATATTTAGTGGGGCGCCATTTTTAGTCTTCGCACCAGCTAAAAATGTTAATAGGACCGGCACTGATAAAGGAATTTGGTTTTATCAGACTACAACGCGCAAAGCCATGATTGAGCTTTTAATTTTCATTTTCATAACATTTTAGAATATGATTCATATCTACATCTACGCAGAAAGCAGTAAGTAGGTTACTTCCTACATACTTATGTAAGAGCAGGTTAAGTCTATATGCGACATGACACCCTAGGACGGTTTCCGATTTCGTTAAAGTTAGCGTTTTCCTATTCTACGAGTAAGTTGAGTAGGAATATCGAACATCATCATCATCAGCCTATAGCAGTCCACTGCTGGACATAGGCCTCCCCCAATGAGCGCCATTGCGCCCTGTCCTGAGCTCGAGCTCCAGGTTCTACCAGCAGACTTTCGCAGATCGTCACACCACCTGGCTGGAGGGCTTCCTACACTACGTTTGCAGAGCCGCGGTCTCCACTGAAGAACTCGTTTACCCCAACGGTTATCGGTTCTTCGGCAGATATGGCCAGCCCACTGCCACTTCAGTTTGCAAATTCTCTGAGCTATGTCGACAACTTTAGTTCTATGTCGGATATACTAGTTACGGATTTTATCCTTCAGAGAAACTCCGAGCATAGCTCGTTCCATAGCTCGCTGAGCGACTTTGAACTGATGGACTAGCCGTACTGTGAGTGTCCACGTTGCGATATCGAACATACTACCACAAAAAAGATAAATACTACATGGTAATGATCCTACTAAAACCAAATACTACATGGTAATGAATGATCCTACGAAAATTACTACCTAGAGCCTCGGTACTGATTTATACGCGCGAGCTAAAAAAGTGGGGATACTACGAATTGCGGAGAACAAGTATACCAAAGAGTCCATACAAAAATGTTAAAATGCTGTTCTGCGCATTCAAGGTCAAACCAACCAAAACCTACCACTACCCAAAAGAATGTTTTATATCCGTGGCTCGTAACCTCATCATAAGTCATAACTACAACTTAGAATCGAAGTCTTATCATAGTCAGCCTAATGATTTCAATCGTCATCTGCTAGCTCACCTAATTGTGTCTTCTACATTCTTTAATTGGTTATTTACAAATTGATTGCCTGTTGCTAGGGTACATATTGTAGTACCTAATACTAGTAATATCCGGATCATAATGAATGTGAAAACCGAAAAAGTGATTTTGTTCCAAAAATGTATTTTCAATGCGGTATGTCTCGGTTGCAAGCTTGCAAGTTGCTAATCCAGTGATGGTGATTGTACAGCACTTCCGTTATGTTAAATACTTCATTAATCGTTTTTTAGTTGCATTGACGGGATGTTGATATACGGAGGATATACAGTTCTTCTTCTTTTTATTTATGGCCTCTGTGGTATAGCGTCCACAACTTTGCCAATGTCGACGTCGACAAGATTTAACAATATAAAGGCGATGGAGGTTGAGATTGATAAAAAAGTTAGTGTTTACAGAGGGAGACTCGACCGATACTACAGTTTGATACGCGGGACATTGACATTGACAAACTTACACGTATTGATGACAACGACCAATGTTGAACGACTAAAATCAATTTGACTTGTCAAACCAACGAACAGCCATTTTGGTTTTCATGAACAATAGTTGAAGACTAACACAGAAGCCATTGAATAAAGAATTTGAATCTGATTTTCGTCATCTTTCATCCTTGGTCGTCGTCTTCGCAACATGTATGTCAGTGTCAATGTCCCGCGTATCAACCAAACTGTAGACCTGAAGACATGAGAAAGTTGTTCTTAATAACACTTACCATGGATATTACCCCCGCCAGGAGAGAACAGATAGGCCAAAATGTACAGCTTGAAGTTGAACAAGCCATACAGCGCCATAAACGGCGCTGATGTGTCATAATGGACCTTTGGCTGCGACGCCCAGTGGTCCTGCAAGGCAGCTGGGCCCCAGCCTTGTAACGCCAGGATAGTGGTGATGAACGTCACCGTCGCGACCACTATAGATATGCAGCGGAGTCTGATATCTGAAAGATTACACTGATAGTCGCATATTGAAGCCTAATCCATGCTACGTTTTTATTTCTGCGTCATTCATCATTTATTTATTTAATAGGAACGCCAACAGATTATATATCAATACATTGTAGAGTTACACTAACAAAGTTTTCATTCTGATATAGAAACCAATTACAGGCGGACACAGCATCATTTATTTAAGAGTTGTGCTCTTGTCGGCGCAACTGATGCAGCTTGTTTCATCTGCCTCTCCAAAGCAGCCTCTACTTCTCTATACGATATGACATCTGCTTTCTCTCTAATCAGGCTCATATAATTTATCCATTCCATGGTCTTCCCTCTCTTTCCTTCTACCATATCCTATACCTTCCCTATGATTTTGCGTATAAAGCTGTCGAGTCGTGCACCTTAGTTTCCAAACATCTTTCCTCCTCTGTTTTCTATAAGTAATAACTATATCCTATCCTATCCTATCCTACTTCCTACTATCCTACTAATATTATAAATGCGAAAGTTTGTGAGTATGTATGGATGAATGTTTTTTACTCTTTCACGCAAAAACTACTGACCGGATTTGGATGAAACTTGGAATACACATAGTTTGTGACCTGGATTAATACATAGGCTACTTTTTATTCCAATACCACGCGAGCGAAGCCGCGGGCGGAATTTATATATTTATAGTATTTAAATATTTTTCTACTGCGTCATGGAAATTTTCGGAAACTTGTTAGGAAACCCAAGGCTACATTCAGCACCACAAATGCTAGAGGGTCGTAAAGTTTGCATCATACAATCGCCCGACTGCCTACTGCCTACTTTTGCCGACTCGTTGATTCATAGGTACAAGTTCTCAAACTACGCAGTTCGATAATTATGTCCCTAATAACACGCAATAAGACCCATAATCTTATCTCTTCCAATAACACGACCAAACATTAATATTTTATGCAAATAATTGTACCTTATTAAGTTTATGTCAATGATTTCGTTTGAGTTAAGTAATCATCGAGATAGCACTCTATAGAGTCACAGTTTCCAAGTGAAAACTATCAAAAGTCGTCCGACCGTCGTCGCTGACATAAACATTAAATTGCCACTTTTGCACTAATTAAAAAAAAATATTCCTTGTCGGCGCAATAGGCAGTGTGAGCCGAGTTTTAGTGCGGACATTTTTTGCTGTAGGTAATACTTACCGAAGAACGGCATGTTCCGTAGATCGCTATACGCTTTTATTATCAAAACTAGTAAATATAGGAAGTACAGCGTTAACGCACAGAAGAACATTATCTTCACGACCTGAAAACAATACATAATGAAACTAACGTGAATTAACTCATTCATATTGAAAAACGGGAATTTTCACCGTACCGCGTGTCTAGCCGAGCAGCAAGAGCTGCCGCACGCAGTGCAAGACGGGACGCGGAGGGAGAGCGTCGCGTTCACTCACCCTGATGAAGACTCTCTTAACGAGTCGAAACGCCATCGGTGCCTTCACCGATGTAACGGTACGTGAAAATTCCCGTTTTTCAATATGAACAACACATAATTCACAAATTAGAGTCTGTCCAGATCTCAGAATAAAGCTATTGCTGCGACTTCTTACCAGGGCATTTTAACGAAACTGCATTGGACTAGATTCGAGCGCCGTGGTACGATTTACAATTTGAACTAATTTGAAGTCGCATTGCGATATGTACCTATACATCCATCCTTTTCTAGCTGATCATAAGAAACATAAGAAAGAAGAGATCAGTCGTATGAGTTGATGTTTCAGAGTATGGGAAATTAAAAACATCTTCTAGTTATTTTCCTTATTCTGAGGTCCAGTCCAGATAGAGCGAGTCTAGTCGCGTGTTGCCAATCAGGCTTTTGAATTATCACGTGAAATGTGACGTGCATCCATATACTCGCTCGCGGCTAGATGCCTAAAAAATTCTAATTAGTCCGTCATTTAAATTTTCAAAAACTATTGGACACGTATTTTTTATTTTGTCAATTAAACTAAAAATGACAAAGATATAGCGTGTTGAAGTTCAGTTTGACGTCACGGGTAAGTACACTTTTTACATACAAGTGACGTCACGAGCCCCCACTCCCGAACTTTGACGCTCTATAACTTTGTTATTTTCTATTGATTAAATAAATAAAAAAATACGTGTCCAATATTTTTTGCTAACCAAACTGTCAGACTAATTAGTTGTATTATTTATTTATCCAGTCAACCCTATCCACTGGAAACTACTGCATGACAAATCTGATCATGATCAGCAGGAATACTGAATACTATTTTTTCTATGTTGTGGTAACCACAGGGTAGTGCTATTGGACCTGGATTGGGTATCACAGCTCTTGTTACTCGTGACAAGATTCCCGAAGAACAAAGTAGTGTGGGGTCAAGGCCTCAAGGGTCAATAATTTCATTCGTATTGTAACCGCATCGTAATGTTGTGGCCTTTGTCAAAGCAGAGAATAAGAAAGAAAGCTCACCGCACAACGTTCGCTCACCCTTAAGAAGACTCTCTTAACGAGCAGAAACGCCGTGATCGGTGCCTTCACCGATGTAACGGTATGTAAAATTTTCCGTTTTTCAATACGAAAGAAACAACGTTTTGTCATTGGCCAAAATTATACGATACGATTGATGATTCGGCCTCTGTATTAGGTACTTTCATTATAGTACAGATATTTTACAAAAAGGCGGACGTGTGGTGATAGCGAGTTTGATGTGCTTGCGGTTGCATTGACCTATTAAATAAAGAATCCCTTTTCCTGTCTGTGCCGGGCGCAGTGCGACGGGAGGGAGTGCTAGGCGGTGATGGTATGTTGTTTGTTGTGTTCGTTCGTGAATAGGTAAAAACGAATGACCGCAAACATGAGGTCTTGCAAACTATTTTACCTATACAATTATTTTTTCAAACAGTATTAATTTATTTCACTTTATTCTCATGCTGACTGTTCAACATCCACGATGGATGAACCAGTGACGAATTTACCCATAAAAAATAATATTTTATTCGACGGTGGCAACTTAAAAGTAGCACAAAAAATGACATTTTTACCCTAACCCAATGAAAGTACCTTATCCCCCTACTTCTTCGTATGAGCTACAATTTGTTATTTAGAGGTTGATACTGGAATCAGTTGCGGATTTGATCCATTGGTCGCCTCGCATATGAAAGATTGCGGCCCCCCTACTCGCTGTAAAGCACGAAAAAAATACCAACCCCCCCGAGCCTACTCTTTGCCACCTACCCATGCGAACATTACCTCTGTTAAGCCTGGATGCCAGACACAATTGAATTAACACCTCGCGGTCCGCCATTGAAGTGAGGGTTGACTTTTCGGTACATACCTACTAAAATAAAAATAAAAAACACCAATTTCTGCCGCCCTAGGCCTGATGCCTCATTTACTAACTCAGTTGCACACCGAAATGATCGGCACCAGACCTTTCTTTGCAAACTTTGACATACATCTGTTGAAATTCAAAGAACGTTAATTTGACAAACTGTCAAAATTTGTAAAAACAGGACCGGTGCTTATCACTTCGGTGTGCAACTGAGTTAGTAAATGAGGCCTCAGGGCCTACTTGGCCTATTGGGAAATCCGTCCCTGCTCGGAATATTGACAGTGACTTACACGAACCAACTTGGTTTGTCAAACCAATGAAAAGCCATTATGGTTTTCGTCACCGTTCGTCATGAGTCGTCATCACTATGTGTAGGTATGTCAAAGTCCTGCGTATCAACTTATATTTAACCAAGTATAGTGGCCAACTCTGGTGTCTTAGTTACTAGGCCGCCAGAAGGCCCCAAATAAAATGGTCGACTCCTCCCTGTAGTATACCTATGTAAAGCTCATGATGATCAGAAGAATCTAAACTCACAGGATAATTCGGGTTCATCATGTAATTGAAAGTCGGGTCGTAATACGCGTAGTACTTCTGCCAGATGGTGATGATGAAAGCCGGCGTCCACACCAGCCCTACAACGATCACTTTGATCAGGTAGAACGACAGGAAACCTCTTTCGTTCTGCAAAGAGATGTAGCTTTGAGAGACAAGAACCAGACATCTGACTTACCCACAGATTTCATGGAGTGGTTGCGCATTATCCGCCTGTCAAGCATGGTGATATTAGCAGGCTCTTCAACCTTGTACCTAGATAGATAGATAGATAACTCTTTATTGTACTCACACCAACTTAAACATAAAATACAAAACAAACAATAACTTATTCTGAAAGTACAATGGCCGGTCTTATCGCTTAGAGCGATCTCTTCCAGACAACCTTTGGATGGACTGGATTAATAAGACTATAGCAGACGATACCTAGGATGATATTCTAAGAAATTCTTGGTGCGCTTGCGCAGCGCACTATTTTATCTTTGGATGATAGTTATTAAAAGTGAAATTATGCTTCGTGCAGTAAAGGGTTTTCAGAATTAGTAAGGTTTGCTTCTGCTTTAGTTAGTCTGGTCGTTCAGTTAGTCTGTTGGCAATCTTCAATGAGTCAGTAAGGTCAGTGAGTCAGTAGGTAGGTACAGCCTAAGCTATATTAGCTTTAACTAGGTAATGACTTACACTAATATTAAAGCTAGAGATAGAATCTGAAAGATGCTCAAAGAATGTCAGGGATTACTAATATGATAATAAAAATTCGTTCATAAATAAGCTTCGTACTTCATCCTTCGTACTTAAAGGACAAATTTGGTAAAATGTGAAGATGTAGAGACATCCACATCAGCCTATATCAGTCCACTGCTGGACATAAGCCTCCCCTAATAAAGGGGGATACACCCATAATCCCCACGCTGGGCATGCGGGTTGGGGATCGCAGGGCACAGCTACTCGCACCACCGACGCTGTTGCCCGTCAGTGGCCAGGGGATTTAGCTGTACCGATGTAGGCTGTACTATGCCGCAATCAGCCGGCCGCCAGAGCCCCGTTCGTTGTTTAGCAGGGTGCACCACGTGCAGGTGGGGTTGGCTTGGGTTCCGAAGATAGGGGTTGGAACCCTGTACACCCCATATAGAATAGGTAATTATTTTATAACTAACCCTAATTTTCACTAAAACTGCTAATCGGATTCAGCTGAAAATATCTAGGAATATATAAGCTTGTTTTATCTAGGTTTCGCGCGAGCGAAGCCGCGGGCGGAAGCTAGTTTTAATATAAGACGGGAGAAGAAGACTGCCCAAACGAAGTTGCGAGCGGGTCTGCTAGTAGTTTTCGTGATAATAATGTTACTGACCTGTCTTAGTCCATGGTATAGGGCGAGCCAGGACAGCATGACGAAAGCAAGAAAGGTGCTCTGGAACAGCGTGTCCATGAGCGGCGCAAAACAGCTCCCAGAGACGAGCCGCAAAGGGAATAACGGATCTGGTGGTGAAGGAAACAGTACCTACATAAAGCAAGCATTATTTTAAGACTGGCTAATGAAAGATTCACACTTACTGGCGCGCGTCGGAGAGCATTTTATAACATGCTAAAGGAAATTTAAACATCCACAAAGCAGTTAAGTTCCTTATTTGCATGCAATTTACGCAGCTTTTAGCTTTGTCGAACACTGACATAAATAGATCCGTAAGTAGATATTGCATGCAAATAAGGAACTTAACTGCTTTGTGGATGTTTCAATTTCCTCTAGCATGTTTTAAATTGCAATTCGATGCTCTCCGACGCGCGCCGGTAGGTGTGAATCATACATAAGATAACGCAAGATCTTTATAAAAATCATCCCCAATAAAAGTGTCAATGTTGTCAACATGGATCTGGGGTTGTCATGAATATTTCAACCATTCGAATTTTTAACCGACTTCAAAAAGGAGGAGGTTCTCAATTCGTCGGAACCTTTTTTTTATGTATGTTCACCTAACTCAGTCAATTGTGGATCGATTTTAAAAATTCTTTTTTTTAATAGAGTATTACTTCACAGGTGGTCTCATATAAAATTTATTCCTGAGGGATTGATACTTTTCCCGGAAAACTCAAAAAACCTCATCCTCAATTGTAATTTTCGCCCTATGATCACCAATATCTCCGTCAATCGTGAACCGATTTTCAAAATTCTTTAGGGCAAGAAGTAAGAAGTGATTTATATGAAGTCGTTTTTTTTTTAAAGTCCTACTTGTGGCTAAAGACAATGCTTTATCCCTTATCCATGCTCTGATAGTGGTCAATATTGTAAGATACGGTTACGAAACAAATTGTTGAATCATTTGTGTTTTCTATACGGGTCGTTTCGCTTGACTGTCATAACGTTTTCCTTGTTCTTTCCAGCTTATAATCGTTACTATCTATACCTAGCTAAGTATCCAATCCACCCAGAAGTCCGTTAAAAATTTCCCCGTAGTGTACATTTATGTTATGCTTGGATAAAAACGACAGATCCTAGTTAAGTAGGTTATTCCCTAACTAATTTTTACTTACCATTGTAAAGAAGAAGTAATGGAAGCAAAATAGAGAGCCACTTCTGTTCTATCGCCCAATCGTGCGTAGAAAATTTCCTCAACGAATGCGCGAACCAACACTGAAAATTCAAAACTGTTAGTTTTGTAAATGGCTGGATGCTCAAAGTCAAAGTCAAAGTCAAAGTATATTTATTGCTTGAAATACATGTTTATAGATGTTAAACTTAATTATTGTATCAACGTATTCTACCCTAGTTAGGCATGCAATTATTATATCACATTACATTCAAATTAATATAAAATTACGATTAAATAACTTATAAATTAAGACATACTTCTATCATATTAATATGCAATAGTAAAAAAATAATAACGAACAAATAAAAATTATTATTTACGTATTAAAAATGTCAAAACTCGAACTGCAAAAAAAAAAAAATTAATTTAGGAATTTGCTAAATCCTTGTCAATTAGGAATTCATGTACGGTGTAATAGCATTTTTTTGTTAATAACGATTTTAACTTACTCTGAAACATCGAACGCTGTAGTTACCTTAATGATTCGGGTAATTTATTGAATAAAGATGGAGCCATACAAAAGATACTTTTGCGCTCATTTTCGCTATTGGCGCTCTTGGAATCGTAGTTGGTAGAATAGGAAAAAAAAATCATATCACTTTGAGCTGTGAAATGACCAGTCAGCCAGTAACTAAACTACCTATGTACCACAGAATAAAGGAAAGTAGTCGCTAGATTTTCTCACTTTTTACAGATCAAATCTAGGAATTATAAGCAGACTATAGCGGGAATGCAGTGTTATCTCCAAGGAACTTACTGCAATAGAGAATGTCGTCAGTAGGAAAATGAATCTGAACCACGTTTCCATTTGCGTAAATGCCGGATTGTAGGTTTTGAACTGAAACAAGAAGTTTATAGTAAGCAACTAAATTGACAAATAAAAATCGCTTATTTATTACACAAAAAAGTAGCAAGACTTTTTCTCCATGGTGGAAAACAGAAGCCCTTGCCTTTCAAAGTCATAATCACAGTTGTGTTTATTAAAACAGCCCGTAAAATTCTACTGAGCATAGGCTTGCCCAAAGAATACCTAAGCCAAGCTTTCCTCAATGATTTCAAAGACATTAGCGGGGGATCATTGATATGCGGGGCATACATAGTGTTAACGTAACCCACCACGCTGTTCTGATGCATTTTGGTGCGGCCACACAGCCACGCACTCTAGACCAGCGTGGTCATTGATATAAACTGTTACTATGAGCGTGGTGGACGGTAGATTTGTTTGGCAGTGCCCATGGTGAAGCCATGGGCCTGTGACTTGGGTTCCTTGGGATGATTATCACGACAACCTACAGGTTTAGGCGATATGTCCCAATTCAGGATTATCTGCATTGCACATTTTCTGTAGGTATAATTAAAACTTACATAGAACACAATCTCCCTAATATAATATCGCTTGTGGAACTCGTGCAGTCCATACAGACGAATGTTGAGGATATATCGGTTGTATTCCAACGCACCCAGGTGTATTGCCATCACCTCTTCGCACGTCTGCTTCTTGCATTTTAGATGCTGAGTTCTGGAAACGTCGGATTCTATTTAAGTCTAACTTAGGTTAATCAGAGTACAGAAAAAGAACGGAAGTAGCTAGAAAGTGAATTAAACACCCCTACTATTTATATGTGAAAAATACTTCTGTCAAGCCACCACATCGACGACGGTTCTTATTCTTTGCAGTATCTACAACTAAAGATATTTCGTAAAATTCCAGTCAGGAGTTGCTGTAACAGTTTCGGCTAAGAATTAAAACCTATCTTTCCTGCCTTGGATGACGTAAAAGAAAAGTTTGATGCATGTTACACTGTGTCGGGGCCATTTTTATATAGGTAGAGTACCTACTACCTACATCCGGTGGCGTGCAGTGAGGCAAGGTGTGACATAAATTTTATTGTTCATACAAAAATCACCCAGCACGTGTTAAATGAATCCAACTTTACACTGGGCAGCAGCATCTTACTGAGTACATTAATCAAGGATCACGAAACGTTTATGGTTAAGTTTGCAAAAAATAGTCCATAAAAGGTGAGGTGGGAGTTATCAGAGAATGAGTGTGCCAGAAAAGCAGTGGAGCGAGAAAAGTGGCGGAGGATTGTGAGGCAGACAACTGCGTCCCGCCCGACATAACTACCACGATCTTCTGTCAAGATTATTACGACTGAGAAGATTGGAGTTATCGAGCTAAATTCCCTCATGTAGGTAAGTAGGTACCTAAAAGTCAACGCCAATTTTAAATAGGATACAGCGAGCCAGCATGTTACATATATAAAGTGTTTAGTTCGAGGAAGCTATGTAGGTAATTTGTTGTAGGTAAGTATTTATGATGCACCCAACACAATTGGTGATAGGTTACCAAATGAATTGAATATACTATGTGGGTGATTGAATAAGCCTGCGAACTGCAAGGACGTTCTACCTACGCCAGTCCATTCACTCTCACCTAACCACCAGCCACGGTACAGTATCATTGAGATCTATGCTATGATCAACTATGTATTAGACACCTCACACAATAGTTTGCATAACCCCTAGAAAAACGGCTTCTAAGAAAACAAATGCAGCTTGAAATGTAGCACACGTATCGTTTAAATTTGATATTTCAACTCGTTTCTTGCGAACATGTTGTTTACAGGTCTTAAATTCTATATTGAAGTTTCAAGATGGACCCTGGTAGGGCATATCAAAATAGAGGTATTTGTTAGGTGGCTAGATAATTATTGAAGTAGAAATTCAGGTACCTATGCTTTCAGAACGGCTTTTAGGATAGTCCGCTCAGACTCAATTTAGTTTCGTTCATATGATTAATCTTATGTTTTGAACAGAAAGGCTTAGGTAATGATTTTCTCACCTGTTAGTTGCCTCGCTTTCTGGAACGAGATTTATCGTACTATGGTCTCCTAGAACTCCGTCTACTGATATACTAATTTGGAAACTCTTGTCGAAGATCTCCTCTGAAACAAAAATAGGTTCTCATGAGTGACGGTTATCATTAAGTACTTTAACATTCAGTCAAACAAGCTAAGCGACAACTCTCATTAAAAATATAAATCCTATTCCACTAAAATAAGGCAAAAGTTTGTACCTCTTTCACGCCAAAACTACTGAACGGATTGTGCTGAAATTTTGTAAATACATACCCTACGTAATTCTAGACCAGGAATAAATTACAGGCTAAGTACTTTTTATCCGGGTATCACGCAAACGAAGCCACGAGCGGAAGCTAGTTACGAATTTTTCAACCTATCTAAATAATATGGTAAAGGTTAATGTTACGCAATAGACATTTCATAAACGCTTTGTCATTGGCAAAAATTTCACGATACGTCTACGATACGAATAGTTGAAATATTCATGACAGCTTCCGCTGTTCTTCTAAACTCTTGGTTAACTTAAACTCTTGGTAGTAATATAACCGTACTAGACTGAAACGCGGTGTATTTCCGTGTACCTAAATCTGTTCGCTAAATCTATTCAGGTAGGTGCGAAGTCAGTAATTATAATCAGTAGGTTGTAGGGTATGTAGGTAGTTGGAAGGTAAATAAATAAAATATGTAAGCAGAAATGACCAGAACGTCCTTACGTGGGTAGGTAACCTATCTACTTGCATTGCAAATCTGAAATACCGTCAGCCGTTTCCATAATTCGCGCAGGTCGTCATCCTCTCCAAGGCATTGACCTTGCAACGTCAGTTCATGGATCTCTAAATGCCCTTACTGAGGCAGATTTCAAGGGCATGAGTAGAACCTTATTGTTTTAGTGAGGATCCTATTTATATGTTAGGTATATAAATATTTGACGATGTTTGAGTGGATAACATGTATAATAGGTAGATGAGGTATCTTAGTTAGGAATGTAGTTTCTTATTATTATAATATCTAGTATGTCTACAATCTACTTATGTACTCTTGCAAGCCCCGGAAAATATTCTGATTGGAGATAGCATATTTTTAACGAAACCACCCTAGTATTAGATATTGAACTAGCTAATCCGCTTCTTAGTTTAGTACCTACCTAGTAACTACGTGGCCTTCATCTTCCCCAAATAAATTAAAAAGGTAGTCTATCTCACTTAGGTATTTATTGGTAAGAAAAGAGAATTAACAAAATCATGTTTGCCCGTAAAAGAAACACACCCTGTGTTTCTTTTACGGGCAAACCTACTTAATTTACAATAAGTAGCTCTCAGAATTAGCAAGTTAAAGTGGCAATGGGCATTCTATAAAAGATTACGCTTATCTTCCGGAGGGCTTACCACAGGTTTTTATAGTTTACGAAAACTTTATAAGTTTCGGTATCTTTCCATACATTTTCAGTACAGCGCCTCTAGGGAAACGTGCATGAACTACGAAAATGTATGGAAAGATACCGAAACTTATAAAGTTTTCGTAAACTATAAAAACCTGTGGTAAGCCCTCTGGAAGATAAGCGTATGTAGGGAGAGGAGAACCCCCACAAGTAGGACGATCACGAATAATTCAACTTGAAGTTTAATAAGCGTAAGGAAAAATGTTGGCCAATGACAAACCGTTATTTTGAATCAACGCTTACTCATTAGCCAAAATTCTTCGTCTACCACAGAATAGAAAAAGGAACAGAATTTTGACTCCGCAAAAACGATGAAACAAATAGCTACTTTAGCTGCGACGCAATAAAGTGTTATTCATGCCTAACATTTTATATTCACCTACACCTTGCATCCCTTTCTATACTGACGTAACTCATCTCTTCTGACGCGTACTAACCTACGGAGCGAGCCCCGCACTCGGGGCCCAAAGATGTACATATAGCTTCGTACTTAAAGTGCTGAGTGTAATTGGCCTGCGTCTACTTCTATACGAATAGTCGAATACGTTAGCTAGTCTTCAGCGAGGGAAAAAAATACCCACCGTACCACTGGGGGTACCTATCTATGGGCGGTGGTACGGTGGGTCTGCAGCGTTCGTGATCGAACCTTCAGAAGGATCGACGACTACGTCAAGATTGCTGGAGATCGGTGGATGGAATGGGCTCTAGACTATTCTTTAAGCCAATACTTGGAGGAGACTTATGTTCAGCTGTCGAATTCTAGTTTCTAGTTTAGTTTGTAGAATTATAGTTTCTCTTGGTACCTAAGATAAATGCACCTAGTCGCTATAAAACCATAAAATGGATGGAAGGAGAACAGAATAGGGTGTAATCAACTCACCATCATTATTATTGGTCAGTATCTCTGCCATCAGCCACAGCTGTTGGACCCGTGTGCCCAGCGTGGGGCTGTGCAGGTGGAACGGACCTTCGCATATGGAACTGGTATTGGACAGGATAGTACTCCCAGAGATGGACGTGGTCATGGTTGGCGAAGGGCCTGGAAATGCTCAAATAGTTATTGGAGGCAAGACATGCCGCAAGCTAAAAAATCGCTTTGCGCCCGTGGTGATACTTTTGAAGTTTTGATAACCTGTCTGCTAGCAATTAAGTAAGTATGGTTCAGGACTTAGGTCAACACCGGTTCTCAGCAGAAAACCAGCGGTGCCTCATGTCAACATGAGGGACCTATCAGACAGAGAGCGGTCACGCGTTCAAGCGTACCGCGTTTCTTGTTCTGCGTCATATGCCATGTACGAATTCGCGTGGTACCGAACGCCTGCTGTATGTGCATGTCATTTAATGCGTCATACAACACAGCGAACGTAGAACGGGAACGCGTGACCGCTCTTTACTGTCTGATAGGTCCCTAAGTATTTGAGCTGCTGAGTTGAGCTGGGGTCCCTTTCACCACCACAAATATGTTTTATGATTCTTAACACACTGACTGAGGGCCTCAAGCTAGTCCTGCAGGTGGTGCGCCGTTATTTTAAGCACTCAAAGCGTTATACAGAATTTAAGTGGGGTGTCTGCTATTAGAATCGATTTCATTTTAAAGTTAGGCATTTGGGTAAATTATATCACTCTTTAATAAAATAGGTAGTAGCGATCCTTACTAACTTCACTAAGAGAGATCAAGACTTTTAGAGTTGTCAAATTAAATTTCATTTTATTATATTCGCCAGCATTAACCTACAATGAATTTTTAGTATTTTAAGTGTTAGCGCACACTTCAGGGAAAATCCAAGGTTTTTATGTATTTGGGACATTTAAAAATATTATCCTACAAGACTGTAGGCAGGTATGTAATAAATTCCTTACCAGCCAGTCCTATGAAAACACCCAAACCGAAGCAAGCAAAAAACGCTATAAAAACCATTACGAACTCCCCTTTGTGCATCGAGTATACTCGCAGCTGGACAGACCTAAAAATAAAACATAAGATTACATTTTGGGTTTAGAAAACGAATACTTTTATGAGAGGCTTAAAAAAAAGAGAGGTGTTTAAAACCAGATTTATAAAACTTTTTTGAGAGAGTACCTATGTAGGTAGTAGGTATTTTTATTAAATGTTTTACCAGAGCGGGTATTTAGCTACTTAAGGTTTAATATCATTTATTCTCAAAAAGACAAGATTTAGTCACTTACATGAGAAAAGATTTCATAAAAAAAGCAGGTTAGTCGTTCAATAAAATTCAATGACAATGTTTAGTACTCATTTAACGCATTTTAGTTTTCTCAGAGAAAAATCTTGAACAATATGTTTACCTAGTTTACTTTTGAATGCGTTAAATGAGTTTACGTTTTTTATATCAGAGGGTAGGTTACTTACTTAGGTATTTCTCTTTTGAAAAAATCATTGGAGTTCGTAAAATAATTAATTATTCAGTAAGGTAGGTACTTACCTTTCACATCGGTCATGGTGATACGCAGGAGCGATGTATTTATTGAATTCGCTAAACAAATCACTGAATTGCGACAGCGTGTTGCGAATCTTGTAATTCCAGCCACCGGAAGGTAAATGGTAGGAATAGCCTACGTTCGCTGTATCCATCTTAGGAAACACGACAAAAAGCTACTTTAAGCTACGTAAAAATAATTACACATAACATGGATGATTGTATAAAAACGTGAGTAACTGTTTGGCCCAGTTTCAGGGAATGTTTACAAGCAGGTTATCGATTTTAGGGGATGTCATTTCATTCGAGTTGCGCGTGTGTGTTGTGCGCAGAATAGGTTAAGGCGCGAATCACAAGTTTGAATTTGTTTTTTTGGATTGTTTCATTGTTTTAGTCCTTGAGAATTGGAGCGAGACTTGGAATTTTTGTTTACCTTTGTACCTACCTACTTCTGCAGAGCAACGTTAGATGTGAATTCGAAAATTTAGCTTGATTTTAGTTGAGAGTTGAGTTAAATTACGTCTAATACCGGAATACAGTGATGTAAGTAGGTAGGTAGGTACCTAGAATAAAAGTTGAGTTTAATACCTATGAATTCCGAAACGAAGTTTCGTTCATGGGTTCTCGTCACGCATACTACCTACATATTCGCAATTCTACTTTTATTATGCGAACTGCTAAGGATTGAAACTCTACCGGCCTCTGTCTAAGT
The DNA here is from genome assembly GCA_951804965.1 of Horisme vitalbata. Lineage (NCBI taxonomy): Eukaryota > Metazoa > Arthropoda > Insecta > Lepidoptera > Geometridae > Horisme > Horisme vitalbata. The sequence continues at coordinate 2,638,949 of OX638099.1, forward strand.
ATGAAAAGATGCCTTACAACAAAGTTTGCGTTAATTATATTTTTGTATGGAAATGTCAAAGATTAACTTCCATTTTCATACAAGAATTATTTTAACTCAAACGCATTTTCGCATTCAAGCCACTGATAACTGTAATCCAGGACTCTACGTCTAAAGTGAATAGGTGTCTTCTGGACGTTCCTGTTCCATTTTAGACCACAACATCTGGTAAGTTCATGGTCAAACGAGGGACCAACTAACTCGAAAAGTATTATAGCTAGAAGGCTGAAAATTTTGGTAGCTAGGCCTAGGCACCAATTCTTAACTCAGCCGTTTGCTGCTTTGAGATGTGCAAGCTGTAGATAGACCCATCACTCTGGCATACACAATTACACATACCTAGTTTTAGGCCTATAACTGCGAAGTTTTTTGGGCATCTAAATTTGGACCTAGATTTAGACTCAATTTTGCATTAAATACTACCTATTCAGATTTTGAAATTCTCTGTGTACATTCACACGAAACATCCAATTAAAAAAAATCCTATCGGTGGATTTTAATAATTGGCCTCGTGAAAAAAAGGCCAATTTGAAATGAACCGACTACAGTGGATATTAAATTACTTCAAAATCAATTGACAAAAAAATGTTGTGTTATTATATTATTTCTAGAGAAACACAGTTTTCAATTCTAAAATATTTATTTTTAAACTAAAACTTCAAAAATGTACATGCGATTTTAATAAATTAAAGAAACATGTAAAAACGGAATTAGATCTTCATAAATTCGAGTTATTATTAAAATAGGAACAATATTACTTAATTAAATTATGTATATAATTCAACGCAAAGCTATTAATGTACTTATACAACAAATAATCACATATCTACTTAGTTAAAAAGGAATGTAATTGTAGTTAAAACTTTTTCTGTAACAAATATGTAATTATGATGTAATTATGATGTGACGTAACATGGTGATAATTTTTTTTTAACAGCTAACTACTTAATATTTTAATATAATGTGATGTAATTTAAATATCTTTAATAACAATATAGATACATTTCAAAATTTATAACATGACTTAAAACAGCTCTATGACATTATTATTTTTAATTCCTTATCAATTGGCAATTGAATAACAATTCAAAATTATGCTTAATATCTATAATAAGTACCGTACTTTGGCCATTTGTGTCTTAAGTTACATAGATCATAATAAGCTAATGTTCGATTCACACTTACCGGCGCGCGTCGGACAGCATCGAAGCGCATTTTAAAACATGCTAGAGGAAATTGAAACATCCACAAACCAGTTAAGTTCTTTATTTGCGTGCAATTTACGCAGATTTGAGCTTTAAACACAAATAAATAGCTCCGTAAGTAGCTATAGTAGTAGGTAATAGATGCGTAAATAAGGAATTTAACTGCTTTGTAGATATGTTTCAATTTCCTCTAGCATGTTTTAAAATGCGCTTCGATGCTCTCCGACGCGCGCCGGTAAGTGAGAATAGTACATTAGAAGTTGTGTCCAGCCAGCCCTTAGCGTTATCTCGTTTTGCCAACTCAAATACAAGTGCCACAAGTATATGTTGGCGGTGGCGTTTTTAGGAACTAAAACTGGAACTGTGTGTTTGACGCGTGGTAATTCACGGACAAAAACATTGTGATAAATCTTCTAATCATTTGGGTTTTAAAATGCCGAAGTGATTGAAAATGGTTCAAGAGATACCGTAATCAAATTGCATTCATGCTGAGTTGCACTGAGTTTAAAGGAGTTTATACTTGTGTCACTGTAGTTAGCCGACGCTTCGCGACGCTCCATACCCCTTACTAGTAATAAGCACTAGTTACTCTTTTGCAGATTTAACCAGAGAGAATTCACAAGCTGAAGTGGCAGTGGGCTGGCCATATCTGCCGAAGAACCGATAACCGTTGGGGCAAATGAGTTCCTGAGTGGAGACCGGGGCAACGTAGTGTAGGACGCCCTCCGGCCAGGTGGAGTGACGATCAGCTGTCAGCTGCTGGTAGAAGCTGGATGCGTCGAGCTCAGGACAGGGCGCAATGCCGCTCATTAGGGGAGGCCTATGTCCAGCAGTGGACTGTTATAGGCCGATGATAGAAGTTTAACCATCAAAATCATCTTGCTATTACTTAAAGAATAAGCAGTTTTAAATAGCAGGAGCTTTGATTTTGCCAGTTTCTCAATCTTATATCGTGATGGAGAGGATCATTCCTGAACTAAAAATTTAGGCATGAATTTTGATTTGAGTAAATAATACCGGGAACGTTGAAAAATAAAAATTCGGTCTCAGCAGAAAAACAGCGTCCACTGTTAACGCAGTGAGCATAATGCTGAGTCGGGGCCTTTCTGCCACTGCACACAATACAATGTATCAAAAGTGTTTTTAATATAACTAGTAAAATTGTAATATTAAATTTATTTGTGTGATATTTTGTAGTAAATAAATTGATGTCTATATCTATGTATAAATTATAGGGACACAATAAAATATTTAAATCTTCCATGAACCGGTACAGAAACATCGACCGTCCAGCAAAAATATGGGTGGATGATATTGCATCCATCGTGGGTCGTGGCTGGTTGAGACGAGTTTTGAACATTTTTTTCACATTCACAACACAAAACACAACACACACAGGCACATACAAGAGGAGGCCTAGACCCAGCAGTGGGTGAAGTCGGATTGTGAATGATCATGATGAACAAAATCTTAGAGTTTCCCATAAGTGTGGTACAGACTTTTTATTTCGAGTTAATAAATATGATTAAAAATATCAGTGCTCGAGTCTAGAATCAGTTTAAAATTTCCTTCTAGTTAGAATAGAGGGCTTATATAGAACTAGGGGTTAAGGTTCAGACGACTATCACTTTGACCACAATATCATAACTACCCCACCACTGGGCTTACTGGGGTTAATCGATAAAGCTCAATGACAATGAAACAATTGCCCTATTATTGCGACAAAAAGGACATCATAATGTTACATATACCCTAGCTTTTTTGACAATGAGGCAATTGCCCTATTACTGGGACAAAAAGGGCATCAATATCTCATTTACCCTAGTGTTTTGACAATGCAGCAATTACCCGGACAAAAAAGGCATGACTATATTTAATTTACCCTAGTTATTTGACAATGAAACTATTGCTCTATTAATGAGACAAAAAGAGCATCACTATATCTCATTAACCCTATTTTTATTGACAATTAAGCAATTGCTATATTAAAGGGGCAAAAAGGCCATCACTAAATATCATTTACCCTAGTTATTTAACGATGAAACAATTGCTCTATCATTGAGACAAAAAGGCCATTTCTAATAATATCATTTACCCTAGTTTTTTGATAACGAAGCTATTATTTGGACAAAAAAGGCATTTACCTACCCTAGTTTTTTGTCAATGAAGCAATTGCCTTATTATTGGCACAAAAAAGGTATCATCCTTGTTTTTTGACACTGAAGTAATTACCCTATCACCAAGACAAAAAGCGTATCGCTATAACTCATTAACCAAGTTTTTCGACGCACATAGATTTCTAACATACTGGTACTTTCAGCAAAAATCCCTTTCTGAAATTCTAACCCTTCTTCATCCTACAGAACTAATAACATTAAGCGGCTGGACTAGTGTTGTCTTTAGGTATATCAGTGACGTTAGATGCTGTCTCGGTCAGGTTCGAGGCTGGTGTGGTTACTTCCGCAGTGGCTGGCAACACTGTGGTACTGCTGCCATCTGGTGCCAGTTTACCTGCAACAAAAACTACGTTTAAGATGGAAGCCAAGGATTTTACCAACTTATAGCAGCTTTATTACTGCTACAGCTTCTTCGTTAAACACAGACGATTCACGGCAGAAATAGGCACATCATCATAATCATCATCAGCCTATATCAGTCCACTGCTGGACCTAGGATTCCCCGTCTTAAGCCCGACGCATCCAGCTTATACTAGCAGCCTTTCGCAGATCGTCACTCCACCTGACCGGAGGGCGTCCTACACTACGTTTTCCGAGCCGCGGTCTCCACTCAAGAACGTGTTTACTCCAACGGTTGTCGGTTCTTCGGCAGATATGGCCAGCCCACTGCCACTTCAGCTTGCTAATGCTCTGAACTATGTAGATAACTCTAGTTCTATGTCGAAATAGGCACTGCCACAGCCTATTATAAGTTCAAGTTCATTTATTGGTAACAATATATTATTATGGTTACGGTTAAAGATTATTTATTTCTCATAAGATTACAACTAATCACTTACTGAGAAACATATATAATATACTCAGATGAGTAATTTACAAAAATAAATTACAGTGAGCATTACATGCATGCACTTACGTAATAATTACAAACATCAAATAAATTATAAACACTAAAAATATACAACTGTAACATTCATTGTGGGTAGTTCTAAAACAAGTAGACAGTCGCTCAACTCGTTCAACTCGTAGTACGGGGCGGCATGCACCATTGGTGGCGTAGCAAAACCGGCGCTATGCCGAGCATAAGTTCTAAAATATTGTATACATTTTTTTTACCATTTTGTTTTGTTTCTTTATTATTTATTCTTATTGTTTTTTTCAAGGTGAAGTGAAACATATTTAAACCATAGTTTTTATTTAATGTGATTGTTTGGTATATGGGAAAAATACAAATTAAAATAGTAATAACAAGGTAGCATTGATTAAGATTTTTATAAATATATTACTCAGTTTAAATCAATTAAAATTCAATAATTCATTAAAAATATTATGATTTTTATTATTATTATTTTTTGGAATCATATAAATTACTAAGTTATCAATTAGAGCTAGGTAGATTGATGATGATGATGATGGTTCTATATTATATCCATGGGTAAATATAAATAGTACACTAGCATTTTACACTATATAATAAAATACAATAGAACAGTTTATCATTTGTAAATAAATTAAAAAATAAACAAATTTAAATAGAATAGATTGAAATTTATAAAATTCAAATCTTTAGGTTTTGTCCTACACGCAAGTGTATAAAGTTATTAAGATACTTTATTTAATTGTAAATTCGTAAAAAAAAACATTTTTCACTTCTCTTGCTAAAAAAGTGTATCATAATAGTGTAGCTTAGCGGGCCTAAAACTCGAGTTTAATACCTCGGGCTAAAAAGTATTTTTTCTTTTTAATTTTTGTCTAAAATCATCAGCCCGTACAAAGCATTCGTTCTCTTACATAAAAACTCGACTTCTTGGTGCTCGCTCCGTCAATCTTTTTTTTTAGAATAGAACCGTCTTGGTGATGTTTTATGAAGGTTGATTAATTTTTAATAAAATTTCTGAAAATTGTCTAATTTTGAATTGTTTTATTTTCTCGCAATCGAAGTGAAAAGTAGAGTGTTTTACTCGGGCCAAAACCACCCATTATAACTCGGTCTTGTCATCCTCCCTCGCTACGCTCGGGAGTATAACAACCTCGTGTATAATGGGATGGTTTAGTCCCTTGTAAAACAAACTACTATTTTACTATAAAATATGTACATAAATAAATATCAAAAACATTATAGTAAAAAATGTAAAAAACGGGAGACCATCGACCGCGGGGCAAGGCTCAAACGATCAGTGGCTAGGGCTGGAGAGAGAGGAACCTCCGCACAATGCGTGCCGAGTCCAGGAGAGCCGCCGCGTGTATCTGACCCTTGATCCAGCTGCCTAGCGAGAGTCACTGATTATTATTGTCAGCCTTAAGTGTCTCACTGCTGGGTAAAGGCCTCCCCCCACTCTTTCCTGTGGTTAAGTTGTCTTAAAGAAATTGAAAGTCAGCCTAAAAACTCATCGATCCTATAAAAGTATAGTGAGGTATAAGTGAGGTGAACATACCAGTAACATAATCCTGGAACCACTGGTTGATGCCCCGCGCGTGTTTCCGTATCCAGGCGATGCGCAGCGACGCCGTGTCCACCAGCTTCTGTAGGGTCTGGGACATCGGCAGCAGCTTAGCCTTGTTTTTGAGGGCGAACGATTTCAACTGGAAATTAAAATTAACTATTAGTTTAACAAAGGTGCAGTCAAATTAAGATTCAAGATGGTTCTGTTCCGTCAGGGTCAAAGTGAAGATGTCCGATACAGAAATATTATATTTGTTACTGAGAATAAAGAAAAAGCCACATCAAAGAAGATGTTGGATGACGACACAACATAAAATACGAAATCAATGAGTTCAGATACGTACCACAGATTTATAAGTCTAGTACTAAAGTAATACGTACGCACTCAATGCGTGTTGTAACAGGACTGAGCAAACCGCCAACGTTTGGACAGTGTTGCCTACTTGGTTTTTGAAAAAGGTCATTTTGGCAAGCTAGAAAGGTCTAAATATAGATATTTTTTTCATGAAAAGTGCTAAAAAATCTGAGTCTTGAGCGGAATCTTGACAGATCATATGAACTTTATTTCATTTCTCGGTTTTCTGGTTCCATGTAATAATTTGACAAATATTATGGTTCCTTTACTTCTATCCCTAATCTTGTTTTTGACATAGGCCTCCCCTAATAAAAGGGCATATGCCCATATTCCCTACGCTGGGCATGCGGGTTGGGGATCGCAGGGCACAACTTCTCGCACCGCCGGTTCTGCTGCCCTTCGGCGGCCAGGGGATTAAGCTGTGCCGGTGTTAGACTGCGTTGCAGCAATCAGCTGCCACCAGAGCTCCGTTTGTTAGCAGGGTGCACCACGGGCAGGTGAGGTTGGTTTGGGTTCCCAAGATGGGGGTCGGAAGCCCTTACACCCCGGTCAACCGTCATCACAGCTTTATATTTATGATAGTACTCACTCTATCCAACTCATACTGGTCCGTGATAGATCCGAAGGCGTTGTTGAGTATAGTCTGGAACATGAAGGGGTCCATAGCGGTGAACCGTTCGTAGATGCGCTCGAAGTTGTTGAGCAGGAACTGCTGAGCCGTTTGTGAACCGATGCCGGGCTCCACGGCCCACACGCCGATGGCGTACTGCTTCGGAATCTCTGTCAGGCTTCGCTCTAGCAACCTGGAAGCACAAGTGGGTATGCTAGCCACGTGCTAGCTTGTGACGGGCAGGGCTCCCTCACACACCAAACCAGCTTATTAGTCCACTGCTGGACCAGAATAGATAGAATTATAATTGATTGGTTATTATTAGGTATTATTATTACATGTCAAGTTGTGTTTTTAATCAATTATATGTAGGTACTAAGTCAATTTTTCAAAATAATTATATTTATTATATGTTTAAGTAAATCGTAATTAATTATTCTTAAAAATTGGCCTATGGGTATTCGTCAATATCATAAAAACACTTTTCAATTAAATATGATTTTAACTTTTTAATAAATTGTGCGTCTTTTTTTATATTTTTCATGTTTATGGGGACTTTATTATAGATTTTAACAGACATTGCGTACGGACCGTCACTGTGTAATTTTAAACGTGATGTAGGTTGTATTAATTTATTCCTACCTGGTCGTAGGGCGTATTTTCTGGGGATATCTTCCAGTTTCGTGTATAGGTGTGGATGTTTTCTAACGAATTTACACATTTCTAAAATGTAAATCGAAGTTAAAGTTAAAATGTTAATACACATGTGTACATGTTTAGTATTTAGTTTTTCAAACTTTTTATTATTTTCATTTTTCGTAATGTTTATTGTTTTGTTTATTGTTAAGTTAGCTTTCAAAGAGTCATAACCAAATAGTTATTTTTTCTGTTTATTTGTTTTAACTTTTTTTTTTGTCTGTCCACCATTTCACTTTGATTTTTATGAGTGGAAACTTTATTGGATTAGGAATTATTTTACTTTAATTTAGTTTATATGACATATAGTTCTGTCTGTTATCCAAATAAAATAAAAAAAAATGTTTTCAGACAGATTTCTTATTAGGCTAGGTTTCGGTGTGCCATCACCATTCGCATTCGGTAGACGTCTCTACACCCGATATACATTACCGGTGATAAAATGGCGCATGAAATAAAAAATAAAAAACAGAAACATACGAAATAATGAGCGATTCATCCCTGGTACTAGGCAGCGCATTGATGAGCACGCTCTGCAGATTGGGGTCCGTGGTGTTGAGGTAGGCGCGCCACAGCACCTCGAACTCTCGCCGCCCGCCGCGTCGCAAGACCGTGCTGTACACCACCGAGCGGAGGTAGCTGGGGATGCTGCACATAACATTACATTAAATACCACATCCTTCCTTCCCTCTGCTTTCCAAGTTCTCCGCCCGAAGGCCTCCGGCATGACTTAGCGACTGAAAAAGACATCAATATATATTACAAATGAGAGAGAGACAAAATACACTTATTAGCATGGTGTGACCAGAGGGCTTACCACAGGTTTTGATAGTTTTCGAAAACTTTTTAAGTTTCGGTATCTTTCCATACATTTTCGTACAGCGCCTCTAGGGAAACGTGCATGAACTAAAATCGGCACCACGAGTTCTATGGACTCGTAGTTTTTGACCTCGAAAAAAGTTTTCGATCAGTTTTGTGCTAATTTGGCAGTAAGAGTTCGTATTTTGAAAAGTCTGTGGAAGTAAACTATGTAGTATATCGTAAACTTTCAGTCGATAGATAAATCTTTGTGAGAGACGTTATCTTGAAAACTATTTGTTGGAAAGTTGTTGGATTTTCTGCGTTTAGGTATGTTTTCGAGAAAAGAGCGCGTTTTGTTGACAAACAACTAAACACCACGTCAAAGTGCAATATCGGTAGAGCTTTCCACTAAAATCGGTATATTTGTACCCAAAATCGGTATACAAAAACAAAAAATCGGTACAAAAAATATACAATATTCAATCAAATTTGTTTATAACCGAGTGTGCTTGTGAAGAACTAAGTTTCTTAAGAGCGTCTTTCCCTGATGTAATGTTATTTCAACTCTTACAATAGGCAAAGCTTACGCCTTTACGACTATCTTGCAGTCACACTGAAAATTTTTGTTCCCATTCTTTTCAATATTGTAGAAATTTTATTCTTTTTGCACTCGCGCTTGTACACGGTTCCTCGTTAGACGATATATTATTAACTTATTAATCATAATAATAATATATTTTTTCTATATTAAGATTATTAAACTTTCTCTTCGAAGTTAAGAAAATTTACGAAAAAAATAAATCTGAATTTCTGTTTCTATATTGAATGGCAATGAATATCCAAGCGGGCAACCCCTGATAACATCCCGTTATAGTATTCCTTGAATATGTACTGTGATCCCTACATAACATACTATATTACTTAACATCTATAATATTATTTAGGGATTTCTCTAAGGGATTTCCCGTAACATAAACCATAAATGAAAAGGGCTGTCAACTTAATAGTGTACAATCGGTAGAAAAATCGGTATAATTTCTAATTACTAATTTCTCTGAAATCGTGGAAAAATCGATGCATTTTGGTAGGACAGAGCCCATATAGGTAGAAATACCGAAAAATCGGTAGGTTCGAGACCACTGCGACCGACTTGCTTTTATTTATAATAACTATTTAATGCATTTTTGTTATAATTATATTTATAAATAATATATATAATTTTACACATACACTACACAGAGTAAGCCAGTAAATCGGTCATAGTAAGTCTGATTAGTCAGTTGTTTTTTTTAATGGTATTTGAAGATGGTCCACCTGATGTTAAGTCAGCAATTGCAAAAGCGTTGCATCGTAGATCACGTTTTTATGGAAGATGCTCTACGATGCAACGCCCTGCGTCCATCAACTTGAGGCATGAAAATGATAAACCTCTTGTGCCTGTAATTTCACCGGCACTCACACTCTTCAAACCGAAACACAGCACAGCTGCTTCCCACCACACCAGCCTATATCAGTCCACTGTTGGACATAGGCCTCCCCTAATAAAGGGGGATATGCCCATAATCCCCACGCTGGGCATGCGGGTTAGGGATCGCAGGGCACAGCTTCTCGCACCACAGACGCTGCAGCCCGTCGGTGGCTAGGAGATTTCACTGTGACGATGTAGGCTGTGCTATGCCGCAATCAGCCGGCCGCCAGAGCCCCGTTCGTTGTTTAGCAGGGTGCACCACGAGCAGGTGGGGTTGGCTTGGGTTCCGAAGATAGGGGTTGGAGCCCCGTACATACAGCTGCTTCACGGCAGACATAGATTTGGACATAAGTCCAGCAATGGACAGCTATATAGGCCGATGATGATAATGATAAACCTAATAACCTAAGAAATGGTAGCTGGCCTCAATGAGGTAAAATTTTGCCCAACCCTATATACTGAATAGTGGATAAATTACTTACGGGTTATTAGTTAGATTATCCTGCTTGACCCAGCTTTCGAACTGGTTCTGTGCCCATTCAAGACACCTCGGTGACTCCAAGTAGCATTCCAGTGATAGTAGGTTTTCTATGAGGAACGCTTCGTTGTCGTCCTTAGGCTTGTCCAGTCCGTAGTTCAGTGTCTCTATCTGCTTCTTTATCAATAGTTTCATGTAGTCCTGGAAATTAAATGTGTTGTTAGATACCTTAGGGGCCGTTCCGTTAATCACGTGATGTTTTTTAAGCATTTTTTAACCCCCCCTCCTATTTGGTGATATGTGGTGAGGTTTAAGACTACCCTACTTCGAAAAGGAGGAGGTTCTCAATTCGTCGGAATCTTTTATTTTTCGACTCTTTTTATGTATGTTCACAGATAACTCTGTCAATTGTGGACCGATTTTCAAAATTCTTTATTTGTTTTAAAGAGTATACTTCACAGATGGTTCCATATAAATTGTATTCCTGAGGGATTGGTACTTTTCCCGGAAAACTCAAAAAACCTCATCCTCACTAGTGATATGATACTCGCCCTATGATCACCAATATCTCCGTCAATTGTGAACCGATTTTCCAAATTCTTTAAGGCAAGAAGTAAGAAGAGATTTATTTGATGTCGGTTTATTTAAAAAAATGTCCTACTTGTTAATATAGTCTTCAGAACCTTCTAACGACAAAAGCAGTAGCTGCTCAACGAGGTAAAATTTTGCTCCACTATGTATATCAGCAATGAAAAAGTTAAAACTTACCTGAAAATACTCATAACCGGGCACACTCTTCAAGTTATATCTCAAGAATGCCATGTTGTTGAGCACCAGATCCCAGACGACCTTGGAGCTCTCCCCGTCGATGAGGCAGGTGGTGAGGCCCAGTGCGTACGTGTACTCGAGACTGGAGACCTTGGCGAGGTTGAAGGCGTCGTCGATCAGCTGTGCTTTAGTGATGGCGGACTGTACGCCGCCGCTCCGCAGCGCCGCGCTCAGCAGCTGCCAGTTCTTCTGGTCGTAGTTCACTCGGTAGTATCCTGTACGAACATTATCATTCAAAATAGCCGTCATTATACTCATTATTCTATGTATAATAAGTATATTATTTCTATTAGGTGCTTACCTATGGAATTGGCGTTTTGTATGGAGAGTTTAGAGCAAATCGATTTCTCCATACATACATTTTTGTATTTTTTTCTGGAACTACTCATCCTATTCTCCTAAAATTTTGTGTGTATGATTGGACAACAAATTTAATACTAATAATACTACGAATTTAAGCATTGAAAGTGACAACACGTGAAATAATAAATAAACTGTTTTTAAGTTTTTTTTTGCTGATGAACTTCCTCAAAAATAGTATTTTATTGAATTTTCAATCTTTGCAATAATGTAACGTTCGTAAAATAAATTAGTTTTGTTTATGACTCTTGAATAAAATAAAATATGTACAAAATGAAATAGAGAGAAAATACGCCAATTTCATGGATAAAGACCTAATATTTATCATGATGATAATGATGATGATTTATGGTATGTATGTATTTAAAAACAAAAAAAAACTGTATTATTATGTAGTATATCAATCATGTGGTTCCCATAGAAACAAGCTCGGCTTAGTTGGGGTTACATAATGCTGTGTGATAACGTCCAGCATTCAATTCAAAATTTCAATTAAAAAATTTTGTTAAACGTAACCTCTGAAATAAAGCTTATCATAAAATTTCTGATTACTTAGATGACAAAAAACTTGGGATGAAACTGTATCCAACTCCCTCAAAAACAATGTAATAGGTTAAGAATACGGGGCCTTACTTATAAATATCTGTCAAAACATATGCGATGCTTAAACTTTTGCCATCACTTACCGTTGGATATTGACAAACAGTGAGAGGGATAACGTTAAGCAATGGTTAAATTTAAGTAGCGTTTATAAGTAAGGGGGACAGATTGTAACTCGAAATTTAAAAAAATATAAGCCAAGCAGAGTTTCTTGCCAATTCTTCTCTGTTTGGTCGCGTTACGAATTGTTGTAAATTAAAAAATGACGATTCAAAGTGTACTTTACAGTATTGACTTATTGAATAAATACATATGATTGTTTTTGAATTATTTATTTATTATGTATAATGTTTCCATAAATAAGTAGGTATACAGGTGGTAGGTGTAAAGTTAAGAAAATGCCTCAAGAAGGCCATAATATGAGCACCTACCTACCTAGAATAGTCACAACGGATCTATGTCCCTGTGAAATTATAGTGTAGGACGCCCTCCGGCCAGGTGGAGTGACGATCTGATGCTGGCTGCTGAAGTTGAATGCGTCGAGCTGAGGACAGGGCGCAATGGCGCTCATTAGGAGAGGCCTATGTACAGCAGTGACTGCTATGGGTACTGATAATGATGATGATGATAATAAAAACGATGACGATAATTTTATACACGGGGTTTATATACAATTTTACCTCATTGCCTCATAGCTACCATTTATTGTGTAGTTAGAAGTTTCAGTTCTTAGGAAAGTAAAGGTTTATTTTGAAGAAAAAATAATTGAATTCAAGGATTTTTTAAAGTATGCAGTCAACCGACTATATTTCGCAACAGACACTTTTCCCATAGTAACATAGCAAATCAAATAATTAAATTTTGCAAAATTTAAAAAGTTTCCATACAATTTCAAGAATCACCATTCACCACAACATTGAGTGCCTCGAACACTTGCAGGGAAATACTTTGTTCTTATTTCAAATATATCTTTCATAATATCTTGGCAAAATAATACTTCATCAATTCCCACTTTATATCGAAAAAAGGTACAGTCAGTTCCTGTTTTCAAAAAGTAAAAAATGCTGTTGCTTTTTCCTTCAAAATAAACTTAAAGCTTTCTAAAAACAAAACTTTCCAACTAAAAAATAAAAGGTATCTGCTCTCAATGTGGTAATATTTTGCCCCACCGTACTGTATATAATGCGCTGCTACCTGCCACAGTTTTCTTGGATAATATTCCAATCCAGGGGGGAAAATTGACAGTTCTCGCGATATATATCTAATAGAATTAAATATATCGAATCGTCGGAATCAGGTCCCTGGTACCGTTCGCGTCTCGTCCTGGACGTAATATGTCTATTTTCACTTCTTTGTAAATTGGCTTCTGGGATAGTTTCCACAATTTCGCCAGTATCAAGTATAATGTTCATATTAATATGATTCAACGTAATACGGTTTATAAGTCCAGTCGTCCAGTCTTCAGTCAGGTCCTGTTTTCTGCTATAGCCATGACGAATATAACAAAAAACGATCGACGCACAATTTTCTTCATCAGAGCATTCCCGTTCAATTTTCTTTTATTCCATTTCACTAATACTTGTGTCTTATAACTAACGTATAACGGTTGTAATACCATGACTAATAAACGACATACATTAGAAAAACACTAGAAAATAAAATTTAATAAAAATGACAACCGTCGTTCAAGATGAAAAATTTGTCTACTTTAACTTACCAATAGCACCAACATTGACGTACAACGCTTGGGTAGCATTCAAATCGCTCTTGGCAACGCCGATTCTGGTCTTGAGCCATGTTTTAGGCTTGGTGGTCCACTGGTCGAGCGGCGAGTCCACTGCGGTGTAGCTGATAGGAATATGCCACAGTTGATCGACCATCGCTTGGTACGGCTGGCCGGAACTTGTGAATAGTCTCTGAAGAGATTAGTAACGTATGTAGTGAAGGTAGGCAGGTATAGTACGCGCCATGTAAAAAGAACGCTGGAAGAAGCAGAGGGGCACCCCCTCGCGCCCGGGTAAATACCGATAAATCACATAATGCGCAGCTGACGGCCAGCGTTCTTTTTACGTGACGCGACCTATACCAGTTTTTTTGCCAAAAATAGTAAAATCGAAAACTTGAAATAATTCGCTAATATAAGTGAGCTCGAAACGGTGAAGGAAAACATAGCGAGGAAAATGGCATGCCCTCGAACTAAAAAGTTCGAGTAGAAAGTAGGTATGTGCTAGGTTAGTGTTCCAATAAAAAGCGGGTATGGGCTTGCAACCTGTCACGTGGAATGCTAGCTGCTTGCAAAAAGTGGGCATGTATCGAACGTAATGTTTGGACTTGCCTCAGACTACCCCCGTTAAGGTATCCTCAATAGATTTGTGTACTGAGCAATATATGAATAAAAGTCGTGAAGATGTTTTGTGTTTTTTTTAAAGTCATCAACTAAGCATACAGCGTAAAAATAAATTAAAATTTTTTAAAACCCCCTACACAGAAAGCGAACATTTTTAATAGTAAAAAATAAAACCTATCGATGAGCCATCAAATGCGATTAACTAATTTGCGTCGGGGAACCGCTAAGTTTAATGTAATAACTAAATAGCTAAAATAAGGAGATTACATACTCATAGCGCTCTCAGACTTAGGTCGGAAAATGCTAGTAAATTAATAGATATTTAGGGTCTGACTTACAAACACACCTTTCAAACTGAAACACATCAAAGCTGCTTCACGGCAGAAATAGGTATCGTATACTTCCCTGGGTGAACCGTTCACAAAGAGCTCTACTGCTACTCGTCTTTCTGACTACTTGTATTGGATTACCTGTTCAAGTTCAAGGACGCCGGTCTCGTAGTTTCTATTGACTTTCAGTACGGGGTAGCCAGCTTGTCTAGTCCAGGAGTTCATGAACTCCACAATGGAGAGGTCTGCGAACAGCGGGTCGACTGCTGTGGCCTTGGCCATCGCTTCCCACAGGTCATTCTCTTCGGCGTTCGTGTATTTCCTGTAATTTATTATTTGGTAAGTCAATAGATACAAAAAATTTATTATAAATAAATACATAAATAATGCTGGACTATCACACAGCATCATGCAGCCCCAAACTAAGCAGAGCTCGTATTATGGGAACCACATGATTGATATACTACATATATATATATATATATATATATATATATATATATATATATATATATATATATTTTGTAAATACATACATATCACACATAGAAAACACCCAGACCAGAGACAAATATTTGCAGAACATGCAAACATTTGTCCCGCAGCGGGAATCGAACCCGCAACCTTCTGCGTCTCAGGCAAAGTTTAATAAAGGGAAAGTTTTGTTAAGTCAAGGTAAACATTCGTTATATAAAAGGAAAGTTTTGTAAAGTCAGGGTAAATATTTGTTATCATAAAGGGAAGATTCAAGATTCAAGATTCTCTGCCATGCTCATTCACAGCCTCTGTGGCACAGTGGGTGAAGGTCCGCCTGAGACGCAGAAGGTTGCGGATTCGATTCCCGCTGCGGGACAAATGTATGCATGTTCTGTAGATATTTTTCTCGGGTCTGGGTGTATCAATCATTCGGTTCGGTATCGGTTCCCATAATACAAGCTCTGCTTAGTTTGGGGCTACATGATGCTGTGTGATAGTCCAGCATTATTATATTTGGACCCAAGCCCATTTGCCCGTGGTGCATCCTGTTGAATAACAAACGGGGCTCTGCCAGCCAGCTGATTGCGGGATAGCGGAGCCTAACTCCGGCACAGCTATATCTCCTGACTGCCGACGGGCAGCAGCGTTGGCTGCGAGAAGCTGTGCCCTGTGATTCTCAACCCGCTTGTCAAGCGTGGGGATTATAGAAATATCCCTCTTATAAGGGGAGGCCTAAGTACAACAGTCAAAATCAAATCTTAACACCAGAATGACAGTGAATGAATAAATGAACACTTTATTGCGTGAAACATACAAAAAACAAAATTACATAAAATTAAATAATATTACAATGGGCGGCCTTATCGCTGAAAGCGATTTCTTCCAGGCAACCTTTGGATGGAGAAAGCGATTAAAACTAAAACAAATAGGGACAGCCTTCAAGTGAAATTTAACAAAAATCGTCCAAGTTTGTTTGACATAAATAGACTTCAAAATGCCAAATTTGCACTAATTTAGACCTTATTTCGCTTAAAAAGTGTTCGAAGACCGCGCAATACAGCGTGCGCGAAGTTTTAGTGCAGAAACTTTTTTCCGCGTTTTCTACTCTAGAATATAAATATCTCGATGGTAGATTGGTGATAGATTGTTAGTAAGCAGGGTGCATAGCGGGCAGGTGAGGTTGGCTTGAGTCATGAAGGTGGCAGTTGGAACCCCATTCACCTCTTAAGGTGACGATGCAAAATAGCAAACCTTCACGGCCTAGAAAATAACAATACAAAGGTTCAGCAATTATATTTTGATTCTATCACGTTGTCTTACCAAAAAACTAGTACCAATGTGATCAATTTTGGTGCAAATTTTTTGGTAGGAAAACGTGTTGGGTTCAACATGATATTATTGCTGAATTTTTGGTTTGTTGTTTTCTAGGCTGTGAAGGTTTCCTATTTTGAATAACTACATTAAATGATTTTATATCTTCAAAAATGTTGAATAGTGCGAGCGAGAGGCAGGTTTGACATGTATATAGTAGTCACCTTAAACAAGGAATAAATTATAAAAACTTACCAATCATTCAAATAAATAAGCAGTCCCTTTTGGAACAGCTCCTGAGTGATGGTATGGTTCAGCATCCTGATGAGATTAGCTCCCTTCATGTATGAGATCTCGTCGAACTTCTGCGTTATCTCGGTCGCGTCCGTGACCTCTCGCGACACTGGAGAGGTGTTCTTGAGAGCGTCTGAACGTAGGAGGTTCATTTTGTCTCGGGAGAATGATTCGAACATCTTCCATTCTGGCTCGACCTACAAAGTCGTTACAGTTAAGAATAACAATAATTTATTTTTACAAAGCTTGCTACTGCTTATGCTATAACTAGGAGTAGAAAATGAAAAAGCTACGTACAACAAATGCTCAATATTAGGTGTGATACTACCCAGCACGACCATGGAAGCTTTTAGTAATTTCTTTGTGGTACAAATTCATGAAATAATATGTACTATTTTTTACCCTGGAAGAAAAAATTTGTACCCTTATAGTTTTGAAGATACAGCATAGTGGCTTTGGTCGGGCCAGGAAGGTACTACCCAGCACGACCACGAGAGATTTATAGGAATTAAGATCATGAATAGGTTCTAAAAAAATTGTACTATTTTGTACTCCAAAATTTGTGTTTCGTACTTCAAAGGTTCAAAAGTTATAGCCAATTTAAAGCAAACTTGAGGGACCCAGAAAATGCCTTGAGTGACTCCGAAACTGTATTCTGCACAAACACTATGAAGAAGGGAACATACCTACCGTGCTAGTTATAAAACTGTGTTACGGC
This sequence comes from Horisme vitalbata, assembly GCA_951804965.1. Classification (NCBI taxonomy): domain Eukaryota; kingdom Metazoa; phylum Arthropoda; class Insecta; order Lepidoptera; family Geometridae; genus Horisme; species Horisme vitalbata. Next base: position 2,656,485 of record OX638099.1, read on the forward strand.
GAGGCAGCTCTTTCCTCCATATTGTTTGTTGAATATAACTTGGAATATTATATAGTTTGTGACCTGGATTAACACATAGGCTACTTGGATTGGATGAAGCCGCGGGCGGAAGCTAGTAAACTATATTCATTCTCATTTTTGAAAAAAAGCAAAAGTAGTCAAAGTGACTATGTATTTTCTAACATTTTTCTTTTCTTAGTGGATAGGCTTGCGTTTGACTACAACTGGCCTGATGTTAAGCGAAGATGCAGTCTGCGATGGAGCACGCTTGCCTAGAAGAAACCTGTTCACTCGTGCCTTGAGGATGCCCATGTATATAGCAGCTAAATAATGTTATCATGCTTTGTGTTAGTAAAATATAAATAACATACTATTATTCTAGAACAAAAAAGGATATAAGTAATTCATAGTTTTTGTTTTAACCATGAAAATTGTCACTTCCGTGGATATGACAAGTTTCTGAACTGGTTTCATAAATAAAACAAAATCCCGAGTTTTATTTGTCAAAGCGAATTTATAAAAAAAAAGTGTGCAAATATTATGTGGAATATATCTACAATTTATTGATAAAACGTATGTATCAAAAGCTACTAAGAAATTCATAAAATTGGAATTTATGTTTGAGATCGATTTTTATGTCATTTCCATGGCCTGTGAAAATGAGAATAGGCTAGATGCCTGAAAAATTCTAATTAGTCCGTCATTTTTATTCATATTTACTTCTAAACAGATAAGCTTGTCTAGACGTCTATATGTGAAAACATGTCAATGGTGATTAGTTGTTTACATCTGATGTTTATTTAGACTAAGAATACTGTTTGTTTTCCGAAGAAAATAAAATAAATAAATTTACATTATCAAAAAATATTAGACACGTATTTTTTCTTTTGTCAATTAAAACAAAAATGACAAAGATATAGTGCGTTGAAGTTACGTGTGACGTCACGGGTAAGTACACTTTTGACGTACAAGTGATGACGTCACGCGCCCCCACTCCCGAACTTTGACGCTCTATAACTTTGTCGATATCCATTGATTTTAAAAATAAAAAAATACGTGTCCAATATTTTTTGATAATCTAATTGACGGACTAATTAGAATTATTATTTTTCTACCCAGGCATCATCCCTATTAGGGAAAATAAAAAGCCACTCACATGGTCCACGCCTAAGTACTCGATGTAAGTAGCGAACCCCTCGTTAAGCCAGAGGTCGGTCCACCACCTCATGGTGACGAGATTGCCGAACCACTGGTGTGCCAGCTCGTGAGCCACGTCGATAGCTACGTAACGCTTGTCGCGAGGGATGCCCTCCACTTCATCGAGCAGGAGGGTCGTTTCTCTGAAATACAAATCATTTCGCTTTTGTAAGTTTTAAGGCGACGATACATGTCAAACCTCCCTCTCGCTCGCACTATTCAACATTACATCATCTCCTATATCCGCTATACCAGTTCTTTAGGCGACGATACATGTCAAACCTCCCTCTCGCTCGCACTATTCAACATTTTAGAAGATATAAAATCACTGAATGTAGTTATGCAAAATAGCAAACCTTCACGGCCTAGAAAATAACAATACAAAGGTTCAGCAATAATATAATTTTGATTCGATTACGTTTTCTTACCAAAAAACTTGTACCAATTTTGGTAACAAAAAACTTGTACCAATTTTGGTGCAAATTTTTTGGTAGGAAAACGTGTTGGGTTCAACATGATATTCTTGCTGAACCTTTGTATTGTTATTTTCTAGGCCGTGAAGGTTTGCTATTTTGCATAACTACATTCAGTGATTTTATATTTTGTAAAATATTGAATAGTGCGAGCGAGAGGGAGGTTTGACCTGTATCTTCCTTATGAACTGGTATAGCGGATATAGGAGACCAAAGTGTTATCGTGGGATCGGATGGGTCACATAACCCGTATGCATCGATAGATGGGCATCGATCGTAGATCGAAGGAAGATTCCAGGGCGTAAGACCTAAGACGAAAAAAGTGTTTAATTAAAACTCACCTAAAAGTAATCAGTCCCCAATTTTCCATAGCACCACTGGCGAAGTCCGGTATCGCAATCAGATCTAACTTATCCAACGCATATGGAACTCCAAAAACATTCTCGTAGTAATCTAGAATCTTTGGCGTTATGTTTAAGGCATAATTTGCCTTGGATATGAATTCTGGCCTGGTCCATATCTTGATGGTTTTGGTGACGTTGTCTTTGCTGAGGTATGTGGTCTCTATGGAGTTAAAATCGGATAGTATGTAGGCGACTAGGTAGGTCGACATTTCTACTGAGCGGTCGAAATGCGTCCATTGGTAGTTTGGCTGGTCCGGGCTGGAAAGACGAGATATTATTTTGAACTATTGAAAGTGACATAAAGTGCGTTGTGAGTTCATCTTGAGATTCGAGTGTCAAAATTTGAATTGATTGTAGTTGAAATCTTAGGTCTTTGCACATATCTAGGGATGACGACTTGGTAAAAAAAACAATTCTATACACTCTCAAATAGATCAACAAATCAACAAGAATTAACGGAGTTATAGAGCGTCAAAGTTCGGGAGTGCGGGCTCCTGACGTCACGGCTAGGTAAAAAGTGTACTAAGCTGTGACGTCACGCGGAACTTCAACGCTCTATATCTTTGTCATTTTTAGTTTAATTGACAAAAGAAAAAAATACGTGTCCAATATTTTTTGATAATGTAAATGTCGTACTAATTAGAATTTTTCAGTAGTCATCCCTATATTACTTGGTATATTACCACAATCGCCTGTAGCTGTCACAGGTACTCCTGACAGGAGCTATGGACAGGGGCACCTGTCGCGGCTGCTTTCAACATGAAGAAACAGTCATCTTACACTGCACTGCCTCAAACGAAGACAGAGCAAAATCCTGGTTGCTTGATCAAAACTCACAGACACAGGCATCGGGAATTCTAGAGCAATGTTGCCAACCCAGAGTACTTTAGATCCTTCTCCGTACTTTACAGAGTTGTGCTGGCTGGGGTCGGATTAACAGGGGAGCAATACACACACCCCAATGCGAGATGTCAGTAGTGAACTTTTCTCGCCACTTTCAATTAGAATCATTATTATACGGCCTCTGTGGCGCAGTGGGCTAAGGTCCGCCTGAGACGCAGAAGGTTGCGGGTTCGATTATCGCCGCGGGACAAAATGTTTGTATTATTTGCAGATATTTGTCTCGAGTCTAGTTGTTTTCTATGTGTAATATGCATGTATTTACAAAAAAATATATCTAAGTAGTACTTCAGTCATGTAGTTCCCCTTATACAAGCTCTGCTTAGTTTGAGGCTACATGATGCTGTGTGATAACGTCCAGCATTATTTGTTTATATTTATTTAGGGTCTTCATACACGGCAGCTATAATGTAAAGCTGTATACTATAGCACGATACACTTTCCATATATAGAAATCGTCAGAAGGATCACACACGACAGCTATCCTAATAATATTATAAATGCGAAAGTTTGTGTGTGTGAGTATTTTTGTGGTCGCTTCACTCCCGAAACGACTAAACAGATTTCGAGGAAACTTTGAATATACATAGTTTGTGACCTGGAATTAACACATAGGCTACTTTTTACCCCGATACCACGCGAGCGAAGCCGCGGGTGGAAGCTAGTACTAATGTATTTTACATTTTCGTAAAATGTATGAATCCCGGATGTACCTTATGTTCATTATAGCTGCTGTGTGTGAAGGCCTTTATGCCACAGATTAACTTACATAACTTCAGTGGCCGACACCTTCATATTGGACAGTACACTGACATTCTGGCTGTGTGCAATACTGATCTCAAATTTAGCTTTGAACGCTGGCTCATCAAAGCAAGGGAACGCCGATCTGGCTGAGGTCGGCTCAAACTGGGTGACACCAAGTGATCTGTAAACAGTGATCAATATCATACCAGTGATTGTATTTAGTTGTAGCTAAAGATAATTATTTCTCAAAAATCATAATAAAAACAGCTCATTTACAGAGAAAATAAGTTAGCTATAGTATGTTCTCATAGTACTGGTTTATGATGTAACAGTAAACTTTACCAGGTTAAAGCGCTATCCACACATTTCCGGGTACCCGGCCGTGCCGTGTTACATCAGGGACGGGGAAAAAAACAGTTACGTTCAACTTATATGAAGTTGTTCACACAGCTCCGTGTCAGGCGCATCCGGATCGTCAGTGTCCCGGAGCACGCTCGGACGCAACCACGCCCTGACAGTATTATCCGATTTTTATCTATCGTTATCAGCTTCTTCTTCATCTAGCACTATTGCAATCATTGCCAATTCTTCAGTATTAAGGGGACTATAAGGGTCAAACCTCCCTCTTGCTTGCACTATTCAACACTTTTGAAGATATAAAATCACTGAATGTAGTTATGCAAAATAGCAAAATAAAAATAGAAAATAACTATACAAAGGTTCAGCAATAATATCATTTTGATTGACCAATTGACCAAAAAACTTGCACCAATGTGATCAATTTTGGTGCAAATTTTTTGGTAGGAAAACGTGTTGGGTTTAACATGATATTTTTGCTGAACCTTATTGTTATTTTCTAGGCCGTGAAGAGTGACATCCAGTGATTTTATATCTTCAAAAATGTTGAATAGTGCGAGCAAGAGGGAGGTTTGACCCTTATAGTCGCCTTAACACTGAAGAATTGGCAATGATTGCAATAGTGCTAGATGAAGAAGAAGCTGATAACGATAGATAAAAATCGGTCAGCACTGTCAGGGCGTGGGTGCGTCCGAGCGTGCTCCGGGACACTGACGCTCCGGATGCGCCTGACACGGAGCTGTGTGAACAACTTCATATAAGTTGTACGTAACTGATTTTTTCCCCGTCCCTGTCGCCTTAAATAAATACTTCGCGTTGTGTGCGTATCAGCTAAAGAAACAGATCAGGTTACAGATTACACTGATACCGATTTCCGTGATATGTGTGAACACGGGTGACGGATGGCATGTCCCTGACGGGAACACTGAAACGAACAACTCGGAACACGGATAGCCCTGACCCAGAAATGTGTGGATAGCGCTTAAAAAAGTGAAGCGCTCATGGCGTGGCTTGTTTCCGTGTTCTTAGCAGATCACTTTGGTTAAGCAACACTCCACACGGTCAATACTTGGGTGACCGTTTAGTGGCATTTATATTTAAGCGCTTCCGTGCTTCGGAAGGCACGTTAAGTTATTGGTCCCGGCTTTTTCAGTCGTTAAGCCATGTTGGAGGCCTTCGGGCGGCCTAAAAACTCCGACACCAGAGTTGGTCACTAGCTTATACGAAGAAGGAAGGACCAGATTAAATTAATAACAATATATGAGTGTACTTCAAAACATACTCCTTTAATCTTTTTTTTTAAAACAATCATGCTAGTGGCCTGTTAATATTGTTTGGTAATTTTTTATAAAATTTTGCTCCTCAAATGTTAGGTTTTTCTTCCCATAGTTCGTTTGTTTAGTTAGAACCAATATCCTACTAATATTATAGACATGAAAGTTTGTGAGGATGTATTTGGTTGAAACTTGGATTATACATTAGTTTATGACCTGGATTAATACTTAGGCTACTTTTTGTTTGGCTACCTTGCAAGCTAATCCCCGCTTGGAAGCTTGTATATAGGCTTAGACCACATCTTTACCTGTTTCAGAAATATTGCTCAAAGCTTGACTATTTAAAACAAATAAGAAATAAAATCTTATTTGTGATTAACATCTGTAATATTGTTGGTTGGTCGCCATGGTCAAAATACAGGACATAAAGGCGAAAACAAAAACCTGAACAGACGCTTAAAAAAATTCAATAGCTCAGCTTGATCTACTTTAGACTGTATCTTTAAAGACCTGAAGGTCTATCTCAATAGACCTGCTTGATCTACTTTTGACTGTATCTTTAAAGACCTGAAGGTCTACATCATAATCATCATCAGCCTAAGATTAGTTTAATCCCACAGCAGGGCAAAGCAACAGCGAAAAAATTGATGATTATTATTATTATTATTATTTAATTATCGACGAGCAGCTTGACGCTTATGTGTTCATTTCAGGCAGTGTTAAAAAAACAAAATTGAGTCATAGTTTCCGTCAGTTTTTTTTATCACTGATTTATTTAGTCGTAGTTAGCTGTAGACCTTATTTTTGAAGTTGAATTTAAAAGTTATTTTTTTATAGAACTTTATTTAGTTCTTATCTGTATCTGTACTAGTATTGAAATGCTAAAGCTTGTGTGTGCGTGTGTATGTTGGTACTTTGGTACCCACTTAATTCCAAAACGGCTGAACGGATTTGGATGAAACTGGGAATATTCATTGTTTATGAGCTGGATTAACACTTTCTATCCAAGTACTGCGCTGAAACGCTAGCTAATGGGCTGAAGCTATAAAAAAATTGCTAGCTTATTTTCTTACTTCAAATAAAAAAGTAGTAAGGCAGTTTCCTTATAATTTATGATCCAAGTTTAAAAATGTTTAGCATCCATGAAGAAAAATTTTGATATTGACATTTCTTGATATTTTTGTACTGAGCTTTTGGATTGGAGTATAGTAATGAATATTTCTTACAAAAAACCCTTATTCAATTTTAGTATAAATTATTAAAATAGCATAATAAATGACTTACTTGATCTCCTTATTCTTATTTGTGTATGTGCTTTTGTAAAAACCAGTTAACGAATCCCCAATCTTTCCGGAGAACGACAGCTGCAGGATATAATCAACCTTAGGCTTGAGGGCCGAAGCCAAGACAATCACCAGACGGTCTCCACGGCTCTGTATCACAGTCAGTATCTTAATGCTCCGAGCATTGCTGTGTGTGACCTGGGTGTCTACAGCTTCAGAAGTAGTTGGTAAAGTTGAAGTTTCAGTCACATTCCGTTCAACAGTCTCTGTTACGTTCAAGCTCTCAGTAACAGTGTTTACAGTAGAATTATCTCCATTAAGTTTTGTAGCGGTGTCTACCGTAGCATTTTCTGTATCACGTTTTGTGCGTATTATCGCTACTCTCTCGTATATCTGTTCAGAGAGCTTTGCGTTGTCACTTATAGTAAGGTTTTTAGAATGTAGAATAATTTCTTTTACTTGTCGACTGGCTCGGATGGTGATTGCCACTTCGCCGGTAAAGCTTGAGTTCTCTAAGTCAGTTCTGAGCTTCAGTCTGTAGAAACTTGGCACAATGTCTGATGGAAGACGGAGGTCGGCTGCTGGCTTGGTGGACTGACCGAACGGCTCTGTTTCATCCCAGAATTCCACATTCTTCTGGGAATGGTACTGTGATGATAAACATATTAACTGCTCAGTAAGGACTTATTTCTGTTCTGTATTTTTTTTATTTGCTTATACACGGAAGAATATTGTTTTTACCATGATGGGTGAGAATTTAGTTAGTCAGCTTGAATCATAAAATATCTTGGGTAAAATATGCTAATAAATTGGGTACTGTGCAGGTTCTAGAGTACCTAAACTAGGTACTTATGTACGCTTCCATAGAGAAAAGAAAATAAATCATCAAGTTACATAAATAACATTACCCTCCTTCTGGTGCAGTCGGGTAACATAAAAAGCTTATGAATTTCGAGAACCGAATGAAAGTCAAGCCATATTTTATATATTCAAAGTCATATTGGTTTGGGTTAACTACATAGTGGAATAAATACTCACAAGTAAAGCATTTATGCATCCTATAGATAACATAAAAAATATCTTCACAATCAATTTTCTCGAAAACATTACGAAATTCAATAAATATCACAGTTTAAAAATGCAAAAATATTATAGATGAGTATGAAATTATTATGTTCTTTGGTGCTTCGTTCGATTTATTTTATTTAAATAATTTAAACCTAAAGTAAACTTAATTTTAATTTCGACAAAAAGAACTTAGTTTGAATTTTTCAAATCGCGCAAAATTGCAAAAATCAAAAATCGAACTACCGCCTGACAGTTATGGACAGTGTTACCGGCAGTAAAACAGAAAAAGATCCAGATCCAAGGTCTAAATAGTCCGAAACATGACAAAAAGAACCTCTGAAAAATCCTAATTTCTCTTTCCTGCCTCATCGTAAAAACCTAATTCACCACATATAGGTATATAACCTTATGCCCGCGACTTCACTTGCATTAAAATTAATTTTTCGATCACTCGGGATATCTTATCTCATTATGAAAGGTAAGGCCTATGTCCTTTCCTGTACCCCTGAAAACGTGAATTTCTTGATGATCGGTTGAGTAGTTAAGGCATGAAAGCGTAAAAAACAAACTCACTTTCGCATCAATAAAATTAGTTCGGTTATTATTAATAATTGAGATCATTTCAATGAACTGAAACACGATACTTCTATATGTATACGTTACCTTTTTCTCGAATGATTGAAGTAACATACAGAATTGTGAAAAAATGCATTTTTGTATCGAGATGTTAAAGTTTTAGTAAATCGAAATTGTCAAAGTGTAGACAAAACCTCGCTAGGGGTGCTATTACATTTCCTTTAAAAAAGATACAGTTAACGAAAACTTTGATTGTGATGTTTTATCATAATTTGTGTTTTTTTCCACTCAGGCCTCAGTCAAAAATACAAAATAAAAACAGAGGAAGTTATTAAATCTTAAACAGTTTATCAGCTTCGGACCGATAAAGACTGTTATTGCATGTATAAACTAATAACAACTCTCTGTTTGTGTCGGTAGTTAGAAACACAAGCGATCAACAAACTTGATGAGCGAAGCTAGACCAAAAACCATTTTGAAGTAGGTAACTAAGTATAATGAAGAATATAAGTGAAGTAGGTAAGTAGATTGGAGATAAACCTTCCTACAAAAACACAATAATAATAATAATAATATGTTCCTAAATACAGCTATTTATTTTGATACCAATCTACCTAGGAAATTTTTTTAATTTATATATTTGGAAACAATTTAACACCATAATAGCATAGCTAAAGCGATGTAAATAGGCACAGTCAGGGATAGCAATTAATGTAGGTTTTAAAAAATCTGCGAGCGAGTGAATTGCAAATTTTTAATCTTCCATGTAATACAAAAATCTAAGAAAGTGAAATTTCAGGAAGACCTTAAAATGATCCACAAAAAGTTCGTTGAGGTTCGAAAAAGTCCGAGAACGGACTAAAAAGTCCGCACCGGCAACGCAGCGCCGATTTTCTGTCACTTTTCATTTTGATTTGATTTGATCAGACATTTGCTTTTTTTTCACAAGGTGTCAAAGGTTACGTTTCAAATTGGTTTCAAAGCAGAACGAGGCAGTTTTGAAGATACTAGGAAATCTTGTATCACATTAAACCGCACAAGTCGTCGGTCGGTCTCGGTAGGTATCTAAATATTTTATGACTTATGTATGAGATAAGGTTTTGCCGGTTAATTAGTGATATGATGTTATAACATGATATTATTGCTGAACCTTTGTGTTTATTTTCTAGGCCGTCAAGGTTTGCTATTTTGCACATTCAGTGATATTACATCTTCAAAAATGTTACTAGTGCGAGCGAGAGGGAGGTTTGACATGTATCGTCGCCTTAAGTGCCCAGTTTCTTGTTGTTTCTTGCTATGTCAACAAAGCTCAGTTGGAGCTTGTTAATTTACTAAAGACTTAATACATTAGTCTGTAATAGTAATGTCAGACTTTGTTACATATAAAGTAGCATTTTTGTTAGTATCCATTTGCCAACGGTTGCCAATGTATTGGCAGATGGTTTTAGTTATACCTACCGCCAACCTATCCTTTACTATCTATCTACATAAGATACAATATTTTTTACCAATGACACCAGCCTGAAATATTTCGGCCATATTGCTCGCAGAAGCTCCGACAATCTGGAGCGCCTGATGGAGACCGGAAAGGTGGAGGGTAAAAGGCCACGAGGAAGAAATCCCAAACGATGGACGAGCCAAGTATCCGAACAGCTAAAGATACCAGTCAGCGTGGATCTCCATCAGACGGCCGATAGAAACCGATGGAGGCAGATAGTGCAGATACTGCACCAAACGAGTCACGATCCTCAGAACTGGGGGAACGACGGAGGAGGACACCAGCCTATATCATGCCACTGCTGGACTTTGGCATTCTCTAATAAGAAGGGGGATATGCCCGTTACCCCCACGCTAGACATGCGGGTTGGGGAACGCAGGGCATAGTTTCTCGCACTGAGCAGACGCTGCTACGCCTGAATTTATCTGTGCTGGAGTTAGGCCGTAGCAATCAGACAGCCTCCGCCAGAGCCCCGTTTGTTAGTTAGCAGGGCAAGATAGGTTGGTTTGAGTTCTGATGGTGGCCGTTGGAACCCCTTAAAGGCTTATTAGACCCCGCGGTATTCAGTGTGTCTTAGTCTTAGCACATTGCATCGACTCAACGCCGACTCAACTCCAACTCAACTCAACAAATGTAAGTTTCATGTTATGTTTCTTAACAGTGAATTTGTCATCTTGTAAGATAAAGGTTGACGACGCGTGGTCCACGCGTTGTTCACCTATTGACGTCACCGACCCGTTTGACAAATTCACTCTTATGAAACATAACATAACATAAAGCTTTCATTTCATGCCATACTGTGAGTTGGGTTTGAGTTGAGTCGGCGTTGAGTCGTTGTAATGTGCGAACAGCTTTAGACTGTCTTACTGACTAATTAAGACCGACATAGTGGCTTACTCTTATTATACTACGGTAAAAGTAAGACAGTCTTACTAAGACAGACTGAATACCGCGTGGTCTACTAGGCCTTTTACATGGTATAAAGGTACCTATTACTGTTTTTTATTTTTATATTGAATAGGCTTGCGTTTGACTACAACTGGCCTGATGTTAAGCGAAGATGCAGTCTACGATGGAGCACGCTTGCCTAGAAGAAACCTGTTTACTCGTGCCTTGAAGATGCCCATGTTATAATTATCGGGAAACACATACTCGGGTAGAGCGTTCCACTCCTTGGTGACTTACCTTAAAATATGTGATAAAATGTGCAATAACTCCAACTATGACAGCGAGGAGTATGGCAAAGAGGACAAATCCAACGCATATACAGTGTGAAATGAAGACGCCTCCTTTCCTCCCGTACTGAATGTTCTCCGGCGCTTGAGTTTCGTACGCGAGGAACTGCTGCCGGCTTGTGGAAAGAGTCATTTTGGTAGCACCTGTAACAAAATGATTTATTCAAAATAAAAGTATATATCTTGATATTATAAGTATTTTATTATGATCGAAAGTCTTCGTCAGCAGTTATTTGATGGGGATCCTGTATTCTGGCAGGTAGGAGGCTGTAACGGTTACCTAGCATATCCTCGATCGGAGGAAGCTGGTAAATTGTACAGACTCTATTACCAAGTCATCTAGGATCATAATTATAATTGATTGTTTTGTTTATAATGTGATTGTTTAAAGTAAGTTAATTAGTGTTTCCAATTATTATGTATATTCATAAGGGTGGCAAGTTCTATTTAGAACAAACCCTTTAAATAAATGATTAAAAAAAGTATTTTATTAATATTATTTGTTTATTATATCTTATTTTGCTCGAAGCCTAGGTGTATGTAATTTTATATGTAGTTTATATATGAAATGTTGTAGTTTTAAGTAATTTTATGATTGAATTACCACCATCTAAAAACAAACCATAGGTTTGGCTGGTAGACAATGCTCGTAGCATTAAGCCCACCTTTTTCTTACATTTATTGTGCAATAAAGTATAAATAATAATAATAATAACGGTGAACGTTCGATAGCGAATAGCCAATATCTTAAGAGGCTTTCGCTAGGCAGCTGGATCAAGGGTCAGATACACGCGGCGGCTCTCCTGGACTCGGCACGCATTGTGCGGAGGTTCCTCTCTCTGCAGCCCTAGCCACTGACCGTTTGAGCCTTGCCCCGCGGTCGATGGTCTCCCGTTTTTATACATTTTTTACTATAATGTCTTTGATTTTATATATGTAAATAGTACCTAGATTAGATTAGGTTTATAGTAAAAAATGTATTTTCACTTCTCTTGCTCAAAAAGTGTATCATAATAGTGTAGCTTAGCGGGCCTAAAACTCGAGTTTAATACCTCGGGCTAAAAAGTATTTTTTCTTTTTAATTTTTGTCTAAAATCATCAGCCCGTACAAAGCATCCGTTCTCTTACATAAATACTCGACTTCTTGGTGCTCCGTCAATCTTTTTTTTTTGAAAATAGAACCGTCTTGGTGATGTTTTATGAAGGTTGATTAATTTTTAATAAAAATTCTGAAAATTGACAATTTTTGAATTGTTTTATTTTCTCGCAATCGAAGTGAAAAGTAGTGTTTTACTCGGGCCAAAACCATCCATTATAACTCGGTCTTGTCATACTCCCTCGCTACGCTCGGGAGTTTAACACCTCGTATGTAATGGGATGTATATGATGTTTAGTCCCTAGTAAAACAATCTACTATGTTACGTGTTTTAAATGAAATAAAGTGTAATAATAATAATAAATTTATAATAACAATCATCAACATCAGATCAGAGTATAGCAGTGCACTGCTGGACATATGCCTCCCCTAATGAGCGCCATTGCGTTCTGTCTGAGCTAGACGTGTTAGGTATCTTCTAGTACCACGCGATGGATAATGGATGGAAGCCGCGGGCGGAAACTAATGATAAATATATTATGATGCTGGAAGCTGCACATTATCAGACAAACTCATTACCTATACGTCCAAACTAAAGCAGAGTCTGTATTATGGAAGCCACATTAAAAAAAAATGTTTTGAAAGAAAAAAACAGGTTTACAAGGTGGACTTAAATAAAAAAAATATTTGTGTAGGAAAAAAAAATCTTGTTTATCAACTTACACCTTGCTTAAAAACCTTGTAGAGTCAAAACTTTGACTCCTCGCTCTAACTAGTAGGTATTCACTATTATTTTTCACATTTTTTATTAACCTATATATATAGCTCAGTTGGTAGTAATGCTACCTTCTGAGCTGCAGGTCGCGGGTTCGATTCCCGCCCAGGACAAACATTTGTGTGGTGAACATGGATATTTGTTCTGTGTCTGGCTGTTTTCTAAGTATCTATGTATGTTTATCAGTCTCGGATATCCATAGATGTGTGAGATGTCCTGTCATATTTATTTATTTATTTGTTTTCATTTGTATTTAGACTCGAGGGATCTCTGCTGTTTTTTGGCTCAGTAGATATGTTTTTGCATTTTTTAAATGACGGATAAATACTTCGTTTACTTACATTAAGATAAGAGTTAATAATTTACGCAAATTAAGTATTGCCTCGGGTCTGGGTGTTTTCTATATACCTATCTACCTAAGTATTTACAAAATATATAAGTAGGTAGGTAATACGTTAACTGACATATGTTATTTGAAAATACTTAGGTACATAGAAAACACCTATATCCGAGACAATAATTTGCAGATCATTCAAACATTTGTCTCGCGGCGGGAATCGAACCCGCGACCTCCTGTGTCTCAGGCATAATTGGCATATGTTTTGAAGCAATAAACTATTTTACTTTTTTTTCTTTTATAATATATATATATATATATATATATATATATATATATATATATATATATATATATATATTATAAACATATTTTCACCATTATAATATATATAAAAATGGTTATATATATAATATATATAATATATATATAACCATTTTATATATATATATATATTACCATTTTGAATAGGCCAGCCTTAAAAAAATGCTAGTTGCGTGGAGCTGGCGACCGATACGAATATATATGGAACGTGCGTGTCCTAATTAAAATTCGTTCAAATTCAAATTCAAATTCCTAAAAATTTATGCTAAGCTCTGCGTCCATCCAATAACTGGAAGCATGGCGCTTGGCGGTGATGGTAGACCTCATGTGTTTTTACACATTACCACCCTTCAAACTGGAACAGCAATAAATGCTGTGTGTGTGTGCATTGCTGCATAATCGGCAGATTAAATAGAACATGGTGGTAATTCACTTCTTTATTAAAAGAAGCCATTGGGCTTCTAGGATAGATTTCCACAAATTTCGCCAGCATCAAGTATATAATAAATGAGGCAACGTTGTACGGCTTATAAGTCCAGTCAACCAGTCTTCAGTCAGGTTCTGTTTAACCGACTTCGAATAAGGAGGAGGTTCTCAATTCATCGGATTTTTAAAACAAAAATGACACAACCGTCGCGTCGTTTAAGATGAAATATGGTCCCGGCATGGTTGTAGTACTTCCCGGACGAGCCCTTCTCAAACACTTGCCTATGGTAGTAATTTTCTCAGTGTTACATCTGTGCCGTGGTCACCAACTATGGGCCATGGCCATGGACAAATATTTTTTCCAAGTTCAAGTTTTTTCATGTACCTAGGTACTATATACTAAAAAGTGCGCTGTTAGAACTTCAAAATATGATACTATTTATCTATCTTCTAATGTGAGACAGTAAAAAATGAAATAGATACCTAATTATTTAAAAAAATATGTAGGTAGTAATTGATTTACCCGTTACTTTCTGAGTCGAGTCCGATAGGTTTTATTCTACTAGATTTCGATTTCAATGGATACCGGATATGGAGAGCTTCTGATGGAGGGAAGTCGTCACGATTTTTTTTATTGCCCTAAAATTATAAATTTAATCTCTGGTTTATGTAGGTAACATTTATTTTTTATTTTCTGATTTCTTAAACTTTTTGATGGAAAGCATCTTCTGTTAAAAACTTTAATTTTATACCTCTGGCTATAATTCTAAAATAGACGTAGATATTTTTGATTTTATTTTTAGTTACTTTTTATTAATGATCGTTCGGTTGGAAAGGTCTCAGCCAGAACTATTTAAAATTCATGTTACTTACACAATATAGGTAGGTACGCAATGTAGTACGTACCTACTACATACTTAGGTCCTACCTACATAAGTGTACCTACCTTACATTACAAATTAGTTCTGTGTCTAATGTTATCGTTTCTGGCCAATGCGCACGCGCTGCTGATAGCAATGCCACTAGACCAAATCCTACCTACTATACCTACCTACATACGTAGGTATAATCAATTATGAATTATGAGATTTAAAAATAATAAGTAGGTAGGTACCTACATAACTAAATGAAAACTCCTACGTATAAAATAAACGTAATTCATAAAATTTTCATGGCAAGTGTAGATAGATAGTGGTATAGGTTATAATGAACCTAGATATTAGGTTAGTAGGCTGAAGCCGGTACCTATAAGTTTAAGAATCTACCAAAATAAATATTTGGAACAGGTGGTAGCTTCAACAGGTATGTTATTGAGATTGAAACAAAAAATAAAACACCTACCGTCAGCACATTCCAATAATTAGGTTCGAATTTTTGTTATAAAAACTCACAAAACACTGTCATCGAGTAGAATAACAAAAAACACGATTGCACAAATTAAAAATAAATTAAATTCAAATTTCGAACGTCAAGAGCGAAGCAGTGCGCGCGACTTCAATCCGCGAATGCACGCTCCACGGTGTTGTATTTTGCCTATCAATAACCATTTTACTGAGAGCCTTTGCTTCATGGAGTCTTTTCCTTACTGTTTTCAGACCTACGTATTTTATTTGGCGATAGATGGTCTATATAACTTGGATGGTCTTTCCCATCGTTATTGCAATTTTAAACAAGATAGCAGGTAAATACGTTAATATAGTATATGGTTGTTACAATAACAGTCAGTCAAGTGACCTTGTCAGTAATGTCTAGGAAGGTTTTATCTGTGTAGTTCGTTCGTAGGTAATACTTATCTAGGTTTTCTAGTTGAAGATCTACCTTTTTACAGTTTAATGGTATGTAGGTAAGTACTGTAATAGAGAAAGATGTACCAAATGCCAAATACCAAAAATGATAAGTAGTTTTCTTGAGTAGGTAGGTAGGTACCACAGATATAGGAAGACAACTAGATAAAGTCTTAAAATTCAATACGGCTGATATCTACATTCTTATGTCCAATATCATCAGTTAGAAAGGTATGCATACATATATATCAATGCGACTTTAAAAAGTTAATCGTACCAGGGCGCTCGAACTAATTTCTATGCAGGTTCATACAAATGCCCTGGTACGAAGTCGTACGAAGTAGCAGAAATCGCATTGAGATAAAGTATGCATCTCTTTTTAGCTAACATACATGGGACATAAGAAAGTAGAGATCAGCCGTATGAGTTAATGTCCAGAGCATAAATGAATTTTAAGACTTTTTCTATGCTTTAGTCCTATTTCTTAGGTAGGTACCTACGTAACTACTCCTGAGGTTTTAGCAACATCTCGCTATAGGTTTTATAGGTGCCTAGATACCTGAAAGAGGGACCTGAACTTCTTCGTTAAGAATAATAATATTTATAAGTCGGTACCTACACATACCTAATTTTAGCTTCCATGTTTGCTATATTCCTGTCAGCACCAACCTACCTAACAATAAGGTAAAATTGTCAACATTATCCAATTCTTAACTTAACAAACACATCCTTCCTCGTAGGTTTGCGAATTAGTGTGTAATTCCATCGCCACGGGCTTTTGTTTCAATGCGTCGCGAATTGCTTTGGCATTGAAAATGTAATCAGTGTTTTTAATGCTGAACAAATTTGAGTCGCATTTTGAATGAAGAAGTGTTTATTACCTGAAGATGAAACTAGCACATTCCATTTTATCGGTGTGTAAAAGCGTTACGCATGTCCTCAAACTCGGGGAGAGGAAGAGGTCTGTCAGGGTCTCCGCTGGCGACTAGCTACCACTATGTCAGCGGTCTACTGACTATCACTATAATTACTTTAATTTACATAAGTACTACATTCGACATCTGAATGGTAGTCAATTTAGGCCAGCTTGACTAGACTGGTGTACCTCGGAGGACAGACCCCGGTCTACCGACTAAAAACACACCGTGTTCCTTCACTCACCGAAGTGGTAGTGCATCATCGAACCATTCATCGCCTGATGAAGGACTCAACGCTGCAGTAGCACTTAGGGTCATGGGGTCCCGGTAGGATTGTATCACGGACGTAAGATCAAAGTAGCACATAGCCCAACCCAATTGATGTTAAGTGGTAACTGTTACTTAACGTCACTAGCACCGTACAATACAACAATACCAGCCTATTCAGTCCACTGCTGGACATAGGCCACCTACAAGAAGGGGGATATGCCCATAATCCCTCACCCTGGGCATGCGCGTTGGGGATCGCAGGGCACAGCTTCTCCCACCGCTGACGCTGCTGCCCGTCGGCGGGCGTGGATTTAGCTGTGCCAGGAGCCCTGTTTGTTAGTTAGCAGAGTGTACTACGTGCAGGTGAGGTTGGCTTGGGTTCCGGGGATGAAGGTTGGAACCCCTTACACCCTTGAACCCTTTACAATCCATAGTATCGTAAAATAGTCACAATGTTTATGTATCTCTGAAGTTTTTTACGGCTATGTCTTTCTAATAAGGAGGTTCCAAATAGTTTCCTATGGTGTCACTCCATGATCAAAACTTTAGAAGAGTGGTTGTTTGATATAGGTAGATTTTATTGTAAGTATGTAATTGCAGTTTACATTAATTGCATTCTTATCCCTTACATGTACACATGTTTCTATCCTTCTCATTGTAACTTCTCTGTATTACCAAAGGATTGCTGTAAGAAAAATCTTTCAGGGTTAAGCTCGCCTTTGTACGCCTTTGTACATATCATTTAATTATATTTGTTTCTGTATTATGTTTATGTGTGCAATAAAGAATTAAAGAATTACATTGATGCTCCCCAAACTATAGCAGGATTGTCTACTTTCCCATCAATAACAAAGTATTGATTCGTAGATCACGCATGTTTGGGACGTAGCCTACGAAGCAACGCCCTGCGTCCATCAACTTGAGGCATGATGAAGATGAGGCTGTAATTTCGCCAGCATCCACTCCCTTCAAATCAAAATACACCAAATGCTGCTTCACGGTAGGAATGGTGGTTGTATACTACCCCGAACGATTACTTTACTTACGAACGAGTAAGTAGGTACAGGTACTAACTTATGGCTGGATTTCACTGAAACATCCTGTATATTTTGTTTGTGTTCTTAATTAACTGTTCAGGTTTGTATCATACAAATATCAAGAAATATTTTCTTTGGAAATTCCACAGGAATGGTCTGAAACATTGATGTATACTGTCTGAAATATAATATTTTCTTTTTCTTGGGATTGTATTTTGTCTCAGATTACATAAAGAAAATGGTGACGTTTACAGCGTTTGACAGCTTCTTTATTATACTCATTAACAGTAACATTTGACAAATGTAATTTTCTAGGCTGGCTGTACATTTTTCAATTTCAAAATTCCGAAAATGCAATTGTTTTAGTCTTCAAAATAAACCTATAGCTTCCTAAGAAAAAAACCTTCTAACTACAATGGAAAAGGGGGCTGCTCTTAATAAGGTAAAATTTTGCCCCACACTGTTATAGACAATTCTGTAGATAAAAATAGTCCTTATTTATTAGAAAAACCCAGACTTGATTTTATAAACACATTGTTATTTAAATACAGAGGTAAATTGTACCTAATGGAATATCCCACATATTTACTGGCACCACACTAGACTCCAGAAGTACTGACGTCACTCAAATGTATCTATCCAGAATACGTAGTTTCAACGAAGGTCACTTCCATGGATGAGGTCATTCTCGATAACTCGATAAATCTGCAACAGAACAGACTTTTATCGGCTTATCTGACTGACTAATTCAAGGCATGTGTTTGGCCGACGAATGAATCGCTTCGGATGGAGTTTCCTCATTTTCGGGGTTAACCGTCTTCGAAAAAGAAGGTGGTTATCAATTCGTCGTTTTCTTTTTATCCATGTTCACCGATATATCCGTCAATTGTAAACCGATTTTCAAAATTATTGTTTTGTTTGAAATAATTTACTTCACTGGTTCCATTTAAATTTTATTCCTGAGGGATTGGCGCTTTTTCAGCAAAACTCAAAAAACCTAATCCTCCTAAATAATAAATAAATAAATAAATAATGCTAGACTATCACACAGCATCATGTAGCCCCAAACTAAGCAGAGCTTGTATTCTGGGAACCACATGATTGATATATTACATATATACTTTTTTTTTGTAAATACATACATATTATACATAGAAAACACCTAAATCCGAGACAAATATCTGTAAAGCATGCAAACATTTTTCCCGCGGCGGGAATCGAACCCGCAACCTTTGCGTCTCAGGTGGACCTTCGCCCACTGCGCCACAGAGGTCGTCAATCGTCCTAAATATAAAATGGTTTGGCTTTTTTTTTATTTATCATCATCATCCGCAGCCCGATTTCACCCGCTGCTGAGAGTCTCCCTTTACTCCTGGCACTTGCCACGGTCCAGTGCTAGCCTGATCAACTGGCGGCCGACGCTGACTGTGTCGTCAACCCATCCTGCCACTGGACGAGCACACCTCACAACACCAGCTTATAACAGTCCACTGCTGGAAATATACCTCCCCTTGTAAAGGGGGATATGACCAAAATCCTTACGCTAGGCCTGCTGGTTGGGGATCGCAGGGCACAGCTTCTCGCACCGCCGACGCTGCTGCCTGTTGGCGGTCAGGGAATTTAGCTGTCCCGGTGTTAGACTGCGCTATGCCGCTGTCAGCCGGCTGTCAGAGCCCCGTATGTAAGAGGTTGTCTTCAATTCCGAAGGTTGGAACCCCTATACACCGATACTTAGAATAGAATAGAATAGAAATCATTTATTTGACAAACACACAGCAACAGAGCAAAAAATAAGATATAAATAATACATTAGAATAAGAAGACAGTAGTAGACAGGTATAAAATAACATACAAATGATTCAAAATATAGATTGGGTACTAGGTACAGTGATCTAAATACAAAAAGACAAATAAGTAGGTATAGTATGTACCTAGGTCGCTCCGTGCTGGGCGCCGCCAAACTGGTCCTGTCTCAGCTTTAATGCTGCTTGTGAGGCAGCGCTGATTTTCAGACGGGGCCGTACTTCTTTTTTCATTTTATTTATAGGTACTTTTGGTTAATATCACCTAGTGTGATTTGATTTAGTTAATTCCTCGAGTTCTGCGTATCATCAATCGACCAATGATTATTGTTAATCACTCGCCCAACGCTCTCCAGGTGTAGCCAATAGATTTGTTTATGAACCAAAGTAAGGTTAGTAGTTCATCACACCGTGCTAGTGAAGGCGGAGATTATCTTTTATTAGTGTACTGGTAGCATGCAAATTTTTGAGATTTTAAAGAGTTCTATAAGTAAAAAGTTTCGAGATAAAGGATATAGCAAATCAAAAAGGTTGTATATGAAAACGAAATACCTTTTTTAAAAGCACTTGCTGTATCCTTTCGAAGACCGCTTGCGACTTCTATCTTGACGATTTTGTGACGACTACCTCAAAAAACTTCTAACCTATCTGGCTACTATGGCCTACAGCATAGGTAAGTGCTGAATGGTGCTGATCTATGATAAGCAATTATATGAGTTAAAAGAATGAAAGAGTCACTGAGCATTAGAATAATTATAATGCGTATAAGTACCAACTAAGCTAGGTTTATTATCATAAATTTACTGTTTTTGTGTAACTTGAATTTTATATTATATAAATTTATTAATAAACTAATTGACGTGTATCCTTCCCTAAGATATGATTATGATTTTGAGCTTGTGTTTTGCAGCTGACATCCAACTTGCAAATACATCACAAATTCAGGTTAAATGAACTTAAATGTTATGGTGCCCTATTTTCCTGTCGTCGACTATTCTGATTACCTAAGCCTGCGGCCTCCATTCTCCAATAAGCGACATTTTCCACCTGACTGAGCCAATGAAATTCCATCAAATGTTACCTGATTGGATTTCCAAAGATCTGATTGCGCTATGCGGATGGTATGTACCTACCCCTTTAATACAAGTGTGTTGTGCCATTGCACTAATATACAAGTAGGACTTAAAAAAAAACCGACTTCAAATAAATCACTTCTTACTTCTTGCGCTAAAAAATTTTGAAAATCGGTTCACAATTGACGGAGATATTGGTGATCATAGGGCGAAAATTACAAGTGAGGATGAGGTTTTTTGAGTTTTCCAGGAAAAGTACCAATCCCTCAGGAATAAAATTTATATGAGACCATCTGTGAAGTATATCTTTTATACAAAAAAAGAATTTTGAAAATCGGTCCACAATTACGGAGTTATCAGTGAACATACATAAAAAAAAGGTTCCGACGAATTGAGAACCTCCTTCTTTTTGAAGTCGGTTAAAAATCATCATCATCAACGACGAAAGTTCATAGCTGCCACCTGAAAACCGCAAAGTCTTGGTCATTGGAGTAAACGAAGGCACCGGAGAACACAGAAGGTGATAGAAGATCCACTGCTGAGTATAGGTGTCCCCGAAGGAATTCCACGAAGGAATTCTTTTTCAATTGTTATCCGGTAAATATGAATCTGTAAAGACCGTTCTTCGTGGAATACTTTGGGGGAGTCCTATATTCAGCAGTGAACTTCTATAGGTTGTTGAAGATGATGAAGATGAAATATGAATCCGATAAATTGAAAAATGTATGAAATAACGACGAACGTCCGTAATCGGCGATAAGCAGCAGTGACTGGCGAAAGCGAGCAACCTTTTTTTGAAGTTGTATGAAGATAGGTAGAACGATGTGGATGAGAAAAACAACGCAGTGGACACCCCAACACAACACTAAAAGAAAAAGTGGCAGGCAGTATAAGAGATGGGTAGACGAACTGAAAAAAAATACAGGTCCACTTTGAGCAAATTAGTAGGATATAGGAAATGCTTGAAGTCGCTGGAAGAGGCCTTTGTGTTTATAGAGACGCTAAACAAGTCAATTCATTTGTTAAAAACTTGTATCTACTAACATACAACTAACACATTGGTAGATGTGTAGTTATCATCCTACTATCCTGCTATCCTATTCTTCTTCCGACTTATATTATAAATGAGAAAGTTTGTGACTATTGTATGTATGGATGGATGAATGGATGTGTTTGTTACTCTTTCACGCAAAAACTACTCAACGTATTTGGATGAAACTTGGAATATACATAGTTTGTGACCTGGATTACCACATAGTCTACTTTTTATCCCGGTACCATGCGAGCGAAGCCGCGGGCGGACGCTAGTAAGTTATACGTGATGGATTCAAGCTTTTATTTGGAAAAAGGGTTCGGTGACATTACAGGCAGAGGCGTATCACCTTTAGGCCTCATATTGATGGACGCAAAGCGTTGCATTGCAGGGCATTTTCCAAAAAAGCGTTACCATTTAATATCAGGTGGGCCATGTGCTTGTTCGATCTTCAGGTACGTCAAAAAATACCATTTTATCTTAAATTTTCAATGATCATTTATCCACACGCTTGAGAATTTTAGAACATTTCAATCAGTGACGGTTTCCTCAAGTCACAATTCCACCCACGGAAATTAACCTGCCAAAATTGGATTTCGAAATGGGATTAAGGAGAAACCGCTGCCGCCGTCAGTACCCAGTTAATACATTAACTGTAATAGCAATCTGTGTCGTCAGCGCAAATTAGTTGTATCCTGCTGACAATTGGCGGGAGTGAGGTCTCCTGCGGCCAGTGGCGGTCTGGAGCCCGAGCTGATGTGAGTACACTGATTTTGATACTTTATAATTATAAGAACTACATTATAATTAATATTTTGAGAAATTTTGACTAAATATATTTAGATTAAAAAATGACACACATATTTCCCAGAGACAATGGACCTCCTTTTTACGAACCTGGCGTACCAACCTCTTTCGCAACTTTCATTCTCATCACATTCTTCATAATATGCTCGTCGGTATTGTATAAGGTTATCTACTCTTACCTGACCCTTTTCCAGTACGTTTCCGATTTAATCAGAGGGTACATACCTTTACCAATAGGTACATACCTTTAAGTTGTGGTCTTCCTTTTTCCAATTGTCCCATTCACAAGCGTGTAATACCTATACTGTTTTCGTCAATATTTATTCATCCATGTAATCTACACAGTTATTATCTTTTAGTTATTATGTAGGTAGGTAGTTATAAATTGTTATAAAAGTTATCTTTAAGAGTTAAATAAGCATGTTGTTCCTTTTGTGAGTTAATAGGGATCGCTATAGTTACCTATAGCTGGAAAATTGAGTTCTAGAAAATTTACAACTAAATAGCTTCAATACTTTATTAGATCTGCCAGGTTTTGGGTTTTAGCGCTCCGCGTCAGACACAGACAGACAGTAGTTTGCACCATCTCTTCATCATCATCGTCATTGGCCTGTAGCAGTCCACTGCATTCATAGGCCTCCTCTAAAGAGCGCTATTGCGCCCTGTCCTGAGCTCGATCTGTATTGCAACATCTAGTTTAGTTCAAAGCGCTATTTGCATATCCTTTTTCAGTTTATTTACTCATTTCTTAACCAGAGGTAGGGCTAGGACTAATTGTTATAATAGCTTCCATGAGACTACTTTCTTGATATTATTTTTTTCACCAAATTTACAGTGCAAATTACAAACAGCTCATCAGTTGTTTGGAAATTCAGTTGCAAGATTTGGTTACCGTCAGGATGATGAGTCCACCTGTCGTGTTTAACGTTGAAATACTATTTATAACTGACGACCTCTGTGGCGCAGTGGGCGAAGGCCCGCCTGAGACGCAGAAGGTGTCGGGTTCGATTCCCGCTGCGGGACAAATGTTTGCATGTTCTGCAGATATTTGTCTCGGGTCTGGGTGTTTTCTATGTATGATATGAATGTATTTACAGAAAAAAAAATGTATATAAGTAGTTTATCAATAATGGTTCCCATAACACAAGCTCTGCTTATTTTGGGGCTACATATTTTTATTTATTTTATCCAACAATTGCTTCCCATTTACTTCTATTTGCTTCCTTCAATAGGAGATTTGCTTCCTTTGTACTTTAGAAGAAGTTAAACATTTCAAGGAGACATTCATTCTGACGTGGCTAAAAATGCAAGTTAATTAAAAACGTATTATACAAAAACAAACGAATTATTTTAGATGTTTTTATTCTGATTCCTTTGTTTATTTGTTTTTGTTTCTGTTGTTCTCAGGTTCGAAGCTACAGGCATGTTCGCGTTATTGCTGATCACAGTGGGTTTGTGCCTGAGCGAGGCTCATTCACTCCCACCGGATAAGGTAAGTTTAGGTCACGTTAGCAATCCTCATTTAATAACATCTTTTTCGAAGAACTTCTTTGGTTTGGAGGTCGAATCTTATCTAAAATCGAATCGAGGACTTTAATTTATAGAACATACAGAAAACCTTTGAAATGTTGTGAAGTTTGCCTCATCTTTAGATATATAGATAGATAGATAACACTATATTGATCACCACAATCATACAAGGTAAAGTAAACTTTATATTCATGTACTAGCGGCCCGTCCCGGCTTCGCACGGGTTAGGGCACTTTTTTAACACCTTTACGTTTACGTTTACGTTACTTAAGTTTTAGTAAGGATCTCTAATCTTTTCTTGCAATAAATATAGCCTATTTTACTCAGGGTGAATGTAGCTTTCCAATGGTGAAAGAACTTTTGAAATCGGCGCAGTAGTTTTTGAGTTTATTAATTACAAACATATACACACACAAAAATACAAATTTTACCTCTTATAATATTAGTGTATGTACATAAAGATCAATGATGATTGATGAAAATGGTTTTAGATCTCCTTTCTTTTGACTATAACATAATAATGTAATCGAAAGTTTATCAGCAGTATTAGATAAGTACGACAAACGTAGTATAGAACGCCTTCCAGCCAGGAAGAGTGGCGATCTGCAGAAGGCTGGTGGAGACTGGATGCGTCGAACTGAGAACCCCCTGTCCGCAATGGCACTCATTAGGGTAAGCTTATTTCCTGCTGTGGACTGATATAGGCTGAAGATTAGGTATATAAGTAGGTAGATCACTGAAACTAATTAATAAAACCGAAACGACAAAAAAATAAACAAAAAGTAAGTAACCTAGACGATGGACGCTTTTATTTGGCTACTAACAGTATAATTATATCGATGTTGGTATTTCCATATCATCATGGCTTGTGTATCGAAAACTACCTATGCAGGTAACTAAATAGGTAGGTAGGTACATAGGTTCTGTTCGAATTTTCGTTGCATCATGTGCTAATTCCATAAGTGCATTTAGCAGCACGTTGTACTTTATGGTCTGCAGGTAAACACTCGTTTAGATCATTAATTACCGCTCTATGATTAAAGCTGTTAAACACTGCTCACAGTCCACTTTAAATTGGTTGGTTGCCAAGTAACATCAATACACTGAACACGAAGTCGCCGCTCATTTGGGAAGGATGTAACCTTGTCTCGGAGTCGGAGAAAAAATACTTACGGTTTATTTAGGTAGATGTTTCTATTTTCAAGGTTACGTATGTGTTTTATTATCGAACCAACCGCCATGAGGCTATGTTAAGAACTATTCGGTCTCTTTTAGAGGCTTTCTCGATATTGAGGAATGAATTCATTTTTTTTTAATTCCTGCGTCGCTACAACCCATTGTGGGTCTTGGCTTCCTCAACGATTTTCCTCCTATTCGATATATCTCCCGCCTGCCTTCTCCAAGATGTTAACTTTCCCATTTTCCTAAGATCCTCCTCAACGCAGTCCATTCAGAGTTTTCTGGGTCTTCCTCTGGCTCTCTTCTGTTGCGGCGTCCATTGAGAGATACTTTTGATGGGTCTTGTGTCATCTAGTTTCTCCAAGTGTCCTGCCCATTGCAGTCGTTGTGACATGCAGAACTTGATTATGGTCCCCTTATCAATAATTGAGGAATGAATATTCCGAAAAAAATAAGTAGTCATCAACCTTTATATCTTTACAAGTACAAACTTTTTATAAAAAATTAAACCGACTTCAAATAAATCACTTCTTACTTCTTGCCTTAAATAATTTTGAAAATCGGTTCACAATTTACGGAGATATTGGTGATCATAGGGCGAAAATTATAAGTGAGGATGAGGTTTTCTGAGTTTTCCTGGAAAATTTCCAATCCGTCAGGAATTAAATTTATATGGGACCACTTGAGAAGTATACTCTTTTAAACAAAAAAATAATTTTGAAAATCGGTTTAAAATTGAAGAAGATATAGATAGATAGATAGATAGATAGATGAAAACATTTATTTCGGAACACATGACATTGACAATGTAGGAACAAAACTGAAAAACAATAAGCCAAATTTAAAGCTACTTATACCTACTTAACATTTTCATGATACAGGAACAAATGATTCCCTACATGCCATGTGCCGAAAAGGGGGTTGGCTCATATATCATCATAAGATATCGGTGAACATACATAAAAAGTCGAAAAAAAAGGTTCCGACGAATTGAGAACCTCCTCCTTTTTGAAGTCATTTAAAAAAGTATCTACACACAACAAAATATACTTATTTCATCATTATCACCCGTTTTCGACCTACAGTTGGGCGGAGGCCTATCATTATCAGGAGTTTTCAACCAACTACTGGGTACAGGCCTGCTTTTGATTGCGCCACTTGCCTCGATCCTGCGCTTTTCTGAACCAGGTCTCGCCCTCGGTCTTTCTATCATCGCCAACCTATCTGCATTATTTATCTATATATTTACCATGTGAAAAAATATTGCGCGAAACTGTCTTCGTGTGACTACTAAAAGGATTGAATGGATTTGCACACTTGGAATAATACGTAGACTACTTTATATCCGGGTATCTTTTTACCAGGCGAGCGAAGTAGGTACCAAAACATGTAGACGTGTAGATATTACTTATTACCTGTTATACGGTGTAGGTAGGCTGTTGTGTACCTAGTTATTGACACAAGTGGAGTAAGTAATAAATGTTTTGCAACATTTTTCAAACTAAAATTGCACATACATTTACCTATTAACTTTTTCCCCATATTGTAATGTATGGAGTTTAAGGAGACAAATCCTAACATTAAGTCACTACAGATAGCATTCCACGTGATAAAGTGGCCAAATTATTTTATATAAGTTTTTTTTAATATAAACTAGGGGTTTTAGCCAATAATTACTATGTTACTCATATGTAATGAAATTATAATTCCCAAAAAAAACATTTCAATTATAACAAATCTTTCATAAAAATATTTCATAACTTGACTCTTTAAATAGAATACAGATGTATTTGGAGCAGTTCTTGGCCTCATGGATAGCAGACGTAGCAGTGAAGACAATGCTAAAAAATACCCGCAGTAATCTGTAAACAACAAAGATATGCTTCGCTGGGCAGCGTTATCTATCACAGACGTTATAGTCAAATTCCATTCATAAATTTCAATTATTTTATCTAATATTTTTGACATTTGGTTAATACAAAAACTACAGTTTCTTATATAGTTTGATAAGCGGGGAATTGGTTATTGGTTTCTGGTTTGTCAAACCAATGAAAAGTCATTTTGGTTTTCATAATCGTTCATCATTGCTCGTCGTCATTACTCATCGTCATGTCAATGTCCGCGTATCAATCTATATGTGCCTAATCAATTTATTTTTGACATTTTATATATATTTTATATTACTTGATAACTCGTTAGATATTAAGGTTGTATGATTATTATTTTTTATTTTGTTTATCTTGCTCTCTCTTTCTTTAACTATTGAGAAATAAAATAAAAAGCGTAAGAACACGCTCTTTATGTCAGTAAAATAATCTGTCCGGCTATTGCGTTTTTCATAGATTAAACTATGTTATCGCTCAGGCAAATTTTTAAAGTATAATTTCATTAGCGTGTCGCGTAGTAGTAAACTTTGATAAGAATGGTTAAAACATTGAAATGTTAGAATGATCTCAGTAAACTTTGATCTCCAGCTATAGATGATTATGCCATGGTAAACTGTTGTGTAACGCCCATCTTCACAATGAATGAATGTATATACAAAGGAATGATTTATGCTAATGCGTAGGTTAGTGGGTATTACAATAGTAGGCACACAGCATTGCACGATATTGTAACGCATAACATGCTTGTAGTAGAATAAAGCAATTATATTTGATATTTTGCTCGAAAAACCCCAGGTCAAGAGTACCCTAAGCTGACGAGCATGTATAAAGAATGTGATGAGAGTGAATGAAGCAAAAGAGGTATGCAGGGTCGTTGCAAATGTAAATCTGTGGTCTTTGCCTATACCTCTGAGAAATAGGCGTGAAATATGTATACGTATGTATATCTTCTTCTACCATATACCTACATATCATATTCTTCATTGCTGAAGGACGTGCCCATCCTGACAGACTTTTATTGAGGTATTGATGAGCTGCTTCCATGTTGTTCTGTTTTCGGCTTGCCTCAAGGCGGCAGTCAAAGGGAGCCCTGTCAGCGCCTTGACTTGAGAGATCAACAACTAGGTGATCTTCTTCTAGGTGATCTTCTTCTTTCTTTCCCACTACAACCAGTGTATGTATATTATGTATTTGATATTGAAGGATTCACTGTAGAGACTTCTAGAGCAAAGAGCGGCAACAAACACCGATATGCTGTGGTCTCGAATGTTTCGCAGCTTCAATCAATACGTAGTCTACTTTAGACATACAGATATAGTCAATAAATCTATTATTTACACTACTATGTCGTAGATCAGGGTTCCGATTCCTATATTTAAGGGCTATTCACAGTGTCCGTTGCTGCTGGTTTATAGCCAGCAGTGCCTGTTTAGGATCAGACTTATACGATCATTTAAACTCTTCTGATTCCTTAACTGTACCTACTAGATCAGACTGATGCATCTTTATTTAAATTTTTCTATTCTAGAACATAAAAGCCTACCACATCATCAAAACTCGCAGTATAGACATCAACAATGCTTACGCTCTTGCTATGGAAAGCCGTTTGGAGAAGACAGTGGTGCCGACTGGCTACAGTCTCAACCTGGAGCCGTACCTTGAAGATGGGACCTTCACGGGGAGGGTGGTGATCAACATCACCTGGCTGCAGGACACCGAGGAGATCACTGTCCACTGCGGTCCTCAGCTGAAAATCACGGATCTGGATGTTGTTGTTCTCAAAGGGTAAATGAAAGAAGAAAAAAGAAGAGAGAAATAAGTTAATTTATTTGACACACAAAAGGAAGGCTCACAAAGAAAATACTATATACAGTCACACGCAGTATATTTTTAAACAATAAGAATTACATGCACAATCACAACACTATGAAGATGCTAAAGTCATCCATTGATATTATTTTTTGATATCATTTTTTTTACTATACTAGAATCTGGCTACTACACTAGGATCAAGTGAAAATAAACCCTTTTAGCACCAGTTTGCGAGGTCTTGGTAAATCGAATATGCCTTGAAGCAAGGATGCCCACTGTGGGCATTCCGGCAGTCAGTGATTTAATACAGGGTTTAAAATGAGCGGGATCAAACGGTAGTTAGCTTAGGTAGGTTAGGTATATCCTTACTATTACGCAGGTTATGGGCACCTACATATACCTAAACTCTTCATGTCATAATAAATCAAACATCATCATTATCATCATCATCAGCCTATAGCAGTCCACTGCTGGACATAGGCCTCCCCTAATGAGCGCCATTGCACCCTGTCCTGAGCTCGACGCATCCAGCTTCTACCAGCAGCCTTTCGCAGATCTTCACCCCACCTGGCTGGAGGGCGTCCTACACTACGTTTGCCGAGCCGCGGTCTCCACTCAAGAACTCGTTTACCCCAACGGTTATCGGTTCTTCGGCAGATATGGCCAGCCCACTGCCACTTCAGCTTGCTAATTCTCTGAGCTATGTCGACAACTTTAGTTCTATGTCGGATAAACTCGTTACGGATTTTATCCTTCAGAGAAACCCCGAGCATAGCTCGTTCCATAGCTCGCTGAGCGACATAATAAATCAAACAATAATGTCTAAATATAACATATAATGTATACCTTATTTCTTCAAGCTCGTGTATTGAGTCATGGAATGCGAGACAATTCCGATCGTTACGCAAATATAATATTTTTTTCACTTCTCTTGCTCAAAAAGTGTATCATAATAGTGTAGCTTAGCGGGCCTAAAACTCGAGTTTAATACCTAGGGCTAAAAAGTATTTTTTCTTTTTAATTTTTGTCTAAAATCATCAGCCCGTACAAAGCATTCGTTCTCTTATATAAAAACTCGACTTCTTGGTGCTCCGTCAATCTTTTTTTTTGAAAATAGAACCGTCTTGGTGATGTTTTATGAAGGTTGATTCTTCCCTTCACGGTAGAATGCGAACTGTTTCGTTGAGGGTTATTGAAGGTATAGAGATTTAAAAAAAAAGATGGTATTGGCGCTAAATCTCTAGAATTTTCTTCATTCCAAATCACAAACTTATACGTTTAACTTCCTGACTTTAACTTTCAAATTGTGAACGTGAAAAATGTCATCAAGTGATAGTGAAGATGCTAATATGCAAATGGAAGAAAAGGGCAAAGAAATAATTATGAATCTGTTGCCGACAAAATCACGTGAAATATATTTAAAGAGTTACGAAAATTTTATGAAATGGAGAGATGAGAAACGTGTGGATTCTTTTACAGAAGGGGTTTTTCTCACTTATTTTGATGAATTATCGAAAAAATTCAAATCGTCGACTCTTTGGAGCACATATTCAATGTTAAGAATGACCTTAAAAACGAGACACGATGTCGATATTAAAAAATATGTAAATTTAACGGCTTTACTGAAGAAATTGTCCACTGGATACAAGGCAAAAAAATCTAAAGTCTTGACGACACAAGAAATCGAAACATTTTTAAATAACGCTCCAAATAAACAATACTTGGCAACAAAGGTAACCTACTTATGTACTCTACTCAAACTAAATAAATAGATACCTACCTATATACCTAAATTATGTACCTAGGTTATTACGATTATTAACACACTTATTTTTTTGTTCAACAGGTTGCTTTAATTTATGGAATCAGCGGTGCATGCAGAGGAATAGAGCTTGCCAATATAACGCTAGAAGACGTAGAAACGGATACAAACCTACAAGCTGTGAGTCTGCCGAACACGAAAACAAACAAAGAGCGTAAATTTGTCATCAGTGGAGAATACCTTAATATAGTTAAAGCCTATCAGGAGTTACGTCCCACTAATGTTTCAACGAGAAGATTTTTTCTAAATTATCAAAATGGTAAATGCACAAGGCAAGTCATAGGCAAAAATAAATTTGGTAACATGCCTAAAGATATTGCCACTTATCTAAATTTACCAAATCCGGAACTCTACACGGGCCATTGTTTCCGCAGAACATCCGCGACTCTGTTGGCGGACTCTGGTGCTAATATAACGACATTAAAACGCCACGGTGGATGGAGGTCCGATCAAGTGGCTGAAGGTTATATAGAGGACTCTATACAAAACAAGTATCACGTCACGCAGCGGATTATGGAAGGAATCAATATTCTACCAAACATTACAGAACCCCAAGCATCTACATCGCGGGATTGGATGAATATGTCAACTCAGCTGAAGCCGCACTCAGATCTTAATAATGCAGGAAACTCAAGCATGATTCGAGTCTCTCCAACTTTTACTCCACAACAATCAACTCAAAATATTATCACATCCCAATCACAGAGAACCGAAATAAAATTGCCCGGGAAAAACATATCAATATCACTAAACATTCAAAATTGCTCTAACTGCACATTTAATTTTTAATAAAATTTCTGAAAATTGACTAATTTGGAATTGTTTTATTTTCTCGCAATCGAAGTGAAAAGTAGAGTGTTTTACTCGGGCCAAAACCACCCATTATAACTCGGTCTTGTCATCCTCCCTCGCTAAGCTCGGGAGTATAACAACCTCGTATATAATGGGATGGTTTAGTCCCTTGTAAAACAATCTACTATTACCTTAAACTTAATTTAGATTCAGATAAACTGGTTTTTTTACTGGAATTAACAGTTATATTACGTTTATTCCCTTTTATAACCGTGGCCACTACCACTGCACGTGCAATATATTGCTTTGGCCGGAAAGGTTTTCAGAAAATAACGATTAAGTCTTTGACCGGATACAACGAGAAACAACAATACCTCTCAATTCAGTACCCTACTTGACCCCATGGCTCATATAAGAAGAGGTATATGCTCATAATCCTAACGCTAGATGGCATAGGTACAGATTATTTCAAACCATATTATAGAACCGTCTAGAATTTGTGTGGGCAAAGTAGAGAGAGAGAGAGAGACGAGGTGACTACGCATTTTCCTAATTTTTGCTCCTCCTGTTAAGCATAATATTATAATATTGTTTCATTCGCTTTCATTGCATTTTTCACGCTTGTTCGTTAATCTTGACCTGGCCTTATAAAACTGTACTGATAAGCATTCGTGCTACCCGCAAAATATATTTTTTATGTTTTTCTTCTCGTTTTTATAATAATTGTCATTATAGGGAGGAGAAGCAATCGATTGGAGTCCGATCTATAGAGATCGATATCAAGAAACCAATCGCCACGGCCTACCTCGAGAGTAGTGTTCCCAAGTCTTCGGTTGGCTACTTAGATTTCACTTTCCGAGGAGAGTTCCAAACTGGTTTCACCGAAGCCTTCTTCAAGTCCACTTACTACGTTGAGGAGAATGAAAGGTTGGTGTTAGAAGATTGTGTCGAAATGAAAAATGATGTTCTCAATTGCTTTTATATTACACGGGCTCTGAATGCAGAAGGCTCCATTAGTTAAAATTAAAGAGTCTAGTCATCTCGGAGGAGTAGGCAGTGACCATGAATTTCCACGTTTCAGGAGTAAGAAACTGAAAGTGGAAATAAGTGGTCTCGGTCTACCACTCAATGAAATAAAAATAAGAATAAGAAAAATTTATTGTAAAAACTATGTAAGCATAGATCTTATAAGTAGGTAAATTTGTGACAAAAAAAAAAATACCATTTCGGATAAACAATGGTTTCTAAAATTAAGCTAAAGTTAAGGTTAAGCTAAAGTTAAGGCACAACATTGCCTCAGGAACTTATAGCACAGCTAAGAGTACTACGTTTAAGCTAAACTTGTGATACTTTATTAGAACCTAAGGCCTGAGCTGATGAATGGTTTCAACCCTAGGATAGTTGCCGGCACTCAGCTACGTCCCAACAATGCTAGACGTATGTTCCCATGCTTCGATGAACCTGAATATAAGACTCCCTTTGACGTAAGCGTGGTGCGGCCTAAGAAGATGGTGGCGATTAGCAACATGCCTGGCTTGAGGAGTGAAGAGATGTGAGTATCATCAGGGAGATAGCATCCAGGGCGCAAAGATTGCACATAGATAGTTGAAATTATCTTTTTAATTATTGATACTTTATTGCATTGGCATAAGGCTTAGGCTTGATGCTAGAAGCATTTTCTACCAGCCAAACTTATGGTTTGTTGTTGTAGGCGTGCTTAAATTTACAAAAACCTTAACTTACATACTTAACTACATAAATACCGAAGTATTAAGACATGCTTATTCTCTAATATTAACGTAGAAGTCTACTTACTGCTAAATATAACGATCTTACTCATATATTTCTAAGCTCTTTCCATTAGCTCTCTATCTCGTATAATATATCTCATATTATACGAGATAATGAATTAATGTGAATTTTGTGTTCAATTTGTCATTTTCCTTATTATTTGGCTTATTATTATTATTATCTTGTATGCACCCACCTACTAATTCATAATGTGTTATAATTTCTACTTTTATGGGCTTTTAGCTTTAATGAAATGATTATTATTTTATTTTATTTATTTCATTCACCGACTTGTTTGATGTTGTCAGTCTATCCACTTTATGTGTATTTTCTTCAGAACAAGAATGACATTTAAATTCTGACTTATTCCACCTTCCTCCATTCGTCATTCCTTCGATAGTTGAGGATCGTGATTCCACGCAAGGACACTATTAATAGTTTTCCTCCATCTGCCATGGTCTTCGGCTGACTTACTATTGGAATAATAATAAGTTGGTAGCTTGCTGTAACATAAGCCAACAAGGTAAATTGTATGTTTATTCAAATAAACACAGTGGTCCAAATTTCTTATCCAATGTTTTCAAGTGGACTTCGATCACATTCTAACAGTTTCTTTTGAAGCACAATTTCACCTACCATGAATTTTTATCTTCCTCTAGCAAAGACGAGCCAAACGCGGTACGGGACTACTTCGAGCGTACTCCTCCCATGTCCACCTACACGCTGGGTCTCGTCATCGCAGAGATCAATTGTCTGGATGACTTCACGCTGCATACAGCTATTGGAGGGAAATCACGCATCTGTGAGTTATGAAAGAATATTAATTAGTATCTTCGTTCTTATGACAACTCTTATGTTGGAGTTTTTAAGGCCTTTCATATTTTTGTCAAACGCCTGTATCCAAAATGTGTTCTGCTATCTAAGTAGGTATAATACAGGTATGGGTATTTATCAGTCAAAATTCACTCACTCATGTCATCTTTCTGTATGAGTTCATTAATTTTAACCCAAGTACGGATGGATATCTAGGTATAGGTAATGTGTCCCTCATTTGTATTCATTCAGCGAAACACATTTGTAAATTGGGTCTTCCTACAAATATTATTTCAGTTTTACATAATCTACTTACCCACACTTACCATGACATTACAATGAAATTTCCATTTTCATGTGGGTATTACGTATTATGTGAGTAGGTATTGTTTAATCATGATCATCATCCTCAGTCCATTGTAGTTCAATAACATCAAAGATTTGCCTGTGGGTTTTCGTAGTTTTGGAATTTGAAAACTCACAGCGTGATCGATTACGATAAGTAACAATACATAGAGAAAATCTTAGTGTAAAGTCAGATTATGTACCTAAGTAGATATATATCTGTCAGGGTTACGAACGTAGTAAATTTGCCCATAGACCGACCCAATTGATGACCCAATGCAGTTAATCGTATTGGGCATGTACATATGTACGTAGGTATATAATTATAGCCATGGTTATTAGTTGGTCGTGGGACCCCGTGGGGTAGAAGTACTTATACTTATAAATATAATTAGGTCCTTAAAAATGATAATTTGTACCATTAACACTACTGTCAGTAATTAGAATTATTTAGTGCCATGGGAAGTTATAGAACTTAAGATGGAATGAATTAATGAATGAAAACTCTTTATTGAACACCTTAATTTAAAAAAACAGCACACAGAATCTATAAAATAAAAAGATACAATGGGCGGTCTTATCGCTTAGAAGCGATCTCTTCCAGACAACCTTTGGATGGAGAGGATTATGCAAATAAAAGTACGGCTGGGGGTGTACATGTAATTAGAAATATAATAATTACCATAAAAAAAATAGAAAACTATGAAATAAATACACACACACACACACACATATATATATACATACATACATTTAAGTAAAAATACAAAGTATAGTTTGACTATGGACTGAATCAACTATTGAAAAGTGTAGTATAGTGTCGCGGAACTCGCGGGAGAAACGAAAATAATAACTATTCATAACTATTCTGTCAAGATCTGCGCACATGGGCCCGCACAGAATACATGGAGACCCTCAAAGATATGAACGACAAAGTGGACACGGTGTACCGTAAGCTGGAGAGCATCTGGCAAGTTCCTCTGCCGATACCCAAGGTGGACATAGTGGCACTGCCGACTTACACGGGAGTGAAGCCGTCAGATAACTGGGGGCTGATCATCTTTAAGTAAGTGGTCTAGAACCTTTCATCATTATATTTTTGCATGATCCACATTCGTAATACATCACCTATGAGTGTCTGAAATATCAGGATTTCAGCAGATACCTAATTGAATATTTGACGTCATCTTCTGCAGCTTTGATTATGACGTTTTCGGTGTCTTGGTTAGTTTCTGGACATGGATTTTCATTGGTTTGTCTAACTATATTGATTTTCGTCAACCTTCATCATTGGTAGTCGTCATCACTCGTACGTTAATGTCTATGATATGTCCCGCGTATCAACCTTTATTTAACAAATTATAGGTGAGATCACAGTAATTCATAACAACATCCAATTTGATAAAACAACTACTTACCTACTATGTTTATCGCTGATTTTTTACGTCAGTTGAACACCGACGTCATGGCAATCTTTACGACGAATAATAATTATCATAACTTTTTCCATAACTGCTATATACAGCTTGGATTACGTCTGCTAAGATATTAGTTTCTCGGGCCCCAATATCTGTCAGTAAATATTTCACAAAAGGTGACGCCAAGGTCGCATCCAGAGTAATCCATTGTCCCGTCAACGAGTATTGTTGGGGCTTCTCGGCCGATCAATGATGCCCATTGGATATCCTTGTCACGACGTCAATCGTTTGAAAAAAGATATTGCTTAGCATTTTGAATAATTTGTCGTAAAATGACAGTTTATTCATGTTGGAAGAATAAAACCTAGGATTTATGGATGTGTTTATTGAGATATAGGAATTACACGGGAAGGTCGCTGGTTCGAATTTAAAATTTTTGTGATAATATAAAAATCTTAAAAATTTCATGTACAATTTCCAATAGTAACATACTCAATCATAACTGCGGGCTCAGGTCCTGTGTTGGTAGTTGGAGGGTTGTGTGTATTAGCATTGCATGAAGTAGAAATATATACCCACGTCGTCTTTTATTAGATTGGTAGGTTTAGCAAGAATATAGGTTTAGAGGTACCTATGTAACGTCTAAATTAAGATTCCAGAGTTGGAATCCAACCATTCCAAAATTCGACGAGAAACTATTGCTAATTTATAGCAACATAATTTGGTTAGATAGTAAAAGCTGATCAAAAACACTCATACCCCTCCATCTACAAATAGTATAGGTACATATAAGATTTTCCCCTACCAATTTTCAGAGAGAGCGACCTAAACAACAAGGGCTATCTCCAACTAGCTCAGGAGATCTCATATCAATGGCTAGGAGCCTTCACCACGCCCGCCTGGTGGTCAGACGCTCATCTCAACAAGGCTCTGGTCGGGTATATCGCAGCTGAGACTGCTTTCCAGGTATGTTATTGAGAACTGATCAATCATCTTTGTCAGTGATTGATTTTGCACCTAATAAATATTTCAACAAATTAAGAAGGATTTTTCACACGGCTTTCGTCTATATTGGATAAAAAAACCTGTCTATTTCTACTATACTGTTCTACATAATTGTTGTATAATTCAAAACTGTGAAACTAGGTTGCAGTGTCGTTGCGGTACTTGTGGAGACTGATGATGATAACATTTACTTATACATTAGCTAGCCCACTGCCACTTTGGCTTGCTGATTCTCTGAGCTTTGTCAACTACTTTAGTTCTCTGTCGGATAGTTCCGTTGAGGATTTTACGCTTACGCACACACATTACATTATCAATTTACATTCATACATTCTTTTTGATCATAAAAAAAATATGATAAAAAAGAATCACAATGTATTAAACAAAATTAATTGATGTAAGAAAATGAAAGGATTCAATGGGGTTACTTCGTCTTCACCAAACTAATTAAGGTGACGATACATATCAAAACTCCATTTCGCTCGCATTATTCAACATTTTTGAAGATATAAAATCACTGAATGTAGTTATGCAAAATAGTAAACCTTCACGGCCTAGAAAATAACAATACAAAGGTTCAGCAAGAATATCATGTTGAACTCAACACGTTTTCCTACCAAAAAATTTGCACCAAAATTGATCACACTGGTACAAGATTTTTGGTAAGAAAACGTGATAGAGTCAAAATAATATTATTGCTGAAACTTTGTATTGTTATTTTCTAGGCCGTGAAGGTTTGCTATTTTGCATAACTACATTCAGTGATTTTATATCTTCAAAAATGTTGAATAGTGCGAGCTGGAGGGGAGATTTGACATGTATAGTCGCCTTAATTCACCGCATCATCACTAACCAGTGAGTAGATATAGATTTTCATGCTTGCCAAACGTATAACTTTTCAACAGATTAACCATGGCTCAGAAATGGAAGGCAAATGGCCGCTTACCGTTCTATACTCCTTATACTACGAGTTCAGCAAGCGGTACCCTCACTCCCGCATCACCGGCATGAAGCAAGAGACCACTTGCACCAAGCTGGAGTTACTGTTCCGAATGTTTAACTACACTATCGGAGGGAACACTTTCAAGAAGGCGATTAAGAGCTTCTTGGAGTCTCGGTAAGATCATAATAATCAACCTAGCCGTTTTCGGCTTCGGTGACTGGCTTTTACGTTTTGTCCTACGTGCTTGGATGCTTTGCCCTTAAGTGACTGATATATCCTATCTAGGCTTTGAATGTTCTACACGTTAAAATATTATTTACAAATTATACTTAATGTGTGAAGGCGGTTTTTACATTTGAGTTGGTAAGATCTCTGCTAACATATTGAACGTTAGCTGGTATATTGGTATTTTATTTACCTACATTCCGACATTTTTGGTTTTTGTCTTGATAGTTGTGGGCTGTGGTTAGTTTAACTGGACCTTTTTTTATCGTTCTATTATTCATGTTTTATAAACTTTTATATTTTTTTGATCAACAGTATCTTTCTGTCAAAAATATCACAATTCAATAGTTTACGTCGAAATTACTTTCATCCATTATCATTCTCAATTGTTTTGTTGTACCTAGTCTGTTGTAGTTATATAATAAGTATCTTTTTACCAAAAAAATGTATCTGTGTAGTTTATAAGTCATGTGGTTCCCATGATACAAGCTCTGCTTAGTTTGGGGCTACATAATGCTGTGTGATAGTGTCCAGTATTATTTATATTATTATTATTTATTGCACATTGGGATTCCTCTTGGCGATCCCCATCACATTCATCACTAGTTTGTTAGTACCTACTTCATTTATACTAATTAAAGAACAACTAAATCGCATAAAAAAACATGGAAGGAATTTATAATGTTTAAGAATTCATAACTAATGACTTTTTCAATAGAAAGTTCAAAACATTCACTGGCGATGACATTTGGAGTGCCCTAAGCGCAGCTGCAGTGGAAGACAAGACAATGCCCCCTGAAGTAGACACAAAGACTGTCGCCAAGAGCTGGATAGACAAAGATAGACTGCCCGTGGTTAATATTCAGAGGAATTATGAGAAGAATTATTTGGTTGCTACACAGGTGAGATAACAGTCAAGACAATTGTAGACGTCACTACAATAGTCTTGAATTATAAAACTGACACTGTTCTAGCTAAGTTGATACTTACTAACTGTTTGTGAAAATGAATAGCCATTAATCCAAACATAACGTACAGTTAACGTAAACCATTTGTACATTTGTTTAAGTGTAATAAATGATTGAATGCGTTAGGGTGCTTATCAGGGGAGGCCTATGCCCAGCAGTGGAGTGCTATAGGGTGATAATGATGATGATGATGAAATTATTAAATAAACAAATAACATTATTCGCATTGTTCATAGAATTTCTAAGAATAAATTGTGTCGGATGCAATTCGTCAAAAAATAAATGAGGAAATTCAATCAACTTTATGTACCTAATGTAACTTTATGTACCTATTAACTTTATACTGGCTTCCAATAAACTTATCATTTAGTTACCTTATTGTTGACAGTTTTGTTATTATAGAAAATAACAGAATGTACATAAAAGTAGAGAAACAATAACGAAGTATATCAAACTAATTTTGTGAATCACAACTGCTAACTCTAAACAAAAACACAGGATAATTTCACGTAGCTGGTATGTCAATAAGAATAGGTCAACAGACAGGTTTGACAGCTATCGAAGGTCATCATTAGATTTGATTCACGCTCCCACCGCGACGACATATTCCCAAGTTTATAATTGTGTTAACGTTTTAGATGAACTTTGAACTAAATAGTTAAATGGTAGCTGTATAAGAAGAGATAAGTCAGATGATGATAAGACTTTTGATAAGTTTAAATTGATTTACCTATAGTGGTCCTTTCCGGCTAACCTATTTAAAAAATTCAGCGTGTAGGAAGTTAGGTTTAAGTACTTGATTACTTTTATAACCATGAAACGTGTTCTTTGGATGGCCTGTGCATTACATCAAATAAATAAAGTACTCCAGTATTACCCTGTTAACTAAATCTAACAAATAATACAATAGTGATGACAACTGAAAAATTATAATTAGTCCGTATTTTTTATTTTGTCGATTAAACAACAAATTACAAAGGTATAGTGCGTTGAAGTTCCGCGTGACGTCACGGCTTAGTACACTTTTACATAGCCGTGACGTCACGAGCCCCCTACTCCCGAACTTTGAAGCTCTTTATCTCTGTCAATTATTATTTATTTGGTAGATAAAAAAATACGTGTCCAATATTTTTTATTGATCCATCTGACGGACTAATTAGAATTATTATTTTTTACCCATTCTTTATCCTTATTCTCTTAGAAAGTGTACCTTCGCGAGCGACCCCATGACGTACCCGATGCTGAACAAATGTCGTGGTGGGTACCTCTCGTTATCATCAAGCAAGGCAACCTCGACTTCACGAAAACCACACCCGAGGTCTGGACTAAGGACAAAGAACTGAAGATCAAGAACATGCCTGGAAAAGACGAGTTCATCATTGTCAACCCTGAGGAGATTGGTAAGTTGTTCAGTGTAGTATTTGTTATGTTTTGTGTAACTTTGAATAAAACAGTATTAAAGGGACTAGTGTAATGAGTTTGGGTAGCTAATACATTCCTAGTTCTTTTCAATTAACTTACTTTATGTGATGCTGGTATGTCCCCGGCCATACAGTATCCCATGCAATTCCAAAAAAATATTTTTCTGGTCAAGTTCCTGCAATATCCTCTCATCCTTCATCGTCATCATCATCATCAGTTTAAAACAGTCCACTGCTAGACATAGGCCTCCCCTAATATGTGTCATTGCGTCTTGACAAGTCAACCTTATCAACAAGAATTATCTCAGCCAAGTCAACCTTATCTCCATCATTGTACGAGTTGACTCTTGTGTTTTTTCCAGCTCCATTCCCAGTGAATTACGACGAACACAACTGGTACCTGATCTCACAATACCTGCAAAGCAGCAAGCGTACCACCATCCCGGAACTGACGCGTGCCAAGCTTCAGCATGACGCCTGGAATCTGGCATTTGCTGGAGAACTCTCTTTCGCAACTGCCCTCAATATGACGCTCTTCTTGAAAAATGAGAGGAGCCATCTTGTCTGGGATTCTATGTTCACCATGATCGATCATGTCGGGAGACAGATCAGCCCTTGTATTCAGGATAAGTTTAAGGTACTCACAACTTTTCTCCAGATTGTTATAAATTAGGTAATTAATGGCGATCTTTCTTACTTATTAGTAGTTTCCACATGGTTTTGCTCAAGAAGTACCTGCATAAAAACTGAGTGTTGATTCAAGCTATCTGCATTAGAACCTTTATTCAAATCTTTATAGCTTTGATATATACTGTTACTATATCAATGCCTTACAGGTGTTCTGGATAAAAGAGTTAGAAACATACCTTCACATTTATGATGCTTATTAGTTGTGTCTGTCTGGTGTTCATTAACCGACTTCAAAAAAGAGGTTTTATTTTCGGTTATACTTATGTTTTTACCCGACTGAAGTCCTCTTCAGTCAGGTTATGTTTTAAGGGTGTATGTATGTTTGTTATATTATTTGTCGATCGCTGTAGCCCAAACGGCTGGACGGATTTTGACTAATGAATGACACATCATTTGAATCGTTGGATTCGTCTAGATCACAAGGGTGACATAGTAATTTCATATGACATAGGCTATATGAAATTTCAAAATCAATATGGCGACTGTAAGTAGCCATTTTCAATTTACGATGAACTAAAAAGTACTCAAAAATTCAAATAAATACTTGTTTTATATATGTTCACCGACCGATATGGCCGTCAATCAATTATGGACCGATTTACAAATTATTTTTTTCTCATAAAGTATACTTCAGATGTGGTCCATAAAAATGTTAATGTTGAGGATTTCCCACAAAACTTAAAAAACCTCATTCTCACTTGCAATTTTCGCCTTGAGCTGAACACTTAAGTCGGTTTTCGTTTTAGTTTTTAAAACGATAATATCCATAGTATATTAACGAGTATTACACATATTTTCATAGAAATACGTCAGACTGATGCTCAGTCCGCTGTACGAAGAGCTGAAGAAAGAAGAGAGAGAGGACGAAGAGAGTTGGAAGACAAATCTTCGGACCCTGACAAAGAACTTCCTCTGCCAGTCCGGGTACAAGCCTTGCATCAAGGAGGCTCAGGAACTGTACGCCAAGTGGATGCAGACGAAGAATCCTGATGAAGGAAACCCGTGAGTTATATGAAAATTTTCATGTTTATTCATGATATCATCATCATTATCTTCAGCCTATAGTAGTCCACTGCCCTTGAGCGGCCAAAAAACTCCGACACTAGAGTTGGCCAACTAGCCCATACGAAGAAGAAGAAAATGACCACTACTGGACATAGGCCTCCCCCAATAATTACAATAATTAGTAGGTATGTGAGGTGAGTAACGTGATACCAATATTACAAGCTCAGTAGTTTGGGTCTATATGATGCTGGGTGAAGTGATAATGCTTTTTTTTTTAATTTGTGACCCCTCACTGACATAACTGAGTAATTAATGTGATCCAAAAATACTTTTCTAATTTGTGTCCTAAATCTTTTCACCGTGGCTATCCGATAAGCAATGTATTTTGATGAATGGATTCCGCTCGCTCGCCGTGTGATGCGAGGCGAATTAATTGCGATTATCATATGAATGGCACTGGGGTCCTTTGTATTCTTGGGGTGGTTGCGAAAAAAATCATTTCTAGGGTTTCTTAAAAGGAAAAAAGGAACCCTTAAAGGATCACTATGTTGTCTGTTTTTTAAAGAACTTTTTCTCAGGAACGCGTGGAGGTATCAAGTTGAAATTAATATTAAATACTTCGTGTTCAATTCCTTGGAGCTATGAAATAATTACTTTCTAAGTCAACGTAATCAAAAGATACGGCTGTTTATGCAGCATATTTTGACACTCGCAAGAGCATGAAAACTTATAGGGTACTTCCCTTTGTCCTAGAATCACAAAATTTGTCCAGAAGCAATGTCATATAGCACAAGTAGGTAAGGGAAAAAATCCGAAAACCGTAAATAATTTGTAAGATATTTCACAAACTATTTCATACCTACAATTTGATGCGGAACCTCAGTGCGCGAATACTATTCGCACTTGGTTGGTTTTTATTGGCAAATATAGTTACTATTTGGTAAAAAATTGTCACTTATCGACTTTTTTACAAGTTTCAAGCTCAAGCCGATAGCGACCGAAACTATTGGTTATGTCTGCGAAGTTTGTTGAAATAATAATGAAAACCATCATAGACAAGTTGTTAGTTGCCAGCTCTCGAGATACGTCTGCAAAGCGCTTAAATAATAGGAATTCTATCAGCAATTTCAGCACTAACTACTGTTATTATTTACTACTTACATAATTAAGTTGTATGTATTATGGTAAATAATGACAATGACAGATGCATGCAGTTCATTCATGAATGACAAAGTTAGCAAATAAACCACAGAACTACCTTTTCTTTTGCACGTTGCGTCTCTTACAAAATTTTATTCTAGATAGTATTTTTAACCGACTTCAAAAAGGAAGAGGTTCTCAATTTTTTTTCGACTTTTTTTATGTATGTGCACCGATAACTCCGTCAATTGTGGACCTATTTCCAAAATTATTTATTTGTTTAAAAGAATATACTTCACAGGTGGTCCCATATAAATTTTATTCCTGGAGATTGGTACTTTTCCTGGAAAACTCAAAAAACCTCATCCTCACTTGTAATTTTCACCCGATCACCAATAACTCCGTCCAATTGTGAACCGATTTTCAAAATTCTTTAGGGCAAGAAGTAAGAAGTGTTTTATTTGAAGTCGGTTTATTCTTTTTTTAAAGTCCTACTTGTTTTATTTTCTGCTTCGGTCTACTGATCTGCTCATGGGTTGACCCGTTCCAAAAAAATAATCTAAAAGTGCGAAAAAAGAAAAAGGTAAGTGTTCTAACTAGATTTATCTGTTTTCATCATTTTCGACAGAGTATCAAACCAACACTTCTGCCCCGTTTTCAAGTACGGAACCATGAAGGAGTGGGATTTCGGCCTCCACCGCGTCATCAACTTCCCGCCCTCCAGAAAGCAGAGCGAGAGAACTTACCTGTTGAAAACCCTGGCTGGATGCCCGGTAGACGCAATCAAGATCCAGAAACTGTTGAATATAACACTGATAGAGGGCAACGGAAACTTCACGGAGACAGACCTGTTTCTCATCTTCAATATGCTGTCGGGAAGCTCTGATGGGTACACCACGCTCCTTGGATTCCTGTTCGAGAATTTCGAGCTTTTAAAACAAAAGTAAGATTTTAAAATACTTTAGTCCTAAGCGCCTAGCTCTTGTAGTGATGCAATCTACTCTATTCATTGAGGTCTCTTTCACTTCCTTAAACGACATGATGGCGACCGTTTTTATCTTGCTCATGTAGCTTTAGTCTATACAGCCCATGATTACAAAATACAAAGCCGTTGACGATACTAAAGGCTTCCTATTTTTATCTAGCTTCTGACAGTGGCTTCACTGACTGCAGTTTTGTGATGAAGGAACAAACATTTGATATCTCATATATTTTTACCAATTTCGCCTTTTTAATTGCCGAATCTGCATAAACAACTAGTTTTTCTGAAGGTTGTTG
This sequence comes from Horisme vitalbata, assembly GCA_951804965.1. Taxonomy (NCBI): domain Eukaryota; kingdom Metazoa; phylum Arthropoda; class Insecta; order Lepidoptera; family Geometridae; genus Horisme; species Horisme vitalbata. The sequence continues at coordinate 2,701,238 of OX638099.1, forward strand.
ATGAAGATATCCAATAATATGGAGCATTAGAATATTATTCTAATGCTCGATATTATTCTCGATAGATTGAAAGATTATCATGATCAACCTTTAGCAGTCCACTGCTAGACAAAGATCTCTCCCAAGGTTCACAGCTGAGCCCGATTCTCGGCTCTTTTCATCCACTGTCTACCCGCTACATTAAGCAGATCGTTATTTCATCCTGCCATGGTGCGTCCTACACTTCCCTCAACGGGGTCTCCACTCCAATACCCGTTTGGTCCAACTGTTGTTGATTCGGGACATATGGCCGGCCCACTGCCACTTCAGCCTAATCCTCTGAGTTATGTCGGTCATTTTCGGTCTCTGTCGGATAACTTCATATCATATTCTAGGTTTAAAAGAAACTCCAAGCAAATGACATAGAAAGATAGATTAAAACATTTAGGTAGATAAGAAAAATAATAAGTTACAAGTTTACATCATTTTGTTCCTCGATATCATTAACAAAGCGAGTGACCTTGGCACAAGATTGTGGATCTTCCATCTGAGGCGATCACTTGGCTTCAGAACCTGAATATTGAGTTATGATTTTTGAACTTTAATTTAATTTAGTTTGCTATTTGGTATTTAGACAATGAGTTTTTATTTTTCGTTTAACGCCTACGTCATCATCATCATCATCATCATCATCATCATCATTTCAGCCATTTTCGGCCCACTATACCACTCGCCTCGACCCTGAACTGGTTCTATTACTATGTTTCTCGATATCATCAACAAAACCATGGCACGTGATTGCGGATCTTCCATCTGAGGCGATCACTTGGCTTCAGAACCGGAATGACTCATGATTTTTGGACTTCTAGATTAAATTTAGTTTGTAATTTGATATTTCAAATTAACTTTTATTTTTAGTTTAACGCCTACGTCATCATCATCATCACTACTGGGAATAGATCACCCTTTGATTATACCAATTGCCTCGATCCTGCGATGTCATATGAATAAATAAATTAACATAACCATTTTCCAGGTACGGCAACCAACACAACCTGTGGGACAGCCTAGTCTCATCAGCCACCTCCGGCTTCAAGACCCAGGAAGGTCTAGAGCTGGTCTCCAACTTCTATTCAGCACACCAAGGGCAGTTCGGTTCCGCTGAACACATCATAGAAAAATCTAGGAAGAATATAAAAGAGGAGGCAAAATGGACTTCGGAGAATATACCAGTTATATCAAAATGGTTGGATGGGTACATCGCTAGTTCTAATGTTAAGGATGATAAGTTTATTGGTGGTAGGGAACCGGTGTCTTGTAAATGAGAGATAAGAGGAGTTAGGGAGGTCAGTTCTTAGGGATCCAGTGTTTTGACCGTAGAACCGCTTTTCAAGCATTACCTATTCGATAGTTTCATCGAATTAATCATGATTTGTCGAGGCAAATAGTAAATCTTAGTATTTAGTAATTATTTATTTAACCATTTCGTTATATTACTTAAGATTGGCAAGTAAATTTTTACAATATAAATTCTTACTATAATCTAATTATTTCTACATATGCAAATCAGAAATAAGCAACTCATGAATTCATTAATATGATAAATTTTTGCTTAAATTGGTTTTGAGAGAGCTGTGTAATTTTTAATGGTAATTTATTGTACATATCGAGTTTTATTTAGAAACCCTTTTTTTTATGTCTCAAAAAGTCTTGTTCTTGGTTTGTGTAACTTTTCCTTGTTTCTGGTATTATATTAGGCTAGACGACTGAAAAATTCTTATTAGTCCGTTTTTTACAGATCCAAAAAATATTGGACACGTATTTTTTCTTTTGTCAATTAAACAAAAAATAACAAAGATATAGTGCGTTAAATTTCCGCGCGACGTCACAATATAGTGCATTTTTTACCTAGGCGTGACGTCACGAGCCCCCACTCCCGAACTTTCACGTTCTTTATCTCCGTCAATTTCTATTGATTCGATAAATAAAAAAATATGTGTCCAGTATTTTTTTTTTATCTAACTGACGGACTAAGTAGCATATATTATTTTTTGACCCAGTTGTCATGGCTATCACCATTTGCAAGCTGTTTTTTTAAGTGTACTTCTATAAGAGAATTATATACAGTGTGATATTACAGTTAATATTTCTTCAGGGCTTGTCTTTACACTGATCGGTTCAAAAGTGCGAATAAGTTTCATAATAGTATGATGCCAAAGGAAATTATTTTACTAGATCGTAACACTGGACCAAAAGAACTTGGGGTATTTTTTTATTTTGTAATCTAGAGTAGAGCGTATAGCATTTTATATTTGCAGGGTTTATTTATTTTAGCTACATAACATTCCAATAAAAATGTTCCATACAAAACATGATGTTTTTTTGGGGTGAATAAACTACACGAGATTAACGTAGTTTTTTGGGTTATCTTACAGTGTAATTTTTTCTTTCTAAGTTTTATTTGCGATCATTTTGTCCAACTAGAGCAAATTGTTGGTGGGTTTTGTGTCGGGCAAAGTACGATTGTTGAGTACTTCTGTTCTTCTCTTCAGTAGGCACTCTTCAATTTAGTCATGTGCATTTATCTGCATGATATCTTCTTTTTAGTCGTCTCTTGTATGTCAGCTTTGTACCTAAGCTTCGTTAAGTGACAGTGTAAATGGGACTCCAAAACGTAAAATGGCTTGGCAGCAGTAGGATGATCAATAATATTTCAATACAACGTATCGTAGGTACGTAAGCGTAACGCAAAATTTTGGCCAATAACAAAGCGTCATTTTGAATCTACGCGTCCTCATTGGTCAAAATTGAACGTCTACAAAACGAATACTTTTTCGCTATCTTCGTGATTGAGCCACAGAATACTTCAGATCCCTTAGCATGTCGTTTTTATGTCTATTTATATATTTTTATGATTGACGTGTCTCTCTCTCTCTCTCTCTCTCTGTGTGTGTTTGTGTGTGTGTCTGTCCCATCGTAGCTCTCGAACGGATGAACCGATTTTGATTTAGTTTTTATCTATTCTGTAGATACCCGTATTTATAAAATTTAAAATGTAGCTACATCTACAACTGAAAATAAGTTTTCTCTATTCTTTCGCCGACAAAACTTGTCTACGGTTGCTGTGCTAAACGGGCAGGAGATATGAGTTTAATATTGAAAGAAATTAATATTCAAGTAATTCAGATTATTATTATAATTGAGAAAGCTTGCGTGTTTCTATGACTGACCCACACCTCAATGATTCCAATTTTCATCAACATAATGGCTGCACGTTGGATGAAAACTGGAATGAGTATACCTAATCTGTGGTCGGGAATAACAAAGGTTGAAATGCTTTTATCTGGGTAGCATGCGAGCGAAACCACGGACAGAAGGCTAGTTAGGTATATTGAGCTGCAGGTCGCGGGTTCGATTCCCGCCTTGGACAAACATTTGTGTGATTAACATGTTTGTTCTGTGTCTGGGTCTTTTATAAATATCTATGTAAGTTTATCAGTATCTGGTACCTATAGTACAGGCTCCGCCTAGTTTGGGATCAGTTGACCGTATGTGAGATGTCCGTATATTTATTTATTTATCGGTATTAATAAATAACTTGATACGAAATAACCATAACGGGCTTGGCTTGGGCTTGTAACCCATCCTCAGAACCTCACCTGCACGTGGTGCACAGTGCTAACTAACAAACGGGGCTCTGGCGGCCGGCTGATTGCGGCATAGTGCAGCCTTACTCCGGCACACCTAAATCCCGTGACCGCCGACGGGTAGCAGCGTCGGTGCTGCGAGTAGTTGTGCCCTGCGATCCCCAACCGCGTGCCAGCGTGGGGATTATGGGCATCATATTAGGGGAGGCCTATGTCCAGCAGTGGACTGATATAGGCTGGTCTGGTGTGTGTGTGGTGTGGCGGTATTTTTAAGACCATTTCTACATCGAGATGTATTTACGTAGCTAATCAATAACGCCATTAAAGGTTGTGTACAATTTTTTACAATATTTTTTCTTACTTCTAATTTTCTTATTCTCCTCAAATGAATATATGCAATCCTAGCAAAGTTCCAAGTTGTTCAAAGTTATTATCTAAATGTCTTACAAACGGCGGTGCTCCCGCGAGGATTCCGGAAGGGACGCGTAGTTCCGAGGGTCGGGATGCCATACTTCATGTCATTCCCGTACTTGCAGTTATGTTAAATAGGCTACCTTGGTTTGTTTATGTATTCACTAGCTTTTACCACGGTTTAGTCCATGTTTTATCGCCAAAGGATACTAACCTACTTACATTGTACTTGATGTTCTGTTTCTGTCAATACCTGTGTAGTGAACAGCTTATACAATTTTTGCAGATGACGTAAACAATTAATGTTATTCAGCAGCAGCGGAATGTATTTATAAAACATGTAATTTTCAAACGCTCAATACAGTCTAGAGCATAGAATATTAAATTCTCTGATCCATTTTCTATCCTATTCGGTCCGGAGAAGGTTTATCTGTATTTTCAAAAACAAAAAACAGTGACTAAAAAATGGTTTTCACGGACATATACATTCACACACATAATTTTATTTAGCACAAAATATAATTATATTGCGTGTTCAGCATGCTCACTGCATTACCAGTAGACGTTGTTTTTCTGCCAGGACCTAAAATTACAAAGATCTCTAAGATCAGTTACATTTCAGTTATTATTCTAGAAGATTTTTAGAATACTAGTTCCGCACTTCCAATTATTCCATTAGGACGAACTTATTGATGGATGGGACCTAGTTCACTATCTGATTCAAGAAGGATTAACTATCATCAATTATTAAAGCCGTTTAGTATTATGTGCTAGTAGCGTGTAAGGAGTTCCAATTGTTATCTTTGGAACCCGGAACACCGGATCGTGGTGCTCTCTGTTAGCTGACAAGGGGGACTCTGGCAGCCGGCATAGCGCAGTCTAAAGTCGGAGGTTTTATACATATTGAAGCTTCGATTTTCTAAGAAAACTAACTCTATCAAAAGTTACCTAAAAATTGGGACTGAATATAGGTACCTAAGTATTCAACGTTTTTAGCGATATTGCTCCAGAAGTCGCGATGCTGTTTGTGTCTGTGAGCTTTGATCAAGCAGTTTTTGTTACCCATATTTCATTCTGGCTTCGATTGTAGCAGTGCAGTGTAAGATGACATGCTCCACTGTTTCTTCAGCTTGAAAGCAGCCGCGACAGATGCTGCTATTCGTCTAAGGTGGTGGTTCAGTTCACAATGTTCTGTGTCCAACCAGCATGTGTCTTTCTAATTATAGTATCTAGTATGTTTACTTATATGTGTATTATAATGTGTGCATTTATGTAACAAATATAACCCAATTTTCACTCAACCTGGCGTCACGGAAGACCAGCGCTTCGACAGGCCCTCTGCCGTAGCACATGCTGAGTGATGACCTGTTTCAACGTCTATAAAATAGACGTTGAAACGGCTACCTAATTTTTTAGTGTCATATGTAAGTTATTGTAATAAATGTTTTCTTTCTTTCTTTTCTTTCTATGTGATAATACTAACTGGTATGATTACACAGTTATCTCAATGTTTGAACTAGCTATGAGCTAGTTTCACCTGAATAGAAGTTACCTTGATCTCGTCTAGTTATTTCTTGCTATGTCCGCAATGCGTTGTATGCTAGTTAGTACCTACTTAAAGACTTAAGTATTTTAAACTTACTTAAATAAATTTTACTAAAACTATTTTGTAAACGCCTGTAATGGCAATGTCTCACTATCCAATAATATTTGTTAAGATTTTACTGTTCTGTGATGTGAATTGTCGTTGGTGTTTCTAACAATAAATAAATAATGTACATCTGTACACCAAAGGGACTTGAACCTTCGACCTCCAGCTATCCCATAAGCTTAACAACGGTGTCATATTGCTAACGATAACATCCCAACGCGTAGCGCGGCGGTTTGCTCATCAAATATTCGCAGGTGCGTAATATTTATGGGTTATCGCGGACATTCATCACGCTGACCATCCGACCTGATAAATGGAAGGTTTGCGGGGTTTTTTAAATGAAAATTTATTTAGGTATTTTCAGTTTTGACTGTTCTTTTACCTAATTATTTTTGAAGCTCTCGAGGCCTACTTCCTACTTCGATGTTCTAAACAGATATCTCCGAACACATTTGGATGGGTGATTCCTCAAAGACATTTAGATTTTGTGCATCAGATTATGGTTTTTGCAGTCGTTAATGCTTTGTCAGACGGATTTGGCAGTCTAAAGACGCGGGCCCACATTCAAGAACTGCTAAAATTTGGAACCAGCTTTCAGCGTCTGATTTTCCATTGACTTACGTCACGACCCTAACAGCTGCAAAATAGAATTAGAAGGGGAAGCTCGCCCCATCGTCTACTTCATCCTTGCCCAAGCAAGCCGAGCCGGTCAAGAACTTGCCCATTAAATATACACAAATAACTATTTCAAAGTTGATCAAGACTCAAGTAGGTACCTATAGTTTTTGTGGCAATTTTCATTACTATTGATTAATCTCAGTCAGACTACCCATGGATAGATAGAAAGCTGAGTATGGTTTTTCACTATGCTTCTATATGACGAGTCATAGGCCTTCGAGCAGCCTAAAAACTCCGACGGTCTGCAGTTGGCTCATACGAAAAAGAAAGGAAACATTATGAAAAACCATACACCTATCTATCCATGGGGAGTATTTTTATGGGGAGTTTTTTCAGTGGCTGGGACCAACATCTTTACGTGACTTTCGAAGCCCGGAAACGCTCAGATCAAAATGACACTTAACAGTGACATATACAAGTAGTGACTGGGCGGATGCTTAAATAATAAATAAATAATAATAATAAATAAATAATGCGGGACGTTATCACACAGTATCATGTAGCCGCAAACTAAGCAGAGCTTGTATTATGGGAACCACATGATTGATATACTACACATTTTTTTTTGTAAATACATACATATCATACATAAAAACCACCCAGACTCGAGACAAATATCTACAGAACATGCAAACATTTGTCCCGCAGCGGGAATCGAACGCGCAACCTTCTGCGTCTCAGGCGTACCTTCGCCCACTGTGCCACAGAGGTCGTCATCCAAGATGATCGGAAAGAACACCGAATTTTGCCGTGCCACAAGCACATCAAATTTTATGCTAAGTTAAAATAAACAAAACAAAAGGTTTGTTTATCGCACATCCACGATTAACGTTAACTTTTCAACTTTAGAACAACAAGTAAGTAATTTACGGTTTTCCCCATACAAATTGTTTAGCAGAATGTTGGTATACTGTATAAAGTTAGCTCGATAAATGAGAGTACGTGCGGTGACGCCTCTCGAAGTTATCTCTGCTATCGATTGGGACACACGGATGTTGCAATTATGCAACAATGTGATAGTATTTTGGGCTTACTTCGGTCACTAATATTAATACTTCACACTAATACTAGTACTTCGGTGATCATCAGAACATGTACAGTCAAACCAGTCATCTTTGCCCACATTTTACGATCTTTCAAGAATTCTAATTAAAAAAAAACTCAAATTCTAATTATATTAAAAATAGGTAATTGCTTGGCCAAATTCGAAAACTAAAAAAAAAAACACTCATAGCATGCAGCCGCTTCGTCAAAAAGTCGAAAGTCAAAATTACTTTATTCATTAAGAACATTGAACATTGAATCGTCATATTTTTAAATATACTTGTGATATGTGAACCACACATGACTGTTAGAGGTACTATACCTACTATACCTACATTTTTTGTTAATGAATACAAAGAAAACTCCAAAACAATAAACATAGTACCTAGGTAAGCAATTCAGTAACAAAGTTCTTAATTGTATTTACTGCCTTAAACACAATTACTATTTTCCCGCTAATCGTTCCTTGGAACAGTTTTTAATTAATAAATAACGAGTATGTGAGACAAATACACCTAATTCTTGTAATTTGATTAATTCTTGTTACTTAATTGGATTAATTTATCCTGTTTATTAACTGTTATTTTCAAACACTTCATAATTAATTAAATTGATTCTTAGCGTTAAATGTTAGTCACATTTTAGGGCTTTGTGTCATGCATAAAATTATTTACAAAACGTATTCCAACAAATGAGGTCTGTCAGTTAGTTTATTCTATTTATGAAGTAAACCGTAAAAAAAGTTTTTATTAAAAGAAAAAATAAGGTTCTATAGCATACAAACTATAAAAAAAGAATTGGTTATTGGTTATTCAGGCCTGTGTATCTCAACCGTTATTTGTGACGATTTCACAAATTATCGGAGCAAGCAGAATTATAAGCTGACTTCTGTGACTCGGGCGAAATGTTGTGTTGTGTTCTAATTGGTGAGTGTACAGTGCTAATGAGCTCTCTTATAGCCCGTTTGCACCTCGTTTTGGGGTGGCTTGGAGAGTTTGGTGGATTAGGTTTGTCTTGTAAAATATTTGAGGGAGGTTTAGACGAAATGAGGGATAAGTTTACAGTTTTGTGAGGTGTGGTAATAATAATAATTGGTAAGTTGGTCGATTATTTTATAGCTCTGAAAAACAAAACGAGAGGTATAATATTTATAAAACTTTTTTATGATGAATGTTGTATACAAAAAGCGTATATTGTTCAAAATATATAATATAATCGCGGACTTAATGATCGACATTATTTTATAAGCGGCCTTGCTCTTTTATCTTTAGCTAGGGCATCATACATATTATTTATTACGTTCATACATTACGATTGAAAGCAGTAGGTTAGCATGGTATAAGTAGGTATGCATGAGGGATGAAAATCATCTTACAAGAAGAATGTAACATGATTCCCTCAAGCAAAGTATGAATATAGAAAAATGTGCTGGCAGAGGTCGGCCGAAAAAAATATGGATGGTTGTGAGAAAGATGATGAGAAAGATGATGAGTAAGAAAAGAGTGAGTCTTGAGATGACGGCTGGTACAAGAATATGGAAGAGAAACACATGTTGGGCCGACCCCACCCGGAGTGGTATAGGGGCATTTAGATGATGATGATGATTATGATGACAAAATATGTCTTTGAAACTTTTAGCTAACTCAATACAAACTGCCATAAACGACTTCATCATCATCATCAGCCTATAACAGTCCACTGCTGGACATAGGCCTCCCCCAGCGCCATTGCGCCCTGTCCTGAGCTCGACGCATCCAGCTTCTACCAGCGGCCTTTCACAAATCGGCACTCCACCTGGCACTCCACCTACACTACGTTTGCCAAGCCGCGGTCTCCACTCAAGAACTCGTTTACCCCAACGGTTATCGGTTCTTCGGCAGATATGGCCAGCCCACTGCCACTTCAGCTTGCTAATTCTCTGAACTATGTCAACCCCTTTAGTTTTATGTCGGATAAACTCGTTTCGGATTCTATCCTTTAGAGAAACTCCGAGCATAGCTCGTTACATAGCTCGCTGAGCGACTTTAAACTGGTGGACTAGGCGTACTGTGAGTGTCCACGTTTCGGCTCCGTATGTCATGACGGGTAGGACGCACTGATTGAAAACTTGCGTTTTCAAACATTGCGGTATGGGTGACGAGAAAACTCGACGTAGTTTTCCAAATGCTGCCCAACCCAGCTGAATCCACCTCATATCTATTCTGTAATATCCTAAGTTCCGAGTGATGTCGTCAAGCATTCGACAAGGAATTCGCAAAGGCAACTCATCATGTATGGACGGCACTTATTATAATTAATATTATTAATTGTGATCTCAGATAGACCCAACTAATCATAGATCATCATCATCAGCCTATAGCAGTCCACTGCTGGACATAGGCCTCCCCTAATGAGCGCCATTGCGCCCTGTCCTGAGCTCGACTCGAATCATAGATGTTATCTGAAATCGAAGGCAATCTGTGCATAAAAAGATTGAATTATAATACGTGGCGTGAGTTAATATCCGGTGTGATAGATAGATCATGATGTTTTTGACTACCTGTTACTGCATCATCATCATCATCATCATCATCATCTTCCCGTCCTTATTCCATGTTATGTGTGGTCGGCATAACATGACTTTGTTTTCCATTTCCCTCTGTCATTCGTCATCTGAACACACCTCCTTTCTTACTCACGTCATTTTTCACAAAGATTTTTCACACAATTGGATGGATTGTGTGAAAAATCTTTGTGAAAAAGAGTCTTTTAGTGCATTCCGTGAATAACCAACTTTTGAGTACCTAATTCGCAAGTATTACCATGGTTTTCTTGTAGATACTGAAATAGTCTAGACTTTGAATGTGATTGTTGGGGGTGATTTGGGGGTAATGCTGTTTGCTGAGTGTTTGCCATTCTGATATCAGGCTAGCGAATCACTTATTACCCGACTGAAGTCCTCTTCAGTCAAGTTATGTTTTTAGGGTGAATCTATGTTTGTAATATTATTTGTCGGTTGCTGTAGCCCAAACGGCTGAACGGATTTTGACTAAATGCGGTGTCGTTAGATTAGTCTAGATCACAAGGGTGACATAGGCTATATCAAATTACAAAAAATCCAATATGGCAACTGTGAGAAGCCATTTTCAATTTAAAGACTACTAAACTGAATAAGTACTAAAAACTTTGTGTATATGCAGTCGGTTTTTTTTTTAATTAAATACTTATTTTCTTGTATAACTTAGGGGTCTTCAAGCGAAGAGTAAATAGGTACATTCTAGGCAAGCGTGCAACATCTTTGACCGCATCATCACTCACCAACAGGTGAGATGGCGGTCAAACGTAAGCCTATAAACTGTAAAAAAAAAAAAAACTGTATCGATGCTAGTACATTGCTTAAAATTTGACCTACACTTAGCACACTGGTAGTACATTGCTCTCATGTATAAAAAGTGACCAATTGATAACATACACCCGCCATCCTGATGCACAGCTTTGTTTTCTTTTAGTGTTCAGCCTTGTGGCTTCAGTGCTATGTGGGTCAGGCTCGTGCCCACCCACGCTGCCGGTAGACCAGTGCAACGCCGCTTGTGGTCCCAATACCCCCTGTGAGGGGAAACAGCTGTGCTGCCCTACAGCTTGTGGTGGAGCTATGTGCGTGGACCCTATGACACAGAGGCATTTCGTCACTTTAGGTGAGATTCATAGTATACCGTATGTTAGAGTCCTTTTGGTTGCCTCAAAACTCGGCAACGAAACAACATAAAGGTTTGTTCGTGGCAAGGTAAGATCGCTCTCTTTGCCTGAAACACAGGATTAGGTACTTATTTCAGGCTCATGTTTTATCATTGTACCTTTGTTGTCCTAAGATTTTTGTACCCATGTAATATTTTTAGAGTCAAGAAATGTTGTATAAATTATTTTTCATCCCCCATCTTGGAAAGAGTACTCAATACTCAATACTCAATCATTTATTGCATTCTATAATGTAAATATACAGATGTTAACAGCTTTTCAAGATCATTATAGACCCTGTTGTGTTGGGTGTAACAATAATAAATAGGAGAGAACGTCATTGTTAAAGTCACATCCACCACCACACTACACCAGCCTATATCAGTCCACAGCTGGAAATAGGCCTCCCCTAATAAAGGGGGATATACCCATAATCCCCACGCTGGGCATGCGGGTTGGGGATCGCAAGGCACCGCTTCTCGCACCACCGACGCTGCTGCCCGTCGGTGGCCAGGGGATTTAGCTTTGCCGATGTAGGCTGTGCTATGCCGCAATCAGCCGGCTGCCAGAGCCCCGTTCGTTATTTAGCAGGATGCACCACGTGCAGGTGAGGTTGGCTTGGGTTCCGAAGATGGGTTGGAACCCCGTACACCCCAAGTCACATGATAGTATAAAATTTAAAAGTTCAAGTCAATATTTACATAGTCAACATCTATGTATATCACAATTAGTTAGTCAAACAGGTAGGTATTATCGGCAACTTACTTTGGTCATGTTAATAATATTATTATCACTTTATAAGTAGATGCTTAGTAAGATTATATCATTCGTTATTTTGTTGATTAAACTTGTCATTAAAATATTCGTTAAATGTGTAATAGCTTTTTGAGTAGTAATGTGATAAAGTATTTTTGCTCTTCGCTATCTGAGTGTAAAAACCGGCTTTTGCATTTTCTAGCTACAGGATAAAGTAAATTTAATTTAGAACATCGTGTGCACTAAGTTTGTGAATTCAAAACATCATTAGACCTATTTACTTCTACCTACATGGTGCCGAATTTATCATACAAACTTTTCTAATTTGTTAAAAACTCAGACTCAGAACCTTTGTGATTGTGAATGTATTTTTTTTGCATTTAGACATTTCCTCGCTGAGGTGGGACGAAAAGTAACGTGTTGCACTCGAGTGCAAAGATTTTTCACCTCGTGCTCTTTTGATTCTCTCGATAACGCTCAGGATTCTCATTTTAGAATCTTTCGCTTGCTCGGTCATCAAAATTGAGCACGCGGTAAAAAAGGAACTTTGCACTCTTGTATAACAAATAACTATTATTTATTTTTAAAATTGTTAGAAAATATCCATTTTAGAAAATCTTTTGAATTGGATTACACAATGGCGCTCTTTGAGGGAGGCCTATGTCCAGCAGTGGCTGATGATGATGATGAATTCTTTTGACTTCACAAATACAGACCATGTTCAACAACGTAGATAGTTATGTAAAACTTCTTACAAAGAATTTTTACTTAAAAATTATATTTCTTTATTTTTATTGTTGTAGGTATATGTTGTAATTTATTGTAATTTTCATACATCATAATTATCTTTTAAATTCTAATTGGTTATTGACATATATTTTAGTCTGCGATCCCCAACCCGCATGCCCAGCGTGGGGATTATGGGCATATCCCCCTTTATAAGGGGAGGCCTATGTCCAGCAGTGGACTGATATAGGCTGGTATGGTATGGTATGGTATATTTAGTTTGCATGCCAAAATTGGTAGAAACAGTATGGTAGGGAAGAAATTATATAAGAAACTTGTAACCCTATTTGAAGCAAATAAATAATTTGATTGATTGAATGATTGACTTTTTTATTTGAAAATAAAAATATCTTTATATCCTAATTTTCATTTCCAGTAAAAGCAGGGAACTGCCCCGAGTTTCCTCGTGGTGCCTGGATCTGTACGCACACCTGCACCGGCGACTCCGACTGTCCTCGCAAGCTGAAGTGCTGCCCCAACCGCTGCGGCGCGCTCGCCTGCCAGAAACCAGAACTGGATGACGCAGCACCAACACCAGATGCTGGCTTGCACTGATCTCAAAAAAAAATCTACTCTAATTTTTATTATGAGCGATACGACTCTTGACTACAATTGTTTTGTAAAGTTTGCTTCATGATTACCTATTAATTTTTTTTTTTTTTGTATGCACATATTTTTATGTTACTACCTAGTTCTATTCTTTGTTTTATATAATTTTGTTTTTAAATGGTTGTAATGTGTTTGTGCATTCAAATAAATAACAATAAAAATAAAAAAATATTTTTTTTTACTTTTTGATCAAAATGGGAATTGGTAGTAGTTATGGTATGAGAAAAAATATTCTCTCATCGCATCCATTATCAATAAATCTATTTAAAAAAAAAAACATTTTCATGTTAATTTTGATTGCAACGCAAAACAGCCGTTCTGAGTGATACCACACGGGCGTTGTCACTACATCCTTAGGCCTTAAGGCCTTAAGTACTAAATTGGTTGGTTATGATTGTATTGAATATTGAAATCCAAATCCATCATAAAAAAATGTAAACTTATTTTTTTTATGTCCAGATTATCGCGAAAATGACAAAAACCGAGGGTTGGCTAATTGTTTTTATGGTCTTTCGTGACCTCATCTAAAAGTAGTTTCGAAATTATTTGGACGGAGATATATGACATTTTATCTTTTCCTCCATACAAAAAAAACTTCAAAGTGCCATAACTCATATATTTTTTTGGTATCCGATTTTTTTGTAAAATAGTTTATAATTGTACTGGTGTGTAGAATCCAAATCCATCAAAATATTTTCAAAAAAACAATTGTCATAAATTTCATTTTCAGGTAGCCTGAACATTACAAGCCAATTTCAGTCCATCGTGCGGCGGCGCTTGTCGCTGCGCCATGATTTCAACGCACGAGCCCACCACACACACCATACCAGCCTATATCAATCCAATGCTGGAGATAGGTCTCCCCTAATATAGTATGCCCATAATCCCCACGCTGGGAATGCGGGTTGGAGATCGCAGGGCACAAATTCTCACACCCCCGACGCTGCATCCCGTAGGTGGCCTGGGGATTTAGCTGTGCCGGTGTTAGGCTGTGTTATGTCGCAATCAGCCGCCGCCAGAGCTCCATTTGTTAGCAGGGTGCACTACGTGCAGGTGAGGTTGTCTTGGGTTCCGAAGATGGGGGTTGAAACCTTACACACCTTACGTACTGAGTGCCACTGGCACGGAGACTGTGTTCTATGTACGCAATGCCGCCGGTACCACGAAGTTGCAGCTTCTTAGTGTAGGGTGTTTCATGTTAGTTTTGATCTAAAATGGAGTAAAATATAAAATACAGCGCTGTGCTGCGTTGCCGCTCTCCCCTCCCTCCTTCGTCTTTGCAGTCTGGCTCTAATTAGCAAACAAAAAGTAAAATATCCTCAATCCCAACTGGATGTAACTCATTTGGCATGGTGGCCAATATGGTAAGATAACCATATTGTCCACCATGCTTTAGAGTTTTACAACCAGTTGCGACTAACAACACAAGTGTATAAAAATATATAATTCACCAACAAATAAATACTTCTGATTATGCATTACTTTAACTAATCACTGAATAGTTACTAGTTTTGTCTCCACTTTTATCAGGAACTATGAGTAAATATAGTGCCTACTATAACACTCAGACCCGGAAATATCATCTTTACAATCTGTAAAATAAGACTTGAAGTCAACGAGGTTGTAGAAGACCTTAGACGAGTAGTGGAACGATATCTTTTCTTTATTTAAATGAGGGTGTCAACCCAGCAGGTCAATTTCAAAGTGAGCGTTCATTATCACTGGAATTGGACACTTGGAAATTTAATTAAATAGGTTCTTTATGTTACACGGAGTAAGTCTCCTTTTTCAAGGAATTTCCATAATGAGGTAGGAAAATTGAATTTTTTATCACCCGTCAAGCACTTTTTGCTTTGGAATAATGTAAGATAACTAGCGAATCTTAAATTTTCATAGTCATGAAAAATACATTTTTTACAGAACATAGCATGATTTGTTTCGCGGCGGGAATCGAACCCGAGACCTTCTGCGTTTCAGGCGGGCCTTTACCCACTGCCCCACAGAGGTTGAGGACTTACGGTTTACGCAGTGGCAGGTATTCTGTTCTAACTAACTGAAAGTCAAAAACAACCAGTCTATTTAGTTCACTGCTGGACATAACCCTGTCCTATAAGAAGGGGGCAATGCCTAGGCTTCCCCTAATAAAGTATGCCCATAATCCCTACGCTGGGCATGTAGCTTGGGGATCGGAGGGAACAATTTCTCGCAACCCCGATGCTGCTGCCCGTCGGCGATCAGAGCATTTAGCTGTGCCAGTGTTAGACTGCGCTATACCGCAATCAGCCGGCCGCCAAAGCCCTGTTTAATGAACAACAGGGGCCACCAATACCAGGTGGATTTAGTTTGGGTTCCAAAGAACACCTTTCACCCACACTCCTAAATTAAAGTTATTTCGTCTGTCTATATGAAAAGGATAGCTCCTTTAACTTCAACCATAGATTTAATGAAAATCTTACAGAATCACTACTATTGCATCACTAATATCGCCCTCCGGGTAGGTGTAGTGACGATCATTGAAAGGCTGCTGGTAGAAGCTGGATGCGTCGAGCTGAGGACAGGGTGTAATGGCGCTCATTGGGGGAGGCCTAAGTCCAGCAGTAGACTGCGATAGGCTGATATGATGATAGTGACTATTGAATTGATTATTGGTTCGTCTTTCGGTTTTATTAAAGTTTTTTTTAAGATCGAAGCATCGAGATGATTATACCTCCATTGACATAGTCAATGCTATCATAATCCATTGATTGAAGGTATATTTTTAAGAAAAGTAGACATGAGGAAACAAAGATGGTAAGTAAGAATTCAAAATGATTGTTTATTTGAACGAACTGTCAGGGCGAATACAGATGATCCACTTAATATGTTTCCCCTGTTTATGTATTGGAATGTGTTATACGCGTACATTTGTAAATTAGGTGATTTATTTTGTACGGTGGAGCGTTGATGGAATTTCAATCTGACTCTTGCCATTGATGTTAAGTTACAGATGGGTTACCTGCCTTGTTTACCTGCCTGTTTTAGAGTATTTCAAACGCAAAAAACTGAGCAGGTACTTTTTGTATGTTTACGTAAGGCTGGTGGAAGCTCGTTCTCTCTACTGGTAGAAGCTGGATGCGTTGAGTTAATGATAGGGAGTGTTATTTGATTGAAGATCTAAAAGATTTATGATAATAATATTATGCTTAGAGTTAGTTTAAGGCAACACTTGTTAATTTTGGAAATATTTTTGGGAGGGAGTGGGAACACTGTCGTAAAATATCGCGATGGAATTGGACTCAGAAAAGGACTAAGATAGTTTAAGTGAAATTACCAGAGTGAATTATAATTAATATAACTACTGATTAACCAAGTTGGCGTTTAATTTTAACAGGAGCAATGGCACGAGAGGCTTATCTTCAATGGTGAATTGCTAAAGGTTGATGATAATGTTGATGTAGGTAAGTTTATGTGAGCGAAGCCGCGGACGGAATCTAGAATAAATATTTAACACGTTGGCTGCGAGAGACCGATAAAAAGCTCTGCTCATGCCCGCGAAGGACCTGGGCCCTGATTTTGGCCAATGAGAAAGCGTATATTCAAAATATCTAACAACTTTTTGCGTTAGGCTGACGATACGTCAGTTTTAAAGATTCGTGATTGCTCTACAGCTACAGACATAAAGTAGCAAAAACTGGTTTTTCATTGAGTTTTGACACGACTTAAAAGAATCCACACAGAATAGTGGCCTTTTTTACCAGTCATCTCGGATTTCGGATGCTTTCTTTAGTCGTGATTCCTATTGTGCAAGTTCTTGTATGCAGGTATGACATCACATTCAAAAGTCAGAACAAAACTACCTGCATGCGACCAGCAGCTTGTCAAGACACTGTTATACTGGAATCACATCCTCCAAAGTTTAAATGGCACTCATTTGGGGAGGCCGCCCATCCAAGTAGTCCGGGCGTAGTGTTCCTTAAGACGTAATAAGCTCGTGTTTCGGCACTTTTGAGGGGGTGAAGCAGACGCAGCCTAGAGCAGGGCGCAGTTACAGATTACATTATAATACTGTACGCAGGTTCCTCACACTCTACCACAGAATAATCAATAGTCTCTAATCTACAGCATTCATCCATAACTTACTAACTAAAATCCTAAACATTAGATTGTCATCAAAAACAATTCCAAAATTTTATGTTTTTCTGCCTCAAAATTGATTTTCCTAGCAGTCGAAACGTGGGTTTTGGGACTCATTTCACCTTAACTAAATAAATAATGCTGGACGTTACCACACATCATCATGTAACCCCAAACTAAGCAGAGCTTGTGTTATGGGAACCACATGATTGATATACTGCATAGTACTTTTTTTTTCTTGTAAATACATCCAAACCATACATAGAAAACACCCAGACCCGAGACAAATATCTGCAGAACATGCAAACATTTGTCCCGCAGCTGGAATCGAACCCGCCAGCTTCTGCGTCTCAGGCGGGGCTTCGCCCACTGCGCCACAGAGGTCATCAAAAGATGATCAGTCAAGAACACGGTAACCCACGTAGCCCACGCCACGAGCGCATGTCACGCTAATGTTGGCCACATCACAGTGAGGTGCCCAATCTTATAACAAACCTCATTGACATGTCCCTGTGTACAGCTTTGGTAATCCAATTTATTTTTTACATCCTTGAAAAGATTGGTGATGAAATATAATTCTCATATTTGCTCAGAAGTGTAATGTAATTTATTGCTATTTGAATTTCAAAGCGATAAACATTTTTATTATTACTTTTTGAAAATACTCCCTTATGACTTGACGAGGGTTCAGTTTTGTATCATCATCATCATCATCGTCAGCCTATAGCAGTCCACTGCTGGACATAGGCCTCCCCTAATGAGCGCCATTGCACCCTGTCCTGAGCTCAACGCATCCAGATTCTACCAGCAGCCTTTCGCAGAACGTCACTCCACCTGGCCGGAGGGCGTCCTGCACTACGATTGCCGAGCCGCGGTCTCCACTCAAGAACTCGTTTACCCCAACGGTTATCGGGTTTTCGGCAGATATGGCCAGCCCACTGCCACTTCAGCTTGCTAATTCTCTAAGCTATGTCAACAACTTTAGTTCTATGTCGGATAAACTCGTTTCGGATTTTATCCTTTAGAGAAACTCCAAGCATAGCTCGTTCCATAGCTCGCTGAGCGACTTTTAACTGGTGGACTAGCCATACTGTGAGTGTCCATGTTTCGGCTCCGTATGTCATGACGGGTAGGCCACTGATTGAAAACTTTCGTTTTCAAACATTGCGGTATGGGTGACGAGAAAACTCGACGTAGTTTTCCAAATGCTGCCCAACCCAGCTGAATCCTCCTCTTGGCCTCCTTCTCGAAGTTGTTTTTACCCAACTGTAATATCTGCCCGAGGTATGTATACTCCGAAACAACTTCAAGAAGGTGTCCATTAACGACGACAGGACTCGGATCAATTCGGTCATTGACCATGACTTTGGTCTTGTCCAAATTCATGCCGAGACCTATCTTTCGCGAGGCTGATGCGAGGCCGTCCAGCATCTGTTGCAGCTCCTCCAGTTTTGTATAGATACGAACTATTTATAATATACAGAAAAGAAAAAAAATCCAACCTCTTTGTATACAGGTTGTCCGGTATGTAATGGATAACCCTGCAGTTGCCTGTAGGCTCCACTCTGCAGGTACCAGCAAGGTTATCCATTACTTACCACCATCCACGTACAATTAGGACCTACCTACCTCTATTTGCATTAAGTTTTTTGGTAAATAAACTATTTGTGCTTTTATTTCAATTTTTCATAAAAAATAGTCTATTTAGCGAAAAATATTTCGTAACTTGCAACACTACTCATGCTTTTTATAAAGGAAAAAAAACTGTAATTTTGTGTGTGTGTGTGTGTATGTTTGTAATGAATAAACTAAAAACGTACTGTGCTGATTTCAAAAATTCTTTTACCATTGGTAAGCTACATTCACCCTGAGTAACATAGGTTATATTTATTGCTAGAAAAGATTAGGGATCCTTACTAAAACTTAAGTAACGTAACCCAAGGCCAAGGTGTAAAAAGGTGCCCTAACTCGTGCGAAGTCGAGACGGGCCGCTAGTGTTTACATCTAGTGCTACTCTACAACCTAAAACTAAACTATTTTCTTGTTATAAATTATTTGGTTGTAATCTGATTTTTAAACTAAGTTAATAAACATATAGAAACAAAAATCATCAGACTAATAATTAGCCCTTAATCAAAATTCAAAACGTGTAATTAGCTCATAAAAACCTAATTACCATATTTATAAACAACTAACTGATTATGTTAAACTAAAAAACTGAAATAAATACAACTTATTTATTTACATAAAAATATACACGAGTAACGAGCTATGGAGATCGGAAGCGTCAGTGCGAGCGGAGTCGGCGGCGCGAACAAGACGTATTGCGGCCATATTTCATGTTGCCACAATTACCTCCAGGGTTGCTCTATATTCTCAGGGTTCTGCAACGATTACCTTAATGTAGAAACCATTCTCAAAGAAAATAAACATACAAAAGTATTCAGAACGTCTAATCTAGAGAGAGGTATTTTTGGAACAGGTAATTATTTTAAATACCCTTGTCCCTTTGCTGGGCAAAGGGTTTCCCCAAACACCAACCATCTCTTTCCTTCGAGATATCCCACTACACTCTCTCGAAGGCTTAATGTCGAGAGAGTTAACAAATATTGGGCAAAATATGTATTTTTGTCACGAAAATTAAAAAGGCTTTGACTGCTTTGGTTTCATGATAACTAAAACATTGCGTGACTTGGATTGCTTGTTTGTTTTAGCCATGTAAGTTATGCGGAAGTTTGAAAAAAGGAGTGGTCTGAGTATATGTTATAAAGTCAGCGTTAGAACGAGACGAGTATATATATAGTTTTGTATGGAGATGTCAGTCTTACAAACTTCCCGCAAGGGGCGCTGTTCCATCTTCATCAGCCTATAGCAGTCTACTGTAGGGCAGGCGGAGGCTGAAGATATGGCACAAAAGCGCTCATTAAGGGAGTCTAATAAGCGCCATTTTCTTGCTTCAACCAGCAACCTTTTGCAGATCTTCACTCTAACTGGCTGGAGAGCGTCCTACACTACAATTTTGTCGAACAGCGGTCTCCACTCAAGAACTCATTTACCCACATGGTTGTCCGTTGTTCGACATATATGGCAAGCACACTTCGGCTAGCTAATTCTAATTCTCTGGCGCTGCTCCATTAAAATACAAAAATATGCTTAAGTATTTTATACATAGGCCTTTGAGCAGTGCTTTGCATAATTAAATTAAGATTTCGTTGACGGGATTTTCTGCCGCAGTGTTGGAGGCTAATGACTACTAGCTTAATAAAAAAATCAATCTTATGACAACATTGAACCGCTCCTGGCGCCGATTTCTTCGATGTTCTTCGCAGATCATCATAAGTAATAAGCAACTCTCCATCCAAGGGTTGTCTGAAAGAGATTGCTTCTAAGCGATAAGACTATCCACTGCACCTTCTATTTTGTAAGACTCTGTTTGTAGTTTTTTTTCATTCATTCATTCTTTAGAAAGAAAGAATGTATTTATTTGACACACAAAAAGGAAGGTTCACAAACAAAATAATGATAGTGTAAGCTAACAAAACAGTTAAGACACAATAAAAAACACACAACACACATACCTACAATCATTTTTGCCCCTCCCTGTTGCGGCCAAACTGGCTTAGTCTCAGCGAAATGCTGCCACTTAACATGGGATGTAAGGTGGCAGCGCTGGTTTTCAGATTAGATCACTTCAAATAAATACACTATTTTAAACATAATACATACAAACAAATAATACATAAACACAAGAAGACAATATCGGTAGGTTGATAAAACAAATAATCGAACTAGAATAAATTATAGTAAAAACTAATAAAATACACACATTTTGTACATAAATACTAAATAAAAAAAAAATATTATATATACTTCTTTCACTCATTCATACACTCCTTCAGGTCACTACTTGGATGGCATTTAGATCTCTGATCGCTTCGTTATTTTGGGAGGCACGATCAGATGTTGGTCCCTGCTTTCCAGTCACCAAGCCATGTGGGAAGCCTTCGAGTGGCCTAAAACTCCGACAGCAGGCCACGGACACGAAGTCAACGGGCGCGGGGCGGCGGCGCGATTTAATGCATAGATTTATATGGAAGTGATTTTAGGGGAAGCGGCGCGGGGAGCATTAAAACCACACTTCTCCGCTCTAGCGCCGCGCAATCTGCCCACTGGCTTCGAGACCAGGTTTACGTTGCCGAGCCGCTCCCCGCGTCGCAACCGCCGCCGCCCCGCTGACTTCGAGACCGCGGGCTCAGAGTTGGCCTCTAAATCATACGAAGAAGGAGATGATGCCAACATTTTATTTACATGGTATTTAGAAAATAATGTATTTACGTATTTACGTAGTTACATCATCTGCCATGTGGTTCCCATAATACATACTCTGCTTAGTTTGGTGCTACAAAATAATGTATTTACGTAGCATATATCTGTCTTGTGGTTACCATTATATAAGCTCTGCTTAGTTTGGGACTACATGATGCTGTGTGACAGTATCTAGCGTTATTTATTTATTTACCCCCTTACTTATAAACGCTACTTAAATTTAACCGTTGCTTAAAGTATCCCTGTCACTGTTTGTCAATATCCATCTCTTACGATGGCAATAGTTTAAGCATCGTTTATCTTTTGACAGATTTTTATAAGGCCCTTAGATTTTTAAATGTTTTCGAGATATACAGAACCTTTTGGCTAATCTCTCTCTTCCTTAACATTTCTGTAAGTGAGCAGTGTACTTTGATAGCCCAAATCGCTTCGCGGGAAGTACTTCAACCTCATGAACCTTCAAACGGCCTCGCCGAATCAGCCAATGAGGGTAGGTGCTTACGCGCTCTCTTCCTCCATAAAGAAGTAATATTTTTTGCGTTTCAGAGACTATGCCGCGTAAATGAGCTTGAGATTGAAGCGACATAATAAAAACGACAAACGTTCAGAATATGTCATATCTACAGCCTGTTAAATTCGAGGGTTTTTGTAAAAATAAAACTTGAACGTAAACTGACTTCAAAAAATGAGGAGGTTCTCAATTCGTCTGAATTTTTTTTATGTATGCTCCCCGATCACTCGAAGACGGCTGGACCCATTCCCATCAGATCAAGATTTGATGATGTGATCCTGAAGAAATCTAGACTCTCTCTGTACTCTTCAAATATTATCACGCAGACCTATAGCGATTTGCGTATTTTATAAAGTAACTGCATTTGCTCTCCAAAACCAACATTTGGTGAAGCGGAACTGATGATGGCCACAGATGGCAACCGGAACTAACTCTATTTCTCAGTTTTTAGTGTTGGTAAGTAGGTAAATAAGTATTCAGATAACTATCACAGTATTTGAAGTCGGTTTTATGTTTTTTGTAAAAATATTTGCTTGTAACTTTTTTTGTCATAGGTTTGTCAGACAGAAAGCGTACTGCGTACTGCTAAAGCGCTCTGTTGAACAGCTTAATTTCCTCACCGCACAACACAAAGAGCGCGTCAGTACATCAAAAAAATTCAAAATTTATTTATTCAGTAGGAACTGTAAAGTACACTTTGAAACGTCATTTTTTTTTTAATTACACCAATTCGTAACGCAACCAAACAGAGAAAAATTATCAAGAAACTCTGTTAGGCTTATATGTTTTTAAAGTCCATATTAGTACACTCTTAATTCTTAACTATTACATTGTTTTTGAGGGAGTTGGAGACAGAGTTTCATGCCAAGTTTTTTTGTCACCTGAATAACCCCCCATCTGTCAAAATTTGTCGTTCTGTTAGCTACCACCGTCGAAATTCCCGCGCGCGAGGTCGCGCAAAGTCAAGGTCATTATTTTCAGTTTTTTTCTCTAATACTATTATTATTATTATTTTTGTTGTAATTTTACATGTTTTTAATGTAATCTAGTACTTAAATCTAGCTTCCTACGCGCAGAATTTTTATAATTTTTTTTTAAAACGAAAAAAAAACCCGCTTTTTTTGCAAAAAGACGATGATAATTCCAAAATGAAACCACTTTTGAGAAAACTAACATTTTTATTTTATTATACTATTCATTAGCTTTAAATTAAAGCCAAAAAACCAACACAAATTACCTTTATTTATTTATAGTTCACAATTATCTAAAAAACAACGTGATTTTCACAGTATGGCAATGACCGGAGGATAATCATAAATTTTATAATAAGCCTTATTACAGAGGTTACGATTAATAACGTTTCTGAATTTATTTACAGGTACTTAATGCTATAACGTCGTGATGGTGCTTCTTTTTCTCTTGTTCTGGTGGCTCTCCAATACTGGAGGTTAGCCGTTAGCTCTGGCAATTTCTTTCTATCTTGAACCAAGCAAAGATGTTCAAAGATGGTAATTTTCATCCACACTCAGATCTTACGCACGTCTTCCACCGTGTCGTTTACCCCTAACTTTGCCCATCATAATGAGTTGGAGCAGTTGATATCTTTCACATTCTATTTGACGAAGCCTTACACGTTATTACATAATATTGTGTTCAATTGTCGATTACAAATACGTAGGGCGATTACAACCAGATGTATAGTAAGCGTATCGAAAAACTTTGACCAATCACAAAGCGTTATTTTTCGAATCTTCTCTTTCTCATTGGCCAAATTTTTGACCAGGCGGAGTGCTGCTTAACATGCATCGAAAAACCACAGCGAGAGAATTAACAAATCTTTCCATTAGCAGTACACTTAGAAATAGTCCCTGTATTTAGTTCTCTAACACACGTTACGACGCTACGAGATGCTACGACGTAACGCCGTAGCAACGTAACTACATTACAACGAAATTGCTGAACTACCTGGGTAGGTGGTAGGTTAGCTACGTAGTGTGGAACTCGGCGTTAATTAGTTCCAGAGCCGGGAGGCTGCAGCGGATGTGGGTCGCACTTGAGATCCGATTAGTTGTGCAAAAATAATGTGCTATGCGCCAGATAGAGCTATACAACTCGCACGGTATTGATGCCCGCCGCGAGACATGCTGGTACTTATTCTGAAAATATTTGTGTCGTGTTCAAATGTATGTTTATATAAAAAAAACAATGTGTTTCCCAATATACAAGCTCTGCTTATTTTGGGGCCATAGTATGATGCTGTGTAATGGCTTATGTTATTAGAATAATTTTATTTGTACTTTTTTGAATTTACATAATTTCAATTCAAAGATAAACTATAATCCTCTAAAATAACAATCCCCCGTTAAAAAGTTATTATTATTTTATGTTTAGTTTTAATTTGATGGTTTATAATATTTTATCGTATCATGAGATAATTCTTGATATAAAGAAGGGACTTTTGGAACAGTGGACTATGGGTAGTACAATTATATTAGTTAACTTAGAAACGAAGTATAGCTAAGAAATATATTACGAGTAGTATGTGTAGGTATTATGCTAAGATTATTATGATCTGCTTAGTTTGGGGCTACATGATGCTATGTGATAGTCCAGCATTATTTATTTATTTTATTTATTTTTATTTAAGATATTCTTGGTATCAATAACTTACACAATACCTTCATTAACCAACATAATAAAAATATTCTTCATAGTTTTTCATTAGTACGTTTTCATCACTCTAAAATTCAGATTTTTATGAAATGTTGTGAAGTTTTCTTGGTATCAATAACTTACATAATACCTTCATCAACCAACATAATAAAAATATATTTCATAGTTTCTCATTAGTACGTTTTCATCACTCTAAAATTCAGATTTTTATGAAAAGTTGTGAAGCTTTGTCTGCTACCTATAGTTGTATAGCTACTTCTGCCAATATACGATTAGGTTCTATAGAGCACTCATGAGCCATGGAACACGGATTAATTGGAATCAGAAGTGGACGCGAAGACTTCATTGATATTGGATATGAGGAGTCAGAATAAGGAAGTTGAAGTTCCGAGTACAAGGTGCCACGATTTACAATCTAAAGATTGTCGCTTTTGCAACTTTAATTTTCACATTTTTAAACAATCTCTTCTTACATAACTAGCCAAATAAAAAAAATGTTGACTGAAAAAAAATATGACCGGAGAAAACAATGTTTCAAGATTTCAAAACTGTACGGTTTAACAGTTTGCTGCATGCATATATTTGTTTTATATTATTTTTTTTTTGAAATGAGATAGGTAGATATGATATTATTATGTTTTACTATGTAACTAGAAAAATGATTAAAATGACGTAGATAAAAAAAATAGCTTTATTTTCCGAATCATGATCCTAGTTCTAGGCTAGGCTCCCAGTTTTCGGTAGTAGTTTTTACACCCTGTATATATGTACCGGTCACCATGCATAAAACTAACGTGTAGCTACTGGCTACATAGCTGTTATATAATCATTTAAAAACTCAGAGTTTTTCATGTCCAGTATCAAAATATCAGAGAGTAAATGGAAATGTTAAGTTTTTTTTTATGATACTTAAAGATGGAACAAGCACATGACCCACCTTATGTTGAGTGGTAACCATTACCTATCACAAAGCATTTTTTTTGAAGATTTGCCTGCCACTTGTTAATCGTTCAAAAAGTGAACGGACAAGTCTGCTAAGAACCAAGCAAGCAAGCTACGCCTGGATTAATTTTCTGAGAATAAGCAGTTTTTTATTGAAAAACTTATGAAAGTTTGTCTAAGAAAAACTAAGCGTCTTAAGTTAGTTACTTATTAGTACACACAGCAATGTAGGTAAAAATAAGTAATAACCATCTAAATATTGGTCGGCTTAACTTAGATAACAACCAAGCAATATTCGCCGCTAGCGTTTCATAATGCTAAAACGGTCGGCATAGAAATTGCGGGTAGATATGAATTGGCGCGTCGCGTCGGCCGCGCCGCTATTGTGACGTCACACCGTCAACAATATGCCATTGTCAGATTGTTGTTCGCATTGTTGGTAGAACCTACTAGACATATGGTTACACGATTCGCTTTTTGAACGTTTGTTACCAAGCTTATATTTCAGAAGATGACGATGAAGCGCTCGTGGCGTGGTAAACCTCGGTGTTCTTAGCAGATCACCTTAGTTAAGCAACACTCCGCCCGGTCATTACTTGGATGGGTGACCATTTAGTGACATTTAGATTTTAGCGCTTCCCTGCTTCGGGAGGCACGTTAAGATGTTGGTCCCGGCTTTTCAGTCGGTAAGCCATGTCGGAGACCTTCGGGCGGCCTAAAAACTCAGACAACAGAGTCATCTTTTTCTTCTTCTTCGTATGAGCGGTCAGTAGCTCATACGAAGAAGAAAAAGATGACGGATTAAATTAACGCCTTGACTGCTGAAAACACAACTGTTCTCCGGGAGCGTGTTGCTCTGCCTGCAACTGCCTGCAGCAGTTTGACTGCGTGTTGGTCAAGTCAACGTGCAAAAAGTGATATTAAATGTAAGAAAGGTTTCGTAGAGAAAGCTTTGCGAATCACAATCACCATTTTGAACTTATACATATTATTTAGTTTCAACCGCTATCGAGGTTTGAAACATACAATAAAGAAAGAAATAAATAAATAATGCTGGACTATCACACAGCATCATGTAGCCCCAAACTAAGCAGAGCTTGTATTATGGGAACCGCATGACTGATAATTTTTTTTTTGTAAATACATACATATTATACATTGAAAACACCCAGTATAATGTAAGTTAAACAAAAAAAAAAACAAGCTGAAGGTGCTTTCAACACTCCGGGACATAAAATCCTAGTTTACTACATTACCCATTATCCCTAACCCACATGCGCTGGTGTTTATGGGCACAAGTATGGTGATTATGGGCAAATCCCTCTTCTTATTAAAGGCAGCCTCTGTTCAACCGTGGACTGATACATGCTGGTGGTGTTGTTGTACTACTACTATGCTATGTAGATGCCAATTACTTTTGTAGTCCCACATACCGATAAATCAGAATGACATAGTGTGTCAGGGCACCATAATAGTTTTGAGTGCAAGTTAGCGGTTTCGCCCACCGCTAAATTTCGCATGCCCACACATCTAGGATGCGTAACCGCAGACGCTTTTAATGAGAAATAAGATATTTTCTGCAATGCCAGTGGATTTTTGAAATGTTGGTTTTTGTATAGTGAAAAGAGTTTTTAAACGCGAAAAAATGACATTTTTACTTTTAGTGAAACATATTTTAAGATACGAGTGGCAAGAATTTTGAATTAATGGAGTGATTTTAACAAATATTTTTTTTACATCGATGTTGTTTATTGATTATTGTCTTATCAACTAGAACGGCTGTAATAACTGTTTACTGGCTGTAATAATTGTTATTTTGGTTTTTTACATACTTATATTATACTAGCTGACCCGCTCGCAACTTCGTTTGCGTTTATACTCTTTTTTTACGTATTTCCTTTCATGTGAAATGTTTCCCAAGCCCGGTAATTTGACTCGGAACCCTAAATATGAATGGAATAAAAAGTACCTACATATAACTACATTATCTACCCCGTAATGTAGTGTTATGAAGGTACCTGTTTCCGTTCCGTTCCGTCGCCAAGTTAACAGCCGGTATAGGTATGATGGATTTTTATTTGCCTAACTCTTGATTATGATTGGTTACCCATGCAAAATTTCATCACATAAATCACCCTCTTTAAGTTTCACTATCGCTACAAAAAGCAGCAAGTTCTCCAAGGTCCCACCCATGGTTCAGCGCTTTAGTTGTTTATTTATTTTCGTTATAGTCTCTGTGTAAAATCTCAAGTCTTTATGTAAAAAAATAACTTGCTATCCCCGTGGTCTTCAAATAACCAAGAACAAATGAATGAAATTGAAATTTCGAATTCTAATCCGATTTAAATATTATTTTTTATTGGACATTCCAATTTTAATGAGTATCTCATTGCACCAAGCTTTTAAGGCTCCCCCACACAGGTGTGTTATTATCGGCGATAATATCGCATGCGTTTTTGCATTTTTGTGGCGATCACAATAGGTCTTAATGGCCGCAGTGATATCAAAGCCACGCAATCAATCAATAATGCGTTATTGCGATAATGCATCCCAATTTCTTGCACATAATTGAGTTATTGCAGCAGTATGTAACTTTGTAGCCGTCCTAATACATAATGTGCTGAAATTCTACAGATCTCACACTACGCGCAACTATCAAAGGCAATGAAAATATAATTTAGAAATAAAGCACACGATAAAATTTGACGATAATGTACTGACGAAAAAGTGAACGGAGCGCAGAGTGGCTTTGCGCGTACAGGCCCTTCTACTGCCTACAGTTTTTGTCCATCTGCCTCCTAAGATGGCTCAAGCTGTAGCTTAATTCAATCAATGCTTAGTTTGGGGCTACATGATGCTGTGTGATTACGTCCCGCATTATTTATTTATTATTATTATTTATTATTAATCTCGAGATATAATTTTTTCCGTTTTTTGAATAGCGAGCTCAAACAAAGTAATTGGGAAATTCTCGATCCAGAAAATTGTTGAAATTTGACAAATTTTGGAAAATCTCAAAAAGTTACCACCCGATTTTGGAAATCCAAGCCTTGCACTTCGAAGCCCTCCGGCAGACGCAAATATTGACATAATTGTGATCGATCACATTCACCTACACATCTTTTTTTAATGCATGTGACGAATTTTCTTTCAATGTATGGAGTTTCAAAAATGTGACGAATTGACTTTGTGGCAAATGTACAACAACCCCTCTCATATCTGTGAAACTACAGGCAAATGTCAGAATTTCATGAATCGGGGCATCGGGCACTATACTCGATCAGAAAAACTTAAAAAAAATTCAATATTTTTCAATGTACCTCTCCCCACGCACCTGTGTGTAGGAGCCTTTATGTGAGAACAACGTTTTTTGAATAAATTTGAAATGAGTTTTCAAACACGACATTGTCAAAATAAAATGGCATAATATGTGTCACAGGAGTATTGATATCAACTTCAATGCCAATTACCCCCAAAATAACTTTCTACTCCTTTTTAACCCCGTTAGGCGATGAGTTTCAATAAAATACGAAACACGTCTTCCATCGATTCTGTTAAAGAATGTTTATGCAAAATTTGAAGTAGATTGGACCAAGGAATCATTTTGTTCCATACTAACTTTGCCACCGTTTTTCATCCCCTTGGGGGGTGGAATTCCGGAAAATCGTTTCTTATCGGATGCCTATGTCATACAAAGAACACACCCTCCAAGTTTCAGGTTTCTACGATCAGCGGTTTAGGCTGTACGTTGATCCATCAGTCATCCAGGACAAAGGATTTTATATGTATAGATTTCCCTCCATCAAGGTATTTTTTTCAAAAACCTGGTATATAGTCTTTTATTATTTAATATTCAAAGTGTTCTGACGAAGTTTCAAGAAAATCACACCACGCGTTAAGATTTTCCCATACAAACTTTACCACCCCATTGCAACCCCCTCGAGGACTATTTCAAATTTTCAATGACACCAATCTTCATTGATTGTATGGAATAATAAATGTCCCAGGTTTCAAGTTTCTAAGTTCAAGGAATACGATTTTTCATACAAACATTTTTATCCTTTTTCACCCTCTTAGGGGTTGAATTTCCAAAAACCGTTTCTTAGTGAGCGCTCACACTCTTTAAAGACTACCTGTACCAAATTTCAAACCTCTAGGCCCTGTAGTTTCTGAGATTTCGTGATGAGTGTGTCAGTGAGTGAGTGAGGATAGTTCTCTTTTATATATATAGATTTTTCTGTTAAAGGCTGGCTACATTGTCAGGCTTTGGCGAACATTCTCGTGTTACCTCTCTGTCGAAGGAATCATCAGTATATAATGAGTATTATGGTACCTGATGGAACAAACACAAGGCCCACCTTATGTTAAGTGGTAAGTAGCCATTACCTATAACATATAGTTAGGTAACTGACTCAGGCTTTGCGGAAATCCATTACAAGATATTCCAATGACAAAATATTTAGTATGAATTTCGCTAACCTCTGACGAGATTCACAAAAACCTAACGAGATTCGTCTACGATAGAAGCAATATTTAGGTACTACTTTCACGTTCGGAAGCACCTTAATCACGCAGAACAAATGCCTGGACGGAATCCTTTGAAACTGAGTGGAAATCACTTTGGATAGCTTTTGGATCGACCGACATCAATCGAGCTTACTGAGACCGAATGAACTTGTCAGAGTCGTAAAATGTAACATTACTGCTCGTTGTGAAGAGCTCGTTCAGGGAAGTTATACCAACATTTCAATTCAATTAAATTCATTTATTTTGCGTATCAAGGGTAACAAGGTGTCAATACAATGTACATTTAACAAAGGTCGGCCATGCTTTACAGCTTGCAAAATTTAAATTTACAGTACATAACAACAACACAAGCCTATTCCGTCCACTGCTGGACATAGGCTTCCTCTATAAGAAGCGGGATATGCCCATAATCTCCACGATGGGCATGCGGGTTGGGGATCGCAGGACACCGATACTGCTGCCCGTCCGTGGCCAGGAGATTTAACTTTGCCAGTATTAGGCTGCGCTATGCCGCAATCAGCCGGCCGCCAGAGCCCCGTTTGTTAGTTAGCAGGGTGCATCACGTGCAGGGGAGGTTGGCTTGGGTTCCGGAAATGGGGGTTGGAACCCCTTACACCCTACACCCCTAAACCCCTAAACCCTAAACCCCTTACCACTGTAAGCACACAACATTATCAAACAGTTATTTATAAAAATGACAATAACTTGAATTCATGTCCACTCACTATATTAAATTTGAATTAGAATTAAAATTCATAATATCATAAAAAAATAAATTAAATTTTCTATCCTACTAAGTAAACTAATAGTGCGGCTCGGCAATCGTAGTGTAGGACGCCCTCCGGCCAGGTGGAGTGACGATCTGCGAAATGCTGCTGGTAGAAGCTGGATGCGTCGAGCTGAGGACAGGGCGCAATGGCGCTCATTAGGGGAGGCCTATGTCCAGCAGTAGACTGCGATAGGATGATGATGATGATGAAGTAAACGGACATACGGTTCTACTGATGATACCTGCGCACGTGTATTACTCCGGCGCCGTCATGCCAACCTATACAATGCTCGCATGGTGCATCGCATGCAACATTGCATGCGATGCACAGGTATTGCATAGGTTGAATTGGTTTCAGCAGTAGCGCGCATGCAGCACGTGTACACCACGCACGCAGCACGGATACAGCGCATTCGCCAGATCTGTACACACCCTAAGACGATTATGAAACAGACCACAACATTCTACCGTGATTGTACCTTACTCGTATTTTTTTTTACTTTGGATGGACCTTCGTTTGACCACTCCCTGATAATGACACATATTCACTCTAGACTTAAATAGTTCCGGTCAAGTTATCAGCAAAGAAAGAGGCCGGTAGAGTTCCAAAGCAGTTCGCTTGATAAAAGAAAACCGTTTAGTGCGAATAGGTAATAAAACTATTTTGAGTCGTGCGTCTGCTTGTTCTGAAGTGGAATGGAGATGGTGGGATCCTGAGAACTCACCGAAATGTAGCCTATAGAAGATGGATAAGCAAGTATCCTTACGGTAGTATTCGAGACTTTGGATCTTCGTCTTCGAAACGTACTGCTCACCAATGAGTCTGAAGACTCTTCCTTCAATCGTATTCCATAGTTTGGTTATTTGTTACTCCACCAAAGATCTCTAATCGATATAATGTAAAGCGTTTCTGACTTTTGTTTGCACTTTTGTGATGAAGTCAATATTAAATTCGCGAGGATTGCCGTTCCTTTGGTGACTTATTATATCTATGATTATAAATTTGGTACTTTTAAACAAAGAATAATCACGTTGGTGAGATGATTTGGATGTTTTTGAGAGGGATTGATGAGAAAACACCAAAGACAGGGATGCGTGGAAAAGTTTAAACGAGACCTTCGCTCAGCTGTGGGATGAAATGGACAAATGAAAAGAAAAAAGAACGTTAGAGACAAAAATCATGCGTGAAGTTTATTAAGCTAGCTTCCGCGCGCGGCTTGGCATGGTATCCGGATAAAAAGTAGCCTGTGTTATTTCTGGTGACAAACAATGCATATTCTAAGATACATACATAAATAAGTTTATCTAAAATTAACGCTACGATAAACATCGAAATAACAATGCTGAAATACAGCATCATGTAGCCCCAAACTAGCTTGTATTACAGGAATCATATGTCTGATATATTATATACTACTTATATACTTTTTTTTGTAAATACAAACATTATTATACATAGAAAACACCCAGACCTAAGACACATATCCGCAAATAATGCAACATTTCTCCCGTGGCGGGAATTGAACCCGCAACCTTCTGCATCTCAGGCGGATTTTCACCTACTGCGCCAAACAGGCCGTCAAATTCTCAAAAATTGTTCAAAACTTCAAAATATCTTTTGAATTTTTTCCTCAATTGATTGGTAAACTCAAATCAAAATTTTTGTTCTTTACTATCGAAACATTGTCATAGACCCCCTCTTAAAACTTGTGAACCCCCATTCTTTTCGCACGCTAACGTAGACCCCCATCGAATCTCCCGTGGACCCCTGGGGGTCCACCTGGACCACTTTGGGAACCACTGCTATAGACCAATTCAAAATATAGCAAATTATTCTATATAACCAGTCTATAACCTTTTATGAACCTCAAAGAACCTGAGCATGTTTCCATACTGGAGATAAGCTAAGCGATGCTCTCACCCGAACAATGTCACAGCACGAAATCGATGTAGATAGGCCTTTAGCTACCCCTGCCGGCGGAACACTAGCGAGTGGTGTCGGGGGCAAGCGCTAAGCGGAAAAATATTTTGAATAAAAAGTGTCTAACTTGCAAACCTCACACTGATTTCATGATAATCGGTTCAGAAGTTAAGATGAGAAGCGTAAAACAAACAAATAAACATAAGTCAGGATTTATTAAATGGTCTCCCATGCCTCCAATTGAAGTAAGTAAGTGTACGGGACATTTTACACAAGGCCAACTGATCCCAAACTAGGCAGAGCTTGTACATACCAGATTTTGATACACATACTTAGATAGATACAATTTGAACATACAAACGAAGCGCTCGTGGTGTGGTTAACTTCGGTGGTCTTCCTTCCAGATCACCTTGGTTAAGCAACACTCCGCCCGGTCATTACTTGGATGGGTGACCGTTTAGTGACATTTAGATTTGAGCGCTTCCGTGCTTCGGAAGCCACGTTAAGATGTTGGTCCCGGCTGCCAAGTCGGGGGCCTTTGGCCGGCCTAAAAACTCCGACACAAGAGTTGGTCGCTAGCTCATACGAAGAAGAAGAAGAAGAAGAAGAAGAACATACAAACAGAACAAAGATATACATTCACCATAGAAATATTTGTCTTGCGTGGGAATCGAACCCACGACCTACAGGGCAGGAAGCAGGCTTACTACCAATAAAGCTATGTGTCCAGTAACTCAAGTCAACTTTTAAAGACCTAGAAAATAACTCATGTATCTTATAACTTCCACGGCAGGCATATAGCGTGGTGTGTATGTAGGGCGGGCGGTATTTCGGTTCGTTCGGCGCCCTGCGAGGGTAATTGTGGGGCTCTACCGGCCTATTGCCACCTTTTGCATTGCCGCGTCGTCGAGCTCACTGTTTTCATTTCAGGCGTCATCAACTTGGTGATGTGTGATGTGTAATACTCAAGCATGACAGGCGATTGCTCCCAAGTAGGTTTATAGAGCAACAAAATGCTTATTTGCAAAAAGATGACCAGTTAGCCTAGGCACACACTAGGCGCCACGCGACAGCGACAGCTTGGCGACTAGACGCGACGATAGGCTGCGGCGGACAATTTTTATATATTTTGTTTAAATCTTTTAAAAGGTTTAAACTTCTAATGATCGCTTCATGCACGACGTGTGTCGTAACGACTAGTCGCTGGCAGGCCGACATTTTTTAAAGACATTGCGTCTATTTTATATGAAATAAACAGTCAAGTGGTACCTTACTCACAGATGTGTGTGTGCGCATATCTAGTTCTAGATCGGAAATAACATTAAGGTTTAATTATTAATTTGATATTTACCGTGATTTATTTATAAGACTGAAATTTTGGTCAAGTGTGTGTTGGTGTGACTACAGATAAATGAAAAGAACCATAGTCACACCGGTGTGACTACGGATAAATAAATTGAACCATAGTCAGACTGGTGTGGTAAACCGGTGTGACTACGGATCGGTTGGGGATTTGTTGGTTTCTATTGTTTCCCGATATTTCAACGCAGTTGCATGCGCCATGATCAAGGGACGAACGGAAGTCTGTGCGAGTGGGTAGTTACTGGCAGACGAATCGATCTACCCTGTCTCTTTTTGATTTTAATAATTGTCACAACCTTAATAGTGTCAAAGTTATAGCATTGGGTTACTTAATATACGTGAACCACGCGAGCGAAGCCGCTGGTGGAAGCTAGTGTAATGATTAACTTTTGAATTACCTTTTTGTTGACGTGTGAGTTAGCCCAACTGTCGGAGTTTTGGGACTGCCAGAAGGTATTCAACATCCAAAACTTGGCAAATGCTACCTACGATTTAGGTACATCAATCTTATAGAAAGATTATAAAAGACAATATAAAGTTAGTTTATCCATTAAAATCCTCAGTTCCGTCCTCAGTGCTCATATTGAAATTGATGTGATTACCAAAGCATTTTTACATTAGGTACTATCCGAGTGGTTGACATAAACCGCCTGCGGTGGCAATTACAAGGCGAGTGTTGGATTTCGAAGAAGGTAAAGAAGACGTGGCAGACCATCAGTAACCTGACAGCATATGCTAAGAAAAGTCATGAGGGTCAGCAATGTTGATACGGAGATGACGTAGAAAAGGTATGCCATTTTGAGAAAGCATACAAGGAGGGCAGACCCCAAACAAATAAGATGAATGTCAGGAAACAGAAGAAGAATAGGCTCATTACCAACCATCAGTTGCAGTCAGTTTCATCATCAGCATATAGCAGTCCAATGCTGGAAATATGCCTCCAAATGAGCGCAATTGCGCCCTGTCCTCAGCTCGACGCAACCAGCCTCTACCAGCCTTTCGCAGATCGTCACTCCACCTAGCCCGAGGGCATCCTATACTACGTTTGCCGAGAAGCTGTCTCCTCTCAAGAACTCATTTACCCCTACGGTGGTCGGTACTTCGGCAGATATGGCCAGCCCACTGCCACCTCAGCTTGCTAATTCTCTAAGCTATGTCAATAGCTTTAGTTCTTTGTCGGATAGTCTCGTTAAAATTTGTTTGAATCTTTTTAAAATCATCTCTATCATATTCAACGGTTTTGTAAACAAAAATACTTAACGGTTTTTGTATTCCTTCATTAAGCGAGCTTATTTTCAAGGCCCAAAGCCCTAGTGGCTAAAATTTCTTTATATCAAGTGCATAATGCGCAAAAAACTACCCTCTGACTAATTGCGTTCCCCAGTATGTGGTCTGAAGTCGATATAAAAATGTAACGAGGCGAAGTGAAGTTGAAATAAGGCTCTGAATAGATGAACTGCTACCTTTTTTTTTCAAGTAAGGCAAGTTGAGTGACGGGTGCGAAAGGCTGCTAGTAGCTGGATGCGTCGAGCTGAGGACAGAAGGCAATGGTGCTTATTAGGGGATGCCGACTTCCAGCAGTAGACTACTACAGAATGATGATGATGAAGCTAAGTACGGCTTAATGTTATTGCATAAAGTTGGAGTTTGCGAAAATCTCTAATCAATAGTAAAAGTTTTTAAATCTATGCTATAGGAGAAAAAATGGTTTCAGATTATTTTCATAATTCGTCTAGAAGTATATAAGTTATGTAAATAATAACGCCACAGCTTTGATCCGATGAATCGCGGTAAACAAACTTTCGTTTTGGTTCGGCGACCTACGGCCTTGTGCAAGCGAAGTAAAGTACTGTGTACTACTAGTTCCTTAAACCAGGACACAGTATTATTGTAACAAAGAGTTAGGTAAGTACCGATAGACTTTGCGACCATCACAATTACCTAAAGTCTATTTTTCTGAACTGCACAAGTACATAAACGTGTTCGTTTTTGTTTATTTTGCCCCCAGTTTAGAATGCCTGCTGGCCCAGGTCTCCTCTAACATTTACCATTGGGTTCAATGGTGTCCAGTCGTGAGTTTCAGGTCATCTCCCCATCACATTTGTTGGCTAATGCGTTTTCCGTCCTTTTCTTTTCTCCTTTTATTTTGTGTATCACGGATCATGCAACTGTTAGCTGTTAAACATCGTTAAAGTAAGTCCTGAACTATATTATTAATTTTAAAGTTAAATATTGAGTAATTTGGAAAATATGGAGATACGGCTTAGTTGAAAATAAGCAATTTGAAGTAATGTACACTTAAAAATGCTCAAACTGTCCGTTTATACTCAGCCTAAAGTACTCCAGTACGAGCCACAAGTTGGCCTGCAGCGCTTCGTTCATAATGTTTTATTTAGGAGTTGGAGATGATAAATGTTAGATTAGTTTCAACTTCGCAGATTGGTTTGAACGGTTTTCAAAGGATTTTAATTAAAGATGGGAATGGATAAAGCGAGTCTACTGATGTTGGACCTACTATTGAATCTACAAGGTGACACAAAAAACGTGAGGTAATCTAAAATAACTTTATTTAATTGATTATGTAATTTTGTTTAATTTATGATGTAATTTCAATGAATTTATCCCCTTGTCTGTCAAGTGACATCAATTGAATTTTTTTATAATAATTGTAAGCAATTTTAATTTTCATTTATTAATTTTGTAATTCTCATTGATATTGTGACTTCTTGCTTTAAATAAATAAATAATTATTATTTCTTTTATGGGCTTCTATATGGCTGGCTGTATGGGACCTGAAAATAAACTACATATGTTATTTGTAATTTATTTATTTATTAATTTTTTGGTGATTTTCTATACTATAAATGTGAGAAAGAGTTCAGTTCTTAATTGGTACATCGTTGAGTGAGTACTTTTAGTTCAGCTTGTAGGTACAACAATTACACTTTAATACTTAAGTAAGTTGAGTTACTTAAGTATTATAAATGTGAAATAATGCAAATCCGTGACGGCTGAATGGATTTGGATGAAAATTTGAATTTACATAGTTGTGTGCTTGGAGTATACCTGGATACCTAACATTTTCAGACCAAGTACCACGCGGGCTGAAGCAAAGTTTTTTAATTTCCTGTAAAATGAAATGTCCTTTTTCTTCGTATGGACAACTCTGGTGTCGGAGTTTTCAGGCCACCTGAAGGCCTCCGACATGGCTTATAGAAAAAGTCGGGGAAAGTGCCTTCCAAAACACGGAAGCGCTAAGATCTAAATGCCAAAGTCACCCATCCAAGTAGTGAGTAGACGAAATGATGCTCAACCAATGTCTGCTAAGATCCCATGCAACAATACGAGTTCTTGAATTAAAGTAAATTTGAATAAAATTAAGGCGTATTTGTGAAACTACTTTGGTAAACTGTGATGGTTATGTGACGCGACCCATGTTAGACAAGTTCAAAAGATAATGTCCTTCAGTGAGCTTGACATGAGATTGCATTTTTTACGACCGATCGAACTTTGATGAAATATAAAATGAAATTGTTTTCTGTGGCAAAGTTTTGCTCTTTAATTTTTGTTGGAAAGGTCTGAAGTTTGATATTTTATCGCAGTTTGGCTCTTGGCTAAAGTAGGTATGGGCATAAAATGACCAAAATATCTAATGTTATGTTTGGATTTGACAAACGTAGTGTAGGACGCCCTATCATAAGCCAGCAGTCCGAACTTCCAAAGCACGTGAGCGATCGATGCCACTAAACGGTCACCCATTCAAATAGTGACCAGTTGGAATGTTGTGCATCTTAGATAAGAAACAAGCCTGGAAAGTACTAAGTACTTACAACGAATGAAGCTTGCCACAAGCGCTTCTACTTTTATATTATTATTATCCAAACCTGCTGGCCTCCCCCACTCTCGCCATTCATCCGTCTACTGTGCTAAGATGATCCAATTGGCACAGAATTAGGTTGTGTACGGGGTTCCAACCCCTATCTTCGGAATCCAAGCCATCCCCACCTGCACGTGGTGCACCCTGCTAAACAACGAACGGGGCTCAGGCAGCCGGCTGTTTGCGGCATAGCACAGCCTACATCAGCACAGCTAAATCCCCTGGCCATCGCCGGGTAGCAGCATCGGTGGTTCGAGAAGCTGTGCCCTGCGATCCCCAATCCGCATGCCCAGCGTGGGGATTATGGGCATATCCCCCTTTATCAGGGGAGGTGTATATCCAGCAGTGGACTGATATAGGCTGGTGTGGTGTGGTGTGGATCCCTCCATCTCGATTGCGGTCTGCCACGACGTCAACGCCCTGTGTCTGCGCGTCTACATGCTCATAAAAAACGATACGGTTACAATCAACTGGCCATATCTGCCGAAGAATAGACAAAACGATTGTTTCAGTCGAGACTGCTCGGCAGACGTAGTGTAGGATGCCCTCAGGCCAGGTGGAGTGACGGTCTGCGAAAGGAAGAAGCTGAATGCGTCGAGCTGAAGACAAAGCGCCTCAAAAGGTGCCTCATGAGGGGAGGCCTATGTCCAGCAGTGGACTGATACAGGCTGATAAAGACAATGATGATGATGAGACCGTTAATCGAGGTACTTCACGCATCTCACATAATAAACACATTTAAAAGACATAAAGATTCTCCCTCCTTTATTTATATTCATCCTATCACCGTCCTCGGCTTGTTGACAAAGGCAGCCCATTTCCGTTGAGGCTATGTGATTTCCGGTGAAATATTTAAGGCTTTATCAAAATGACCGTACGTGTAATTGATATCGTGTATATGCGGTTAGTAACATTTAATTTAATTTTAATTGGTTACGACATTGAATGAAAAACAAGTAGGACTTTAAAAAAAAACCGACTTCAAATAAATCACTTCTTACTTCTTGCCCTAAACAATTTTGAAAATAGGTTCACAAATGACGGAGATCATAGGGCGAAATTTACAAGTGAGGTTGAGGTTTTTTGAGTTTTCCGGGAAAGTACCAATCCCTCAGGAATAAAATCTACACCTGTGAAGTATACACTTTTAAACAAAAAAAAATTTGAAAATCCGTCCACAATTGACTGAGATCTCGGTGAACATACATAAAAAAAAAGTCGAAAGAAAAAGGTTCCGACGAATTGAGAACCTCCTCCTTTTTGAAGTCAATTAAAAAACGAATATAAAACAATGTAACCGTATTGAGAATCTCCTCGTTTTGTTAAGTAGGTTAAAAATGCTTATACTCTTTAGTTTAAGAAACAACAGACAATTTTAAAAATATAAGGGACATTGGGCGATCTTATAGCTTGGAAGACTCTTATCAATTTCTTCCAGACAATGATTAGTCGTTTTATAATATTCTCATATATGAAGGCTTTGAAAACAAAATAATCATTGATTAGAATTACATTGTCCCATGAGCTCCGAACATTAAAGCCTCCTCCACACAGCTGCGTTAATATCGGCGATCTTACCAAATGTGTTATTGCGATATCTGTTCTTGGTACATTATGTATATGGACGGATACGAATTTATACACTGCTGCGACAACGCATTTGTGTGCGAGGAGATGCTTTATCGCAATAACGCATGCGGTAAGATCGTCGATACTACCGCAGCTGAGTGGGGGCGGCTTTATCATTTGGAAAATATTAGTAACAGTTGACCAATGACAAAGCGTTATTTTGAATCTACGCTTTCTTATTGGTCAACATTTTACGTCTACGATACAACACTTTCTCTAGTCTTGGTGATCGAGCCTCTTTTTACAGATTCAAGTAGACTTTTTTCATGAATGAAGTCCCACGGCAATTAGCGGAACTAAAGCCGAACATCCAGTAAACGTAACGGGCCGAACCGGGAATTAAAATAATATTTATTTTGAAGATCCCGATTCGGTTAAATATGAAATTAATAATTTATATACATGAAATTTTTATTTGGCCAAACGGGAATAACCCCGAACATTTATCAAGAAATTCTTGATAGAACAGATTATTTACAAAATATTTTAGTGGGAAACGTGTTGATTTTGCTTTTCTTTTCATTTTATTTCCATTTCATTTTAATTTTCATGACAGTGGCGCTGTGTCTGGGGGACTTCTTTAGTAAAAAACAAAATTTTCTACCTAAATAAATAAGTGTTACTATACTCTGTATTTTTAAATGACACCTGCTAAGTGGCATGTAATAATTCCACAGATATAGGAAGACAACTAAATAAAGTCTTAACAATAAAATAGTCTTAAAATTCAATACGGCTGTTATCAACTTTCAAAAGTCCAATATCATCAGTTAGAAAGGGATGCGTACTTAAATCAATGCGACTTCAAAAAGTTAATCGTACCAGGGTGCTCGAACAAATTTCTATGCAGGTTCATACAAATGCCCTGGTACGAAGTCGTAGAAATCGCATTGAGATAAAGTATGCATCTCTTTCTAGCTAACATATAAGGACATAAGAAAGTAGAGATCAGTATGAGTTAATGTTCAGAGCATAAATGAATTTTTAGACTTCTTCTAGTTAAAACCTTGTTTTATATGGCTTATTATTTATAAAGTTCTTGCCAGCGGCTTTGCTTGAGCAGGATTTTTACCTTTTTTGCAGCTTTATACGAGACAGGGTATAGGTAAAGATAAAAAAGATTATTTAAGGCCACCCTAACGACGTGGCTCACGACCGAATACGACGAAACCATTTGAGATCGTCAAAGCTGTTTTCAGAATTTGTACTGAAACGTCAATTTGATTACCACTTAAAGGCTTAAATATTTGAGAAGCCTGAGAGGCTTCTTATGTATATATTCTGGCGTAAAGTGACTGAAAATGATTCCAGCCTTAGCACAGAAACCGTAGACAAGGTTTTGTCGACGAAGAATAGAGAAAACTTATTAGGATTGAAGAAATTTTGAAATTTTGGTTGAAGATGTAGCAACATTTTAAATGTTCTTAATACGTAAAGAATAGATAAAAATAAGCGTTTGGGATGCAGGGAGACCCACAATCAGGAAAAATACGTTGTCTTCTCTATCGTAGAGTAGATAGATAAATAAGAAAAATAGCTTAATAAAACGTTGGACACTATCACACATCATCACGTAGCCCCAAACTAATCAGAGCTTGTACATACATAGAAATGATGTTTAACAGAAGGTTGCGGGTTCGATTCCCGCTGCGGAACAAATGTTTGCATGTTCTGTAGATATTTGTCTCGGCTCTGGGTGTTTTCTATGTATGATATGTATGTATTTCCAAAAAAATGTGTAATATGCGTAGTATATCAATCATGTGGTTCCCATAATACAAGCTCTGCTTAGTTTGGGGCTATATGATGTTGTGTGATTACGTCCCGCATTATTTATTATTATTATTATTTAT
The DNA here is from genome assembly GCA_951804965.1 of Horisme vitalbata. Taxonomy (NCBI): domain Eukaryota; kingdom Metazoa; phylum Arthropoda; class Insecta; order Lepidoptera; family Geometridae; genus Horisme; species Horisme vitalbata. Next base: position 2,743,016 of record OX638099.1, read on the forward strand.
AGAAAACATCATCATCATCATGATCATCAGCCCATAGCAGTCTACTGCTGGACATAGGCCTCCCCTAATGAGCGCCATTGCACCCTGTCCTGAGCCCGATGCATCCAGAATCGTATTTCGTACGTGGAAAATATTTTGCCTTCGATTCCTGACTTTTAGATCACATAACGTTCGTTGGGAATCGGGCCCAATGTAAACACTCTCAAGTACATAGGACTAGTGGGTAGTGCAAGCCTCCCCTTTGACATGGTAATCTGCCGACCGTTGCATGCTCGCCAAATTGGCGGTGAAGCTGCTACGCAATTATCAGAGAATTTAGCTTCGTACCTCAGATTTTCGTAGGTAATTTAATCCGTGCCAAAATTATAAAAAGGTCGATGTTGTCGCTCAGCTTCGAAATCAGTACTTTTGCACTAAAATAGTAATTTATTTGGTTTGTTGGTAATAATTGATAACAATTCATAAAAATAGAAGTACTTATGAATTAGTATTTAAAAATAAAATAAAATTGTATAAAATTATATTTATAATTAATAGGAAATTTTCCGTTTATTTACATTTATTTTTATTAAGAATTTAAGAAATATTCAGATTGTAGTGGTCGGTGGTACTTCCGCCTAGTACCAGTGCCGCAGCGCTATTGGTGGATACCAGCAGCGCTGCGCCATTGGTTCATTTGATATTTTTTTTGTAAAATGGCCGGGCGACACGCCATCTTTCTTTTCTTTGGAAAAATCGGGCATTCGTCTAGAAAGTGTGATCGTGGTAACATCTTGTAAAGGACTTGCTGTAAAGCTTGTAAAGTTAAAAATATATATATATACTAAGTATTTAAAAATTATAAATTGTGCGGTAATGTAAAAAAAAGAGGCTAAGTATTGTGTGAATAGCTTTAAGTGTAAATTATATAGATTAAATATGGTGATATCCTTTAACCTTACTGTTTTATTTTTAGTTCGGATTACATCTATTATACCACGCGGTATTCAGTCTGTCTTAGTATGACTGTCTTACTGACTAATTAGTCAAGCCTAAGACCGACTTGGCAGGGCTGTACAGGGTTCCAACTCCTATCTTCGGAACCCAAGCCAACCTCACCTGCACGTGGTGCACCCTGCGAAACAACGAACGGGGCTCTGGCGGCCGGCTGATTGCGGCATAGCACAGCCTACATCAGCACAGCTAAATCCCTTGGCCACTGACGGGCAGCAGCGTCGGTGGTGCGAGAAGCTGTGCCCTGCGATCCCAACTCGCATGCCCATTATGGGTATATCCCCCTTTATTAGGGGAGGCCTATGTCCAGCAGTGGACTGATGTAGGCTGATGTGGAAGACCGACTTAGTGGCTTACTATCATTAAGCCACCCTAAGTGTAAGACGGTCGTACTAACACCCGTATTCACAGACCTAACTGTGAGGTTGCACAGTGCGCGCGGACGCCCAGGGTCCCAAAGCTCTGCTTAGTTTGAGCTACATGATGCTGTGTGATAGGGGTGATAGCGTCCAGCATCATCATAATTATTATACTATTATCATAATACAAAATATTAATTATTCATTGTTGAATGTACCTATTCAAGGATTGTTTAATCATAAAACATATATTTTTTTTATTAACCCCTGTCGTCCCGCAGCTGGGCAATGGTCTCCCCCATAGACTTCCAAACATCTCTATCCCGAGCCATCTCCCACCACTCTCTTTTGAAGGTATGGAGCTTGTAACAAACATGTATTTATTATTTATTTGGAAAACAAACAGTACTTAAATCTAAACAATATACTATAAATGCAACTATTGACTATTTATTATGTTTCAAAAGCTTACTTGTAAAAAAAATACTTATATTTTAAAGAGACTACTTAAAAATAAAAGAATATACCTAGTACTTACAGAAGAAAAAATAAATAAACGGAATCTTAAATTGTGGTTGCAATTAGTTTGGTGGTTTAGTCGACCCGCGCGCGCCATGTAAGCCAAGGTTTGGTCAAAAATACTATATTCGCATTTAAAATATAATCTTTATAATGTGGTCTACTGTGTTGTACACGGCACCACAATAATGTGCTCAGAACACAAGTATTATGTCAACAGGCTTTCACCGAGTCATAATACATCACAGTAACCAGTACATTGTTTCTAGTTTCTACCTTTAGCCATAACAAGACACCGACTCCTGTACTAAGAACCTTTTTAGAGCTAATCGTACCAGATTCAGCTATGGGAGTGTACCTGTGTTTGCGCCAAGGCCAGCGCGCAGAGTAGCGCGTCAGCAATCCCCAGTCTGTCGCGTGCAGTTTGTTACACATATCCTTTACCTACTTAATTATTAATTACCAATTATTATTATTTTTTATTCTATAATTTATTGTTAATTTTTCCCTTTGTTTGTTGTAATTGTTGTAAGTACCTGCTGTTAGATGTAAGATTAAAATTGTATACCTACCTAGTACAGTAAAATATTATTAAGATTTTTATATCTCATGATGCATAACGCTTTAGATGAAAATCGGTTAAGTTATGCGTAAGTTAAATAAATAAATTAAAATTGAAAACAAATTATCTGCTTTTGATTCCTGAAAATAGCCTTATAAAAACTAATACGGTTACGGTTACGGAAAATACGGTAAACGGCACTCAGCAAGATTTAATTGACGACAGCGCAGAGCTCCGCAAATAAATCCTGCTTCGCTCTTTCAGGTTTTAATTGCTTTCATTCGATTGCATGGAATTTGCGATGGTGAATTAGTTTTCCATTTTTTATTGACGAGAGGAGAACCAGCTTATTAATTGGATAGACTGATATACACGCCATGTCCTCAAATTGCACAAAAAAATGGGACATGCTACCTGAAGATGTTGTATCGGCTACTTCAGTAAACAACTTCAAAAATAAGCTCGACATCTGGTTACGACTAAATAAATCAGTGATAAAAAAGTAACAGAAACAATGACCTGATTTGTTGACACTGCCTGAAATGGACACATCAGAATCAAGCTGCCCGTACATAATTAATTAATAATAAAATACCTTCATATTTAGATTTTAAAATATTTCACACAATTGCCATATTTTAATTGGATACAAGCTATTGTATGCCCTCGCTGTACAAAATTTTATATTTTTTACTATCTGTAAATCCAAGGTGCTTGCTTCCGGTTATTAGTCTTTCCGCTCCGTTTAATCCATAACTTTGTAAAATGCTCGAAGCTATGGAACCTTCGCTCGCGACTTAATGCCGCGATTTATAATCCTGCGACTTATTAGTTGACTGGCTTTGCTACACTTTACGGACTTTATTTTATAGCCATATTGTGTACATACTCGTACTTCATGATTTTATACATTGGGAAATTTACTTAAGTATAATACGACTTTATTGTCCTGAGTTTAAGATCTCAGAACATTAAATAATTTTGGTAAATATTAAAATGAATGATCAGTAAGTTAAATACCTAGGTAAATATCATAAATATGGATAACTTTGAAATACTTGGCTCATATTAATGAGTTAATAACTGAAGATTCATTAGTTTCAATACGAGGTTCCGCTCACATCATATCCGAATAACAATTTGTCAAACTATGTACTTATTGGCGCTCATTAGGGGAGGCCTATGTCCAGCAGTGGACTGCTATAGGCTGATGATGATGTACTTATTATATCCTTCTTATAAATCTATTCAGCCGTTATGGAGTTAGAAATAAACAAGTATCATCATCATCAACAACCTATAGAAGTCCTCTGCTGAACATGATTAGGGTCTCTCCCTATGATTTCGAAGAACGGATTTGAGCCCTCTCCATCCACCTGTAATCTTGACGATGTCCTCGGTCCATCATACGTGTGATGAGTCAATGGTGTGATGTGATAAATATTGATATACCAAGTTATGTCGCGTCTGATTATATTCTTCGCTTATCGCAGCCGGTTCAATGGTTCTAAAATATAAATAGAAAGACTGTTCGTCAGGAATTCGGGATGTCTCCTGTTTCGTTGGCACATTGAATTTCACAAGATTTTATTTTACTTCGGTACAATATGTGGTGACAACAGAATAGAAAGACGGCTAGAAATGGTGACAAACTATACGTTTTCTTTTCTTCTTTATTTTTGTATAGCAAGCACCTTGCACACGTAAATATCGGACCGCACATCGGGACTGCGTTCCAAACCGCAGTCCGATCTGTACGGTTTGGACTGCGGATCAAATTGTCGTGCTAAGGCTCCCCGCCCACGACCGATTTTTCCACCGATTTTTTGTAGGAGAGTTAGGGAGGAGCACGTCATGCCAACCGCATGCACGGAGCGTATACCAACCAGGTTAGATTTACGGAGCAAGTAAGGCCTTAAGGCCTTAAATCCAATTCCAACCATTTTAGCTCTTAAGAGCTAGATTGTACGTAATTAGTTATGTATTTTATGTGTAGCTTTTTCTCGTAAAATTCATAGCTTAGGTGTTAGGGCACTTTGAAATATGTATGAAAATTAATTTTTCTGGATTCAGAAAGTAATGCTTTTAGGGCTAAAATGGTTGGAATTGGATTCTACGTATTGATATACAGCCTGCGCACATTGGACGACAAACGTCAGCGATTAGACGCTACGACAAGCAGCGGGGGACAATTTTCATACATTTTGTTGAAAGCTCCGCACACACGGCGACAATCGCGACAGCAAGATATGACAGACGCTCGCGACTAAGGGCGACGACAAAGCATCGTGTTTGCGAGGTCTGTTAAGTATTTTATGTTCTACTACTTTTTTTCGTAAAAATCATAGTTTAGGAGTTAGGGCACTTTCAAATATGTATGAAAAATTATTTTTCTGGATTCAGAAAGTAAGGCCTTTAGGGCTAGCATGGTTGGAATTGGATTGTACGTATCTATATAAGTAATTTATGTCCTATTACTTTTTTTTCGTAAAGTTCATAGTTTTACGAGTTTCGAAGGGCACTTTGAAATATGTATGAAAATGTATTTTCCTGTATTCAGAAAGTAAGGCCTTCCTGTGCTGCAACGACGTGCTGTTACCCGCGGTCCGAACGTGTGCAGGGCGCTATAGTAACGTTTATTTACTAAGTTAATTACTAACTATCCTAAGTGCTTCTACTTCACATCACTTCACTTGAGCTAAATGATCACTAGGTAAGCTAAAAACCTGGTTTATCAAGCAAACCTTCTACTCAGTGGAAGAGTTACTGAACATTAGAATATAGAAGTGAAAGTACCTACCTACTAAGTTAGGTTTATTATCTTGTATTGACTGTTTGTTTGTGTGACTTGAACTCTATATTTTATAATTTAATTGTATTATTGAACACATTGATGTGTATCCTTCCATATAAATAAATGATTATGATTATTATGTATATTATCTTCTTATCTAGCTAAATTAAAACTTGACAACTTTATGTGAACAAACTTAAAACTGTAAAACAAAACTGTGTTAAAATGAGGGGATTTCGATTAACGTTGAGAGGATGAATTACGCTGTCTGAATAGGAGTTACAATCCAGTCAGCAAGTTGGTGGTTGAGTTTTGAGTATGTTTAAGTCGTACTGGTAAAGTACTTTGTGGTGATGACTCACTGAAACTTTAAATAAGTTAGCACCATTTAAAAAGCTAGTCTCAGCCACCCCATAGGTACTATCAGAAAATATCTATTAGACAAAGTTTGACGCTCGCAGGAAGGCTCCTTCTTACAAAATGGTCTAGTATACGCCAGGTCACGTGTACTGTCGGTAATTTGGTGGTTTTGGGCGTCTGTTATCAGTGAACAAAATCAAATGTTAGACAGTCTACGCCCGCACTAAACGTCCTTTGCGAAGCACGAATGTGCCTTTAAAAACATATAAATTCACATAATATCCTGGAACTTGTAAAGTAAAACAAAAGATTTTAAATAAATGTTGTGTTACGATTAGGTTTTAGTAAAAAGCTTTTATTTTATTGAGTTCACTTGTTGTTTCAGTGAATAGGTAGCTTTTATATTTTATTTTGTGAGTTCACTTGTAGTGAAACATTAGTGTCTGCGCTAGACGAAAGTTGTATCAACAAAGGTAAGTATTTGGATTACGAATTTTTCTTTTGAATTGTTTTCTCAGAGAAATACCTTACAGTTAGACGTTGCTTGTGGATTTTCTAGTATTATGTCTGACTTTACAATAGATAATGAAATCATGATGATGTCAGTGAGTTATGCTATGCACGGATTTTCTCTGAAGTATAGAATCTATAACGAGACTATCCGATATAAAATTAAAGTTGTCGACATAGCTCAGAGAATTAGCAAGCTGAGGTTGCAGTGGGCTGGACATATCTGCCGAAGGACTGATAACCGTTGGTGTATGGAGTTGAGTGGAGACCGTGGCTTGGTAACCGTAGTGTAGGACTCCCTTTGGCCAGGTGGAGTGACGATTTGCGAAAGGCGGCTGATAGAAGCTGGATGCGTCGAGGTCAGCACAGGGCGCAATGGCGCTTATTAGGGTAGACCGATGTCCAGCAAAAGACTACTATAAGCTGATGTTGATTATGTTGAATGAAAAGAAGAAAAAAAACAACCGAATTGAGAACCTCTTCCTTTTTTTGAAGTCGGTTAAAAAGGCCAGGTGGAGTGATGATGGTAGAAACTGGATGCGTCAAGCTGAGGACAGGGCGCAAAGGCACTGCCATAGACTGATGGTGAATTTAAAAAAAAATCCGACTCAGGCGGAAATGGAGACTGAATAATATTTTATGTCTATATAAAATAAGATTATTACAACGAAGTTGTAATAACATCACTAGACATAAAACTCAGAAGTCTCTAGATTCTATCCTCTATAGTGTGCTCGGTGATCGAGGTTATAAAGTGGTCGTGTTTGTTAGTTTAATTTTATTGAATATAGTTTCAAAAAGTTATTGCAGTTATAAATTGATACTCCCCAACCCTTTAGGCAGGATCGCCTACTATCCCAACAGAAGTCTCATACATTTTCACTGTAGAAGCTAACTAAATACAAGTGCGTACAATGGCCGTATGACTGCAGATTAAACTATTGCTGAAGGGCCATCACCAAAACCTACCTTTACAACTATAGAAAGTATAGTAGTTCTTTATAACTGTGGCTATATCTTTAAACACATGGACACCTCAGCAGACATATATTTGTTCATCGAATTGGATGAATCTTACGGGCGATGTTTGCCCGCAGAATGAGCTCCGTTCCCACGGGTCAAAGAGGACCGAACAAATTTGCTTGTCAAATATATCATATTAATGGAAATGGGATTATATTTCACTTTAAAAGTTTTTATTTGGTGTGAATTGTATTGTTATTTCAATATTTATAGTCACTAATTGCACATATCCATCAAACACAACTTAGTTTCTCTCTGTTTCAGGATATGAATCCCACATGGTTGACTATGTCAGTCTTTGCCACTTTTTCGACGTCTGCATTGGAATTGAAACGTTATCTACATGTCTGGTGAAATGTAAAAAAAACAGTAAAACCCTCCCTCTTTTTGCCCGTTTTTAGACGCGCCAGTAAGTTAAGTTTGACAGACAGAGACCTGGTTGTCTCTGCGCGTGCACGTGTGTGTATATTTTTATAGTACATACCTACTTACTTTGTATTTGTATTTTGTATTTATTTATTAACCACAAAATAAAGTCACATTAATTTATAAAAAAATACTATAAAACCTGTGAAAGGTTAAACTTCTGTTGATGCTAGTTCTCTCTCTCTTATCAAAATTGTATTTAATATTAAATTATCTTTTTTTTTATCTGTACGGCTACAATCATAGCACTATGTTATAAAACTGTAAAGTAGAGCAACAAAAGCCTTTCAAACAGCCATCATTCGCCTTTGGCAAGAAAGGTCAAGTACATTCGTGTGTCGTACCTACCCCATGTGTTTGTGAGTTAGCTAGTGTACACGCTAGGATATCGACATATCACCACAGAACTTGAACTATATATTGAACTATAGTGTTGTCAAAATGACAAATGTGAGCGTTAGTGCTTGCTATTGCTTGCACAGCTGACTACAAGTATGCAGGCGCCCTTATATTGTTTATTATTGTTTATTGACTTAATAACTAGAACGGCTTGCGCCAATTACTCTAATTATAAAAATTTGGTTGAGTTTACATCTATACATCTCTACATAGTCAAAATTCAATAAAAAATTTCAGTAATAACAAATTCAATAGGTAGTCAAATAGGTAGCCCTTATTTGAGACTGTTGGGTCCCGCATGTGCACAACATCAAATGAAATGCTTGTGGTATGAGTAGAAATGAAATTAAAATACTGTAATACTATAAATAGCATAGTAATATATAATTGCTTGGATTTGGCTAATATTTTTGCCCGGGCAATTGATTTGACCTAACATTTGTACGTAATTGCTATCTGTCCTGGAAAAATATTAACAAATAACGTCTTTCAATATGCACAACTCTTTAGCTATACCAACGTTTTCTTTTCTTTTTTAGTTTTATGCACTAGCCTCGTAAATATTAATTTAGTGTATAACTAGTCTAACTAGTCTAACTAGCTCAATAATAAACAAAAACTATGTTTTAGAACTAATTTTGACAGCAAAATATGTTTACATTTTTACAGACATTGTTAACTGATAAGTTGTGAGGCTTCATATGATTTCGATTATAATATTCTAATACTAATTACTTATACTGTGAACACATGCAGGCGCTCTTATTTAGATCCCTAATTGATCATTCCCGGATCATCTATTGATACGAGTAACCACGCTTGTGGTAACCACCGCCACAGCTGACTACAAGTATGCAGGCGCCCTTATGCTTGCCTGTGTTAACCATCGCCACAACTGACTACAAGTATGTAGGCGCCTTTATTTTAGGCAGTTGGGCCCAACATATACACACTACACACCATCAAATGACATGAGTACCCACGCGTGTGGTAACCACCGCCACAACTGAGTACAAGTATGCAGGCGCCCTTATTTGAGGCAGTTTTGTCACGAAACTCACAAACGAAAGTTTGGGGCTTGTTTCGGAATTGAATTTGTTCACTTTTATCCGAACTTTTGTTGTTTTCTATATGAGAAAGTGTTTATAACTCTAACTACCTATTTTCATTTCGAAGTTAAACCGTTTTTGCCGTCTTTTGATGTACGAGTTACAGATTGTGGCAAGATAATATGAGTTTCAGGGGAAATAACGTTGAGTAAGTAGAGTACGGGACATGTCAATTTCACACACGGTCAACTAATCCCAAACTAGGACGAGTCTGTAGTGTGGAAACCAAAGACTGATATACTCTTATAACATCCAAGAGCTATGAGGCCAGGCAAAGGTTAGAGACTTATTAGTATAGAATATTATGTGGAGCTTTATTAAGTACATAGTGTAACCTAGAATAATTTTCTATGGATAAGAAAGTGAGTATATTTGTTTATTCATTTGTTATGCTTTCACACCTAACTATTCAACCGATCATTATGAAACGCAAACAAGTAAGGAGTACAAAAAAGGACTTAATTATGTTATCTTTCATCTGGAAAACAAATAAATTTTACGTAGGCGAAGCCGCATGCGGAAGCTGTGTGTGATGTAATAAAAAAAAAACAACTGCATAGACAGTAAATTTTTGGTACTTTTTAGTTCATCGCAAATAGAAAATGGCTTCTTACAGTCGCCATACTAGATTTTTTGAAATTTTATATAACATATGTCACCCTTGTGATTTAGACAAATCCAACGACACCTTATTAGTCAAAATCCGTGTGCGCTACAGCGACGGACAAATAATATTACAAACATACATACCTACCCTAAAAAAATGATCTGACTGAAGAGTACTTCAGTCGAGTAAAAAACAAGTTTGGCTCAGTTGACTTTATTTCTCAACAGAAAATTAAAAAAATACCTTTTTCGAAAAGTGAGACACACTGAAGCGGATAGGAGCAGATCGGAGCGAGGATGTGCAAAATTGTGGGACGTGAACGTGATATTGTTTTGAAGTGTTTTTTTTATATATATCTGTTTCAATATAAACGCAAATATTGGAGTTTAAGTTTAGAAGTGTCTTTGTAACTTGAAACACAAAAATTAAGATCGTGAACGAAAAATATATTTTTGAATTAGGTACAAATCTCAGATTTCTACTCAGGTATAGATTCTTGAATACGAGAAGGTTAGATAATCGTCGCTCCCTGCTCATTGAATATGATAAGGAATGTTTGAGTCCAGGAGACTCGTACTAAATCTAATTTGCCGAACCAATGGACCGAATGGCTTAATTACAGCCGCTGAAATTAATCTCGGGATCTGTTTTGCTCTCTAAATAAATCATTTTCAAGTAATACTGGATACTGTATCACACAGCATCAGCTGAGCTTGTACCAGAGCTTGTGCTATGGGGACCTCATGCCTGATACTTAAATAAGTTTTCTTTATTTTGTTGTTTTTTGTTGGATATTTATTTATTGTTCATTCATAATTCGATGGAATCTGATCGTTGCTTTTAGTTATTTTACTGCAACAGAATCGGAAAAATTGTATGTACCTTTTTTTATCTACATCTACGCTAATATTATAAGAGGAAAACTTTGTATTTGTGTGTGTGTATGATTGTAATGAATAAACTCGAGAACTACAGTGCCGATTTCAAATTCTTTCACAATTGGAAAGCTACATTCACCCTGAGTAACATAGGCTATATTAAAAGGTAAAAATATATTAAAAAAACTTTTGTTCACCAGTGCGAAGCTGGGACGGGCCGCTAGTTAGTATATAAAAAAATCTAAACTCTTTGATACTTACATAATATACATAGAAAACACCGAAACCCATAAAACATATTTGCAAAACATAAACACTTGGCTAGCGGCGAGAATCATCAGAAGTAACCTAATTGTTATGAGTGAAAAGCAGAAGGTTGCAAGTTCGGTTCCCGCCACGGGACAAATGTTTGTATATTCTGCAGATAATTATTTTAGGTCTGGGGAATTTCTATGCATAATATGTAGGAATTTACAAAAAAAATATTTGAAAGTAGTTTAACAGTCATGTGGTTCCCTTAGTACAAGCTCTGCTTGTATGGCTATCTAAATGATGCGGTGTGTTAGTGTCCAGGATTATTTATTTATTCATTTATCGATGCTTGTAGATTTAAGTATATAAATATCATCATCATCGTCATCAACAACAACAACCTATAGAAGTCCACTGCTGAACATAGGTCTCCCCCAAGGAATTCCACGAAGAACGGTCTTGAGCCCTCTCCATCTTCCCATTACCTGCAATCTTGACGATTTCGTCGGTCCATCTGGTGGGGGGACTCCCAACACTTCGTCTTCCGGATATAAATATATATGTACCTATTTAACAGATTTACAGATAACTGATAAAGCAAAGCCGATGAAGGAATTTCTTGAAAATGATGAGTTTCATTGAAAAATAGGCCACCATATTGTATTGTTTCGCATAAGCTACAATACAATACATAGAATGCATCACTTTTCGAGAGCACAAAGTCGGTAATGCGAACAAATCCACTATGGAAGTGTGTGTGTTACATAGTAGAGCTAATAAGATAGAAGAGTAACAAATTTTATTTTATTTTATTTTGCCTACTTAGTATACTGTTACTGTTACAAAGCATCAACATTTGTCTCTATCACATATCAAACAAACAGGTTAATAATATATACATATCACAAGAAATTATAACAAATATGAATATAAACAATAAAAGAAATTGAATAACGAAATTTTTGATAAACTGTTAACAACAACACAAAAATATTCAATCAAACAACGAATTAACAGATAAATAAAAAAATAAAGGCAAGCCATATCATGAATAAAATCATTTGTAGATATTAATATCCCCCGATATTGGCATAACAAACATTATCAACTACAGTATTTTGACCCCAGATTCAAAACCATCCATTCAAGTATAGACTTATATTTAAGCAATAATACTGTGATGAACAGTGACAATGGACCAGTACCGTCAACTAAAGATTTTACATACTGTTCTGAATTTAAGATTTGTCGTTTTTGGTGTTTAATGTCATAATACCGATCCTACTAATATATTATAAATGCCAAAGTTTGTAAGTATGGATGTTTGTTACTCTTTCACGCCAGACCGGCTGAACTGATTTGGATGAAACTTGAAAACATAGATAGTGGCCTGGATGAACACAGAGGCTAGTTTTTAACCGGGTACCAAGCGATCGTAGCCGCGGGTGGAAGTGGATGAAAAGTGTAACAAAAATAATGTAAGAAAACCACACCCTAAATACCTTTAAAATACTTATATGATAACATTAATTAATGTTAGAACGGAAGCATTTTGTCCTAAGAATTGGCTGAACGTTACATTAAAATATTGACGTCGTACCGTTGGATGACTGAACAGTAAACCTACAGGATTGTTCTTTATTAAAACATAGAATACAAAGCTCATTTTCTCAGCACTTTGCAGCGTTTAAAGCCACTGTTTTATTAAAACGTTGTTTACAATAAACCAGCCCTGCAGCACAATACGCTGAGTGGGGACATTTCTGTGTCACAGTTTTTCGCTTTATGTACCTATTATTAATTGTTAACTGTGTGACTCAAATAAATGTTCTTTCTAATTTGCAAAAATCGCTAATTAGTAAAAAATCTGACACGTATATTTTTTGGAACTTCAGACATTTTATTAAAGTTGCTTTACTTTTAAAACTTACTCTGTCGTTATGAGTATTGAGTGGATTCCCATGTATAACTCTACCGTATTTATGAATATGTCGATAAAACTACGCTTTTAAACGGCTACGTATTTTAATATAACACGTATGCAGCTGTGAATAAAAAGAATTGGCTTAACAGTAAAAGAATTAAGAGACTCAAAGCGAATAATGTTTAACTGGGAATGGATGGAAACAAATTCACTTTGTACTCGCCATTCTTTTTACATCTTCTTTCAGTTAGTTTCGAAATCGGTGAACAATATTTCTTTAAGCCAGCTTTTGACTATCACATCACATCACACTAATATTATAAATGCGAAAGTTTGCGCGCGCGCGCGCGTGTGTGTGTGTGTGTGTGTGTGTGTGTGTGTGTGTGTGTGTGTGTGTGTGTGTGTGTGTGTGTGTGTGTGTGTGTGTGTGTGTGTGTGTGTGTGTGTAAGTATGTTTGTGGTCTCTTCATGCCTTAACGGCTGAACGGATTTGGCTGAAACTTGGAATATACATAGTAAAATATATAATATGGACGATAACCTCTCCGATATGGTAGGATATTAGGGGTGTAAGGGGTAACAAACCCCATCTTCAGAACCCAAGCCAACCTCACCTACACGTGGTGCACCCTGCTAACTAACAAAAAGGGCTCTGGCAGACGGCTGATAGCAGCATAGCGCAGCTTAGCACCGGCACAGCTAAATGCCCTAGCCACCAACGGGTAGCAGCGTCGGCTGCGCGAGAAATTGTGCCCTGCGACCCCCAACCTGCATGGGGATTATGGGTATCTCCCCCTTTGTTAGGAGAGGCATTTATCCAGCAGTGGACTGATATAAGCTGGTGTGGCACACAGCACACACACACAGCGTCACGATCTGGTATACCCCTTTCAAGTATAAATTTAAACTGCTGCCGTGGAGGTAACCATATTCAAATGGCCAAAATCTTATACAAAAATACTTATACTTGGCTGGGGAATCGAACCAGCAATTTATTCACACCAGTTTATGAATGAGACGCTCTAACCAACTGAGCTATCGTAGCAGTTGACGATTACAACGAATTTTAAGTTACAGTATACGTTTATTATTTTGTCTAGGTATGAATGGATGCGTCGTCTAGTAACTTTTTCATTTGTTTATCACGGTAGTGCGCAACTACTTAAAATTATTCTGTGCAGCACTGGACTATTGAGGGTAGTTGTGTATTAAATGATAGTTCAGAACAAAAGATAACTTGTTTCGTCTTGGGTGTGTGTCATTGATTTTGTTTATGAAAAATAATTGTGCATAATAAAAAATAATAATAAATAAAAAATAATAATAATAATAAATAAAAATAATAACAGCCGAAAAATTGAGCTAAAGAGTGGGTTTTACAAAATAACATTTAGGAACGCTACAACCCATCAAATGTAAGAGGAAATGGCAGAATAACATTAGGTAAGTGGTATGACAATTATAAGTAGGATTATCATAAACAATGTGCTAAACCTATTCCCTTTTATATTATATAAACACAGTCATTAGTTTATAATATTGTGTTTTTATTTTCAGGTTATTGGTGATGGATGTCATCAATGGGACCAGGAGAAATTGTTGAAGTGAGTGGACGCATAATTCGCCAGTTTTGCAAGAAATAATGCTGTTAACAGTGCAAGCAGTGGATAAGCGTCCAGAAGGAACAGTGTATTTAGTTCATGATAACTGCGTGGTTCATCGTTCCCGAATTCTGACCAATTGGCTCGCTTCTCAGACGGGCATAATCACCACAGCATTGGTCATCTAAAAGTCCAGATTTATATATGTGGAGAATGTGTGAGCATATGTGGGGTCAATTTGTCCTAATTGGGACACGGGTGAAGTGTTGTCCACCTGCAACAGGAGGTCCTAAGAACCTGGGAACTGATGCGTCCTAGTGGTTTTGGTCGGATTTTGGTTACCCAAATGAAAAGAAGGCTTCGACAATTTATTTTAAGTGAAAGACATCCATCCCATTCGGTAATAATAAATATTCAGATATATAATGTTTTCAATAATAGATAAAATACCAGAGTAAGTATTTGCGAGTGATCTAAATTGTTTATTGGATTTTATACGGCAAGTATAACCTGTTCCAATGTTAACATGTTTGTTCACTCGTTAATCTTATATGGGTAAATTAAGTATTATTCTATCATTAAAAACATTATTGAAAATTCTAAAAAATAAGTAATAACTATCTATATTGCGTTATGTTAAATGGTGTTTTAATAAATTTGTTAAAACTTTTGAAAATTGTTTTATTATTTTACCTTAAATAATTAGGTAACTTACCTACTACACTTAAAACGTAGTCCATTGTGTTAGTAACGAAAATAAAAAAAACAAAAATATATTTAGGCATTGAGGGATTTGAACCCAGTACTCTTATAATGTATAGTTAATGTCGAGTGTTGTAACCGCCACTCCATCGTCTCACATAGATATGGGGACGAAATTAAATATGCCTAAGCAAGGAGGAGAAGGTTTATAAAACACACATTTGTGCAAAAAGTTCGAGATCCACGACCGACACCGCGACGGTTTGAACCTACTAACGTTAACTAGGGGGGTTACCAGACTCTGACGCTGTCTGTACCTATATAATTTAAATATTTCCACAAGAATATAATAGAATAGAATAAATCTTTATTTAACACAAACAGAAAAACAGGAAAACATAAATGCACAGCTTACAATAACATATAAACATAAAATAAAATAGAAAAACAATGACATAGACAATCAATAATTATAACGAAACAACTAACAACTAAGTCATGTAGGCAGGCAGGCACAACACTGAAATAAAATAATAAAAAATAGGCAAGTTGGTACCTATGCAGGAAAACATATTATGAGTTCTGTAATTGTTAGGTCATATAGGTATATACTTCTTGCCAGTATACTATTTGTGAAACGGCTGACGATAAAAGTTTCCATTTGAGGTGGATGCGTAACGAGCCAGCTCGCGACTGAATGAAGGGCTCTCCTGTATTCATGCAATCCACGTGCTGCCGGCTAGAAGGGAGGGGCGGTAGCGGGATACTTCCAGAAGCTTCAGTAGAAGAATAGTCGGACTACTTAGTTCAGGTATTACTGGGACTGCAGAGGCGCGTAAACTTGCATTCTACATCGAGTTACGTCAATTTAACCGACTTCAAAAAAGGAGGATGTTCTATGTTCGCCTGTAAGTATATTTTTTGATGTATGTTCAATGATATATCCATCAACTGTGGACCGATTTTCAAAATTCGTTTTTTGTTAAAAAGAGTATACTTCACAAGTGGTTCCATATAAATTTTATTCCTGAGGAGTTGGTACTTTTCCGGTACTTTTACTCATCCTCAATTTTAATTTTCGCCCTGAGTTGAACATTGAAGTCGGTTTTGGTTTTAGGTTTACCTATTTGTTAAGGCTTGCGTGATAGAATGTTCGTTACAGTAAGATAAGCTTCTAGGTACGTTGCTATAGTAACTTCAAGATGAGACAGTGGGGAATATTCACATACATTCTTAGCTGTTGGTAAAGCTTTTTTGTTTATTCGATTTTCAATAATAATGCTGGTCATTACCACTAATCATACAGCATCATCTAAGCCCAAACTAAGCAGAGCTTGTATTATGGGAACCCGATGTACTACTTAGGTAGTACCTCCTTGTTTTTACCCGAAACAAATATTACCCCCCTTCTGGCGCAGTCGGGTAAAACCTACTCGTCTAATAATTTACAATAATTGACAGCATTATAGTATAATAATGACCTATAATAAAATAATAATATCAATCAAATGACAATTTGTTACCTAGGTACGCCTAGGTACCTACAAAGCTTCGGTCTGTCTACCATATTGCTATACCCTTATACAGGGTTCATGTGAGATACTTATAACCTGTAACATGCAATTTAACACCATGTGAAAGCAATAAATGTATTGTACATGAAATATAATATAAATAGTCTCGCGGCGGGAATCGAACTCGCAAACTTCAGCATCTCAGGCGGAACTTCGTTCACTGCGCCACAGAGGCCGTCAAAACGTCTGCATTTGAGTGTTTCGACAGCCAAATTTTGATGTTCGTTCAACGAACATTAGCTGAAGGCATGTTTCGAATATTCGTAATAGCCGTATAGTAAAAGGTAAAGGAGAATAATGGTGGAAATTATATCCTCCAGACCGTGTTATGAAAATTTCCAAGCGAATAAATGCTGGATTCTCTGACTTGGTCCCGCATGCTCTTAGCTTTGCCCCGACGACCTCGAGATGAACGGAATATGAACAGAATGCAATCTCTGCGCTCACCGCTTCAAAGATAAAAAAATACATTCAATTTCACTCTTCCTAGTCTAGGAATACAGGCGATAATGCAGCAGCTGGACCTGCTTTCAGTTGGTCTTTGAGATTTTGAAATGTATGTTGAGTAAAGGTTTTTGTGAGCTGTCTAATGGTTATGTACTTTAGTTGGGGATTATGTTCTAACCCACATTTTAATTTAAGTGTTGCATCAGTTTCTGTTGCTATAATAGCGGTAGATATGGAAGTAAATGGTTTCCCCCCAACCTCACCTGCCCGTGGTGCTCCCTGCTAACTAACAAACTGAGCTCTAGCGCCCGGCTGATTGCGGCAAAGCGTAGCCAAAAACAGGCACACTACATCTGCTGTTCGCTGACGGGCAGCAGCGTCGGCGGTGCAAGCAGCTGTGCCGTGCGATCCCCAACCCGCATGCCCAGCGTGGGGATTAAGGACATAACCCTCTTCTTATTAGGGAAGGACTATATCCAGCAGTGGATTATATAGGCTGGTGTGGTTGTTCTTGCATTAGTTTCTGTTGATTGAAGCGCTCGTGGCGTGGTTTACTTCGGTGTTTTTAGCAGATCCTCTAAGTCATCACTCCGCCCACTCACCTTTTTGTAGGTGACCGTTTAGTGGCATTTAGATCTAAGCGTTTTCGTGATTCGTATGACACGCTAGTATATATTGAAAAATGTTGGTCCTGGCAATTGAATGCAAGTCTCTTCGATAGGGTATCAAAATAATTTATAGGACCTTTTTTTTTTAAAATACCTTCCCAGTCTTCCAACTATTTGTGGTTTCCATGCAAGAAGTCGATACTTAGACACAACAAAAATCAAGATCGACAGATGACTGCTGGTAGAAGTTGGATGTGACGAGTTGAGGACAGAAGCGCAATGGCGCTCATTAAGGGAGGCCAATGTCCAGCTGTGGACTGTTATATGCTACTGCTGATGATGATAATGTACCAGTATTTAAATAAACTTAGTGGTTACGTAGAATTTATTCGACTAGCAAACTAAGCTGACTAAGGAAATAGACACATTTCAGTGAGCAGCCCTCCAAACCAATTTCTGCTTCAATAAATATGCTTGTCAAAATTTAAACTTGTGAACCTTTGTCAATGAAAAACTATTCATAACTAACTTATTTAAATATGTTATTAAACGTATTTAGTAACGATTCATTATTCAAAAGCAAGGAAGCAAAGTACCTAACTAGGATCAAAATAAACTAAATTTTGTTTTGTACTGGCTGACCCGTCCGTAACTTTGTTTGCGTACTGCACGTAACTGCACCGTAAAATAACGTATTTCCGAGTTACAGAGATTGTCAGGGGTACAGACAATTTTGTTACCTTTTATCAATTGTACTAGCTGACTCGCCCTTAACTTTGTTTGTGTATATCTACTGAACCGTAAAATAACATTTTTTTGTCAAAGGAGAATGCCGAGAACCCGTACCAATTGCGTCAAAGCCGAACGTATCCCATAAAATTTATTATATTTTATAAATGTCATTAACATTTTCTTTAGTTTTACACACCGATGGGATCAATAATCAAGTAAAAAAATATTTTGTTGATTTGGTTTCCGCCGCACGCCGCCATTAGACTACAACAACCAATGATATATACGTTACTATGGCAACAAATCTCGACGTAAAGTGTTACCATGGAAATAATCATCATTTTTAATTATTTTGACAGTAGAATCGACTAAAAACTTATTAGAGCTTTTTTTGACACACTCCTGCGTACAGTACACACACATGGGTACAGACAGTTACATATGGTACCTTTATCCAGAAAAAAAGTACCGAGGGATAGGACTTTATCGCGAGCAAAGCCGCGGGCGGAAGCTAGTCTTATTCTCTTGTTACTCGTTTATTCTAATAATTGGTAGACGATAACCTTAATAATGTTATCTTTTTCTCACCGATAAAAGTGACCCGACCGGTTTGTTTAAAAAAACACAACTACTTACAAAAGCAGGATAACACAGATTTAAAACGTTTGTTTTCCTCAAATAATGCTAATCATGGGTTTTACCATACGACATGTAACATTTTCCTTATAAAGAGTATATAATAGCAAGATCGAACATCGACTCCTCACTTCTTAAGAAATATCTAAGATGTTTAACAAGACTGTGTTTGTGTTTCTGTTGATCGCAGCTGCGATGGTGGTGACGGAAGCGACGAACCGCGTGACCCGCGTGGGACCTTGCGATCAGGTCTGCCCAAGATCACACCCTGAGAGGAACGAGTGCTGCAGAGCCCATGGTCATGCTTCCCACGCGTTTTGTGAAAAGGGCGGCATGTTCTGCTACTAAGAATATTCTCCGAAGTCCTGACACCAGCGCCCATCGGCTGTGGAAAAGAAGCATGATTTTTTCGTAATCATTGCCGTGATGGAGTGGTCAGAGGAATTCTAGACTGGCCGAAGAAGGATTTTCATTTCATTCACTCCTATTACATTCTACATTGTGACTGTATTCTGAAAATGTTGATAAAATAAATAGTGTTTAGAGTTTGAAGCCAAAATAGAGTTAGTTTACATACTTGCTCATGTTCTTTACCCGAGTAATTCTTGTACATTGCCTTTTCTAAGTTCTTTTTGTAATTGTTGAACTTTACCTTCTTTAAGTTCTTAGAGTGTTTTTTTTGTCTATTTTTGTCCTGTACCTTTGTGTTTCTTTCTTTTTGTACGGTAATCTTCTCTTGTAACCGGTTTCCTACGATACAGGCCAGCCCTAGTGCAGGAACAATCAGTAACGTTCCTTGTATTTAAATGTGATATTCTGGAAACATTTTATATTTGCAATGAGAACTTTTCACCTCTTTAGTAGAATTAAAATAAATGGTTTTTTTTGTAATGTCTGTAATTTTATTTCACGCACATCTAGCTGACTACTTGATTTAAGGCCTTTGAATATAATCAAGATAATTTCTAAGTCTGTAAGTTCTAAGTGCCTGTGGACATGATAAGATGGAGTAAGTACTAACATCTATACCATTCTCTCAGCCTAGTCGGCCTTCCTTAAAATAAAGAAACGGTCAATACGTGTGCTGTAAGCTAAGGGTTTCAAGCAGGGGGAAGTTAAGCTATGGGTTGGAGCTGAAAATTCTTTAATTTGGTTTGCGTTGTACAATCAGAAACGATTTCCTTATTACGCAGACCGAGTAAGGTATCTACGAGTAAAGCTTCAACCAGAGACTCGATCACTAAGACTAGCGAAACAGTATTCGTATCCTTGACGCAAAATTTTGGCCAATGAGAAAGCGTACATTCAAGATAACGATTGTTATTGGCCAAAATTTATCGTTGCGCTTACGATACGTCAGGTTGAAATATTCGTCATCGACCTACGGCGTCTATGTTTGAGCCTTCCCAGATGGACGATTACTTCGCGCGAGTTGGTCGCGCGATTGACATGCGTATCCAATCAGGCTTGCTGAATATCACGTGGAATGTGAAGTGCGTGACATACCACCATACAGCAAGCCTGATTAGATACGCATGTCATGCGTGCGAGCAACTCGCGCGAGCAAATCGCCCATCTGGGAAGGCTCTTTGTATTTTCGACAGCAAACATTGTTGACTCAACAAAATGCAAGCTTTTTATTGGTCTACGACTATAAGTCTAGACTCTAGACAGCGCGCCTTGCTGTGGATTCCATAGCAAGGTGTGTTTTTGGAACAAATACAAAAACAAATAGCAGTGACTGTAAAATAAACATTATTATTTCCTTGGACACGTAGGTACTAGTAAGTTTAGTCTTTCCGTCAATCAATATTTTTTATTTATACATTTTTTTACAATCTACACCCTAAAAAATCTGTTTACCAATCGGGCGGCAAGTAAATTAGGTATTGCTCATTTATTGACGGAAAGTAATTAGTAGATGCCATTCATTATCTATCCATTCCGAAGGCTCACCCCTCACCCAATATAGATGAATACTTGAGCAAATATTGAATACTTCAAACTGGACCGAGATGGGATTCCTTCATTCCGTTTCGAGAAGTTAATTGACTTTGCGAGTAATGGTTTCCACCTGGCCTCTAATGGCCGCTCAGAAATTAGGGACATTTGACTCTAATTTCAAAGGTCCATAAACTGTAACTGCCATTTTGTAGCGCTCGTGGCGTGGTTTACTTCGGTGTTCTTTGCAAATCACCTTGGTTAAGCAACTCTGCGCCCGGTCACTACTTGGATGGGTGACCGCAGAGTGGCATTTAGATCAGAGCGCTTCCGTGCTTTGGAAGGCACGTTAAGCTGTTGGTCCCGACTTTTTCAGTCGTTAAGCCATGTCGGAGGCCTTCGGGCGGCCTATAAACTCCGATACCAGAGTTGGCCACTAGCGCATACGAAAGAAGAAGCAGATAGTCTTGGTTAAGCTAGACTGCACTCAGTTAGTACTGAAAATCAAATCAAATCAAAATATTTATTTGCAAACTCGGGTTAATAAACAAAACAATCGTTAAACAGAGGTATATGATTATTTGTAGAAGTTCCATGCAATGTCTTACCAACTATAGGCTTGCAAATCTATATCTACACTTATATTATAAAGAGGTAAAATTTGTATTTTTTTGTGTGTGTGTATGTTTGTAATGAATAAGCTCAAAAACTACAGTGCCGATTTTAAAAATTCTTTCACCATTGGAAAGCTACATTCACCTTTAGTAACATAGGCTATATTTATTGCCAGAAAATATTAGGGATCCTTGCTAAAACTTAAGTAACATAACCCAAGGTGTAAAAAAAGTGCCCTGACCCGTGCGAAGCCGGGACCGGCCGCTAGTATAAAATTTTTTTTTTTTTTTAATTATTCGTTTAATAATTAAATAATAATTAAAGAAAAAAAAATTATCGCCTAATAATATGTTACAACTAAATCAAAAAAACAAGGTCAAAATTTAATGTCGAAAAATAAAAAATGTCACAATTAAAAAAAAAAAAATATATATATAGATATATTTATAGTTTATATGCTTACGTTTGACCGCCATATCACTTGTTGGTAAGTGAAGATGCAGTCGATGATGTAGCACGTTTGCCTAGAATGTACATATTTACTCTTCACTTGAAGACCCCTAAGTCATACCGATCGGGAAACACTGACGCCGGAAGAGAATTCCATTCCTTAACTGTCCTAAGGAGAAAAGTAGCACTAAAACGCTTCGTGCGGGCAGGAGGAATGTCCACCGTGTACGGATATATAAATAATATGCCAAAAAAATCATTATTATGCTAATTATGAGGATGCCATTGTCGTTTGTTGCTGTAGCATACGACTACACGCCGCCGGGTAAGACGATACTGCTTACCTGCTATTTCAAGATAACATAATGTATGTGTTCTTTTGTGTCTATTTTGTTTTGTATCTTGTATCCTGCGAGTTCGTTATGTCATTGTGTTGTGGTCAAATAATTTTATTCTATTCTATTCTATTTAACTATTTACTTTACTTACTTTATTCTGTTGTTGTAAGTATTGTGTGCCAAGGGGTAAACAAATGTTTGTTTATTGCCTACTTGAATGGGTGACCACTTCGTGGCATATAGATCTGAGTACTTCCGTTTTTAGCAATGCATGTTAGGGTGACTATACATGTCAAACCTCCCTCTCGCTCGCACAATTCAACATTTTAAAAGATATAAAATCACTGAATGTATGCAATATAGCAAACCTTCTACGGCCTAGAAAATAACAATACAAAGGTTCAGCAACAATATCATGTTGGACCCAACACGTTTTCCTACGAAAAAAATTATACCAAAATTGATCACATTAGTACCGACAATTTTTTTGGTAAGAAGACATGATAGAATCAAAATATTATTGCTGTACCTTTGAATTATTATTCAAACCTTAAGATATTAGTCCCAGCTTTTTCAGTCATTAAGCCTTGTCGGAAGTTTTCGGGTGGCCTAAAAATTCCAACACTAGAATTGGTCACTAAAGAAGAAGAACTGCCATTACTATTCTGTGTTTGGAAGTCAAATAAATCTCGGCATAATGAGTCACGTAATGAAAAAAATATGTAAATTTTTCGAAAGTGTAATAAAAATAATATGAATTCAAACTCTTCCAAATGAAAATTCAGGGTAAATCAAAATTTTGATAGATTCAGAAATACAGAAAGTAATTTAAAAAATATCAAACTTGGTATATCCTTCTTTATTGGGATAACTTTAAAAGCGGATGTTTTGTAAATGTTTAAGCTTCATAGCTTCATAGCTTAAACATTTAGTTTTGTAATATTTAATTCAACTTTTTCGGGTTTGCGGAGAGCCGTAGGATTTCTATACTCTACTAGCCTCGTACATACCTACGAGTCGTATTTAATTTTGCTGCTGTGAAAACGTTTAGGCCCAACTTTTCGGTTTCGGCTATATAATTAGAAAAAAAGGGGTTCCATTTTACAAGCAATATGAACTACCATCATAAATACTTTTTACATCATCCTTAGTTACATAATGATAACAGGTACGGTTTGGTTCACTAACAATTTTTTTACATCGCTTTGAATGCTTAAAACTAAAATAAATTAAATTTAAACTAAAATTGTTTTAGGTAAGTGTATTATGTATGTTAGTCTCTAAGGTATTTTTATATACAGGGTTATTGGTTAAGTCGACCTAGATCCTGGAGGGGGTTGTAGATTCCATAATTCCTGACTGATTTGACTATGGAACACCCTACCCTAAACTTAACCGTATTCACGATATTGGACTTTTAAGTTAAAAAAATAAAATATAAAATAATGGTACTTAAGTTAGAAAACAATAAAACAATCCAAATAGGTACAAAATGACGTTTATAAAGTGGATTAAGACACAGAATGAGAGTTTGTGTGCGGATACGTAGTACAAGAACTAATCAAAAATATCGGTATGTTTTTTAAAAAAACTTAAAAGTCCTCTATCGTTATATGTTCCATAGTCAAATCAGTCAGGAATTATGGAAGCTACAACCCCCTCCAGAATCTAGGTCCACTTAACCTATAAGCCTGTATATGGGCCGTAGATTAAGTAAATTAAGATCTTGTACTTTTTATTTGTGCCTGAAATAAAATTTATTATTATTATATGATTATTAAAACAGAACTTGCAGCAGGACATCGTGCTCCATAAACTTAATTTTAGTTTCTCTGTGATGTAACGCGCTATGTTGATTGCTATGTTGCACGAGAGCCCTCTCTCTCTTTTCTTGACTGTTAACTCTGATGTCAAAATTATACACCATGTTTTTTACCGAACCCGTCTAGATCTTCTTCTTCGTATGAGCTAGTGACCAACTCTGGTGTCGGAGTTTTTAGGCCGCCCGAAGGCCTCCGACATGGCTTGACGACTGAAAAGCCGGGACCAACATCTTAACGTGCCTTCCGAAGCACAGAAGCGCTCTAATCTAAATGCCACAAAACGGTCACCTATCCAAGTAATGACCGGGCGGGTCTTGCTTAACAAAGGTGATCTGCTAAGTACACTGAAGTAAACCACGCCACGAGCGCTACCAGATAATAAGTTTGCACAGCAAAAAAACTACCAAACGCGAATAGAATAATTTTATACCCAGGTACTCTCTAGAGTGGAAAATCCTTCGCTTTTTGCATCTCGATGCCTTCCCAAAGGGAAATAAAAGTACTCGACGAACTAAAGAAATCCTTCAAAAAAAGTTCAAAACTATCGCAAGTAAGAACAAGGCTGCAAATACTTCAGAAACTTTATTCGCAGTATCAATTTACAGTGGAAAATCAGCTTATAGCAATGTTTCCCAGACGAACACGTTTCTAAGATTCAATAGCAACCTTATTTTGATATAATAAGGTTTGATTTAGCAGGTTTGGCGAGCGTTCTGCGCGAAGTATGTCTTACAAGCTTACGTTAAACAAAACATTTGTTGGGACTTTGTTTTCAAGCTCTGTTTCGTTTCGCTGTTTCATGGAAGTTTGAAAATGTTCATTATCTTTATTTACACATTATCTACAGTAAATATTAATTTTGACTTGTTTTCTGAACATAGAGGCTTAGATAACTTCCATTGGAAGGATTGATGGATAATTGTTAATCTTTCACGCCGAAAAACTGTAAAAATATCACGTTTGTTTTATGGGAACCCCTATTCTTATCCTTAAATATTTATTTTATTCTGTTTTTAGTATTAGTTGTAATAGTGGCACCAAAATTACATCATCTGTGAAAATTTAAACTGTCTAGCTATCACGGTTCATGAGCCTGGTGATAGAAAAATTGCAAAACAAATCACGTTTGTTGTATGGGAGCCTCCCTTAAATATTTATTTAATTTTGTTTTTAGGTATTTGTTGTTATAGCGGCAATATCACATTATCTGTGAAAATATCAACTGTCTAGCTATCACGGTTCATGAGATACAGCAACATTGGTGACAGACCAACAGACAGACCGGCAGACAGACAGACGGACGAACAGTGAAACAATAAAAATAAAATCCAGCCATTAAAACACAGCGTTTCACACATCGAGATAGCATAATAACCCCGACACTAGAGCTGGTAACTAGCTCCTACGAAGAAGGAAAGAAGCATAATAACTCCGAAACCAGAGTTGGTAACTAGCTCATACGAAGAAGGAAAGAAGGAAGCATACACATAATTTTAGAGCCTATAACACGGAAGTACTTACTATCTCAATTTTTGAATTATTGAATTCAAAACAGGAATATCAATAATTTCAAGTATTTCAGCAACCCGTTGGTTCTTTTCCAGTTTTTGTCTCTATTTTTATGCCATTAGGCTGAACTGTAACAGATGTTGCGAGGCTCACTTTGGATTTGGTTTTTATCCATTTTCCGGACGATGGTAGATGCTTTCCGAAGGACCTTGATTCACAAATAGCTAGAATCGGGACCAAAACGACGTCTAGATGAATAGACCGGGTCAAAAGTTGCTTTATTTCCTTACACTACGAAATAGATGACCAGCGCTCAAGATCGCTTAGATTTCATTACATTATGGGACAGATCTTTCTTTTGACGACCTCTGTGGCACAGTGAGCGAAATTCCGGCTGAGACGCAGATGGTTCCGGGTTTGATTCCATCTGCAAGACAAAAGTATGCATTCTGCAAATATTTCTCTCGGGTCTGTGTGGTTTCTATGTATGTATTTACAAAAAAAGTTTTCTCTTAATCTTTTTCTTTTTATGGTACTGAACACATCATCATAAACCCCGCAGACGTTCCTTTAGTTACTATAGTTTGCCTTAACCGACTGCAATATCCGACTCAGTACGTTCACTGCACATCTTTGAAGACGATGAGTAAAAGTATTTGAGTGTGATCCTAGTGGCAATAGAATCGATCGCAGCAAGCGTACTCAAGACTAAGATCAACGAAGCAAGCTTCACCAATATTAACATCTTAGTGTGTGTTTCCATTGAGGTGGAGCGGAGTGAAGATTGCGCTGAACTGACAAATTAAATCGCTTCAAAACGGTATTACGTCACGAAACCGCAATTCTATTGGTCAACTTTTGACCATTTCTGTTCTCCTCACCCTCAATGGAAACGAAACTAAGGCTCGCCCACACGTAGCGGTGTTATCTTCATTCAATGGCCGTTGTCGCGCGGACAAAGAACACTGCAGACCTATATTAAACACCAAAGTTCGTCTCGCCTGACTGTACATCCAACCGACATAACTTAGAACACGATATCTTTGTGAAATTGTTGATTGTGGCTCAAGTGGTAACTGTATCGACCGCAAGCATATATTATCTATCTCAAGACTGTGATCTAAGCCAAAGTCAAAGTCAAAATTTATTTTTTTAGTAGGAATCTTGAAGTACACATTGATTTTTTTTTTAATTTACAGCAATTTACGCGAACAAACAGAGAAGAATTGGCAAGAAACTCTGCTTGGCTTTTATTTTTTTAATGCCTGTAGTACAAATTTATTATTCTTAACTATTTAATTATTTTTAAGGCAGTTGGAGACATTTTCATCAAGCAAGCTTCACCAATAGTAAAGGCTCGCTCATTCACCGGCCGTCGTCGCGTGCACAAAGACCTACGCAGAAATTTCTAGATTCTACAGTTGGTCTCTCCTGACTGTAATATCCGACACAGCTTTGAAAACGTTAGCTGCCAGATACCGGTGCCTAGTGCGAGTTTTTTTACCAGCTCGATCGCGTTTGCGTTTACGCAAATTTGTATGGAAAAGAGTCAGTGCCACGCGTTTCTCACTAGATGGCGCTACCTCGATTCCATATAAATTTGCGTATACGCAAACGCGATCGAGCTGATAAAAAAACTCGCACTAGGCACCCAGATATTATCAGGGTGAAACTGTCCGTGACGCGAGTGGTAACGTTATCGACCGCAGCAAGCGTATCTCAAGACTAAGATCGTCAAAGCAAGCATAGCCAATAGTAATGCCGCGGACCTGGTCCGTGGTAATGCTTAGGCTCCACACGTGTCGTCGTTATTTCCATTCACCGGTCGTGGCACAGACAAAGAATCCGCCCGAAGAAAAAGTCAGGACCAACATCTTAACGTGCCTTGCGAAGGACGAAAGCGCTCATATCTAAATGTCACTAAACGGTCACCCATCCAAGTAGTGACCAGGCGGAGTGTTGCTTAACCAAGATGAGGCTGACACACGTCATGGGACCGACAGTCTACAACAAACTCCCTGATACTGTCACTCAGGCTCCGAGTATGCATTCATTTAAAACTAAATTAAAAAGGTGGCTTATCGAGCAGACCTTTTATAGCTATGATGAATTCATAGACTATAAGTACCTACCTACCTGAATGTAGGTACCTAAAACACCTTATAGTACTTTTGACATTTTTCTAAACATATTTAATTTGATGATTATTTTCGTATATTATATTACACTACTTCTTATACCTAAGAAATGTATATATACACCATTGACGTATAATGAATATTATGAATAAATGACTATTATGACTATTATGACTATTATGATGATCTCCTAAGACCACCAAAGTAAACCACGCCACGAGCGCATTATTATTATTGAACCTGATTATAACTCATCTGACTGGATATATTCTACTGTGTACATTACTTGAGTAACTGAACGTATTTTATAATAGCAATCATCATCATCAGCCGATAGCAGTCCACTGCTGGACATAGGCCTCTCTTGATGAGCGCCATTGCGCTCTGTCCTCAGCTCGACGCATCCAGCTTCTACCAGCAGCCTTTCGCAGATCGTCACTCCACCTGGCCGGAGGCTGTCCAACACTAGTTTTATTAAAAGTAATCTTACTGAATCAGTTTGACTGGCACGTCCCAGCTTCAGTCATGGTCTTTGGAATCCATGTCAGAGGTCTTCGGGCTTCAGCCTTAAATAACTCCGACACTAGAGATGGCCACACAGTTGGCCACAAGCTCATATGAAGAAGATGATGTTGTCTGTGGTCTACCGTGGTAGCAATAATATTATATAGGGAAAATTACGTGTAGTTGCTTGGTAGACAATGGGGAAAGCTTTTATGTTCTAATGTATATTAAACAGAAACCAATCTTACCTACTTTATAGATAGGTTTTTGCTACATACCCAGTCATTTATTGACCCAAATAAGTGGAAGTAAAAAAAATAATGAAAAAATCTACTTATGAGAATTTCTTCATCTCATAGTTTCTCAATTGAATGGATATTTTGAATGTTTGGTCAAGTACATATCAAAAATTGAATAATCAAATTGCCGGTCTTACAAATAGGTGCAGTATTGACCATGAACTTGTATATTTTAACCTTTCAGTACCAAAGGTGGCTTAAACTTTTTATCTAAATTGTCGGGTTACCTATCAACCGCATTATGAAGGCTTTGATATGCAGTGACCTTCAATGAACCTTGAGTGTCGGTCGTCATGCGATGGAGTAACGTAGGGCTTGCCATCCAGAATTATTTCTTTTACGACTTTTCATGAAATTAAAATAATGTCAGTCAGTTAATTAGCTCAGGCGTGGCTTTGGGTTGTGAGACGTTCCAACCGCCACCTTCGGAGCTCAAGCCAACCTCACCTGCCCATAGTGAACCCTGCTAACTAACAAATTGTGCTCTTTCGGCTGGCTGATTGTGGTATAGCGTAGCCTATCACCGGCACATCTACAATCCCTGACCGCTGACGGGCAGCAGCGCCGGTGGTGCGAGAAGCTGTGTCCTGCGGTCCCGAACCCGCATGCCGTTCCATAGGTTCTTATTTTGCAAAACTCAAATTGATTGTGAAAATTGGTCATGGATTTTTGCAAATATAAATAGAAAACCTTGCGCAAAAGAATCCTTTTTTGGCATTTCTAAATAGCAGACCTTTGTATCTAAAAATTACTCCATTTGATTTGAAATTACGTTATGAACGAAATGTTTATTTGCATGAATACAGGTACATTTTGGTACTTATGCTAATTAGATGTATAGTTTCACCATATTCAGCTTAGCAGCCGTGCAAATGTTTAGTTTTATTATTAAATCAGTCATGCAGGTAAAATCTAAAATAAATTCAATGATTGTCAAATAATAATTGCAAAAATAAATAAATTAATTATCACAAAACATAGGTAGTCAACAAAATTATATAAATTTAAAATAAAAATAATATCAAAATTTATTAACAAAATATTCGATTCCTATTTATGTGTGTTAGTAGTAGAGTTCTTTGTGACGAGTTAGCCTAGATATTCCTACCAGCACTGCTTCGATTCGGTTTGAAGGGTACCGATGACATTACAGTCAATTGAGAGTGACGCAATTACCAACGATGCAATACTTTGTTACCGACGAATCCTATATTATACCGTTACCGATAAAACTTCGTTTTCCCTTGAAAAACTGTCAGAAATTAACAACGAGGCGATGAAAATTTTACAGTTTTTCAAGGAAAAACGAAGCGTCATCGGTAACGGTATAATATAGGAATCGGCCGTTAATTTACATGAGTTAATTTACGTCAGATAAATTAACCATGGGCCAAGTGCTTGTTCCATCTTGAAGTAATAAAAAAAATATATACTGCAGCAAGTTTTCTTCCGTCTTCTAAAACAGGTCATCCCATCACTAAGGGAGCAGCATATCGATTAGAATTTGACGCGGTCGAGACGTGCACTATGATTGACTTGAAAATGAAAACTTGAAATCAATTGATAATATCAATCAGAGTAGTTAAAGTGGAGTACCTACACAATTGTTCTAAGAGCGATTATTAACATACTGGCGATTTGCGAGCGACTTTCAAAAGAGGCAAGCACGCCGCGGGTACGCAACGTGTTCGCCGCGAATCCATTATGACGTCATTGACTATTCAAAACTCTGAGCGCTCACTGAATCCAGGCGGTGAAAACGTTATGTAGGTACAGCTAGATACGATAAATACGTTTGACATTGAATGCGTTGAATACATTTTTACGATTTGTATGGACTGTTTGGCTTATTTGTTCTGTGCAGCATCCCCACTATTTTAGCTTGCACCTCTCCACTCTGCACCATCGGCCGGGGCTTATACCCACAGCGTGTACGCGGCGTATTCGCTGCGCTCTCGCCTTGTTTTGAAATCCCTCGCAAATCTGCTCTAAGTTCTGTAAAATGGCGATTTTGTGAAGTATCAAGTAAATAACTTCTTACATAAGTTCAATAGCAGAGTAGATAAAGCAAATCTGTTCGTAGTAAAACCAAAATGTAGAAGAAACTTTTCCGTTCAAACGACCAACCAATCAACTTTTTGTTCACGACCCGACATTTCGTCCGTCTCGATAAGAACTCTGATGGAATAGCTCTTTGGCATTCCTTTACCATTCAACTATAGTATTTTTAAAACTTTCACGGGTTCCAATAATTTATTTGTATTTGAAACAATAAATATATATCACAGGTCACATAATATAATCGATTATATAACAACATAATCAATAAATATTGTTTAACAGGTTTTCCTCGTGTTTTACCTTTTTATTTTATCCCGACGTTTTGATCGAGTTGTAGCGGTCGTGGTGACGGAATGACTCTCACTCCGCATCTGATATCTTTACTTTAACATTTTGGGGATGGAGGAGGAATTAGCATCTTGTTAAGATATCCAAGATTCTTCTTGTTACAATCTATCCCTCAAAGCATGCAGCAGAACAATAACAACAAAAAATACGGAACCTATCGTATCACACAATGTTTTTATTGTGATGCGCGCCACACGCATCATCATTTTCAGGGAAAGCTCGTCCCATCGTCGACCTCATCCTTGCCTATGCAAGCCTCGAGGTCAAGAGCTGGCAAATATTAAATAGAAAAAAAAGTCACTACCAGCCTTCAAGAAGACCAGTAGCGAGATGGGTCTACGACATAGTACGCGCGAATTGGTGTAAATTAAAAGAAATACGATTGACAGTGTACCTTGTATTCCTAATGAATAAACGTATTTTGATTTTGATTTTCATGGCTAGACACAGAACTTAAATACTATTAGACTGCAAAGTTTCATTGCGTGACTTTTTATGGAGAACAATCAGAGAGAGCTAGGAGTGATCCATCTCGTGGCGAGCCGCGATTCCGAATGAGTTAGGGTTATCCACTCGTTTATTTTAAGGGCGTTTCCAAGGTTCTACAAATCTTTCGGTGAGTAGCGAATGATTTACGATAACATTAAGATAGCGCGGAGTAGGTATATCAATACAAAATTGCGTTGTTTGTCGTCATTTTTGTAACTCCGATGAATCGATTTCATTGATTGATTCAATTGTGACCAATCGGAACATTCGAGTAGTTGCACCCTGTCCTTAGCTCGACGCACCCAGCTTCTATCAGCAGCCTTTCGCAGATCGTCACTCCATTCTATCCAGAGGGCGTCCTACACTACGTTTGCCGAGCCGCGGTCTTCACTCAAGAACTTGTTGACCCCAACGGTTATCGGTTCTTCGGCAGATATGGCCAGCCCACTGCCACTTCAGCTTGCTAATTTTCTGAGTTATGTCGACAACTTTAGTTCTATGTTGGATAGCAGTTTATTGTTCGTTACTTATTTTAATATATAAATGTCTTTGAAATATTCGTATTGTCTTCATATGGTGATACGGACAGTTAATAACAGACTAAGGCACATACAGGGGTATAAAAGTAGGGATTTTTCATGAAAAGCTCATAAGTACTTATTGATCCAACATAAACCCTCCGGGGCTATTAAAGTTCTGGCAAGTGGCAACCCTGAATTGGGTGCCAATTTATTTTCGGTTTTAAAATCGGTTTACAGATTTCCCAGCACTCATGATTGGTGAATTCGAATTCCGAACATGCGATAGCCATTTTCATTCGTGAAGTTCTAAAGTTTTATTGCAGTGGTGGAATATAAAACTGCAAAGTTGCTTTTGTTTATAGAACAGAAAAAACGGACTAAATTATGGGATTTCAATAGAAACAGAAATAAAAGGTATTCATTTGCAACAACAGTTTACAAGAACACAAGAGATCAGTATACAGGGTGGCGCTGTAATTGCGACATTAAATAAACACACGGGTATGCATCTTGTCAATAATCATAAAAAAAATATCCTAAAACCATTTTATTTTTTCAAACACTGATTCACAAATAGCTAAGATGAATTTAAATGAAAAATTAAGTGTGTTAATTTAATGTCGCCGTTACAGCGCCACCTTGTATACGTATGTTTATGATATCTATGTGTACGACGTATAAATACATATTACTGTTGCTAAAAGACCATAACTTAGCATGGCTAGTTGTAGACAAATACAGCACTGGTCTTCCGTTATGAGTCATTTATTGATATCACGAACGAACATACGTATTTACTAGTCTTAAACAATATACTTAAAAAGTTATTCATAACATTGGAGATTTGGCATTTTGTATTTTTTTGTCGTTCCGTTGAACCTAATTATCGTACCTAACTTCTGATAACAACATTACATACCTAGTACGTAATAGATAGTAATATTCTTTCTTATTCTAGGCCAATGCTTCCGTATCTGTTTCATTCAATGTTTATGTCCATAAAAAAGTTTGTAAAGCATGTGGACAAAGGCGGTGTAGCGCGGCCACCTCATTCAGCCAGCATAAAGCCTCCTTTGGCTCGCTCCCGCATTATGGGCTGTAAGGGATTCATGAATTTTAGGCGCCCAGTAGTTTTAGGTCGAAAAGTATACACAGGTTTACTGACGTTATTTATTATTTAATTCTTTATTGCACTTTTACAAAGATAATAGTACAATTGGTGGACTTAATGCTAGGAAGCATTTTCTGCCAGTCAACCATGACTGGTAAAAAATAGTGGTTGGCGTGCATAAACTTATCAAAAAGAACAACAAAAGAGAAAATTATACATAAAAACACAAACTACAACTAAAATACCAAACAAATCTCCTTGAAGAGAAAAAAAAGAATATATATATTAATAGAGATATAGATAATAGAATGAGACAATAATATAAAAAACGGTAGGTACATAACCATTAAAATACATTAAAAACATTAAAGATAAAATAACAATAATAATACTTACTACTAAATTACAGATAATTATTAAGACAAAAAAAAGTAGGAAATAATATTAAGTAGGTAGGTAATTAGGCAGAACAATGCTTGTCATTGGAATTGAAATAGAAATCATGCACAAGGCGTTTAAACGCCAGTTTGGAGGATGCTTTTTTGATGCTAAGAAGGAGAGCATTCCAGAGACCCACTTGTTTTTACGTTGACATTGTTTTTATTGTGTGAGCTCTATCATTCGCAAGGCGGTGAATAATAAGCAAGAGAGTAAGCAATTATGCTACATATTAAGTATTTAGTAGCTACCTATACTCACACTGATTTATTAAATGCGAAAGTTTGTGTGTCAGTATGTATGTTTCCGTAACGGCTGAGTGGACTTGGATAAAACTTGGAAAATAGGTACATAGTCTGTTACTTAAATGTTACGTTATGACAGGCGGAGGCAAGTATAAAATATATATATATATATATATATATAGTATATATTATGCGTAGTTATATATATATGCGTAGTTATATATATATATATATATATATATATATATATATATATATTATGCGTAGTAGCTACATAATATAAGCTTTGTTTGTTGTTTGTTTTTTATTCAATACAAGGCTTATATTATGTAGCTACTACGCATAATAAAAGTTATATATTAGGGTCAGGTAGGGTATTTATGAGTTAGCCAATATTTCGGGTAAAAATAAGACGTTAACAAAATACCTCAATTTGACATCTTTTAATAATCATAATTCAGTTTAAAATCCTAAACCTTGATTTTAAACTGAATTGTGATTACTAAAAGATGTTCTATTGAGGTTTTATGTTAACGTCTTATTTTTACCCGTAATATTGGATGTCTCATAAATACCCCGCTTGACCCTAACTAGAGTAATATACACAGTTTAGATAGATAGATAGAAAACTTTTTATTGTACACCAATAATAACAAAATTTAAATAAATAAACAAACTTATAGAACTAATCTGTGGTTATACAATGGGCGGCCTTATCACTAAAAGCGTTTACTTACAAAAAATATATATATGAAATATATAAATATGACATACTATTATTTTTATAATTATTTTATTTTATACCATTATCTTCTCTCATTCTCCTTCCATTTGTTTGTAGGGTCTGTATAAATTTTTTTGCTGCATAATTAATCAATATCAATTTTTGAAAGTTTAATTGATACTCACTGTTAGGTATTCAACGCGAGTAGTCTATGATAATATCACTTTATCTGTATCTTCTCTGTTCTGTGTTATGGTGTTTTTAGTAGGTGTAAAATAAATATAAAACGTTTTTTTTTTATTAGAGAAAGTGGTAAATATGCATGCCGGAGCCTCTAACCTCATCCAACTTCAAACAGGTTAGTGTTTGTCGGCGGTTAAAAATTATCATATTCAAAGCACAATTATTTCGACTAATATATTCCTTTCCGATTTCAAAGTAACAACTTCAAGTAATGTATTCATAGCCATATTTTAAGTTTCAAAAGACCTTACATCGCAGCGGCCGACGGGCTCGTCCATAAAATTATGCATAGAAGCCGCAAAGTAAACATTTATTCATGGTTGTTAGCTTTTTGTTTTCTGTCTCGATTCATTACAGACTGTCATCTGTCACTGTCGAAAACATGGACTTGAAGACGAGAGAAAAAATTGTGTTGAGCCCAGTTGAGCTGCTAAAATTTGTTTAATCTAGCCACTGTATCAGCTTTTGACTGAGTTGGTTTTAAAACAGAGGTTGAAAAGTATAGAATTTTAAAAACAGATAGAAAATACCTACAATACTATGATATCTCACATTGATTTCGATGAAAGCGATCCTAGTAATTTTGTATCTCTAATATGGGTCCTAATGACTTGCCAGATCAAATCTAGTTATATAGTATACCCTATCACATGCATTACAATAGAGTTGACCAGCAGAATTGTGTATTATGTATTACCTATATACCTATTGAACGATTTTCTTGTGTAAGTAGTCTTAGTAACTAAACACCTACCTAATAATTCACGCAAATTTGTAACGCTACCAAACAAAAAACTAAATAGTACAAAAGTTGATTGCCAAAGTAAGTCGAGTATAAAATAAAGTTAGATCTCTACTTCTTGTTGTAGCTCCAGTTACCTCGCTGTGTTACAGAACAGCTGTGTGACAGATATAGAAAGACCCAAGTATAAGCTAGGAATTAACTAAAATTCAATTACCTGAACATAATTTAATTGTTTTTTTATTTATTTGAAAGAGTTTATTTATAACAACATAAAATACACAACAGTATATACAATAACAAGTTCTTAACAAATATTTCATAATTATACCTACATATTTGACAAAATATGTACCTACTTATTACTAAAATAAAATAGTCTAGCAAAAATCCAGACGGTCACCACACGGTAGAGTGGCCAGAATGCTGGCTGCATTGCCACGTTGGATAGCAAGGCTCATCCGTTGGCCCAAATAGAAACCACCATTCCGATCACGCGTGGTCTCGAATAAGCGCTCTGAGGGCTTACCACGAGTTTTGATAGTTTTCGAAAACCTTATAAGTTTCGGTATCTTTCCCAGTGTTGCTATTTTAGCATTTTTAATGCTAAATTTAGCATATTTTCGGGTCTGTTAGCTTGAAAAATTCGCATTTAGCATATTTTTATGATTAAAATTTTTTTGTACGTTACCTAAAAATTCAAAATTCCTAAGGAATTCAAAAGAAAATATAGATTTTAGCATTTTATTTAGCATTTTTAAAAGTTAATTAGCATTTTTTGCAACATGTTTTAGCATTTTCTCCAAATAAAAAACGGTAACACAGATCTTTCCATACATTTTCGTAGGCGGAGGCGCTGTACGAAAATGTATGGAAAGATACCAAAACCTAAAAAGTTTTCGAAAACTATCAAAACCCGTGGTAAGCCCTCTGACAAGTCTTTGAAAATTTTCTGGGCCCCTGGTCCCCATGGGCCTTGTTTTTTTATTATCTTTTTGAATAAGTAAGTATCATTAAGTAAAATTTAAATAATATAAGTACACTGATTTATTCAAAATCCTTTTAAGAACAATGTATTCACGATGTGAAATTCACATATCCATATGACAGATTGTCACGATCGTTCACCATTATACTAGAGCAGCGGTTACACGAAAATCAAGTTACTGTTCGATTACCATGTACCGGTACAAGCTCGATGCGTCAATTCAAGACAGTTCTGTCAAAATAGTGTGTAGCTTTGTCATAGTTCTTCCGTCATTGTAACAAATAATTTGTTCTGAGCGAATAACTAGTCCGGTTAAATATACAGTCGGACACCATTTTTTTCATCTTGAACGACGGTTGTCAATTTTATTTTATTTTCTGGTGTTTTTCTAATGTATGTTGTTTAATATTCATGGTATTATAACCGATAAATGTTAGTTATAAGACACAAGTATTAGTGAAATGGAATAAAAGAAGATTGAACGGGAATTCTCTGATGAAGAAAATTGTGCGCCGATCGTTTTTTGTTATAGTCGCCATGGCTATAGCAGAAAACAGGACCTGACTGAAGACTGGACGACTGGACTTATAAACCGTACTACGTTGCCTCATGTTATTATGATGAACAATTATTATACCTACTTGATACTGGCGAAATTGTGTATAAATATCCCAGAAGCCATTTAATAAAGAAGTGAAGTGAAATATACAGTCACGTTTACAATAATTAATTGGTACGAACACCGTTAAAACTTGACCGGGCTACATATTTGTCATGTAGATAAAGATGCCATTGTGTATACCCAAGTAAAATAGAAGCGATTGCTTTGTGATAGGTAATGGTTACCACTCAACATCAGGTGGGCCATGTGCTTGTTCCATATTCAAGTATCATAAAAAAAAAACTATTGTTAAAACTAGTATTTGCAAACTAATAATGAAAAGTTTTGAGACAAATATCATTTTAAGACTCTATATGTACTGAAAAAAATACAGAACGGTACCTAAGTAAATAAAAATGAATCCAGTAGCAGTGGGCTGGTCATATCTGCCGAAGAACCGATAACCGTTGCGTAAACGGGTTCTTGAGTGGAGATCGCACCTCGTTAAACGTAGTGTAGGACGCCCACCGGCCAGGTGGAGTGACGATCTGCGAAATGTTGCTGGTAGAAGCTGGATGCGTCGAGTTGAGGAAAAGGCGCAATGGCGCTCATTAGGGGAGGCCTATGTCCAATGGACTGTTATGATGATGATGATGATGAAATCAATCCAATGTCGTGAGGCGCGTCGTTGTATAACGCAATGTCAAGAAGCGCAACGTAGAGGAAATGCGAAAAATTTTGTGCTCGTCGTCGCAGCGTAGGGAAACGCAAAGATCTTGTGCTGTCGCGACGTGCCGGTAACACTTGCCATTTTACCTGGTTTCTACATAACGTGCGCTCTTACAAAAAGCAAGGCCATTACGCTTGCCGCTGACGCAAATATTGGACCGGTTTAATTGAAAAACAAACACCACCCACATTTGCCTAGTGTTTATATGCGGCAGCAGTTTTGGGGAATAGTGTCTCGAATAAATATATAAAGTTAATGAAAAGTTTTGGTCAGGAAACTGTCATATTGCGTGTTGACGCTGCAATTTAGGAATTAAGAAGACATTTATAAGTAGTAGGGTTGTTTGTGAAAGGCTCCTGGATAAAAGTAAGTACTACATGCCTATTTCTGCAGTGAAGCAGCATTGATGTGTTTCGATTTGATAAATGTGTGTGCCTGTGAAATTACAGGAGGCTTCATGCTACGAAGCAATACCTCCTAAAAGTAATGGTTACTATTACATAAGGTGAGCTAAGCCCTATTCCATCTCCAGGTACTATACTTATACAAACTTATGAGACCTCATATGCTAATAGCATAAATCCATGCGTTTTGAAACTGCCAAAATGGCTTTTTTCTGTCGTCCAATATTGACATGATAAATGGGTGCTGTGTGTTGTTCCAAAAATAGTTATTTCTAGTGTTATTAAAACGCTTATTTTTTTAAAAATCTACATATGTATTTTTTCTATGAATAATAATGCGAATGCATGGCGTCCAAGAACCGGATACAGAATCGTCGGCATGGGTGGACGATATTCAATCGTGTACTATCGAAATTGGATGAGACGAGCTTTGAACCGTGAGGATTGGCAGATACAAAGGGAAGCCTATACCCAGCTGTGGGTGAAGTCTGACTGTGGATGATAATGATGATAATAAATATGCAAAACCTTGATCCCCACCACGGTCAAGGTGTCATAAACTATTCAATAGTATTGATCCTCCTTGGTCAAGTTCAGGTGACTTGTGTTCCAAATAAAACCTAGTGCAAGTTATCGATCCTATGTAAATGTCTATTTAAGTCTTAACCACATGTTCTATTCCGTACTTGAGTGATTCTTTAACCCTTAGGTAACTTAGTAAAAACAAAGCTTTTTGAAAGGTTTTAGGGCTAAAAGCTAGGATTTGATCATGAAATTCTAATTTTTCTTTGTGTTTTGCATAATACACTTTTTCAAATGCTAAAAAGGGGGCAATGTAAGCAAATATTATGGGAACCACATGACTGGGTAAATACAAACATATTATACATAGAAACACCCAGACCTGAAACGAATATCTGCAAATAATGCAAATACTTGTCGTACAGCGGGAATCGAACCCGCAAACTTCTGCGTCTCAGGCGGACCTTCGGCGGAGTTTTTATTATGGGAGTGCGCGCTTTGAAAAAAAATCTAGGTGTATGCAGCCAAAGAGGGCTTATGTCGTTTGTGTCACTTTTGTTTAATTTAATTTAGTGTTGTTCTGATTTATGTTATTTATAGATTTTGGCATTTTAACTGATACATACCTAGTTATGTGTACCTCTCACCCCTCAGCCTTAGATTAAGTTTATAATACCTTCGACTAATGAGAGCCTCTACCAACACCATGGTTGCTCATCACTTCCTTTGTAACCGAGTGGTCCATAATTGGAACTTGCTACCTGAAGATGTTGTATCGGCTACATCAGTAAACAAATTCAAAAATAAGTTCGACATCTGGCTACGACTAAATAAATCAGTGATAAAAAAAGTGACAGAAACAGTGACTTCATTTTGTTTTTTTAACACTGCCTGAAATGGATACATCAGCGTCAAGCTGCTCGTCCATATCTAAATAATAATAATAATAATAATATTGTTTTTGCTTGCATTGGAATGCAGCTTCTTAGAATTGTGTAATGCTGATGCAGCCGTCTAGGTGTCGTCCGGCTGCATCCGAGCCTAATGTACTTACTTCATTATTAAAGCGCCTCCAAATCGGTGTGGACGTAATCACCCTAGTTTGTAAATCAGTTAACTTTTTAAAAACCCGTAATAACGTTCCCAAGTTAAACGTTAGCAATAAGACACAAGTGTAATGAAATGGAAAAAGTGATTTTGGACTGGAATTCTCTAGTGAAGAAAATTGCTCGCTCGTTTTTGTTCTAGTCGCCATTGTGATACCAGAAAAGTACCCTTCGTTTTCGAGCTCAATTTTTATGTAGTTGTTTTTTGGAAATTACGCAACTGGTTTTAAATTGAAACTCATCGAACAACCTTCTTGCAGATTGCAATTTATATCACTCAGAACAGTTGGTTAATTAACGAAAAAAGGTACTTTAAAATTGAGCTCGAAAACGTAAATTATGAAAGTTTTCGAATTGTGCAACTCGTACCAGGAGTATTTACCTGACTGAAGACTGAACGACTGGACTTATAAGCCGTACTATGATGCCTCATATTAAAATGATTACTTTATACTGGCAGAATTGTGAAAATAGGGATAATGCCTGGGTAGAAAAATAATAATTCTAATTAGTCCGTAAATTAGATTATCAAAATATATTGAACACGTTTTTTTTTTTAAATCAATGGAAATCAACAAAGTTATAGAGCGTCAAAGTTCGGGAGTGGGGGCTCGTGACGTCACTTGTATGTAAAAAGTGTACTTACCCGTGTCGTCACGCGGAACTTCAACGCACTATATCTTTGTCATTTTTAGTTTAATTGACAAAAGAAAAAATACGTGTCCAATATTTTTTGATAATCTAATTGACGGACTAATTCGATTTTTTCAGGCATCTAGCCTATTGTCCCAGATGATTAAATACATACAATACAATACAAACTTAATTATCTACTTAAAATCTGCCTCTGTTTGTAAAGGTAGCTAGCTATAATAGAGTCGTAATCAACAGTGACACGTATGACGCATTACACTCTTGGGGTGTGCTGGCAGCCCTTTCATTATTTCCACACAGTATTTCATTTTGTTGTGCTGGCTTTATTGTCTCTTCATGATAAAATATGCAAATCATTTTTTATTAAACAAGACACTGATATCTTCGTGGTATCCTTTGCACTGTACCACACCACCATATATTAGTCCACTGCTGGACATAAGCCTCCCCTAATGAGCGCCATTGCGCCCTGTCCTCAGCTCAACGAATCCAGCTTCTACCAATAGCCTTTCTTAAATTGTCACTCCATCTGGCCGGAGGAATAATAAGGCCTAGGAGCCATACATAGTGTAGCACACACTATGTATGGCTCCTAGGCCTTATTATTAAGAGTATATTTTATCCATTAAAAAACACTGGACACTACACACGTAGCCCCTAAGCACAGCTTATATTATGGCATTCATATATACATATTTATGTAAATACGTATTTATTTTAACAGTTCATTGCTTTATTTCATCAAACTGCCTAAGCTATTTCGACCTTTCAGCAAATACATAAACAAAACGGTGGTTAAAATAGCCACTATTGCTTTAAAATAGAGCTGCGGTTCGGTTGCAATGGTGAAATTTATTCTGTACCATAATCAGTTTACTAACCATATTCAATTAGCAACGCAACAGCGCGGTGAAAATGCTACATGTGAATAAGATACAGCTAAAATTGAAGAGACAATTATTTTAGTAGTTCCTACTTATTTTTATATCACTACTTGGCCAAGTATGTAGTATGTAATAAGTTCAAACAATAATAATACAAACATTAAAGTACATAACGTGAAATATATACCATAAACATACATAACATGAAATTAGCATGAACAATTATAAGAAAAAATATTAACAGATTGTACTATCTAACACTATCAATCTACCAGGGGCCTGATTCTGACGATTCGATATATTTGATTCTATTAGATATTTATCGCGGAAACTGTCAAAACTATATGAAATTTGACGAGAGCAGAGAGTAGCAGAGGGTCGAGTAGCAGCTCGTGCCCTAGAACAAGTGTGTTTTCAGCATTCAAAGTGTTATAAATTACTGTGTTTATTGGTCTGTTTGTAAACTACTGGTACAATTTTGATGGGACTTGAACAATTTAATAGAATTTTTCTTCACACAAACGTCAAACATCATCACGATTTTTTTCCCCATCATGGATATCTTCAGATATCGCTCAGTACGCAAATCTATTGAGGATACCTTACGGGGGTAGTCAGAGGCAAGTCCAAACATTACGTTCGATACATGCCCACTTTTTGCAAGCAGCTAGCATTCCACGTGACAGGTTGCAAGCCCATCGCCGCTTTTTATTGGAACACTAACCTAGCACATACCTTTCGAACTTTTTAGTTTGAGGACATGTATATTTCCTCACGATGTTTTCCTTCACCGTTTCGAGGTCGTGGTAATGTGCTCATAAATTTTTCGAAACGAAAAATCCATTGTTGCACGGCTGGGATTCGAACCCATGTCCTCCAGATTTTAGTCGGGGTACCAGGCTCTATCACGGCTTGATCTATTGTTAATACTGTTGATTGATCTCTCCGAAGTAGTAATAAACAAATGAGTAGGTAGGTACGCGAAATCATATACAGCAAAGGTCTGCTATGTCAATGGTGTTTGACAGACGGGTAAGATCAAAGAGTTTGGATTTTTCTGGTAATATATTAAATGTATGGGTCTGGCAATCTGTTTTGTGGTGAATAAATGCTTCTCTCTCTCTCTCACACAATCAGTGTTTGCGCGCGAGTCAACTATCATCATTAATATCATCTCATAGCAACATAGGTACTATCCCTAAATATCATCCATTTTCGCCCCTTACTAAACTAATGCGGACATCATAAAAACTGACCCCAACTCCTCACCTTTTCAAAGGGCGCGCGAAACTCGAATTCATTTCGCAGATGACATTCAAACGGTAATAAAATCCCTAGACGGTTATGACTGCTAGATTATGGAAGAAGCACGCGAATTCTGGCATTATGTCCTATCCAGGTAGATCGTTACTCCTTTGTCAGCCTCAATTTCTACGGTCTACAGGGATAGTGTAACGCGGCCAGTTTGTTAAGAACCTCGTGGTTTCATACGTTTGCGTTTGCTAGTACGCGAATTTGCAAAGACTAGGGGAGGGTGGGAGGCCAGGTACAGCTGGTGCTGAAAACCGCAAACCGTCCTGTCTAAACAGATGATGGTGCTTCGCGTTTGCTGTTTGTTTCAGCACGAATGCAACTTTTGAAAAAGTTATTGTTGCTAAAAAAAACTTTGAAACTTTTGTTTAATTTTTCTGAATTCAACTCATTCGCATTTTATGAAAACATTCGAAAGTTTGTATGTTCGTGTGTTTGTTTGTATATTTGTACTCCTTAAATCCGTAATGGCTGGATTTAATGAACTTTGTAATAGCTATACGTATTTGGTGACTAAAATTAACCTTCTTTTAACCCAATACCTCGCGAGCGGCACCATCTTCGGTTATTAGTGATAGATAAGTTCAAATAATTGCTTCTTTCAAATATTTTAGCTCCCGAGGGATAAAAAAATAATTTTAACGCGAGTAAAGCCGCGGGTGGAAGCTAGGAAAATATATTATCTTAAGTACAGACGTTTTCATTTGCCTAAGCATTATGATATCCGTAACTCAAAAAGCAATGTTCATAACTAACGTAACAATAACATAATAACTAATATAATGTTCCCCGATGAGGTAAATAACTAAATAATACGAAATAAACAGAGCAGCAAGCCATTACTTAATATTAAAAGTTGCTCTACCAAACTGTAGAGTAGTGAGAATTAAGAGCTATGTTTGACTAGCGCTAAATGGCGCCGCACTTAAAATTCTTTCAAAAATTCAGTACGCTATTAATTCAATCGACCTATTTTTGCAATTTGGATGAAGTAAGCCATAAAAGATTTATTATTAGTTTTCAATATTTGTGTTTTCAGAGTTCCGTACCTCGATAGGAAGAAAGGAACCCTTATAGGATCACTCGTCCGTCTGTCTGTCTGTGTTTCAAGACTTTACTCAGGAACGCATGGAAGTATCAAGTTGAGATTGATATCAAATAGTCATCTTTCGGAGCTGTGAAAAAAAGGCGCAGTTTTCCATTTTTCATTGCTCGCAGGTGGCTGGTTTTTTTGCTTGGTGATTGTGAATTTATTT
Organism: Horisme vitalbata; assembly: GCA_951804965.1. Lineage (NCBI taxonomy): Eukaryota > Metazoa > Arthropoda > Insecta > Lepidoptera > Geometridae > Horisme > Horisme vitalbata. Next base: position 2,787,026 of record OX638099.1, read on the forward strand.
GGTTTTTATTCAATATTATAGCACATTTATTGAATATTTATCATCCTATTCATAACAACAGTGCTATAAACCTCGGTTAAAAGCTACACTGGCGTTATAATAATACATGTCGCCTCTTTTTATTTACATTTACATGACAAGCTTATTTTATCACGCCGTTTTAAATTGACATTTGGTTATGAATTAGGGGGTTAAAATCTACATTATTTTCGGGAGTGGCGCTAGTAAGCTCTTGTAGACTTTAAGTTGAAATCGTGAAAAGCGCTTTCGCAGTGGATAGAAATTCCATTCAACGGATTAATATAATGAAAATCTCTTTTAGACGGGAAACTAACTTTTCTTTGTAGCTTTTATAACGACTGGGAATTACAAAGTTCGGAACGTGTAATGAGATTATACATTTTTTATTTTACTTTATCAAATAACGATGTTTAATTACCATGATAACATAATAATGGAGTGGTAATTGGGGAGTAATGGGTTCTAACCTTTCTTCGGAAATCCAACGTCACCTGTTTATAGTGACGACCTCTGTGGCGCAGTGGGCGAAGGTCTGCCTGAGACGCAGAAGGTTGCGGATTCGATTCCTTCCGCTGGACAAATGTTTGCATTATTTATGCGATATAGCGCAGCCCAACATCGGCACAGCTAAATCCCCTGACCGCCAATTAGCAGCAGCGTCGGCGCGGCGGTGCGAGAAGCTGTGTCCGTGAACCCCAACCCGCAGCCCCCTTCTTTTAGGGGAGGCCTATGTCCAGCGGTGGACTGAATAGGCTGGTGTTATTGTTGTTGTTTTTGTTGTGAGCATTAAACATTTTTGTTTCTTATAATTAGTTAACGTTTATAATATAAACTTTATTTCAGGCTACAATAGAATAAATACAGATGGTGTTTTACTTATCCTACGGCCCATATAAATATATACTTTATAGACTAACATACATATTAATAACACTATAATTAAAACACAAATAATTATTATTTGCCACGTAATATACACGACGTGAGTCGCGTGGTGTCCATTATTCGTCCATGGAATAGTCGTTTATGGTTTTAGGTTGACTGTAAGGCCGCGGTCTCGAAGTCAGCGATTGCGGGGCGGTGGCGGCGGCGGTGTTGTTTTATGGCCGGTTCCTATATTATACCGTTATCGATTACGTCTCGTTTTCCCCTGAAAAACTGTCAAATTTTCGACGCCTCGTTGTTAATTTTTGACAGTTTTTCAAGGGAAAACGAGGCGTTATCGGTAACGGTATAATATAGAAACCGGCCGTTAATCAGACGCGCGGGCACCTCTAGACTGGCACGCATCGCTCGTACGCCACTCCCCGCTGCTCCCTGCCTTCGAGATCACTTCCATATAAATCTATGCATCAAAACGCGCCGTTCCTGCCGCCGCCGCCGCCGCCGCCGCCCCGCACCCGCTTATTTCGTGTCCGTAGCCTAATAGGTAAAGCCTCGAATAATTCACAAACTCTGGAACTTTAAGTATTTGCTACTATTCAAGTTAGAGGTCGGTCAGGTTGATTGTCAGTCGCTTTGACGCCCACTTCAGTATCCTCTTATTCAGTATCCTCTGTTTTGAGGCTTGATTTTAATATCCTGTGAATTCTGGATTACTTCTCTTAGAAAACTCAAATACCTAGCTTATTCTTTTTCTGTGGTGCAGCTCAGCACTTAGCCACAGATAAGCAACAGTATCAAATGTTGTATTCAGAAGACAACTCATTCAGCCATCATACAATACACACCCATTTAAAACATGAAGACGCTTTACTTCACGCGCCCTCCAAACATTACCGAAAAGTACCATTACGTAGGCAAAAAAAACACTATTAGGTACATGGCAACCCTGCTAGGATACAAAAATGACTTTCACAAAACCACAAACGTTCACACAGCGTAGGTACTTATATTGTAATCAAAAAACGGTTGTACCTGCTAAAATGTCAACATTCGCTTTTGAGGTTGAATAAGTCTATTATAATAGATTTTATATTATTCCATAAAGTAGACTGCAAATTCTTTAAAAATATTTCTATTCTCATTATTATATTACTTATTATTTGCCCTTTCGGTCGTTTGAATGTCGTATTGATCATAGATTACATACTTACTCGTATAAATAATTTGAACTAGTACGCAATAAATAAAAATAAATATCTCCTAATAACATTTCAGTCTAGCTCTTCAATAAATTCATTTTCAATAAAACCTATAAATATTGCTTCGAATACTTCTTCCTTTTGAATTCGATTTCTAAGAACCAATGACGGACGCTTTAAGCTTAATTCACACGAACCCATTGAGATAAATAAATAGTATAAGTAAAGGTACCAAATATATTGATGTTCTTAAGCTGGGTACGGATAGTGCGTACATCGGTACGCGTAGTCGGTTACGCGTATCCTGGAACGCCATGTACATACTTGTAGCTACGCGTACACTCTTGGGGTACGCGTACCACGCGAGCTAGCTCGCACGCGAGCCGGCGTCAGTCGGTTTTTAGTCAGTCGTCATGCTGCGTATGAACAGCGCGTTCCTGTGTCCATGGCATTCCAGGACTCACGTAACCGACTACGCGTACTAATGTACGCGTTTTCCGTACGCAGCTTTATACCTTTCAAATCGTAGGTTACGATAAGTTAGTGTGGAATTACAAGGCTCAACTTAGCAAAGCACGTCATTAAGAAGTGCTATAAAAGGGATGCAAGGTGAAGATGTGTCGCATAACGGGAACGCGATATCATGCATGCGCCGAATAGGGAACACGGCGTGCCGGTAACTATTTGGCTATGCTAGCAAGACAGCTACTAAGAAAATCTAGCTTCCAGAATACCCTTCATGTATAACATAGATAAAAAAATTCTCAAACAGTACCCTGCCCGACAGAAGTAGAAATTTTTATTAGTTCTAATATTTATTTTGAAGATCCCGTTTCGGCCCATAAATACATGATATTTTCGGGCCCAAACGGGAATAACCCATTCTAATACTCACAAGTTCGCCCTTGCCATTAGTTTCAACGACAGCCACAAGTAGACACACTAACATTGAGACGCATCCAGCTTCTACCAGCAGCCTTTCGCAAATCGTCACTCCACCTTTATTTATAGCCGGAGGGCGCAATACACTACGTTTGCCGAGCATCGGTCTGCACTCAAGAACTCGTTTACCCCAACGGTTATCGGTTCTTCGGCAGATATGGCCAGCCCACTACCACTTCAGCTTGCTAATTCTCTAAGCTTTGTCCATAATTTTCTTTCTATGTCGGATAGTCTTACCTAACCAATCTTTCAGAGAAACTCAAAAAAATAAAATACGAAAGAAACAAAATAAATTCTGGTGCCGGCACAAATATGCCCGGCCAGCTCATATAACATAAACAATATACTAAATTAAATAAAAAAACATAGCACAGAGCTAAGGGCTGCGTCGTCATTTCTTGTTTCCATCCCAATAGACGGCAATCCAATGTCGGAAGATCGGATTCCTAAAAACTTGGTCAGAGACCGCCCTTAGAATAATATTTTTGGAACGACTCAACCGACTCCAGAAGGACGCTACTAGAGATGGAGAGTTTGTCTGACCGAATAAGAATCAGCAGCCCACGTAAACCTGGAATGCGTGGGAGTTGCATAACAACGCGAACAAATCCTTGGAACGCCGAGGTCACTCCACGAAGCCTGCAAAGACCCCAGGAAACTTCTGTGCTTCTGGGCGAGTTAGGCTGGCTAAATACTTAACCAGATCTCCCACACGCAATCAACAAGGAGTCCAATTGCGGGAAAGGGTGTCCATTATGTAAATGGACTCCACTTCTCTACTACATTTACATATAACAATGGATACACAAAACTGTGACTGCCACATCGATACATAGTGGAACTTACGTGTAGCTAAAGCTTTGAGTAAACCCAGCTTGATCGAGTCGGAAGCTACCGCCGCCTCAATCGACCTGTTGATTGCTCCTTAAGTGGCCCAGCGAAGCCTTAATCACGTCTTCACTGACTGAGATTACTACCTACGGCTGAATGTGATAGATAAAAGTTAAGTAATCATTACCATCAACAATCTATAGAAGTCCACTACTAAACATGGGTATCCTCCATAAATTTTTTTGTTTGCTGGAGGCTAAACTGATGATGATGGTGGCCTAATAAGAAGCCACTAAGAATCATCGAAAAATATATGTGAACAAAATCTCGTGTTCAAAAGAGTGAAGGAGAACATCGTGAGGTAACCCACAGCTTAGTTAGCTTACATGAATTGACAATGTGTCCTGTGGGTAAGAAAAACTAGATTGAGAGAATGACTATTGATGATGATGTTTGCCTTTGACTTTGAAGGTTAAAAAGTACCAGCTTACAACTGGTACCGTATGACTGCGGTGCCCCCTACTAACAACGGGGCTCGGACGACCGGCTGATTGCTACATAGCTAAATTGCCTTAACGCCGGCCGGGAGTAGCGTCATTGGTTCAAGAAGCTGATGCTCTGTGATCCCCGACCTGCTTTCCCAGCGTGAGGATTATAGGCATGTCTCCGGGAGGCCTATGTTCAACTGTGGACGGATTTATGCTGGTATTGTGGTCATTAGAGGATCAATACGTAAATTACCTGCATCCCATTATTATGTTACAACCCATATTAGACAATCTAATGCTGATTTATGTGATTAGTTCCAAATTAAGATCTCGGTTGAAATAGCAATTAAAAGCAGTGCCTTCTGATGACCTACGGCCAAGGGTTTAACCCGCATCTAATTTATCATTATGTCACAAATCCTAAGGGGATTTAGGCCCTGGACTCATTGAACAAGGGTTGGTAAAAGCGATTTAAAAGTCGGCAAATAAAAACATAAAAACGCTCCCTAATTACTTTAAAGTTGTATACAAAGTGAATTTGAAATCAATGTTTCTCTCAAAATCGTGTCTACTCTGAAGTGGCACGCCTCATTATATCGCTCATAGCCATAGCATTATGTCGTACGGCATTTTGTTGTGGGAGAATGCTGCAGATATCAACACCATATTTTTGTTGCAGAAGAGGGCTGTTCGTGTAATTTATAATATGGGCCCCAGAGAATCACTTAAAACTAAGTTTAAAGAAATAAATGTTATGACAGTGCCGTGCCAATATATATATGAAAACTTAATGTATGTCCGAAAACATATTAACATGTTCAAGAAAAATAGCGACTATCATAATGTTAACACTAGAAATAAAGAAGAACTAGCTGTTCCTACTGTAAGGCTCCATAAAGTTAGTCAATCTTTTAAAGGGATGTCTGTACGATTTTTTAACAAATTCCCAAATGATGTGATTAATCTATCTGTAAATAAATTCAAAAATGTTGTTAAACGTAATCTATGTAATAAAGCTTATTATAAAATATCTGATTATTTAGATGACAAAAAAGCTTGGGATGAAACTCCATCAAAAACAATGTAATAGATATTAAGTACAATTACGTTAAAAAAATATAAGCCAAGCAGAGTTTCTTGCCAATTCTTCTCTGTTTGGTCACGTTACGAATTGGTGGTAAATAAAAAAAATGACGTTTCAAAGTGTACTATACAGTTCCTACTGAATAAATAAATTTTGATTTTTTTTGACTTTTTCATTGGTGCTTAAAGAAAGAGGCCTATGTCCAGCAGTGGACTGACACAGGCTGAAGACGAGATGAAGACCGATCGCAATAAACGAAACATGTAATTTTGTACTTTGGTGAATTATTAAGCTGGGTACGGATAGCGCGTTCCTGTATACGCGTAGTCGGGGTTCGCTGGGCACGCGTATATTGGATACGCGTACAGTTAATGTGGACCGCAGTGAACCTGAACGCGAGGTCAATCGATCCATAGCGCTACGCGAGCCGAAACCGACTGACCACGGATCGCGCCGCGAGCCAGCTCGTACAGCACGCGTTCCTCAAAGTGGACGCGTAGCTGTAAGTACAGACATGGCATTCCAAGATACGCGTAACCCGACTATGCGTACCAGTATACGCGCTAACCTAGGACGATGTTACCAAAAGATAGTCCCTGGTTAAATCGTCCTAGGCGCTAACCGTACCCATCACAGCTTTAGGAGACATTCAGTATCAGTGTCAGTGTTAGTGTTATTGTCAGTGTCATAGTGAATAGTTCTTGAGTTGAGGCTTATAGCGTCCAGAGCTTCAATCTCTAGGACAGTTGTAAGCAGAACTGAACTAAACTAGTTTATTAAACTGCCACATACCGAAGATTTTCCGGTCAATGAAAATTTACAATATCCGCTATCTAGTGGATTTGCAGTTCCAGAACTTCATTATGGAAAACGGAAGTCCGTAATTTGAAATACCTTTTATTACCTTCCTTTCATTTAGCTTTAGTAACTTTTTAATAACTTGGTTAAAGCTATCACGAAATGCAGTTTGCTATCATAAACCGTAGGGCAAGGAACTTCTTGATTGATTTATTTTTCCTTCAGTTCGGGATACAACTTTGTGAGATGTTATACCTATAGGTTAAAACTATCACGAAATGCATTTTGCTATCATAAACAGTAGGGCCAGTAACTTCTTGATTGATTTATTTTTTCCTTCAGTTCAAGATACAAAATTGTGAGATATTATAATTATAGGTTAAACCTATCACGAAATGCAGTTTGCTATCATCAATAGAAGGGCTAGAAACTTCTTGATTGATTTATTTTTTCCTTCAGTTCGAGATACAAAATTGTGAGGTATTATACTTATAGGTTAAACCTATCACGAAATGCAGTTTGCTATCATCAATAGAAGGGCCAGAAACTTCTTGATTGATTTCTTTTTTCCTTCAGTTCGAGATACAAAATTGTGAGAATTTTGAAATAAACAAATACTTATAGGTTAAACCTATCACGAAATGCAGTTTGCTATCATCAATAGAAGGGCCAGAAACTTCTTGATTGATTTCTTTTTTCCTTCAGTTCGAGATACAAAATTGTGAGTTGTTTTACCTAGGTAATTTTGGCGCTGATTAAGAGAGGCCTATGTCCAGCGGTGGACTGCTATAGGCTGATGATGATGATATAGGTATGCTTATTAGTCCTATGGTATTCTTTATGAGAGAGAGAAATGCCTGTGAAGCAGCTATGCTGTGTTTCGGTTTGAAGGGTATGGGTGCCGGTGAAATTACAGGAACAAGTATTTATGTACATACAGTAGGCTTATAGTATACATATTACTAAAAAACAGCCAACTGGTTCCCATTACAAGCAAGCTCTGCTTACTTTAAGGGCTATGATGGTGTGTGAAAATTTCCAGCATTAATTTATTAGTAAAGATAAAAAAGAACGAATAACACAAAAACAAATAACTACTTTGGTTTCTCGGCTCGAAATTATCCTGAATTTCAGAGTTGGTTTGTTCCAAAGTTTAAATGTTTCACTGTGAATGTCGTCTATTAAACTCGACCATCGCACCACACGCCGCAAAACCAAATTTCATCTGCTCCACCTGAATCTGGTTTTCTACAACTGTTTGTTGTGCACGATCTTTCCTGCCGCGTACGTACAAGTTGTGAAAAGAGCTCTCTTCTGCATTTTCCCTCAGAGCTACGACATGGGGTCTTTCAAAAGTCGGGTATTTCATTTCTTCAAGGGCTGGCAGCACATCAGTATCGTCTCTGGTGATGCCGGTGTCCATTCCAGTGGTGACCTACTTATCATCCAGATGGTCCGTCTGTTCGTCTGGCAGCTTGGGAAATAAAAACTTAGAAGTTTAAAGATGTATATAATTCAGGATTGACGACAACCTGACAGATCGACACGTTGCACTTTGGTCGGGAGGTTTCAGATTCACTCTGAAAATCAGCGCTGCTAAGCCAACCCCTGGCAATGTAACTTCAAGCTGAGAAAGAACCTTTTTGGCACTTGCCATTGCAGCACAGATAACACCCCACATAGCTTTAGTCTTAGTTTAAAGTTATTATATGTAGTACTCTAAGTTATTGTATTGTGGTATAAGTTCCTAAGTCAATATTGTGCCTTAACTTTAGCGTATATTTAGAAAGTATTGTATGTCCGGAATGGACAAACTATTGTGTCAAAAATTTACCTACTTATAAGATCTATGTTTACACAGTTTTTACAATAAATGATTCTTATTCTTATTCCTAGATTTAGTTACAAATAGTATAATTTTATTTATTTCTCTTTATAATTCCTTTGTTATATTATTGTAACTTCCTACCTTTGTTCTTGTATATCGTTAGGTGTTGTCTATTTTTCTGTGCTGTAATTGTTGAGCCAAATAACAATTTAACTTAACTTATCTTACTACTTGGTACGCCATACTACATATCTACTATGCCACTGAGGCCGTCTAGATTATGTACCAATCTCTAGAACAGCGGTCTGTTTTACGTGCTAAACTTTATTATCCGAGTGTTATTTTTATTTCGATGTCTGCTGTTACAAGGGTATTTCATCCCATAATACTTTATCTGATGGAACGAAATGCGAATAACTCGTACCAGAACCTAAAGTTAAAAATCATCGCGACTTTTTCTCATTTTAGGTTGTGTTCGAAATAAGTAGGTTTTTCCTATTCAGGGTAAGGAAATGTTATGAAATATTAATAAATAAACTTTATATAGCCTTTAACTTTCTCTCATTTTAGGATGTGTTCGAAATAAGTAGGTTTTCAGTATTTAGGGTATGGCGAAGTTCAAACTGTACTGAAATATTATTAAATAAAAATAAAAAAACCTTTTATATCTCATAATTAAAACTATTCTTCATCTTCATCATCATCAGCCTACTGCTGCATAGGCCTCCCCTAATGAGCACTTTTGCGTCCTGTCCTGAGCTCAACGCATCTAGATTCTACTAGCAGCCTTTCGCAGATCGTCACTCCACCTGGCCGGAGGGCAGATTGGAAATTATACTTACCAAAATATTTGATTTTGCTGTAGGAACTTCTTCGCAGAATGCTTCCTCAAAGATAACCATTTTTCCCGGTCTTGAGCTACTGTGAGCGAGTCATTGCAAATATTAAATTTTATTAATATGAATGCTTTTTACAAATAAAACTTCAATGTTTGTATTCCACGCCATTGGAAAATCCTGTATGTCTTGCGCTTAAGTTTTCAAACAAGTTTTACGAATTCAGAATGTGTAACTCGAGTGGTTTCACAATTGAGTCTCTTCAGTGCCATTGCCTCTATGTCAGTATACGTACAAATTGTCCCAGAATACGTGGAGCTATAACTTGACAGTTATGTTATAGGGTACCTCGATGGTTTTAAGTGATAAATTTAAGGCAATATAATATCCTTTTTACTACCAAAATTTTTGTCCTTAATGATGAAATAAACGTTTTTAAATTAAAAAAAATGCTTTTGTTTTTTCATTGGTGTGAATTAAATAATTGATGAGACCTTCCCCGAGGAAGCAGTCGTGGCGTGGTTAGCTTCGATTTTCCTAGCAGATCATAATAGTAATGCAACCACTTCGCCTGATCACACTTCATGTATTTAAGTAGATGGGTTTTGTGGCATGTCGATCCGAGCGCTTCTGTGCTTCAGAAGTCTTTAACGTTTAGATCTCGGTTTTTTCAATGTCTTGACCATGTCGTACTTAAGCCTTCAGGTGGCCTTAAAACTACGACACCAGAATTTGCGTCTTCTGTAATTCTATTGTGTAATTTTTATTGTACGCGGAAATAATACAAACAAAGAGTATATGTACAGAGGGGCGCTTAAGCCTTTAAGAGTTTTCTTCCAGCCAGCCTTTGAGTAGACCTTTTTCCTTCCTTGTTTTTCGTAACTCTATTGTCGGAAAACTTTTTCGACACTAGGTCATACTATGAGAAAGAAGAAGCAGAAGTGTGGACTCCTCGTTGTATAGTAAACATACTCTGGGAGACGTTATATTAGACTTGCAGTGAGCAGCCTGGCTTATCAGCCTCGCATAGTGCTGAACAATCACATTAGAGAGTTAGGACGGAGCCGCACAGAGAACGCGAGGTGAATCTATTTTTAGAGAGTCTACCGCCGTTTCTTGGTATTGAAAGTTTCTCTTTACCTAGGTTGCTTTAAAAATAATGCTATAAGGAATAAGATTGATAATTCGACATATAAACTGTGCAATTCCTAGTACTGGTCAATTTAACACTATATTTACGGTAATCAAAACTTGATCTCTGTCGATGAGTGGAAGCAGATTAAGTTGGTATGCCTGAGGTTTTGCGAGATGGATGAAAAGATGCTTATTATTGTTTAATGACGTTACGACCCGCTCCGGCTTTGCACGGGTGCTACTTATAAAATAATTTAAAAAAAAAAATATAAACTTTCCTCTTGAATCACTCTATCTGTTAAAAAAACCATATCAAAATCCATTGCGTAGTTTTAAAGATCTAAGCATACATAGGGACAGGCAGCGGGAAGCGATTTTGTATTAAACTGTGTTGTGATTACATTATTCAATTTAATCATAAGTACATGTTATTCCAATAATAATTTATTTAGTTTAACTTAATTGGTTTTGTTTATTTGTATTTTTTTGTTAATGTTTGGAACAATTTTAATTAATTAGTGTAAATGGTTTTTTTATCGTAAAAGTTTGGGAAAGCCACATCAGCTCTCAATCGCAGTGCAAAAGAAAAAGATGGATAGATTTACAATCTTTATAAAGAACTTGTGATACTAGCAACATATACCTTATATATTATTGTATGGTGTGCAATAACTATTTATCTATACTGAAGACTTTAAAATTTACGCAAACAAAGCAGGGCTCTTTATGAAAGGCACGTCTAGGATGGTTCGATCACGATAACTATTTCTGCCGTGAAGCAGCAATGCTGTGTTTTGGTTTAAGGGTGCCGGTGGTGAATATGAAGGTGATGGATGCAAGAATAGAGGGAGACCGAAGAAGAGATGGATGGATTGTGTGAAATTAGATATGAGATGAAGTGGACACAGGCTGATAAAAGTGAGTGGATGAAAAAAACATGTGCCACCTAGCGTGGAACAACGGCAGGAGAATTATGATGGGTGCCGGTGATAATAAAGAACATCTGCACTGCTATAATTACAAGTTTTAGCCATCCACTTGTGAATGAAACTTGTAAAAAAATACAAATGCTTTAACTGAAGTTGTAGTACGTGTAAATATCAAATGGGTCCCAAAACCTCCATATTTGAGAGTGTAAAAGGATTTTGTAAGCGGACAGTCATTGTTGTAAATGGCCTCTCTATATGTAAATTGTACGATCCCATAACGGAAATATCAACCATTACGCGGTCAAACAAAATACAATGAGCCACCCCAGAGTTTGTTCATTAGAAAAGGGTTTCTAAATAGCATTTATCTGTCCTAAGATATATCATATCACCCGATTTCCTGAGTTACTTGAGTCTTAGGGGTGTAAGGGGTTCCAACCTCCACCTTCGGAACTCAAGTCAACCTCACCTGCCCATAGTGAACCCTGTTAACTAACAAACGAGGCTCTGGCGGCCGGCTGATTGCGGCATAGCGCAGCCTAATACTGGCACTTCTAAATTCCCTGACTGCCGACGGGCAGCAGCGTCGGTGGTGCGAGAAGCTGTGCTCTGCGATCCCCAACCCGCATGCCCAGCGTGGGGATTATGGGCATACCCCCCTTCTTATTAGGGGAGGCCTATGTCCAGCAGTGGACTGATATAGGCTGTTGTTGTTGTTGTTGTTGTTGAGTTTTAGTAGTAGCAGAGTTCTTTGTGAAGGCCTCATTGGCGGAAGTACAATCTCGTTGCCTATTTCTGCCGTGAAGCAGGATTGCTGTATTTCGGTCTGAACGGTGTGGGTGCCGGCGATTTTACAGGCACATGTAACATATTAAGTTGGTAACATAGAGAAACAACTAATATTAAGTAAGACCTGTATTTAAAACCTATGTTAAGCACTAAATAAATTATCTTATCTTATCTTATCGATTTAAAGTCTCCAGTTAATGGACGCAGAACGTTGCATTGTAGGATTGTAGGAACGTTGCACTGGCGTGATTTACTCATAAATACTTAGCTATAGGTAACGGTTGCAACTTATCATCAGCTGGGCCATTTTATCTGTAAGTAGGTATCATAAAAAAAAGAATGTCAAGAGTATAAAGTATGAGAATTAAAGTATTTATTAAGAATACAAAGGTATACAGAAAAAACAGTGGAATAGCTAACACTACAAGTTCATAAACTATACAGCAGTAACAATACCACAAAAAAATATTTCTCACTAGATACTTGACACTTTATAACACTGACATTGTGAGAAGGCTCAAATGGACTAAACATTTTCCCCCTCATTCCAAAACGAAGACTATAGATAATATTCTGTATACAAAATACTACACTTAAATGTAGACTATCCTTAGTCTCCATTTTGGCACAAGAAAGTTTGTGTTAGTGTAGGACTAGTGTACTTGGAATAAGCGTCCACCTCTCCCTAACTTAGATAATGTAAAAACATATTAAATAAATTTTAAACATAATAAAGAAAGTGATGCAAAAAATCTCTAAAATCATGAGGCACTTAATGTACACTTTGAATTGTCAACTTTTTTTTAATTACCACCAATTTGTAACGCGACCAAACATAGAAGAATTGGCAAGAAACTCTGATTGGCTTAATATTTTTTTAACGTTATTGTTCTTAATAACTATTACAAAGTATTACTTACTGTTTGGGGACGTTCCAAACAATGTAGGTAAAGCTGAAATTGAATTTTCAAAAAATCAAAATCAAAATAAGTTTATTCAATAAGCACATAGAGTAACACTTTGAAACATCAATTTTTTAAATTTAAATTTACACTAATTCGTAACGCGACCAAACAGAGAAGACTTGGCAAGAAACTCTGCTTGGCTTATATTTTTTTAAAGTTTTGTTTTTTAACAAAGTTTATTCTTAACTATTACATTGTTTTTGAGGCAGTTGGAGACAGTTTCATCCCAAGCTTTATTGTCATCTAAATAATCGAATAAAAAGCTTTATTACAGAGGAATAGCTAAGGGATGCTAGCTAGGGGATGGTGATTCCAAAGATAGCTAAAAATAACCAAATCCGTTGAGTGATGAATGTACACTCCTTAATTGTTGCCACAAAAATACACTGTCGAGTACAATATTGCAATATAGGGCAAATGCAAGTTATGCTAAAATAAAGTAGAGATAATTTCGTAAGAGTTCAATGTATTGCGTTAGCTCATACACTTACAAAATACTGCATCGATATTTTCTTTATCCTACATTACTTAGATTAGCTCAGTACACCTCCACCCTAACATCTTGTTTTCTGTGTCACATACCTGCTTTCATTAGCCTTCCATTAGAAGTAAATGAGTTTCATCATGCTATTGAAAAATACTTCCGATAAATGCAACCACGGCCAGTCTGGTTAAAAATTCAAGCCCATATTTAAAAATATAAAAAAAATTATACCTGTACACGGGAGCTTGAATTCGTTAACCTATTTTTTTCTAAATTTTTATTAACAAAAAAAAAAATATTTTATTCGCCTAAAACGGTTAAAAATAGTCTAGAAGGTCAATAACATTTTTTTCAAAAAACTTTCAGAATTTTGTAGTTTTCCATTGAAAAAGTAGCTTGTAAAGTTCTACCATTATTTTGCTTAATACTTGTCAGGCAACCCTGGAACAGCTGATACTACTGATGAAAACTACAAAATTCGGAAAGTTTTTGAACATGTTATTGACCTTCTGGAGTATATTTAACCGTTTTAGGTAAATAGAATTCGCGTGTTTTCCCGAAAAGGGGTAAACACGCGAATTCAAACTCATATACAGGGTGTGGCGTAATGAGTAGTCAACCTGTGGGTCGGGGCGTCATGACTGATTCGATTATGATCACATATTGTTTAAAGTAAATGTAGGTATCACGGTTTTCGAGATTGACCATTTTTAAAATTCCACAATAATTTTACCCATGATCACTTTTTTCGATTTCAGGAACACAAATCAAGGTATTTCCTCAGTTTGTTTTTGAAAAATACACTCTAATATATATGTATTTGTATGAACTAGTAGCCAACATCTACGACGTGGCTTTTGAAGCACGTAAGCGCTCAAATCTAAATACTAGGATGATGATATGAAATAGAAGTAAGCCTTGTTACAAGCTGGTATCATAACACTCAGACCAAGGATTTGTCTCGGGTCTGGGTGTTTTCTCTGTATAATATTTATGTATTTACAAAATGTATATAAGTATTATCACACTTATGTAGTTCCCATAATACAAGCTCTATTTACTTTGGGGTTATATGATCATGAATGATACTGTCCAGCATTATTTATTCATGATGTAAATATTACCAGCCATAAAACTCATCTACGCGTTACTTTACCCTTTCTCAAAAGTATGCCATATTTATACTCAAAGCTAACGTAAGGTCAAGCTAACCTATCCTAAAGAGCGGATAAGCGGAGTAAAAGGCTTATCTGTCACTGGCTTCTGCCCTCGGTTTCTCGTGTAAAAACCTTAAACACTGAACACTTTCACTCGCCCCGCGCCCGCGCCCCTACATTAGATATTTAGATACCGCTAATATATTGTTAATGTACCCTATTACCTGGGTACCAGATAAGCGAAGCTTGTAATATTATTTTTAACTACAGGTAGGTTTTCCTTCAAGTTTAGAAGTTAAATATCTTGCTAATAACTTACTAGAAATTCATACTAGCATTACCTTGCAACGATGGCTTTGTAGCCTATTATGTAGAATGCTTAATGAATAATAATAATAATGCTGGACACTATGTAAAAGCCCTCGCAAACACGACGCTTTGTCGTTGCCCTTAGTCGCAAGCGTCTGTCATATCTTGCTGTCGCGATTGTCGCCGTGTGTGCACAACTTTGAACAAAATGTATGAAAATTGTCCCCCGCTGCTTGTCGTAGCGTCTAATCGCTGACATTTGTCGTCCAATGTGCGCAGGCTGTTACACAGCGTCATAGAGCCCCAAACTAAGCAGAACTTGTATTGAAATCGATTAATGAAATTCAAAATTTGCAATTATACCCTACATGGCAGCATGTAGGCGGCATGTAGGCGGCATGTATACTCATAAAGAGGGGTTGTACCACTATGTACTGGTCTTGCCTCTAACAATTATCTACAAAGTATCCTAGTTAAGTTCTTAATAATTTCTTTTTTAGCACGAAGACTTGCACGCAAGGAAAGGTACAAATGAGATTTTTCTTGTATTTTCAGTAAATAATAAAACGGGTTTGTAAAGCACACTACAGCGTGAAGATTAGGGGCAAATCGCCCTTTACTAGGGAAAACCAAGCCCAGCAGTAGACTGATATTGGTTAGTGTGGTGGCGTAGTGGTATCTAAAACTAACAAAAATGGGCGGATTAACCCATTGTGTTCAATCCAAATATCATTTTTAACTACGTTCGAGCAACAACATCTAAACTTTCGTATTGGTAATATTAGTAGATATATACAGCCTACGCGATTCACTTGCTCCACCGCCTTTTTATGGGCATACAGAGTTTTTGTGACACGTCATTTGAGGGTTCCGATACAAGATTTAATTTAATGCCAACGCATTGTACAGTACAGCTAGAAAGGGAAAGGTGTTGGGGAAAGGAGCAATATTTTCTTAGTAATTTCACTACCCAAGCCTACCTCACCTGCACGTGGTGCAACCTGCTAACTAACAAATAGGGCTCTGGTGGCGGCTGATTGCGGTCCCCAACCCGAATGCCCAGCGTGGGGCTTACAGGCATACCCCCTGTTATCAGGGGAGGCCTATGTCCAGCAGTGGACTGATATACTCGTAGGCTGGTGTGATGTGGTGTGGTGGTAAAATTTGACTAAGTCACGAGTTGCCTCACGATGTTTAGCATTAAGTTCGTCTATATCACAGAACACTATATACTCTTATCGGAGTTCTTTAAACCTCCGAGTCCTCCGAGACTCCGGTCGAGGTATACTGGTGTTATCTTGTGCAATAAAGAATTTTTTTGAAGTTAGTTAGCTTATAATTACTAAATAGTCATTTTAATATTTAGAAATTCCTTACAACGATGATGGTTTTGCAACCTATTATGTAGAATGGTAAATAAATAAATAAATAATCATTTATTTCAGGCAATATGGTCTAGGTACCACACGAAAGCCACGCGGTACCCGCCGCAGGCAGAAAAAAAAAATACAAAGTCGGGGTAGATCTTAAAGTACCGTTATTGCATCACGGTAAATTCATGTGCCCTTATTTCATTTCCAATAAAAAGTTTCAACGCCCAAAAATATCTGAAAGACAAACAAAGGATTTTCTTTCAAAGTTTTTCTTATAAAGTTAGTAATTAACTTACTGTTTGTTAACTTAGTCTTTCTTATCTCAATTCGTTATAACTTTGTCCTATCGATACTTTTGCAAAATCTTTTATCGGGTTTATAATTTACTAGCAGCCCATCCCGGCTTTTTTTACACCTTGGGTTACGTTAATTGAGTTTTAGTAAGGATCCCTATCTTAGGGTGAATCTAGCTTTCCAATGGTAAAAGAATTTTTGAAATCGGCACAGTAGTTTATGAGTTTATTTATTACAAACATACACACACACACACAAATATCAATTTTTTCTCATTTATATCCCTTTATATAGTGTAGATTTTGCGTAAAACTGTACTTAAATATATAACAAGCGCATGGTCTACTTGATGTTAATACGTTGACTACGGAGCTGCAAGCTACACTTTTAATGCTTGTATTGCTCGTTATTCAGCAGTCAAAGCGTTGGTAACCATAACATATAACAAAGTATTTCACCGTAGATGTGTCTTGTTGTTGCATATTAAAAAAATGTTCTTCGATGCAGCGCATATTCTTTTCAACACCACCATACTATATCAATGTACAGCTGGACGTGAGCCTCCCTTAATGAGGGGAATTTGTCCATAATCCCCACACTGATGCGGGCATCAAAGAGCACAGTTTCTCGCACCGCGAACAGCAGTTCGGGAATTCAGCTGTGCCGCCGGTAAGCTATGCTATGCCGCAATCTGCCGGCCGCCAGAGCGCCGTTTGTTTGTTAGTAGGGTACACGGAGGGTTGCCAGATACGGTTTTATCATTTCCTGGACACTTCAGGGGTTACAAACGGCGGTGGAGCCCAAATCCAACTACAAATGTTTGGTGTTGGATGGGCAGTAAAAATATTACAAAATGATTTATTAGGTAAGTATCTAAAGGGAAAAATCATTTTAAACATCAATTTTTTTTGTAAAATCTATAGATATTAATAATTAACACATTGTAAACATACCATACACGATCACATTAGCTTAAAATTAAATAAAACGAATTAATTACAATTGCATTAGCATTGTGGATAAAAACTAGTGATTATGAATTTCGGGACAGTAAAGTGTAACTACACGGGAGTACTCGTGAAATTCCGGAACTTTCCCGGAATTCTAGGCCATCTGGCAACCTGCTCAGAGAGCAGGTGAGGTTGGTTTGATTTCAGAAGGTGGTGGTGGTGGGAACCTTATTCATCCCTAATTCCTTTACACATTATTCCGACTATAAAAAAAGACATATAACACAAAATCAACCACTACAACGAGACACAATCTCAAAGTCTTTTGTCTGGTTTTTTGTTGCTTCTCTTCTCTAGTGATGATCAATTTATAAATGTGCGACAATGCGACAATTTATTTTTATTTATTAGAAAAAGGTTTTAATGCGGATGATGATGTGTGGCTTTCGTAACGTCAGAGATACAGAGACTCCGCTGTCTTACAAAATGCTAACGCGAAAGTTTGTTCTGAGTGAAAATGTTTTCGCCATATTAGAGACATCGCCGCAAAATATTGCATACGATATGGCACGAACTCTACCTCATCTTGCCACACGAAAAAGAGCCTTATATTTGGGATGCTTAAGCTTATGGTAGTTTGTGAAAGCCGAATAGGATTTTCGCTGACGTTAAAGTTCAGTGTAAATGTTTTCTGGGTTTACATAATTAGACACATGAGTATATTTGGCGTTATTTTCTGTTTGTTATAATCATTTGAGAAGATTAACTAAGTAAAAAAACTTTGTATTTTGCAATTACTCGTATGCTTGTGTATCATAAATAAATTATTTTTGAGGAAGACAATATTATTACAATAAAAGAAAATTTGAATATGAAAAAGAAAATATTTCCCAACTGTAGGCAATAGACTGATTCAAATTAGTTGGTAAAAAAATCATGATTTTGTCATGACTAAAATAAAGTTTGGCTTTTTTACAGTTTGTTAAATATAGGTTGATATGCGGGACATTGACATACACCTATTGATGACTATTGGTCGTCACCAATGACGAGCGATGACGAAAACTAAAATGGATTTTCATTGTATTTATAAAAAAAAATGTATCTATGTAGTATATCAATCATATGGTTCCCTTGATACAAGCTCTGCTTAGTTTGGGGCTACATGATGCTCTGTGAAAACGTCCAGGATTATTTATTTATTTATCTATTGGTTTGACAAACCAAATTGGTTATCGTCATCGTTATCACTACGTGTATCAACTTATATTTGACAAACTGTAGTGGTTCGGGCACTTAAAACCTATAAAAGCGAGTATGAATGGGACAGTTAGGGGGAGACCCTGGCAAATGTACTCTGATCAAATGGGAGACGTAGGCACATAACAGATGATATTACGTAGCGTAGGCTTAAATTATACTAGGTACAACAAGAACAACAGCACAAGCTTATATCAGTCCACTGCTGGACATACGCCTAGCCTCATAAGAAGGGGCATATGCCCATAATCCCCATGTTGGGCATGCGGATTGAGCATCGCAGGAACGCAGGGAACAGTTTCTCGCACCATCGACGCTGTGGTGTGGAAATTTAGCTGTTTCGGTGTTAGGGTGCGCTATGCTAGGGTGTGCATGACCATGTTCAGACAAATAAATAATAAAATATTAATGTTGGGACAATATCACACAACATCAAAGAGCCTAAACAGAGCAGAGCTAACAGAGCTTGTGGGAACCGCATGACTGATATACTATGTGTATAAATACCTTTTTTTGTAAATACATTTATATCATATTATACATAGAAAACACCCAGATATATAGAAGAGACCCAACCAGCAACCATCTGCGTCTCAAGCGCACCGTCGCCTACTGCGCCACATTGGTTCTCATGAAGAGGTTGAAGATGATGTTGGATTGAGTTCCAAAGAAGGCGGTTGAAACTCCTCAGGCGTGGGACAAATACAAGAGGCGTTGAATGGTGGTCTGGCGCAGAACAGGCGCGCTAACGGTGTCGGAAAGGTGAGGCGCGAGCAGCCACAGTGGATGCATTTGGGCCATTCTAGTGTGGTTCTATACCACTGCTAACTGCGGGTGTACCGAAGGCGCGGAAACAGCACCCACGCCAAGTCCACGCTCCACCCGCGCCTCGCCCGCGCGCCTCTTCTATACATTTTGTATGAAATATCAAAGAAGTAGCGCAGTGCCCGGACTGAACCCGCACCATACCACCACCCAACGTCTCTTGTATTTGTCCCGTTACCTTAAACTCCAAATTATACACCTGTCTATAATTTTTCCTACGGCACGGCGCACACAAGTCTATCAATTTTCGTGTTTTCAATCACGAAACTAGAGACAGTAATGATGAGACTTGCACGCCATCATCGATTATTCATTAGCTGTAGTTGAGTGCTCAGTCAAGATAATGTTCGCTTAAATAGGTCATATCGCTGCTAGATAAAGTTGGGGAACTCGAACGGGTTACAGGCTGACGAAGAGGTAGGAAGAATACCCGAATCATATTGCGCAATGGTTTGTATGCTCAGCAAATATTTGTCTCAGGTCTATTGTTTAAGTAGTTCAGTCATGTGGTTTGCTAAATACAAATTCTGCTGAGTTTGGCCTAGATGATGTTATGTGATAAGGTCTAGCATTTTTTTTATTTAAATTCTTTTTGTATTCTGTCTCGAATTTTTGCTTTTCTTTTTATGGTTCTTGAAGATGGAACAAGCACATGGTCCACCAGATGTTAAGTGGTAACCATTACGTATCACAAAGCATTGCATCGTAGATCACGTTTTTTTGGAATATGCTTTACGATCGTTGCGATATGAACGCAGGGTGTTGCACCCTGTGTCCATCAACTTGAGGCATGAAGATGATAAGCCTCTTGTGCCTGTAATTTCACCGGCACCCACACCCTTCAAAACGCTTAGCAGCATGGCGTTCTGTTTTATACCCCATTTACATTCAGCTCACTTCCACGGTAGTGAGCAGGAAAGTAGGCTGGTAAGTGGGCAGGACGAGTATGTAAACACGATACTTCTCATTTTGCTGCCACTGCTACTGTAGTAAATAAGGCAAGGACATTATGGTTGGCAGCGGAAGGAGCAGTGGGACGGGCAGAATGTAAATGAGGCATTAAAATAAAACAAGTTTTCATTTGTCTGTCTTTTTGGGGAACCACTCTGACATTTTGGGGAACCACTATTTGAAGGATTTGATTGATGTGACAGAATACTAAATTATGGAACGCTCAGACCTCTGGAAACTGATGATCAGATCAAAACAAGATAGATAGATAGATAGATAGATAGATCGATAGATAGATAGATAGAAAGATAGATCGATAGATAGATAAATAGAAAGATAGATCGATAGATAGATAGATAGATATATAACGTTTATTGACAAAAAGACATGTTTAAAGTCAGTGCCTTAAATCCTAAGTTAGGTTTATTTCGTCTCATTTTTACGTTGGATTTAAAATTGTGAGTTACATAAGAAACTTGGAACGTCCAAGTTGGGTACTAGTAAGCACTAAAACTTGCTTAAGTAGTAATTATTATTTAACTACCTCACTCGCTTTGACCCTGCTTTGTCAAGTGAGCCGGTACGTTACTACGTACTAATTGCATTTTGACTGTGAGTACTAACCGTTAAGACTTTCCCCTAACTACCACTGTAAGGGCTAAGGGTTGCTTGTTCCACCCTCTGACCTTACATGGAGAAAATCCTATGTAGGTTGATAGTTTACCACTTACAAGGCACCAACGTTTCACTGATGATAGTTTACAGTTTAGCCAGTTAGTTAATATTGAGTACGTTAAATACCAGATTCACAAGTTAAGTAAGTTTATTAAAAGTTACGTGTTAATGACGGCCTCTGTGGCGCGAAGGTCCGCCTAAGACGCAGAAGGTTAAGACAAATGGTTGCATGTTCTGCAGATATTTTCTTGGGTCTGGATGTTTTCTATGTATGATATGTATGTATTTACAAAAAAAATTATATATGTAGTATATTAATCATGTAGTTCTCATAATAAAAGCTCTGCTTAGTTTGGGGCTTCGTGATGCTGTGTGATTACGTCCCGCATTATTTATTAAATGTACTGCAATGTAATGTACTTGTTAAATGCTCTAAACTAGAGTAGTTTCCGTAAAGATGCAGCGCGTGCGATACAACGTAAATCGCAGCGTGCGCAAATTACCAAAATGTACGGTGGAACCGTACAACCACTTTATCCACAATATCTGGAGTATCGAGCCGTGTTTATTGTTATTGAATTTGTTTGATATTCTTGTTCCGAAGTTCAAAGTTATCAAAATACTGATGGAAAATTTTGGTTTATTAAAATATTATTATATTTTCTCACAGTGTTTGGAACACAGCTTTTCTTCTTATTTTTAAATTTAATAGTTATTGAACTACAAATCTGATAAGTCTGTGGTTAGATGTAGCCGTCTCCAGCATAATTCATATATTCTTTTTTTTCGCTACCTATAAAGATTTGATTACAACTCTTCGAGACTCCGTAAGTTTTCACAAAATTGTTCACATACAGCGAATGTAGCTTGGCTTTTTCTGGCCACACTGAAAGCCAATTCAGGTAGTTTAAGCTACTAATACGACCCGTCTAAATGTATCCATTAAATGTTCCCTTCCGCTATAAACGCGGCTGCAAGCTTTGTCAACTAAAACTCGGTTACAAACCTGTGTTATCGGATAGTTTGTAGTATCCATTACTGATGTTGCCAGCCCATAGATTTTGGCGGGATCTGGCCACTTGTAATGAAACCTACTAACCCTTTCTATGTTATTTTCTTTACATATGACTAGCTACCAGGGCTTCGCTCGCGTGGTATTCAAATGAAAAGTAGCCTATGGTTTAATAAGACTACTTTATTTATTTTGCTTGCAATCTGCTTTTCTGAGCATTAAGCTAGAGTTTTGATATTTGCTCCGTCGGTATAAATGTAATATGCCCAGTGGCATATCCCTGTCAATAATATTTTACACGTTAGTTAAGTTGTATGAGGTCTCAAGGGGCTCTCCTCTTATATTTATTTAGCTTTTAGCGGCTTCGCTTGCGTTAATGTAGATTCCTTTCGAAGACGAAGACCCAAAGTCTTGAACACCGCCGTAAGGTAGCTTCCTTATCGATTTTCCATAGGCTACATTTCAGTGAGTGTTATCAGGATCTACATGAACTGATCCCACCATCTTCATTCCACTTTAGGGCAAACAGACGCATGGCTCAGTACCATCCTTATTCAGTAGATCTACCACCTATTTGCAATAAGCGGTTTTATACAAATATTATTATGAGAACTGCTAAGGATATAATTCTCTACCGGCCGCTGTCTTTCCTATAAACTATAATCTGGGACTATTTTAGTCTAAGGTGTCTTCTAGATCTTCGTGCTCTATCTTAGACCATAACGTTAGTTAACCTCAGGTGAGTTCGTAGTCAAAAGAAGGTACATCCCATGTAAAAAAAAATTTGGAAATCCATCTAAAAGTTCTTTTTCGATCCCTTGGGAACAGTACCCTTTTTCTGCAAGAAAAGTACCCTATATCCTAACTGAAAATGCAAATGTAATGATAATCGGTTGAGTAGCTAAGGCGTGAAATCGTCACAAACAAACAAAAAACAAACTCATCTTCGCATTCATAATGAGATTGGAGTGTATCAGGATAATTTAGATAATTACAAATCAATTTAAAGTTTTCCATATAGGTTCTAATTGCATAAAAAAAATTCGTTCGCAGTTTGATTTAAAGTTAAAGTTTTTCGGTTTTTGATGAGTTGAATCCAAAAAGCGGGTTTTTAGCTGGCAAGTATCCAGTGCTAGGTCAGGACTAATAGAATAATGCACTGGCTAACCGAGCTATAACCAGTAAACAAATTCTGTTGCGCTTTAATAAAATTTCAAACTTCCCGTGTATTTTGATTAATTTAAGGTCTAAAAGGTTTCGGTCACATCGTAAGCGTATGCATGTAAACACATTTTTGAATTATTTAGAGACATTGTTGTACATTATGTTTCCTGTTTTCTTTTTACATCTACAAAATCAGCAATCCTTGTTATCTCTTTACATAAGAAAAGGATAGCCACATTTTTAGGTTGTTAAAATATATACTAAAATGGAATGAAATGAAATTTATTAAAGGAAAAACTTACATAATATAGGTATAAAAATTATGCAATAAGCTATAAGTTAATTTAATAATAAGCTTTTGGCAAAGTGAAGCACCTTGTAGTAAACAAGTGATACATAATATTGTAATTGTACAAATTAACCAAACTAAACCAAATTTAATTAGACCAAATTTATCTAAACTATATAGATTGATAGAGGAATTATTTAATGCACAAAACACATGCTATAAAACAAGTAAACAGACAAACTTAATGCTAAGTAGCATTTTCTTCCAGATACCAATAAGTTTAGGACAGTGCACAATAGAATTGACTAAAACATCTATGGGAGCGTAAATTCAATGTATATGTACAATGTAATATAATATGAGGGTCTAGATCAAATTTTGTAGGTAGTAGAGTAAACCCGTCCGGGGACCACGATGTTTATGTCTGCTGACAAGTTGAATTGCTCTAGTTCGATTGAAAGTGTGGGTGCTGGTGAAATTAAAAGCACATTAATGCACAAGCATCTGTAAGCAAGTTGTTGCAGCGCACTAACATCGCTTTTGGGTGTTACAGGTAATGTGTCTATGTTAAAGTGTTTACGATATAGTAATTTGTTTGTCTTCGATGTAGTTAGTTGGTCTACGATGAAGACGTCATCGTTGTAGTGGATCTACAATGTTATTGGTTTAAGGCGCAGCGGGTCTAAAATATAGTCGATCTATACCGTACGAAATAGTTGATCTACAACGTAGTGGGCCTACGATGGAAACGGTCTACGGTGTAGTGGGCTTACGATGTAGAGGGTCTACGGTGTAGTAAGCTTACGATGTAGAGGGTCTACGATGTAGTGGGCTTACGATGTAGAGGGTCTACGGTGTAGTGGGCTTACGCTGTAGAGGGTCTACGGTGTAGTGGGCCTACGATGTAGCCGGTCTACGACGCCACTGGGCCACCAGGCCTACATTACTGATCTACATTCTAGTTCATCGTAAATACATACAAAATATAAGTTAGTTAAAAATATATATAAATAGTATATTAACCATGTGATTCTCATTATACAGACGCTGATTAATTGAGGACAAAAGAATGCAAACATTTATTAATTTAAAAGGAAATTTTAAATCCTTTTCCATATTTTCCGCAGTCCAGTCAAAAAGCCTTTTGAACATAATTTGGAACATTAATTTATGCTAATTACTTATTAAAACAACGGTAACTCCCTCATTTATTTGCCATGCACGTGCTCAATTCATATAATTCAGAACTTGTTTGAGCTGATTCGGGTTATTGCGAAATTATGCTAATTACGACGGCTTGTAGCGAACTTCACGATGTAGAGTGTTTTCTAAGCATCCAGAACTTTCTAGTAAAGAGAATTTTAGCATTATTTTAGATATTTAATTCGCTTTAGAAGTCATTTTATTTTAGAATTTCACAAATATATAAAGCATACTAGCTCCCGCCCTTGAATTTACTGTTATCTAAATAAAAAGTAGCGTATGTGTTAATGGGGTGAATGGGGTTCCATCCCCAATTTTCGGAACCCAAGCCAACCTCACCTGCACGTAGTGCACCCTGCTAAATAACGAACGGGGTTCTGGCGGCCGGCTGATTGCGGGATTATGGGCATATCCCCCTTTATTAGGGGATGCCTATGTCCAGCAGTGGACTGATATAGGCTGGTATGGTGGTGATGCGGTGTGTTAATCCAGGTAATAAACGATGTATGTTCCAAGTTTCATATAAATCCGCTTACTCGACCAACATACAAAAACTTCCGTTAAGTCACAAGCTATCTTAAATCTAGGCGTACAATAGGCGACATGCGATAGCGACAGCTGAGCAACTAGATGCGACGATAGATTGCGGCCGACAATTTTCAGATATTTAGTTCAAAGCTCTGCAGACTTGGCATCAGAGCCACGGAGTCGCGACTACAAGCTACGGCAGTTGCGCGCGCTTGCTACTTGTCGCCGCGTCTAGTCGCGCTGTGCACACGCACACACGATTAAAGTCGCGTGACATCGCAGCGTCAGTTTTTACTCTACTACTAATGATAACTTCATGCTCCACATCTGCCGTAACGACTAGTCGCCAACGCAAACGAAAGCTCCGCGTCTAGTTGCGGCAACAAGTCACCCAATTTGCGATGGCTCTAAAGCGATATCTTCCAGGTTAGATGAAGAGAAACTTTCAGAGTAAAACCGGAACGGCACCACCGTTCCGGTTTGCTCTGAAAGTTTCCTCAGAAAGTTACCTACTTCAAATGATATAGGTATAGAATATAATAGACTTCATTCAAATACATACGAATAACAATGCGCTCGCACGGATTATGTAGGAATTTTGCCATTATTAAGAATTCATTTTATTAATCAATCAATCAATAAATCTTTTATCAAATTAAAATAAACACGTTTATCTGTAATTAGCTTGGAGAAACAACTCGCATAAATACTTATGGGGCAGGCAAACGTTGTCGAATTTCTGTTGGGTTTTTTCTTGTGTATTTGTGTGAGTTGTTTCTCCAAGCTAATTACAGATAAACATGAGCTCAGGACAGGGCGCAATGGCGCTCATTAGGGGAGACCTATGTCCAGCAGTGGACTGCTATAGGCTGATTATGATGATGATGTTGATGATTACAAAATGCGAAAGTTTGTGTGTGGGTTGTGTGTATATTTGTTACCACTCTGAAACTTGGAATATACATAGTTTGTGACCTGGATTAACACTTAAAATATGCTATTTTTATAATTAACTGTTATTCGTACCGCGCGAGCGAAGCCGTGGGCCGAAGCTAGTTAATTTATAAATGTGAAAGTACCTTTGTCTATCTGTTTGTATACTTGTTCCATCATCATCATCAGCCTATAGCATAGGATTCACGAGCCTTCAGCCCGTGGCTTTGGTCGTGTGGTACCTGCACAAAAAGAAGTATATTATATCACAAACTATGTTTTTTAAGTTTCATCCATATCCATTTAGCCGTATACAGCGTTGTGTTGTAACAAACATACGAACCTTTACAATAATATTGAGATTTCAAATACACGCGCTTCTTTTTCCTTCCTTAATAAAAATGTTTAAACATACCAGTTAGATTTGAAGTTAAAGTTATAAATCCAGTTAGTACTCGTAGCTAATACTAGTTCAGGATTTATGAAAATAATTTACCATTTCCGTATTCCAGCCTCGGTTGTATCTGAAAGCAGATAAATTGAGCTACATCCAGCTCACTTCAGTTCAACTTGACGCCGGCAGACTAATTAGACAGAACTAGAGTTAGCTTGAGTACAAAAGTTTTAAGTGTACTTGAAGAAGTAACGAAGTAATTGATCGAGTGAGCGAAGCGAACAAAGAGGTACGACGAATGAAGTGTCATTATGAAAGAGCTAGGTAAAAAAAAAATACTATTCCAGAAAATTCAACTCAAGCGGCATTGGAAACCGTGACTTTTCTACGCGCTGGAAACTGCGCTACCTAGCTATACGTGTGGGTTAACACTTAAAATTTCTGGTGTGTTATATCCCCCTTAATGATTAGTGCACTAAATGACGCTCGTTAGGGGAAGCCATGTCCAGCAGTGGACTGCTATAGGCTGATGATGATCATGAACATTTAAAAAACAAAATTATGATTTTAGTTATTTGTAAGATAGTTTTCAATAGCTTTTGTTGCATTTTATTTATCATAATATGTAGGTAGGTAGAAAACTACCGCATGGTCTCAGTTCAGGGAACATCAGTAGCTATACAGTTTTTAGGTACACGGAGGAAGTGGATGTCTAGGAGCTTTACCCTATTCTCAAATCCACCCAAAGCATTCCCATGTATGTTCCGGGTGAAATATTTGATAATTGATAAAAGGTATCTTCTGGGAAAGCGCGTCCCATCGTCGACCGCATCCTTGCCCAAAAATCAGAGGATTTCCTACATAAACTGCGGGCCATGCACTTGACGCTCCGTGCTATGCATCAGGTATTTTCCCATCTTACCCTTACACACCTTAGTAAGTATACTTTTCTTCATTTGTTGTACCATTAACCTAAACCTACATTTAACCCCACCAGCCTGTCCTAGAACAACCAACAGATAATTCTATAACCTTATGTTACCTGCAAAAGATACTGCAAGGTATCCTATCAGATTTTAGAGATTTCAAGAAATGCGGATACTGACACTTACCTTCGTCTCAATAGCAAATCATTATCGTAAGTTTTTCGTGCCGAAGTCTCTACCGTAGCTTTGAGTGGCTCTTGGAAGTCACTGTCCCTTCGGATAAGAAAGCTATACAGTAATATAAAAAGACTTTGATACTTTTTAACCCTTTTTTGTCCTCAGCTTGACGCACACAGTTTCAAACAGCAGCCTTTCAGCTACATCGACACTCCAACTGGCCGGAGGGCGTCATACACTACGTTTTCCGAGACGCGGTCTCCACTCAAGAACTCGTTTACTCCCCATGGTTGTAGGATCCTTTGATAGATATAGCCGGCCCACTGCCATTTTAGCTTGCTAATTCACCTAGACAACTTTAGTTCTATGTCGTTGTTACGGATTCTATCCTTTATAAAAACTCCGAGCATAGCTCGTTGCATACGAGTGACTTCGTATTGGTGGCCTTGTTTAGTCGTACTGTGAGTGTATGAGAGTAAATACAGTGGTGCAGTAAAACAAATACAGAAGTTAGTAATACTATATTCGTCGGCTAAGAACAAAGTTAAACTAAACCGAAGCAGGTTGAAGTACATAAACTCACAACTTTGCACCTCATTATTTCGCAACGCGACTTAGTATTTATCTACCTAGGCGGTTCTCGTAAAGGCCAGCAGAGTTGAAAATGGGCAATGTTTTGAAGCCATTGAATTTTTCAGGGGTTCCGACTTCCATCTTCAGAATCCAAGCCAACCTCACTTGCACGTGGTGAACCTTCTAACTTCGAACTAACAAACAGGGCTCTGGCGCCTGGCTGATTGCGGCATAACTTAGCGTCCAATGCCCAGCGTGGGGATTAAGGGCATATAACCTTTTATTAGGGGAGGTCTATGTCTACCAGTGACCAGTGTCTTATACCTACTCGTAGGCTGGTGTAGTTCGGTAGTAGAATTTGACTAAGTCACGGGTTGCCTCACGATGTTTAGCATTAAGTTCGTCTATACTTGTTTTACCCTGTGTACTAAAGAATTTTAGGAAGTTAGCTAGCTTGATAATTACCAAGTAGACATTAGTTAAACCGGCCGTTCACCGCCAGCTAAACTAAGTGAAAACTAAGCTCAGTGACCTCAGCTAAGCTAAACTGAGAAATAATAATACGTCCACCAATAAATAAGCTAAAACTACGTTAGTGATGGCCAGTCTGTGCAAGAACGTTGAGTTAATCGGACGTGGCGGAAAAGGAGAGTTCAGAGGAGGATTACAATCGTAATAGGAAATGTAAATTGATTATGGCTCATTTCAAAAAGAAAAAACGCAAATGTTGCTTGACATATCCAATAAATACCTCCATGCTGCTAAATACGTGTTTCACTGCCTGCACACGATCGCTCACTGAACAAGGAGAAACACGTTCGAACAACATAACGCGCCAGAGGGGTAAGGAGTGAGGGCCGCTTAGTTTAGCTCACGTTGTAACGGATCGGATACACAACTAAGTAATTTCGACTTATCTGGGCTATTTTACGTAGCATAACGTCCACATTAAACTATGCCATAGTTTACTGTGGACGCACATGTATGAAAAACTGGCTCAACTATGCGAGCTAAGCTAAACTAACTTAGTTTAGTTGGTGTACGATTTGCTTTAAAATAAAGTCGCAGCCTAGCGTTGGCACTGCTAAATCCCCTGGCTGTCAACGAGCAGCATTGACAGCCAGGGTGGTATTGGTGGTTTGAGAAGCTGTGCACTGTGATCCCAACCCACATGCCCAGCGATCCCCAACCCGCAAGCCACGCGTGGGGATTATTGGCATATCTCCCTTACTGATATAGGCTGGTAATGAATTGAATCAGGTGTGACTTTGCTTTCCCCATAAGAAATCATCAGGAAACTCGCTGTCCGCCTTCGGCACTCCGCAGAACTTGTTGCTTCGCCGAACGCCAAAAAGAAAATATTTTATCTTTTAAATATCTTGTTATAGGCTGGGTGATGTTATTGATTAAGCTTGCCTCAATCGACTGAGTGTTTATAGCTTCGCATATCGCGATCAGTTAGGGCGGTGCCGTAATCCTCACAGATCGTTTGATCCTACCACAAAGGCGAGCTTATAAGCATATACACGTTATGGGAATCTTAACTCGCAATACGGGCGTTGATATTCGTCTTGAATTCCAGACATCAAATTTTACACAAGACAAAGTAGTTTACATAACTCGCACTAAAGAGAAAGTTAGTGATAATATTCTTGTTTGATAGTTACGTAGCTCTTATTGTAAGAACAAGGGTTACAAGCCTGTTCACATAACCGTTTCTAGAATGATTGGAGTAGATAATTACTTACATACGCGTGAACTGCTTGCTTGTCTAAAATTATTGTTTAATACTGCTCAGTAAGGTCAATAGTGCGGGCATATTGGGTACTTTAAATTTATATGACGATCCCTCTGTACTTTGACTTTCAGATTGTCACAGGAGCTACATGACTTTATACCGCCATCACCTCTCTTCCATGGGAACTTCAGACGCATTGCTATCATCCGCATCAAGTCGCTTCCAAACATCATTTATAAAATGCGCACTGTTGAAATGGGGAATCCGCTGCCAGCGTCTGTTTTTTCACTGACTTACGACCCTAACGGGTTCAAACAGAGGGTTAATAGGCATCTTCCGGGAAAGCCGAACTTTAGGCTACTAAAAATATATAATAAATTACCGGATCATATAAAAAATGAACAAAAAGATTTTCGTTTTGTAGATACTTAAAGTTATTATTGATAAAAAAAAAGCATACTACTCTGTTGACGAATACCTATCTGACAAACTAAACGATGACCGTAAATATTAAGTCAGTAGGACTTTTATTACATAACATTTACTTTTTATTATTTCTTGCGTCAATAGGCATTCTTGTCATTGAACTATGTGTAGGTATATTTTGACTTTTGATATTTCGGCTTTTATTTTTGACTTAATTTTATGTAAAAAAGATTAAAATTGTTAAAATAATATTATTTTTAGCTGTTGACATGTATTGTTTTGAATTATCTTTTATTCCTGTTAATTGTATAGCTAACTAGGACTCAACTCACTTTGCAGTGCCCTTACAGGGTATCTACTCACCACAATCAGGCTACAATACCAACCTAACCTGTTTACATAAATTGTAGTATATGTAAGCAAATAAATAAATAATAATAATAAGCTTCCCCCTTCGCTCAAGGTCAAGAGCTGGCCCATAATAAATAAAAAAAACAACCTACATACGTAATTAACTATTCCAAGCACTATATTTTACCTTTTTGAATAATAAACCATCTCTAACCATAAATTGAACTCTCAGAATTTGACGGGACAATCTGAACATCGTAGTCAACAGCTAGTGATGATGATTCTTCTGTAATGCTCTCAGCATTTCACGAGCCCAAAGCCATCGGCACCGGTAGTCGAAAACGCTATGCGCTGATACGTGCACTTACGTGGCCAATAACTCTGTCGATAAGGTGAACCGCAGTTTGCTACAGCTATCAGACCGCAGTAGAATGGAAGTAGTAGGCATTCTTTTGTATCTTCTTAAAATCTTGGTTTCGGTTTTCAAGGGTGCAAAGTACAGGCACAGATAAATTATTATTGTTTTACAATCATCCTATCCTACTTCCTATCCTACTATAATGTTATAAATGCGAAAGTTTGTGAGTATAGATGTATGGATGGATGGATGAATGGATGAATGCTTGTTACTCTTTCACGCAAAAACTACTGAACGGATTTGAATGAAACTTGGAATATGCATAATTTGTGACTTGGATTAACACGTAGGCTACTATTTATCTCGGTACTACGTGAGCGAAGCCGCGGGAAGCTAGTTAAATATATTTTATATTTTAGTTGGACATAGGTCTCCCCTGATAGTAAAGTCACAATCACCATTCTAGATTATAACAATGCATATTTAATAACAATAACCTTTGAGTGATGAAACGTATTATAATTTTCGATGAATAACCACTTCCTGTATAGTCTAAGCTGGACACAGGCCTGCTGTAATAAGAACGGAGATGAGCTCACAATCCCCACGCTGGGCATGCGGGTTGGAGATCGCAGGGCATAGCTTCTCGCACCCCTGACGCTGCTGCCCGTCGGTGGGCTAAGAATGTAGCTGTGCCGGAATGAAGCTGCGCTATGACGCTTTCAGCCACTGCCAGAGACCAGTTTGTTAGTTAGCAGGGTGCACCAGGGCCTGGTGACGTTCGCTCGGGTTTTGAAGATGAAAACACCCATTTTTTTAAATTAGTATGGGCTCTCTTGACCTCGAGGCTTGCGTAGGCCAGGATGAGGTCGACGATGGGACGAGCTTTCCCAGAAGATGCCTATTAACTCTTTTTTTGAAGACGTTAGGGTCATAAAACAATCAAAAAACAGACGCTGGCAGCGTATTTTAGCAGTGCGCATTATAAATGATGTTTGGAAGCGCTTAGTCCTTGTGAATGGAACATCAAATTGATGCGGATGGTAGTTAGCAGTGCGTCTGAAGTTCCTTTGGAAGAATGGTGATGGCGGAATAAGGTCATGTAGCACCTGCGCACACTCTCCGAAGTACAATCTATATAAGACCGACAAACACGCAACCTCGCGACGATGGGTCAAGCTCTCGAGCCTTGCTTTAGCAAGATACTCTTGACCATTGAGCCTCCTAGCCCTGCGTTCAACTGAGTCTAGTGCGGCAAGTTGATACTTAGCTGAACCATCCTAAAGGTGGCTGCAATACTCCATACAGGATCGGACTTTTTAGTATTTTCAATGAATATGTATTTAAATATGCGTTATTTCTTTTTTTAAATAGGAGGTGAACCTATAGGTATGTACGAAATCTATTGACGTGCACTGAAAATTGTGACTGTTATTATTATTTATATATATGGGTCGTAATAAAAGAATTTGCTATCTTTCTTTCTGGACAATTTGATAAAAACAACTGGGATCCGCATCCACGACCTTCGGATTGGAAGTCAAGGTTTTCATTTAGCGCGTGTCTGACTCAAATTACAATTACAAAACTAATGTTGACTTTGCATGATTTTGTTGGTTTTCAGCATTGATTAAAGCTGCTATTTCCTAATAACCAATGCAAAATAAAATTGGCTGCGTACTTACACTGAACAAACTAATATTTTTGATATAAGATAATTTATTCGCGAAACATGGGTCACAATCGGCGGCATTGAATAAGTCAGTACAGTTGTGATCGGCAAAAAGGCTTTATTATTTATTAATTATTTTTTTAAATATTTCAAATAAAAATCATTATTTTGATAGAAGAAAAGTCTTAGAAAATTATAAACTAGCTTTTGCCTGTGGCTTCGCTCGCTTGGTACAGGTATTAAAAGGAGCCTATGTGTTAATCTAGGTCACATCCTATGTTTCCAAGTTCCATCTAAATCCGTTCACCTGTTACGGAGGACAACAAACAAACTAATAATCATAATCATAATCATAATCTTTATTTATCTTTAGACATATTACATGTGCTTAGATACGTCAGACAAATTTATAGCAAAGGAGTATACAAAACTATTCACTACTTAAAATTTAAACATATCAGCTTATTGCTTCGTTACATTGTATAAATCTATTCCTCTGAATAGACTAATACTGAATGTACTACTACTGAACTGACTGAATAGAATATACTATACATAAACACTAACAGCACCTATATTAGTCTTGTACACTTATACAGCCATTTTTTATTTCTTTAATAAGTAGATGTTTGCAGCTTTTTGTTCGTAGCAAAAATGCAGGAAGCCATGTCGTCGCGACTTTCGTTAAGAAAACAAAGTGTTATTTTGCGTTACTTTGTTTTCTTATTAAAGTCGATATAAAAATTATTTTATACCAATTAGTAAGACTGGTAGATGGTTTGAATGTGTATGGGTGGATTAAGTAAGTAGAATATATAGCTCTATATCTTCAAAAATGTTGAATAGTGCGAGCGAGAGGGAGGTTTGACATGTATAGTCGCCAGTAAATATTATTTGTTCTCAAAAAGAATATTGGTACATGTTCACTTAATGAGATTTACATCGGCTTGTTTACTAAGCATACACATTTATAAGTATTTGTGTGCCTTATACCGATGTTTTGTTGTGTCCAAATAAACTATTTCTATTTCAATTTATACATAGTTTTTTACATCTATAATATCATTGTGTTAATTTGGAATCGGGTTAAGTAGGTAGTTTAAAATCTGGTTTACTTACACTGTGGTATTGCCGTAATCTGTCATGCTTCCGTCATGGAAAATATTGGAAAACTGTTTACCTCGGCTTCGTGTTAAAATGTGCCCGTGGAACCTCATTTACTTCTTGTTCCTCACTCAATTTATGTGGCAGGGAACAATGTTTAAACTGTTTTTGAATTACTTTTTATATGCTGCGTAAATGCTATTTATGGTTATTGCTGTTATTTATTTTTCTATCTCACATAAGTTTAATTGGAGAAGTTTTAAACATCTTGTAGATGAATTCAGTATAGCTTAGCATTGTTTTATGCTTATAATACAATCATTATCGCTTATAGCAGTCCACTGCGGGACATAGACCTTCCCTAATAAGCGCCATCGCGCCAACGAGTTCTTGAGTGGATACCGTGCTTCGGCAAATGTAGTGTAGGATGCCTTCCGGCCAGGTGGAGTGGCGATTTACAAAAGGCTGCTGGTAGAAGCTGGATGCGTCGAGCTCACGACAGGGCGTAAACAATATTGCATGATAATTAAAGCTTATTTTATTGCTTTAACATAGTTCAATTTAGCACGGAGGGTTCGGTTTTACTACCTATGTTTATGATTGTGTATCTCTGTGTGCACATGTGTATTAGCACACACTGTGTATATCTCTGGCATCATAGCTTCCAAACGGGTGAACCGATTATGATATTTTGTTTAATAGTAGACTTATATGAGAGTATTTTTAGCTATGTTTCATGAAAATCTCTTCAGCTGTTTGAAGATCATCAGTTCTTTTCTAGGTGATGAAGTCAATTGAGGGGGTTGATTGCACAAAAACATTTTAACTTGGTAATTAGTTTTAGCACGTCATTTGGGCGACAGTAGGTACTATCAGTCAACATTCACTCACGCCTGGCCTCATTTAGTAACTCAGTTACCCATTGAAATAATAAAAAATAATAAGTCCTGGTTTTACAAACTTAAGCAGTTTGTCAATTAACGTTCTTTGAATTTCGACATACGAAATGTCAATATTTGCAAATAAAGGTCCGGTGCCGACCATTTCCGTGTGCAACTGAGTTACTAAATGAGGTGTCAGGTGCACAGGCGGTCATTAGGAGAGGCGTCCAGCAGTGGACTGCCATAGGCTGATAATTATAATGATGATGATGATGTCATTCGGGATATTTTTCAAAAGATTAGGGTAAAATATTAACTAACTTTATTGGCATTGCATATTTTTTCATACAGATTTCTGTAAACGCAATCGCCAACTTTTAAAAGATTAGGGTAAAAGACATCGCATATTTTCCATACATATTTCTGTTAACGCAATCGCCAACCGAAAAAATACCTTAGTGATTTTTGTGGCACAGAAATCACATGGCGCTTCGGGCTGGAATGGAAAAATTCCCACTTTTTCCACATATTCACGGTACGTTGCTTTTTATTTTATTTTATTTTATTTTATTTATTTAGTTTACAAAGCAGATTACAACCAACTAACATAAACATTATCAAGAAAAATGGTTTGGTTCTAGGTTGAAACCCTTTAGATGTAAACATAGCATGAGTAATGTTGCAAGCTACAAATGTTTTCCCTAAGAGGGATACAGATTTTATTTAATAGTTGAAAAGTAAGTAGTAATATTACCTAACTGCTCAGTTTGGTTGAAACATCTTTTTTAAATCTAAATATATTATAATCAAAAATATCAATGGTTTTATCAATGGAAACCAGCTCATTATAAAGACGACACATTCTAGGAATTGGATTGTAATATGACGTGTTGTTCTTATACGCCTGGAGTGAAAACGTTGAAGGGTTACGAGACCTGTAATAGGTATTGATGCTTATGGATGATAGAAGGTCAGGGCAATCAAGGGCAGAATGAAGGATTTTGTGAAGGTTTACAAGGTCAATACGATTTCTACGAGTGGATAATTTATTAATTTTGAAATATTTTAGTCTGTCACTGTAGTTGCCAAGAAAGCGACCCAGCTTATGCCGGAACGACAGTATCTTAAGACATTTTTTTTTGCGTGCTTTTGCCACATCCGTTGAAATACGGCCACTCTGTGACATCGCTGATATACAGCATCAACGCAAAATGTTATTTCCTTAGAAGAGGATCATAATATTT
Source organism: Horisme vitalbata (assembly GCA_951804965.1). NCBI lineage: Eukaryota > Metazoa > Arthropoda > Insecta > Lepidoptera > Geometridae > Horisme > Horisme vitalbata. The sequence goes on from OX638099.1 coordinate 2,823,006, forward strand.
ACGTTTGGTAGTTATTTGTGTGGCCGGTGGCGGTCTTGACAGCTCGAGAAATAAAGCCTTGTACACGATGTACGAAGTGATTTTTGCGGTGAGAAAAAAATAGTTATTTGTAGCTAGGTATCATTTTGTTTTTGTTTGAGTTATGGAACGCGCTATGCTTGGAGTTTCTCTGAAGGATAGAATCCGGAACGATTATCTGACATATAACTAAAGTTGTCGACATAGCTCAGAGAATTAGCAAGCTGAAGTGGCAGCGGGCCATATCTGCCGAAGAATCGGTAACCGTTGGGGTAAACGAGTTCTTGAGTGGAGACCGCGGCGTCCGGGGAGGTACTGCCACCATGCCTATTTCTGCCGTGAAACAGCTGAGCTGTGTTTCGGTTTGAAGGGTATGGGTGCCGGTGAAATTACAGGCACAAGAGGCTTATCATCTTCATGCCTCAAGTTGATGAACGTAGGGCGTTGCATCGTAGAGCACGTTCCGGAAAAACGTTATCTACGATGCAATGTTTTGTGATAGGTAATGGTTACCACTTAACATCAGGTGGGCCATCTGCTTGTTCTATCTTCAAGTAGTATAAAAAAAGGACAAATCTTGGTGAACATGGGTTTATGTTCTCAGCCTGGGTGTTTTTTAAAGTATCCGTAAGTATATGTTTAACAAGAAACGCACAAATGTGTCATTCCTCTCGCAGCTCAATATAAAGGCTTGCTACGATATGCCAACGTTGAATTTTATCATATTTTAGCCACATTACGAGACGTAAAGCCGATAACTTAGAAAAGCTGGTCATCGTCGGTTACGTAGAGGGGAAATGTTCCAGAGGAAGATCCCGAACCCGATGGTCTGACCCGCTTAGAGACAAGGTAATGTCATTCTACAGTGGTGCAGCCTGCCACAAACCGAAGACGCTGGAGACAGTCCATCTACGCCTGCAGAACATCGCGAAGTGATCACGATCTTCAATCGTACCGACTACTAAGATGTATACTTTTTTATCAGTCTCTGGGCTTTGCCTAATTTGGCATCAGTTGACCGCGTATGAGAGCGCATGTTTATAGTACAAAAATATGTGACTTGAAGATCGATTATTTATTACCCTATTATTTTACATAAGTCAAAGCTATATAATCTGACCGAGAATCTGTTTGCTCCTTTACATTTTTGATTATTACAATTTATGTGGAGAGAAAAATACTTATGACGCAAGAGACATAATTATTATTTAGATCTTTTTGGTAGCATACATAGTAATATAACATAAAAAAATAACCATTTAATTCGCGTGTTTAATAGCAGCTTTTGCTGCTTGAAAAAGTTTCGTGGCAACATATTTTGAACGTGTTAATATTTTTGTGGTATTAAAGTAACATTTATGTGTACAATATAAGCAAACACGCGACACTTCGAAAACGACAGTTTAATCAATGCTGACGGGGTTTTTGTGAGTAAAACATACCAGCAAGAGCGAGTTATTAAAATAATAAACTGTACTTATAATGTGTCCACAAAACACTGCACGATATTATCGCCTGGGGACGGGTTTACAACGTTCTTTTAGAAATATATTTCAAATTGTATGGTCAGTGTTATTAATATGATGTCGCTATTGTAAAGGAACTTCGATCAACTATACAAAGGATATTGCGCGCCGTACTATGCACTGTGAAAAAAGTGGCATATATTGCTAGCTATCATTTGTCAGCACGTCAAAGAGGAAGCACGTGGTACAAATATCACCTCTATAATAAAGAAGATAAGACAGAAAATCTAAGTCAGCCGACTATATGAAAACTGCTGTTCCGATGCGTTTTGGCGGAGTTTTACACAACCCGCTTCCGGGCGGATAGTGCAAAATCCTTTATATAGTTGATCCAAGAGTGGAGAGAGGCAGAAGTAGGGAGCTGTATCAGTTGAGTTGAAAATAATTTCATCAATGACGATTTATCAATAGTAGTAATTTATAGTACTGGTAGACTTCCATGGAGGGCTCGTCCAGGGAAGTACAGCCACCATGCCTATTGCCCGTGCTGTGTTTCAGTTTGAAGGGTGTGGGTGCCGGTGAAATTACAGGTGTTGCATCGTAGAGCACGTTACAAAAAAACGTGATCTACGATGCAATGCTTTGTGTTAGGTAATGGTTACTACTTAACATCAGGTGGGCCATGTGCTTGTTCCATCTACAAGTACCATAAAAAAAACAATTATTCATTCAGCCTTTGGGCCTACCTCCTGGCGGAGATTTAGTCATTTGGTTAAAGTTGACTGGAAATAAAACCTTGGTGTTGATTATTAGACGAAGTAGAGATAAAATCCTAACTTCCTATCCTATCTTGACTGATATTATAAAAGCGAATGTTAGTTTATTTGTAACGTTTCACGACTTAACCCCTTGACCCGTTGCAATTAGTTCGGTGGTCAAAGCGGCAAATCCAGAGGACTCATTTTTTAACTCAGTTACCCACCAAAATGGTCAGCGCCGAACCTCAAACATTTGTTCCGCGGCGGGAATTGAACCCGCAACCTTTTGCGTCTCAGGTGGACCTTCGCCCGCTGCGCTATAGAGGCCGACAGAGGCAGAAGACCCGGTAAGATAAGGTAGGTAGTCGGTTTCGGTAATTAGGTAAGGTGGGTGTATCTACTCTGCGAGCGAGTAGGTATGCCGTAGTTAGCAGAACCCTGATTCTGAAGATTTTTGTGCACCAAACATTTATGTCTTGAGAACTGTCAAAATTTTGTAAAACTTTTACTAACTGCACCTACTTAGGTACAAGTCAATGCTTCGACTCGCAAATGTTTGATACATCAACTGTAACGATGGACAGTGCAACGATTCTCACGGGGTGAGTACCTAGCAGAATGTATAATTTGTAAGTCTTAGAAGAAAAAATACATGAAAGTCTAAAGTACAAAAGTTCAAAGAATAAAACACCTTTATTTAAGCGAGAGCAATCACGAAAAGAAATGAATGTTGTGAAAACCATAAACAAAACATTTAAGCATTCCACTAATGACTTGCGGATGAAAAGCGGGAACAATGGACTGTTATAAAATGACGAAATGGCCAGCGGGCATGTTTCTGTTACGTCACTTTTACCGACGAACAGTGGACGAATAGTCAGATCGTGACGTCAGAAACGGCTGTGTACAATGTCGCCAGGATTCAAAGAACTGCAATTGCAAGTGGACATGTACCTTTATGTAAATGCACCTATAGATTTGCCTTCGACTGGGTAATCTTACATGGTACATTTAATAGATTTACTTTCTGAGCTAGATATTGGCTCTCTTTAAAAACCACTAGCTTCCGTTCGCGGCTTCGCTCGCGTAATACTGGGATAAAAAGTAGCCTTCAACAGATTTGGATGAAACTTGAAATATACATAGTTTAAGACTTGGATTAACACATGTTTATCCAAGTCTTAAACTATGTATATTCCAAATTTCATCCAAATCTGTTCAGCCGTAACAGCGTGAAGCGACGTTAAGCATACTCACACAAACACAAACTTTCGCATTTATAATATTAGTGTAAAGAGTGTGAATTTCCGTCACTTGCTTGACACTCGACTCTAGACACTCAATACCCAATGACTCTCAACGTTGGACATTCGACTCTCCATGCTTATATTCGACAGTGACCCTCGACATTTGCCACACGACACTTGATACACGACACTCAACACTCGACACTCACAAAAACACACACAAGCGAAATGGAATGTAATCAATGTATACGTCATATTAAATTGTCATGATTTAAAATCAAAATTATTATGACAAGCTCGTCCATTGCTGTCGGCACTCAAACCGTTAGGTAACACAGTGGGTATAGGACATTGATATTGACATATTGGCTAAGCAGCTTCAAGCTGAGATGGACCCTTTTTAGCCCAGGCCTTTGCAGTGCAGGTGACACCCGCACCTACCTTTTTGTTAGTTCTTTGCCTATGTAGTAGACTAGGTACCTAAACTTCTGTACTTTCTTTATTCTTTGATATTGCCGAAATTGTACCTACAAGTCTTGCAATTTACCTACCTACCTTATTATTATTATTATGTGTTCTCTGTGCTGTATTTGTCTGTGTGCTGAATAAAGAGTTATCTTATCTTATCTTTATCTTACATACATACAGTGATGTAAACCTATATTTAACTTGTAGAAAGAATACCTAGACTTACACAGTTTTGTATCACCAAGCCCTATTCATTTTGCATAGTGGATTAAATTCATCGCTCGCTCAGCAGTCAGCGAGCATTGTTTCAAAAGTATTTTATCTACAGTATATTTCTGTAGAGCACTTGCAAGAGTTTTTGTTCTTTCGCTATTCATGTTGTGTAGCTAGACTAGGAAAAAGAGTGAAAAGCCTTTTTAAAAACAAGAAAATTGCTTGAATTAAAAGTAAATGTTCAAAGTGTTATAAATAAGCACTTATGTACAATTAATTATAGCAAAGCTCTCAGAATCAGCAAGTTGAAGTAGCCACATAACTCGTAGAACCGATAAGCGTTGGGGAAAAAAGGTTCTCGAATGGCAATCGTATTCGGAAGGCGAAGTTTAGGGAGACCCCCCACCAGATGGACCGACAACATCATCAAAATTGCAGGATGGAGAGGGCTCAAGACCGTTCTTCGTGGAATTCCTTGGGGGAGATCTATGTTCAGCAGTTTTCTTCTATATGTAGTACAATTATTTGATTCAGACTGATGCTCCATTAGCTAAAACTATGCAGGTTCACCATGGCATAAATATCAAATTAATATTGCACCAAGCAACAATAAAGAAATAATAACGTACTTAGGAGAAATGATGCCAGAAATAGAAAGATTGAATGCTAAAAATGAAAACAGCGTTATATTCATCTTGTCTGGTAACTGGAGATTAAGGGCGATAGCACACCACCCGTTCGTTCCGCCGTATTTTTTTCCTTTGTACGATCAAGTGAAACAGAACCGTGCAAGTCCGTGAGCGTAGCTCAGGGAATTAGCAAGCTGAAGTGGCGGTGGGCTGGCCATATCTGAAGAAAAACCGATAACTGTTGGGGTAACTGGTGGGGTGGCCTATGTCCAGCAGTGGACTGCTATAGGCTAATGATGATGATGATGACTCAAGTCCAATAGTCGCGGCGCTGCTATCGCAGAACAGTAAATAAAACAAATATTTGGTTGTTGTTTTGTTTTTATTTACAATAATTATGCTCTCCTGGTCTAAGAGACCTTATTCCGGACCCGATAGTAACAATATATATCAATGATTCCGGACATTTTGCAGTCAAAATCGCTCGAGTTGTACCCCTTTTGCCGTCGGACGAGTCATAGCGCGGACTCTATCTTCTAACATGTAGATTTTACAATGATCTATCTCTCTCTTGCATGATTTCACTGATTTGCTCGGACGCCAGCCAGGCTCGGACTATTTGCATACGGAGTAACGGGAAAAAATATAATAGTAACTAATAGTTACTAGCTTTGGCTCGTGGCTTTGTTCACGTTCAAATTTATTTTAAAAGTTATATTGTATCCATCGGAAAAAGTCCTTTTCTCTAGATGAAGGTAAATTTTGTATATACTAAAATATGCGTTGGCGGGACGAGTTCGATGCCTTCAAAAGAGAGTGGAGGGAGTTGGCTCGGGATAGAGATGTTTGGAAATCTATGGGGGAGACCTTTGCCCAGCAGTGGGACGAGAGAGGTTAATTAAAAAAAAAATCAGTAAGGATTTGTGCAGTTTCAGCATAGATTAAGTTTGGGCCTGTCGGCGCGAAGTACCGCTCTTATTACAGCTGGAGGGCTTCCTTTTCCTTCACACTACCTCAGTGAAACCCTCCGCATTTCGAGGCTCCTTCCGAGGAGCCGGCACAAGTGCAGCACTACAGAAGGGTCCACAACTCTGCTTCTTCCCTGTGGTAGAGGCCACTGCGGGATGCGGGAGTGCAGCGGGAAGGCAGCTGGCAGATTCTATCCTTCAGAGAAACTCACAGCAAAGCTCGTACCATGGCACCAACTTTTGGTAGAAAGAAATTTGGTATACTTAGAAGAAATTTGGTAGGTTGCGAACTCGTGTATCGGTTTTACATAATTTTTTTCGCGACGGTGGTGTGCTATCGCCCTCAGAAAATAAATCCAATACGTAGGTAGCGAAAAGCTGTAACTGAGGGCTGGCTCAGAATTTAATTTGTTGTCCGAAGTGCTCGCTACTGGCCCACGCAAATAATTTAATGTAAGCAATTTACTAAGCCGATCAAATCAGGATAGAAAATATTTATTTAAACCTTACAGTTATTTCTAAAATGGCTTGTAACATTATTTTTATTTTTTCAGGTGTTGGAGCTCATGGCCCGTTCAAAGGTCGTCTTAGGGATGTTGGAGATAAGCATAAACATCAGCCATTTTGACGTTCAGAAACACGGAAATACTCAGGATCTTGCCATCGGTCACACATCCAAATTATGGCAAAGCAGAGGATCTTAGATGAACTAGTTCTTGAGTGGAGACCACGGCTCGGCAAACGTAGTGTAAGACGCCCGGCCAGGTGGAGTGACGATTTGCGAAAGGTTGCGTCAAGCTCAGAATAGAGCGCAATGGCGCTTATAAGGAGAGGCCTATATCCAGCAGTGGACTGCTATAGGCTGATGATGATCATGATGATGATGAATCTTAGATGAACTAAGAGCAAGAATATTAAACAACTTTTGAAAAAATAAAACGTTTTTTAACTATATTGGATTGTAATAAATGTACAATTAATTTCCTATGGCACTACTAAATTTCAGGTAGATGAGAAAATAAAAGCTTTCATAGGCACTACCGGTAATGTTATGTGTTAATATGTTTTTTTTTTTGCAGTACTGGTAGACAAAATAGTAGATAGGGAAACAGGAGATAAAAAAATAATAAAACTGTGAAACTGACCGTTTATTCCACTCGACACTCGACTCCACCAGCACGACACTACCAACCGGTGGTGTCCTTTGGAATTACAATTCCGTTCGAAGCTAGCCATCGTTAGTGATTTTCTGCAAATTATCATAGGTAGGTGTATTCTATATAGTACCTACAAGCTATCACTCTTGACTTCATTGTTTACAATTTATTTGATTGTCCGATTCAGGTAGTTCTAATACAGTGGTACAGTGGTAAGTAGCTTACTATTCAAGCCATCACTAAGGTGCAAGAACGGAATAGTGATTTCAAACGACACCACCGATGGTGTCGAGTGGAATTAACGAAACTGGCTGAATCATTGATAGACTGACTGTCTGACAATAAAAGCACAGCTGACAGTCCTAAAAACCTGAAATTTGCTATTTTATCCTTGTAACGTGTAGGGGTAGACATCGATAGAATTTCCTGAAAGGTACAAGATTTAAGATGATTCAGTGGCAACACATGATATTGGCAAAATTACTAAAATGCAACAGATAATCAATCATTTTACAATTCAGGCAATAAATAGAATTCATTTATGTCGTAAAAACATATTCGAGCAATCTTTTCTTCAATCTGGATTTGAAAGGTCCGGTGGTAGGTGCATTACATATTGTGCTTAGGATTTGGTTTTGTACAGAGGAAATTCGACAGAATTCAAGTCTTCAGACACTTCTAAAGAGTTAGGTACATGTTACATGTCATAAGTCTGTCTGTACCTACCACAATATAACGCGTAATGAAATAATTTTCCGTCCAAATTGTCGCAAAGTATCTTGCAATGTAACAGAATTCTTATAGTGGGGACGCCTTGCGTCTCGAACTATGCACACTATGCGCACGAACAGAGCATTTTTCCATACATGCTCGGTTCGTGCGCGCGCTGTGTCCGCACTTATTTACAACTAGTTTTCATTGTATGACGGTAGGATGTCGTTGCTCCATGTTTCTACACATCAATAAAAAAATACAAAGTTATAGAAACGACCGCTATTTTCAGTCACTAAATAAATAAACTCCAAGCACACTTTAGGTATACTAGGTTCAAAAATTACAATCAAAAGATAATAATTAAAAATAAAATTCTTTTATTTCGGGTAACATAATCCATAGGCACACACAAACTAATAAAACCAATTAATTCATACACAATTAGATCACCCTCCGCACGAAGCAATGACACGTGGGAGAGTTGATCCTACCAGCTATAGTGTGTAGGATGGTGTTGGAGCTGTCTGTACTTAAACCTTGAAATAATAGAAACTTAAAACTATACCTACTGCAGCTAGATTAAGCATGAAATGTCCATGAAAATTGAATGTTCTCAATAACCCTGCTATAAACAGAAGCAACATAATGATGATGATGAAACAGAAGCAACCCTGAAATGTAAGTTGCATTTTATAAATGGGCCACCTCTGGTTATTTGCAATTTAATAGCATTATTACCATAATCGATGTCGATCGGCCATACTCTCTTCTTGTGCATAGACAAGGAGAAAAAGAACTCTCTTTTTATGATAACGTAATACTCATTATGACTCGCTGCTTAGTAAGTAGTCACTACTGACAGGTAAACGTATAATTATTATTGATTGCGCGGTTTTCATTATTGTGATCGCCACTTCTATTTTAAGTCGCCCCTTGAGGCGGGGTGTTCATGTTCACTACCAAACCCTACTGCTGATAGAAACTGTAGAACCTTTTTGGGTGTGAATTCTCGTAGCTCCTCTGGGCTTAGAGTGAATTTCCCCAGAATGGCGCTACGTTTGTGCATTAGTGGCCCACACTCTCCTAGCAGATGAAGGGGCGATTCATCCGCCTCTTTGCAGAACCTGCAGCTTGGAGGTAAACGTATTAAAGTTCAAATATTACTAGTATTTTTGCGAATAGTAGACCTTGCGAGCACAAACTTACAACAAATAATATACCTAACACTTAGGTAAACAGCACCCATAATAATAAGAAATAAATAATAATAAATAATGCTGGACTATCACACAGCATCATGTAGCCCCATACTAAGCGGAGCTTGTATTATGGGAACCACTTGGTTGATATACTACACATATTTTTTTTGTAAATACATACATATCATACATAGAAAACACCCAGACCTGAGACAAATATCTGCAGAACATGCAAACATTTGTCCCGCGGCGGGAATCGAACCCGCAACCTTCTGCGTCCCAGGCGGACCTTCGCCCACTGCGCCACAGAGGTCGTCAAATAATAACTCGTCAACATCCCACTTTGTCATACCAAACGATTCGCTTCCATGTTAACTTTCTGTTTATTATTATTAGTAAGGAGCAGAACTTGCTTACGGCGTCTGTTTTCTCGGACCTGTACAATCTCGGAGTCTTCAAATCCAGAGTGAATCGGCTCCTTCTACGTTAAGCGTGGTCCATCTTAGACCACATCTGTACCTGTTTCTGGTGTGACAGTGGTCAAACGCTTGACTATTTTATTAAAAAATAAAAGGGGATATTTACCATGTTCTTTGTTTTTGTCCTCACCACACCGAAAATTCTTTTAACAAAATTTGTTTGAGACCAACTTAAAGTTACTTTAAAAATATAAAAAGAAACATTGAAATTGGTTCCCATATGGCGGAAATATCATCACCATCTCCCAATATTTATGTTATTCTTATAGAATGTAAACAATTTACGTTATAAGACTATGTACACCCAGGCTCAAAATATGTACGCATATCTTCGCTTAAAGCCTAGCCCAAGCAATACCGGAATGAGGCCGATGTGCTAATTGCACGGCATACGACGACATTGCAAAACTAATAATAACTAAACTACTTTATCCCGAAGCCGTACAGTTCAAAATCCCCTGGCAAACTTGCAGATATCAGTTTTGCACGGATATCGGACAAAGTTATTGTGTGAAACTGCGGATGATTTGAATCCTAATATCAGAGCAGTAAGGGTTATTATTTATTGTTTCGTGGGTATTGGATGATCGAGGCTCGATTACCATGTAGCTAAGGAGTTTGAAAGTAAAAAGTTTGATATATTTTAAGTTGTCAATACTCGCTCAATGTTTAGAGATATAAAAGTTGTTGAGGAATATTGAGCAATTTTATGTAAATTCAAAAATTGATTTCTCCTTAGTCTACGACTTCGTCCGCTCGTCTCGGCCGAATTACAAAAATAATACTAGATGGCGCTGTCAAATTCAAATCGTCGTCGAAGCGTTTTGAGAAATTCATGTGGTCAGAAGCAAAGCTTATTCAACGATATTGGTATTTTAAGGAAGACACATTTCTAATTAAATACTTACGAAAGTTTTTGTATCGCTAGCTACATTTATTTGTAACGATAGCGACATTATAATTGTCCATTTATTTTCGTATTGAATGATCGAGATATTATAGTACTATCTATATAAGTAGATAAATAATCTGGGCACCATATCACAGCATCATGTAGCCCCAAACTAAGCAGAGCTTGTATTATGGGAACGACATGACTGATATCAATACTTATGTACATGTTTTTAAACACATACATATTATGCATAGAAAACACCCAGACCTGAGACAAATATCTGCAGAACATGCAAACATTTGTCTCGCGGCAGGAATCGAACTTGCAACATTCTGCGTCTCAGGCAGACTAGAGAGACCCCACAGAGGTCGTCAAATCTCGATGTATTGAATATTATATAGGACTTTTTTTTAAAATAAACCGACTTCAAATAAGTCACTCCTTACTTCTTGCTATAAACAATTTTGAAAATCGGTTCACAATTAACGGAGATATTGGTGATCATAGGGCGAAAATTACAAGTGAGGATGAGGTTCTTTGAGTTTTCCGGAAAAAGTACCAATCCCTCAGGAATAAAATTTATGTGGGACCACCTGTAAAGTATACTCTTTTAAACAAGAAAATAATTTTGAAAATCAGTCCACAATTGACGGAGTTATCGGTGAACATACATAAAAAAGTCGAAAAAGGTTCCGACGAATTGAGAACCTCCTCCTTTTTGAAGTCGGCTAAAAAAAAAATGTGACATAAATAGCTTTTGTCCGCGGCTTCGCCTGCGCTGTAGAGTTTTTTAATTCGTCTCAAAAATAGCTTTGAGACGAGAACAGAAAGCACAGCACACAGCTAACAGTTTATTACTTAGAAAGATAGGCAAGGTGAGTAAGTATGAAATGAAGTAGGAAGATGAAAAGCACAATTATAAACGAGGCGTAAAGCGGAATGCGACACAAAGGTACGTGCACCGAGCGCATGAACGAGAGACCGACTGCCGGAAGGTGGTCGTGAATGGGACTAGTTGCGCGTGAGTGCCTACGTTCGTAGCGGTTCATAGGATATTTAGACGATACGATTTCGGGCGCTCACGACTGCGTTCCTACATTACAATAAGTTAAGTAGGTACAATATTTTTTATTAATTACCTATTACAAATGTTTATGTTTATACAATTATTTATGCAAATAAATATCTTGTATCTTGTATCTGGTCTAGATATTTGATTGTGACAAATGGTTGAAGATCAACCTTTTAAACAGGGTGCAATGATGTGTTTTAAGGTAACTTTTAAAGACGTAGTTCGATCGATTTGAAACTTTGTACTACTTATACTACCTACCTACCTACTAATTAAATTTTATAATTGTTTTTGTTTGTCATCTAATTCAGGTGTTTTTCTATGACCACAGAAAAGAGGGGACTCTTCTAACACAGGTTTTTATAAACTTAAAAGAGATCCCAATCTAAATGATTGTACCACTTGTTTTTAATGCATAAATGATTTTGTATTTTGTTTTTTTTTTAATACAAATATTCTTTACTACATATGTTTGAAGATCTACTTATCCCTTAAAGGGGCGCAGTGGGACGTTTTAAGGGATTTTTTAAACGCATTGTTTGAGTGGTTTGAAATTTTGTAGAAATATTGTTTGCAACAGATATTTGAGGTTAAATGACTTAAATAGGGTGCAATTAGGTGTTAAAACGAAATATAAAAAGATTTTTAACTTCAAATGTTTACAGAATTACCTCTTAAACGAGGGGCAATGGGGTATTTCTCATGGATTGTGCATTTCGTTTGTTTGAAACTTTATATAAATATTCTTTGGTTCAGGATCAACTCCTTAAACGGGGTGCAATGGGGAACTTTTAAATGCAACAAAATATCGGATTGTTTTAATATTCACCGGTACAAATGATTAACCATCTACCCCATAAATGGCGTGCAATAGCGTTTTTATTTTATTTTATTTATTAATTAATTAAAATGGCCAATGACGTCTTACACTAATTAAATTTTAAAAAAACAATGTAATAACTAAATTATAAAAACCAATACCTAACTTACATACAAAATCAACTATAACTAAGCTAATTAAATGTCAGCTTTTTTTTAAGTTGGGTAATCCTCATGGATACCTTTCCATTACGGGGTAACAGAATGATTATTCCGGACTCCTACCGGCCAAAACCACCACGATGTTCCATCCTTGTGCCTTTATGCTAAAACCATGGGTGCTCTTGAGGACTCTTTCATAGAAATTAAATGTCAGCCTCGCATCGCAACCTCAAACAAGCCACTCTAACATTTTCCCAATTGTCTACAAAAATGTCGCAGTGCGGGTTCTGTTTTAAGGATTTTTTAAGGTTACAGTCATGATGAGATCTAAAATTTGTTGATCCTCAACCTCATCGGTTCAAAACTATTTTTGGAAATTAGACCCCTAAGATTGAAACGTTGTATAACATCCAAGGGGTGGAAATGTTATATAAGAAATAATATGACTTGAACTCACATGTTTGAAACTTTGCATGAATCCAAACTAATATTATAAATGCGAAGGTAACTCCGTCTGTCTGTCAGTCTGTTAAATTTTCCAACTTAAACGCTGACTAATTTTAATGAGTTTTGGCATAGAGATAGATGGGACCTTGGAAGAGGACATAGGTTCCTTTTGGTCGTAAATATATGTAAATCTTCAAAAGGGTGATTTTAGGGGACGAAATTTTGCACCGGGAACCAATCATTTCTCCAGTTAGGGATATAAAAATTCATAATTCCTATTCTTTTGAACTGGCTGTATTCTTAATAATGGGTCACCAACGGGAACAAGAGCGGGATCAGGAACGGAAAAGGGAGCGGGAGGAGAAACGGTTACGGGTAGGTAGTTAACGTATTGGTTGGTACTTTTTATTCCATATATATTTAGGGTTCCGTGTAAAATTAACATTTATCGTGAAAGTACATACGTATACGGAAAGTGTATACACACGAACGAACTTGCGGGCAGGTCAGCTAGTACTTTATAAATGCAATAACCAGCAACAGCACATGGCGACAAAAATACAGAATGCACAACCATTTGTCATGGCTTTCAATATTTCGATGCAGAAATTGGCTAATATTTGTGCAATTATTGTGAAAACCGTTATCGACATTTATGTCACCTAGCCTCCGCCCGCGGCTCCACTCGCATAGTACCGGGATAAAAAGTAGCAATGATGATATTTTTATGTGCCAGCTGTTGACCGACTCGGCTTGCGTGGGCGAGGATAAGGTCGACGATGTGGCGAGCTTTCCTCGAAGGAGACCTAACTCTCTTTTTGAAGCCTTTTGTATTAGTCACACACTATGTACCTACTTATAGGGGCTATATTTCACCGGGACACCATGACAGTGCAACCAGTCGCTGCTACCAACAAAAAGTATACAGCTGTCAGGTGTCCGTTTGGATACGCAACCAAGTGGATAGTGAGTAACTCTCTATGCCCTATATTTCACCGCGACACCATTGCGGCGCAATCAGTCGCCGGCTACCAACAAAATGTATGGTGGTGTCCGTTTGGTGGCGCACGATATAGAGGTGAGTAACGCTCTATAAAGCTGTATACATTTTATTGGTAGCCGGCTACTGGTTGCGCAGCCGTGTCCCGGTGAAATATAGGGCCAAGTCTTATAAGTTTTACTCAAATCCGTTTAGCCGTTACGGAGTTGCATGGGAACAAACATACTAGCGCACAAACTTTTACTTAAATATTATTATATAATATAATATTATATGAAAAACCCAAGAATATCCATCGGGGGCTGCCATCACTATTTTAAATGTCATCGTAAATAAAAATAAATAACATCATCAACTTCTAAAGATAAACCCCTGTATGGGCATGGCCTACCCGTTAAAAGTTTAAGTATAGCGCTAAAAAATCTCCTATTATTCACGTTACTATAAAACTGCAAAACTATTACATAGTTAGGTGGAGTGACGATTTGCGAAAGGCTGGTAGAAACTGGATGCGTCGAGCTGAGGACAGGGCGCAATTTCGCTCATTAGGGGAGGCCTATGTCCAGCAGTGGACTGCTATAGGCTGATGATGATATGCTTGCACGTGCCGGCGAGTTGTGCAACTCGATACCTATTATTGAACTTCTATCAATTTAAACTTTACCGTGTCATTATGAGTGAATGAATTTTGAACTTTGAATTATAAAAAAGGGCAGCTTCAGTTTAAAAAAAACACTGTATAATGTTTTTTGTCAAATATTCCAAAAATACGATCATATTTTTCTTCAGCTTATAAAATGCCATTATGGGACAAAAAATGCCTGCTTGGTAGATGGGTTGGTCATCGCAGTATTGATTAGATAGCGACTATAGTTGCATTATTTAATGAGTACCAACTGACAATAACCACATTGAATAATCGTATGGCATAGAATACTTTTTTCACACCACCTGTTCAACAATGTCATTGAGTATACCTAACATAATACTGACCTAGTTCTGCGCGGGACAAATGTATTATACTTGGTTGTATTAATTACCCTCTGGTCAATAATTAGATTTGAATTTGGAAGCTCAACATTTGACAATTCGAACTGGCCTTAAACTTCCAAAAACAGAACAGGATTTACCATATAGATCCAGGCAAAAAAAAACTTACTAGTTGATTGATTCGAAGTTCTAAATAGCCTTCTTAAAGGCTACGACGCTTTCAAAAACAGAACAAGATTTACCAGACCTCACCAAACCAACCACACCAAAGACACTTACTAATAGATATATTATTAAATAAATGCATACACAATCTTTATCCATTTTCTTAGTGCTACAACCATAGTCAGATTAAAATTATAAAAATTATAATCATTCACGGGCAAAAAAGATTTATTCCGTATTCGTCCCGCGGAAACTCGGCCCATTTTAAAAAATCCGCTTTCGTCCCACATTATATGCCGTATTCGGCCCACAACATATTTTATTTTAAAAAATCCTCTTTCGTCCTACTTTTCAATTCCTCATACGGCCCAAGTTTTTTGTGTAGGCAAATCATAATTTCTTTAGTACAGTTGAAGCAACAAGTCTTCACTTGACTTTTATTTTTTATAATATGCACAAGGCTTGGATAGATAAACTTAATATAAAGTGCACGTCTTTTGGTTGTCGATGCAAAAGACAGCTGCGGCAAATGATACGCTATTGAAACTCGTTACTTTTTTTTTCGTTACTTTCATTTCACGCATTGTGGAAAAAACCTAAAACTCTAGATTTGAAGAAAAAAAAAATGTTCCGAAAGCACGTCGCTCTATGTTCAGCAATATCTTTGCTTCCTGCAGAGTTCAAATCTGATGGATTTATTTACATCATGGAAGATTGCCCCAAAAATAATAATATCGAGATGTTCAATGACTACTTCGTTTCACAATGGTTGGATAGTGACACAATGATATATACAGAACAAATAACCCAGCTGAGGGCGCTAACTCTAGACTGAATAAAACTTTTAAAGGAAGACTAAACAATCAAAAATGATGCCAACACCAATCGTGCCCGACTTCAAGGCGAAGGAACAGTAAGAAATTGAGAAACCATTGAAATGGACAAATATATTTAACAATCTATAACATCTATGCTGCATGGAATCATTTCACTAGGCCTTGCCACTTGCCTAGAAAAAATATGCCTTTTTGTATTTTGAAGTGTATCGCATACACACAAAAACCTGTTGTACAAAACTATTAATAATATTTTAGTTTTTTTATTGTTGATTTTTATACTCTCTTATCATTAATACTAAGACGCTCTTTGTTACTGTAAGACTGATTATTGCTTTAACAAATTTTTTAGGTCTTATAAGACTGATTATTGCTTAATTATAAATTGTTGTTCATAAATGTAAAATATATATTATATATTGTATTTTAATAGTTTTAAATATTTTAAGTTCTTCTAAGACTGACTATTGCTTTTTACAAATTGTAGTTGTTAAACGTTTAATATATATTGTATTATAATAATTTTAAAATATTTTAAGTTCTTACAATTTTTTCAAAGATTGATTATTGCTTTTACAAATTTTTGCACATAAACGTTAAATATATATTATATATTGTATTTTAATAGTTTTAAGTATTTTAGTTCTTATAAGACTGATCATTGCATTTACAAATTGTTGTTGATAAGCGTTAAATTTGTTATATATTTTATTTTAATAGTTTAAAATGTTTTTAGTTCTTATAAGACTGATTATTGCTTTATCATTGTGTAAATACCGTAAATGCTTTAGTAAATATTTCTAGCCGCATTTGTGTCTTTTAATTATTACATAAATCTTTTCAGACTTAGGTAGTAACTGAGAGCTTTGAATTTGATAATTACGTAAAGTTAATAATAATACTAGTAATGACCATCATTATTGGGTGATGGTAAGTGCTTAGTGGTAGATAACACACTTCTTTGTGTTCAGCCTATAATGATTGATGACCACCGTTTGGTGATAGGTAAATTACACTTTTGATGTTAACTGTACTTAAATAACTTTGGAATGTGGGACGAATAAGGACAAATATTATCGTGCGGGACGTACGAAGACTTTTTAATGAAGTGGGCCGAAAACTCGGGACGAATACGGAATAAATCGCAAAAAACAATGATTATCTATTGACTAAATAACATAATCTTAATGTTCTGATTCCAAATGTGAAGAAGGCTCCATGGAGTCTGGATTTCAGCAAAAAGAGTCTGATAAACTATGATCTTGCGACCTTTTGCAACTATGTGAATTATAATTTGTTACCTACCTTGTGTGTTAAATGTTTTTATTGGTTGCAAATAAACAATTTGATTTGATTTGATAAAATCAAAAGAAAGTATTAAAAAAATCAATAAAAAAACATTTTTTTCAGACCGGGAGACCATAAAAGTACAACATACATAAATTACAATTTCAAAATAAATCAATAAATTTGACTAAACGTTATTCGTATAAAACATTCAATAGAAATCTTTAAAAAAAAAAGCTTTCAACATTTATTTAAAACATCTGAAATCACATAACAGTAGCAATAATGATTTCAACTGCCACAACAGACCTTTACCGTTCAAGTTAATTAATTCTTCTGAATGTGTACAAAAGCGAACAGCGTTAGCTCGCGGGACAATGGAGCCTTGTAATTATCAGGCCTTATGGAACACAGACGTTCAGTGGAAAGCCTGAGGCTGCAAATACACGTATAGGTCTGTTAATCAGCAAATTATTAGTGAATTTTTTGTCAAGCATCATTATATTATGTCGCAGAAGGGGTAAATCCAACGTGTAAGCACATATCGAGGAATGCAGCGCTCTGCCATTTGTAGTACTCCTCCTTTTCATTCCAATCCAAAATCCATCGCGATCCCATCCTAATTCTCCTTTTTATTTCCGTGTTCGTCCATCCTCTCCCGGGCCCACGCTACCCTTCTTCTTCTTCTTTTTCCATGGTGTTTCTAAGGGTCATCACCCGACCGTCCCATCTGACAGTTCATTTATGATGTGTCAAGCATTTCAATGACCAAACTAACAACACTGCAAATGGCATTTTACTCACGATTATACCACCAGATATAACCAACATAACCAACACTCCTCGACATATGTTGGACTTCTTTTTAAATTAAGTTTGCCTGGTTATTTCGTGGAAAATTTATAACTTATAATTTTAATCCACTATGTATTGTCTGTTTTTAAATAATTGTGTAATTCAAATACGATTTGTAATTAAGTTAATTAAGTTATGAATAAATAAATGAAATTAAATGAATTATCCATCCTTATCGCCAGTGGTCTAAACGGGACTCACGGGAGCTCAAAAAAAACTTAGTTCCTGGTACAGTATTAGAGTGTTTATTGTTTTATGTTGGTACTCTCACATTGGGTCTTATACCTACCCATATTTTATTTTATTTATTAACATCGAAAAACAGATTTTATTCCACCTAGCATTCATTTAATTTGAGAAAACAATTTTAACCTTTGTAAAGGTTTGCCGTCTGATGTATGGCGCTCGGTACCAAGACTAAAGTGAGTGCGTCAAAAAAATATCCAATAAGTTTTTAGTCGATTCTACTGTCAAAATAATTAAAAATGAGGGTTATTGCCATTGCCAACACTTTACATCAATGTTTGTTGCCATAGCAACGTGTATATCATTGGTTGTTGTAGTCTAATGGCGGCGTGCGGCGGAAACTAAATCAACAAAATATTTTTTACTTGATTATTAATCCCGTCGGTGTGTAAAACTAAAGAAAATGTAAATGTAATTTATAAAATATAATACATTTTATGGGATACGTTCGGCTTTGACGCAATTGATACGGGTTCTCGGCCTTCTCCTTTAAGAAAACAATTTTCAGATTTGTAATCAAATATGCAAGTTGACGGCCTCTGTTGCACAGTGGGCGAAGGTCCACCTGAGACGCAGAAGGTTGCGGGTTCGATTCCTGCTGCGGGACAAATGTTTGCATGTTCTGTAGATATTTGTCTCGGGTCTGCGTGTTTAATATGTATGATATGTATGTATTTACAACAAAAATATATGTGTAGTTTAACAATCATGTGGTTCCCATAATACAAGCTCTGATTAGTTTGGGGCTACATGATGCTGTGTGATTACGTCCCGCATTATTTATTTATTTAAGTAAATTATAATTAAACGAACCTACCTGTAAGTGAAGTTCTATTGTAATTAATTATTTACAATTTCTTTTTCGATATTTTTGATTTTTACTTGGAGATCCTTAGAGGAGCAATCATTATTTCTCCGTTTGGGCTTTTGAAATAGAAACGTAAATTTTTACATAAAATTATTAATGTCAGATAACATGCGAAAAGGCTGAGCACTGCAACGCGAATGAAGTCAGGGTTCTGTCAGAGAGTACTCATAATATGTGTAGTCAGAAAAAATACCAAGTAATTTTCAAGGAAACTCTAAATAAAGTGCTAATGGTGATCTCTGTGCGTTACTACACGTTTATCTATTTACCAATATATTCGGACGAAGCCTTCGAATAACTCAGTTTTAATGTTGCATGTATAAAAGGTATACTACCCTAAAACTAGGATCTGCAAATGTTAATAAATATTTAGCGAAATAAAATAGCAAGCAATATATTATTAGCTAATAGGAGAAATAAACTATAAATTTATTTCATTTATTTTGGAAAACAAATTGTAATACATTGTAACACTATCAAGATGTAAGTGCTTATGGCGACTATAAGGGTCAAACCTACTTCTCGCTCGCACTATTCAACATTTTTGAAGATATAAAATCACTGAATGTAGTTATGCAAAATAGCAAACCTTCACGGCCTAGAAAATAACAATACAAAGGTTCAGCAATAATATCATTTTGATTCTATCACGTCGTGTTCACTCACCTTGTAGTCGAAATTCCGTCGGTATCTTGTATGATATTACGGTATGTGAAAATTCCCGTTTTCAATATGAATGTTGTTAGAATCTCATAAAACCTATATTCGGTACAAGTTAAAAACAAGAGCTCACATTTTATTTTGTGCGGATTGTTTTTTTTTTAGTTTTTAAATATGAATGTTGTATGAATCTCTTAAAACCTGTTTTCGGTACAAATGTTAAAAACCAGAGCCCACTTTTATGTTTTGTGCTGTTTTTATTTTTAAGTTTTACATTATTAATGTTATAAGAATCTCTAAAAACCTGTTTTCGGTGTAAATGTGGCTAAACCAGAGCCCACGGTGATTTTGTAAGTGTTTATTAGTATTGGATAAGAGTCCTTTTGTTAGGCAGATAGTAAATGTGTTAGAGAATCTTGCCGAGCTGTTTTATGAATCTTCCGATTAAAGGAAACCTTAGCATACTCTTGATTTGATACTAATCTAATCAAGAGAATGCCATGACTACATGGTTTTTTAATTTCATGAATGAACATCAAACACTAACCGTCCGATTCATAACAGTCTTATAAACCTCAAATAGCTAAAATGGTGTTAAAATATCATGTCACCTCTATTTATTGACAATTAAATGACAGGGGCAAACTAACTTAATCGAGCCGCTTTTTTCGTTAAAGAGTGAGTTAGAATTGGTAGGTTATCCAGAAAGGAGGTATCCCATAATAATATCCTAAAGTTCCACAACATTTGTTCTACGACTTTTCAAAATTTATAATTTTCTTTGAAGGACTTGCAATGTTACGCCATAATTTTATTCATAGCTAAATGAGGCAGCCCTAGCACAGCTAGTTTTATTGAACTTTGTTTTTGACATGATAGTTATGATGAATGTAGCTCGCTGTTAAGGTTGCCACGCACAATACAAATCTAAGCTAAAAGTAGTTTTAGTGAAGTTATCCCAAGTTGTGCACAATCATGGTTCAAATCACCATCTTTTGGGATAACATACGAATTCAAACTCACCCTGTGAACTTCAGACCACCTAAAATTAATTGTAACAATTGATTACATAGGTTAGACTAGCGCAAGGTCGTAATTGCAGATGGATGGCACAATTGGGGCAGGTTTTGAAGGTGGCATGCTCCACAATGACGGCGCCTGGAGGGGCGTGGTTTCCTTCTGTGAGGATGCAATTTGGCAGAAGGAGACAGCGGAGTGAGTGAGAGAAGAACATACCCTTGCTGACCCACTTCGCTGGCGGAGGACCGGTAAAAGACAGCGACAATCCAACCGCCTTCCCCGCTCGGTGGAGACCAGAGGAGTATGGGTGCGGGGAGCCCCAGCCTGCATTGCCAAGTTCTCCAATGGTAGGGGGGTGTTTGTGATGTTCCGGGACATCCCCTTGCCCCAGTAAGGGCAATCTGAGGGGTTCGTCATCACTTCGTAACAGCTGTTAGGTATGGTAGAGAGTTATTGGTAGATAGTGGTTTATATGGACGACCTCTGTGGCGCAGTGGGCAAACGTCCGCCTGAGACGCAGAAGGTTGCGGGTTCAATTCCCGCCGTGGGAACAATGTTTGCATGTTCTGGAGATATTTGTCTCGGATCTGGGTGTTTTTTAAGTATGATATGTATGTATTTACAAAAAAATGTATATATGTAGTATATCAATCATGTGATTCCCATAATACAAGCTCTGCTTAGTTTGGGGCTACATGATGCTGTGTGATAACGTCCAGCATATTTTTTTGTGCAAAAGTTTGTGATTATGTCCTGGATGAACACATTAGGCTTTTTATTCCGGTACCACCCTAGAAAAGCTGTGGGCAGAAGCTAGCATTCAAATTATCCAAATGAGTGCACTTCAATTAATTAAATGTTCGATTGCAGTAATAAATTAGTAGTTTTAATTAGAAATTGAATAATAATGTTTATCGAATTAACAATAGCGTTACTTCAATCAGTCTCACATTTGTTTTTATTAATACAAAGAATACGAGAGTGGGATGGGATAAGCAAATAAATATGTTGAACAGGTGTTAAATATGCTAAATAGTCGCGAGCAGAAGCAAGTTAACCCGTTCACTGGTAATGTTCACTGTAAACTTACTTCTTCGCAATCCATCCATACCCTCATTTTTGTTTGCCCTGTTATTGTGGGGTGAAAGGGGTTCCAAACGCAATCTTTGGAACCCAAGACAAACTCATTGTGGTGCACCCTGCACCACGCAGAACGGACCCTGCTCTGGCGGCCGGCTGATTGCGACATAGCGCAGCCCAACTTCGGTATTCTGATTTCCTGATTTTTGTTTTTTCTGACCGGCAACGCGCAGCAGCGTTGGTGGTGCAAAAAGCTGTGCCCTGCGATCTCCAATTCGCGTGCCCAGCATGGGGATTATGGGCATATTTCCTTCTTATTAGGAGAGGCTTATGTCCAGCAGGGACTGATTAAGGCCTCATTTAGTTACTCATTTCGGTGGGCAACTGAGTTACTAAATGATGCCTTTGGTGTTAAAAGTTTGCTAAGCTACTACGAGCAAAAACCAGTTTACACGTTCACTGCTAATTTACAGCTACCATCACTTGCTAACCCGCAACTGGAATCAAACAACATCGCCTGCCCACTACACTTCGGACATTCGAGAAGGGTAAGTTTATACAATCGCAGATATAATAGTAAACAAAGAGTTGTACAATGCAATCCCTCATGCCAGCTCATATTGTACGAGCTGACAGGTTATATACGAGTGATAGTATTCAGGTGTTCTATTGTGAGTTTCAAATGACCCTTGAAATAAAGATGGAAAAATAGAAGTGAACTATATTCATATTCTTTATTTCTTAATATCATCATCATCATGATGATGATGATGATATTCATATTCTTTATTGCAATAAATTACCCAATTTAGGCGATAATTTTACCAATAATTTCACAGGCCAGAGCCACAATGTATCAAGAAATTCTCACATACATTGTCTTTAGTCTAGTCTTGCATATTTACTACATTTTATCACACTCATACACGTGTAATTATAAAGTTATTAAGGGGAAAACTTTATATATTTAGGTTTGCCTACAGTAGTAACATGAAGATTTAACAAAAATATTAGAAATAAAGGGTCCTAAGGTACACGTACAACCTTTGACAGGCAAACACCACATTATTATATGTATCATATTATTCTTAAGTATTGTTACTGATTGTACGAGGATGTGGGTTTATAACAAACATGTCCAGCCCCTTCTGATGTTTGATGATGTGTCCATCTGGGGAACAATGGATGCTCGGCCCTGTCCGTACAAGTACCTACATAGAAGTGTGTCCTTTCAAAAGGACAGTTCATTACGATCCTTTGTACTCGTACTTTGTAATATGTTGTCTTTTGATTGATATTTCAGCCTTGTTATATCTATTGTTAATATAAGAAGCGTCTGCAAGGCTGAGCTTTTAAGAATATACCTTAAACATTTTCTGCGTTAAGGGTTTTAGCTTCGATAGTAGCTAAAACTGTAACGGCAAGTGTCCCACTATTATTCTAAGTTATATAAATTTTGATTGATAAAATTTTATAGATTGCTAGGTACGATAGGTATGAATACTAACCATTCAAGTTTTTCTACGTTCACTGAAATATTATATAAAAAAATATACATATAGTAAAAGTTACAACGAAAATATTAACCTAGCTATTTATAAACGTGTCCAAACGCGAAATTGACATCTGTCAAAACTTCATTTTGATGCTGCATAGATTTTGAAACCTTCACAGAGCCGCTGCACACGGGTCACTCATGGCCAGACCAACGAGCTTGCTCCATTACATAACTGCTAAGGTATTGAGATTGATCGCAAAAGTTGGTGACCATCGCTGGAGGCTAGTGCGGCGAACTTATGTTATTATTATTGATTACATGGCTTTCATATCACTGTGACCACGGAGTCGTATTGTGATCGCCAGTCCATTTTTTTCGTCGCGCCTTAGGTCGGGGCTTTCATAGTTCACCACTATTATAAGCCCTAATACTGACAGAAACTGTAGGACTTTTCAGGGGGTGAATTTTACAGGAAAAATATAGCAGTCTCCAGCTAATATGGTTTTGTAGAAACATCAATAAATGTAATGACAGCTGTGGTGAAGCTATAAAGCAAGTTACACGGTAAATTCTGGTGTTATCTGAAATACCCTAATCTGCCCATTCTAAAGTCGGTTTTATTTTTCTATAGGACGTATATTTTATTTACGAAGAAACCTTACTAATTAATATCGCACGTCATTGACGTCACCCGCGGTGGGCGAGTCAACTCGCACTTAACCGGTCATGTTATTATAGCTAAGTTATGTAATTTTCATGTGAGCTATGTTTAAGAGTAACCTACTACGAATGCTACTAATTTATGAGTAATAATCATTCATCCATACATCCATAGTTATATCCTTATTCAACATTTCGCATTAATATAAGTAGAAGTAGGATTACAATGCACATCAAGTACGCAAGTGTAGAAGCACTATAGGAGCGACCTTGAAGACAAACCGAAGACCTTCGGTTATATTCGGTTTCGACTACTGTAATGGTTCCAGTCACGACACTCCTCTCAGATAAATTACTTCCTCACCCTTCGATTTTTTATTTCAGTCTGACATGGGTTTCTGAAAATAACTTACGATTTTTGCAAGTTAGGTGTTGAGTTGGCAATATAATAAACATAATATACTTAGATGAATAAAAAATGATTTAGAAATTGTTAGTTAATTTTTAAATCATTTTTGATGATGAATACTAATAATAGAGGGCTTTTTGAATGCAAAATCAATCGTCAAGTTACGCTCACTTAGTTCCTCATTAAGTTCACATTTAATTTAGGAAGTTTTAAAATTTCAGAACTACTGATTCAGTTGGTATAAAATTATTTTTCTCAAAAATTCTTGGAAATTAGAGCTTTATTTTGACAACCTTCTTCGAGATAAATCGAAATTGCTGTACTGGCCCAATACATGTGAGCAGCAGCTGGCAAAAGTTGTATGAAAATTCATATCTGTCGTGTTTAGTGGCCAAATAAATTACTTTGAAAACTCATATCGGTCGTGTTATCTAAAAATGAATGAAAAGAAACATGGCAACCAAGGAGGTGACTAATCAAAAGGTTTATTTAAATTTCGAACTGGCTTGCAAATATAATGCTGTTTATTGAAAAATATACAAGTCTGTCTTGGAACTATTTTGTTTTAATTTCCGCTTATTATTTGAGAAAAGTACTATACAAGCCTTGGCCACAACTAGGCATTGATGGACTCACGTATGTGTGCGCCACATTTACACGTTCGTCCATCAATGCCTCTTTAATGCAACCATTTCTGTTTTTTAGTAACTATTATATTTTTGTCAATCGGATAAAAGAATATGCAAAATAGTTTATGCATTTGTGATGATGATTCAGAAAATTTAAGGAAATTTTATCATGTCGTCGGAAGCTTAAAAGCGACATTAAATTCACCTGTTTCGTTAAGAAAAACCTAAATGGTCAATACAAAACCAATTTAATTCAAGGAAGTTCTACCTCTTTTCGTCAACCTATAAATCTGTTTATCGGTATTGCCAGCTTTTTATAATTCAGATAATCCCGTCTTTTGTAATGAGCTGGAATCCCCACAATGGGATGAAACACGATTGACTGCGCGGCCAATTCTTTCCGGAGCTTCATTAGTCTGAAGGCATTTTTTTTCTTTGTATTGCTACGCTAAATTGCTGATTCCTACACAAAAGTTCGTATCTTTACGAGCACATTGTCTAAAATTACTCCCTTCTTTGGTAATTGTGTCGATTCGAGTTTAACTATAGATTTTCAATAATAGAAGAGTTTCAATTGAAAAACCTTTATTTTTGATGTTTATGTTTTTGATAAAGTTATTGGCTTGGCTACCCTTAACTGTTTACCAGATGGAATCAGGTCTTTTTGTAAAAAAAAACTTTCAAACATAAAATATTCGGAATTCTTATTCAAGGCTAGAATGTTTTTGATGCTTTGCTACTTCATCATTAGCCTATAGCCGTTCACTGCTGGACATCGGCCTCCCCTATTGACCGCCATTGCGCCCTGTCCTCAGCTCAACGCATCCAGCTTCTACCAGCAGCATTTGCTTCTTAATTTATTTCAAATACTCATTTATCCAAATGATATTATAACCCATTGATTTATAGGTACGTAAGGGCTCATTCACATGGGATTTACAACTCGTCAACATTTACAATTCGTCAAAAACACGATACGTCATGACAGATGGACGTTCACATTGCATACGGAATATAACACACACACACACACCTGCCTATATCAGTCCACTGCTGGAAATAGGCCTCCCCTAATAAAGGGGGATATGCCCGTAATCCCCACGCTGGGCATGCGGGTTGGGGATCGCGGGGCACAGCTTCTCGCACCACCGACGCTGCTGCGGAATATAACGATTCGTCATAAATCCCAATTGATGTTCAAATTCGTTTTGTGATTGAGAATTTAATGAAGAATTCAATCTTGGATGAACTACCGAACACGATTGATGTTATCCATCACAAAACGTTAACTTAACGGGACACCTTCGCGAAATTGTTTCGGAGTACATACACCTCGGTTAGATATTGCAGTTGGGTAGAAACAACTTCCAGAATGAGACCAAGAGGAGGATTCAGCTGGGTAGCATTTGGAAAACTACGTCAAGTTTTTCGTCATCAATACCACAATGTTTGTAAAAGAAAGTGTTTCCTACCCGTCTTGACATACGGAGCCAAAACGTGGACACTCACATTCAGCTGGGTAGCATTTGGAAAACTACGTCAAGTTTTTCGTCATCAATACCACAATGTTTGTAAACGAAAGTGGACAGTCACAGTACGGCTAATCCACCAGTTTAAAGTCGCTCAGTGAGCTATGGAACGAGCCAAGCTTGGAGTTTCTCTGAAGAATAAAATCCGCAGCGAGACTCTCCGGCATAGAACTAAAGTTGTCGACATAGCTCAGAGAATTAGCAAGCCGAAGTGGCAGTGGGCTAGCCATATCTGCTGAAGAACCGATAACCGTTGGGGTAAACGAGTGCTTGAGTGGAGGACGCGGCTTGGCAAACGTATGATGATGATGACTCTACAGTTAAAAAGTGTTGCTGCCGTCCAAAATAATGAATAGTGAAAAAAAGACTTCATCAAAGAACACGGATTGCCCTCGTGCGAATAAGCACTAATATTTTTTTATATCAAAACTACAACTAGGTACTTTGGATCGTCGGTGAAGCTTCTGCTGTTGTTTATTTGCTAATAAAGCACCAATTCCTTTTGCGAACCTCTAAACTTTTGCGAGCTCATGAACTTTTGACAAGCTTCTATGAATAGCACTTTATTAATACAAAAAGAAAAATAAACATTATATTCACTATTTATTATTCATTTAAAACTTGTTTTCACTTTAACATTTCCACACTAAACATACAGTACAAAGCTTATTTACAAAATTAGTTTAAAAATACTCATTACATTATTATTGACACTGTACTAAGGCAAGAGCACATCTAGGTTAAACTCTCATAGAGAGCTTTTATAATATTATTTTATTATGATAACATCAATAGTAAGAAAATTTAGTTAAGAATATTCAAATAAAATATATTTTGGAAAACAAAAACCCAAGAATAAACAATTGATTGCATGTAGCGATGGGGGCACAAACCCCAAAAGATAAATATAAAAATAAATAAAACATAATAACTAAGGATGTACCTGTACCTACTCAGAAGTTTATTATATTAATAGAATACTTATATAATTATTATGATAAAAACATACTAATTGAAATCTAACAACTGGGTAGGGCACTTTGATGTGTCTAATTCTAATGATATTTTTTATTATTTTGCTATAGCAACAATTACAATATAGCAATTCGTAACTTTCAAATTTATTTCTAAAAAGAATATTTTGTACTTACGTTAAAACTACCAGTTTTATTATTTATTAATTAATAATCTACCTATTATTATTTCACTTTTGTCTTTCAATATAATTCAGAACTTAGGTACAATATAAAACTACAAAGATGATTGATTTGCTAAATAGTTTCTAATTAAAAGTTTATAAAAATTACATAATTTACCATTAAGGATATTTTCATTCATTACTAAATGATTTACAATTATTATCTTCGATTAATATCTACTACAAAAAAATTAACATTTTATAGTTATTACAAAATATTTTGATACTTATAATACTCAAATCTAGGATTCGCCATAACATATAGAAAGAAAGAAGCTATGAACTAAATTTTAAAATATTAGGCCAGTAAAAATAGAGGTTAATTTAGGAATAAACATATCAATAATTCATAGACCACTATTAAAAACGCTGAAAAACTTTAGCTAGGGCTCGACGCTAAAAGCTTTTAAGCGTATTTTAGTTCACTTTAAATGACGATGAGTTGTTCAAAGGTTAATTACTCTGGACTCGCCGTCAGATAAAGCATTTGAAATCACAAAATCAACAATCACTCATAAAATATTCATGAAACATAATCGGAGTCTATCTAATATTCATAAAATCTACCGTCTTTGACGGTCTAAAACGATTACTTCCTTATTTTAATTTCAAAATACACCAATTTTACAGATTATATCTAGAAGATCTAACATTTATAATTATTTTATTTACACAAACCTAACAATTTATTGTCAGTTCTGAACTTTGATTTAAATTAAATCTGATAAGTACATTCAATTATGATAAGTTAGGTACAAAATATTTACATCGCATCACTATATCTATGTTTACATTTCTACACACTTCAATCTTCACTATACACCGAAAGCTTTAGCTAAAAAGTTATAATAATCGTATTGTCATAATCTTAAAACTATTTAAAGTTCATAATATTGTGCGCGTAATTTATTGCGGTTCACTGATTCAAATGTCCCTTACGCATTCAATATCTATAAATAGTAAACGTGGACTAGGTGATGTGGAAGTCTCCCCGTAAGAGCCTCGTGAAGGTCTTCTTGAATTGCTGGTTTGCCAGCGCGTAGCAAAACGGGTTGATAGGGCTGTTTGCGTAACAGAGAAAATACGAAAACATGTATAGATGCTTGTTAATACACGGAGGGTCCGTACAAAAACCTTCGACAAGAGCGAGCACGTGGTACGGCGTCCAGCACACTACAAAAGCACCTAAGATAAACGAAATGGTTCTGAAAGCCTTTCGTGCTCGGTTTTCCGATTTAGATTTTTGCCGGCCGATGCTCGGGAATAAGCCGTCTCGCTTCGAACGTTTAACTTTTAATTTTTTTCCGATGTTTTTTACAAACTCTTTCTTGGAATCGCCGCGGCCCGACCCAGTTACTACAGTGCTCGATACGTCACTGTTCTCGACCGCGGGACTTATTGCTGGATTTAGTTTCAATGGGGACACTTTAACCTCGCTTGGCTTTGGCTCATTGTTGTTGGAAGACGTCGATACGAGAGTGATTACTGGCTTTGGTCGCTCTCCCGTAGTTAAGCTCACTTCTGTGTTCACTTTGATCGGGGCCGGTGGGGAAAAACTATTTTTAGTTTGCGGAGTTTTTGCTTCCGCAGTTGCTCTTATCAGAGCAGCTTGTAATAATGAAGTATTATTTACTGCTCCAGAATTCAAAGTTGGAGGAGATGACGGCTCGGTTGCAGTAGCAAAAGTAACCGAAGACGGTGGGCTTTCGTAAGTAGGCGATGCTAAGATGACAGAGCTCTCGTCCATATACCTCAAATCGGCTCCATCTAACCCCACAAGAACGTCATACGACGAACCATCGCCTTTTACCAATCTGACTGTTCTGGTCCTCGAGGACTCTGAAATTGATGGGGGACTTTCTGAAACGGCAGGACTACATCTAAACTCTGATGGTGGAGGTATAATCCTTTGAGCAATAGTTGTAGACACTTCTCTTTGATCAGATGGTGTTGCTATACCAGATGAAATAGGAGACATAAAACTTGCTGAAGATATCGGAATCGTAGGCACTGGAGTAGGGTCATTGCTTTGAGAAGAAGGATTATCTGTGTCTAGAAGACTTTTTTCTGAGATTTGTGACAGCGAAGTCTTTGGCTTTTCTGCGTCGTGTTTCATTGATGGCGATTGTTTTCCATCAGGCTTGATCAACATGCCTCCGTTAAAGCGCATATTATTCAGCAACTGTAGAGCTCCTGTTTGCATCACGAGATTAGCTACAGACGGTCGCTTTTTAGGGTTGGGCTGATTAGTAGTACTTTCTTCGTCTGAATCAAACGCTGGGCTACTAGACCTTTCCGCTTCAACCTGGTCCTCTTTTTTATCTCCATCTGATTCTGCAGTTGTTGACGTACCAGTTGCAGTGGCACTGCTTTTGTGTGCTGATGATTTTTGACTAGAGTTGGAATCGGTTGAACCGCCGAGGTTGAGCAATGGAGCGGCCAGTGACCCTTTCGACGTTGAGTCTTTGCGTATCGTCTCAGATGCCTTCAGCTGGTCTTCATTTGTTATTGTTGCTTTTGATAGTCCAGACATTCCAGCCGCACCGCCTGCCATACCTCGCATCACACCAGCACTCAGAGCTACCATAGACTGCATTTTCCTTTGCTTCGCTTCACTTTTCTTCTGCATATCGTATGCTGTTTTAAAAATACCCGCATACAGGAATATTAGAACAAAAAGCGTCGTCCAGTAATATCCAATTATCAGTGCCGTATTGAAAATAGGATCCTTTAGAAATTGCACAGCGCATTCTCCTTCCTGCAAATCGCGATAACCTACAAAATGCTCCCATCCGAATATAGTGGTAAAGAAAAGTAAAGCTGGTATTATCCAGGTAACTGTCACCATCCATATCACTCGGTTCTTAGTCCGCCAAGCCCTATACCTTGCAGCTATTTTCACACTACAGAACCTATCCACGGTGATGAGTAACACAGTGTACTGTGACACAAGGCATACCGTGTAGTCGACGGAGAGCCAAAGGTCGCATAGCAGAGGCCCCAAATGCCAGTACCCTTTTAAGACGTAATCGGTGTAGAATGGAAGCGATAAAGTACCTGCCGACAAAGAAAATATAATCACATCTTTGTTCGCCTTTGTTGGAAATGTTGGAGGCATCGTTAGCGATTGTTGTTGAAGATACAAGTCATTTGCGTTAATTGGATTGGAAATATACTATTAAGATTTGGGATAAAATTTACTTGACGCTTTAAGAACGAGATTATCCTTTTAAAACTATTACAATTATTTCCAGGTGACTGCATTCTTTGTATTTCTCTTTTGTGCTTTCTCTTTAATAGAGTATTCTATCTCTAAATTAAATCTTAGAAAACGAATAAAGGATGGGGGAATTCATGCGTCAACCTAGCATTAACTTTTTTGTGAAGTAACTGTCAGAAACTTACAGTAAGATAATTAGCTCTGAACACAGGCTCTGAATGACGATTTCTATGGTACAGTGGAAGATCTGCATGAGATGCAGAAGATTTCGGGTTCGAATCGTGCCTCGGGACAATAGTTTATATGATTTGCAAATATTTGTCTTGGTATGTGAGCTTTCACAGGTATAATTACAAAAAAAAATATAAGTAGGATATCAGTAATGCTGTTCCCATAACACAAGCCCTGTTTATTTTGGAGCTAGATGATGTTGTATGATCATTATTATTTATTTATTTTTCATTATGAATGTATAATTGAGCTGAGAACAGAGCAATTATATACTGATAATGATGATGGTGATGATGACGTATAAAACACAAACATTTCATACCTATCAGCAGATCAGTGGCTGCCAGTGACGCGATGAAGTAGTTGCTCGGCTGGCGTATCGTCCGGTCCACCAAGAAGGCCAGTAGTACCAGCACATTCCCACTGACCGTCAGCAAGATGACCAGCACAAGACAAGTTGCGAAGATCGCTGCCAGCCACAGTGGGAAAGGTGGCAGCACTGGTTGCTGGTGAAAAAAAAATGTGGTTAGATAAATTTATTTAGAACCACCATCGAGATAATTTTAAAAAACACTATAGAGTGACAGTCTTCAAGTGAAAACTGAGAAAAGTCGTCCAAGCGTATTTGACGTAAATAAACTTCAAAATGCCAAATTTGAACTTATGTTGCTTGAAAAGTGTTTAAAGTCGGCGCTAATTTGGATGCCCACACTTTTTTTCACGTTTTCCACACTAGAGTATAAATATCTATATATAAATAATCAGCATTGCCGTAGTCGGTTAAAAAGTAGGTTGGTATTATGATTATCAAAGGCATAGATCTTTTGTAGATTAGTCCCAAACCACTTACTATACAACTGAAATCACATCCTATTTTGCACTCACTCATAGAAATAACGAGAATCAATTTATTCATATTGAAAAACGGGAATTTTTCACGTACCCTTACGACGCGGAGGGAGTGCGTTGCGTTCAATTAAATATTTATTCCCAGCAAAAACAAAATAAGAAGTGAACCGCCAGTAAAATAGTCTAGGTGATTATTATGCTATGATACAAACAATAATAACAATCAAGTCTTTTAAACAAATAATAGATTCTGAGCTGCTATAACTAATGTAGATGCTGAAGGCTTTTAAAATAAACTATAGTAAGTGTTATCGTCGGACCTCACTCTAGGCCGAGCCTGTATCGTGAGGACCAAGCTTATGATTTAGGTCTCATTACCACTTTTGATCTTAAATCTCCGAAAAAAATTAATTCATCCGGTTCAACGCTGTCTTTTTATGTCGAAAAGTTGTCGGTGTCTTTACCAATGTAAAGGACATGAAAAAAGTTTATCAATATGAGTGTATTTTAATTGTATAATGTAAATAAAAAAATTAAAACGTTGAGCAGTCGCGTCGCGGGACGCCTGTGAAACATTGAAACAATTTTGTGTAGAAAATATGCACGTGACCTTCTATGATGACCCAGCGTCTCCACACTAACGTTGCATTAGATGTTTCATTTCCAAAATATCAGCCAAAAGGCAATTCTCTAAATCAGAACATCCATACTACGTAACAAAACAGGCTTTGTTATGTTTGTATCACTATGGGATGAAGTGAGAATATGTACTATTTTCATACTGTTGAGTCGCTTGTAACCAACTTGTTTTTTGACAAATGTCAGTTTTTTGGCTGACTGCTGACTTTGAATTTTAAAATACGGTTGTTTTATTTTCAAAATAAACCTATAGTGTCCTAAGTTATGCCTTCTAACAGGTTAAAAAGTCGCTGCCCTTAGCTACCTTTTATATTGTTCTTTGGATCATTGAGAGGTGAAAGGAGAATACCGAGAACCCGTACCAATTGCGTCAAAACAGAACTTATCCCATAAAATTTATTATATTTTATAAATGATATTAACATTTTCTTTAGTTTTACACAGCGACGGGATTAATAATCAAGTAAATAAATATTTTGTTGATTTGGTTTCCGCCGCACGCCACCATTAGACTGTAACAACCAATGATATATACGTTACTATGGCAACAAACATTAATGTAAAGTGTTACTATGGCAATTACCTTATTTTTTATTATTTTGACAGTAGAATCGACTAAAATCTTATTGGAAATTTTTTTGACGCACTCACTTTAGTCTTGGTACCGAGCGCCATACATCAGACGGCATTCTCCTTTTGCCCCAACCTTTATAGTTCTAATACCAGCATTAATATATAAACTACTTTTTATCCAGCTATCTTCGCGACCAGAGCCATGAGTAAATTCTAGTATAATAATGTTTCCCTTGCAACATTACATACTCAACATACTGTTTCGTACAATCATTTCCGATCCATTTTTCATTTGCACAATCAGGTCTTGGCAATATTGGAAGCTAACATTACCTCCCCATATTTACCGTGCAAATGAACGCTCAATAATGAGCGTGTGGTGTTCAGCTTATGTAGCCTTATGAGCAATGAAGCCACCCTTATACTCAGCAATCATGTACTGATAGGAGCTGATAGGTAGGTATCTAAAAGGTGACTTTCAATCGTATTCTATCCTGAAAGGTCCTTAATTGGACAATAGATGTTGTGAACAACCTCAGTTTAAAATACGTAAGAATACGTGATCCAAAAAAATCTCTAATTTGTTTTGTGTCATTTGTTCAGTCATAAAATTTAAGACATACCTATTGTCATCATACTCGAAGCGCTCGCGACGAGGCTTACTTCGGCATTCTCAGCTGATCACCTTGGTTAAGCAACGAGCCTCCCAGTCACTACGTGAATGGGTGACCGTATAGTGGCAACTATATCTGAGCGCTTCCGTGCTTCGGAAGGTACGATAAGATGTTGGTCCCGGCTTTTACCGTAGTTAAACCATGTCGGAGACCTTCGGGCGGCCTAAAAACTCCGACACCAGAGTTGGCCACTAGCTCATGAAGAGTCATGATACTAAATTATTTGGTCATGGCTGTTCACGAGTTGTGAGAACCTCAGTTAAAAATACGTGATTTAAAATTTTTCACTAATTTGTGTTGTGTGTGAGAACCCTAAAATTAAGATAGATCTACAATAATATTTGCTAAAATTTTGTCCCAATAAATTTTACAAAATCAGCGTTGCTTCACAAGTTTTTGAGATAAA
This sequence comes from Horisme vitalbata, assembly GCA_951804965.1. NCBI lineage: Eukaryota > Metazoa > Arthropoda > Insecta > Lepidoptera > Geometridae > Horisme > Horisme vitalbata. Next base: position 2,857,239 of record OX638099.1, read on the forward strand.
GTATTGCGTAACCTTATAGCTAGCGGTACGTGAGTCTAGCGGTGAACGAAACGTCTGAGCATGGGTCTCTCGCTCTCTCTCGCCTCTAGCTCCCATATTGTTACCTTACTTTTGACTTCTGTGCAATAACGGTTAGCGCTAGAGTTTTGTGCCGCTACTTGTATAATCCAGTTTTTAGAATGAAAAAATTATATTTTGAACGAATGTGATTGACCTTCAGGAGTAGATTAATCCCGGATTATTCTAGATATCATAAGAATTAAAAAAATAGACCTTTGCTTAAACATGGTAAATGTTAGGCAAAATGTGGTAATATGTTAAATATGGATAATTTGGTGGTCATTTTTATTCCCTCACCGGGACGCTTGGGATATGGGATGGAATAGGCTTCGTAGGAAAGTAAGTTTGATCGAGATTTATGAGTAGAGCATATTTTCTGAAATTTGCAAACTTCAAGCTCGATTGCCATGCATTTTTTAAGAACACGTTTAGTTCAAAGAGTGCGTATAGGTTGTTTTCGAATTTGTACTTTACCAACCACTTAAGATTTCTTAAAATCACTGTTGCCGACTTTTGTGGCACAGTGGGTAAAGGTTCACCTGAGACGCTGAAGATTATACGGGTTCAATTCCCATACATAGCATACGATAAAAATTGCCTTGGAAGTCTGGTTTCTATCATGAGTTAGTATGGTTTTCAAACAAAAAGCTCATAAAGACATTCAGTAAACTACATTATGGTGAATATCATTATTGTATTTGTAGTTTTCTGAATAGGCATTGGTATCCAATAATGATGGCAGCAACTGTTTATAATTCCCGTCCCTGACACTGGCGATAATGGCGTCCATCGATTAGCTGTCTCTGCTAAACAATGTTCTACTTCGCACCTTCACCGTCTGAAGCTATTCATTATTAGCTTTGAAGATATTGATATTACTCCTCAAGTGCGTAATTAATCCTAATATAAGGCATTGAGGTTTCATGAGTACCCAATCAAATATCTACGTAATGCTTAACGTCCCCTTACCAACCAGTAGGTTATGAAGCAGACAATTAAACTGGCATCGATATATAGTAACATACCCAATCAAATATCTACGTAATGTTTAACGTCCCCTTACCAACCAGTAGGTTATGAAGCAGACAATTAAACTGGCATCGATGTATAGTAACATACCCAATCAAATATCTACGTAATACTTAACGTCCCCTTACCAACCAGTAGGTTATGAAGCAGACAATTAAACTGACATCGATGTATAGTAACAGACCCAATCAAATATCTACGTAATACTTAACGTCTCCTTACCAACCAGTAGGTTATGAAGCGGACAATTAAACTGGCATCAATGTATAGTAACATACCCAATCAAATATCTACGTAATGTTTAACGTCTCCTTACCAACCAGGAGGTTATAAAGTAGACGATTAAACTGGAAAATGCTAGAACCAGTATGCAGTAGGTCTTGCTGTCGAGATGCAAAGTGAACCACGGTACTCAGGCTGAGCTACTCGCACAACTTCGATACTTAAAGCGTCGATACTTTTACGATATATATAAAGGGAACGTAGCACGTTGTCGGTCGGAGTTATATGTTGGCTCGTAGGTTTGCATGTTGTACTACGCCAGTGAAGATTTCACAGTTCAAGCGAATGGAAAGTTTGCTACGCGGAATTAGCGAGTTCGGGGAAACGATCTAATTACTCAAGGCGTATTGCACTGGTTTCTACACGTGCAAACTATGAGTTAAGTATACATAGAAATCCTACAACGCTCTACGGGTTCAATACAAAAACTGCCCTAGGAAGCTGTTGGGGCTGCCGCACTATTGCAGCGCATCGGGGATGTTTGCAGATGCGCAGACGACTTGCAGTCATGTGGAAACGCACTGCCGCTTGGCGGGAGCGCTTGGCTGGCTGTGCTGAAGCCGATTTTTCGCCTAGCGTCGCAATGATTATTCGGTGTTTTATTTTATTTTATTTTTGTTTTTCATGAGTATCTTGTTTTATGTGTTGTAATTTTTTTTGGTATGATTTTTAGTTGTAGTAGAGTTTTTTTTTGCCGTGAAGCAGCTGTCCTGTGTTTATGTATGTAATACGAACCCTTCACAAAGAGCTCTATGCGCACTATTTTGTTTTGACCCTTGAGGTAGTTTGGACTTTTGGGACTCCGACAAAGGCTAAAATGTTATGGTAGCAAAATGTGCAAGCTCATCTCTGGTACCTGGTACCTCTTTTTATAGAATAGGATTATGTATTAGAGTTGAGACCGTGGTCAGGTCGACAAAGTTGTAGGCAGACCCCATACAAAACTGTGCCCTCACCAGATGAACCAACGACATCGTCAAGATTGCAGGTAATCGGTAGATGGAGAGGGATCAGGACTGTTCTTCATGGAATTCCTTCGGGTTTACCTATGTTCCGCAGTTGACTTCTATACGTTGTTAATGATGATGGTGATTAGAGTTCTTAATAAAGGGTTATCTAGGGACTATTCCTGCCTTGCGGTATTGATGCTTTTCGGTTTGAAGGGTGTGGGTGCCGGTGAAATTACGGGCTCATTAGGCTTGAACTTTTTTAGAATAGCCACCTTATAGACATTGCATCGTAGGGCTTATTCCAGACATACGAAGAAATAATTTGTTTATAAGTAATTGTTACCACTAAACATCAGACACACATTTAAAACTTAAACTTAAGCTTCACTCTCTGCCATCTTCTAATTTCTCTTATTCTTTAAATTTTAACTATGTAGTATTTATTTACGATATTTTTTAATTAAAGTATGTATTAGTCTATTATTATTAGTATGTAAGTATTATTATACATATATTTGTATTTTCATTTTTTTTACAAAGTTTGGTTTTTGGCGTAGGTCTGTATAAGTTTCTCTTCGAACTGTGCTGCCGTCCCTTTTGTTTGTTTTTGTTTTTATCGCTTTTTCCATCCAAAGGTTGCCTGGAAGAAATCGCTTTCAGCGATAAGGCCATTGTACCATTTTTAAAAATGTAATTGTGTTTTTTGTATGTTCATTCATTCATTCATTCATCAGGTTGGCCACGTATTAGATCCATCTTCAGGTATCATAAGGCACCTACTTCCTACAACAAAAGTATGTCTAAACTATACGAAGGAAAATAATAAACCGCAAAGGTTTCGCTGACTGTGCAATAAAGGAAAAGAAAGGTAGGTATTAGAATATCGATCCAAATGCCAATGATTGTTTTCTTTTGAACTTTCATTTTGTTTTCTTTGAAATGCCTTTGTGTGCGACGAATACTTATTGATATTCAAGATTGCCTTCACCGAATGTTTGGTTATCATTAGCGGTGAAAAGTTTTACTGTTCGGTTAAGAAATAAATCCTGCGTTGGTTTTGGGAATAATTTCTGTACACAATAAAATTATTGTAATATTAGTTTAAGGCTTTATTTATTTATTTATAGTTTAGTTCATTAGATATTTCAATTAAAATCTACACTATTATTATAAAGAGGAAAGTTATTTTAAAAATTCTACACCTTTAGAAAGCTGATAGTAACATTAAATATCAATGTAGAAAGCTATATTATAAGTGTTAGGGTAGAGGGGTGTTAGGGTAGACTATCTTTATTTTGAAATCAAATTAATAAATAATGCTGCACACTATCACACAGCATCACGTAGCCCCGAACTAACTAAATATATACATATCATACGTAGAAAACACCTAGACAAATATCTGCAAATAATGCAAACATTTGCGGCGGGAATCAAACCCGCAACCTTCTGCGTCCCGGCCACAGAGACCGTCGCCTCTGTGGCACAGTAATTAATATTTAAAGATCCTAAGATAATTGCAATAATGTGGCAGGTTTTTATTTCGTTCTATTTACGATTCCGGATAAAATAGCCATATTCTAGTAAGCAAGGTATACGCAAACTTAGTTGTGGGCGGGTCAGCATGTTTCAAACAAGTAGAAGTCCTAAAAATAACGACTCATTAAGAGAGTCTTCATCAGGGTGAGTAAACGCGACGCTCTCCCTCCGCGTCCCGTCTAGCACTGCGTGCGGCAGCTCTCGCTGCTCGGCTCACCCTGATGAAGACTCTCTTAACGAGTCGAAACGCCGTCGTTGCCTTCACCGATGTAGTGGTACGTGAAAAATCCAGTTTTTCAATATGAGGGAGAAGTCGTGTGGTTGTATTTTAAGCTCACCATTCCATTGACATTAAGAAGGTTCTCCAAGGTGCTATTGAGGTAGTACACGTCAGTGTAGTTGGTTCCGTTCGCCACCAGGTATCCCCCCTGGCATTCCTGGTAGTTGCCGGTCGGTATGCACGTACGCTGCTTCAGTTTTTGAAGTTTCCTGTTGAAATTTACTGTATTAATATCTTAGTTTGCCTATTTGGAGCCCAAGTCAACCTCACCTGTGTAGTATGCACCCTACTGTATAACTAACTGGGTTCTGGCTGGTCGGCTAATGTCTACATTTTCTTGACTTAAACTTAATAATTTCTATTCCAAAACGAAGTCTTATGATAGTCTAGGGTTAAATCTGGCATTTTGATACCAGATTACTAGGTTTAAGCCTCGACTATCTTTAGTCTTCGTTTTGGAATAAGGGGGAAAATGTTTTCAATAAACATCGATGGAACCCATAAAAACGCCCCTGTTTATTGAAACTTCACATAGGCATTTTACTAAACAGAAACTTGTGAAACAATGATAACACCAGCCTCTAATCGACTATAGTTGTATGGTAAATATATGGCTTCCTTTTTTAAGAAAAGGGGGTATGCCGGGTTAGGTTACGTATCGCAGGGCGCAGCTTCCCGCACCACCGACGCTGCTGTCCGTCAGCGGCCAGGGGATTTGTATTGAAGCTGTGCCATGCCGTAGTCGGCTGGCTATCAGAGCCCCATTTATTAGATCGGAAGACGCACCACAGGTTGCACCGCGTTGGTGAGCTTGGCTTGGGTTCCAAAGGAAATCATCATCATCATCATCAGCCTATCGCAGTCCACTGCTGGACATAGGCCTCCCCTAATGAGCGCCATTGCGCCCTGTCCTGAGCTCGACGCATCTAGCTTCTACCAGCAGCCTTTCGCAGATCGTCACCCCACCTGGCCGGAGGGCGTCCTACACTACGTTTGCCGAGCCGCGGTCTCCACTCAAAGGAAATGGAATTCCTCAAACACCAACAATACTTGGATAATGCCAACGGTTGTACATAGTTGTGTTTCAGATAAACAAATACACTCATTTTCGTTTCGCAAAACACATAAATGCTTAATCGAGTTTAAAAAGTCTGCAAGATTGATGAGATACTATCTAATTCAGAAGTTTTGATTTACTTTGTAATTGGATAGAAGAATGAAAAACATCGCTATTTTGTGTTCAAACGTAATATTTAGGTAAGTAAATTAAGTTAATAGAGAATTTTTATTTAGAGTTTTTTAATCTTAGTTTACCTAAATATTTTTTGTATCTTTAAAGCTGTTTTAGGCGCTTTTTTTAATGGTTTACTTGTAAAATACTTAGGGCACTTGTAATTAATAAACGGTTTGAGGATAAAAACTCAATCTTATAAAACAGTTTTACCTTATTTAAGCCCAGTCCTACTAATAATAAAGGTGCAAGTTTGTAAAAAAAGGGTTTGAAGGAAAAATATGTAAAATCTATGATCCTCCCTCCTTCATGCCATAACTACTGAACAAATTGAGCTGAAGATTTTCCAAATAATAAAAATGAATCAAGATTTTGTATTTTTTTTGTGAAAAGCTTCAGTTTGCAAATGAATTTGGTGGTACCTACGAAGATTACCGGGTCATTTATTAGGTGAGGCCTATTGTTAATGACCGTTTTTGTCAACGGTTAACGGGCCGACGCGAAACGGTTACCTTTGCAACGGATATATTCCCATCGTCGTGTTAACAAATACCCACACTAACTTATTGAAAACTGCGCGTCAGCCCATCGGTTGCTTGTTAAAAAATCGGGCCACTGTACGTTGTCGTTATTGAGAGGTTGTACTCGGTAGGTTATGTAATAATTTTATCAAGTCGAAAGTTGGTCAAACAAATTGTATAATCCCTGAATTTTTTTTCAGATACCAAAAGTGCGTATCTGCTTACAGAAGTAAATAACTAGTCATGAAAGGCTTATAAAATGAAGCTTACACAACACGTAATAGCATATCTACCATTAGGTAGTACTAACGTTATAATCTTCTCACATGACGATACGGTTCCCTATGCAAAAGTCAAAAGTCAAAAGTCAAAATTCATTTATTCAGTAGGAACTGTATAGTACACTTTGAAACGTCATTTTTTTTTAATTTACTACCAATTCGTAACGTGACCAAACAGAGAAGAATTGGCAAGAAACTCTGCTTGGCTTATATTTTTTTAACGTCATTGTACTTAATATCTATTACATTGTTTTTGATGGAGTTGGAGGCAGTTTCATCCCAAGCTTTTTTGTCATCTAAATAATCAGATATTTTATAATAAGCTTTATTACATAGATTACGTTTAACAACATTTTTGAATTTATTTACAGATAGATTAATCACATCATTTGGGATTTTGTTAATAAATCGTACAGACATCCCTTTAAAAGATTGACTAACTTTATGGAGCCTTACAGTGGGAACAGCTAGTTTATCTTTATTTCTAGTGTTAACATTATGATAGTCGCTATTTTTCTTGAACATGTTATGCACCAAACATGAGCGGTAAATATACTGTAACATCATCCAAATAAATAAAGGAATAAACAACAAGCACTGGTGGCGTTGCTTTCTTTAGCATTATTATGAGATCATCTTCTTAAAGCAACGCTCCGCCCAGTAACTACTTTGATGGGTGACCGTAGTGGTATATACGTAGATCTGAGCGCTTCCGTGAAAGGAATGTTAAGTTGTTGGTCCCGTTTTTTTTAGTTAGATGTTGGAGGCTGTGTTTGGACAGGCTAATAACTCCGACAATAGAGTTGACCACTATATTGATCAACTATAGTGGTCAACTAGCTCATAAGAAGAAGGAAGGAACTGATCAAACTTCTTTTGACCGACTAAACTTGAGCTGAGGGGAATCATTATTTCGATGAATCGTGAAAGATTCATACACTAACTGAACTATTATATTGTAATACATAAAACAAGTCGAGAATAAAATAAACTCTTTATAAAGAAGGTTACAGTGTTATTTAAGTTCAATTTACTAGAGGCTTCTTAACGAGCGCTAAAGTACTGAAAGTAGGTACTTTTCCTAGTCGTTTGCAGATGCAAGTGAACTTTATGTTGCTTTTATTTGTTCAATTTCAACTTGCATAAGTGTAAGTAATGGAAAGGATTTGAAACAGAAATATCTGAACAAAGAATATGTTGAAACGTACATATGGGTGTAAATCTAAGGGTTTCTAAAATCTATCTTCCGAACCCAAGCCTACCTCACCAGCCAGAGCAACCTGCTAAATAACCAATGGCGGCCAGCTGATTGTGGCATAGCATAGTCACGCATGTTTTGAACGTGCCTACGATGCATTGCTCAGCATCCATAAACTTAAGATATTAAGGTGATAACCCTCTTGTGCCTGTTATTTCACAGACCCACCTTTTAACCCGTAACACAGTAATGCTGTTTCGCGGCAAAGAAAGGCATAGGCAAAGGTGAGTTCCTCGGACGAGCCCTTCACAAAAAGCTATAACTAGCTACTATTGATAAGATGGACCCTTATCTCAAATTTTGAAGTTTATTGCCAATTAAATATGCGATATGGATAACCATGATTTCCAAATTGTAATACCATTTGAATGAGAAGAAGTTGTTCAAGGATAAAGATCTCGGACGAGGCATTCATCAGACGATGAATGGTTCAGAGATGCATTCGGTGAGCAAAGAAACACGGTTTGGTTTTAATCGGTAGGAATACGTAAGGCATTTCCACACTGACAAAATAAGGTAAATATCACGGACAAAGATATCTCGACCACTGACAAACTATTGATCATTGGCATACCACTGTAGGCGTAGCTACATTTATTTCAACGTCATAAAACCCGTCTCCAAATGGTCGTCCCGTGCAACTATTCGATTGAAGTGTATTTTATAGCACAATCAAACGTAAAAGTCGACCCGGACAAATGTAAATCCAATCTTGTAGTAAAATACGTGATTTGTTTTAAAATTCCTTTTTTATCTGTAACTAGGGTTTGCTTTGATGATTTGTTAAATAATAGCTGTTGCACCTTGAATAATAAACGGGGCTCTGGCAGCCGGCTGACTGCAGCATAGTGCAGCCTAACACCATCATCCCTGTAGCAGTCCACTGCTGGACAAAGGCTTCCGACCTCACCTCGACGCATTTTTTGCTACCTGAAGATGGCACTAGGACATGGCTCTATAATATCTATAATACATTACATATTAGAAAGTATTGTTTCACAGGTAACGTTTGTTTACAACGTGCCCTACGATGCAATGCCGTGCGTCCAACTTTAAGCCTCGTTAAGCCTCATATGCCTGTACCACACCCTTAAAACTGAAACACAGCAATGCTGCTTTACGGTGGAAATAGGCATGGTCGTAGTACAAATTGCATCCAACTTCTACCAGCATCCTTTACAGCTAAATAGATTTACGTAATTTTTAAGTTTATTCTATGAAGATTCTTAGTTTGTTATATTAATTAATGTGGTTATTTCTTTTGCTTTTACTTTTATTCGAAGAGATGAGAAACTGGTGTTACGCTTAACATTTTTTTTTATACATATTAGTTTACCGCATAATTACAGTACCCTTATTGCATTACAATCTAGCCAAGTACTATAAGTGTATATTACTATACTATGTATAAGTGTAAGTGAATATTAGTATGTATTTGGATGTAGTCTATTGTATTGTTTTTTTTAATTTAATTTGGACTAGGCACACCGCCCTTCCTGTTTGTTATGAAACTATCTCTCCATCCAAAGGTTGCCTGGAAGAGATCGCTTTAAGCGATAAGGTCGCCCATTGTACCATAATTTTTAGTGCCTGTTTCATTATTTTGTAATTCTTTGTATGGTGTGCAATAAAGCAATATCTATCTATCTATCTATCTACTATGTATATAAAGACAGTGTATGACCTACCTACAAGCTATGACATGCGCCGCAGCTACAATCTATCGTATCAAAGTCAAAGTCAAAGTCAAAAATCATTTATTCAGTAGGAACTGTATAGTACACTTTGAAACGAATATAGTAACAGTATTCACGTTAGTAGATTTGCGTGGCAAAGAGCTACGCTGCAATGATTGGCAATTTGAATGATATATTAGTAACTAGCTCCCACCCGTGGCTCTGATCAATCGGGATACAGGTAGCCTTTAAGATATTGTAGGTCTAGAACTACATATTATATGCAAAATTTCAGCTCACACACATAACCACAACCACAATCTTATATACTTTCCGGCAAATCTTCATGACATAACTTATTGACCAACCTAGTTTCATACTGATTATGCCAAAAACATATCCACAACCATATCAATACAAAGTAAAAACGCTCAAGTTGCCTCTGAGATTACAAAAAAAATCCTCTTTACTATTATATCAATATCTGAATGCTATTCAAAATGGGGTAGGCATTATTAACCAATATTTATATCCTCTATACCTCATCTATTTTATTTATAAATCCATAAAATTTACAGCACGACATCCCCATAAAGTTTTTGGTCGTAAAATGTAATATTTAAGAACAATTCTAACAGAAAATGCTAAAACGGGACGTTCTAGTACCATTTTGAGAATTGCTCGTAACAATACTATTGTGCAATAAAATATGCAATAGAATTTACGACGGTGCGATGTCAAACATTCTACCATTTCTAAGGAATCTTGGAATGAGATAAATAGAGGGATTCTGTGAGATTATAACAGAGACGTTGTGAGTAATTGCGGGTGTCGTGTTCGCTTCAGGCAATAAGCTAAACATCAAGTTATGCGGATATTGAGCGAGATCACGTTTCGTTATTGCATGATACATGCCACTTGTTTTGAGGTAATTCAGTGCCAGTTATTATTATTAAAAGGCTAGAGACGTCTCTTCAGTTAGAAATAGCTGAATATTAGATTACAATAAAGGTAATTCAGTAAAATAAAGCTTCAAAGAAATTGAATGTCAGGGGTGATATTTTTTCGTCAAATTGAAATGGGGACAAACGGGAATTATATCCTCCCAAAGAAAAGAAATAATTTTCCAAATCAGTTCATAAATAAAAAGTAAAAAATGCTAGCGGCCCGTCCCGGCTTCGCACGGGTTACGGCACTTTTTTTATACCTTCGGCTACGTTACTTAAGTTTTAATAAGGATCTCTAATCTTTTCTAGCAATAAATATAGCCTATGTTACTCAGGGTGAATGTAGCTTTCTAATGGTGAAAGAATTTTTGAAATCGGCACAGTAGTTTATGAGTTTATTCATCACAAACATTCTTTATAATATTATAGTGTAAATGACCGAATTGATAACCTTTTTTGATGTAGGAAAAAAAAGTAAGATGCTACAGATTAGATTCCAATGGATGGAAAGAGTTTTTCGTGAAAAAAAAATTGAGATAGATTACAATTGTTCATAATCCCGAAAAATGTAGAAGACATTTATACCATTGATAAATGCTGTTACTATAGCAACAGTTATACCTACTGATGAGTTGTCGAAAGTTATGTGCTATCAGGCGATCAGCAATAAGTCGCGAGCGTGACTTTGAGTCCTCGGACTTTCGACAAATTCACTTCACTTCACTTCTTTATTTAATGGCTTCTGGGATATTTTCCACAAATTAGCCAGCATTGAGCATATTTGTTCATAATTATGACGCAACATAATACGGTTTATAAGTCCAGTCGACCAGTATTCAGTCAGGTCTTGTTTTCTGCTATATCAATGGCGACTATAACAAAAATTATTATGGTTCGCTGAATATAACACGAACTGTCAGACTGTTCAAGTCGTGACTGTCAATCACGAAAAAAAAGGGTTTACACCATCGAGATAATTATATAGAACACTATAGAGTGACAGTCTTCAATTAAATTTAACAAAAATCTTTCCAGTGTGTTTCATATAAATAAACTTCAAAATGCCAAATTTGCACTAATTTAGACCTTATGTCGCTTAAAAAGTATTCAAAGACCGCGCAATTGACAGCGTGCGCGGAGTTTTGGTGCAGACACTTTTTTTCCACGTTTTCCACTCTAGAGTATAAATATCTCGATGGTTTACACTATATTTTGTTGTTATATGGTTTTAAAGTTTTAACAGGTAGGTCCATCGAAATAGTACCTACACTTGTACTACCTTAGGTTCTAATTGAATAAAAAATGTTGAAGTATGAAGTATATACTAACCATTGAGTTATAAAGCTAGTCCCTATGCTATAGATGGGTGTGGACCGGTTGACGTCGATGCTGAGCTCCGTGACGTTCATTGTGGAGATGTTATTGTCTCCGTAACTGAGGCACCGTATCTGCAACAATAGAGGTGTTAGTTAACAATATAGGTAAGTGATGTACCCGCAATAGGGTATTACACCCATATTCAAAAAGTGTTTTCTATGAATTCTACAGTGTTATTGTACCTATATAATTTAAACAAAAAAATTCAAACCGATTAAGTGCCTTAAAAATCACTGAATTTATCGCTTTAAATTTTCGCGCGAAAATGCTAGCCGCCATGCTACACACCTCGTGACGTCACTGCACTGGTAACAAAATGGTGACAAAACGATTTTGCAAAGGAGAATGTAATGAAAATTACTGACTGCACCAATGACCGAGTGCCCAATACTGAAATCCGCAAGCTGACTAAGGTCCAGGACGTCAGCAGATATTGGGGCTCAAGTGGAGTTGAGTAGGACACTTGGACAGACGGAGTGACGACAGGTGGACCAGAGTGCTGATCGAGTGCTGGCCGAGAGTTGGTTACAGAAAATAGGGGTCGTCCTCCAGCGAGAGGTGTCGACGATATTAGAAAAACCGTGGGCGGCTGGCTCAGACTAGCGCAGAGTCGAGGCGAGTGGCAAATTCAAAAGAAGGTCTACGTCCAGCAGAGGGTCGAAAACGGCTTAATATTAAGATGAGGGATGAGTAAATCCTAATGATTTCATAAAAGTGAAAGTGTGTGAGGATGGATGAAATGTTGTTACTCTTTCACGCAACAACTACTCAATGGATTTTAATGAAACTTGGATTAAACATAGATTTGGACTTTAATTACCACACAGGTTTGTATCCGAGTACCACACAAACGAAGCCGCAGGTGTAAGCTGAAGCTGCTGAAATTATACTCAAGAATCCCCGAACTAAACAGAGCTTGTTTATGTGAATCACATGACTGTTAAACTACTTTTAAATACATATTTTTTGTGAATACTCATTTTAAATAGAGAACACTCAGACCCAAGACGAATATTTGTAGATCTTGTAAACATTTGTAAGGCGGCGGGAATCGAACCATCTGCGTCCCAGGGGGGTGAGAGATCAGATCTACAGTTCAAATGTCAAACAGAAATAGAAGTCACAACGTATCTTTATCTTTCTGAAGTTAGTTGCAAGTAGCGACGTTGTTCTTATATTTGGTCCATAGATGAAGTCTTAAAATTCACTATACTACTCATACGGCTGATTTCTACTTTCTTATTTCCAAATACAGGGTTATAAAGTCAACCTAGAGCCTGGAAGGGGTTGTAGCTTTCATAATTCCTGACTGACTTGACAATGGAACACCCTACCTCATACTTAACCGTATTCACGATATTGGACTTTTAAGTTTTTTTAAAAACCTACCGATATTTTTTACTATTGGTCTACTATTTTGGGTTTTTGGCATATAATTTATTTGAGTTTGCAATTTTCGTGTAGTAATGTTGCTTTCTTATTCCTAACACTTTATTTATTTATTTATTATAATTGGAAATAAATTCGTAAAACATATTTCTTTCTCTCACAAATAGTTAAAAATTTGTCTTAGACAGTCGTGCTGCAGATGTGCTTAAAAATATCTACGTTTCATTAGCTATCCAGCAAAGTACATGCTAGGGTATTATCAAGAATTCTTAGAAAAAAACTTTGATGAAAGGGTCTTAGGTAGTAGTATAAAATAATGGTACTTGCGTCAGAAAACAATAAAACAATCCAAATAAGGTTAATTATTAAAATAAAGGTTCAAAATTACGTTTATAAAGTGGATTAAGACACAGAATGAGAGTTTGTGTGCGAAATAGAGGCGGACACGTAGAACAAGAACTAACTAACAAAAATATCGGTATGTTTAAAAAAAAAAAACAATATCGTTATATGTTCCATAGTCAAATCAGTCAGGAATTATGGAAGCTACAATTCCCTCCAGGATCTAGGTCGACTTAACCTATAACCCTGTATATGCCTTATATCATTTGCTAGAAAGGGATGCATACTTTATCTCAATGCGATTATTGCGACTTCGTACCAGGGCATTTCTATGAAACTGCATAGCATTTTATTCGAGCACCCTGGTACTTTTGAACTAATTTGAAGTCGCATTGAGAGAAGTATGCATCCCTTTCTAGCTAGTATATATGGATATAAGAAAGTAGAAATCAGCCGTATGAGTTGATACTCAGAGCATGAATGAATTTTAAGACTTCTTCTATGATTTAGTCATAGTTCTTAGGGTTGGACCTACCCAAAGGAATGTTTACTACATTCCTTTGGGTAGGTCTAACCTACAAAATCTATATGGACCGAGGACAATATTTTGGTGTTTGACGTTTAATAGGTGAACCATGGAAAGAAAAAAACCCCTGGAACACCCAATTACCTCAAGGTGGACCACGAAAAGAAAAAAAATCCCTGGTATAGCCAGGTGTACTATGTAGGTGGATTGGTCAGATTGTTTACAGAGCCAAACATAGATCCATTGTCCGTACATCATCATCGGCCTATAGCAGTCTACTGCTGGACATAAATCTCCCCTAATGAGCGCCATTGCGCCATGTCCTGAGCTCGACGCACCCAGCTTCTACCAGCAGCCTTTCACAAATCGACCTGGCCGGAGGGCGTTCTACACTACATTTGCCAAGCCGCGGTCTCCACTCAAGAACCAGTTTACCCCAACGGTTATCGGTTCTTCGGCCGATATGACCAGCTCACTGCCGCTTCAGCTTACTAATTCCCTGAGCTACATAGATAACTTTAGTTCTATGTCGGATAGACTCGTTGTCCGTACAGTAATTATTTAAATCTAAATGTATGTAAAAAAATAATATATTCTAATAGTTTTTTAAAAGACCAAGCCAGCTACGCCAACGTTCCTTTAAATTACTAGCTAGACACTAGATCACAATCTACAACGTCCAACAATACTCACAGATAAGGCGGGTGGTAGACGGGCGAGGCCGTCCGCCCGGGACGCCGCCTTCCATGCGATGACGGCCTTATTTCATCTGCAAAGACAAGGTTTGATCGTTCGACTGTGAGGCTTAGGGGTGAATTAATTATGTGAAATAAATCTGCATGGAATTGAAAATTAGGCCATTTGAGTGCGGAATTAGAACCAAAGTAGGATTTGGGAGCAATGCTATGTGTAAATTATTACGGGTGGACTCTACTCCGTGTAACAATAAATTTGCATAGCTTGACATAATTGTTCCTACTTCAATTTGACATTTCTTAAACTATATAATTTACCTGTAATTTACCTGCAGCGCGAGAAGATCAACGTATACGTACAAAGCATAAACATAAGCTAAAATAGACCTAAGCACATTAAGTAAAATTTATTTATCTGTTTTTGCAATTTTTTGTATTGGTGTTCGAGTTTATCTATCAATCTATCAAGCAATCCTGTAAATGTAGAGCTTAGTATGTGTAGGTCTATTACGTGTAAGAGTTTATGGCCAAACCCTTGAATTGATTATGGTGAAAGGATCCAGTTTAAGCCTAGGTAAAGGATGGAGGGATAATTAATTAATACACTTCTTCAGAATAATTAATTGAATTTTGTTACATTCATCATCATCATCATCATCTCAGCCCATAGTCCTCCACTGCTGGGTATAGGCCTCCCTTAGACGTTGCCAGTCTCCTCTGTCTTGTGCCTCTCTCATTCAGGTATTCCCAGCGACTTGCGCAATCTCGTTGACCCAACGCGCTGGCAGACGACCGAGAGCTCTTTGGCCCAACCTTTAGTTACGTTAAAACTAGTAAAGAAGTATCAAACTGAGGGAGGACACTGCACAATGGCGCATTTAGTAGAGACCTATTTCCAGCAGTGGTCTTTCGTGAGTAAGGTCTACTAGGCTGAGAGGAAGTACTAGAAAAACCTACTCCATCTATGTCCCAGGTACATTAGCATCCTGGTCAGTGACTTAAAAGTTACCACTTAAAGCTGTATAATCTAAAATAGATGCAAAGGGATGTTTCATTATCATATATTTTACCGCAACACAGGTTCTCCTAGGGTGGGAGCTAGCGAACTTTAAATGTTATGTGTATTTGTAATTTCTGGTGTACAATAAAGTAAATTTATTTATTATTATTATTTATTATTATCAGTAAAGTTTTCTTCATGATTACCAATTAATTTTATATTTTTCTGTATGCACATATTTATATGTTACGACCTAATTCTAATCTGTGTTTTATATAATTTTGAAATGGTAGTAATGTATTTGTGCATCTAAATATATAAAATAAAATAAAAATAAAAATTAGCTACAGCTTAACTAGGCTCTGCCTAGTTTGGGATAAAAGTCAAAGTAAAAATAGAAAATCAAAGTACATTTTGAAACGTATTTTTTTTTAAGCTTACTCTAATTCGTAACGCGAACATTTGAACTTTGCCAGTTGGCAAGAAACTCAGGCTGATTATATTTTTTTAAAGTAATTAAGTAAGTACCGTAATGGTTAATAATAGAGATTGTATCAAAAACAAGAGAGAAGACTCTTTTTAAAGGAGTTCAAGAAACTTTCACCCCAAGTTTTTTGTCATTTAAATAATCAGAAATTTTATAATAAGCTTTATTACAGAGATAACGTAGAAGAACATTTTTGAATTTATTTACAGATAAATTAAGCACGTCATTTGGGATTTAATAAAAGAAGTGTATACATTGCCCGTTAAAAGATTGACTAACTTTATGGAGGCCTTACAGTAGGATAAGTTCTTTCATTCGTCGTATGAGCCAATTGCTAATTCTGGTGCCAGAGTTTTTAGGCCGCCCGAATGCCTCCACCATGGCCAATATCTTGACGTGCCTTCCGAAGCATGAAAGCGCTCAGACCTAAATGTTTACCCCGTGTACTCGTAAATGTCCTGTTTATTTAAAGAAGAAAAAAGGAGATTTTTATTGAAATGATTTATTTTATTAATTTTGTTCTAAATTCATAGCGCACAGTATGTCCTTGTGTATATTACCGAAGGGTTGCGTTCAATATACCGTGCCCTGCCGGCAGTGACCTTCAGAGCGTTATTTTCAGACTACCTTCGATGATCGTACGGTATTTATGGTATTAACAGTGCCACAGATACATAGATATAAAGTATATAATTGGCACACATTAACACAAAAATAACAGTACAAACAAGGTAGGTAATGGAACAAAACAACAAAATATAAAACAGAGAACAACACTAATAGGTGGTTTGGGTAGAAACCTAACAATGAAAGGTGAACAAACCCGTCCGCCTGCCTCCTACCCATCCCTAAAATCCTCATGCTGTGGAGCTGATTTTATGTGTGCTAATCGTGGGCCCAATTAGATCTCCTCTCAGTTCAATGCTGCTCCGCGAGCGTAGCAGCGCTGGTTTTCAGAGGAAAACAGAGGTGGCGACCTCACGATCGCCGCGCATTCTTTAAGCAAAAACGTATATGCAAAAAAGTATATTTATTTAAATAGGTGTAGTATACACACCTAGTATGTAGTATATATATTCATTTATATAGGTGTAGGAGTAACTCAGTAGTTAGAAAGTAAGGTAGGCGTAGGCTCAATAGGTATCACATAAAAAAGGTACATTTTATAACATAAGTCTTAGGTAAAAATAAATAAATAAACAAATACCTACATTTTAAATTAAAAAATAACAAAAATACTTTTATTGTAAGTAATTTTGTTTATTAAATAAAGGTCATGTTATTGTATGTCGGTTATACTTACAACAAAAATAAACCATAGGTAATGATTAATTATTCTATGCTGTGCATACAGCCTAAACAGGTTATGTACCACAAGTATAAGTTCGCCAACTTATATTTGGCGTTTTTAGGAACTAAAACTGGAACTTTGACGCGTGATAGTTTACGGGCAACAACATAGTGTTAAATCAGTGAATCATTTGGGTTTTAAAATGCAGAAAGTAATTAAAAGTGGTTCAAGAGAAACCGTAATCAAAGTACATTCATTATTTGGTTTGAAACACCGTGGCACACTGCCTTGCCAAGTTATTCTTTTGGCATTGTAGGTACAGCAACATTAGAGTTTTTCCCGTCTTGCGCGTCTTTTTCTTTGCCCTATTTAAAATCAGCGTTGACTCTCGCTGGCGTGACGCAGAATTTTAGTGAAACGGATCAGGATTCATTTCACTAAAATTCTGCGTCACGCCAGCTCACGCCAGCAGTATAATGGGCTTAACAGGTTAAGTAGTTATAACGACGACCAACTAGAACTTACTCGTACAAAAACTTATCTATTTGCATGTTCATTAACACGGATGATGGTTATTTGTAACCAGCATCCTAGTTATATAACCAAGGGTGATCATCCCGCACAGTCTTTATCCGCGTTCAAAGTTCAAAGTCATTTAACATGAATAAAGATGTACATACAGTGGTATTATAATTAAAGCACAACGTGTTCTGCCTAAATATAAGGCATGCAAAATTTCGCCAGTAGTTTTTTTAATGCATTAGGTACAAATCAAAAATATTATCAATTAAATTACATACAGTAAAAATGAAAAAGTAAATGAAATAAGTCAAATAAAATAATATTGGTACTGTTTCTAAAAATTAAATTTGTATGTCCTTGTCTATTAAAAAGTCATTTATATGATAACAACATTTTGATGTCAAAAATGTATTAAGTTTGTTCTTAAATAGTGCCATTGGTAGCAATTTTAGATTTATTTTTTAGGCAATTTATTAAAAATTATGGATGCCATTCCATAAAAACTTTTCTTGAGGAGAGCTGTGTTAGCGCTGGTCGAGCACAAACGTTGTTGGTCACGTCTACTGCGTGAGTGGCTTGGCTTTTGGAATAGATTAATATGGCTTTTAACAAAAACAGCTATCTCATAAATGTAGAGTGCTGGAACGGTAAGAACATTTAATGCTAAGAAGTAGGGTTTACAACTGTTGGTTGTCTTCAGGCCATACATAGCTCTTATGCAACGTTTTTGTGATTTAAAGATATTTTCTCTGTCAGTGCAGTTTCCCCAAAACATGATACCGTACCATAGTTTAGAAGAAACTTATATTGCGTTATGCACGGCGTTCCCTGGACCACTCTTGCCATATGTGAGAAGAAACTAAGGACAAATAGTGAATTGAAAGGTGGTTGTGCGTAATGGCGTCATGAGCAAACAATGTTATATCGAATATCATATTTTATTACAAGAAACCACGCATATCATCCCCGAAACACTTTAGTTGGTTACAATGGCAACAATATAAATACGGGAACCGTTCTCACAGAACTCACACAGATATTTTGTGAACTATGTTTTTTCATTATTTTTACCTCACTCTGATACGAGTTGTTCTTAAGTGTTCTCAAAGTTAGTTTGTTTTTGTCTAGGTATTCCATTTGTGTTCTAGATAAAAATTAAAATTGAAGCTTTTGACTCTAGTTTCGAGTGAGCTTTAAAAAGTTGCTGAATAAACAGAAATGGATACTTTTATTTCAGGTTTCAGATTTATTCGTTTAAAAATGGTAAATTATTCATAGCGTAGCATGACAATATGAACGTGCATATTATTAAAAATAAATACTTGTGAATTTTCCGGGAGTTTTACCACAGAATCTGTGGATGTTTTTTTATCCTACTAAATGTGATTTTTTTTAGGATAGACGAGATGGATGAATGAATGTCTGTTACTCTTTTACGCAAAAACTACTCAAAGGATTTGGGTGAAACTTAGAATATAAATAGTTTTTGACCTGTATTAACATATAAGCTACTTTTTTTGGGTAAATTGGAAGCGGAAACTAGTTTTAAATAAGGCTGTTTAGCTGTGTCAGAGAACGAGAGTGACCGACTTAGCTCAGAGGATTAGCATTCTAAAGTGGCTGGGGGCCGGCTATATATGCCGCAGAATCTACATCCGTTGGGCCAAACGTATATTGGAGTGGAGACCGCGTTTATGTAAGCATAGTCTAGGATGTAGATGGAGATGGACTGACAATGCTCCTCGGTTCTTCCCACCCACTGTCTACCAGCAGTGTCTGAGGAGTGAGGAGACTCAAGGAGGGGCGGAGAGTCCTAAGACCAGCAGGGGACTAACATTACAGAGTGACGATAATGACAATTAAGGCTGTATTCAAGAAAATAATTCGTGGAAATTTCTGAGGTTTTTTTTCCAATCTTCGATAAAACCTTGAGATGTTCGTGCTGACGATGTATGTGATCAGTATACTCGTATCTGTAATGGCAATTATTTTGAACAACAGTTATAATATTTAGTTATTTTTGTCTTGTAGCAGTTAAATATAAATTTACATAATAATTTAAGTTACTATGTGCACGCGCACACACGACGACAGTCACGCGACAGCGCAGCCAGTCTCTACTCTACTACTAATGATCGTTTCCTGCAGGACGTCTGTCGTAACGACTAGTCGCCGATGCCAGCGACAGCTCTGCGTCTTGTCGCGGCGACAAGACGCCAGATACAAGCGACAACGCCGCGTCATGTCGCCCAGTTTGCTGGCTCTCACAGTAATTTTGGTAAATGTACCGATGTGATCGAACCAGAGATCACATTTAATAGGTATCGACCGTTACTTACTTCACAGTTATTCGTAACAGCAATTTAAAAATTACCATAAAAGTGCAATGAGCAAAGCTTTAGAGAATGTTTCCGAGATGTAAGGTGGCGCTATTTATCAACTAAGCTGTACAACATTTGTATTATAAAGTTTTGTTAAAGACTTATTTCACAATCTAAGAGACGCGCTTCAATTATTATCTAACCTAGATCCACCGTAAAAACCCATAATCTCAATTTTTTTATTGAAATTTGTATTCATTCTGTAAATTTGTAACAGGATATCAATGCTTGTCATTTATGTAAATCACTTATTTGCTTAAATAGAGCCTTTCAAGTTTAATTAATCAAGCAAGAGTCGCTGACTCAATTAACCAGTAGATGAAGTATTATATTGACTTCGGTCCGGCTTCTTTTGTCTGTAGTCAAAGGTAATGACTCTGTAAAGCCGCTTTCAGACTACGCTATAATATAATATAGTATAGCATATATAATAGCATATAGTATATAGCTCATAGCATAACAATATCGTGTACCATACATTGCTATGGGCACGTTCATAATGTACTGTACTATAAATAATTGGCGTACTATCGCTATAAAATTGGTGCCCTCACCCCCTCACCCCCTCACCCCCAGCAACTGTGCACACTCTTGAAAGATCAAGGTCAACTGAGCTTGCTATGTACTATAAATGCTTGCGATAATATCGCGTAATGTGAACGACATGCTTTAAAGTATAACTAATGCTATGCTTTAAAGCATAAATAAAAATAATAATAAATATTTATAAATATTCTTAGCTATACTATATAGCACAATAGTATAGCGTAGTCTGAAAGCCGCTTAGTAGATTTAATAATCACAGAGCCATGGTTGCTTAGGTATCTTGACTACTGATTTGAATGTCATAGGTTAAAATTCGACCAACCTTAACTCATAGTTAAGCAACCCTCCAACCGATCACTGCTTGGATGGGTGACCGTTTAGTAGGATTTAGATCTGACAGTTCCGTGCTTTGAAAGGCACGTTAAGATGTCCAGGCTTTTTCAGTCTTTAAGCCAAGTTATGGATCCTCAGGCGGCCTAAAAACTCCGACACCAGAGTTGGCCACTAAGTCATACGAAGAAGAAGATAAACTTTACTTAACAAGATAGATATAACATTTATTTCCTAGATAAATATAAAATATATTTATTATACGTTAATTTAGTTGGAGAAAAACCTACCTGCCTATCTTTAGATTATTTGAACATTGAGATAAGTTAGCGATAGTAACAAGTAGGTATACAAAAATGCATGTGAACATGTAAAGGGCTGTCATGTTAGGCGATGAGTGAGCTTGGAAAAGAGTTTCTTGCTTACTACTCACTAATCATCTTGAAACAATGAACTATAATAGTTTAACCATTATAGTTAAAGAAGGTTAATTGTGTAGTACATAGCAGAGTAGTGGGACTCGGCCATTTAAAAAAAAAATCGAAATAAGTTTATTGCACATAAACACTTTGAAACGTTAATTTTTTTAATTTGAATTTGCACTTATTCGTAACGTGACCAAACAGAGAAGAATTGGCAAAAACTCAAAAAAAAAATTGGGATTTTGTTAAAAAACCGTACGTTTTGCCCTTTAAATGATTGACTAACTTTATGGAGTCTTACAGTAGGAACAGCTAGTTTATCTTTATTTCTAGTGTTAACATTATGATTGTCGCTATATTATTTTATATTTTCAATGTTGAAAATGTTTTTGTAGGATTATAATTATCACACACACACACCAGCCTTGTCAGTCCACTGCTGGACATAGGCCTCCTCTAATAAAGGGGGATATGCCCGTAATCCCCACGCTGGGCATGCAGGTTGGGGATCGCAGGGCACAGCTTCTCGCACCACCGACGCTGCTGCCCGTCAGTGGCCAGGGGATTTAGCTGTGCCGATGTAGGCTGTGCTATGCCGCAATCAGCCGCCGCCAGAGCCTCGTTCGTTGTTTAGCAGGGTGCACCACGTGCAGGTGAGGTTGGCTTGGGTTCCGAAGATGGGGGTTGGAACCCCGTACACCCCCATTATAATTATCGGAGAACACATACTCGGGTAGAAAAATATGATAAATTAATAAATGAACAATTAAACAAACTTTTTTACCACCATAAAAAAGTTTGATATAACTCATTTTTTAAAATAACCTATGTTGACCTACAGTGTGGCGTCGATATCGTCACGCCAACGTTTCTGACTGCTCCTGCATCTTCGCCCGTCTGTAGGTACCCATTAGGTCATTGATGCTTATTTTAATCATACCTACCTGAAAGCTAACTAACCGATTTTTTTCTTTTCTATTCCATCCATCAGAGAGCCTGAGCCAAATAACACGAATAAACTGTACAATTATTCTTAAAGATTGTCTGTAAATTTTATAAAGATAATGTCATAAGCAATAAAAATGGTTACGAAGTTCAAGATTCCTGTCACGGTCTGACTCGTTCGAGGTCTCAGTTCAGGATAATCCCATCCATTTTGGTGTACGCATAATACTACTATAACCCTATTTTACTGGGTTAATGGGATTTTTGGTTTGACAAACTTGCTCGCGATTATTACAAAAGATTTTGTGCCTTGAATATTCAGGAGGCATATATATTTAGTACCTAGTACTTATCCAAATTTTCACTGAATTTTGTCTTTTATGGTTGTAGAAGTTTATTCGCAAAAGAAATTTATTCGCAAAAGAAATTTACATTTCGCTTCATGAGAAATTACAAGCTTTCAATTTACGATAATATTGTAAACAGTGAGCGTACAAGTACTCTTTGTTTTTTTTTCAGGTTAAATAATATGGATTCTTCAGATTTTTAAAGATTATTTTATTCAGTATTATACTATTGTCAGTTATTACTGTTAGCATAAACAGAGAGAGAGAGCTATATAAGTAAGCAGTATAGACAACATTGGTATAAAAAAAATACTGCTGACGTTGACTACTGACATTGACAACAGATCATAAGTGTCTGTATGTCGGCATATTTTGGTTTACAAATATTTTCCAATAGGTAGCTATGGATACAACAAAATGGAACGGTTTGCTAATGCCTGCGCCTGCGGTTCGAATGCAGGGCTAAGTACGAAATTTCGTGTTTCGTTTCGTGCGATTGGTCGTATTTCATACAGTCAATTCCAATATTACGGTCGTATGTTTTGTATAAATAGAGCAGGATGCACAACGTTCGGACTGTTACACTACAAACTTCGTGTCAAAATTTCGGTTTTCATTTGATTATGGGTACCAATCGCAAGAAACGAAACACGTAATTTCGTACTTCAGTGAATTGTAGTAGACTCCCAGGGCTGGATTTAAATTTTTTGTATACTAGCTTTCGCCCGCGGCTTCGCTCGCGTGGTACCGGGATAAAAAGTAGCTTATGTGTCAATTCAGGTCACAGGCTATGTATATTCTGAGTGACTTACTAATACAAATATATAAATACAGTAAATATATAATACATCTTACTAATAGTCTGTACAATTCCTCGATTGGATAGCAAACTTGGCATTCCCGATGACCCTTACACAGTTACAACGGGCTCAGGTGTGTTTGGACGCTGTTTATGTAAACACGGGGTATTGATCAGAGCGTAGACGTGTTACTTGTAAATAACATACAACTAGGTGTTTATGTATTGGTCTGAATGGAAATAGAGTTGAATCTTCTAATGGAGCTAGCTTTGAGACCTTAATCTCGAACAAGTCCTTCGAAATAAATATAAAATAAAGAAATGTTATCTTTAGATTATTGTATATTCATGTAAGTAACCAGAATTGACTAATTCTATTAAATATTTTAAAAAAAATCCTACTGAAGGCTCTCTTGCTGTGTCGAAACGCCGTCAGCGACTTGAAAATTTCTATTTTTGAATATGAAAATATTTATTAACTCTATAATATTTATATTCGTTTGTGTTACCTAGTTTATGAAAATTATACCCTACTTTAGATAACAATCTGTATTATTTGCTAAAAAGAAAAATAATTTTGATTTTTATTTTATGTAAATATACCTAGGTTATTTACTGGATGGAGAGTCTTTATTTTTTTGGTGAAATGTGTATAAAGAACAATGTAATACTGTTTATTAGTAAGCGAATCACTTGAGTCCTAATAAGAAAAAAAAACTTGCCTAGAAAATTTAAAACTCAGGATGAACTGAAAGTTTTTTTTCTATGCGATTTTTGTATGAATTCAAGAACTCGGACAGGTAAATGTCATAAGTAAATAAATTTCTCACAGGTCTAAAGGTCAAGAAACTCAAACACTAGGATAATATTAACCTTTCAGGTAAATCCACTGCGGTATGCAGATCAAAACACTGGTTCAGCACCTGTTGTCGACATCCACGTTTTATGGCCTACAATAAAATTGGAAACATTTTTGCGTAACTTGGGACCGTTCCATTTTATGTTTATCGCGCTGTAAAAGCTGTTTTTTTAATATTTAGCTTTTGATTTTAACCATAGATAGATAGATAAACTTTATTGTACACCAATTACAAATATTTAAATTAACTAATTGTACTATAATACTAATCCGTATTATAATGTACCCTAAAGAAAATCCTTTCCCATCCTACTAAATATCGACCTTTAGATTTTTGTAATGTTCAATAGATTAGTGTGGGTGTTTGTTAACGTGACAGGCCCGTTGCAATTACAAAGGTAACCGTTACGCATCGGCCTGTTACCCGTTGGCAAAAACAGTCGTTTACAAGAGGCCTTACACATCAGACTCAATATTATAAGTGTGTGAGTATGATTGTGGTCGCCTCACTCCGTAACGGCTGAACGGATTTGAATGAAACTTGGAATATACATAGTTTCAAAATTGGATTAACACATAGAGTACTTTTTATCCTGGTATCACGCGAGCGAAGC
This sequence comes from Horisme vitalbata, assembly GCA_951804965.1. Classification (NCBI taxonomy): domain Eukaryota; kingdom Metazoa; phylum Arthropoda; class Insecta; order Lepidoptera; family Geometridae; genus Horisme; species Horisme vitalbata. The sequence goes on from OX638099.1 coordinate 2,882,165, forward strand.
CGCGGGTGGCAGCTAGTTACACTATAAATTTTTATACTAACAAAAAATATGTAAGTACCGTATGGTACCGAATCGTAAATAATTCAAGTTTTAGTATTCTTTTCTAAATTACCTATTTCTTAGTCTTCCCTAACAAAACGGCTATAGAAATAATAAATAGAAAAAAAACTTGTTTACTTGTTATGAATCATTGGCATTATGATTAGTCTTCATTACTGATAGGTTTTACAAATTCTAAGTGCTGCTGATTCTATGATTATAAATTAAGATTACGATTATGATGAGCCTGTTATGTCCCACTGCTGGGCAAAGGATCCCCACGATCTCTCAAGACTAAGTAGAGCCATGAGAATGCGAGGCGGTGCCGAGCCAGACTGAGACGAAGATCGCGGAATGAACGTAGGCATATCGCTTACGTTTGACTTTAATCTCAACTAATGTAGGATTCACATTTACCGGCGCGCGTTGGAGAGCATTTTAAAACATTGCTTGAGGAAATTGAAACATCCACAAAGCAGTTACGTTCTTTATTTGAATGCTATTTACGCAGCTTTGAGCCGACCTGCTGCGTTCAAACTCCGCGATCCACTCGCGTACGCGGCTGGATGCTCAATACTCAATACTCGATACTCAATATTTTTATTGTTTCCATAAGTAGGTATACAGGTGGTTAGGTATGTAGGTAAGTTCTTATGGACCCTGATGGGCACTACAATAGTTAGAATAGTTAGAGAGAGGACTTAAATATTTCACATAAACTTAAATTATTACTTAATTCTAGGTAGGGTATGTAGGTTACATAATTATAAAATTTATAAGCTTTAAAGGGTTTATAAAAAATATTAAACTTTAAAGGAGTTAACAAAAATGCTCGCGGCTGCTCGCAAATGCTCGCGGCTACTGTTTCGGCTCGACGCGTCCGTCAGTCTCCAGTCAGATTTTAGCCGTCAGGTGGCTCTAGTCGGCTGCAACGCTCTGCGCTGCGCTCCGATGCGGCGCGGCAAGTGTGATATACATTATTGTAAGTGATAATAGGGTTGATGATGTTGTCGCTTACCTAGAATGTACCTATTTACTCATATCTAAAAAATCAATCATTATCTAAAAAAGTTAATATTAATTTTCTTTTACTTCACTTTTATTTATCCTAAATTTATAATATACTTAGGTATATGCTTTCAAAGTTGAGAAAGACCTCAGCTTTATTCATATACCCATTATCCAACTGGAGAGAGATAGCACAAGACAGAGGCTGGTGGCGTTCTATCGTGTCGGGGGTCAAGACCCGCTACGAGGCCAATACGCCAGTACAGTAAATAAGCTAAATTTTTATACGATTACGATTACGTTGAGCCTGGTAATTCTCACTCCTAAGCAGACCTCCCCACGACCCCTCCAATCAGATCGATCTTGAGCTATTTCTACCCACGCTCTATCGGCGGTGTCTAGTTCATTCCGCCATTATTTTCTCGGAAAAAAGTATACAAAAATAATCCCTGGAATCACTCGGGGTGCTAAGAATCCCCCGGCGGGATCCCACCAGGGGATTCTTAGCACCCTAACCCCACACAATTGATGAACCAAAAAAAAATTCATAATCCAAAATTCAAAATTCAAAATTCAAAATTCAAAATTCAAAATTTAAAATTCAAAATTCAAAATTCAAAATTCAAAATTCAAAATTCAAAATTCAAAATTCAAAATTCAAAATTCAAAATTCAAAATTCAAAATTCAAAATTCAAAATTCAAAATTCAAAATTCAAAATTCAAAATTCAAAATTCAAAATTCAAAATTCAAAATTCAAAATTCAAAATTCAAAATTCAAAATTCAAAATTCAAAATTCAAAATTTAAAATTCAAAATTCAAAATTCAAAATTCCTATTCAAAATTCAAAATAAGTTTATTCAATAAGCACATAATACATGTAACACATAATACAGTACACCAATTCGTAAATTTTTATAAAGTTTCAAATATTATTTTGAAACACTGTCGACCTTCAGTTTATTGCGTTATCATTTGATAAGGATCGCAAAATTTTTGCACAATTTTACTAAACGTCACTAACTTTTTATGAGTTACCAAGAATTGAGGTCATTTGCAGGTCTGCTGCTGCAAGTTACAAACTATAACTAGCAACTAACTTGAGTTGTGTTTATGAATCTTGTTCAAGCATTTGTGACAGAATAAGTTGTGTTTAACTTCATTTAAGTCGCATTAAGCGGCTGAACGCTATTTCTGAATCATTAGTGTTGTTTCCACGATATCTGGGGATTAAGGAGTTAATAGAGGAAATTAGACGTTTGTGAACCAGGAAAATTATTTGGGACTAATGGTTCTGCAGTAGCTATCTCGTTTTAATTGAATCGTGCATTTTTTTACCGCGATATGACATCATTTGAGGCGCTTCTTAAAAATCATTGAGTGAGTGAAATGTACAAAACAAGAAAAAATAACTATGTCAAAGCTGCAGCAAGGTCAATAAATATATCATCATCATCATCAGCACCTATGGCAGTCCACTGCTGGACATAGGCAACCCCAAATGAGCGCCATTGCTCCCTGTCCTGAGCTCAACGTATCCAGCTTCTACCAGCAGCCTTTCGCAGATCGTCACTCCACCTGGCCGGAGGGCGTCCTACACTCAAGAACTCAACGGTTATCGATTCTTTGGCAGATATGGCCAGCCCACTGGCACTTCAACTTTCTAATTTTCTGAGCGATGTCAACAACGTTAGTTCTATGTCGGATATACTCGTTACGGATTTTATCCTTCAGAGAAACTCCGAGCATATCTCGTTCCGAGCTCGCTGAGTGACTTCAAACTGGTGGACAAGCCGTACTTTGAGTGTCAACGTTTCGGCTCCGTATGTCGTGACAGGTAGGACGCAATGATTAAAAACTTTCGTTTTCAAAAATTGCTGTATAATAAAATAAAAATAGTTTATTGCAGACCATAGTCCATAAAAATGGTTAAACTTAAAACATAAATAAATTAAAATTACTAAATAATTGAATTCAAATTACAAAATAAATTAAATTAAAATTAAAAAATAAATTAAATTAAAATGACAAAAAAATATTTATTACAAAATAAATAAAAAACTATTAATTATAATTACAATATAAATTACAAGATATTAAAATTACAAAATAAATTAGGATAAAATTAGATGACGTGAAAACTCGACGTAGTTTTGCAAATGCTGCCCAACCTAGCTGAATCCTCCTCTTGGCCTCCTTCTCAAAGTTGTTAGTAAAAATATGCCATATTTTACTGAATAGATATGTTTTTTTTACTATCACTCAACTTTTACCAACACAAATAAGCCATCAAAACGTTTTTTTTCCACACTTCGTGACTACTTAGTCAACAAAGTGTAAATAGTAATACAAGTAGTAAATAGAAAGATTTTATTCATAAAAACAAAATAACTCAAAGATGCCTAATTCTTTCGTGAAGCAGCTTTGCTGTGTTTCGGTTTAGTGAAAGTGAAAATTTCTTTATTCAGTACGCACATTACAGTACACCTTGAATCATCTTTTTTTTTTAATTTACACCAATATTCGTAACGTGACCAAACATAGAAGAATTGGTAAGAAACTCTGCTAGGCTTATATTTTTTTAAATGTCAATTTTACAATATTATTTCATTGGTTTCGAGGGAGTTGGAGACAGTTTCATCCCAAGCTTTTTTTTCACCTAAATAATCAGAAATTTTATAATAATCTTTATTACAAAGGTTACGTTTAACAACATTTTAAAATTTATTACAGATAAATTAAGTATATTATTTGGGATTTTGTTAATAAATTGTACACATTGCCTTTTAAAAGATTGATTAACTGTATGGAGCCTTGCAGTAGGAACAGCTAGTTTATCTTTATTTCTAGTGTTAAAATTATGATTGTAGCTTTTTTTTGAACAAATAAATATGTTTTCGGACATAAATTAAGTTTTCATAAATATATTGACACGGCACTGTCATAACATTTATTTCTTTAAACTTAGTTCTAAGTGATTCTCTGGGGCCCATATTATAAATTGCATGAACAGCCCTCTTCTGCAACACAAATATGGTGTTGATATCTGCAGCATTCCCCCACAATAAAATGCCCCACAATAAAATAAAAGTTAAAAGGGTGTGTGGGTGCTGGTGAAAATACAGGAACATTCGAGGCACACCAGGTTGTCCATGTGCTTGTTTCATCTTCAGATACCATAATAATATATATAAAAATAGAATCTCCAGTAGTAGGACTTTAATTTATGAAAACATAATAAATGTGATACTTACCTAACAACCAAAAACGACTTTGCTGTTACAAAACTGAAAAAAGCTGTGTATTTTCCAAATCATATTATTGATTATCATAGCTTGAAAATAAGATTAAAAAAAACTCTATTATTCAGATTATTTCAGTCTCTTTCTAGGCTAGCCTCGCAAAATGAAGCAAGCACCGCTTCTCTTATTCAAAACTCTGGTGGAAAGCCACCCCTAATATTAAATACATAAAGTTTACAATTAGCCAGCCAGTTTCAATCTCTGGCTTAATTGAGTAAGTTGGTTAGTTTCATGTTGAGATACGTATTAATACACAGTGTTCCAGGGTTCGGGGTTTGCATTTTAAAGCTGCTGATTTTCAAGTTACGGAGGTTTGCATTTTAGTAGTTGCTTTTGCTGATGCAACATTTCTGGTAATGGCTATTTCGACCCGTGTACAACTTGTAAGTACTTTGAAGTTTATTTTACAGATGATTCAGACACTCGGTTATAGTTAAATGGTCTTAATTGGGAACATCTTTTAAAAGATAAACGCTTAGGGTATTGCCCTCTCTTACAAACAGATATTGACAAACAGTGACAGGGCTAACTTTGAGTTGCGTTCATAAGTAAGGGAGGGGGATATAATATGTGTGTATTAATGAATCATGGAATTGAAGTAAGTGTACGAAGCAAGCTCCACTTTCATTTGAAGAGGAAACATAAATTTATGTTGTCTTTTACTCATATTTATAACTACTTTACAAATTATAATAATAATAAATAATAATATAATAATAAATAATGCTGTACTATCACGCAGGATAATGTTGCCCCAAACTAAGCAAAGCTTGTGTTGTGGGAAACGCAATATGATTGATATATTACATATACATATTTTTTCAAAATATCAAACAATATTGATATATCAAAGATAGAAAACACCCAGACCCGATACAAATATATATTGGCGGCATACATTTTTTTAGGTGGTTTAGAGTACTTTAAACCCTTATTTTATGACAATAGGTACTTTTTCAGTAGTAACTGACTAAAATATTATTATTATTAGTATACGCATGAGTATTTCCACTGCAGGATAAATGCCTCCCTTCCTTAAAGACTTCTATAAAGGAGTTCAGTTCGTCACTCCATCTTTGACATGGTCTGCCATATCATGCGGGGTGGGGGGTCCAATCAGTGTCAGCTTTTGCCCAGTTCTGTATAAATACATTTTTTATATGTTGAAGGGGTTCAAATCTCCATCTTCGGAACTCAAGGCAACCTCAACTGCTCGTGGTGCACCCTGTTGACTATCGAACGGGGCTGGCAGCCGGCTGATCGCGGCATAGCGCAGTCTAAAACTGGCACAGCAATATCGGTGGTAAGAGAAGCAGCGCTCTGCAATCCCCACCCGCAACCGTGGGGATTACGGGTGTATCCCCTTTTTTATTAGGAGAGGCCTGTGCCCAGCAGTGAACTAGAAAGGTTTCTCGGTTTTATTACTGGATTTTTACTAAAGTAAATAAAAAAAATCGGGAGAAGAGCGTAACTTTTCCAAACACGCGAGAAAACCGCGTGAGTAAGCTACTATTTGTTTATCTCAGGAATTCTATCGCAAGTACAAATAGCTATTCTACTTGAAATAGATTGTTATCACGCGAAAGCTTGCGTGTATATGACTGTTCTATGAATAGCGCATTCTTGGGCAAACATGGATCATTGATCGACGGCTGCACCTACCGTCGGTAGCTTGATACAAATGCTTTTAAAACTATCCTGTTTCTTGGTAAGCTTAAAACCAGCGCTGCAGTAGCTTTCATGTTTTTGCAGCATATGCTGGATGGCGACCTTTTGTGTTACTATTTCTCACTTAACTTTTGTTTATTTTGAAATGAAATGAAAGTTGCCTAAAATATGGTAATACAAGATGTCAATATTACTTAGCCGAGGTCCAAAACATTTTGCTTAAAAGTAAGCATGCAATCATAAATATATTAAATTATTAAAATATTCATTAAATTGAGTCAGTAGGTACATTATTCGCAAAAAATAATTAGTCAATATTGGAAAATATTTGTTAATTTTTATAAATTAATGCATAATGGTAATACTCGCGGCGGTAACTTCCGTGTTCTTAGCAGATCACCTTGGTTAAGCATCACTCCGCCCGGTCATTACTTGGATGGGTGAACGTTTAGTGACATTTAGATTTGAGCGCTTCCGTGCTTCGGAAGGCACGTTAAGATGTTGGTCCCGGCTTTTCAGTCGCTAAGCCATGTCAAAGGCCTCCGGGCGGCCTGAAAACTCCGAAACCAGAGTTGGTCAGGGCATAGCTTATAGGTGAGGTTGGTTTGAGTTCCGAAGATGGAGGTGAGAATCCCTTAGACTCCTGAACGACCTCCATCTCTGAAGAATAACTGCTTCGCAAATTTATGAATGTGAGAACAAGCACCAGAATATGATAGATAGATAGATAAACCCTTTATTTGGCATACATTAACACAAAAATTAAATTAACACAAGAGTAACAGCACAAAAAAGATAGATATATTTAAAACAGAAAACAACACAAATAGGAGGTTTGGGTAGACAAGCGGAAAGTGGTAAGTAACCTAAACACTGATAGGTAAACAAACCCGTCCGCGTGCCTACCCATCCCTAAAATCCTGATACTGTGGAGCTGAATTTGTCTGTGCTAAGCGTGGGCCAAATTAGGTCTCCTCTCAGCTTAATGCTGCTCCGCGAGCGAAGCAGCGCTGGTTTTCAGAGGAAACCAGAGGTGGCGACCTCACGATCGCCGCGCATTACTTAGGTATGCAAAAAGGTGTATATACCTATAATACATATATACTAATATATATACATAGTACACATATACATACATACACACATACACATACATACATACATGTACAAACACGCATATACACACATACATCCATAAATATCCATATATGGAATGAAGGTACGTACAATAGGTAGTGTAATAATATGTAATTGAATATAAATTCAACAACACAGCACCAGCCCATTCAGTCCACTGCTGGACGTAGGCCTCCCTTAAAAGAAGGGAGATATGTTCATAATCCCCACGTTGGGCATGCGGGTTGGGGATCGCAGGGCGCGACTTCTAGCACCACAGAAGCGGCTGCCCGTCACTGTCCAGGAAATCTAGCTGCGCTATGCCGCAATCAGCCGGCTGCCAGAGCCCCGTTTCTTAGTGAGCAGGGTGCACCACGGGCAGGTGAGGTTAGTTTGGGTTTCAGAGATTTGGGTTGGAACCCCTAACTGTATGTACCCCTAACTGTATCTTCCACCCTCACAAGTGGTATTGAACCTTTTATTCTCAGGAGAGACTTCTCGTCCCTGTGTGTGTTCTACCGCTTGTATAATGGGGAGCGTTCTGGAGAATCGGTTGCGACGGGGCCTGCTGTTTCTTTCTATACATTGTTTGTTCTATAACTTTCTATACATTCACATACATTGCCACCTATGTGCTATGTGTTCTCGCATAGTAAGGTTCCAGAGGTATTTCCTACCGCGAACCATCAAGCTGTGGAATGGTCTCCCTGTCGAGGTTTTCCCCAGAGGCTACAATGTGCAGCGATTCAAAAAGGGCGTTTTAAAATGTTTAAAAGAGTCAGTAACGCGCATGTAATACCTCTTGATGTTACAGGCGTCCTTAGGCTACGGGTACCGCTTACCATCAGGAGGACCGTATGCCTGTTTGCTAACTTAGTAGTATAAAAAAAAAATTATCAACCCGTTCTTTTATTACAGTGCAACAGTACTTACCAATCGAGCAATGGACATACGTACAGTACGTGTAGATCCTGTATTTATACAGAGCCATGTGTTACCAAAGTAGAGGTGAACCAAATAACCTAATCCCACCAAATCGCAATAGGATCACGTGATGGATTACCCGCTATCCCTTCCTTGATGAAAAGGATTGACTTCTAATAAAGGGATCCTCCTCTGACTGTTACCTCAACAAATTCTGGTGATATTAGTCGTTTGCTGGAAAAATACTTGATTTGTTGTTTTTTCCAAAAATACTCTATAATAATAAATAAATAATGCTGGACACTGTCAAAGTGTACCCAAGGTTTTTTGTTTGCATAACATTTGACAATCTCTCTAGCGCAGTGGGCGAAGCCCCACCCAAGACGCTAAAGGTCACGGGTTCAATTCCCGCCGCGAGACAAATGTTTGAATGATCTGCTAATATTTTTCTTGGTCTTTTATATATGTATAATATGCATGTTTTTATAAAAAAACTATGTAAGAAGTATAACAGTCATGTAGTTCCGATATCACAATCCCCATTTAGTTTGGAGTTAGATCATAATTTATTGATTTATGTTAGTCCCGCTGCGAGAACAAACAATTTCAGACCAAATAGGCTTCAATTCTGAAAAAGAAAATGTCGATATACCATGACCTAAATGATTCAGTCAATAATAATTTGCGAAATCATCACCAACAGGCTTCTTTCATCCAAATCGTACCCAAATCACAGTCTAAATAAAACCGTATCTATATTTAAAAAGGTTGAATTGAAACCACATTATCCGTTTCTTGCTAAGACTTTTATCTGTTCACTGAATAATTTTAGGAGCGTTTTCCAAACGAGTAAGCTTGCGAAGGGCAAGCTTCTATGATGGTATAGTTGCTTGATATGCTATTCAGTATTTAAAATCTGTGGTCTCACCTACGAGAAATATTAGGGCAATATTTCAATCATTTGTATTTGTTGGGGGATGTGAATGTACCTTACGAGTTCTGATTAGCAATTTTATTCAGAAAAATTATAAAACGTATAAAATAAAATCTAGGTTGAAAGAGCCGAACTTTGAGCGGCTATAAGTTTTGAGTCTGTACTTAACACTAGGTCACATAATTGTTGGACGATGCCACGTACAGTATTGTAGACAAAATTATATCTACTACTACTCTCCGTTTTAACTAGCTCCACAATAAACATATACCATGTTTTAGAACTAAGTCTGATGACAAGAACAATTGAATTGTCCGGCTTGTGGTCAAGATATTTTATCTTCCAATTTTAATTTCGTTTTTACGTAACTATGTGGACATTTCTTTCTATCGATTTTGAAATATAAAATGTGTTTAATTTTCAATATCATGTATGTTTCTCAATATCCTAAAATTCCTAACCAAAGTCAAGGCAAGACGCTTGTATACCTAGAGGGTTGAAACAAAATCCCCATCTCAGTGTAAAAAGATAGCACTGTCGAGAGACATTGACAAACTACCGCGGGGTACCGTATGTACAATGAAAACAGGTTACCAGCTTCAAAGTTTCTTGCAGGAGCAGCAGAAAGCAGAGTTTCTTGCCAATTTTTCTCTGTTTGATCACATTACGAATTGGTGGAAATTAAAAAATGACGATTCTAAGTGTACTGTAATGTTCGTACTGAATAAAGAACTTTTCAATTTCACTTTCACTTTAGAGCCTTCAGGTTTTATAACTGATGGCACATAAGGCACAGAATACGTAATTTTGGAACGAAGTTACTTGTCGCGCGTTGCGAAAGGGGGCTAGACGGAAAAAATTAAGACCAAAAGTTGTAACGACACTTTGTAATAGTCAAATGGTTGGGCTGATGACGTCATTGTATAAAGACTGGTGCGCTTATTTCAACCGTCTATGCTAAGTGCTCGTTAGCCTCGCCGTATAGGCATGGGCTGCCGCGCCGCGACACCCAGTTCAAATTGCTGTGGTGATTACGTCTTTTTGCATGTTTTGGAACGAAGAAGTTCCTTATCGCGCGTTGCGAAATCGTTCGTGCCGAGGTGCCTGAGGTGCCGGAACTTCGTTACATCCGGGTGTCCCTTGACACCTCTCAAGTTTTTTTAGTACTACATGTCAAACCTTGCTCACATTGACGACGTTGCTCACTTCCTACCACTAAATGTTATAACTAGTGTACAAAGTCAAACAAACCTAGTGGTTTATACTATTATTACATTGTAACTTGTAACGTTTGCTTACATGGCAAATAAATAAAAAATAAATATTTATTGTGTGTATTCAATATATAGGTATAATTTATTAGAGTTTATCTTCGATCTATACTTTTAAAGACCAACAAAATAGATTAGTCTTTATGTGAGCTGTCAGCTAGTCATTTGTTCAATTCCGAGGAGCGAGAGAACCTGGTGACGTGTATTACAGGTTTTTTATAAAAGCCCATCTCATACAATAGTCTATGTAAGTAAAATATTTATGTAATAGTATATCAGTCACGTGGTTTCCATACTATAATACAAGCAGTACTTAGTTTGGGCCAATATGTCTATGTGCTAAGTTGTGGTGTCCAGCATTATTTATTTAAATATTTTTCTTTTTTTATCTTTCCTGTCGTATCTGCACGAACGTTTACGGAAAGGTACTGCAAAAAATCTTGGGCCCAGTACAACGAGAAGATTGATCCTGGAGGGTGAGAAAAAATCGCGAAGTTGCGGAGCTGGTGGCTGAGCCAAACATCATTGCCGTAATTAAATCACATAGGCTTCGCTGGCTCAGCCACGTGCTACAAATGGAGGACGATCGGGCAGTAAAACGGCAGTAAAAAGGACGAAGTCGTCAACGACCTCGTCTTTGTTCAAGTGCCGGACTGGAGAGAGGCAGCATAAGACAGAAACCGGTGGCGTTCTATTGTGTCGGACCCGCTTCGGGGTCGATGCGCCAGGATAGTAAGTAGTAAGCTTTAAGCTTTGTAAGCTTTTTTTATGATACCAGAAGATGGAACAAGCACATGGCCCACCTGATGTTATGTGGTAACTATTACCTATCACAAAGCATTGCATCGTAGATCACGTTTTTATGAAACGCGCTCTACGATGCAACTCCTTCCGTCTGAGGCATGAAGATGATAAGCCTCTTGTGCCCGTAATTTCATCGACACCCACACCCTTCAAACCGAAACACAGCAGAGCTGCTTCATGGCAGAAATAGGCATGGTAGTACTTCCCGGGGACGAGCCCTACACAAAAAACTCCACTACTACTTCATACAAAATTTATCAGTCTTTTTACAAATTGGGAATAAAAGTTGTTTAGAACCTTACGCATCCTTGTACACCGCAATATTTTGTAAGAAAATAAACGTTTTTATATTCCTCAAACAAAGTGTTTAAATTTTTAGTACTATCTAAGTTACTACAAAGTTCTTCATTTATTTTAATAAATTCTTTAATGCTTGTACGGCAATCGTGCAAACCCTACCAGTAGGCACCGGATTACTAGAAAATAACACGCTTTTAACGTAAATGCGACTGAGGAAAGCTGATATACGAGTATCTGATAGTAAATCTACACTTGTCTAACTATTTCGTGTTTGATCCTTACGAGTTTAGTTTTTTATAGTTTATTGGGAATAAATCATGAGGAATTGTATCCTTTTGTGAGTTTTCTTTGGCATTATTTTTATCATTTTTGCATAGTGTATAGATAATTTTAGTGATAATAAAATCAATAAATAAATCTTAAATCTGAACATTGATTGAGTTTGGGGCATATTTACCACGAATCATCTAAGAATACCGTTCACCATAATAAAAACATACCGTTACTTTTTACATAGAAATGGAGATTTTAGACACTCTAAATTTGAATCTAAAATACAGCTGGGTTTGGGTTAAAGCTTATTCCCCTTATTGAAGGTAGTCCAGGCTTGGTTACATTGACAAAATGAACATATATTTGATGCACTATTCGTGAAGTTACCCTCGTATCAGGCGCGTCAAACTCGGCCAGCATCCAATATCCGGAGCGAGCTATATCTCACGTTCATTATCTTGCGTCCAGTAAAGTCAATCATAGGGCAGTAACCCGGAGGCTGTGTTTGCACATATTATCTATGATTTTCTAAATATTGTAATCACACTAATATTATAAATGCGAAAGATTGTGTGTATGTTTGTGGTCGCTTCACTCCGTAACGGCTAAACGTATTTGGATGAAACTTGGAACATACATACTTTAAGACTTGGAGTAACACATAGGCCTACTTTTTATCCCGGTATCACGCGAGCGAAGCCGCTGGTGGAAGCTAGTATTTATATAAATAAAAAAATAATGCCGAACATTTTTAACGGACTACGAAAAAGAAAGAGGTTAACAATTAGTCAGATTTTTTCAAAAAAAAATTATGTATGTTCACCGATATCTCCACTAATCGCGGACCGATTTTCAAAATTCTTGTTTTATTTCTAAAAGATTAGTACTTTTGCCGCAAAACTCAAAAAACTACATCCTCACTTGTAATTTACACCCTGAGTCGTCCCTCATCCATCATACATAACATAGCCCCAAACCAAGTAGAGCTTCTGTTGTCGGTACTACATGACTGATACACATAAATAGAGTATTTACAACTTTTTTGGCGCGAATAGTAATCTAAACAAGGTTAGATTATGATTGTTATAACTTTAGGCCAATAATATTATACGCTGGCTTCATTCAAATGAATGAATATTTCATTAGGAAAAACAAAGTTTAGCAATAGAAAATGAATAATTTCCAACCGTCTGAAGTGATCTCAAAGTTAAGAAAAGTATATATTATTATATTATATTGTTAGTCTTGTATCAGTGTACCTACTTTTTGAAGATTGTTATTATTATATACTAGTTTCCACCTGCGGCTTCACTTGCGTGGTAACCGGAGGAATTAGCCTTGTGTTAATCCAGGTCACAAACTTATGTTTATTCCAAGCTTCAATCGAATCCGTTGAGCCGTAACGGATTTGAGTGGTTTCAAAAATTCTCTCTCTCGCGCGAACACACACACACACACACACACACACACACACACACACACACACACACACACACACACACACACACACACACACACTCACACAAACACAACCACACACACACACACACACACACACACACAGAGAGAGAGAGAGACTAAATATTGCATTTCGGAGCCTCATAGCATCATTGGGATAGTGGTGTCAACAAGTATCGCCCGGCGATCCGACCTGTCTATCAGCACGATATCAGGTTTATTCGCTAGAATAGTCCTGTCCGTGATGATAGAGCGGTCCCAGTAGAGCGTAGCATGACCAATATCGAAAACTGGTACCGGTGCGTACTTATTCATTTTATTTAATTTAAAACTCGTCAAACATATTTTTTTACTTTAAACCTAATATTATTATTAGCTTTTTTTATAAATATGATTATTATTATTAATCATGTTAATGGCCTAATTGTTTTTCTCATTCTGTACTTATTTATTTTTATCGAAAACCTAGTGTTTAAACAAACCTAACATAGGTATTAAGACATTACTAACCAGAGTTTGTTAAAAGTTTAATTAATAAGTATATATCTACCTATATATTATTTATAATTATTATTAGTTTTGGCGTGAAGGAGGCAAACATTTCAGATTTCACAAAATTTCACCTTTAATATAATGAAGGTGAAATTTTTTTTTTAGGTGATAGGATTTTCGTTAATTGACACTTTGAAAATCCAAACTAAATAATCTAATATCCTTCAGTAACACTGTTTATTTGCTAATAAAATCCCATTATAATTCGAGATCGTATTTCGCTGAAGTGCCAAAGCCATTAATAATTTAATGATGTCACCGACAGATTGCCTCATAAAATATTAATACAGTGAATAGGTTCACCGTTCAGTGGTTATATCAGGTTGGTGGTGGCAAATTTGATAAATTATTTTATTATAATATATTATGCATTATTTAACTAAAGCTGTTGACATAGCTCAGAGAATTAGTAAGCTGAAGTGGCAGTGGGCTGGCCATATCGGCCGAAGAACCGATAACCGTTGGGGTAAACGAGTTCTTTAGTGGAGACCGCGGCTTGGGAAACGGTGTAGGATACCCTCCGGCCAGGTGGAGTGACCATTTGCGAAAGGCTGCTGGTAGAACCTGGATGCGTCGAGCTCAGAACAGGGCGCAATGGCACTCTTTAGAAGTGGCCTATGTACATTGTACAGCAGTTGACTGCTATAGGCTGATGATGATGATGATAATGCATAATTTGCTGATATCTTAGAAATGTCTGGGTCTCAGGTCTGGGTGTTTGTATAAGTATAATATGTATGTATTCATAAAAAAAATCTAAGTAGATCAGTCATATGGTTTCCATAATACAAGCTCTGCTTATTTTGGGGCTACAAGATCCTGTATGATTGTGACCAGAATTATTCACTCATTTATTTATTCACTTCTTTAATACCAGACGCACGGAATTTCGTCACCCATACACGGTAGACATTCCTCCTGCCCGCACGAAGCGTTTCGCTGCAACTTTCATCCTTAGAACAGCTAAGGAATGGAATGCTCTTCCGGCGTCAGTGTTTCCTGATCACTACGACTTAGGGGTCTTCAAGCGAAGAGTAAATAGGTACATTCTAGGCAAGCGTGCTACATCTTCGACCGAATCATCACTTACCAACAGGTGAGATGGCGGTCAAACGTAAGCCTAAAAACTGTAAAAAAAAAACTGTTTCTGTCCACGCCACCCTGTTTAATTCTTCCAACTAATCCGGTTTTCTTCTGAGTAAAACAACATTTCACACGATCACTATTTGGATAGGTGAACATTTAGTGGCTTTTAGATCAGAGCGCTTCCATCCTTTCTTGCCTTGGGCACGTTAAAATGTTGGTCCCGGCTTTTCTTTTCTTTTCAGTCGCTAAGCCATCTCGGAGGCCTTTGGGCGGCCTAAAAACTCTGACAATAGAGATGGCTACTACCTCATACGAAGAAGAAGAAGTGAAAAAGTGTCAGAAATAAATTTTAGGTAGGTTGTTGATGATGAAGTTTATTAATTTTCAAAGCGCAAACTCTTTAAGGGGACACAGAAAAAGCTTTCCAAGTTCGCTCTATTTATTTTATTGACACGCTTTGCACTATTAGGAGAATTTTTCATTTTTTTTGTTTTGTTTTAAATGAAATGTCTGGATGACAAGTTTTATACTTTTAAATTATATCTATCACCTTTTTAGTTACCTTACTATTCTTTAAATGTGACATTGTATTTGCACATTTACGAATTTTTGAATCGTGCCCTAGGATGCAAAACCCACCGTCAACTTGAGGCAGGAAAGTGTCAAGCCTCGTGTGCCTATAATATACCAGCACCCACGCCTTTTAAACCGAAACAGCAATGTTTCACGGCAGAAATAGGCTTAGCGGTAGAACTTCCCCGGATGAGCCCTTTACAAAGAACTCTACTATTTCTAATACTAGCCGTTCTCTTCTCAACAGTTTTATAAAACCTCAAACAGCTAAAATGGCGTTAAAATATCATGTCAACTCTTTTTATTTACATTTAAATGACAGGGTCAGGCTTACTATGACGAGCGTTGTAAAATGACATTTGGTTTCGAATAAGGGGGTTAATTTTTTTTAGAAGCGCTCGGAACGTATCTTACTTTGGTGTTCTTAAAAGATCATCGTATTTATATCTGAGCGCATCCGTGCTTCGGAAGGCACGTTAAGATGTTGGTTCTGGTTTTTCAGTCGTTAAGCCATGTTGGAGGCCTTCGAGCTGTTTAAAAATTCCGACAACAAAGTAAGCCACTAGCTCATACTTACGTCCTACTTTTAATATAATACCTAATGTAGGTATACTTTTCAATTGATTTTAAAATCTTTAAAATCTTGATGTTGATCACCATTTTATTAAACTCGTTAAAAACCGTCTCTCGTCAGCCTATGCATTATTAAAGAGGGATATGCCCATAATCCCTACGTTGGGCATGCGGGTTGAGGATCGCAGGGCACAGCTTCTCGTACCACCAACACTGCTGCCCGTCGGTGGCCAGGGAATTTAGCTGTGCCGATGTAGGCTGTGCTGCCGCAATCAGCCGGCTGCCAGAGCCCCGTTCATTGTTTAGCAGGGTGCAACACGTGCAGGTGGGGTTGGCTTTGGTTCCGAAGATAGGGGTTGGAACCCCGTACACGCCATACTTCATTCACAATTCTTCTTACTAATTACTTATGCTCAATCTGTAAAGTACTTTTCATCATCATCATCATCCAGCCCATAGCAGTCCACTGCTGGATATAGGTCTCCCCTAATAAGCGCCATAGCACCTCAGCTCGACGCATCCAGCTTCTACCAGCAGCTTTTCGCAGATCGTCACTCCATCTGGCCTCAAGGTACTTTTAATGTGCAAGAATCAACGAAATTCTTGTTTCTTGCACACTAAGGGTACGGGATTGAGCTGAAAAATTAAGGCTAACTAAAGATAACTAATTTTTATCCAGGTCCCAAAAGTGAAGCTCCGGGTGGAAGCTAGTAATGCATATAACATTTGGGTACTTCGATCGGGTGTAAAGGGTTCCAACTTCCATCTTCGGAACCCAAGCCAACCTCATATGCACGTGGTGCACCGTGCTAACTAACTAACAGGGCTCTGGCGGCCGGCTGATTGCGGCATAGCGCAGCCTTACTCCGGTACAGCTAAATCTGGCCGCCAAAGGGCAGATGCGTCGACGTTGCAAAAAGCTATACCCTGCGATCCCTAACCCGGACGCCCAGTGTGGGGACTATGGGCAATTTCCCCTTCTTGTTAGGGGATGCCTATGTCCAGCAGTGGACTCATATAGGATTTTGTTGTAGTTCGATGATATATTGGAATACATAATTTAACATAATCAGTTCTTTTAAAATATATATAAAACTGGCGAGGTACAAGCAACCCAAGAAAGCACATTTTGCCCAACCGTATTTTACAACGTCTGGAATTAGCTTCAAGAGACAGAAGTTAATGTTGAATCAGAGAATTATTTTGAAAATAGACTGAAAAAATATCCACATCCCACACACACCACCACATTAGCCTATATCAGTCCACTGCTGGAGATAGGCCTCCCCTAATAAAGGGGGATATACCCATAATCCCCACGCTGGGCATGCGGGTTGGGGATCGCAGGGCACAGCTTCTCGCACCACCGACGCTGCTGCCCGTCAGTGTCCAGGAGATTTAGCTGTGCCGATGTAGGCTGTGCTATGCCGCAATCAGCCGGCCGCCAGAGAAAAAATATAGTATGCAAATATAATGTACAAATATATAGTACATACAAATATAGTATACTGATAAATAACCCTGATAATACGTATCAGCTATAAGCTGCCTGTTTAGAAACATATAAAAATAATAATTTAAAAAATTACTTAACTAATAAAAAACGAGGTTAGGGCGCAATGGCGCTCATCGGAGGAGACCTATGTCCAGCAGGCTGATGATAATGTTGATCATAAAAAAGACGAACTATTTTTATATGAAAAGGTTTTTGAAAAGGTCACTCAAATATCAATAAAATGTTGGAAACAAATGTGAAACGTAGAATGTATGGTAGTGCTTATTGAAAATAAAAATTAAAGCCTAATTTAAAAAACATAACTCAATTATATAATGTATAACATAAAATAATTCAAAAATTATTTCAAATAACTTATTTTAGTAAGAAAAATAAAAAGAAGTTATAGAATTTATCCTAAATTTAAGCATAATAAATGCTATAAAATGTAAGAAATAAAATAAAATATTAAAATGAATTTTTATAAAACTGCATCATCCAACAATTTAATTTAAAACTCACCTAACCAATGAAACACTTCCAAAACCATTCATAATTCAAACTGGCCACTAAGAAGTCCTCATTTGAAAATGGAACGCGTTTTTTAACACTTTGAACTAACGTATGAGAAATAGGTTAGTTGGGAGCGGAGCGACGCGGGCGGAAAGACTTGGCGGTGCGAGATAACTGGCTACGAAGCTACGCCGTAGCCGTGCTACGGTGCTACGACGCAACAGGCGCATAGCCTAGTATGGCGTATAGATATGAAACTGACGAGTAATATTACAACAAATAATAATTCAAAGTCATTATTATTTCAATACTTTATTCAATGTTATTTTAATTTATTCATTTTGTAATTTTTATTAAATTATTAAGCTTCCGCCCGTGGCTTCGCTCATGTGGTAACGGGATAAAAAGTAGCTTATGCGTTAATCTAAGTCACAAACTATGTATATTCCAAGTTTCATCCAAATCCGTTCTGTAGTTTTTGCGTGAAGAGTAACAACCATTCATCCATACATCCATACTCACAAACTTTCGCATTTATAATATTAGTAGGATAGGACAGTAAGATAGTATGATTTCAATATTTGTTGTAAATTTTTTTTGTTAATATTATTACTTACTTTTATGAGCTATGGTCTGAAATAAACGAATTTTCTTTTAATTTTTAGGATATTTTCACAATTTTACCAATTTCACGTAAAGATCGAAACGCTCGTGGCGTTGTTTGCTTCGGTGTTCTTAGTAGAACCTCTTGGTTAAGCCACACTCCATCTAGTCACTACTTGGATGACGGTCTCCCGTTTAGTGGCATTTAGATCAGAGCGGCAAGGCACGTTAAGATATTGTTCACGGCTTTTTTAGTCGTAAACCCGCCTTCGGGTGATTTCGGGTCATTAGCTCATACGAAAAAAGAATGTAAGAATGAGGATCTTTAAAAATCATATTTGATTTGTATTTAAAATAAATGTTATATGTAAAAAAATCTAAAAATACTAACTTTTGCTCTCGGTTTGTGCTATAGCCATTGATTGATAAAATAAGACATAGATTTTTGCCAAATTTCGTGATTCAACGGGTTTTGATTATCTTGCGAATGTCAAAATAGCGACATAAGCGGCCGTATATTTTGATTGAGTTGACTTAGAAGGTTTATTCTTTTTCACAGCTCTAAGGGATTGCAAACCTAAAGTATTTTAAATTAATTTCAACTATTATGTTTCGCACTCCTGAGGAAAGGGTCTAGACCGACATCGAACTGATTCTATAAGGGTTCCTTATTCATTTTGAGGTAAGGTGTGACACAATGATGTAATTTTAGGATAAAAAATATTATTAGTACACTGGAAATAGGGTCGGTAATCATATGGACTTTTTCCCTATTATTATGTACTAATTTGATTTATTTTATTTTATTTTTGTTGGAAAAATAATAGGTATATTTTTTTCAGAATAAAGCGTTTAAATATTACAGAAGGCTAATTAAAAGTTTCCACAGTTGGGCACCGTATATTGTATACAATTATATGATAATTTTAAATAATAATGATCCTTATAAAAGTGATAAAGTATCGCTTCTATGTGGAATTATTAGCTTCTGACATAAGTAAAAGCTTAGTGCATGTTCAACATCGAATAGAACTTAAAGTATCGACCCTAGATTTATGAAGTTCAACTTTGTTTTCTACTTGTTTAACATATAAGGCCTTATTAAAAATAATAAAAGTTGCTTTTAAAAAACCTTAAGAGCCAATGATATTAGTAAATTAATAGGTTTTATAAGAAGCTAAATTTTATAAATGTAAAGCCTTATTATTAGTCCTTGGTTATTTAGTTACGATATGTCTTTGTTTCATAAAATAAACTTTCTATAATGTTTTTATGTTTTGTTAGTCTTACAAAAATTTTATTTAATAAATAAGCATTCGTTAAAAGGTATTGGTTTAGGCACATCTGTCGAATGCCGGACGTACTGTGGGCTAAGAGTACTACTAACGATGGAATCCTTAAGAGCCTTCCCAGATGGGACTTTTGCTCGTGCGATTGACATGTGTATCCAATCAGGTTTGCTGAATGCCACATGGAATGTGCAGTGTGTACACATTCCACGTGATATTCAGCAAGACTGATTGGATACGAATGTCAATCGCGCGAGCAACATGCGCGAGTAAATCGCCTATCTGGGAAGGATCTTATTATACCGTAACCGACGACGATTCGTTTTCCCATTAAAAACCGTAAAAAATTAGCAACGAGGGGTCGAAAATTTTTCAAGGGAAACGAAGCGTCATTGCTAACAGTATATTATAAGAATTGGCCGTTAGTAAATACCTGAGACAGTTACTGTAAATGAATAATTGAACATACAATAACAATACGTATAACAAAGCACGATGACATTTAAAAATATAGTACAATGGGCAGTTTATTGCTGTAAACACAGATATAGAAGATATAGATGAAGTCTTAAAATTCACTATGTTCTGACATCAACTCATACGGCTGATGTCCACTTTCTTATGTCCAATATCATCAGTTAAAAAGGGACGCATACATATATCAATGCGACTTCAAATGAGATCAAAAAGTTAATCGTACCAGGGCGCTCGAACAAAATTCTATGCAGTTTCATAGAAATGCCATGGTACGAAGTTGCAGAAATCGCATTGAGATAAAGTATGCATCCCTTTCTAGCAAATGATATATGGATATAAGAAAGTAGAGATCAGACGTATGAGTTGACGTTCAGAACATAGTGAATTTTAAAATTTCATCTAGTTCTCTTTTTTAACTGTCAAACTACGCAAGCGTTGGCGCGACGAGTTTGACATCTCCAGCGACAAACGGGGTAGAACGGAGTGGGGATGCGAATTGACATGGAATTGACCAATAGAATAGGCATGACGACTGGGTCAAAATAATTCTAATTAGTCCGTCAGTTAGATCAACAAAAAATACAGGACACGTATTTTTTTTATTTATCGAATCAATAGAAATTGACGGAGATAAAGAACGTGAAAGTTCGGGAGTGGGGGCTCGTGACGTCACGCCTAGGTAAAAAATGTACTATATCGTGACGTCGCGCGGAACTTTAATGCACTATTACTTCGTAATTTTTTTTTAATTGACCAAAGAGTTTTGCTTTCTTTTCTTTTATAATATATAATTTTATTTAATTTTGTGTGCTTATGGATCTTGTAGTCTAAAATAAAATATTTTAATTTTTATTTATTTATTTATTTAAAAGAAAAAATAAGTGGCCAATATTTTTTGGATATGTAAATAACGGACTAATTAAAATTTTTCAGTCGACTAGCCTATTGTGTTTACACGACGTGATGCCTTGTCAAAGCATATTCTGTTTCATTTGTTTAATAACAAATATCTAATCCACTCCTCCGCAGGGAATGCACCCTCAGAGGCCTGCTAAAACGCTCAAAGCTTGGGTAACTTGGGTGACCGTTTAGTGGCATTTAGATCAGAGTTTTTCTGTTCTTCGGCATATAGGTTGATGTTGGTCTGAGCTTTTTCAGTTGTTGAGCAATGGCGGAGGCCTTCGCGGGTGGCATAAAACTCCGACAAAAGACTGGGCTACTACTTAGCTTATCTACAGGAAACTGAAACTTTGCTCAGCAGTGGAACAAATAAGACTAAAAAAAAGAATAACAATAACATTTATAATAAGTGCTAGACTGTTTTTGCAGACTTTAAACAGTTTTCAGGTTACTGTTTTCCTTGAAAAGTTGGCCCGAAAAAAATCCCTAGGTTAAGTGAAATTGAATTTTATGAAATTGCAACCGACCCCTTAAAAATATACAAAATGAAGGCTTACAATGTAAAGGGTACGCTCCAGTAAGTATTGTTAATTAAATTCTTCCGGTTAGCCGGTCAAACAGCCGCCGAAATCGTTGCGAAATTTGCACGCGCTCATGTTTATGGTGAAATATTTACCAATTTTAAGGGAAGAATGTTCCTACTCCATACTTGAACTTGGCTTGAAGACCTTCATTTAACCACAATCTTGGTAAACTTAGACCGCCACGTTACATGACAATGAAACTTAAGATGGAGCTCACTCTCACCTTATAGAGTCTCGGATTAGATATACCTAGCTATCAGGAAAGATCAAGGAGTTCTTATAGGGGACTTTGAAAACAAATCTGTGCCTGATTTTTTTCAATAAAAAAGTCCCCATAATGTGGTTGACGCAACCTCTTCTTGGGTGAGATTACAGCTTATTCCCACTTGAAGGGTGTTAGACACCGTATTTTAATTGGGTGTTGGTGTTTCTGTTCCTGCTAGTCAGTTTTCGGGCCCGATTGAAGCTGGTGCCAATATTTAATTATCTACGTCAAGAGAGGGTCGGTCCAGACATCCAACAAATGTGAACAGCGTCAGAATTACTTGTAGGCGAACGAGATTCGACACGATTTTTTCGATATATAAATGGCTTGTTATACATCCGACATTTCTTGCCGGTTCCGACACAGACCAGTTTCGGAAAAGTGAGAACAGTTTCATATAATTTATTTATTAGTTAAGTGCACGGTTCTTATCGTATGACGTCCCTTTATGTACGATTCACACCTGACGCGCCGCATCGGAGCTCAGCGCAGCGCGTCGCAGCGGATGCGCGGGCACGCACCGGCAGCCGACCGGAGCCACCTGACGACTAAAATCTGACTGGAGACTGACGGACGCGTCGAGCCGAAACAGTAGCCACGAGCATCCGCGAGCATCCGAGAGCAGCCGGCCGTGTACGCAAGTTGGCGAGTCAAAGCTGCGTAAATAGCATTCAAATAAGGAACGTAACTGTTTTTTTTAGGTTTTAATTTCATCTAGGAATGTTTTAAAATGCTCTCCGACGTGCACCGATAAATGTGAATCGTACATTATGGTTCAGTCCAAAAACCAGCGCTGCTACCTTGCATCACTTATATGGTATCAACATTAGGCCACGGTCTCGAAGTCAGCGATTGCGGAGCGGTGGCGGTGGCGGTGCGGGGAGCGGCGCGGCAACGCAAACCCGTTCTCGAAGCCAGCGGGCAGATCGCGCGGCGCTAGAGTGGCAAAGTGATGTTTTAATGCAGACGCGCGGGCACCGCTAGACTGGCGCGCATCGCTCGTATGCCGTTCCCCACTATTTATGGCCGGTTTCTATAATATACCGTTACCGATTACGCCTCGTTTTCCCCTGAAAAACTGTCAAATTTTCGACGCCTCGTTGTTAATTTTTGACAGTTTTTCAAGAGAAAACGAGGCGTAATCGATAACGGTATAATATAGAAACCGGCCGTTAGACCGCTTCCATATAAATGTATGCATTGAAACGCTCCGTTCCTCGCGCCGCCGCCGCCGCCGCCGCCGCCGCCGCCCCGCGCCTGTTGACTTCGTTTCCGTAGAATTATTCACAAAAAAAAAATGTATTTTTCAATCATGTGGTTCCCATAATACAAGCACTGTTTAGTTTGGGGCTATATGATGCTGTGTGATAGTCTAGCGTTTTTAATTTATTAAGCTGAGACTGAACCTAGGCCGCAACAGGGAAGATTGTGTGTATTTTTTTTAACATACTGCTTGTCACTGTATATTTTTGTTTCTGTGCCTTCCTTTTGAGTGTCAAATAAATTAATTTATTTCTTTCTTCTTTCCATATAAAATGTTCTGCCACCAGATCAGCCAATTGTCTGAAGGGCCCGACACCCTACAAATGGGAACGAGCTCTTAGGCACACATTTTTGTTTAAAGCGTGCATTAGGACGTTAGTACTAGTAGTCATTCAATGGGAAAAACAGTGGCCCAAATTTAACCTCTTGCTATGAAAACGATTTGATCAATGTGTTAATTCAACCAGAATGTTACGCGGTTGGTTATCGACCGAACTAGCTTAAAAGCGTCGTCGACGATGATCCGTCGATCCGGCGAGGGAACACCCCAGGGACTTGGTAATTGGAACTCGATAGCGTGGAATGAATTCTATCCGTCAAAAACATTTGGATTGTGCTTCTGATATGTAAATGGCGAAATGTGTTTATTTTATCATGATTAATTCAATTCAATATGTATTTATTCAATAAGCAATGTAAAGTACACTATGGATCGTCATTTTTTAATTTTATACCAATTCGTAACGCGACCAAACAGAGAAGAATTGGCAAGAAACTCTGCTTGGCTTATCTTTTTTTTAATTTTAAGTTACAGTCTGTATTCTTAACTATTACATTGTTTTTGAGGCAGTTGGAGACAGTTTCATCCCAAGTTGTTTTGTCATCTAAGAATTCAGAAATTTTATGATCAGCTCTATTACAGAGGTTACGTTTAAAAACATTTTTGACTTCATTTACAGATAAATTAAGTATATAATTTGGGATATTTTTAAACAAATCGTACATATTGCCCTTTAAAAGATTGACTAACTTTATGGAGCCTTACAGTGGGAACAGCTAACATAACTTTATTTCTAGTATTAACATTATGATTATCGCTATTTTTCTTACATACGTTGAGTTTTTGTATATGTATTGGCACCGAACTGTCATAATATTTATTTCTTTAAACTTAGTTCGAAGTGATTCTCCGGGGCCCATATTATAAATTGCACGAACAGCTCTCTTCTGCAGCACAAATATGATGTTGATATCTGCAGCCTTCCCCCACAGCAAAATGCCGTACTACATAATGCTGTGGAAGTTGACTGGCCTCATAGCTCAGTTGGTAGTAACTCTGCCTCCTGAGCTACAGGTTGCGGGTTCGATTCCCGCCCAGGACAAACATTTGTGTGGTGAACATTAATGTTTGTTATGTGTCTGGGTATTTTATAAGTATCTATGTATGTTTATCAGTCTCTGGTACCTATAGTACAGGCTCTGCTTAGTTTGGGATCAGATGACCGTGTGTGAGATGTCCTGTGAATTTATTTATTATTATTATTATTAAGTAGCTGAAATAAACCAGTCTAGCTGTTTCAACTTCAGTAAGTTGACGGATCCTTTTGACTGCGTATGCTGCAGAACTGATTCGTTTTTAAAAGGGTGTAACGCTGCGTTAAGACTACACGACGCATGCTTCGCGTCTACGTATGCATTGCGCACGCCTGGAGCACGCCTTTCACCCGCTTGTACTACTAGTGGATGGACTACATGAGGAGGGCGCGAAGCGAGCGCGTGCCGTCTGATCGCAACGTAAGGTGTTCCAACCGCCACCTTCGGAAATCAAGCCAACCTCACCTGCTCGTGGTGCACCCTGCTACCTAACAAACGGGGCTCTGGCAGCCGGCTGATATTCCTTGATCACGGTGCGAGAAGCTGAGCCCTGCGATTCCCAACCCGCATGCCCAGCGTGGGTATTACGGGCATATCCTTCTTCTGATTAGGGGAGGCCTATGTCCAGCAGTGGACAGATATAGGCATGTGTTGTAGTTGCGGCTTTTTTATAGGTTATAGGCTTACGTTTGACCGCCATCTCACCTGTGGGTAAGTGAAGATGGTCGACGATATAGCACGCTTGGCTAGAATGTACCTACTTATTTACATTTCGCTCGAAGATCCTTAAGTCATAGCGGTAGGGAAACAGTGACGCCGGAAGAGCATTCCAGTCTTCAGCTGTTCTAAAAAGAGCTCTGCATATTCATCAATTTGTTGTTAAACGACCCCTGTGGCGCAGTGGACGAAAGCTTGCTAGAGACACAGAAGGCTCGATTCCCGCCGCGAGACAAAATTTTTGTATGAATTGTGAATATTTGTCTCGGGTCTTATGTGGTATACAATATCTGCTTAGTTTGTTGCTATATGATGCTTCTATCATTGGATCCCCAGTCAACCCTACCGGCCCATGGTGAACCGCTAAATAACAAATGGGTTTCTGGCTGCCAGCGGATTTCGGCATAGATAGATAAATAGAAAAACTTTATTGCACAAAATAAAACAAGTACACAGGCGAACTGCTAATTAGCATTTTCTTCAAGATAACCTTTGTGTAGTGTGGAAATAGAATGGTAGTACTTAAAAATTTGTTATGTGAAATAGTAGAAAATAATACGTTACCTAGCTCTAAAAATTAATAACAGACAAAGAATAATTAAATAAGTAAACAATAGATGATGTATATATACTAACCATACAAATAAACTTACATACAAAGACAAAAATCATAAACATACATAAATTACCTAGGAGCTCAATTTTTTCATTGACTTCTTTGTAAAAAGTAAAGTAAAAGTAAAATAGTTTATTTGCACCTTAAAAATTACAAAAAACCGATCATAAAGTAAATTACATAGGCCTAAGGTAGTTTTACAGTTCTAAATTAGTGATACAACTGATATATACCTAAACTAGAATATTGAAATATCCTGTGTGATAGGCAACAGCGCCCACTTTGTAGAGACAAAGTGATTATAAAGTTTGGATTTGAAGATTCCTAAGGAAATAGAGCTACGAATATCCGCTGGAAGAGAATTCCACAGACGGATAGCAGACACCGTAAATGAATCCGTGTAGAAAGAGGTATTGCATAGAGCAGCCTAACATCAGCATAGCTAATAATTCCTTACAATAAGTATCAATTCCACGTCGTCGATTGGAGGATGGCTCCTTCAATATCACTGGCTTGTTGACCAATCTTATTATAAGGTTGACGAATTTCTTTATATGATATAAGTGACCCAATTAGAGTAGTATATGACCAATCCAACCATACATTGTTTTGTTAGATCTTAAAGGGATAAGACAGCGTTTTCAATGAAAACTCCCAGGCGGCTTGGCTTTTCCGACATTTTCAACTTCAATTATCGTCATATTTAAACCAACCTTTACACGAAACCTTAACGAATTATGCACTTTAACCTTTCTCGTGAATCACTCTGTCTTTTGGTGGAAACTGTATGAAAATCCGTTTTTTAGATTGTCAGTTTACCTCGAAGACACAGACGCGGCCTTCGTTTTATAATATGATACATCTAATATTTCGGGTAAAATTAAGACGTCAACAAAATACCTCAATAGAACATCTTTTATTAATGATAATTCAGTTTAGAATCAACCCCAATCAAGAAGGTTGATTTTAAACTGAATTATGTTATTAAAAGATGTTTTATTGAAGTATTTTGTTAAAGTCTTACTTATATCCGAAATATTGGATGTCTCATAAATACCCCGCCTGACCCTATGGAGATACCATGGCATAAACTTCGACTAAAATAGATTGAAATGACGTTATATGAAAAATGGACGACATTATTTATTATTATACATCAAATTGAAAAAGTATTGGTAAACCATTAACTGTTATCGAGAACACCAAACAGAAATTTAGGAAACAAAAACCAATTAAGGAAACTAAAAAACTGTAGGCTTTCACTAATGGTTTTGAATTGTTTTTCAATATTTTTGTGGTATCATTTTGATTATTGAATGTATTATTCACTATGAATGTAGCAGCAATTACTAAAGGCCCCTTTCTTCCCGTTGATGTCGTAAGAGGAAAGCTCGAGATTGGTAGAAAAAAATCTGAAACACGTAGTGCTTTATTTTTACATAAAGTCGTGTTTCGTCGCACGTAGCCAATCAGGCTCGTGAAATGTCACGTGGAATGTGACGTGCTTCCACGTGATTGGATATGCACAACTTGACTAGCTAGAACAGTCCGTAACAGTCTAAATTACTTGCATTCAACACCTTCTTCATTTTATATGTTTAGTTCTCAACATTTTAATATACGCCACCGAGATTAAAGCATGGGGGTGCGCGCGTCAATTTGTTTTGTTAGGTTATAAAAAAAATCGTGTAGTATGTTCACATTCCACGTGACATTCAGCAAGCCTGATTGGATACGCATGTTAATGGGAAAGCTCTTAAGGTGACGATACATGTCAAACCTCCCTCTCGCTCGCACTGTTCAACATTTTTGAAGTTATCAAATCACTGAATGTAGTTATGCAAAATGGCAAACCTTCACGACCTAGAAAATAACAATAGAAAGGTTCAGCAAGAATATCATGTTGTACCCAACACGTTTTCCTACCAAAAATTTGCACCAAAATTGATCTCATTGGTACAAGTTGTTTGGTAAGAAAACGTGATAGAATCAAAATGATATCATTGCTGGACCTTTGTATTGTTATTTTCTAGGCCGTGAAGATTTGCTATTTTGCATAACATGCGAGAAGCTGTGCCCTGCAATCCCCAAACCGCATGCCCAGCGTGGGGATTATGGGCATATCCCCCTTTATTATGGGAGGCCTATGTCCAGCAGTGGACTGATATAGGCTGGTGTGGTGGTGGTGGTGGTGTTGGCATAACAACATTCAGTGATTTTATATCTTCAAAAATGTTGAAAAGCGCGAGCGAAATATTTTTGACAAGTGTAGTCGCCTTAAGAATATAATTTTATTTGACAAGCACACAGCAACAGAATAAATCTGAACAGAATAAAATATGAAAATAGTAAGTATGTAGGTACAGATGTAAAAAGAACTTATAACTAAAACAATAGGAAAAAAAGTTACTTACTCCTGGAGCAGTGGCCGAGAGATGGTCTTAGAAATATGGGACGTCCACTGAGATGGATCTTGGCTTAACCTGGCTTAGACTAGCGCAGCATCAAGACGAGAGGAATAAACTAAGGGAGGCATTTGCCCACCCGTGGGCTGAAATGGCTGAAATAATGATGATGATGAACTCCTATTTTGTATGCCTATTCAAATAAGTCTGGTGGCCCAATATCAATAATAGCCTAATTTAGTCCACTGCTGGACATAGGCCTCCCCTGCATGCGGGTTGGGGATCACAGGGTATAGCTTCTCGCACCGCCCGCGCTGCTGCCTCTCGGTGGCTAGGTTATTTAGTCGTGCCAGTGTTATGCTGCGCTATGTTGCAATCAGCCAAATGACCCTTGTTTATTAATAAAGGTGTAGGTGTTTCTCCAATAAAAAAGGATAAAACCCATGACGTTATAGTAGATGTACTTAATCGTATTAAAGATTATGCTGATATTAATATCGATAATAAATAATTTAGATAACACATAAAACCTAATCGCTGTGTACTGAATGGTAATCTAAATATATCCAGTTCATATTCAGTGGTGTATAGGTAAATACATAGGTAAGATTGTATTCTTAATTATTTACATAATCAGCGCTTGATTGCATGCATTGTTATAAAATATAACATCTAAAAGTTATGCTCACAGACTGTATGCTTGTGTATTAGTACAGTAATGTAGCCGCTAGCAAAAGAGTCATTGATAGACGAATGTGTAAATGTGGGCCGAATCGAAGCCGAGGCACACATACATGAGTCCATCAATGTCTAGTTATGGCCAAGGCTTGTATAGTACTTTTCTCAAACAATGCGCGGAAATGCCGCTAAACACGACAGATATGGATTTTCATACAATTTTAACTGGCCGCTGCTCACATGTATTTGGCCAGTGCAGCAATTTCAATTTATCTCGAAGAAGGTTGTCAAAATAATCCTCAAATTTCCAAGCATGTTTGAAAAAGGTACTTAATTTGTGTGATACTACCCAGCACGACCATGGAATCTTTAAGTAATTTCATTGTGGTACAAATTCATGAAATTAAATGTACTATTTTGTACCCTGGAAGAAAAAATTGTACCCATATAGTTTTGAAGATAGAGCATAGTGGCCTTGGTCATGCTTGGTAGTACCTTTCTGGCTCGACCACGAGAGATTTAGAGTAATTGAGATCATGAATAGTCTTAGAAAAAATTGTACTATTTTGTACTCCAAAATTTGTATTTCATACTTCAAAGGTTCAAAAGTTTTATTTTTAAAGCAAACTTGAAGGACCCAGAAAATGCCTTGCCTGACTCCGGAACTATTCTCACTTAAAAAAACGTGTATCTGTATATGAAAACCTATCCACATCAATCTAACGACAACATTATGTATCTATCCACGTATTCAGATAATCATCATCGATCATACGGAAGTATTTTCCTACCTTTTCAATTAAATCGTTCGTCACCGTCTTAGGCCCACGACCGAATATACGACTATTTTTTGTAGGACAGACGATGGGACGTCATGGACAGAGCGTATACCAACCAGGTTGTTTTTACGGAGGAAGTAAGGCCTTAAGAGCTAAATTGTTGAAATTAGATTGTACGTATTGAAATAAGTATTTTATGTTCCATAACTTTTTTTCGTAAAATTAATAGTTTTCGAGTTATAGCACTTTAAAAAGAAATTTTCATACATATTTGAAACTAAAACCAAAACTAAAATGTTCTATAACTTTTTTCGTAAAGTTCACAAAGAAATTACTAACAGCTTCCATGGTCGTCCTGGATAGTATCACACCTTAATTTGAATTTATTCCGTACTAAAAAACTTTATCAGTCTTAATTTTTTTTTTCTTTGACGAAGGAATTTCAGTGTAAGTAATTTATATAAAACAAACGAGTTCTTTATCTTTTTTGTTTTTAAATACTTAGTTCAAGTTACAGTCGATCATGTTAGTTCGAAATTCAAAATAAGCATAGATACCTCTTTAGATGAATAAAGAAGGCACATTCGACCTACTTTGTGGCGCATGAATGTGAATGTGTCACGTTCTACTTTCAAAATTTACTTATACCTGGGATTCAGAATGGAAATAGGTCACTTCTTTTTTTTGGAATGATTTGTACCTACTTATAATTTTTTCTATGTAAATATCTATAAAAATATAATAAGCTTCCGCCCGCGGGTTCGCTTGCATAGTACCAGGATAAAAAGTATCTTTTGTATGAATCCAGGTCATAAACTATGTCGGTATATTCCAAGTTTCATCCAAATCTGTTCAGTAATTTTTGCGTGAAAGAATAACAAATATCCATACATCTTCAGAAACTTTCACGTTTATAATAAAAGTAGGATTTATTAAAAGAATGTATTTTACTTTTCAGTAACACTGAATTTGTACTCGTAAATGCTGTGTTTATAAGTGAAATTGGTTACTTTTCTTTATACTAACATTTTAAAAAGTGTTGGAAAATGTAACTTTACGATGTATAATGTGAACATCATAGATTTTACCTAATTAGGTTATTAAAATAAAATAAAAAAATAAAATCGTTTATTTCAGACAAAGTCCTAAAGTTACCAAAATATAAATTCACACACTAATAAAAATCAAGATAAATTTAAATAATGTCAGGGATATTAATTACAAAAATATAATATGCATAAAAATATGAATTACAGGCTACTAAACACATTTTTTAGTTATACTAAACACATAAATAATTTCACAAAGATATACACAAAAACAAATAAAACAACGATAATAAATACGTACGTAGACACGAGGGCTCGCGCGCGCCCCTTAAAAAGAGTTGAGAGCCTATCCAGTGCCCAATAAAGGGAGAGTCTCACCTGTCCACCAATGTTCTTAGAATGGTGTTAGGGCTGCCACGCAGGCATTTCAAGTCAGACGCACAACGATTTCTTATGATGGCATCGAAGCCATCAGTTTGCACTTCACTGAACATGCATGACGCACTGCAGAAACGTGGCTACCCTATCATTTTTACTAAAAAAGTAATACTTATCATATTTTTTTAATTAGGTGTGTTACTTGTGTCGCTACGCAAGGTCACTTAGACGGGTGACCCGTAGTGATATTTTCAATAAAGGGTTTTTGATTCACAAGAAATAGTTTCAACTGTCTTGATGGATGACGCTGACTGAATCAGTCAGCGTCATCCATCATCAGAGCTGATTCAATCAGAGTCACAATACAGTCAGCTAAGTTTGTTTTCATACTCTTGAGTATGTCGAAGCCGCACTAAAAACTCTGTGATAATAATACCGTGTACTATTAACAACATAAACTTGATATTGGCAAATTGTGGAAATGTTATTCCAGATGCCATGGAATTAAAAAAAATTATTTTGAATTTCCAAAGTAGTTAACGCTATCTAAGAAGCCAATCTTATTTATTTTTTAAATAGAATAAGTTCCTGATTTTTCTCAATAAAGATGCCTGAAGTGGAGTTGTGTCACGTTTGCTCGTTTGTTTTTTTTGTTTTCGTTTATGAGTAAGAGAAAACGAAGAAAACCTTAACCTTTGGGAGAATAGATAAACTTAAACCTTTACCCAGACCTTGAAACATAAACGCGAGAAAATATTACGCTTAGAGTTTTGTTCAAATCTCCCATAGTAAAAACTCCTTGAGCAGAAACCCCTCATTAGAAGTGTCCATGGTTCAAAAATATGTTTGTTAGCCAGGTATTAATACTCTATGTATAGCCAAATAAAGAAAACTTTGATACTCTTTCTAGGTATGTAAACCTAGTCAAAAACTTATCTCGATTTCAAAACAGTTTTTGCAATAACCCAATATCGACAATTCGGGATCTATTGGGCAATTTTTCTCGTGTCAAGTGGATTTAACTAATCTAATCTTGAAGGAATATGATAAAGTAGGTACGTATTGGAAGCGTGTTATCTCCGTGAGACTGCGACTTAGGATCAAGCTGATAAATAAATGAACGAGTTGGTATTTGTGATAATATTATTTGGTATTATCGTTGTTTTGTTCTGATTTGGACTATGTATAATTTTTTTTCTGAACAAGAACTATGGCAACTTTGCACTTGTTTAGTGAGCTGAGTAGGAGTACCTACTAGGCTGGTATATCAGTCCACTGCTGAACATAGGCCTCCTCTAATAAGAAGAGGGATATGCCCATATTCTCCACGCTGGGCATCCGGGTTGGGGATCGCAGGGCACAATTTTTCGCACTGCCTACGTTGCTCTCCATCTGCAGCCAGGGTGCCGGTAGCTGTGCCGGTATTAGGCTGCGCTATGCCGCAATCAGCCGACCACCAGAGCCCCGATTGTTAGTTAGCAGTTAAAGTTATAGTTGGCTTGGGATTCAAATATTTAGGTTGGAACCCCTTACATCCTTGGTAATGTACAGTATTAATAATACCATGTACCAACCTACCTGTACCGAATTACTTTTAGTCGTTTGGAGTATTTTAAAACATTCAAAATGTATTCAAATCGTATTTATATAAGTTATGAATACAACCAATGTTCAATTATATTTTTATATTCCGGCGAATTTTTAGGATTTTCTGGCGAAATCGTGGAAATCTATCCCAGAAGCCATTAAACAAAGAATCAGATCTAAATAGAACCCTAGGAGTTCTTATTATGGGAGTGCGCGCTTTAACCAAAAGTCTTTGCCTAATTTGTTCTCCTGTAAGAGGGGCTGTGTCTCGTTTTCTCTTTAGTGTTACACATTAAGAGAAAAAGAGACACCTTTGGGCATTTGTTTGTTGGCTACTTAATTGTGTTATCGGCCTAGTTGTTTTCTCATTCTGTACTTATTTGTTTCTTTTTGTTTGTCAATTAGCAATGGTAATTTACAAAGGTATCTACTTAAGTTATTTTATCGCTAACCTAGTGCCCAGACCAACCTCTTTGGTCTAGACAAACCTAACCACCAGATACCTATTGAAGGCAAAATATTTAGTAATAATAATTCCTCTAACATTCTTTGATGGGTTTCACAAAAGCTCGATAGAAAAACGACAATGTTTCGTCTTCCTCATAAGGCATCATAGGGAAGCGATATCCACCTTCGGCACTCAGCAGAACTCAACAGACGTGTTGCTTCACCATGCTTCACCGAGAAAACGTTCGTTTCTTGGTGATGCCTTATGGGGAAGGCGAAACATTGTCGAATTTCGGGTGGGTTTTTGTGCCACTAGTTAAAAAAGGTTAGGGGAATTTTAACAAACCGTTTGTTTTTTTTCCCTATTTAATTTGAAAGGAATTTTGTCTTACAGTGACTATGCCCCTCCCGTAAAGGATCAAGTTAAAATTTAAACTATAATAAAAAATTTAGGTATCTACACAACAAAAATAACAATTTCTACATAAATAGATTAACAAAACAATAGAAAAATCATTAAATAACCCGTAAGTAAAGCTTAACAAGCATTTTGGCTTCATCGGACAATGGTGAAGCAAAAATACTGTTACATGCCTACATTATAATCAAACATTATCTCATGTCGTGTCGTTGCGCCTAGTTCATAATATTGGATTTTCGCAAAGTCACGTTATCAAATAAATAAATATATATCTACCTACATATACCTAGCTAAGGTTGGGGCAAAAATTTACCTCATTGAGGGCAGCCACCTTTTCTTTTGTATTTAAAAGGTTTTGTTCTGAGGAAACAATAGGTTTATTTTGACGAAAAAAACGTTGAATATTCTATGAATGGTATTTCATAGAAATTGTAGGGGTAACTTTTTTTAAAATTTTCGCGATATCTAATGATTTGATTTGGTAAGTTACTTTGGGAAAAGTGTTTCTGTTGGGAATCGATTGAGACCAACTTGTTTTTTTTTTTGACAAATGTCATTTTCTAGGCAGACTGTACATATTTAAAAAAAATCAGAAAATGCAACTTTTTTTCGTCAAAATAAAGCTATAATTTCTTCAGAACAAAATCTTCTAACATGAAAGAAAAGGAGACACAGCACAGATTTATGTTCAAAGCGCGCTCTCCCTAATACAAACGCCTTGATCAACCCAAACTATGTTTACAACTTTGAAAAGTTTGCCAATCACAGTTTTAGCTCAGTTCAGAGGATCCATTATAGATTCAAAACACAAATCGGTTAGGGATTAATTTCTAGTACCTAGTAACGAATCCTAAACTGATTCTAAAGTTAAGCCTTTTAATGTTCTCATCGTAAAGGAGTTCGCTTGTTAAACCTTGTAATAGGTTTTGTTTAATATCTAACCTTATTCAGTTTCCTAAAAAGCTTAAGGTAAACCATCGAGATACCTACTTTATAGAGTTACAGACTCTGAAAACTGTATCTACCATCGAGATTGTACTCTATAGAGTTACAGTTTGAATGCTAATAACTGTCAAAATCGTTCAAGCGTCGTTGATAAATCAAAATGCCACATATGCATTAATTTACAGTTTGTTAATAAAGGTTGGTACGCAGGACATTGACATACACGAAGTGATGACAACCAATGATTAACGACGACGAACCAATTTGGTTCACAGAGGCCATAAATAAAAAGAAGAAGAAGAAGACCAATTTGGTTGATGAAACCAATGAAAAGCCATTGGTCGTCATCAAAACGTGCATTGTCAAAGTGCCGCGTATCAACCTACCTATATTTACCAAACTGTAGCCGAGTTTTGGTGCGGGCATTTTTTTCCACGTTTAAGCTCCACAGTATACACATAACACTAGTACTCCTATTGGAGACAGTATATTAAATGAATGGTATCAACCAACTTTACCAACCCTTTGTTAATATTATCACGAAAACCAAACAAATAATCTTTGTTAATGCTTCAGTTTATTTTTATTACCTCAAATCCAAGCCGCTAATGCGAATTGCGGTTGTTTTTATTGCTAGCAACTTTTCCGGTGAAAGTCAAAACGGAAGCTTGAGTACGGAAATTGGGACCGGAACCCGCGCTTTCCCGGGGTAAAACCACCACTGGTCTAAAACGAGAGCCTTTGATAATTTTCTTACTTCATTTTATGAAGATTTATAAAGATGATGGTGCAGAATCTTATTAAAAAAACAACTTTTAGTTCGTTTATCGTACATACCTATGATAGTACACCAAGATTGTGTGTGTGTGTGTGTGTTGTTTGTTCCCACTCAACTCCGTAACAGCTGAACGGAATTTGATGAAAATTGGAATACCTTTACATTGTTTATGACCTGGATTAACACTTAGGCTTTTTGACCCGTTGCCACGCGAACGAAGCCGCTGGCGGAAGCTAGTAGATAGATATTATAACACACAAGCATACATTAGAATAAAATACATTCAATCATTTGTATTCCATGTCTTTTTCTTCTTCCCTTCACACATAGAATTTAACTACTTTTAAAGTAATCATGATGGGTTCACATAATTTGGAATGCGATTTATTTCTAAACTTGGGTATAATGTTATATAATATTATGATTGAATTCTGTTTTGTGTACACTATTAAATAAAATAAAAATGTAATGCTGTTTATTTAAATCAGTAAACAATATTTTAACGATTGACAAAAATATTTTAAAGTCATCATATCTACTAAGAAACCTGAAACAAATACTTGCAGTATTTAAAACTTTTATTCCAAAGCGGGATTCGAACCCGCATCTACACACGTATGGCCTTTGTTCATGAAAATAAATGTTTGTATGACGCAAGTTTTTGCTTCAGTTTTTGAATGTAATTTTCTAAGGACGCCATCATATTAGAGCCATTCGCTACCACTAATTATCAGGTAGACGATGACAAAGAATTTGTAATGCAAAATTTGATAATATCATTTTCACTTCTCTTGCTCAAAAAGTGTATCATAATAGTGTAGCTTAGCGGGCCTAAAACTCGAATTTAATACCTAGGGCTAAAAAGTATTTTTTCTTTTTAATTTTTGTCTAAAATCATCAGCCCGTACAAAGCATTCGTTCTCTTACATAAAAACTCGACTTCTTGGTGCTCCGTCAATCTTTTTTTTTTGAAAATAGAACCGTCTTGGTGATGTTTTATGAAGGTTGATTAAATTTTAATAAAATTTCTGAAAATTGTCTAATTTTGAATTGTTTTATTTTCTCGCAATCGAAGTGAAAAGTAGAGTGTTTTACTCGGGCCAAAACCACCCATTATAACTCGGTCTTGTCATCCTCCCTCGCTAAGCTCGGGAGTATAACAACCTCGTATATAATGGGATGGTTTAGTCCCTTGTAAAACAATCTACTATTGTTTTATTAATGGACACATTCTTAGTATTAACATAGAAATCTAGGCCAATAGCAATTTACTTATTAGAATACCAGTGCTTAGGTTTCTGCTACATGCTTCTTAGGGACCTATCAGACAGAGAACGGTCTCGCGTTCGAGCGTTGGACTTGCACAAACAGCAGGCGTTCGATACCACGCGAATTCGTACGTGGCATAGAACGCAGAACGGGGAACGGGGAACGCTTGAACGCGTGACGGCTCTCTGTCTGATAGATCCCTTACTTTACTTACTTCATTCTGTTGTTGTATGTATTGTGCACCAAGTTGTAAATAAATGTTTGTGTATAGTCTATTATCTTTTAGCGTGCACTTAGACTAGATAGTAATCTTATTTTACATCTCTCATGTTTGGTAAGTAGGTTCTTATTACCTCCAAATGGGGCTTGTAGGTGACTAATTAGCGCTCTAGGGTAATAATGTAGCTAGAAAAGCCCTAGGGCGGTAAGTAATTTAAAAAAAAACACTTCTTTCTTTCAAAAAGTTCGCATACATCTAACCATCATACTGGCAATAGACATCATGCATTCAGCCCAATGACCAAAGAGGTCGATTTGCTATTCAGCCTTGTCTTCGTGTGAGTATAATAGTCATCAATTTTAAATATCGAACGGCGAAGCTCAATTTCGTTCTTGAAAAAAAAAATGTTTTATTCTTATAATGCCGGTTTTTTTCTACTTACCTCACAATCGAGATGTAAAGCAGAATAGTTAGCTCGGGTGTAAGCATCAATTGCACCCTCGAACTATAGGCGCCCTCGTTGCGCTCGTGCGCCTAAATATCTGGGGCTGCAATTGATGCCTTACAGCCCCTGGCTACTAATCTACTATAAATGTACATTATGTAATGGAAGAAAATGATTTCAGCAATGTATTTACTACTATGCCTAGCAGTCCTGGGTACTGCCTATGGCGTACCTCTACAACCAGCAAACGACGACTCAACTGCCCTAGCAGCTCGCTACGTACTCCCCGCCGACACCTTCCCCACATTCTATGACGTCAGACTGTTCTTCGACCCTAGAAACGAAGAGTACTTCTTCGGAAATGAGACTATCAGGATTATATCTTACGTTGAAACAAATGAAATCGTCCTCCACGCGATGGAGATGCGTATTGACTCTATAAGAATTTATAGCGAAAGAGATAGTGTGACAAACCTTTTCGCTAGCAGCACTCAGGCTGATGATGATACCCATTTTTTGAGGATAGTGACGTCAGAGCCGTTACAGCCTCTTAGACCGTATACCTTGCATATTGACTTCGTAGGGAGCTATGGTCCTAATATGTTCGGTGCTTACGTCTCGAAGTATGAACAAAATGGTGTGACGCAGTAAGTATTTGGTATAAATTAAGCTTTACACCAGAAATTACAAATACACTTATCATTGAATATTAAATTTATATTGAATTTAGAATTTTGCTTGCTCCCACTCTTTTTTTTTATGGAAAATTCTCATACCTTACAAAATGAATTCAAAAAGCCATTTTCGATGCGAACTATCAATCTATCGTAGGTACTTCAGTACGCTGGAATGCGGGCTTTAAACTTATTATTTGGATATGATATTAGGTTTTATAATAATGTTTTTTTCTATTAGGTTTATATTATTATTTTGAAGGAGATTTGTTTTATATGTTAGTGGTTAATTGTAAGAAAAATTAAGCGTTTTATGCTTAACTTTTCTTATATTGTTCACTCTACTAAGTTTATGCACGCCAACCACCACTTTTTACCATGGTTGACTGGTATAAAATGCTTTTTAGCATTATACCCACCATTTGTACATTTAGTATGAAAAGTGCAATAAAGAATAGAATGTTTTTTAAATGTTAAAACTCCGACATCAACATTGACCCCTACTTCTTAGGCTAAGAAGAAAAATGGAGAATTACTCATATTTTTCCCAAAACAGAAGCTTGGTAACATCCCAACTGCAGCCAACGTACGCTCGTCGAGTCTTCCCGTGCTACGATGAACCAGCTAAGAAGGCAGTCTTTAGAACCACTATCTACGCACCTTCGGAGTTCCCCGTTGTAAGGAGTAACACCATCCTTAGAACTGATCTATTACAGTAAGTGGTTCTTTATAATATACTAGCTCTCCCACCCGAGCTGCGTTTGAGTTTAAACTACACATACAAATAATAAAATAATAATGCATAGAACCCGATTACAGGACGATCTACCGAGTCTAGTAGTGATTTTCATCCAGGGGCCAATCAACTATAGCATTTATAACATTTCTTCAGCTATGCAGCCGTTTAGAAGTTCAGTAATAAACACACGTTAAAAGAAAACTAAGTAGGAATAATAAAGATTAAACTATTGGGTTACCCGCTGCTTCATCTACGTAAAGGTTTTCCTCGCAAATTCTCTTAAAATTCTTTCTTAGTGCAACCATACAATATGCAAGAAATTATCTGTAGTTGTTTATCTCATGTTGTATTTAATTGTTTTTATCGAGAACCTAGTGTTTAGATAAATCTGACATAGGTTTTAAGACATTACTAACCAGAGTTTGTTAAAAGTTTGTTTCATAAATACATATATATTTATCTATCTATATATCCAAACAAAATACTAGTATAGTTTAAGGGGTGCATTGATTTTGATTCAGCCAGTCCGTGACTTATTTTAACATCTTCATTTCAATTAGGTGTATTTAGAAGATAACATTTTATGTAAGTCAAAGCTTCCTTTGACAGCCGTTTTTTTTGGCAAATCGAAGACATTAAAACATACGGTAGCAGCTCGTAAAATCTACGTAAAAATCTTTCAGGAAGAGCACGACCTTCAACATCCAAAATTCAATACCTAATTCTTGAACACTATCACGATGCCTCATCACGATGAACATAGATGTCAAAGTATTATTTCTTATGTTAAACAAAGCATTATTGTCCTGGTTAGTCTTCCGTCTTAATAAAGGTGATTCAAAATAACAATCAACGCACTGTTATATTGCGTTGATTATTCTACAGAATATATTTTATCATTTATCATTTTTTTATCATCACGATGAACCAAATCGATTGAAATTTATTATTATTATATAATACCGATATGGACGTTAATTTTGTAGAGGTAGATAATTATGAAGTCTAAAATAAAATTGGTATCCCGTGCAAAAAGATATGCTTAAAATATCTTTATTTAGAAATTTTCATCAATACTATTTCTGTGGCGCAGCGGTTGATTGCCCGCCTGAGACGAAGAAGATTGCGGGTTCGATTCCTACCGCAAGACAAATGTTTTTGTGATCTGCAAATATTAATCTCGGGTCTGGGTGTTCTCTATGTATTAATATGAATTTACAAAAAAGGTTTATAAGTAGTATATCAATCAAAATTAAATCTTTATCTAATCAAATTAATCTTATGTTAGCTCTTAGCAGAAACTTAAAAAAATAAGCCAATTATTAACGATTTTTACAAAATATTTTCTCAATCAAAAAGGCTCTCCTAATCAATAAAATGTACTCTATTTATAAACTCTACATTTGGCAGACTTTGATTCCGATGATAAAAACTCTGCTTAGTTTGGGGCTATGAGTCCGTGTGATGGTGTCCAGTAATATTTATTATTTATATTCATAAACAACCTCTTTACCACCATATTTTGTCACCAGGAACAATGCGGACGGATGGTTGAAATACGAATTCGAAGACACACTAGTGATGTCCACCTACCTACTCGCCTACGTCGTTTCGAACTTCGATCACATCGATAACAGCCAGAACCCACTATACCATATCCCTTTTAGGGTATACTCACGACCTGGTACCCAGGATACTGCTAGGTTTGCCCTAGAATTTGGCCAGAAGAACATGGTAGCTCTAGAAGAATACACAGAATTTGCCTATGAGTTCCCGAAGATTGATAAAGTTGCTGTGCCTGACTTTGCTGCTGGTGCTATGGAGAACTGGGGTTTGGTGATTTACAGGTAACCTTAACACAGTCACATAAATAACCATAAGACCAGGGTTTTCTCTTGTCTCGTGGAGATTTTTTATAAGGGGAGGCTAATGTCCAGCTGTGGACTGGTACAGGTGTTTTTCTTGTTGTTTTAAATTCAATTACATCAATAACAGCTGGGTATGTGGAGCGCAGGGCACAGCTTCTCGTATCGTCGCGAGAATTTAGTATGCCCGTATGTTTGTTAGCAGGTGCACCAGGACTGGTGAGGTTGGCTTGGGTTCCGAAGATGGAAGTTGACCCTTAACACACATGTATCATATGAACCAGATTAAATGCGTCTTACACCACATCTTCACCTGTCTCAAGTGTAATGGTGGTCAAACGCTAGTAATGTCAAAAATGGTCAATTTCATGCTATTTTTTTTTATAAATTATAAAAGCAAATTCAATGATTTTCTGTTGCTTCTTCTTAGTTGGGAATCGAAACCGCAAAGTAGACGGGTGATAATTTTATGGATGAAATATTTGTAGAATCTTTCATCATCATCATCATCAGCCTATAGCAGTCCACTGCTGGACATAGGCCTCCCCTAATGAGCGCCATTGCGCCCTGTTCTGAGCTCGACTTTCGATTTGTGCTAATTGTATTAGTGTGCT
Organism: Horisme vitalbata; assembly: GCA_951804965.1. Lineage (NCBI taxonomy): Eukaryota > Metazoa > Arthropoda > Insecta > Lepidoptera > Geometridae > Horisme > Horisme vitalbata. The sequence continues at coordinate 2,923,435 of OX638099.1, forward strand.
ATATCTTAACCTTATCTTTATTTTATGGGTCTGTATTCTGAAGTAATATCAAGCGTGATCGTGTTACCGTCATACTCGTATACGTCAAACCTGTGTTTGAGTTTGAATGTGCTGGTTTCATGAATTCATTTTGATCCGCCGCCATGCGTGTCAAGATAAAATATTCTTCTTATGTATCATTGCTTTCTCGGAATACAACCATTTCCTATAACACATTATGTAGCGACGCTGTCGAATTTATTATGAGCCATAAATACACTTATTTATGAATACTTATCGAGTGCGCGAATTCATCTTCAAGAACCTCGTAAAATCGTTGAATATAAATTCACCCCATCTTCACTTGTTAATGTGACATGGTGTTTCGTTCATATACTGCAATAAATAGCTTTACGTCTAAAGTTATTACTTTTCTTCTCGATTTTAGTAGCACGTAATTCTTTCTAAATAATTTTGATAAGTCAGAATATAAGTAGTTTGTAGTATAAGGGGTAAGGGGTAAGGGGGGTTAATGTATAAGGGGTTCCTTCCTCCATCTTTGGAACCCAAGCCATCCTCGCCTGCTTGTGGAGCCCCCTATTTACTAACAAACGGGGCTCTGGCGGCCGCCTGATTGCGGTATAGCGCAGCCTAACACCAGCACAACTACATCCCCTGACCGCTGACGGGCAGTAGCGTCACAGAAACTAGTTCTAGTTATTATGGGCATATCCTCTTTTTTATGGGAAGGCCTATGTCCAGCTGTGGACTGATATAGGCTAGTGTTGTCGTTGTTGGGAATCGAACCGTTATTATTATCATAACTATAAATATTTTTTTTGTATTGATATTGTTTTCATATTTTAATCTGCAGAGAAGTAGCTCTCCTCGTCCAAGATGGCGTCACCACCACAGCAGTAAAACAGAACATCGGCCGCATCATCTGTCACGAGAATGTGCACCAGTGGTTCGGGAACGAAGTGGGTCCATTATCTTGGACCTATACCTGGCTGAACGAGGGCTTTGCTAACTTCTTTGAAAATTACGCGACTGATTTGGTGAGTTGTTAAGATATTCTACAAGACAAAATATTTAGTACAAATTCCGCTAACTTTCTCTGACAAGTTCCACAAAATGCATACGCATGCACCGCCCTCCCGCCCGCAGATTCACATGCAAATCAGAGAAAGAACAAGCAAACATGCAATCATTAATAAATGCAACCGCCTCCTTACCCTTCCACCAAATAAAAACAACATGTTAACCTGTAATTAGCTTGGAAAAACATACATAAATACACAAGAAACTCAACAGAAATTCGACAATGTTTCGCCTTCACTATGCGAAACATTGTCGAATTTTGTGGAACTTGTCAGAGAAAGTTAGCGGAATTTGTACTAAATATTTTGTCTTGTAGAATATCTTGTAATGGATTTCCGCAAAGTCACGCCTGATTCAATTAATTATGGTGAGTTGTTATTTTTTATAATTTTATTTGAATTTATTTTAGGTACAAGAACAAGTAACAAACTGAAACATAAATATGCAATTATAAACTAGGAAAAAAATAATAAAATAATAGCAATAAAATGTACACAGTATTTCAAAGAAAAAAGGAATAATATATAACTACATATTTTAAATAAAAATAATATCTACGAGTGCATAATAACTTTGTACCTAAAAGTTAAAGTTTAAACAGACTAGCTCTGAAGCGAAGAAAATCATCATCACACTAATATTATAAATGCGAAAGTTTGTGAGTGTGTGTGTGTGTGTGAGAGAGAGAGAGAGAGAGAGGGAGAGTTTGTGGTCGCTTCACGCCGTATCGGCTGAACGGATTTGGCTGAAACTTAGAATACATTACATAAAATTATTAGAATAAGGATACTAAATAATACTTGATTTCGTTTTCCGCGCTTATAAACATTAATATTTAATGTCGTCAACAGATCTGCACTAAAATAATACATAATATAATACTAATAGAAGTAGTACATTCTTTGTGACATGCCTCATGCCATGCTCTTTCTGCCGTGAAGCAGTATTGCCGTGTTCCTGTTTGAAGGTTGTAGGTGTCGGTAAAATACTTTTAAAACACCCAGACACAGAACAACAAAGATGTTTGTCCTAGGTGGAGATTATTGCGAACTTAGCTCTAAAGCCAGTCAGATTAATCTATTGTCTCCATACAGGTGCTTCCCGAATGGCGACTGATGGATCAGTTCGTGATTGCTCTTCAGAACGTGTTCCAATCAGACGCAGTACTCAGTGTTAATCCCATGACACACGAGGTTTACACGCCTTCTCAGATCATTGGAACCTTCAACGCGGTTGCTTATCAGAAATGTAAGTTACGTTACAAACTTTGTGCCGAAATTTCAGTTTCCGTTTGATTATGGGTAATAATCGCAAGAAACGAAACAAGTAATTTCGTAAAAGACAAAGAAAACGGTGGCATTTTTTTAAAACCTAGATAACTACAACAACAGACGTAAAAAGGAAGTAAGCGAGCAGAGCGAACTGCATTTTTTTTTATGTTCTAACTAGCGCTGCTGTGTTCTAATTCGTCATTGTTGCAAACTTTATAGGATGGATATAAACATTTTGTGCGTAATTATGTATCACTCAGAACCAAAAGGTGGTAACGAAATCGGCGAGCAGAGCGAGCCGCGAAATTGTTCTATCGAAGGTGAGCGTACAATATATGAAAAAGAAAACTACGATCTCTGAATTTCAACCAACCTATATGTATTAGGTTATAATAATTACTAACGAAGACTTGATCCTGATCTGGTCATATTTGCACTCCCGAGAAAAGACAACTCAATTTATATCTGGATATCAAACTAATAATTAGTTAACTACCATGCATGACCCAAAACTTGATCCTGGTCTGGTAATATCTGTGCCCCCCAGAAAAAAAAAGATTTCTTTCCGTATATCAACCTACTAATTAAAACTTGGTTTTTTTCTGGTCATCCCCCCCCCCCCCCCCTGTATCCACGCCTGTGTCGAACTTCCAACTTCTGCGTCGCGCGCGTTTCGCTCGCTAGAAGTAGTCATCAACAGATGCATTAAGAAGCTACGTTGTTCGTTTAAGATTCCAATTAAGTAACTTCACAAATTTAAATTGGATACCTACATATTTCAAAATATGAAACAAAAGGCAAAGTTAAGATCCCAAAACGATGAAAATGATAACTACCTGACGAACAATGGCCAGTAAAATTTAATGTAATTTGAAATCAGTCTTTGTGAAGCTTAGCTTTTCTAAGACGTTGGTGACAGTTATATAACGCTATACAAAATTAACACAAAAAGCGGCGTCCTAATTGGCTGCGATCGTCTGGCGCGATGCCTCACACATTTCTTTACTGTCCTAATTCATCATTGCCAATTAAACCGCCGCCAAAAAGAAAGCTTTGTTATTTTACAGTTTGTGGGGAATCTGTTGTGTGGATAGGGCTTGAGACCCTTTTCGTAGATATCCTCGGAAAGTCTTCAAGAATAGGGTTCTTAGCCGATCTGAGTTAAGCAATACTCCGCCCGGTCACTTTTTAGATGGGTGAGCGTTTAGTGGCTTTTAGATTTGAGCGCTTCCGAGCTTCGGAAGGCAAATTAAGATGTTGGTACCGACTTTTTCAGTCGTTAAGCCTTCGGATGGCCTATATATTCCGACATCAGAGCAAAGGCTTAGGATATAAACTTTTTTCTTGCGTCAGAGTTAAAAAAAGATAAAATAGTTGACTATTCGCTCATACGAAGAAAGAAAAGAAAGGATAAACATCAACTGTTTTATATTTCTACCATCAATTGTATAGTCTGGGAGAGATCATTTATTTGGGGGTTGTTGCGGCTCGAAACAGTTTTTAGAGAAAATCCTTGGTAAGTCTTGGAGATCTATGTTTAGCAGTGGATTTCTATGTTGATAACTACCGTCATATGCCGCTCCTCGCTTTCTTCAAAACTACAGCATTAGGAAGCTTTATAAAGTGCCGAATAAATTAAGTCTATTTGAGGCCCAATCGCCAATTAGTATGAGTAGTCATTCGACTTGATTGCTGTAATAAATAATACAACCATTAAAATAACTTTCGTTCAGTAGATGTAGATAGATAGATAGATACAACTTTATAGATCACTTTCATAAAAAATTGCTTGGTATAGACAAAAAAACACCATTGGCGGTCCGGTCCTATCGCTAAAAGCGATCCCTTTAGTTAGGTTAGTGACTCAGGGAGCTCTGGAGCAATCTATGCTCGGAGTTTCTCTCAAGGAAAGAATCCGCAACGAGACTATAATCATTCGACATGGAACTAAAGTTGTCGACATAGTTCAGAGAATTAGTAAGCTGAAGTGGCAGTGGGCTGGCCATATCTGCCAAAGAACCGATAACCGTTGGGGTAAAGGAGATATTGAGAGACCGCGGCTCGGCAAACGTAGTGTAGGACGCCCTCCTACCAGGTGCAGAGACGATTTGCGAAAGGCTGGGTTCGTCGAGCTCAGCACAGGTTGAAATGGCTATCATTAGGAGAGGCCCATAGGCTGATGATGATGACGATCATCATCTCTTTAGACAACCGTAGTATAACCGTAGGATAAAAAAAGAGCACATAGATTTAAACGATGGCTAAAATGATAAAGCAGTTGCTGCTGATCTAGCGTTAGGTATAGAATAAGCTTTGGCAGCCTAAGTCGTTAACCATAATGCTGCGGAAGCAGCTAAGAATAGGTAGCCTAGCCGTTTGACGTATCCTTTTGACTGCGTAAGCTACAGAACTGAGTCTGTGGGGTGAAAGCGCACCATGATTTAATTATTAATTAAAAATTTTTGCTATTGAGTTCGTCTCGGTGGTTTTAAAAACAGACGTGTCATCCGCAAACAATTCAATTTCGTGGTTGTCTCTCACAAGTTGAGGTAGGTCGTTAATGTAAATTAAAAATAAGAAGAGTCCAAGTATTGACCCTTGAGGTACACAGACCCCAGTTGATTTGCCAATATTATAAACAATATTGGAATTTATAAATCTTTGAAAACAGTGATTCAAAAGTAGGTTCGTGAACATCATGATTTATCTACATGACTTTATCAAAACTTAACAAGATATGGATAAAATAATATATCTCGTTTATCACAACATTCCTTTGAAATGATCTTTGTTATGTCTTTACGTAGAGATTGTCCTAGAATCGAACATTTCCTTCATTTTTCTATAATAGAATTAACGGCTTCTCCCACAATTATGGGTGATAAATTATATCACACTAATATTATAATGCGAATGTTTATGTTTGAGTTAATATGTTTGTGGTCGCTTCACACCGTAACGACTGAATGGATTTGGATTAAACTTAAAATTTACATAGTTTAAGACCTGGATGCTCCTTTTTATCCCAGTATCACGTGATCAAAGCCGCGAGCGAAAGCTAGTGAATTTATATTTTATATTAGCTTCCGCCCGCGGCGCCGTTTACGTCCTACTGTGAAAAAAGAAGAAGAACCACCAAGTGGTGGTTTGTAACCTAAAACTATGCCCCTACATTAAATCGTCTGCTGTTATTTTTAAATCCAGTCCACCTAGAGATGGTCTGGAAGAGATCGCTCCAAGCGATATGATCCCCCTTTGTAGGTACTTTAATCATTATTACTGTCCATTTTGATCTATATGTTTATGTTGGTTGGTATATTATAGAGTTTTCTATCTATCTATATAAATTCCAAGTTTCATCCAAATTCGTTCAGACGCTACGGAGTTGAGTTACAGAAAACATAGAAACATAAACAAACCTTCGCATTTATTTATATTATTAGTGTTTATTTTTTACCAACCAAACCCTATTTTAGGCAAAATTACTTTAACCTAGCCCAAAACAAATCAACATAGATATATAGTAGATTATTCTTAAGCCATCCCGAACATCCTCATTAGAAAAATAGGCATGTGCTCTATTTAGAAATATCTCAATAATTATGTATTTAAAAGACAAAATATTTTGTACAAATACTCTGGACGAGTTCAGCGAAAACCCAAAAGAAACTCGACAATATTTCGCCTTCCTCATAAGGCTTTTTCAGTAAATAATCGACGCGCTGTCTGCCTTTACACAACGCAGAACTCAACAGACATGTCCGCTCCGCGAAGCAACACGTCTGCAGAGTTCTGCAGAGTATTTTATGGATTTCCGTAAAGTCACGCTTAAGTCGCTAATACATTTTTGTTTCAGCTGGCTCCGTAATTCGCATGATTCAGCACTTCCTCACCCCTGAAGTCTTCAAGCAGGGATTGATTATCTACATCAAGAACAAGTAAGATAATTTCTACTAACATTTTTACAAGCATTTTCTACTTATTATTGTAACATACAAGCTTCCGATTGCTGCTTTGCTCTCGTGTTTACTGAGAATAAATAGCTAATAGCTAATAGATAATATTTGTTAATCCAGGTCACAAACTATTTATAATCCAAGTTTCATCGAATCCGTTCAGTAGGCTTTGCGTGAAAAAGTAACAAACTTACTTACTTGCTTACAATTTGTAATTGGTTAGGAATTATTTTGGTTTCGATTTTAATTGAATTTAAAAAAGGAGAAGGTTTTCAATTAATTGGAATGTATTTTTTTCAGTTTACATACAGTTTAAAGTTTTGTACATTTACATTTACATTCACTTTTTATTATTCTTTAACCACGACGGAACGGAGGCGTTATATGTGTTTGGAGTGAGAGGTTCTTTGTTAGTGCAAATCAATGTAGCCTTTTTTTCTCCAAACCTACTAGTCTGATTTTGATGCAGTTTTCAGTTATATTCTTTAATTAGCCTCATATTTATATTCGTGCATATATCGTCTACCGTATTTTTTTCGCTAAATCCTATTAAGTGAAAACATTTGACTGGCCATAGCATACTGGCTTTCGATGACAATTCTCATTAAGTACAATATATGTCTAGCTGTCAGTTTAATTCATCATTATCATCATTATCGTCAGCATGTAGCAGTCCACTGCTGGACATAGGACAGGTGCCTTAATGAGATTCATTACATTCATCTCAGCTCGACGAAAGTTTAATTAAAAATTTCAAAATAAATCATAAAACATTTTTATGAAATCTTTCTTTGGCTGCTGGTAGAAGCTAGATGCGTCGAGCTCAGGGAAAAGGCGCATAAGCGCTCATTAGGGGAGGCCTATATTCAGCAGTGGACTGCTTTAGGCTGATGATGATGAAATACCTACCTATTTGACTAACGAACTGTGATATATCTAATAAAATGTATGTAAATATTGACTTCAACTTACCTTATAAATTTTATTTACCTTCAATTACTTTCATGTAAATATGAATAAGGCTTTTTCCTATCTCCTATTTATTATTGTTGTGCCCAACAGGCTCTATAATAATCTTATAAGCTGTTAACATCTGTATATTTACATCATAGCACGCAATAAATGATTGGGTATTGAAAACTTTCTTTAGTTCACGTAAAGCCGCCTCTCCGTCCGACCTGTACGCCGCGTTCCAAGAAGCCTTAGACCAGAGCTCTCACTCGGTCCCATGGCCTCTCACCACCATCCTCAGCCGTTGGACCACTCAGGGAGGATTCCCAGTCATCACAGTCAGGAGAACTGCTCCCACTGCCAACTCTGTCTACGTTGCACAGGTAATTTGCACTCGGGGCGTGGTTTATTTCGGTATTCCTAGTAGATCATCTTAGTTATGCACTCTGCCCGGTCACTATTTGAATAAGTAAGTGAAATATAGGTTAGAACGCTTTTAGGCTTTGAAAGGTAGGCTTTTTCATCATCGTCATCATCTGTTATACAGTCCATTGTTGGACATGGGCCTTCCCCAATGAGCGCCATTGCACCCTGTCTTCAGCTCGACGCATCCAGCTTCTACCAACAGCCTTTAGCAGATCGTCAACATCTAGCCGGAGGGCGTCTTAGTCACGGTCTCACTCCTGGTTTTTTTAGTCGTTCTGAATGTAACGTCACCTACCCAAAGCCAAGCAGAGTAACTACGAGTTACAAATTGGCATGAAGTAAAAAAGTTAATAATATAGTTTTTAAAGTTTGAAGTTTGCCTGACTGAAAAAAAAACCTGGAACAAATATCTAAACGTGCTTAACAAATCAAAAAAGCCCTCAAACACGGAACGGTTATTTATATTTGCACCAAGACGGACGCAGAGTTACTTAATATATAATCAGTCTTGCATCTTTCTTGCATAGCATTTTATATATGACTTCTTCCGTTACTTGATAATATAATGATGTTGGTGACCCGAGACTTTGTTAAGCTGCACTCAATTTTATATTCTTTGAAAGTGTATGCTAAAGATTTTGCTGAATGAAATCCCAAGTGAACTGAACGGAGCTGCGATTCCGTGCCGATCTCATTGGTGAGGTCAGTGTTGAGAGAGAATTTTAATGTCAAGTCAATATTTTATAAAGGAAGGTAAGGAAAGGAAGTACCCAACTAAGAAGTGGGTGTTTCATACTGCGCCCAAGTAATCTAGGTGAAAAGGTTTTAAAAAATATAAATACTAATTTCCGCCCGCAGATTCACTCGTGTGGTACGAGGATAAACAGTTATTATTCCTGCCTTTGTGTTAGCCTATGTACTAATCCAGGTTAAAACTATGTATATTCAAAGTTACATCCAAATCCGTTCAGCCGTTACAGAGTTGAGTGGGAACAAACATACTTACATACACACACACACACGCTTTTACATTTATAATATTAATGCTATTAATAATAATGTGTTAATTTATTATAAAAATAAGGTACATTATTTCGCTTACATATATCAGTACACTGCTGGACATAGGCCTCCAAGAAGGGGGATATGTCCATAATCCCCACTCTGGGCATGTGGGTTGGGGATCGCAGGGCACAGTTTCTCGTACCACCGACGCTGCTGCCCATCGGCTGTCAGGGAATTTAGCTGTGTCGGTGTTAGGCTGCGCTGTGCCGCAATCAGACGGCCGCCAGAGCCTCGTCTTAGCAGGGTTCGTTAGTTAGCAGGGTGCATCACCCGGTGGTTTCGCAGGTGGAGGTTGAAACCACTTACACCCAAATATACATTCATAGACGATAAATGAAACATGAGTAACTAAGAATAGTGTATTAATAAGACAAGACACAATAAGACGCCCTCCAGAGGTGGAGTGACGATTTGCGAAAGGCGGCTGGTAGAAGCTGGATGCGTCGAGCTCAGGACCGGCTGCTATTGCGCTTACTAGGGGAGGACTATGTCCAGCAGTAGACTGCTATAGCCCGATAATGATTATTATGATAAATAAGACAAGAACTTTGACATGCTAATGTGGGATAAGGATTAGAATGTTTCGAAACCTTTGTGAGAGACTAAAAAATCTAGAAGCTGTGTTTAGGTTTAGATCTAGCCTTTCTCTGACGATAGTGGTTTATAGAATCTCTATTCTAGTCAGGCATTGTTAAACGAGCTTATTACAGTTAACGAGGCCCTTAATCCCTAAGGAAACAGATTAATTTTACTTCCTAGAAAAATAGTACTGGCGGTTCTTATAGAATATTTTTATTGTGTGTGCATTTATTTTAAATATTAGTAGAAATGTATTGTACTATAGATCTCGTTTCTGAAGATAAAGATATTTATTATTTATTATTATAGTACTCGGTTATTTATGAAAATATATGGGTAAAAAAAAGTTTAACGTATAAAGATATTTATTATAAGATAATATAATGTTAATTGCCAAAATATATGTACATAATAGGTCTCGGTATAATAAAGAATAAAGTATAAAGATATTTATTATTTATCATAGTACTCGGCAAATTATGATATCTGGGTATAATAAAGTATAACGTTTAAAGATATTTATCATAGTACTCTTCAAATTATGATATCTGGGTATAATAAAGTATAACGTATAAAGATATTTATTATTATCATAGTACTCGGTAAATTATGATATCTGGGTATAATAAAGTATAACGTATAAAGATATTTATTATTTATCATAGTACTCGGCAAATTATGATATCTGGGTATAATAAAGTATAACGTTTAAAGATATTTATCATAGTACTCTTCAAATTATGATATCTGGGTATAATAAAGTATAACGTATAAAGATATTTATTATTATCATAGTACTCGGTAAATTATGATATCTGGGTATAATAAAGTATAACGTATAAAGATATTTATTATTTATCATAGTACTCGGCAAATTATGATATCTGGGTATAATAAAGTATAACGTTTAAAGATATTTATCATAGTACTCTTCAAATTATGATATCTGGGTATAATAAAGTATAACGTATAAAGATATTTATTATTATCATAGTACTCGGTAAATTATGATATCTGGGTATAATAAAGTATAACGTATAAAGATATTTATTATTTATCATAGTACTCGGCAAATTATGATATCTGGGTATAATAAAGTATAACGTTTAAAGATATTTATCATAGTACTCTTCAAATTATGATATCTGGGTATAATAAAGTATAACGTATAAAGATATTTATTATTATCATAGTACTCGGTAAATTATGATATCTGGGTATAATAAAGTATAACGTATAAAGATATTTATTATTTATCATAGTACTCGGCAAATTATGATATCTGGGTATAATAAAGTATAACGTATAAAGATATTTATTATTTATCATAGTACTCGGCAAATTATGATATCTGGGTATAATAAAGTATAACGTTTAAAGATATTTATCATAGTACTCTTCAAATTATGATATCTGGGTATAATAAAGTATAACGTATAAATATATTTATTATTATCATAGTACTCGGTAAATTATGATATCTGGGTATAATAAAGTATAACGTATAAAGATATTTATTATTTATCATAGTACTCGGCAAATTATGATATCTGGGTATAATAAAGTATAACGTTTAAAGATATTTATCATAGTACTCTTCAAATTATGATATCTGGGTATAATAAAGTATAACGTATAAAGATATTTATTATTTATCATAGTACTCTTCAAATTATGATATCTGGGTATAATAAAGTATAACGTATAAAGATATTTATTATTTATCATAGTACTCGGTAAATTTTGATATCTGGGTATAATAAAGTATAACGTATAAAGAAATGTATTATTTATCATAGTACTCGGTAAATTATGATATCTGGGTATAATAAAGTATAACGTATAAAGATATTTATTATTTATCATAGTACTCGGCAAATTATGATATCAGGGAATAATAAAGTATAACGTATAAAGATATTTATTATTTATCATATTACTCGGTAAATTATGATATCTGGGAATAATAAAGTATAACGTTCTTTGTAGGTAACTGAGGTGCAGAAGATTGTGAGTTGGGTTCCCGCCGCGAGACAAGTGTTTGTATGCTCTGCAAATATTTGTCTCGGGCCTGGGTGTTTTCTGTTTGATGTATGTTTTTACAATAAAAATATTTTATACGGAATATCAGTAATGTAGTTCCCAAGCGTGGCCATCTCGTAGTTAGTTAGCTTAGTTTGGAGCTATTATGATATGTGATAGTGGCCAGCATTATTATTATTATTTTAAAACTACTATCTATAGGATGTATTTTATAAACAATATCAGTAATGCGGTTCCCATAATACAAGCTCTGCTTAGTTTGGTGACACATGATGCTGTGTGATAGTGTCCAGCATTATTTATTTATTTTTAAACTATAAATTTCACTTCATTTTCGTAGTTGCCAGACCTGAATTAGAGTAGTTGTATAACTAAACCCAATTTAATTCGGAAAACAGAGGTTGTGGTTTAAAGCCGCAGACCAAACGCAAAATATACTTACTAATAGGTATTTGACGATACTTAGAGAAGTTTGGAAAATTAAGCTGGGAGTTAGGTAACGACCAAACCACATTTAATACAGATTATTATTATTCTATTTAAGAGACTAGCTCTTGGCGGTGTAGTGATGCAATTTTCTTTACTTTGCTCTTGCAATTGCAATCTTTTTCATTGCTGATGTACGATTCACACTTATCGGCGCGTGTTGGAGAGCATGGGAGCGCAATTTAAAACATACTAGAGGAAATGGAAACATCCACAAAGCAGTTAAGTTCCTTATTTACGCAGCTTCGAGCTTTATCAAACTGACATAAATAAATCCGCTGCGTAAATTGCATGCAACTATGGAACTTGACTGCTTTGTGGATGTTTTAATTTTCTTTAACATGTTATAAAATGCGCATGCTGCCATGTCGACCCAGTCATTTTGCTTTTTCTGTTTTGTTTTGCAACACAAAAATAAAATGAATTTAAATAGAGCGTAAAACAAGCAATGAAATTTCAAAGAGAATCTTTTTGATGGGACAATATCAGCAATTTTTAAACACGACCATTATCATCATCATCATCATCAACAGAGCTACTACTTACCTAAACCATAGAATACATAATAATTAGTTCTCAGTTTGTTTTCGCGTGTGTGTGTGTGTGTGTGTGTGTGTGTGTGTGTGTGTGTGTGTGTGTGTGTGGGCGTGTACCTGTGTGTGTTTCATAGCTCACTCCACAACGAATGAACTGTTCGAAAATACATAGTTTGTGACCTAGATTAACACAATTTTAGCCCGGTACAACATGAGCAACGCAGCGGGGGGAAGCTTGTTTTAGTTAAAATACACATTTTCAGGAACGCTACCTAACTGACACATCACTTACCTCGAATGACCGTTGGCACATCCCCGTGAACTGGGTGCTCTCAACCAACATCGACTTCGAAGACACCAGTCCTCAGACTTGGGTGGGGATCGGCTTACCCTCCCCTTCTATTGACATCCCTGGCCTTGCTGATGCAGAGTGGTTCATCTTCAACAAACAGCAGACTGGTAGGACTATTTTATATGATGATACTGCTTACCTTCTATTTAAGGCAACTATACATGTCAAACCTCCCTCTCGCTCGCACTATTCAACATTTTTGAAGATATAAAATCACTGAATGTAGTTATGCAAAATAGCAAACCTTCACGGCCTAGAAAATAACAACACAAAGGTTCAGCAATAATATCATTTTGATTCTATCACGTTTTCTTACCCAAAAACTTGCACCAATGTGATCAACTTTTAAAACTTAAATTTTTTTTGGTAGGAAAACGTGTTGGGTTCAACATTATATTATTGTTGAACGTTTGTATTGTTATTTTCTAGGCCGTGAAGGTTTGCTATTTTGCATAACTACGTTCAATGACTTTATATCTTCTAAAATATTGAATAGTGCGAGCGAGAGGGAGGTTTGACATGTATCGTCGCCTTAACTACTTACCTAATTCTGTTGTTGTATGTATTGTGTGTCTTGGTAAATAAATATTTGTCTGTTGTCTACTATTTTTAATCGACTTTACAAAAGGAGGTTCTATATTCGGCTGTATATTTGTTTTTTTTTACACATACAGTTCAACGATATCACCGTCTATTGTTTAAAAAAATATTTTTTTGTGTGAAACCGTATACTATACAGGTGGTCCCATAAAAATTATTTATTCCTGAGGGATTGGTGCTTTTCCCAAGAAACTCAAAAAACCTCATCCTCACTTGTAGAGCTGAGTAGAAAATTGAAGCCTGATTTCGTTTTAGTTTTTTATGTTTTGCCTCATATATCCGTAATCTTTGAGTCGATTTAGAAAATTCTCTTTTTGTTTAAGAGGGTATATTTTCCGTTTAGTCTTCAAAATTTGTAGAATAATAATTAAATAAATACCACTCGTCACAATCAATTTCTTTGAACTAGTTTTTTTTTTTGCAACATAAGTTGTTCAATCAATAAAACTGTCAATTTTTTATAGGTTACTACCGCGTGAACTATGATCCTGAGAACTGGGCAGCACTGGCACGAGTACTAAACTCTGAACACTCGCTCATCCATGTTCTGAACCGCGCTCAGATATTGGACGACAGCTTCAACTTGGCTAGAACTGGCAAATTGGTGAGTTGATTCCAGAGCGTATTATGATTGCTCTTATTTCATTCCATAAAGGAAAGAAAACACTGGAGTACTGAAAGCACGAACTGCTGCTTCTCATGCATGGCGCTGAGCATTATTATGCGATGCCCGCAGTCAACGTGTAAATAAATAAGAACAAATAGGAACCAATAGCGCACAGTATATGAAAGTCGTTAGCCGTGTGTAAAGTAAATGTGTATTCTAATAGTCGAAACATAGGTACTATGCCGAAGTTACGCGACCGAAGTTCGGCATCATTACGACTGCAATACTATTCAAATTACTGACGACGAATTATGCCGAAATAACGTTGCAATAGGGCGTACAACCGAACTTCGGTCGGGCGTAAGTTTAGCGGCGATTCGGCGGTAGAGCACACATTATACTCGACCGAAGTTCGGGTCAACTGCCGACGAAGACCCGGGGCGGGGAGCAGCGGGAGGCAGGCATGTCCGCACCCCGCGCCCCGCGTGTCCATCATAGGCTACGGGAACCGCTTACCATCAGGAGGACCGTATGCCTGTTTGCTAACTGAGTAGTATAAAAAAAAACCGTTGTGTTTATTTGTTCATACAAAAACATAATTTGCGTCTGTTTGTCCGGCTATTTAGATAAAAACACGACGCCACGACAGTGCTCTAGACACTGAATAGGCACAAAGTTAAGTTAAAGTAAGTTCGGCACTTATGGTGTGTCATATCGGCCGAATACGTTGGAACGTAAAATCAGCTGCGGAACTTTAGTCGCATAACTTCGGCATAGTGTGTTAATAATAATCTTTGTAAAAAATAAGACTTTACAAAAATATAAGCCAAGCAGAGTTTCTTGCCAATTCTTCTCTGTTTGGTCGCGTTACGAATTAGTGTAAATCTAAATTTTAAAAATTGACGTTTCAAAGTGTATAAACTTATTTTGATTATGATTTTGATTTTAGACTCTAATTTCGGATTTGACACGTTGACAAGGCGCTCCGCGCCATGATCTTACGGAGGCACAGCAAGTTCGTGTGTTTTAAGCGCCCAAAGAAAATGATTATGAAATAACTAAAACGAATTGTTGTAATCAATATTTTGATGTAGCTTATACGAACGAAGACCATGACCTCAAGGTCAAAAAAATTCCGTTGCCTATTTTTCACAAACAACTTTTTAAAAACGCGAGCACATTTCCACCTGGCCTCGTAAATATGCATGAAACTGAAAATACCACTCCAAGGAAATTGCAACTGTTCTGTTTCAAAAGATGCAAACAGAATTTCAATTGGTGGCCTCATTCGAGTGGAAGAGAAAACAAAACAATGGTAGGTGCTACGTAAATGAGTTTACTATAGTGAATAAGTTTCACGTATACAAAATTTGTTTTCTTCTATGGCTCCCGACCTAATGAAACGATATTAATAAACAATTGACCTTAAAATATACCTACAAATACTACCGCTTTAGTTACAAACCAACTTGTAAAATAGTTTTAATCATTGACAGCATTCTCGTATATTCTTGATCTATTTTAAAACAATAAGATTAATCAACTCAATGACAATTTGTTACCTAGGTACGCTTATTACATAAGATAATATGATACAATTTGAATTAAAATAAAAAAAACAACTATTTCTGTTACCATATTAACAAGATTTTTTCTGAACTTTGGTAAATAAAAAGATAATCGATACATTCTAATAGACATAGACATAGACATTTATTTATTTGCAACTGAACACACAACACAACAAAAATAAAAACGTAACAAACAAAATAGAGAAACAGTGAACATAAAACATGGTGGGATGTGTGCTACAGCAGCAAAATGGCTTCGACTCAGCATTATATCCGCTATTTTAGCACTGTACTGCGCTATTTTAATACTGTTATCATAATAAACAACATTTTTTCATATTCTTGCATGCTGCCGATTTGAAATGGTAAGTAATAGCATAGAACAACAACAACAGCACCTGCCCTTATCAGTCCACAGCTGGACAAATTAGTAATTGGATATGCCCATAAACCTCAAGCTGGGCATACGGGTTTGTAATCGTAGGCACAACTTCTCGCACCGCCGACGCTGCTGCCTTTTAGCGGCCAGGGAATATAGCTGTGCCAGTATTAGGTTGCGCTATACTGCAATCAGCCGGCCGATAGAGCCCCATTCTTAGTTAGTATGGTGCACCACGGGCAGGTGAGGTTGGCTTGAATGTTGGCGAGAGCTTTAGGCTCCAAACGTGACGGTTAGAACCCCTTTACTCCCCAATACAAGTAATAGTATAGACTTCACAATAAATTCCCTGAAAATGCTGAATACTTGCCATACATAGCAATATCTTCTCTACGCAAATGTTATAAAGATGCAGGATAAAATGTATTAAGCTTTGTGAATTCGAAATATCCTACGACTACCCACTATACGCGGGTAGAATCCTAGTCGTCTAATCCTCGGAGGAATCAAACCAATGGAGAAAGCAAAGTGCTATTTGAAGGTGATAAATTTTCAAGGAATAAAATATATATGTGTCACGTACCTAAGCCGTTTTGTGAGTCTGACCACCAAGAAGAACAACTGCATTACCCTACATTGGTTTACATAGGTAACGTTTGTCCAGCAGTGCACTAATATTAGTGAAGTGCTGGAAAAAAGCCACTCCTAATAAAAAGGGGGATATGCCCATAGTACCCTTAACTCCAACGCTGGGCATGCGAGTTTGAGGTCGCTGGCCACGCATTTTGGGGGTCGCTGGCCACAAATTCTCGCACCGCTGACGATGACGCCGCTGCCCATAGATAGCCAGGGGATCTAGCTGCCGCGGGCAGGTGACATTGGCTTTGGTTGCAGAGATGGAAGTTGGAACCCTTCAAACTCCATTTTTGAGTATAACCGTTTAGATTTCTAGTAGTTGCATATAAAATGTAATTTTATGCAATAGATTGAATCATTTCAAATACTTTTACTCGTTTGATTTTTAATTAGGTAGTTTAATTTTTAATTATTCTCTCGCCTGATAAAAAAAAATGTCTAAAGTCCTATTGTTATGGTTCTAGAATGGTGTCGTAATTTAGTAATCAACTTTAGGTTATTTTATCAACATTTACAGCAATTTAGTTATACGAGAGTATGTGCAGACTCCAGATTTAGCTACTCCAATATTTTCTATGATAGATATTTTATTCTGTAGGGAAAATTGCAAGGGTATTGGATGAAAATACACAATGAAGTCAAGTACCAATATCTTATATAAAATGCAGGGAAGCATGGATACCATAAAGAATCTGAATGCTAAATTGAAAATTGTGGATACGTTAGAAAATGTCCATTTATGTAACACTGGCTTCAAATAGCTTTTCATTTTATAGATCAGTAAGAACAGATACTTTGCATTTTTATTAAATTCTTAGTATCGTCTCAAATAAGTATCTTCGAGTATCGTAAGTATCGTAAAATAAAAAGAAAGAACTAGGTATTGGTTAAATTCACATACACATAATTCATAAACTGTAAACTTTCGGTAGAGTCCAAGAATTTTCCATTTAAGACTCTCTTTGTATTCGTTCGAATTTATGACTGTCTTTGTTGGCTCTATAGAATGTATCGTGTTTGCCACCAACTGCAAATTTATTCAAGTTTTTAGTGTTATGTGGACATAAATGTGACCTTGGACTAGTAAACACCCCACGACTTCGTCCGCGAAAGAGGTTTTACCCTTTTTCAACCCCCTTAGCGTGG
The DNA here is from genome assembly GCA_951804965.1 of Horisme vitalbata. NCBI lineage: Eukaryota > Metazoa > Arthropoda > Insecta > Lepidoptera > Geometridae > Horisme > Horisme vitalbata. The sequence goes on from OX638099.1 coordinate 2,941,119, forward strand.
AGTTTTACAAACTTTTCAATTCCTAAGAATTTAAATGTAAAAACAATCAATAAGTCTGCCTCAAAAACTGTAACACCCTATTTCACCCCCTTAAGGGGTTATTTTATAAAACCTGTTACGTGGTGATCATTTATGATTTAATGTATTCTGACAAAGTTTCAAGCAAATCGCACCACACAATAAGATTTTCCCGCACCCCATTGCACCACCCCTACCGTGTTTGTAAAAATTTTATTGATGACAATCTTTATGATTTTCATGTGATATTGTACATACCAAGATTAAAGTTTTGTATCTTAGCGGAACACGATTTTTCATACAAACATTTTTAACCCCTTTTCACCCCCTTAGGGGTGGAATTTCCGAAACCAAAACCATCATGAATACCTTAATAACATCTTTAACGTGATACATGAATCCTAAGGTAAACTTAGGTAAATATAAAGTAGGTACAATAGTACACTGTCTTTTCTTTTTGTTTTAATTTTTGTTGTGCCTCCTTTACAAAAAAATTGTGATATGGATTTTTTGTTCCGAAATAAAATATTTTATTTTATTTAGCAATACAACTTTGCCTTCGAGTTATCTCGTTATTTGGAGAAAGAGGACGACTACATCCCGTGGGCAGCAGCCAACCCTGCCTTCAGCTACCTGGACCTGGCTCTTAGCGGCTCTCCCGTACATGAACTCTACAAGGTCAGTTATGTGACATAAAATTCAATTAATGAGAGGATTTTATATGACACTTGAATATGTTCATATTCATATTCGTATTCTTTATTTGCTATAGGAACAATTCATAATCATCATCATCAGCCTCCCTCAGCTTGCCCTAATGAGCGCCATTGCGCTCTATCCTCAGTTCGACGCATCCAACTTCTACCAGCAGCATTTCTCAAATCATCACCCCACCTAGCCATAGGGTTTTTGGCTACACTACGTTTGCCGAGTCGTAGTCTCCACTCAAATACTCGTTTACCCCAACGGTTATAGGTTTCGGCAGATATGGCCAGCCCACTGCCACTTCAGTTTGCTAATTCTCTGAGCTATGTCGACAACTTTGGATCCTTGTCGGATAGTCTTGATATGGATCATATCTTTCAGAGAAACTCCGAGCATTGCTCGTACTTTGAAATGGTGGACTAGCCGTACTGTAAGTGTCCACGTTTCAACACTTGGATTCGTCAAATTCACATATTTTTGAGAAGCGGCTGTACATATGCTTTGTCAAATTTGAGTATAATATTCTAAGAATTGTTGAAATAGATCAAAAACAGCTTATCCACTTTGGATGGAACTAGCACAAGGCTCAACTGATGTTAAGTGGTATCCACAATTATAACAAAGTATCGCTTCGTATCAACTTTGAGGCATGAGGGTTAAGCCTCATTCGCCTGTAATTTCACCAGTACTCCACCTTTCAAACCGAAACACAGCAATGCTGCTTCACGGCAGAAATATGGTTGTAGTACTTCTCCGGATGATTACATTACAAAGAATTCTACTTAATTTTTTTTTTATATTCAACCTGCATCGTCCCTCTGCTGGGCAAAGGTCTCCCCCAGATATGGCCAACCATCTCTCTCTATCCTTCGAGATATCCCACCATCATCTCTCGAGCTTGGCGGACCACGATCACGTCTTCCATCGGGCTGCCAGGATGTTATGGCATTCGCCCATTTGTCCGAAAACATCCGGCTAAAATAATCAGTCTTAATACCGTCAAGAGGTTTCTGTCAGTAGATAAGTAAACTTTGTACCATTGAGATCGTATCAACTTCTCCGTTCTCGGAAATAGATTAAATTCTTTATACGCAAGAGCGCGATATTTTGAACTATAGTAATATAATGTTTGGGTAAATGAGTTCTTGAGTTTGACCGCATCTCGGTAAACGTAGTGTAGGATGCCCTCCATCTAGATTGAGGGACGATCTGCGAAAGGCAGTTGGTAGAAGCTGGATGCGTGAAGCTTTTAGCTGTCTAAAACAGACAGACAGTGGAGTCTTAGTAATAAGGTTCCGTTTTTGTCCTTCGTGTACGGAACGATAAAAAGAGCCAGTTCTTAGTTCAGCTGTATTTTTTATTTTCTAGACTTATCTCCTCGGTCTAAGCGCTCCACTGTTCGACAAACTTGGCTTTGACGCTCAAGACGGAGAGGAGCACGTGAGCGCCTTCCACAGGAACATCATCTTGGATATCAACTGCAGACTAGGCAACCAAGAATGCATCGATACCGCCCAACAGAAATTACAGGAATTCAGAAATAATCCTGGTATGTATCCATTTCAATTCACCTTGAACATTCTACAATGTGCTTACATATATACAGGTATAGGGCAGAGTATAAAAAAACAGCTGTTCAAAAGCTTACAGGTTTATGAATAAAATTAGGTTAAACTTTACAAGCTATTTTTTCATGTAAAGTCCTTGAGCAAAGACCGTGAAGCATGCCCACTTTGCCAACTATTTTCGATTAAATTCAATTTTTGTATAATTTTTCTACGGAAACGTAAGTATTTTCGGGGGTGCGAAAAGTTATGCCCTGAGATCCCCAACCCGCATGCCTAGCGTGGGGATTATGATTATGGGTATATCCCCCTTTATTAGGGGAGGCCTGTGGAGACTGACTGACAGAGGACTGATATAGGCTGGTGTGGTGAGATATCATACAATTTCAAACTCTACTTGTATACTCACTTTGTCACTTTCTTTTTTTTAAATATTAGAATAGGATAGGATTAGTAAGATGGTGAATCAGACCTTATATATTAGATCCTTACCTATGAAATTGGCGTTTTTTCTCTCTATTTCATTTTGCACATATTTTATTTTATTTAACTGTCATCCACATCCACATCAGCCTATATCAGTCCACTGCTGGACATAGGCCTCCCCTAATAAAGGGGGATATACCTATAATCCCCACGCTGGGCATGCGGGTTGGGGATCGCAGGACACAGCTTCTCGCACCACCGACGCTGCTGCCCGTCAGTGGCCAGGGGATTTAGCTGTGCCGATGTAGGCTGTGCTATGCCGCAATCAGCCGGCCGCCAGAGCCCCGTTCGTTGTTTTGGGTGTACTGGGTTCCAACCCCTATCTTCGGAACCCAAGCCAACCCCACCTGCACGTGGTGCACCCTGCTAACTGTCATATACAGAATCAATTTATTTTCTAACGTAGCATTATTGGAATGATTGACAATTCAATAAAATACTATTTTTGAGAAAGTTCATCCGCAAAAAATAAAACTTAAAACAGTTCATTTCACGTGTTGTCACTTTTAATGCTTAGATTCGCAGTATTTTTTTATGTGTTACTTTTCTTTTTTAAATAAGACTACGCATACTTTTTACAATGTTGTCCAATCATACACATAACATTTTAGGAGAGTAGGGTTAGTAGTTCCAGTAAAAAAATCTAAAATGTATGTATTGAGAAATCAAATTTCTCGAAATTCTCCATACAAAACGCCTATTTCATAGGTAAGCACCTAATATTATAAGGTTTCGGCAGAATACTAGTGCCTAGCTACTTCTCCGTGGCAAGGCAATAATGCTGAGTCCTTTTTGCTTCTGTGGCACACAACTACATGCCAGAACGATACTGCTTGCCTTTTATTTAACTACTTACTTAATTCTGTTGTTGTATGTATCGTGTGCCAATTGGTAAATAAATGTTTGTCTATTGTCTGTTGTCTATATTTTACGTTATCTTCTCAGCCCAGCGTCTGAACCCCGACATTCAGACAACAGTCTTCTGCGCTGGTCTTCGCGGAGGTGACGAGGAGAACTTCAACTTCCTTTGGTCTCAGTATCTTGCCACCTCTGACTCTAGTGAACAGTCCATTCTGCTGAACGCCCTTGGATGCACTTCTAATCCTGATCTACGTACTTTGTAAGTGATTCCAGTAGACAGCAGTTTTAATATAATAATAATAATGATGATAGACACTATTGTAGCATATAGCCCCAAACTCAGCAGAGCTTCTATTAAGGGAACCACATTACTGATATACTACGTATATATATTTTTTTCTAAATACATTACATATCATACATAGAAAACACCCAGACCCGAGATAAATATTTGCTGATCATGCAATCATCTGTCTTGAAAAAAACACCATGTTCGTGTGACAGTCACTCATTGTAGTGTTAGTGCATCATCGAATCATTAATTGCCTGATGAAGGACGCGACGCTGGAGTAGCACTAGACATCGCTGGGTCGTGGGGGATTTTACCAAGACCCCGTGGGTTCGGGGTATAGGCCTCCCTCAACTTGTGCCATTCGCCACGATCCGCTAGTCTACTTTACTTCATTTCTTTATTAATTGGCTTCTGGGATAGTTTTCCACAATTTCGCCAGTATCAGGTATAATTGCTTGTGTACGACAAAGACAAACAGTTTGACCTTTTTTGCAGCTTGACACCCTAAATTCCTATTCCTATCTCTTTGTAATATTAGAAGTATAAAATAATTTTAATTAAAGACGCACTGCTAACTACCACCCGCATCAAGTTGATATTTCATATAACAGGACTTAGCGCTTCCAAACATCGTTTATTCGATCGCACTGCTAAAATATGGACGCTGCCAGCGTCTGTTTTTCCATTGTCTTATGACCATAACGGCTTCAAAAAGAGAGTTAATAGGCATCTTCTGGGAAAGCTCGTCCCATCGCTGACCTCATCCTTGCCCACGTAAGCCTCGAGGTCAAGAGCTGGCCCATAGTAAATAAAAGAAAAAAATGATTTTTACTGTGACTGAAGTGCAAGATTACAATGGTGCTCATTAGGGGAGGCCTATTACCAGCAGTGGAATCTTTTATAATCCAAATACTGCTGATAATGATGATGATGATTTATTAAAGTGATTACGTATATTTTTGTTATATGCTGCAGTCAATGTAATCATAGCATGAACTCAATATTTTTCCACAACCAATGTCCAACTTTCAACAGCTACTTGGACCAAGTGATCAATGACGAGTCGCCTGTGCGTGAGCAGGACAGACATACAGTCATCGTATCTGTCATCAACTCCAGCCCTGAGAATATGGACGCCGCTCTTGACTTTGTTACTGAGCACTGGCCGAATATCCAACCTAGGTAAGATTACATTATCTGCCGAAGAAACGATAACCGTTGGGGTAAACTTGTTCTTGAGTGGTGAGTGAGATTCCCTCTGGACGATCTATGAAAGGCTGCTGGTAGAACCTGGATGCGTTGAGCTCAGGACATTGCGCAATGGCGCTCATTAGGGGAGGCCTATGTGCAGCAGTGGACTGCAATAAGCTGATGATAATGACGATAATATTGAAAATAACATACAACTTACAAAATAAGTAAGTTTTACTCATAAAACTATAGTGCATTAACTAATTCATATTGAGAAATGGATATTTTTCACATATCGTTACATCGTGTGAAGGCACGACGTTTCAACTCTTACAGAGAGTTTTTCGTCCCTTTCACTCATTCTGAAGTAGAATCTCTGGAAAAGTTCAGTGGTTTGCTAAAAGAAAACTCTTAAAAGTTTAAGCTTGCCTCTGTGCATATTTCTGTGTACAATCAAAAATAACAGAATTACAGAAAATTCAAAGCGAGGTCGATTCCGATTATCGATGTAACGGTGCTTGAAAAATTTCCGTTTTTCAATTTGAACTTACTTTTTCTCAAACAGTCTTTAGTCTCTCCCAAATTGAGAACATTTATCTTATCTTGCGCAGTGAGTGATAGAATTAGTATGAGTGCATCTGAGTATTAGTGTTGTAATATTCAAGCTTTGCGACTTCGTCTAAAAACAACCATTACCGATTCATGTAGAATAAGAATGACGATTCAAAGTGTACTTTAATGTTCCAATTGAATACATTTTCATTTCATTTAATTTCATGGAGAAACTGAATTTCTAGAAATCATAGTGCACTCCTACACGTAACGCGAGGAACATACCTCCACATTTTGTTTCTTTCTTCAGAGTACAAGGATTGACTGGTACCACCAACATCCTCAATGCTTTTGCTAGAAGACTGACAACTCCAGCTCATGCAGCGAAGGTATTTAGATTTTTGTATACTTAGCTCTATTTAATTCACTATTGCAAGTAGATTTTTTATGATACCTGAAGATGGAGCTAGCATAATATGGCCCACTTGATGTTAAGTGATAACCATTACTTATAGCAAAGTATTGCCTAAGAAACAATACTTTTGGTAAAAGCACCGCGGCACTGCGTCCATGAACCTATGCTGCGTTTAGAAGACACACGGCCGCCTCACGCCCGCTTCGCTCCCGAATCATGTTGTCCAGTCACTAGTTGTAGAAGCGGGTGCGAGGCGTGCTCCATTTGTGCGCGATGCATACAGTAGGAGGCGGGCATAACGCGTGTGCCTGGTCGGCGCTTGTCATCTGATCACATTCTAAGGCATGAAGTGAAGTCATAAGTTTCATGTGCCTGTAATTTTACACCCTTCAAACCGCAACACAGCCATGCCACTTCATGGCAGAATTATGGATGATATGTAAAGTTTGTAGTTTCGGCTCGATAGTGCCTACTATTTAAAAAAAAATGGATATGAACCTTTGGTATCCAACAGTATCCAACAACATTACCGCCAACATTTCTATCTCTACTTAAAGTTCACGTATTTTATTGTATGAGCTAACGCACAATATATTGAACTCTTATGAAATTATCTACTTTATTTTAGTTTAGCTTGCATTTGTCCTATGTTGCAATATTGTACTCGACTGTGTGTGTCCAACCACTACTGTGTGTTTGTGGAAACAAAATCGGCCGCTGCGATATGCCGGCATGCCCACCCTGGTCACCCTGGCGGCAAAGGGTTTTTGATATTCCCACAATGAACAGGGTAGCGCTAAAGAGAATAAAGCAGTGTACGTTCATCACTCAACGGGTTTGGTTATTTTTAGCTATCTTAGGAATCACTATCCCCTAACTAGTATCCCTTAGCTATCTAACTTCAGCTTTATATACTTACTGGAACGTCCCCAAAGATCATTTGTGTCGAGGTTGATTTATGTATCAAAATATATTTCATTATTCAGATTGCCGTATTCACCGATCGGCACCAGGCCATTTTCACCGCTGGTGAACTCGCTGCCATCGCTGCTATCGAAGAAAATATTGCAGCTTCTATCACTTGGAGCAACGAGAACTCCGCAATCGTGGACGATTGGCTCACAGATAACTTCGGCAACAATAATGCCCACGGTCTTAGCGCTAGCTTTGCGTTGCTATTGACTTTTGTAGTAGCCTTTTTTAACTATTAATTAATAAAGAGCTAATAATTCACCTTTCAAAAAATAATTTCATTTTTTTTGGTTGTGAGTTTTATGCAAGGTGACCAGGTAAAGTCCAATTCAGGGTATTTTCCTAAGAAGAAAATGTAAAAGCGCAATATAATTTAAGTTTAACTTAATATTTTTATACAGGGCCTGTAAATATTTTCGATTTAATAAAACTTTTATTTGAATTGTTATTTTTTTTAAACCTTTTTCCCCCATTTTTACCTTTATCCACTTATCTTGGCATAATGTTACGCTTGTTGCTTTTATTTGAGAGTTTTTATCTCCTTTGGATATTGATGATCAATCAATATCCGTGCTTATTCACCTTAAACATTGAGTCAGTGCTTGTTAGTCATCTAAACCTGGTGTTTTCATCAATCATGAAGGTCATAAACTGTGTTTTAGTTTCAACTTTACTTTTTGGTCTAGCTACAAATTTACCAATCTCAACTAAAGATGAAGCCAAGAACATGCTAGTAGTTGTATCTACAAGCTTTCCATTGAGTACTGAAGATAAATTAAATAGTGAGATAGATGATACGATCATTGAAGACGTTAATGACAATGATAATTCTGTAATCATAAACAGTGTTAATATAACAGTTAAAGTGAAAAGTGATAATAAAGAAACTGGATTCAACATTAATAATGAGTTATACAAAGTAAAATCTAAGGTGAATATGAAAAACCAAATACGACCTGGAATATACATAACGAGCTATGCTGTTGAGATATTTCCAAATATGATTAATGAAACTTTCAGTGGAAGATTGGTTACTCAAGTCATGATCATGAATTCGAGTACGACAAAAGATCCTATCAGGTTTTACGTAAAAGACTTACAGATTGATTCAGTTGTATACTCTTTACTTGGTAGTTCCAACTTCATTTCTGTTGATGAGTTTGAAGTTAATGTTGATGATGGAATTTTGGAAATAGATTCAGGCGCCGAAGCAACGACGTATACTTTTGTAATCGAGTATCGGGGAACATTAGCTGTTCCAGGACAGGCTTTGTTTACAGGACAATATGATTCAATGTAAGTATTTAATTTAAGTACGTATTTTTCATAACCTAGCTAAGGAATGCTGCCTATCTGGTGGACGATGCGCAGCATGTTGGTAGAACTGTCAAATTAGATTAGAAGTTACATCATACCTTACACACATAACCGATGATGCCTGCGTCTACCGTCCTAACTGACGCATCTTCCATCAGATGTGCATCCATCCTAAAAAAGAGTTTTGAAGGACAAGCTGAAACTTGATTAAATTTGAATGATTTGCTTTTTCTTGTGATGCCCGATCACTGAGAGGTTGAAAAACAGTGTGGCATGAAAAAGTTCAGACATACCTACCTAGATAAAATGCATTATATCTCAGTCATCTAAAAATCTTATCATCTAGATATGTTTTGACGAAATACGTAAGCAGAGGTAAGTAGATGATTGTATGGGTAGCTACTCAATATTATCAGCGTTTGAAAAGTCAAGATAATGTCAATAGTTAGAGGAGGAAACTAAACCGATGACAAAACATTATTCACTAAGTAGGTACGTACACATAAATCTTCTTTGTAGTCAGTAATTCATTTTTAAAGATCATGATCATCACGACGTTCAGCAGGCGTGGAAGGATTTATCTCCAGATTTTTGCCAGATGCAACGTCATTTATTTTGTACTTTTTCATACCCGACAGATACTTTCACTGTTGAATCATACCTACCAAGTTTAGCTGTTTTCTATTAAGTAGGTACCTGACTAATGATAGTTTTGGGCGATTCCAAAGCCATATCGGAGAGCAGACACTAGAGTTGGCCACTAGCTCATACGAAGAAGGAAGGCTATAAGTAAGTTGTGGTCTACTCGGACGACCTGTTACTTGTTAACTTAACCGGCATGTTGCAATAAATAAACTAAATTATACTAAACCAAAGTGCAAGTAGCCAAATCTAATGATGCCGATGTAATAGATTTTGATAATATTATCATGCCCTTATTGGCTCAGATGACGACAATCTACGACTCATATTCGTAAAAAAACGCCGAAAACCACCCGAAAAGTAGAACAGCGACCACGTCTCAAACAAGTGAATAATCTGCTAAGTACCGTCTATCTGGACATTTTATCTTTCTTAGTTTTGACACTATCCTGATCTGTTTATCTCATCAAAGTGATCATTTTTATCGACTTCTTGAAAAATAATCTGTTCTCATTTCTTTGAAGACTGTGAAGTGTTACGCATGTGAGGTTGAGTGAAGTGAAAAGGCCATTTTAGTTTCTTAAAATGGCCCGGACTAAGTTCAAATGGAAGTTAGCAATATTCTCTTATCTAATTTTAGTGAATGTGTATACAAAATCACTTCCTATTGACACAAGGCTGCCGTCATTAACGACGACTAACACGGTTTTCAAAAATGGGGAAGTACCTAATATAGTAGATTTTTTGAAAAGCCATGCAGGCGTTAGAGAAGATGAAGTGCTTACAACAGAAGTTCCGATACCCGATAACTCAACAGAAGTAATTATTGGCAATCACACAGACATAATTCTCAATGCAACAAGAAATAACATTGCCAGGCAAGATATAAGACCCGGTCAAACTGTTCGAGATTATGCTATTCAATTAACAGCTAATGGAAATACATTTACCGGTAGAGCTGTAATCAATGTTGAGCTGACATTTGCTACAAGAGAAGACGAGATAGAACTGCATTTTGCCGATGATTTGAGCATCCAGTCTGTGATGGTTGGAGTGTTTAGTGAAACTAATGTTTTAGCAGCTGATAATATTAAACATAAAGATGGAGTATTAGAAATAACACCAGTCCAGACTGCCTCTTCGTACATTCTCATAATCACTTACACCGGTAGCATAACAACTGCTGGAATTGGATTTTACCGAGGACAGTTCAATGACTTGTAAATAATATTTTACTTTTCTTTACAGCGTTTGCTTAAATTTAATATACTATTTCTTTTTTAATGCTTTTTTCGCATCATCATCATCATCACGATCAGCATTTTAGATTCGATAATTATATAATATTCGACGACATCAGTGGCGCGGTGGGCGAAGGTCAGCCTGAGACGCAGAAGGTAGCGGATTCGATTTCCACCGCGGGACAAATGTTTGCATAATTATCAGATATTTGTCTCAGGTTTGGATGTTTTATATGTATGATATGTATTTACAAAAAAAAAAGTAATATATCAATCATGAGGTCCCCATAATACAAGCTCAGCATTATATATTTATTTATTTATTAGCTATCCCCTGCTGAACATAGGCCTCCAATGAACGCCATTATTAGTTATGGTTATGTGTGTTACGCTGAAACACATCAATTTTATGTTTAATCATAAAAATAGTCACAGTTAATTCAAGAACACGCATTTTTAGTTGTGCGGAAGTGGTTGAAATTACTAAAAAATAAAATTAACATTTAATTATTTATTTATTTATTATTACATCTGGCATACAAAACAGAACACAATCAGTAAACAAATAATAAAAATACATAAGAACAGGTTATGAGATAGGTAGTATTCCAAAGCATGTGTACACTTTAAAATCAATAATTAATTTAACCAGAAAATCGTACTTAGTATTATTATGTAACATATAAATCAATTTGAATATCAGACAAAGTGCAATTACTCTTTTGCAAGAGCGGCTAATTTTAAAAGAATCATAAAACTATTCAATCAACTTAAGCAACATAACCTCTTTGGCGCAGTGGGTGTGGGCCCGTTTGAGACGCAGAAGGTTAAGGGATCGATACCCGCCACGAGACAAATGTTTGTATGATCTTCAAATATTTGTTTTGGATCTGGAGATTTTCTGTGTATTAATGTTGATCTAATAATCAGATAATTCGTTATCTCCGTATCTCAGTGGATAGAAGTGGGTGAATATGGCCGATTCTGATAATTATACCATAAACGGTAACACTTCGTTTTCCTTTAAAAAACTATCAAATTTTTGACTGTTTGAAGCTTTATCGGTTACGGTACTTTATTGGCCGATTACATAAGAGGCCCTAAGACAACATATATGCCGATCAGACCTTACCTGGAACAAGGATAGGAGTCTGATGAATAATGTACATTTTGCAAAAAGTATATAAAATGGCCTCCCCACAAGTATAAGTACATATAATGGATCATGGGGAGGCCTTTGCCCAGCAGTGGGACATAACAGGCTCATCGTAACGTAATCGTAATATAATTATAATGGTAGTGTAGTAATAATAATTGCCATGGTACAAGCTCTGCTTGGTTTAGGACTAATGATGCTGTGTGATAGATACTGTCTGTCCAGCATTACTTATGACGCATTATCATCAACAGCAACCAACCTGTTATAGTGAACTGGAACATAGGATTTATCGTATTAATTATTATATTCCAGCACCTATTTGGCGATGAACTTACATCCGACAAATGCGAGACGAGTGTTCCCTTGTATGGACGAGCTGACCGAATCATCCATCATCAGCTTCACGTTCAACAACATAGAATACAACAACATCGTTTCAAATTCTGCTCTCGAAGACAATGAATTGTGAGTAGAAATACAATCTAACTAGACAAAGACAGATATTGTGACTACTTTTGATCTTCACCTACATTTGAACACTAGACCTAATTCGAAAAAACTCCTCAAAACCCTCTTTAATAATGCGTATTGGAATCTGAGGGAACTTTATGTTATACTTACTAACAACTCTAGGTATTTTAGAATTTTTTGTATTCTAATGACTACAAGTTCAATACAACGTACTTATTTAAAATCAAATTAGCAGCCATCAGCATATCTTATTCTCCAGGAGTCAATTCAGAGCGCTCGAAGGACCACCTCAACTTTGGACCATGGCAGCTCATAATTTCAACAACATCAACGTACCAACCAGCAATGTCTTGCTCTACGTCCGCCCTGGAGTCACCAATCAAGAGTCACGTGCCTCCATTGCACTAAACTTCTATTTCAACGCCCTCAATGATTGGACAACTAAGCCGTACTTTGAGATCCAAAATAATCAGAATGCACAACTGAGTATTTTGGCTCTACCTGATGTTTCGGTGGATTGGTACGGCCTTTCATTGATTGGTGTGTGGTAAGTTTTCTACACTATAAATTCTTAGAGCTTAAGCATCCTTGGCCAATTGATATGAGTTATCATTGATTGGTGTTTGATGATTAGTCTTTTCATACTTAGAATAGAAAGAATATATCTTTGATCTCATCTTGCTTGGCATACGCTTCCATCCGGTCCGCGAATGGGCGAGTTGATTTGATAAAACAAAGGATATGTAGGTTTTATTTTATTTATGGATGTTTATATTTGCATTTCTCTAAGTGTTGGAATTTAGGGTATTTATCAAGGGTTTTTTAAATTTTCTGATTTTTTAATAAGCATATTAATTTATTATAAAAAAGTTATAATTATTGATATGCATCCTGTACAATTAGGTTCATATTATTCTATGCATATTTTATTTTTAACTACTAAGTATGGAATTTTATTATTATACCGTAAACGTTGACGCATCGTTTTTTCTTGAAAGACTGACAAAAATAAACAACGAAACATCGAAAATTTGTCAATTTTTTAGAGGAAAAAGAAGACTTATCGGTAGCGGTAAATTATAAAAACCGGCCGTAAAGTGATTTCATAATACTCCTACAACAGAAGCTTGTTATTGCAACTAACATCTACTCGTAATGCAAATGTTATGTTTTCACAGGGAACCATACATTTTGATGGAGAACACGTGTTCAGTAAGGCAACAATACACAGGTCTAGTGAAAATGGCTGAAGCACTGTCAAGGCAATGGTTCGGTTACGTTATCTTTCCAGAAAACTGGCGATACGAGTGGGTTGTTTCTGGTCTGAACATTTATGCCGCCTGGGATGTATTGAGAGAGGTATTTTTTAGAGAACCGTGATTATGCAAAACGTATGTTGTACAAAAAGTTTGGATTTAAGAATTTTTGATAGCAAAACTCACCGGCACGAAGTGCACCTGCTACTAAGCTAACGGGTATCTGGCAACCATCTGGTTGCAGCATAGTGCAGCCTAACATCTCTTGAGCCCTGTTATGTAGCAGCATCGGCTATGCGAGAAGCTGTGCTAAACGGTTTCTAACGTGCATGCCAAGGCTGTTATCCCCTTCTCAATGGGCATATCCTCTTATTAGGGCGGGTCTATGTCCAGCAATTTACTCATATAGGCTCGTGTTGGTGTTGTTGTTTATGCTTAATTAACCTTTAATGTTGCTGATCGTAGAAATGTCGCAGCCAACTAGCTTGAGTAGCCGTTTAATCAACAGCCTAGCCTCTTTACTAAACAGAGCCGTTCAAATACTGGCCTTAATGATATCCCGCCGCAGCGTTTGTTACAACATTTAATAAATTGGCTAGCTAATGCTCAGGCCATTTGTACGATAGGGTGACCATGTGACCATCGATCAAAATTCGCTATAAAAATAAAATTACTCGAGTCATTCACATCTAAATTAACATTATTATTGTCTTGGCAAAACACCTTCAAATTTGTTGTTTGCCGACGCCATATTGACTGTTTGGAGAGTTTCGGCGCTAGGTGGTAGAAAGTGGCACTAAATTGAAATGAATAGGGTAGTAGTAATGAAATGTCATCAATCCAAGTCATTTACCTAGCTGTTTGATCAAATGGCTGAATATCATTCAGGCCACTAGTTGAACGGCGATGTTTAAAAAAAGGGGCTAGGCTGTTGATTGAACGGCTGATTAAGTTAGTTGGCTGCGACAAATATAACCAATTGATTGATTGTAAGTTTATTTCAAGACTCAGGCAGATGGCATGTAATTTTTAATGCAATTGACGAAAGTATCGGGTTAAATAATGTTCATGTTATACAATTATAATATTTTCAGTTCCAAACTAACGATTTGAATGATGTCACGTTGTTAGACGTCAACACACTCTTCGTCACTGACATCATCCAAGAGAGTCTCTACAGAGACGGGTACACTAGTACCCTGAACCTAGAACTGGCAGAAGATCTCTTTGAGGAAGATGAAATAAGTGATTACAGAAATGGTTTAATGAAATACAAGGCCCCAGCCCTGTTCAGAATGATGAGATTGATCCTCGGAGACGAGAATGAAGATTATATTCAATCAGCAGCGAGGGCGCTTATATCAGGCAGGTGTGTATTGATAAACGTCGAGATAAAATTACTCGTGATCGAGATGAGTAAGCCACTACATCAGCTAGTGCGCTAGTAAAAATAGACATAAATACTGATATTTGGAAGTAATTAGGCGTGGCATGCACCGATAACTACTAGGATGAACATTTAGTGGAATTTAAATGAAGCCAGCTGAATGCGTATGCGAACGAATTCTACTCTTTCTTTATCCTGTTAAATATCTAAAGCCTAGTTTTTAGTCATAAGTGCCTATTTCACCATCGTTAGGTAACATCAAAGTAATCTATTGGCCTGTTAAAGTAGTGAGTACGTTTAGTGCTTTGTCAATTCAACCTATTAGCTTATCTACTTTGACGTTACTTGAAGAAATACGAAATAGGCCATAAGTCAGTTACCACTATCTGTTACATAATTTTATTTGAAGCGTTCGTAGCGCTGCTTACTTTGGTGTTGTTAAAAAATAATCTATTATTCCGCTTAGGCCAATAAAATTAGTCTCTTACATTTTCATAAATATTTTTTACCAGGACATTACAAACGGTCAGTTCTTTGCGATTCGTGGACGCCATCAACAGTGATTGGTCACACAACGGCAACGGTCGAGTGGATGACATTGAAGATTTCCTCGAGCCTTGGATAGAGCAGAATGGATGTCCACTAATCGATGTTAGATTGCTCCAGGGCGGTGTTCTTGTTACCCAAGTAAGATCTGACTATTAATAAGCGAGTTTTATAAGTAATGAATTATGTTCGTTCATTCTTCGCGTCAAAATGGATACACGTCACATGGATAGAGCTGAAATTTGCCCTTCCGTAGTTACAATCCAGAAATAACATAAAGGCTGCTATTTATTTAGAATTTACGTAAACCGCGGACGGAATTTTACAATAAATATATATTTAAAAAATAACGTGAGAATGTCTTATTCATGATCAAAGGATCCCAGACTATGTAATACCGGTCTGATGTGCACCAGAGTCTGATCAAAAAAGATAACTATTTATTTTGAAAAAGCAACCAGTTGCAGAATTTTTTTTATTGTTTACCGTTTATTTCCATGGAGCCTGCGGTATCTGTGTGGGTGGGAACAAGCATATTACTTTGTTTTAAAATAATTTACGAGAAACTTTGCACATTTTTTCAGAGAAATCACTCGATTAACACACCAAGTCACCTTAGATATACCCATATCTAGCTCTTACGCTTCGATTTTACCTCATTTCTTCCTTTATAGGGTTTGTGTCCTGGTGAGTTTTGGGCAACTATAATCTTCTTATGAAATAATTCATATAATAGCGATCGAATTTCACAGAAGTTACTTATGTGCCGTTTTGCATGAATTGTGTGAAATTGAACTTGCGAAAGGCAGAGCTACCTGAGCCATGAGACCAGTCTATAGATAATAATTATATTGGGATGTGTCCCAGAATATACTATACCTACTCTTTCGAAAGGGTGCTAAAACTAAATATCTTTATAGGAAGTATCTACGTGGTATCTGGCACAACAAAAAATTCACTAATGCTTTGAATTGCTAGTGGCCTACTGTCACGAATTACTTTTTGAAGAACAAGATGTAGGTTACGTACTTCTAAGCTAATGTTCGGTTTTAGGAACGTTTTAGCTTCACAAGTCAGCCTCACGTCGTCTACAATTTGCCAATAACGTACAGTGTGAGCAATCAGCCCAATTACGACAACATCTATCCAATAGACATGATGGAGGGCACCAGAACCTTTAACATGGTCCTGGATGAAGACGACGGAGACTACGTCTTGTTCAACGTTCAGGGTCAAGGTATACTTTAACATTTATTTCTTTGTAACTCAACACACATTATCATCATCAGTCTATAGCAGTCCACTGCTGAACATAGGCCGTCCCATTGCGCCCAGTCCTCAGCTCGTCGCATCCAGCTTCTACCAGCCTTTCGCAGAACACACATAACATAATATATCAAAAGTTTAATAATACTCATACTGAACAAAAATACACTTGTATAATTCAATTTAAAATTAAGCTTGGAGCTAAGACGATGGAGATTTTTTCAGCGTTCAGGGTCAAGGTATACTTATTTAAACATTTATTTCTCTGTAACTGAACACATATAACACAAAACAATAAAAACAAATAGTTTAATAATACTCATACTGAACATACTGTATACTTGGATAGCTCAATTTTAAAAGTTTGCATATAACTGAATAATCTTAACTATGCTAGGTGCATACTGATATATATATACTATATACTGAACATACTGTATACTCGGATAGCTCAATTTTAAAATTTTGCATATAACTGAATAATCTTAACTATGCTAGCATAGTGTGTGCATTATGGCCCTAAGACAGACAAACCATGTATGTATCCTATATTTTGTCATCAATGAAGCTGATATAAAGAGAAAGGGAAAGAGAGACCATGAAACATGGTTGTATGTGTGCTTTACCAGCAAATAACATCGTCTCAGCATAATTATCTAACCAGTGCGGAGTATTGGTAGCAAACGCTGGTATTCTGCCTACTACTAAGTAAAAA
Organism: Horisme vitalbata; assembly: GCA_951804965.1. NCBI lineage: Eukaryota > Metazoa > Arthropoda > Insecta > Lepidoptera > Geometridae > Horisme > Horisme vitalbata. The sequence continues at coordinate 2,958,176 of OX638099.1, forward strand.
AAAAACAATCTTACTACCCAATAATATTTTAAAATTATGAGTGCTGAAAATACTTGCTCGTTTTGCTCCTCCTCGCCTGCAGTTAACGTGTCAAAGGCAAAAACGTGTGAAATGTGAAATGTCAAGTGAAAACTGCTAGAACGATTGTGCAAAATTTTGCAATTAATGTAGGTAGTTCTAGATTTGGAATGATATAATCATAGGTTATCTGATTATCATGCGAGCTTAGCCATGGGTGAAAGCTAGCGACAATAAATTTTTATGACATGGTTGATACGGCAGTGTTAATAGTTGTAGCTTAGATTGACTACGAATTAATCTAAAAGTTGAGGATATTACACCATTAACGCTTTGAGTGCTGAAAACACAAATGTGATTCTGCACGTCGTCCTCCTCTGCATGGCGCGGAGCGTCATGTGCGAGGCCAGCAGCCAACGTGTTAACTGATATGATACCTATCAAAATTAACTTATTCTTTATCTTATCTACCTTCAACACTTGTTTAAATTTTTGGATCATTAATGATTACTGATAGTGTAAGCTAATATGAGTAACGTGATTTTGGTTTCAGGGTACTACAGAGTTAACTATGACAATGAACTTTGGGAGAGAATCATAGACGCCCTAAATGATCCAGATCGTAGACAGGAAATTCATCCGCTTAACCGAGCTACGGTAAATGTTTAATCACATTTAGGGCATGTTAATAAATTCCATTGTTATCATTCTATAAATAAATAAATAAATAATGCTGGACATTATCACACAGCATCATGTAGCCCCTAACTAAGCAGAGCTTGTATCACGGGAACCACATGACTGATAAAGTACATAGACACATTTTTTTTCTATGATTCGTCTGTCAGGCTGTTAGCGGGATATTTGAATGGGTGGTTTTGGCCCGAGTAAAACACTCTACTTTTCACTTCAATTGCGAGAAAATAAAACAATTCAAAATTAGACAATTTTCAGAAATTTTATTAAAAATTAATCAACCTTCATAAAACATGACCAAGACGGTTCTATTTTCAAAAAAAAAAGATTTACAGAAAACCAAGAAGTCGAGTTTTTATGTAAGAGAACGAATGCTTTGTACGGGCTGATGATTTTAGACAAAAATTAAAAAGAAATAATTATTTTTAGCCCGAGGTATTAAACTCGAGTTTTAGGCCCGCTAAGCTATTATGATACACTTTTTGAGCAAGAGAAGTGAAAATTCTATTGTTATCATTCTATAAATAAATAATGCTGGATATTATCACAAAGCATCATGTAGGCCCGAACTAAGCTTGTATCATGTGAACCACATGACTGATAAAGTACATAGACTCATTTTTTTTCTATGATTCGTCTATCAGGCTGTTAGCGGGATGTGTGAAAACACTGTGGTATGTCAAATTGCTGGTAGTATGATGCGCTAGTGGCATAGTACTTTGGTGTTATCATCATACCATCTTGGCTTAGCAGCTTTGCCTAGCTCACTATTTAGATGGGTAATGGTTTAGTGGGATTTACATCTGAGCGCTTCCGTGCTTTGGAAGGCACGGAATGGAATGTTGGTCTCAGATTTTGCAGTCGTTAAGCCATGTTGGAGGCCGTCGGGTGGTCTAAAAACTCTGCTATAATAGTTGGTCACTTCCTCATACGAAGAAGGAAGGAAAGTTGAGAGTGAATTTTCATACATTTTTTAGTTTCTGAGCTATATAGTTCGGTCGTCTATTCTAACGATAGAGTTAACAGCTGTGAACATTTTCTTCGGACTCTTTACCTTTAAATTGACATGTAGACACGTCTGTTTGTAATTTTATCCAGCTAATTGACTTTGAATTTACTTACTCATATAATAGGGACGATGTATGATGACGACTGAAAAATTTTAATTAGTCCATAATTTACATAATAAAAAAATACGTGCTTAATATTTTTTGTTGATCTATCTGACGGACTAATTAGAATTATTATTTTTTTACCCAGCCGTCATCCCTATTATTCCATAGAGTTGATGTTTCTTTAGCATTATTGACAGCAGAAGAGTTATACGTTGTAATTTTTTCTTCCTTTGTATCGTACAGCTTATCGATGACTCCCTAAACTTGGCAAGAGCTGGCAGAATTGATTACGAGACCGCTTTTGAAGTGGTCCTCTCCATGGAACACGAGACGGAGTACGCGCCGTGGAAGGCTTTCATCAGAAACATGGAGTTCATAAGAAAACGACTCATCGCTCTGGTCGAGGATGATGATGATTTGGACCCTGATATCTATTTGGTGAGTCCATTACAAGTATTTTAAGTTTTGAAAATCTTGGTGCTAAATTTTTCTGACTAGGAAAAAGTATGCTCTGCGACCTTGCGAAAATCAAGTATGTAAACTGTTTTGACTCTGAATAACTAGTGTTCTTTCTTTTCTAATACTTTGCTAAAACCAACAATCAAGCGCTGTTGAGTTCAAATTTTTGAAATGATATATAGGCTAATATAACTGAAGATAAAAGTTTTACTAACCGACTTCAAAAAGGAGGAGGTTCTCAATTCGTCGGAACTTTTTTTATTTACAAATGATCCCATGTTAATGTTATTCCTGAGGGATTGGAACTTTTCCCGGAAAACTCAAAAAACCTCATCCTCTTGTCACTTGTAATTTTAACCTCATCACTTGTAATTTTCGCCCTATGACCACCAATATATCCGTCAATTGTGAACCGATTTTCAAAATTCTTTAGGGCAAGAAGTAAGAAGTGATTTATTTAGATAAGATAATGTTAAGATAAGATAACTCCTTATTCAGCACACAGACAATTACAGCACAGAGAACACATAAAAATAATAAGGTAGGTAGGTAAATTGCAAAACTTTTAGGTACAATTTAGGAACTATCACAGAATAAAGAAAGCACAGAAGTTTAGGTACCTAGTCTACTACACAGGCAAAGAACTAATAAAAAGCTAGGTGCGGGTGTCGTCTACGCTGCAAAGGCCTGGGTTCCACCTCAGCTTGAAGCTGCTTTGCCACGGGGGCTAAGCAGCGCTGATTTTCAGATGGAACCCGAAACCTCCCGACCAGAGTGCAATATTTGAAGTCGGTTTTTTTTAAGTGTGTTGTTTTGCTGATAAACACTATTGATAGACATACATTAAATACTTGCAGAACACCCAGACCGAAAAAAAAACATGTTCATTACACAAATGTTTGTCTTGGACGGAAATCGAGCTACGATCTTTGCTTTATTAACCATCAATTTTTTTCAGAGAATGGTGCGTAGATCTATCGTTGCGTTCGAAAGGGAGATCGGCTTTTCACCAGACACAAGTCTGACTGAACCTGCCATGGTCTCCCTCACGCGTGGCATGGTGATGGAGCACGCTTGTCGAAGTAACTACCAGCCTTGCATCGCAGCTGCTGTGGACTGGTTCTGGGATCGAAACAACAGAGACGTAGTGTAAGTAAATAAAATTATGTAAATGTAATAAGTAAATAAAATTATGAGATAGGTTTTAAGATTATTTTTTAATTATAGTTTTTCTTAGAAATATATTTGATTTTTTGTTCTCTACGCAAGCCTTTTATATAGTGTTGAATCCTTTAATTGAGAGACTCTGCCATTTTCTTTTATTAACTTTCTAAAACGTAAATGGCCGAACATTAAAAGGCTGTTTCATAGGCTTTATGTTATTTATGATGCTTTACCATGCCCACTTGGTGTTGAAGTGAAATTGCTTATACGTTTAATATAAGAAAATCTATTGGTACATTTATAAAAATAGTATCGTCGCCGCATTACTCATCTGTAAGACAAAATATGAAAAATATATAAGCATCGACATCGCCATTGATAAATGTGTTTGGTTTGGATTCAAATGAGGCCGCTGTTTTCCATAGATTTCATCATGCTTAAATAAATATATTTGACATTAGCGATCCGCCCGGCTTCGCACGGGTGCAATGCTGGTACCACCGCAATCGCTGTCCCTGCATTTTTAATCTACACTATTAATATTATAAAAAGGAAAACATTGTATTGTTTTGTGTGTGTATGTTTGTAATTAATAAACTCAAAAACTACTGTACCGATTTCAAATATTGTAGAACATACTTTTGTTCTATCATCAAAAGTTTCCGCAGTGCATGTGACGTAAGACGTTTTAGGGCACTTATTTGACACCTTGGGTTACGTTACTTAAGTTTTAGTAAGGCTAGGGAACCTTTTCTAGCAATAAATATAACCTATGTTAATTTTTGAAATCGGTACAGTAGTTTTTGAGTTTATTCATTACAAACGTACACACATAAAAATATTTTTCTTTCCTCTTTATAATATTAGTGTAGAAGTGTAGATGTAGATTGACAACTAATTTCAAACTAAGCCAAGCCCCGAGAGTTACCAAAATGATAAATAACACTCATTTGAGAAAGGCTAAGCAAGAAGAAGTTCAACAAATTTTTCCTCTTTATAATATTAGTGTAGCAGTGTAGATGTAGATTGGCAACTAATTTCAAACTAAGCCAAGCCCCATGAGTTACCAAAGAATGATAAATAACACTTATTTGGCAAGAAGAACCAGTACAGTAGAAAAGAAGTTCAAAAGACCTGGACAAGTCTAGGAGCCAAGTAATTTATTTGTTGCAGGAACCCCAACATACCAGCTGATCTCAGGCCTGCAGTATATTGCACAATGGTGAAGGAAGGTGGCGACGACATCATAGCTGCTCTACGTGAACGTCTCGAGATAGAACTAAGCATGTACGAACGAGTAGTCATCCTGGAATCCCTGGCATGCTCCCGAGACAAGAACTATATTCAGAAGTAAGAACTATATTGTATTAGTAGTCTTATAACCCGGTCTTTCGAAACGCAGCATCAGCTTCAACCCTATGACCAAACGAAATGCGCCTCGTTACGATATCTGCGTGGAAACTGCATGTAATTGGGATGACGGCTGGGTAAAAAAATAATAATTCTAATTAGTCCGTCAGATAGAACATCAAAAAATATTGGACACGTATTTTTTTATTTAACAAATAAATAAAAATTGACGGAGAATAAAGAGCGTCAATGGTCGGGAGTGGGGGCTCGTGACGTCACGGCTAGGTAAAAAGTGTACTAAGCCGTGACGTCAAGTGGAACTTCAACGCACTATATCTTTGTAATTTTTTGTTTAATTGACAAAATAATAAATACGTGTCCAATATTTTTTGATACTGTAAATGACGGACTAATTAGAATTTTTTAATGTCATCCCTATGCCCATGTCAAATTTCTCAACTTGACGCCATGGCGTGTTTTGGAAACGCGTTTGTGTTTGAAACATGTTATGACGTCACACGTTATCGGCAAGGAATCTTTTGTGTCATAGAGAACAGCGGGGTGATCGGCTAACTCTGTTGCAAACAAAAACGATTGACACCGATAATGTTTTAACAAACTGTGACAGTTTGTCAATTGACGTTCATTGAATTTCGACGGATGAAATGTCAAAGTTTGTAAAAACAGGATCGGTGTCAATAATTTCTAGTTAGCCAATCACCCCGCTGGTATACCGTCCGGGGGGCTCATTAAGTAATAATAAGAAATGTTTAATTTGTAGCGAAACATAACGAGACACAATGAATTTAAATTTTTATAACAAACATAAAAGGTCACTACTTAACTTAACTTAATTAATCATAACTTAAAAATGTGTCTCTCAAAAGCCTGAAAATAGTAACTCAGTTACTGAAATTTTAAGCATCGGTCCCATTTTTACAAACTTCGACAGTTTGTCAATTGATGTTGTTTGAATTATAAAAAACGAAATGTCAAAGTTTGTAAATAAAGGTCCAGTGCCGATCATTTTAATGGGCATCTGGATAACTATATAAGGTCAGTAAGTAAAAGTTACCACTATTCTAAACCAATTAGTATGCCGTATACAAAACATCCATTAACAGATGCATCAAAAAGCGATATAAGATAAGATAAGATAAGAAAAATTTATTTGAGTCACACAATAAGTTCCCAAGAAAAACATTGTATTGCTTAAATCTAATACGAGAAATAGTCACACAAAAGGTCGCCACTCAGCATATGCAGAGGGATTACCACAGGTTTGATAGTTTTCGAAAACTTTATAAGTTTCGGTATCTTTCCATACATTTTCGTAGTTCATGCACGTTTCCCTAGAGGCGCTGTACTGAAAATGTATGGAAAGATACCGAAACTTATAAAGTTTTCGTAAACTATAAAAACCTGTGGTAAGCCCTCTGCAGAAGCATGGAAGCTACTGCAGCGCTGGTTTTCAGTGGCGCCACCTACATAATTTTGAGAATAGAGCATATATTTGCATAATTTGATGTGTCTCGTAAATGCACCCCTACAAGTACACAATGCAAAGTTTGCTGTTTATATCATCTAGATGTTTTTGAACGTCTCCAACGTTGATCTGATGCTTAACACTTTGAGTGCTGAAAACACAGATGTGATTCTGCAAGGCGACGTCCTCATGCATGAGCGTTATGTGAGAGGCCATAAGTCAACGTATTAACTTGATATTTATTTTTTACAGTCTTCTCGAAGAAACTATAGCCACCAATCGTCCTTACACAGCAGCAGAAGGTCTTGCAATCTTCAAAGCTGTTGCTGCAGCTAGCTATACTAATGCTGGACTAGCACTCAACTTTATTGATAGGCGCACAAATGAAATAAGATCTATGTAAGTTATATTTTGATTTACAAAAAATTGTCAAGCGTTTGACCACAGCCAGCTTAGTACAGCAACCATAGACAAGGTTTTGTCGACGAAAGAATAGAGAGAACTTATTTTTGGTTGTAGATGTAGCAACATTTTAAATGTTGTCAATACGGTTATCTATAGAATAGATAAAAATAAGCATGTTTGGGGTGCAGGGGGACCCAAAATTAGGAAAAATACGTTATCTTCTCTATAAATAAATAAATGAAATAAATAACGCGGGACGTAATCACACAGCATCATGTAGCCCAAAACTAAGCAGAGCTTGTATTATGGGAACCACATGTTTGATATACTAAACATATATTTTTTTTGTAAATACATACATATCATACATAGAAAACACCCAGACCCGAGACAAATATCTACAGAACATGCGCCATCCCACTGCGCCAAAGAGGCCGTCAATCGTAGTTTATCGTAGAGTAGACATAAAAACGGCATGCTAAAGGGGCTGAAACCGTTGAAGAAGTGGGCTAAGATGGAGTACGTTTGCCTAGAAGGAGCCGATTCACTCTGGATTTGAAGACACCAAGATTGCTTCTCTGGGAAAACAGACGTTGGCAGATGTCGGTAGGAAAGTGTCTCACCAAATAACCTAATTGATTTTATCCAAATAGAATTGTGGATTATTCACTTATGAGAATTGGGTGCAAAACCATCATCAGGAGATTTTCAGAACAATTTAATAACATATAATTTTTTTCAGGTATGGTGGCAGTGGAAAACTTGAAGAAGCAATATACGCACTTGGTGAAAACATGGCAGATTCAGGACAATCTAGTGACGTAAGTGATATTAAAATAAATAAATAAGGCTGGATGTTATCACACAACATCATGTAACCCTAACCTAAGCAGAGCTTGTATTATGGAAACCACATGATTGATATACTGCACATATACAGTTTTTTTTTTGTAAATACATACATATCATAAATAGATAGAAAACACCCATAATATTAGTTATGATTTGTGTACAGGGTGCCTAGTGCGAGTTTTTTAACCAGCTCGATCGCGTTTGCGTTTAGGGAAATTTGTATGAATAGAAGTCAGTGCCACTCGCTTTTCACTAGATGGCGCTACCTCGATTTCATATAAATTTGCGTAAACGCAAACACGATCGAGCTGGTAAAAAACTCGCACTAGGCACCCTGTTGACATAAATGTATATATACTATAGTATTATTAAACTAACTTTATATCAATGATGTCTATGAGTATTTTCTTGAGTGAGACGCCAGATAAAATGATACAGAAAAATGGTTGTATAGTGAGATTCCGTTTCAAAATATGGCGTGATTGTGAAAACGTGTTATTTAAAAATTCACACTAATATTGTAAATGCAAAAGTTTGTGTGTGTGAGTATATTGGTTTTCATTCAACTCTGTAACAGCTAAACGGATTTGAATAAAACTTAAAGTAAACAGAGTTTGTGATTGGAATCAATAAATGGACTTTTATCTGGGTACCACGCGAGCAAAGCCGTGGGTGATTGCTTGTATATAATATATCTCCAGTTATTTTTAAGTATCAAATAAAATAAACTATAACTTAACTTTACTTGACATCTCACATACTGATCCCAAACTAGACAGAGCCTGTACTATATAGGTACCAGAGGCTGATAAACATACATAGATACTTATATATAAAACACCCAGACACATACATCCATGTTCACCACACAAATGTTTGTCCTGGGCGGGAATCGAACCCGCAACCTGCAGCTCAAGAGGCAGAGTTACTTCCAAGCTATGAGGCCAGTCAACAATATAACTAAATTCATTTATTTTTCAACAGTTCAACGTGTGGGTTTACTCTCAGAGCAATAGACTTGATGACTCTCAATTTCCGGCTGAAAGAGTAGTTGCTATGGTCTTTGAGAACCAGGCTTGGGAAGACACATACATGGATTACGTGTATGAATGGATTGACGACAATGATGCGCCCACGCTTATTGTATCATCTGTATTGATATTTGTTTCTTGTATGGTTACATTATTTAACCATTAGTTTAAAGGAAATTATTGGATATTGCATAAGTGGTTTAGTATTTATTATACGTAAAATAAATAGAGTAAGAATATTTGGTGGCTGGGTTGTTAAATTATTTTGGGTACGCATAATTGAAAATGACACTTCAATATCGGTTCTAGTAGTATTATTTAGAACAAGCAATTTTTTTTTATTATTAAGTTACATTATTGGTGGCTGGGTTAAAATATTGGGTTAATAAACTATGGTCTTTGAGAGCCAGGCTTGGGAAGACACATACATGGATTACGTGTATGATTGGATCGATGACAATGATGCGCCCACGCTTATTGTATCATCTGTATTGATATTTGTTTCTTGTATGGTTACATTATTTAACCATTAGTTTAAAGGAAATTATGAGATATTGCATAAGTGGTTTAGTATTTATTATACGTAAAATAAATAGAGTAAGAATATTTGGTGGCTGGGTTTTTAAATTATTTTGGGTACGCATAATTGAAAATGACACTTCAATATCGGTTCTAGTAGTATTATTTATTACAAGTGATTTTTTTAATTATTAAGTTACATAATATTGGTGGCTGGGTTAAAATATTCGGGTTAAAATTAATAAAAGTTGACACTTGGATATTGGATGAAAAGTTTAAAATAAAATTCGGTATAATACAATATTAATTGATACTAAAAATATTATAGATAAGTAATATCTATTTATTTTTATCGTAAATTGGTGAATGGGTTAGCATTGTAAAAAGCTTGATACTTATTATTAATATACTGATAAATATAAATATATATTTAAAATAAAATAAAACAAAAATTATAATACTAAATTAGATTTAAGGTATGAATTGAACAAACGAAACTCAATATTATTGATGAAATAATATGTGTTGTTTTGTATATGTCTTTATCGACTGCAAATTGTTACAACGTGACATCTCATGTCACGTAATATAACAATAAAAAGTTTAATTAATTAAAATAAAAAAAACATTATGATTTAAATATTAGAAGGCAATTTGAAGTCGATACTTGACTAAGGCTAAATGTTTTAGTAACTTCTTGCTACATAAATGTGTATTGAGAATGTTTGATAAATATTATTTATTATTTTAGTATAAATAATTAGAAAAGTAATAATAAATAAAAGTTATTTTATTGCGTGATCGAAATTGCACAAAGTGAATTAATTAGTTAATAAACGTACTAAATAATCAGAATTACAATGAATATTATAAATAAGAAAATTAGTGGTTATGGTCTAACTGAGTGGTAATAGATATTTTATAATAAAATAATTTTAATTTTTAATAAGGTTAAAATAATGTTATATTTTTTACAGCATTTTCACTCGATTTTTTATAATTTTAATGATTATTGGCTAGGTTTTAATGAAAAATATTAATAAGTGACCATATAAAATATATTAATACTATTAAAGTGCTAAATTTGAAGCAAACGCGTCCTCTTGCTTCAAATTTAGTTACACATTGTATTATTTTAATTATACTTATAAATATAATAAAAGTATTAAAAGTATTTATCTTAGCTCTTATTAAACTCTAGGTGTACCAATAACTTAATTATAAAGAAAAAATCGGTTATTATTATAATAAAAATATAAACATTAAAATGTATATAATAAATTAATTAAGTAATCATAACAATATAAATAATAAATAGTTATAAGAAACATAAAAACAAGTCTTTAATTTCATTATCAAATAAAAAAATAATTAAATGCTTTTAGTGTTTTATTATTATTATAAAAAGTGCATCCTAAATATTAATTTTAATTTTTAACATAAATTAATATCAATGACTAGAACTAGCATACACATCAAAATATCCTCTTATAATTTTCAAAATATAGTCAAAGCAATTGAAATCCATAAGCTTATTAGAGACAATGCTACCCTCTGTGATGATGATGGTTTAATAGGTTTCTCCAACTTTTCTGTTACCGAAACCTGTGTGACTGGCTGAAATAAAAATAAAAATAAAAATAAAATTATTCATCATCATCATCATCCACAGCCCGACTTTATCCACTGCTGGATATAGGCCTCCCGGAGTTTGTGCCATCCAACATAAAATTATTACAATAAATAAATAAATAAATTTAAATAATGAATAATACATTTCACGTTCGATTTTTTCAAATTCATCATCACCATCATCATCATCCTATAGCAGACATAGGCCTCCCCAAAAGAGTGGCATTATACCCTGTCCTCAGCTCGACGTATCCAGCTTCTACCAGCAGCCTTTCGCAGATCATCCCTCCACCTGGCCGGAGGGTTTCCTACACTACATTTGCTGAGCCGCGGTCTCCACTCAAGAACTTGATTAACCCTATTTTTCCAATTATCAAAGGGCAAGGCCAAAACACTGATTAATTATATCAATATTATGTCGTGAGTAGATCAACTTACCGTTTCGGTAGATACGATTGGCATGGGTCTTGGTTCTCCGTACGGACATCTTATCAAAAAACCATTTCTTTCACGTCTGAAAAGAAGAGATAGTTTAAGTCAACAAAGCTCGGTTGATTTTTGACATGACATATAAGGAGAGTCACTGTCTTCAAGTGAAAACTATGCATCCTTGATATAAATACAAATACAAATTCATTTACACATAAATAGAGTAATTGTCCATCTATATAGCCATGGTATGTGAATGTCGTCTCATCATTTCTAGTATTATTATTGTTTTTAATTAACCACTCATCCAGTGTATAAAATGATTTTTCTAATAACCACAATTCTACCTTTTTTTAAACACAAGCATCAAAATGCCACATTTGCACTAATTTAGACCTGCAGATATCTAGATCTAGATACCTACCTGTTATTTTTGGAGTCGGTGTCAGCTAAGGCACGTCAAGGGAGGTAACTATTGCGTGGGCAGCGCAGGAGGGCAATGTCTGCGGTGGGAGGGGTGTAGTTGCTATAATGTCGTACTCCAAAGCTGACTCCGACTCCAAACCTAACAGGTAGGTATCTAGATCTACCTATGTGGTAGACGCATAGATCGTAAGGAATAAATTTATAGAAAAAAGGTGGATGCACCAAAAAATAAGCAATTATTTTTAACGTTTTAGTTTTACAGGTTTTTCAAGAAATGTTTTTGGAGTCGGTTTTTTTTTATTTTCAATTATTTTTTTCTCTAGTGCTCTAGTGTGTTTTAGAAGATAGATTAGTTTTTTTTTAAATAATCAAAATAAAACGTTTAGAATAAAAATAAATGATCCAAACACTTATGTTTTTTTTGGAAGAATTTTAGTTATTTTCGCTAATATTCCTCCAATAAAGTAATAAATTATAAAATAATTATTACTACATACCTATTGTAATTTTAACATGATTTTTACTTACACTCTGCGCTCAGCTGTTGATTTGTCTTCTAACTCTATTGGAGTTAGTTTTATGTTCAATGCGTCCATGTTTGTACTATTTTCATAAACATAAAATACTGCTTCACGAATGTCTGGATCTAGTCTAAAAAAAAATTACAAGCTAATAATCCTATTTAATATTATAAATGCGAAAGTTTGTGAGTCTGAATGTATGGATGAATGAATGAATGTTTGTTACTCTTTCACGCAATAACTACTGAACGGATTTGGATTGGAATATACATAGTTTGTGAGCTGGATTAACACATAGGCTACGTTTTATCCCGGTACCACGCGAGCTAAGCCGCAGGCGAATGCTAGTTGGTCATTTTTTGTTCTGATGACGTCGATCTATGATAAACGATGACGAAAACCAATTCGGTTTGTCAAACGAATGATAGGCCATTTTGGTATTCGTCACTTCACTTCTTTATTAAATGGCTTCTGGGATAGTTATCCACAATTTCGCCAGTATCAAGTATCGTCGTTCATCATTGGTAGACGTCATCACTAATGTCAATGTCTGTAATCGAATAATTTGTCATAGGTAAGTAGTAGGATAATGAGGGACACCATTTTTTTCATCTTGAACGACGGTTGTCAATTTTATTAAACTTTATTTTTTTGTGTTTTTTAATGTATGTCGTTTAATATTCATGGTATTATAACCGATAAATGTTAGATAAAAGACACAAGTATTAGTGAAATGGAATAAAAGAAGATTGAACGGGAATTCTCTGATGAAGAAAATTGTGTGCCGATCGTTTTTTGTTAAATTCGCCATTGCTGTAGCAGAAAACAGGAGCTGACCGAAGACTGGACGACTGGACTTATAAACCGTACTACGTTGCCTCATATTATTATGAACAATTATTATACTTGATACTGGCGAAATTGTGGATAACTATCCCAGAAGCCATTTAATAACGAAGTGAAGTGAAGTTAGTAATGGCGACGACTAATGATGAACGATAACAAAAACCAATTTGGTTTGTCAAACCAATGAAAAGCCATTTTGGTTTACATCATCCTTCATAATAGGTAATGGTTAACGCTTAACATCAGGTGGGCCTTGTTCTAGTTCCATCAATAGCGCACTGCACACGTTAAGTTCGGACCGCGGGAAACAGCACGCGCCATTCCAACCCGCACTCCGAAATTTACGTGTAGATGCGCGGAGCTGACAGTCCGATCTGGCATGTCGACGCGAGTGCAAATCTCACAGTTTTAGCCGCGCATCACGTCAGTGATCAGTCCCAGATGCGCGGTCCAATCTTTACGCGCCATTAGCACGACAGTTTGATCCGCAGTCCAAATAGTACAGATCGGACTGCAGTTTGGAACGCAGTCCCTATGCGCGGTCCGATCTTTACGTGTGCACTGAGCAGGGCGCTTATAGGTATCATAAAAAAAGTACGAAATCGGAACAACACATGCATTTATCTTATAAAAGGACTTTGACAATATATTCTCAACCCAGCTTATTATTTTAAATATTTTCTCACCTGAGTCTTCCCGACCTATACTCCTGATATGTTCCTCGTATATATCTCAAACATGGCTCGTAGTTGATTTCACTTGCAAAAGTCACTATGTTGCTTCTAAACAGTCTTGTTTGGGGACTTCTATCGTTATTCCTTATTAGGAGGTTGAAGATTCTCTTCACTCTCTTTCCCATGAATTCCTGTAATATTACGAATTTGGTTTACTTATCTTAGTTTAGTAAAAGGTGAAAGTTTGTAAAAGTTAGGTAAAATGTGGAATGTTTGTTTCTCTTTTACGCTAAAACTACTGAATGGGTTGAGCGGAAAATTTTGTAGTGACCAGGAATTTATTATTCATCCTGACCGATTCTGGCCACGGCGACTAACTGTCTACTACCTAAAAAACATCCGCTATCACCACGACATATCAGCGGGGTCCTGTTTTTACAAACTTTGACATTTCATCCGTCAAAATCAAAGTACTATGACGAAAGCATAGAAGAAGTCTTAAAATTAATTCATGCTGAACATCGACTCATACTGCTGATCGCTACTTTCTTATGTCCAATATCATCAGCTAGAAAGGGATGCATACATCTCTAAATGCGACTTCAAATGAGTTTAAAAAGAAAAAGTTCCCTGTTACGAAGTCGCAGCAATCGCAATGAGATAAAGTATGCATCCTTTTCTAGGAAATGATATATGGACATAAGAAAGTAGAGATCGCCGTATGAGATGACGTTCAGAGCATAGTGAATTTTAAGACTTCATTTGGTTCTCTTTTATATTTGTGGTCAAAATTCAATAAACGTCAATTGACACTGTCACAGCTTGTTAAAACAGAATCAGTGTCAAAGATATAGAAGAGAACTAGATAAAGTCTTAAAATTCACTATGTTCTGAACATCAACTGTTCACATACCAAACAGGTGTATTGTTGTGTAGACATTTAAAACCTCCTATATGTCATAACGGCGTACACACTAGCGCCAGAACAGGCAAGTCACAAAACCTCGCTGAAATCTACTAACTAACTAGCTTGCTAGAATTAAATACACGGAGAAGCTTCGTTGGTGTCCTCAAATGTGACTAACCCTATTTCAGCTGTGAGTGAACGTTTGCAGAGGTTACACGTTTTTATGTTCATAGTCGTTACACTCTAGACAGATTGGTCGTGGTACATTTGTCGGGACGGTGGCCACACAATCCTACATCATTCCTATCGCACCGCTGCTATTCTGACGCACTAGTTTAGGTATTAGGGGCATATCAATTGCAGCCTTTATTAGGTCGTTCCATCTTAAGGGTGATCTGCCGTGCACTCTTTTGCCTCCGAACTTCCCTTGTACCACCAGGCACTCAATAGACTTTTGCATGTAAGGGAAATGATAACATAAAAGATGGGTATATATGGGTATATCATTAATCCCCGATTGCTTTCGTGCTTCAGATCGAACGCTAAGATATTGATACTGGTTTTAACAGTCGTTTAACCTTGTCAGCCTTCGGATGCCCTAAAACTTCAACATCTGAGTTGGCCTTGAGTGAGTTCATAAAAAAAATCATCTAATGACATAATAGAATAGCACAATTCATATTAAGAGATCCATATGGATCCAAACTAGCAGCTAAACAGCTAAAACCAGATCGAGATCATAGGCTCTTGAACTAGTTTTAGCTGTATTTCAAGAGCTAGCGGCTTCTCCATAAAAAACAGTAATTATGTCTACATCATCATCATTATCATCATAATATAGTAGTGTACTGATGGACATAGGCCTCCCTTAATAAGCGCCATTGCACCCTGTCCTCAGCTCGACGCATCCAGCTTCTACCAGCAGCCTTTCGCAAATAGGCACTCCTCTCGGTTATCGGTTCTTTGGCAGATATGGCCAGCCCTTTGCTACTTCAGCTTTCTAATCCTATGAGGTATGTAAAAACTTTGTTTTTTTGCCGGATAGTCTCGTTACGGATCATATCTTTCAGAGAAACTCCGAGCTTTGCTCTCTCTATAGCTCGCTGAGCGACTTTCAACTGGTGGACTATACCACTATAGGACTAGCCTTACTGTGAGTTCACGTTTCGGCTCCGTATGTCATGATGATGTGTACCTAACATGACAAAACAATGATTATGTGTACAAATAAAGTCCTTACCTCCCACTCCCAATACAAGTTCTTAGTTACAAGCGTCTTGCTGCCTTTGATCCTCAGCATACTGAAGCCATTGATAGCAGCATCCCAAACTATGAGACTCCTCTCGTTATCCAAGTAGGATAGTATTTCTTCAGCTAGCACCCTGTCTATATCTCCCGACATATAGAGAGCAAAAACGTCGTTGACAATCTGAAGTATTTTAAAGTTTATGTTAATATTATTAACATGGTTGTATTACTTACGAATCTAAATAAATATAAATAAATAATGCTGGACGTAATCACACAGCATCATGTAGCCCCAAACCAGGCCTCTTTCACTCCGCAGAATAGGTATAAAAATATACCTACGCATCGCCGGCCTTGCGAGCGTGGTTCGTTAGTCGGTTGCCGCGTTCTGCCCGGAACGAAAGTGTCCTTGAGCAGCCGCGGCATTTTAGTTTGTTTTTGTTAATGTACCTCTATTTTTCGCCAAATGAAGGCAAAAAAATACTGCACAGCATTTGGTTGCCTGAATAATAATAAGAAAATGTAAATAAGACCAATATTAGGTACAGAACTGAAAGTTTTTCTACCAAATAATGCGTTGTTTAGATATCAAAGTCTCCCGTATTTACTTAAGTAGGTAGGTACTTAGGTACAAGTTCTATTTGAATGCGGTACCTACCTACATAAATAAACTTAATATTATTATGTAGGTATTTTTTCATAGACAATTTTTGTGCCATTGGTAGGTATCTACCTACATAGTGCTGTAGTAAGTAAGTATTATGATTTTGATTATGTAGACTGAGAGCAAGATTAGAAACCCAAGCTATGTACATTTTTATTTGGTTTAACTTTAAGTAGGCAGTGTAGGTTATCTACTTAAAAACAGTCGGGTAGGTAGGTAGGTGTAGGTAGACAAATCGATGTGGTAAGTTAGCTAAAGGTAGGTGTACTAACAACTAAAACTAGATACCTAGGTTACCTACAAACCAAATGTTGTTTTTTTCTCTTGCAAATATCTAGGTAGGTACCTACCAACTAAAATTTCTCTTAAGATTTAGCATGATGTACCTACCTACCTACCTTAAACAGTGATTATGCAGTTTTCGCACACAAGACACCTAAACACTTAAGTAAGTGTTAAGGACCCAAGTACCTACCTAGTAGGTATGCCTATTTTCTGAGTTCTTAATGCAGCTAGCCAGTGTAAAATAGTTTTCTGATCTAATACTAGGTAGGTAGATATTATTTGAATTATCATTGTTCCTAAAAAGAAATAGGTGGCTAGGTAACTGGATAGTAAAATGTTCAACAACAACAACCTATTCAGTCCACTGCTGGACATAGGCCTCCCCTATAAGAAGGGGGATATGCCCATAATCCCCACGCTGGGCATGCGGGTTGGGGATCGCAGGATACAGCTTCTCGCACCGCCGACGCTGCTGCCCGTCGGCGGCCAGGTTATTATTATTCGTCACAGAATAATTCTCAAGACAACCCTAACGTTATACGTGCCACGTCAGTAGAGATAGAGCTATACGATAGAAAGGGATGCAAGGTGTAGGTTAATATAAATGTTAGGCACTGAGTTCGGTGCGAGCTGAATAGCACTTTATTGCATAGCAGCTAAAGTCGCTATTTATTTAAATGATTGCGCGGAGTGAAGCTTCTGTCCTATCTGTATTCTGTGCCCAAACTAAGCAGAGCTTGTATTATGGGAACCACATGATTGATATACTACACATATTTTTTTTTTTTTGTAAATACATACTTATCATACATAGAAAACACCCAGACCCGAGACAAATATCTACAGAACTTGCAAACATTTGTCCCGCAGCGGGAATCGAACCCGCAACCTTCTGCGTCTCAGGCGGACCTTCGCCCACTGCGCCACAGAGGCCGTCAACCACGTTATCTAACGTGGATTAACTCATTGATATTCATCATCAAAATTTATTTAAGAGCTATGCTCTTTTCGGCGTAATTGATGCAGCCTGCTCCTTTACTTCCCTATACGAAAACAGATCCACTTTCTCTCTAATGTGGCTCATATAATTTATCCTTTTTCTTCCCCTACCTCTCTTTCCTTCTATTTTTCCCTGTATGGTGCGTACAGCTTTATAACTGTCATGTCATTTAAGGTGTTTGATATTTAAAAGTCCTTGATATAAAATAAATGAAATTTTCGTGCACCGTTACATTGAAGTAATCACTGTTTCGACTCATTAAGAAAGTCTTTATCAAGAATCTTCCTCGTCCTTTCTAGCATTGTGACTCAGTGCTCGACGGACCGCTGAGGGAGAGCATTGCGTTCACTCACCCTGATTATGACTCTCTTAATAAGTCAAAACGGTGACTACGTTTATATTAGGCGATTATTTTTACTCATGATACCGACGTAAATCAACTCATTGAACTTTTCTTATCATTCATGTTGAATAACGGGTACCGTTTTGTGTACCGTTTCATTGGAGATGTCACCTCCCCCTCAGCGCCTATCTAACAATCTTTATAAAGACTAATAATAAGTCGAAACGCCATCGTGTCATTGATGTAATCATCATCATCATCAGCCTATAGCAGTCCACTGCTGGACATAGGCCTCCCCTAATGAGCGCCATTGCGCCCTGTCCTGAGCTCGACGCATCCAGCTTCTACCAGCAGCCTTTCGCAGATCGTCACCCCACCTGGCCGGAGGGCGTCCTACACTACGTTTGCCGAGCCGCGGTCTCCACTCAAGAACTCGTTTACCCCAACGGTTATCGGTTCTTCGGCAGATATGGCCAGCCCACTGCCACTTCAGCTTGCTAATTCTCTGAGCTATGTCGACAACTTTAGTTCTATGTCGGATAAACTCGTTACGGATTTTATCCTTCAGAGAAACCCGGAGCATAGCTCGTTCCATAGCTCGCTGAGCGACTTTAAACTGGTGGACCAGCCGTACTGTGAGTGTCCACGTTTCGGCTCCGTATGTCATGACGGGTAGAACGCACTGATTGAAAACTTTTGTTTTCAAACATTGCGGTATGGGTGACGAGAAAACTCGACGTAGTTTTCCAAATGCTGCCCAGCCCAGCTGAATCCTCCTCTTAGCCTCCTTCTCGAAGTTGTTTCTACCCAACTGCAATATCTGCCCGAGGTATGTATACTCCGAAACAACTTCAAGAAGGTGTCCATTAACGACGACAGGACTCGGATCAATTCGGTCATTGACCATAACTTTGGTCTTGTCCAAATTCATGCCGAGACCTATCTTTCGCGAGGATGATGCTAGGCCGTCCAGCATCTGTTGCAGCTCCTCCAGCGACTCCGCCATTAGGACTATGTCATCAGCGAATCGCAAGTGTGAGATGTGCTCGCCGTTTATGTTTATGCCCATACCTTTCCAGTCCAGCGTCTTAAACATATCCTCCAACGCGCTTGTGAACAGTTTCGGAGATATGACATCTCCCTGTCTCACTCCGCGGCGAAGTTGGATGGGTTTAGACTGCTGGTCCTGTACTCGGACACTCATAGTGGCGGCTTCGTACAGACACCTCAACACTTCGATATAACGATAGTCCACTTGGCATCGCTGCAAGGATTCCAGGACAGCCCAGGTTTCTACAGAGTCAAAGGCTTTCTCATAGTCCACAAACGCCAGACACAGGGGCTGATTATACTCTTCGGACTTCTGTATAATCTGCCTCACTGTGTGAATGTGGTCTATGGTGCCATATCCCCCGCGAAACCCGGCCTGCTCCGGTGGCTGGAACTCATCGAGTCTTCTGGCGAGACGATTTGTAATAACCCTTGACAACAGCTTATAGACGTGGCTCAGGAGCGAGATAGGTCTGTAGTTTTTAAGAAGAGTTTTATCTCCCTTCTTAAAAAACAGAACAACCAAGCTCTCGTTCCACGCCTTAGGAGTTCTCCCACAGTGAAGGACCGCGTTGAAGAGGTTCCGCAGCTCCTGCACAACAGGAGCTCCTCCTGCCTTCAGAAGTTCCGAAGTAACACCGTCTTCACCGGGGGCTTTTCCATTTTTAAGCTGTCTCAGGGCCAGTACGACCTCGTCTTGGCTGATCTCTGGCAGGTCGTCGGTATAGTGGCGGGTGAGGGTGGCTCGAGAATCGTGGCTGCTACGTTGGGGGCAAGGAGCATGTGCCGCATACAGTTGGCCATAAAAGTCCTCTATCTCAGATAATACCTCCGGCTTTGACAAGACGGTTCGGCCATCGTGTGTCGTTAACTTCGTCAGGTGGCTCCTGCCAAGCTGCTGAGTGAATACTTTGGACCCTCGGTTTCGCTCTATTGCCTCTTCAATGAGGCGTGTATTGGAGCTCCGAAGGTCGCACCATATCATCTTCGCAATTCGCTTGTTCAGGTCTGACCTCTCTGACGAAGTGGCCTGAGTGGTTTCCCGTCTTTTTGTCATCAGCCGAAGAGTCTCATCCGTGAGTTTGGACTTCTTGCCTTTAGGCTGCATTTGGCAGAATTTGATGCCCTCGTCCCTTAACGTTCCAACCACGTTTTGTAGGGCCTCATCAACGTCATCGGTAGGTTCCACAGCAACGAATCTGTCACCGAGAAGCTTCTGAAACTTCTCGGTGCCCGCCATGATCTGGAGTAGATTGGGTCGGAGCGTGGACTTCATCAGACGGTTTCTTTCCAGCTTAAGATTGATATTCAGAGAGCCTCGGACAAGTCTGTGATCAGATCCGGTGTTGAACCTGTTGATCACGGAGACGTCTCTGAATATGTGCCTTTTATCCGTCATGATGAAGTCGATCTCGTTTTTGGTCACAGTGTCGGGGCTACGCCATGTCCACTTCCTGTGGGGCTTCTTCTCGAAGAACGAGTTCATCAAGAAGAGCACCTCCTTCTCTAGGAAGTTGACCAGCATTTGCCCCCTGTGATTTCTACACCCAAAACCATGCGGGCCCACTCTGGATTCGTCGCCAATTCGGACTCCCACTTTGGTGTTAAAGTCCCCCATAACAACGTTGAAGTGAGCCTTCGTGGTGTTGTGCAAGGCTTTGGATATGTCCTCGTACATATCCTCCACTTCATCATCCAAGTGTGCCGAGGTCGGTGCGTAAACTTGAATTATCTTCATGCTATACTTCTTGGATAGCCGAAGGATCAGGTACGCTACCCTGGTCGACACACTGGAGATTTCTTCAACGTTGTTGGAGAGGGCCTTATTGACGAGAAACCCTACGCCACCCTGGGATGTTTGGTCACCCTCGCGGAAGTACAGAAGGTGGCCCGAGTCTAGGGTTATGGTGTCCCTCTCTACGGACTTCACACAACCCCAGAACATGCCACCTAATGTTCTCCAGCTCCACTTCCAACTGCGCTAGATGTTCGTCGAGCCTCAGAGTCCGTCCGTTAAACGTAGCCAGGGTCAGATTTTGCAGGTAGCCAGAGGTAGCCCGGGGATTCCTAGCACCCCCTGTCCCGCCGTTACCATGGCCGCTACCTGGATGGCCAGGAATAGCGGGACGGCCGGGAACTGGGGGCCATCTCTTTCTTGTGTCGTTCATAATAGGGGGGAATGCCCATAATCCCCACGCTGGGCATGCGGGTTGGGGATCGCAGGACACAGCTTTTCGCACCGCCGACGCTGCTGCCCGTCGGCGGTCAGGGAATTTAGCCGTGCCGGTGTAGGCTGCGCTATGCCGCAATCAGCCGGCCGCCAGAGCCTCGTTCGTTAGTCAGCAGGATGCACCGCGTGCAGGTGAGGTTGGCTTGTGTCCGGAAGTTGGAGGTTGGAACACCTTACCCCCCATTGATGTAAAATTACGTGCAAATTCCCGTATGTTACTCCTATTTGGGGAACTTCATTGGAAAAAGCATTGCATTATACTTACAGTTAAGTCTAAAATCGGAATAATATAATAGAGTTTATGTTTAACATAGTGAAAAGAGATGTTCAATTATTTTCTTAAAATAGGTTTGATAAGTATAACGATCAAAGATAGGATAAGAATAGTTTTACTACATACGTCTTATTTTCTTTTGTGAGCGCACATCAAAAATTTTCACCATATAAATATCTCTTTTAGCTAAATCATTATTTACCGTAATCGTAATTTTTCCTTTTTTTATTTTTATTTTAATAAGGCACAAAAGGTTTACTAAATAGTTTGTCCTATTACAACGTATATTAAATAAATTATTAATACGATGATGATCAATGATTTTTTCCAAATAGTTCGACAGCAAAAAGACCCACGTTTTTCTGTAACAGGAATAAATGGAAAACAAGACATAAGTAGTAAAACTATTCATACTTATATTTGATCGTTATGTATTGAAGAATAACTTACTTGGGCTCGATTCATTTCATTGATCAAAGTAGGATCCTTCTTCAAAGATGCTGCGATGAGTTTCCAACTCTCTGTGTCGTAGTTAACTCGGTAATAACCTGAAAAATTTACCAACTTAAAGAGGTTTATTTGTGTTTCCAGAAGATTATTATTTTTTAATATTAATTTTTATGTCAGCGGACATTCAAAATACCTCTGTGGCGCAGGCCCTCCTGAGACACAGTTGAGGGTTCGATTCCCACCGTGAAACAAACATTTGCATGATTTGCAAATATTTGTCTCGGGTCTGGGTATTTTCTATGTATATTAACGTAATTTTTTAGAAAAAAAAATATTAGTAGTATGTAATCAGTTATGGGGTTCTCAATATACAAGCTCTGCTTATTTTCAGCCTACATAATGCTGTATAATAATGTGCAGTATTATTAATTTATTAAAACTTGAACCCACAATTACTGACGCAGGTGAGGATAGAAACTATGTCTCTTCATTCAATATATTCATCATCATCACTAGGGTATCCACTACTGGACTTGGGTTTTCCCTAAAGAGCGAAAAGACGGTCTGTCCTCAGCTTGAACAACTTGTTCAAAGTCTTTGACCCTGAGCCAATATTTCTAGAAAAAATTGTTGGACGGGCAAGCTCGGTCACCGCTTTGAAGGTTTTGAAGGTTTCATAAGACCTTCAAATTAGGGGTTAGGGGACTTTTTTACACCTTGGGTTACGTTAAGTTTTAGTTAGGATGCATAATCTTTCCTAGCAATAAGTATAGCCTATGTTACTATGTTGTTGTTATGTACTCAGGGTGCTTGCATGTAGCTAGCTTTCGTATGGTGAAAGAATTTTTGAAATTGGCACAGAAGTTTTTGAGTTTATTCATTACAAACATACACACAAAAATACAAATTTTTCCTCTTTCTAATATTAGTGTAGAAAACGACACTAAAATAGAACATAAGGAAAAGATACGTACGAAAAATTGAATGAAAACTATTTAGCATTCAACTATACAATAAACATAAAAACACTTCTGTTATGCTTCTCATTAATTATTTATGTTATTGTAAAGTTGTTATGGAAACGTGCGCGTACGGCGCGTGGGCAGCTACCGCTACTAAAATAGTCATCTGTGCTGGTTTTACTGCCAAGGACTTCTTGTAAACTGTTACAAGTTCAGCTTGTGCTTAGGTATAGTATATTACTGCAGAGTTACCTACAAATTTTGCATGTATAAAATAAACAAAAACTTAAGCTAAGTATTCATTTGCAGTTGGTTTCGTAAATCAGTTTGTTTTCTTTTCTTTTTGTGTAAGCGATGTGTTTTAGTAAAACCTACCCGCTTCGTTTATTAAATGTAAGTAATTGTTTATCTCATGAGGTTAGAATGTTTTGTTATGTTGTGAATCTAAGTGAAGAAATATTTGTTTGTAAACCATTAAATTCATAATTCGTGTGTAGGTAAAGTAAGTAAAAGTAAAAAAGGTACCTATGTCTATCTATTATGCCTACTTATTGTGTAGAAAAGGACCTGAATAATCCTTATGGTGGGCGGAATTTTAGGTAGATTGGATACTTAATTATAAAATAAGTTATGTTTTCGTTCCTACGTAGCCTTTGTTTTTGTTTATAACCAGGCGCGCGAGGCTATGTAGTTCAGTCGCAAATAAACGTGAAGAAGTGCATACGTATCGTGGTTTTCATTCAATAATATCCCGCAAACTAAACTCCACCTTAAGCACAGTAACACCAGCAAAAAAGTCATTGATGAACGAACGTGTAAATGTGAGGCACACATACGTGAGTCCATCAATGCCTAGTTGTGGCCAAGGCTTGTATACTTTTCTCAAATAACGCGCGGAAATTAAAACAAAATAGTTCCTAGACAGAACTTGTACATTTTTCAATAAACAATTGCAAGTCAGTTCGAAATTTAAATAACCCCTTTGATTAGTTAGCTCCTTGGTTGCCATGTTTCGGAGTAAAAGATCGTTCCATTTTTAAATAACACGACAGATATGAGTTTTCATAGTAATTTATTTGACCGCTAAACACGGCAGATATGAATTTTAATACAACTTTTGCCGGCCGCTGCTCGCATGTATTGGGCCAAGACAGCAATTTCGATTTATCTCGAAGAAGGTTGTCAAAATAATGCTCTAATTTCCAAGCATGTTTGAGAAATAATTATTACATTAAAGAATGTATATTGCTTAGGTCGTAATATAAATAATGCGTATATGTTTCATTGATGTTGCCATATCATCGCAGAAGGTTGCGGGTTCGATTCTCGCCGTGGGACAAATGTTTGCATGTTCTACAGATATTTGTCTCGGGTCTGGGTGTTTTCTATGTAAGATATGTATGTATTAACAAAAAAAAATGTGTTTATGTAATATATCAATCATGTGGTTCCCATAACACAAGCTTTGCTTAGTTTGGGGCTACATTATGCTGTGTGATAGTCTAGCATTATTTATTTATTATTATTATTTATATATGAACTTTTAATCTATCTATACTCTTTATACCTCTGTCTACCTATTTGAAATGATTACTTTTGAACCTGAAGGAATATTTTAAATCCTATTTTTTTATCGACACCAATTTATATCGCGACCAAACAGATAATAATTGTTAAGAAACTCTTTACGAACGTCTTTGTTACAATACATTTATCGATCAATAGCTATAATTCTACAAACATATTGCTATCATGATAATGATAAAAACACTGATGATGATGCTTTTGATAATAATGATGATATTGAAGTGAATGAAGAACACGCTTACCAGTTGCATTCCTATTGAGAATGATCCAACCGCCATTCAAGTTCTCGCTGAAGGTGGAAGTCTGTGCGATGGTGAACCGCGGTTGATGGCAGTTGAAGCAATTCTCACTGCTTTGGAGGAGATACGAGATGGGAATCAAGTAGTCAGTGGGTTCTCGATTCCTAGGAGTGAAGCTGAAGTGATGCTGGAAAAGAAGATTAGGTATCATTAAAGTTTACAACATTTTCGTTACAGTGTTATTCTTATTTACATATTTATATTGTGGTGACAGTTGAACTAAGTAACTATGTCATCTAAACTATTATAATCATGAAGAGGTAAAATTGAAATTTTGTATTCATGTTTGTTCGAGCATAGCTCTGAAACAGTAGATCCAATTCAACAGGATAACACACACAGCGAAACACATTTACACTAACCCAATTTGACTTACTTATTATTTATTGTACATACCTAACTTGACTTTTTTTTCTTGACTTATATAACGTGTCAGTGAACAGGGTGCCTAGTGCGAGTTTTTTACCAGCTCGATCGCGTTTGCGTTTACGCAAATTTATATGGAATCGAGGTGGCGCCATCTAGTGAAAAACGAGTGGCACTGACTCCTATTCATACAAATTTCCGTAAACGCAAACGCGATCGATATGGTAAAAAAATTCGCACTAGGCACCCTGTACCCAGTCACATTATTAATAGTGGATATGATAAAGCGGGGTCTTCTAACACGAGCATTGTCTACAAGAAGGAAGATCCCAACCTAGATTGACATTTATGTAAAATTGGTCACAGCAATAAATATATATTTCTTTCTAAGTTGCATGAAATTTGGTAGGTCGATAAGTTGTTGGAATTATTTGAGTTAAATTAGGCCGGGGATCATTAAGACATGGGGTTCCAGAAGGGTCCAAATAAAATTAATCACTATTGTCAATAATTAGCTTACTTCAATTTATTCAAGCTTTACATTTGTTGGTTACCTGTTTCAATTGAATAGCATTGGGTGTCCTATCTCTGAGTACATTAACTGTAACAACAGGGTACCCAGCTTGATGGAACCAAGACTTGAGGATCCTGGATGGAGTGGATCCATTGAAGAACTGGTACGTGCATTCGCTGGTGTCTTTGTCGATGGCCCGGATGAGATCCCAAACGGAGATGGCTTGGCCTCTCCTGGAAGTTACAGAGAGGAGCTTGAGAAGAAAGAACTCTTTCAGACTTAAGCTCGCCTTTGTACATAGCATTTAAGTAAATTTATTAATGAAGAATTAAGGTAATCATAAAAAAAACCATCAGAAATGTTTGGGTTTAAATATTTTTGACCGAGTTAGAATTATTTTAGACTTTCGATGATATTTGAAATTTTACATTGGCTTGAAAGTGAAAACGTACCTTACTACAAAGTTTGCGTTAAAAATATTTTTGTATGGAAATGTCAAAATTTTACAAACTTCCCGCTAGGGGCACTGCTCCATTTTCTTACAAAAATATAGTTGTCGCAAACTTTGTTAGTAAGGTGTGTTGTTCACACTCAAGCCACCGGTTTAGATTATTGTTTATATTTACACCAACGACAATTCACATTACAGAACAGTAAAATCTATAACAAATGTTATCGGACAATGTGACATTGCCATTACGGCGTTTACAAAATATTTTTACTAATATAATATTAAAAGTATATAAAAATAAATAATGCGGGACGTCATCACACAGCATCATGTAGCCCCAAACTAAGCAGAGCTTGTATTAGGGGAACCACATGATTGATACACATATAATTATATTTTTTATAAATACATACGTTTCATATATAGAAAACACCCAGACCCGAGACAAACATCTCAAGAACATGCAAACATTTGACTTTCGTCCACGGCGCCACAGAGGCCATCCAATACAAGTAGGTGGCTCAACAGACTTCAATCCTCCATCTCCGGAATCCAAGCCAACCTCACCTGCCTCTGGCGCACCCTGCTAACTAACAAACGAGGCTCTGTGGGCCGGCTGATCGTGGACAGCTATATTCCCTGGCTAGCTACATATGCCAATGGATAGCAGAGTCGGTGGTGCGAGAAGCTATGCCCTGCAATCTACAACTCGCATTCCCAGCGTGGTTATTATGGGCAATTGGGTAAAAACCCTTTCTTATTAGACCCTATATCCAACAATGGACTGTTATAGACTGGTGTAGTTGTTCATCATCATCATCATAAGCCTATAGCAGTTCATTGCTGGACATAGGCCTCCTTAATGAGTGCCATTGCACTCTGTCCTAAGCTCGACGCATCCAGCTTCTACCAGCAGCCTTTCACAGCTCGTCACTTCACCTGGTCGGAAAGCATCTTACACAATATTTGCTGAGCCGCGGTCTCCACTCAAGAACTCGTAGGGTGCTGGTGTATTTATTGCAACATACTTATCCAATGGAATCTTTAACGATTTAATTCTGATGACAAAAATACCATTCTCTTTCTTTTCATCTAGTCTAGGTACCTATTTTTCGCGTTAGTATTCACTGACTTAAGATGATGTAGTGCCTGGGACGTGATTACGTATAAACATGGCGTCATACATCATCGAGTATGATCACAAATTTGTACATACATACTGTTAGGCACGCCTTTATCCCTGTTGGGGAAGGCAGAGACCACGGATCCCCACTAGCTACGATCCTGACATACCTCTTTCACTCTCATCACATTCTTCATACATGCTCGTTGGTTCAGGGTACTCCTGACAACGAAATGATAAGCACCGGTCCTCATTTTCCAAACTTTGACAATACGTCAATTGACGTTCTTTGAATTTCGACAGATGAAATGACAAAGTTTGCAAAAAAGGTCCGGTGCCGATCATTTTGGTGTGCAACTGAGTTAGTAAATGAGGTCTCAGGCCTTTTCCAGCATGTCTCCGATTTGATCGCAGAACGTACGTTGGGATCTTCCCCTTCCAACTGTCGCATTCACACTCGCCTCACATACTTTTTACGTGAATCTTCTTTCATTATTATTCATATCACAAATTATTTTTTGATTATAGCCCTAAGACTATTCAACAACACAACAACAACAACACCAGCCTATTCAATCCACTGCTGGACATAGGCCTCCCATATAAGAAGGGGGAAATGCCCATAATCCCCAAGCTCGGCAAGTGGGTTGGGGATCGCAGGACACAGCTTCTCGTGATGCAGACGCTGCTTCCCGTCGGGGGCCAAGGGATTTAGTTGTGCAAGTGTTAGGCTGCGCTATGCCACAGCTACCACGGGTAGGTGAAGTTGGCTTGGGTTCCGGAGTTGGAGGTTGGAACCCCTTACACCTCCTACTAATCACTAGGAGCTATTAAGCCATCGATTTTGTGGACCTCCTAGAACATAATCACACAATACAAGCTTGTAATCGTACTACCTGGGACATGGTTAAATGTAGTCATCATTATCATCATTTATTTAAGAGCTGTGCTCTTTTCGGCGTAACTCATGCAGCTCCTTCCATCTGCCTTTCTCTAAAGCAGTCTCCTTTACTTCCCTATACGACATGACTTCTACTTTCTCTTTAATGTGGCTCATATAATTTATCCTTGATCTTCCCCATCCTCTCTTTCCTTCTACTTTTCCCTTTATGATATTGCGTATAAAGTTGTCATGTCGTAAAAATGTAGTCACTACATTCAAAAATACTTACATCTCATTAACATGTTTTACGAAAGATCCGTGCAACTGTTCACTTTGCAGCCAATTCTCCAGCATCCACCAGATCGCACCTGTCTTCATCGTCACCAGCTCCTTGTATCCCGATGGGATCTCTATAGCGAGGCTCGTGTTGAAGTTGGTCAGTGCTGGCGTGCTGTGTTTCCAGTCGTTGGACATGGCTAGATGCTTCATCTGCAGACCGTAGTAACCTAGAGGCCTTTTGATACCAACGGTCTGAGAGCCGTAGTTATACTGGAAAATTAAAGTTTGAAGGTGTGTTCTATAATTATTATCACTGCGGAACATAGACCTCATCTAATGAGCGCTATTGCCCCCTGTTCTGAGCTCGACGCATCCATACATAATACATACAACAGAATTAAGTAAGTAGTTAAATAGTAGCTAAGCAGTATCGTCCTGGCATGTAGTTGTGCGCCACAGCAGCAAAAAGGCCTCGACTCAGCATTAATTTCTTGCCACGGAAAAGTCTCCATGTAATTAATGCTGAGCTAGGCGCTGGTATTCTGCCGAAACCTTCCTAGGCCAGGTGGAGTGACGATTTATGAAGGCTGCTGGTAGAAACTGGATGCGTCGACCTCAGGACAGGGCGCAATGGCGTTCATTAGGGGAGGCCTATGTCCAGTACTGGAGTTATATAGGCTAATAATGATGATGATGATAGATTAAACAAATTGGATAGGATGTATGTTCTAAGAAATATACTTGATTTGGAAGCAATGTCATAATCCTTACCTGAGCCAGTAGATAATAAGCCAGATAAGTAGCTATGCCCTCTTTAAACCATTCTTCTCTCCACCTTGTGACTCGCGACTCCCCAGGGTTTCCAAGCCACAGTCTGCTGAGCTGTTGTGCTAGTTCAAATTTCATCCTTTCTAGCTGTTTGATACTTGTAAGTTGGTCAATGTTGGCAAGTCTGTGAGCACTGAAAAAAACAATCTTGTTAGCTATGCCATCTTTAAAATTTAATGAATTATGAACCTGATAAAAGACCAGTGCGGGCTGTTGGTAATTCCTACAACCCCTTAAATTTTAGCAGCTACAGTATTTTGTTTGGGTGTAACCTTATTTTTTGCTATTGAATAAAAAAATCTTATTCTTATTTATATTCACAGCTATCTGTGTTGTCGAAGGCCTCTTGCTTGCTATTGTTGTGAAATATCAAGTTTCAATTATTTACTTGGTTACCTTAGTATGGATAACTCACTGAATAGTGATACTTATGACTAGCCACCACCTATTCCACCGACCTATCGTAATTGAAATTTCGGATTCGAGCGCATCCGTGTTTCAAAATTTTCAGTAGGCATGTAAAATTTGAATTCTGGACTTTTCGGTCACAATGCCATGTTGCAAGACATCAGGCGGCCCAAAAACTCTGACATTCTTTCTTTCTTTCTAACATCAGATTTAGATACTTGCCCAATATAAAAAAATAAGAAGATCAAATTATTCTCGAAATAATTTTGTCACGATCGGATACCTATAGAAATTTATTTTTAGTTAAAATCTCTACTTGCAATAAACGAACGTGTTACCTTTACTTTATTTCAAACTCTAACAACCTTGGTTATATAACGTTCCAAAACCTAAAAAGGCAAAAGAATTGTAAATACAAATACAATAATAGTCAGTCTTTTAGTCATCGGTTCTCAAAACAGATGTTTACATGGTGCAGCTCTCGCGAATCAGCGTCACCTAGCATTGGAACTTGACCTTGCTCTACGAATACCGGTGCCAAAACAAATGTAGGTCATTCGATTTCACGGGAAATTTGGATCGAATTGGAAGAGCATCTAAACCAAAAACACTTTAGTTTTATTACATAATTTTGATAAAATGGGACTTAATATAATTACTTATTCATTCTCCTACCATTTTCCTTCGCTAGGTTAGGCCGTCATATGTTTCCTTTTTAATCAGAGCCCACTCCTTTCACACTCATATGCATCATATGCAGATGAGTGTGAATGGAGTGTCTACTGATAAAAATGAGTGACAAAGGAAAACGTTGTGACGACGTTATCTAGCGAAGGACTTGAAGCTTGAGCCATCGTCGCGAAATTGCGTGTTTGTCGGTCTTATAAAGATTGTACTTTGGAGAATGTGCGCAGGAGCTGCACCTTCACCTTTCTTCCATAGAAACTTCAGACGCACTGCTAACTACCATCCGCATCAACTTACTTTAACATACCTTGATTTGATTCCATTTACCAGAACAAAGCGCTTCTAAACATCATTTATAATACACACTGTTAATATATGGAAACAGCTGACAGCGTCTGTTTTCCATCG
Source organism: Horisme vitalbata (assembly GCA_951804965.1). Lineage (NCBI taxonomy): Eukaryota > Metazoa > Arthropoda > Insecta > Lepidoptera > Geometridae > Horisme > Horisme vitalbata. The sequence goes on from OX638099.1 coordinate 2,989,045, forward strand.
AATTAAGAACCTAACGGCTTCAAAAAGAGAGTTAATAGGCATCTTCTGGGAAAGCTCGTCCCATCGTCGACCTCATCCTTGCCCACGCAAGCCTCAAGGTCAAGAGCTGGCCCATAATCTATATAAGGTTTGTATTTTGTATTTTAGTATATTTGTATTCGTAGTCGTTCGTGTTTATTATTATTATTTTTTTTTTTTTTTTATTATTATTTTTATTATTAATTAACCAAAAACAACATAATACAATAAAAGCAACAAATCATTCACAAAAAAAGTTGGCCATACTTACTATACATATAATGACGTGTTACTTTAGCAGCCGTGCTAGGTCGTACCTGTGTTACGATCTGCTAAGTTATTCCTCACTAGTAAACCATTATACAAAAAAAAGAACATGTACCTACGTACTAAATTTCTTCCGATTTTAAGGTTAAACAAGAATAATTATTATGACATCCGTACATGACCTAATGTATTAGCTACAACTTGATGCTGTAATTATGCAATTATAATTATCGTGTAGTAAGAAGTTATAACAAAAATGAGGGTACCTAGAAATTTTATGGCTCAATTTCATTGTGTGCGGTGTCAACAGCTATCGAGCGAGTCACGGTCCGATAGTGTTGGGGTAACCTTAGTGCACTCTGGTACCTTTATGCAATTTCTATTACTATAAGTACATTTACAAGAATACAAACATCCAAGAAAGAAAGAAGAAAAAAAAAAAAAGAAACAAAAACTTACAAACTTAATATTGTTAAAAAAATAAGCTGCCGATTTGCCGGTATAAATAGCTAGATTTAAATCAAATAAATCTGATCTTCATTTTAAGACAAGTAAACATCTAGATTATTATATAGGTTGCCCGTTTTCAAGAATAAGTAGGTAATACAAGAGAATCAAGGTACATATTATTTAGTAATGAATACGTATTATAAAAGCACAAATCAAGTGATAAATATTTTTGATGAGAATACCTACATTATTATAATTATATTATATTATATCTTATCTACACTCAATAGATCTTGCCTACTTTACAAAAGTTTGTGGTACAACTGAGGTACAACACTAATAGGTAATGCTGCGGTAGGCAGTAGGCGGTAGCACATTCCATCGACGACGTGGACTGTATCGCGGTACAAAAGTAGGAGTGACCCGAATCATACATTAAGAAAGGTAGATACCAAAATCATCAAGTAGGAATTATTCGACTAAATAGATTATGGTTAGAATAGTGACAATTAACTTTTCAAAATTTCTTAAACAAGGTAATAAAACTTAAATTAATATAGGTAAGTTAGTATACTTATTTTTAAAATCGTGTGTTAGTGGATGGGGAAAAATACTTATAATTTATAAGTAGGAATTCGTATCTGTAAACAGTGAAGTATAAATTGCATTAGTTTTACATACAGAACTTAAATATGTAGTTGAATTTAATCCTTGAGAATGAGTAATTGGTTAATAATTTATGAATGTATGGGAAAATCTAAACATTAAAAAGTTACTTATCCACTTGTAATAAACTTTCAGTATCATTATAATCCAACGACATCAAATATTTATGTAGTAGCAGTTGACATTTTGACATCGTATTATGGTACAAAACTATATTTTTACTTATTTTACGGTAAAGATGTGCACCCAGGAAGCAGGCGTGTCTTTTCGCGTAAGCAGAATTAAATCTTTCCGGTAGTATAATGCGGTCCTTTCGCCTTAGGCTCTCCAACAGATTTTTATCATAGTGGTTCTCCGAGTGAGATCTAAGTACAGCTCTTTTAACAAATGATTGTCGTACAGTCAGAACTTTTATATCTAAGAATAGTTGTTTAGTGGGGAATCGGAAAGGCTTCGAGAGCATCACCTTTAATACCGCTCTTTGGGATCTTTCTACTCTTAGCATATATGATTTGTAGGTTCCACCCCAGATGGCAATACAGTAGGTTATCAAAGAGTTGCAAAGTGCAAAGTAAATGGATTTTAACAGCCTTATTGGAAGATGTCGAAGTCTTCTGAAGACTACAATTAATTTACGAATCCTACCAGTTAAAATTTTTGTGTGTTCCTTCCAGTTAAGAAGGTTATCTATAACGACACCAAGGTACTTGATTGAAGATACTCGCTCGAGTATCGAACAAGTGCAGGGTGTTGCAGGGGGAACGTTACACGTGTGAGCTTTAATGTGTAATGAATTCATTTTAGGGTTGGTGATAGTGGTCTTAGTAAATGTAACATATTTAGTTTTACTTATATTTAGAGTGAGAAGGTTAATTCTCAGCCATGACATAACTTCTTTAAGTCCAATTTCAGCCTTTACCGATGCTTCATCCCACGTAGGAGCGCTAAACATTAAAACGGTGTCATCTGCATAGGCAATTAACTTACCCCCATCGAGCTCAAGACAGCAAAGATCGTTAACGTATATCAAAAATAGGGTAGGTCCCAATATGCTTCCTTGTGGCACACCATAGCTAATAGGAGTTTCATCACTGATAAAATCATCAACTTTAACACGCTGCAATCTGTTGGTTAGATAATCATTAAAAAGCTTCAGTGAAATACCCCGTACCCCCATCTTCTCCAGTTTTGTTAAGTAGGATAGGGACAGAGACAGTATCAAAGGCCTTAGCCAAATCCAAAAAAATACCGATGCACTTTTTATTATTGTCAACTTGTCGGACTAAATAATCAGTAAGTAACATAACTGCGTCTTCAGTCGATTTACCTGCCACAAATCCGAACTGGTTTTCTGAGATCAACTTTGATTTGGTCAAGAAAGATCTCAATCTATTATTAAGCAGTCGTTCTAGTATTTTGGACAAAGATGAAAGAATGGATATTGGTCTATAGTTAGTGATACTGTCTCTATCCCCTCCCTTATGGATTGGCTTGATCAGCGCAGTCTTAAATTGAGTTGGAAATGAACCATGTTTGAAGCACAAATTGCAGATATGTGTAATAGGAGGAACGATAAGATTACTTGTCATTTTCAAAACCTTTGACGAGATTCCATCGTAGCCTACCGCACAACTAGTTTTGAGACTCATTATAATCTTCTCCACTTCAATAGCGTCCGTGTCAAGAAGAACAAACGAATTCAAATTATTTTTTATTTTGGAGAATAATTGAGGTGTGTTATTATTTTTGTCTTTAAGAATATCATCAGATAATCTTTTACCTATATTAGCGAAAAAATGATTAATAAAATTTAACGAGTCGACAGGGTTAGATTTGAACTTAGTAAGGTGTTTGTTACCATTGTTATCCTGTTTAGGTTTTAATTTAGCAATAGTTTTGATAATTTTCCATGTTTCCCTGTTATTCTTTCCAGCATTATCAATATTCATACAGTCGAAATCAGATTTAACCTTACTTAAAATTTCACGACAGTAGTTTCTGTACCGCTTATAAGTTAAACTCAGAATTTCATTTTCTGGGTCTAGCCTCGAATCACGGTGTAATTTATCTCGATGTTTGATACATTTCAATAAGCCAGGGGTAAGCCAGGGTACTTTTAAAACTTTACGACAAGGAACCGTTTTTGTCGTGGTGTTTTTCTCGATTGCTCTTTTAATTTCATTTATAAGAGTATTAGTAGCTATTTCGACGTCATTTATTTCCAGGATACAATTCAAAACGTCACAATCTAAGTCTGAGGTAATATTTTCAAAGTTGATTACTTTGTATGTGTTATATTTATTCTTATTTTTCGAATTTTTACTGAGACTTATAAGGAGGGAATAATGGTCGGTTATAGTTGTGGACATGACTAGAGTAGTGGCAGAAACATTTGTTTTCAGAAATACATGGTCCAGATTACTATTACTCTTGCTTCTAGTTATAAATGAATGCGATGATAATAAGCCATGGTATGCCATAAGGTTAAGGTATTCTTCACTGTCTAGTTTTGATTGAATTGCTATATTTATATTTATATCTCCTGTAAGAATTATGGTAGGAAATGCTTTTAGGCTGACCATTATGTTATTTATTGATGTAAAAAAATTATCTAACGATCTATACGATGGTGGGCGATATATTGCAATAATTGCAGTTTCTTTTCCGATAGTTATGGTCAGACAGTTACTTTCAAATTTGGGGGGCTCAGTTACTTCAGCAGATATATCGTTTCTAATATATACAACTACACCTTCGTTTTGAGACATATTAAAAGTAGAGCTATATTGCGTAAAATTGTTTAATTTAGGGATAACTTCTGCTTTATTTAACCAGCATTCAGTGAGAATTATCACATCAGTATCGATCTTCAAGCGTGTCAACAATATTTGTATTTGGGGGAAATTAAGACTAATACTCCTAATATTTTGACATAATACATTAAGTTTCTTGGTAGAATTGTCAATAAGGGTATGGGCTGTCTCAATATCACATTGAAATGATTTTGAGACATTAAATTTATCCAATTCATTTCCTAATGCTTCACTAACCATGTTGGAGTTTAAGGAGAACCACTATAACAATTTCAACTTTGATGTCAATAGCACCACATTCGCTTGAGAAAATAGTATGAAAAGCTGAATAAACGTGTATAATATACGTTTCGTGGATAAGACAGTAATACTTTTTAAATAAAATCTTAATCTTCATGTGTAGGTATGAAAATGAGGACACAATAATGTGTTGTTGTATTTCTAGAGTATAGTCTAAAGTGTAAACAGTTATGTCTAAAAATTTACCTCGATAGATCCTGTAAACCAGATGTGTAGTTGTAAAACTACTAATTTCGTGCATCCTTAGTTTAGGTGTTTCTTCTGGTTTGTGAGAATTAATGGTGATTCCTGAGTTCATCCAGCTGCTTCTCATCTTTGATAAGCAGATGTGGGACACCTTCTTTCTTCCTAAGAAAAATTCTTCCATACGAACACCAGCAAAACTGATATCCATTGGTTTTTGCGTAGTCTCTTGCTAGGGTAAGTAGTCTTCTGGTCTTAGCAGTAAGATGCTCAGCGACATAAATTTGGGCTGCCGGATATCCCAGAATCCGTATTTGGGCACTTAGCTTAGCAGGGTTATCCTTCATAACTTTTTTGAATTTTCTTATGAATTCTTCTTTCCTGTAAGTTGTAGTGAACTTTACTATTATTGGCGGGTTACCATTTGACTTGACGTTAATTCGGTATGCGTCTTGGATCTCTGATGATTGAAGATCGACATCAAGGGCTTTTCCTATGCATTTGGTAAGTTCAGGAAGGTCTAGTTTAGTTTCACCCTGTTTCTTCGGAATATTTTTAATTTCAATAGACGAGCTCCGGGAATTTTTTTCAAATACTTCTATCCTTTCTTCCAGATCTTGGGTATATTTTATGTATTCATTTCTTTCCACCTCAAGTTCATCAATCTTCAGCTTCATATCATCATATTTATGCGACATAAATTCCAAGTTTTTACATAGCTCAGAATTTTGATTTTTAAGCTCATTTATGTCGTCATGTAAATTATTAAACTTACTGTTTATTAGTTCAACCAATTCTTTCCTTAACGTGCTCAAGGAGTCACAGAAACTGTCATCGTCAGCTCTTCGTCTCTTGTACCGCGGCATCGAGTTTGGCGGCCGTTTTTGTTGTCCCACGTCGCTGCGTGAAGCCGAGTCCGAATCTGATGGCACTTCATCCACTCGTAAACTCGGTGTTGGTGGTGGAGATCGCTGAACGCTCATTTTGGTATTAGCGAACTGAATTACTACTTAAACCGGCAATTATCAATCACAGCTAACTCGCACAACACGTCAGTACGCAACCGATACAGCGGAGGAATCAAATATATATAAAAGAGAACTATCCTCACTCACTCACTCACTGACACACTCATCACGAAATCTCAGAAACTACAGGGCCTAGAGAAATTTGGTACAGGTAGTCTTTAAAGAGTGTGAGCGCTCACTAAGAAACGGTTTTTGGAAATTCAACCCCTAAGAGGGTGAAAAGGGGTAAAAATGTTTGTATGAAAAATCGTATTCCTTGAACTTAGAAACTTGAAACCTGGGACATGTATTATTCCATACAATCAATGAAGATTGGTATCATTGAAAATTTGAAATAGTCCTCGAGGGGGTTGCAATGGGGTGGTAAAGTTTGTATGGGAAAATCGTAACTCGTGGTGTGATTTTCTTGAAACTTCGTCAGAACACTTTGAATATTAAATAATAAAAGACCGCATACCAGGTTTATGAAAAGAATACCTTAATGGAGGGTAATCTATACTTATAAAATCGTTTTGCCTGAATGACTGACGGATCAACGCACAGCCTAAACCGCTGATCGTAGAGACCTGAAACTTAGAGGGCGTGTTCTTTGTATGACGTAGGCATCCGATATGAAAATATTTTCCGATATTTTACACCTAAAGGGGTGAAAAACGTGGGCAAAGTTTGTATGGAACAACGTGATTCCTTGGTCCAATCTACTTCAAATTTTTCATAATCATTCTTGAACAAAATTGATGAAAGACGTGTTTTGTATATTATTGAAATTTATCGTCTAACGGGGTTCAAAAGGAGCAGAAAGTTATTTTAGGGGTGATTTGCATCGAAGTTGATATAAATACTCCTTAGTGACACATGTTATGCCTTTTTATTTTGACACTGTCGTGTTTGAAAACTCATTCCAATTTTTTTTATAAAAACGTTGTTCTCACATAAAGGCGTACACACAGGTACGTGGGCATAGGTACGTTATTATTCGGCGATAGTATCGGTCAATTTAACAGAATATATCGCAATATCGCATGCGCAAATATTAAAATTGTTTAAGTTTTTCTGATCGAGTATATTGCCCCGATTCATGAAATTCTGACATTTGCCTGTAGTTTCACACATATGAGAGGGTTGGTTCTACATTTGCCATAAAGTAAGTTCGTCACATTTTTTAAACTCCATACATTGAAAGTAAATTCGTATTCAAAAAAGATGTGTAGGTGAATAAAGTGATTGGTCACAATTATGTCAATATTTGCGTCTGTCAGAGGGCTTCAAAGTGCAATTTGAATTTACAAAATCGGGTGGCAACTTTTTGAGATTTTCCAAACTTTGTCAATATTCAACATTTTTCTGGACCGAGAATTTCCCAATTACTTTTTTTGAGCTCGCTATTCAAGAAACGGAAAAAATAACATCTCGAGATTGAATTAAGCTACAGCTTGAGCCATCTTAGGAGGCAGACGGACAAAAACTGTAGGCAGTAGAAGGGCCTTTACGCGCAAAGTCACTCCGTTCTCCGCGCTCCGTTCACTTTTTCGTCAGTATAATAAAGTCAAATTTTATCATATGCTTTATTTCTAAATTACATTTTCAATGCCTTTGATAGTTGCGCGTAGTTTGAGAGCTGTAGAATTTTAGTATTATGTATTAGGACGGAAAAAAAGTTACATACTGCTGCGATAACGGAATTATGTGCAAGGAATTGGGACGCATTCGCAATAATGCATGCGATATCATCGCCGATAATAACACACCTGTGTGGGGGAGCCTTAAAAGCTTAGTGAAATGCGATACTCTTTAAAATTGGAATGTCAAATAAAAAAATAATATTTAACTCGGATTAGAATTCGAAAATTTAATTTCACTCCTTTGAATATTTGAATACCACGAGGATAGCAAGTTTTTTTTTTACATAAAGACTTAAGATTTTTCACAGAGACGTTATCAAAAATAAATAAACACCTAAAGCGCTGAACCATGAGTGGGACCTTGGAGAAGGTCTTGCTGCTTTTTGTAGCGAAAATGAAACTTATAGAGGGTGATTTATGGGATGAAAGTTTAGATGGTAACTAATCATATCAAGAGTTAAGCATATAAAAATGCATCATACCTATACCGGTTGTTAACTTGGCGACGGGTTGCCAACGGAAACAGGTACCTACATATTACTACATTACGGGGTAGATAATGTAGTAATATGTAGGTACTTTTTATTACATTCATATTTAGTGTTCCGTGTCAAATTACCGGGCTTGGGAAACATTTCACATAAAAGGACATACGTAAAAAAAAGAGTATAAACGCAAACGAAGTTGCGAGCGGGTCAGCTAGTAAAGAAATAAAAAAAGGACAATGACATTATACGATGATTATCATCATCTGCCCATCACTGGTAGACATAGGCCTCCCCCAATAAGCACCATTGCGCTCTGCCCTCAGCTCGACCCAACTTTAATATGTGAGAAAAGTCAGCGAAGCAAATCTGAAAAAACCCGATGGCAAACCACGCCAGACTATTTTCGTACCAACAACATAAGCGACTCAAATGAAACCAGTGCAAGATGAGAGATCTTGATGAGGAAAACGTAAATCATTCATTCGAATGCAGGTCGATCGCATTTCATTAATGCAATTTGTAATTGTTTTCTTAAAATAACGTACTTGAAGCTTTGTGAGTCATTTCTCCCAAACCGTACTGCCGATCAAAATGACCTACTTTAAAATGTTGTGTGCATTTGGGTTAAAAGAAATTCGTCTGTTGGATCTTAATTTTATTGACTCTTTCACTATCAAAGTAGGTATCGTCATCAACTTTTTTCTAATAACATGACGCAAATTTTGTTCAGATAAAATAGGGATTAAACCCAAATTGAAAAGTTCGAAACCTAAACGATTGAAAAGGTGATTATGAATTAATAGCAAAAAGAAAAGGTTTGTAAGTTTTTTGAAGGTTTCTATCATAAATGGTTGCCATATTATGATTTAAAATATTTATTTCTCAAATACGTAATACAATTTACTTATCATGATCATACAGAATTAAATATGAAAGGCTTCGATGAAGCGATTTAAAATTATAAGTATTATTCTAAGATATTCTTGGGAGAATAAAAAATACTACTTATAAATAAAGTAAGAAAAAGAATTATCTTTGATGTCTTTTGATATATTTACCCACCTGTTAGTCAAAAGATTCCAACTGGAAACTTCATAACCATCTAGGTTCGTCGGAACCGCTACTAAATTGATTGGTCCATTCAGTAGAGGTCTTTTGGTCCTCGAGAATTCATGAATCAGATCCATGATCTTCACCCCATAGTACAGTATAAAGTTGTAGTTACGGAGATCTTGTGATGGGGCCCACACACAGAGAGTGTCGTTTGTAAGTGTGGATTGTAACTCGTTATGTGCAAACTGGGAAAGGTGGAACCCGACTTGATGAAGAGCGACTTGTGGTGATTGCATGTAGTTGATGATGACGTAGTCTTTGGTGCTGAAACAATTAAATAATTTATTAGGTACGTTATATATTTAGTTGAGATACAGTAATCATTTTTCAGAATAACTACTACGCTGTATATGACTACTCTAAAACGGTTTAGCTTAATAAAACTATTATTACTAATATCATTTTATCTAAAATTTGGTAATTTGATTTGTATTTCGGTCTCCCGCAGCACAGGCTAGTACGGGCTCCACTGGTAATCTCTGGACTAGCGTCACTATTTCACTTTTATTATGTACTAGCGGCCCGTCCAGGCTCCGCACGAGTTAAGGATATCTCATTTTTTCTAGCAATAAATAGCCTATGTTACTCAGGGTAAATGTAGCTTTCCAATGGTGAAAGAATTTTTGCAATCGACACAGTAGTTTTTGAGTTTATTCATTACAAACATACACACACACAAAAATACATTTTTTTCCTCTAGTAATATTATAGTGTAGAAGTGTAGATTTTTTTTCTGGTAATAAAAATAAACATTTATTACGCAATAAACGATGAAACATAACTTTGGATTGAAAATGACTTCATAAATTAAATAATTAAAGTGTGATGAGATGGGATGAATGTGGTTGAAAAAATATGTCATGCATTAGGTATTTAAAATTTTCCACCGATAAATGTTGACTAATAATATACTTATAATTTATTCTCTTAATTTTAAAGATTAAATAAAAATCTATCTACTGACCAAGAAACTAGTGGCCAAAACTATTTTTGTAAACCAAAACCTAAACTTACAATACACTTGACCCTAACCATGAACTCTATACAATACAATCAACTATAGGCTCTATTCAAAAGCTGATTCTGAAATGTTTATGACAGTAACAGGTTTAACAAAAGCAATACCGAAATGGTAAAGAAGTCCATTTATGTAAAGACATTGTAATCGAAGAGATCGATAACAATAATTGACACAATTCTCAGACCACGCTTGCCTTTTTATGGAGGCTTGGATCCAAGGCTTTCGCAAGCGGATGGATACTGCTAATTAGTATGGCGAGTCGGAATCTTGCTGATTAGTGACCAATAAGTAATGTCCAATGGCATTCAATGAGAGCTAGAATAACTAGTGGTGTTAGTCGTGTCAATCTGAGTTTTACACAAGTAATATTCAATAATAATTTTATTTATAATAATAATACTTTATTGATTAATTAGAATCTATGAATAAGGCATAATACATTTTTATCTTACAAAAAATATTATGTCTAAATTACCAAACATGCATCATAAAATTCATTCATCTATGGTCAATTTCAGTAATATGCAGATTACAAAATTTTGTGAAAATTCATTCAAATTCTATATAAAATTTAAAAATTTGATAAAATAACCGCATATAGATTAATTATTAAGTATTTTTATACGTCATGAAGCGTCTATAATAAATAATGCTACACACTATCACACAGCGTCATAGCCCCAAGCTAAGCAGAACTTATATTAGGAGTACCACATCACTGATATTTGTAAATACATACATAATATACATTGAAAACACCCGAGACAAATATTTGCAGAAAATAAAAAAAAAATGTAATCGAACCCGCAACCTTTGGCGTATCATGCGGGCTTTTGCTCACTGCGTCACATATGTCGACAAATATTCTAATACTACAGAAAAAAAATTTTTTTCATTTTAAAAAATAACTTCGTAGAATACAGTTATAGTAATTAATTACTGTTAAAGTTAGTTAATTTGGTGTTGGCTTTTTTTGTTCGAAATCAATGTATGTATTTGGCTTACGATAATAATATATGTGCTGCCATTCAAGGAGTAACTACTTCTTACGAAATAGAGCTCTGCGGTTAGGTTTGCAATAAGAAAACAATATTAAATTTCTCGTTTCCGATTACCAGCACCATGTTTGGAAAATTGCTCGAGAGAAAGTTGTTCGAGGAAACTAAGGCTGAGCTCAGACCATAGTTAAGTCTGTCTTAAGATAGACTGCCGCATTATAAATAGTATGAAGCCGCGCACACTGCGACAGACGTCTCTTAGTCAAAGACGTCTGCAAGACAGCACAACGACAAGTCTGACTAGCGACTCTCGGCTCAGTGTTGCCGGCAGTCAAACAGAAAAAGATCCGAACCCAAGGTCAAAATAATCCGTTCTGTAATTTCACTAGGTAGGTACCTATTTAAAAGAAACCTCCAAAAATCTTAATTTCTCTTTCTTGCTTCATCATCAGACCCTGATCTCTATATTTTCTATATAAAATACAAGCTTTTGCCCGTGGCTTCGCTCGCATTAAAAGTTATTTTCCTTTCCCTCGCGAGAACAATACCTTTTGGTAAGGTCTTTGTCCTTTTCTGTACCCCTGAAAACGTGTATGCAAAATTTCCTGATGATCAATTGAGTAGCTTTGGCGTGAAATTTAAACAAAGAAGCTTATTTTTCCATTAAATAAAATTAGGTAGGATAGGATTCAGTGTGTTTCGCTCACAACCGACAATCAATACTTCAACATTTCAATACTTTCACACTTTAAAACTTTAACACAATAATACATTAACACTTCAACACTTCAAAATTTAAACCTATAACACTTCAGCACTACAACATTTCAACACTTTAACACTTGAACATTCCAAAATTTCAACACATTAACATTTTAACACTTCAACACTTTAACACTTCAACACATTAACACTTCAACACTTTAACACTTCAACATTTCAACACTCACATTTTAAGACTAAAACTTTACACTTCAATACTTAAAAACTTCAATATTTTAACATTTTAAGACTAATGCTTTCACACTTCAACATTCAACACTTCAACACTTCAACATTTCAACACTTTTACACTTCACTATTTCAACGCTTCATTTCAACATTTCAACATCTTCAACACTACGTCCCACGGCGGGAATTGAACCCACAACCTCACGTTTAAGTCATGCTTTTCTTAAGCTCATACAAATATTTCACTCGCGGCGGGAATCAAACCCGTCTCAATACCTACGTTTAAGTCATACCTATCTGAAGTTTAATCTCGGTGGGGATTATGAGTCAATTTTTTCGTCTGTTTCATAATCCTCACTAGTGGGCCAGACCTGGTGGGGAATAGGGAATGATCCGCGATGGTGACGTACCCCCTTTCTTCTCATTGTTTTCGAAAAAAGTCGGAAGTTTTCGGACTTTTCAGGCCTCAGTGGATTTTTTTATAGATCATTAAGTCTACTGGACTTTTTAGGACTTTTTTCTACTTTATGAAGATGAAGATTAAGAATTCAATTAAACTACTAAAAAAAATTCGTGGCTCGCTTGCCGATTTTTAAAACCTACCTTTAGTTGCGTTACAATCCCTCACATTACCTAGATAGGTTAGGTATATAGGTACTGTAGTATTAGGTAGGTTTAACTCTAATCAGGTACCTGCCAAAAGGTGGCTGGTGGCTGGCTTCGCTCACCAACTTTGTTGATAATGTGAGTAACTTTCACCCACAGCAACCCACAGGTGTAAGGCCTGAGTGTTAGATATAAATATGGTGATCAGGGTCTGATGATGAGGCAGGAAAGAGAAATCAGGATTTTGTTTTCGGTTTGACTAATGACTACCGGCAACATGTTTACTGATGACGAACTCATTGAAAAATTAATCGACGAGATCGAAAAGAGACCTGGGTGCGAGTTTTTTACCAGCTCGATTGCATTTGCGTTTACGCAAATTTTATATGGAATCGAGGTAGTGCCATCTAGCGAGAAACGCGTGGCACTGACTCCTTTCCATACAAATTTGAGTACCCTGTTCTTTTTAATAAAACGTGTGAAGAATACTTAGATAATAATTTAAAAAATATATTATATGAAGAGGTAACTATGGAGCTAGTAGGTGTTGAAAAGTGGGGAGAAATGTCAGCAGCAGAAAAAAAAATGCTAGTCAGTACTTGTTATTGCCTAATTCCTTAAATTTACATTATGTACGTACATTAAGTATGTATACATTATGTATTTATCTATACTAATTCTACACTTACATATACCGGTGACATTAAATTAAGCCGAGTACCTAATCGGTTCAGCATTTTTAATATAAGAAATTATTTTTTATTAATTGACACACATAACTTGAGCCGCGTAGCTTATTTACCTTTTGGTACTTTTTAGTATGGCCTGAGTACAGGGATCTTGTTAGTATATATAGGTAGTTAGGTACCTAGCTACTTGCCTACTATCAACTGCTATAAAGACGGTTGTTCGTTTGTTGGGAGGGAGTCAGTCAGCCTGTACGATATATCTGTAGCGCAGACGTCACCGATTGGGGTCACGAACTCTTACCACCCACACGTTGCCACCTAGTTGCTGTAGTTATAGACAAAGCGTTCCGCTAAAATTTATACCTTACTTACTTACTTATTTACTTACTTCCTAAATTACTAATGTGCTACTTACTCTAAGTACCACATATGCAGTTTACCTAGTTGGATTAATAGGAAAGTGATATGATTTTACTTCGTAACGTAATTTGTACCTAATTCCGTCAAGCCACATGGTACGAGTAGGTGTAGGTGTACCTAACATATTATTTAGACCTGAGTTCGGATCTTTTTCTGTTTGACTGCCGGCAACACTGAAGACAGTCGTCTCTTAAGACAGACTTGTCGCCCTAAGACAGACTTGACTATGGTCTGCGCTCAGCCTAAGAAAAACTTGAACGTAAAGACCTTGGATTTCATCAATGCGGTGGCATTAATAAAGCGGTCGTGACAATCAGTTTAAGGCAAGCAAGAGCATCTTTCAATCACACTCACACTTATAACGGTGAAACAGATTCGAATGAAACTTGGAATATACACAGTTAATGTCTTGGATTAACAAAGGCCACTTTGTATCCCTTTACCATGCGAGCGAAGCCGCGGACAGAAGCTATAATATAAAAGTGTGTGTGTGTGTGTGTGTGTGTGTGTGTGTGTGTGTGGCGCAGCGGGCGGAGGTCCGTCTGAGACGCAGTAGGTTGCGGATTCCATTCCCGCTGCGGGACAAATGTTTGCATGTTCTGTAGATATTTGTCTCGGGGCTGGGTGTTTTACCGAGACAAATATTTGCGGAACATATAAATATTTATGTCTAGCAGCAGGAATCGAACCCGTAACCTTCTGCCTTTGAAACCGTCTTCGTCTATAGACATCTTTTATAGCGGTCGTGGTTTTTTAGATGAATGGTTTTACAACAATCTCTAAATTGACACAATTCCACTAATTATCATTTGTACAGGAATAGCATTCTTAGCCGTATTGGGAAGACCTGTTTCTATGGGATTGTACTAGTTTTTATGATATAATCTTGAACGCTACTTTCCTAACTGATAAGAAAGACCTCACAACCACAACATAAAATGTGTTCACGTTTCAAATTTCACGTCATTTCATAATATGTTCACGTTAATTTCACATACAAAAACCTCTGCAGAATCGGAGCAACAGACAGCCCACTCTGCAGAGGGTGTCTGATCGAAGAAGAATCGGCAGCCTATTTAGTCCTGGAATGCGTAGGAGTTGCATCACAACGCGAACAGGTCCTTGGAACTCCGAGGTTACTGTGCGAAGCCTGCGAAGCCTGCGAAGATCCCAGGAAACTTCTGTGCTTCTGAGCGCAGTTAAGCTGACTAAGTATGTAACCAGATCTCCCACACGCACAATGGGCCAACATGGAGTCCAATTGCGGAAAAGGGAGTCTATTTACATTTACATATATTTCACATTTCACAAACTTTTTGCCTTTTTTATGTTAGTAGGATCATTTTATTTTATTTTGAATTGTTGGTAAACAACTGCTGTTATTTTTTTGCTGCTGAATTTACACCATTTTTGATTGTTTCCCATTGTCAACGTTATTCTTGTCCATTGAAGCCTTTGAGGCCAAGAGCTGACCCATTTAAAAAATGTATTTTTAGGTATGAATAGCATATTGAATTAATAATTATAAAATTAATTAATATTGAAGCATATTGAGGAAAAAATCGTGATATTTGTTTTTCTCTTACCTCTCCTTCTTGTGCACCTCGGCAATGACAAGGCTAGTGTTGGTGTACTGTCTCTCAGGGGACTGAGGGAGCACATACACTTTGAACTTGAAGCCAGCCTCGAACCTACGGTTGTCGAAGCACGGGAACGCATACTTCGCTTTGTCAGGAGAGAATCGCGATGTATAGATGTACCTGAATAACAAATAACATTAATTTAAAAAAAAACACTAAAATAATTGATTCTAAGGACCGGTATTTTTCTTCAAATTTAAATGACCAAAAAAATGCCCTCCCAAACTAAGAAAAATTTTCCAAATCCGTTCATAAAGGACGGTGTTATTCCGTTTTTTGAAGTTGATCCTATTTTATGTGTAGATCGGTTTATGCTAGTGTTTCCCTGATTCTGTAAATGCATGTCAGTTTTTTATTTAGAAATGCAGCACTTTTAGCATTCAATGCGTATCCTGAAGACTAATATCGATAATACAGCATGCTAAGCAACATAAAATATAGCGAGAATGCTGTGACTATTTAACCTCCCCCAGATCGCGGCGTTCGCCTTGTTGGTAGCGGCGACTGGTTGCGCCGCCATGGTGTCCCGGTGAAATATAATCTATAGAGTTAGCTATATAGGTAGCCTTCAAATATATACAATCGTCACAACAGATCTACGAGTATGTCCCTGCAAAGTTAGGCTTAGCAAACGATTTGACCAATCCTGGTACACTCCGACCCAAAAATAGGAACTACATCGCTATTTGTAACTATTTTAGAAGGATAAAATACGTTGTGAGTAGTGTGCATATGATATTTTATCACTTATCAAGCTGTTTTTACTGTTTATAACTTAAAAAAAAAAACATTACTCTCGCCTATGTGTGGAAGAGGCCTTGCCGTCATATAGTGCGAACTAGTATCGAGGGTAGTTACTTATCTGTACAAACGCTTTACGTATGTGTTAGTCTAGTTTATTATGGAAGTACGTACATCTAATGTTACGATTTCAAATGGGTACTAGACAGTGATATTTGATAAAGAATTAAGTTTTAAGCTTGTAATTTTTTTGTGAATGAAGAATGCCGCCTGATGTATGGCGCTCAGTACCAAGACTAAAGTGAGTGCGTCAAAAAAATCTTCAATAAGTTTTTAGTTGATTCTACTGTCAAATTAATTAAAAATGAGGGTTATTGCCATAGTAACACTTAACATCATGTTTGTTGCCATAGTAACGTATATATCATTGGTTGATGCAGTCTAATGGTGGCGTGCGGCGGAAACCAAATCAACAAAATATATTTTTATTCAATTATTAATCCCGTCGGTGTGTAAAACTAAAGAAAATGTTATTGACATTTATAAAATATAATACATTTTATGGGATACGTTCGGTTTTGACGCAATTGGTACGGGTTCTCGGCATTCTCCTTTATCTTATCTTATCTTAGTCTAAAATAATCTCCGACGAGCAATCTAAAGTGAATGTTTACGAAAAACTGTAAGTTTTGATCCTAAAGTGGCTGTGAGTTTAAATCCTCTAATGGTAAAAGATTGTAAGAAGATTTGAATTTAAAATACTTATATCTTCTTCAGTCTAAAATTACTTAACCAATTGAGCTAAAAGTTTGCACATCTATGTATACATACAAGAGCTACAGCTCTTTATAGTTCTAGACCACAAATATAAGTAGCTACATTTAGTTCATTACCACGCGAGCAAAGCCGCGGGCACAAACTAATAACAATAAAGAAGTAATAGGATGTAGTAGCCTGATATAACATTGCATATAAAATTGGCGGAACCAACCTTGCTCTAGACCATACGTATCATCTTAGAACAAGGCCGAGTTTCTGACACATTAGACCCATTTAGCATGTAGGTGGTTGCACGGAATGTAATAAGAGCTTTAATACTTTGTAGTTAAAGTTTATTTTCCTGCTGGAAAATGACTCTCTACCATTTAGAAGACATTTTTGAAATAGATCTGCACATATTTCGCAGGTGTACTTACTTGAGAAGAATTTTACTGAGGTAAGGAACAAGGAATATACCTACTTGAATAGACTTTACTTTCAAAGAAGTCGTTCTATAGTATTGTTTGATGGTAAACCTTTTGCATACTGAGGAAAACAATATTTTTAAATTTTTACTAATAAGTGGCAATAGTTATAAAGATTTCTCAAAACTTAGGTTAATATTGACCCCAAAAAATAATAGTTTTATAGAATCTTCACTATTTGCCTCTGTTCCACGAACTTTAGGTTCTTTGTTTAGGTTTAGGGTAAATTAGCTCTACCTATTTCGATCACTGATTACGACACTTCTAGTTCAAAATGACTGTTAGATTATCATATATCATGATGCGCATCATACTGTACCTAAACCAAGAACACCTTGTATATGTACCACATGAAGCAATAAAGATGATACTTATTTTAGTAGTTGTAGAGTTCTTTGTGGAGGGCTCGTCCGGGGAAGTACTGCCACCAGGCTTATTTCTGTCGTGAAGCAGCTGTGCTGTGTTTTGGTTTGAAGGATGTGGTCACCGGTGATATCAGGTACAAGAAGCTTATAATTTCCATGCCTCAAATTGATGAACGCAGAGCGTTCCAAAAAAACGTGATCCACGATGCAATGCTTTGTGATAGGTAATGGTTACCACATAACATCA
Organism: Horisme vitalbata; assembly: GCA_951804965.1. Taxonomy (NCBI): domain Eukaryota; kingdom Metazoa; phylum Arthropoda; class Insecta; order Lepidoptera; family Geometridae; genus Horisme; species Horisme vitalbata. The sequence continues at coordinate 3,006,915 of OX638099.1, forward strand.
GGTGGACCATGTGCTTGTTCTATCTTCAGGTACCATATAAAAAACAAAACAAAAATATGCATGACAAAAGAACTATCTCTACCCTGATATAGAGTAGTTACGTGAATTTTTGAGTTTAACTATTGCAATATTGACATTATCACATCACCACAGTGTTCTGTTTTGTTTGCTCTTAATATACTAATTAACGGAGGAAATATAACTGTTTTTTGTAACATTTTATAGAACTTTAGTTTAAGATACTGTTTTTCTCAAATAAATATATAAAAAAAAATGTAGTGAATTAAGCAAAAAAAGTATTCCAGGATCGAAGCAAGTGGAGATCCGTGGTCTCTGGGAAAAAGGCGTAAATTTATGTATAAATAAAAATCATAAATAACATGATTTATGAGAGGTACGGTAAATTAATAAGCATATAATATTGATGCTGTGTGTATGTCCAGCATTACATTATTTACTTATATGAGTAGGTAGGTAGAACAGATAATAGATTTACAATAAAAACAAATTCTTATTAAACTTTGTCCTACCCACGTCCTACTGGCCCAGTTGAAGTGGTTAACGAACCGTTGCAAAATGACTGCAAGATTTATATGGTTAATTATCTTCTCGATTGTTTACTCGACCTACCATTGTACGCATTAGGCAATTAAATAAACATTTATAAAGTGCAAAATTAAATAAGTAAAACCCAACAAATAGAAATACTCATCATCATCAGCCTGCAGCAGTCGTCTGCTGGACAAAGGCTCTCTCCTAATTAGCGCAATTGTGCCCAATCCTGAGCTCGACGCCTCCAGCTTCTACTAACAGCCTTTCGCAGATCGTCACTCGACCTGGCCAAAGGGCGTCCTACACTACATTTGCTGAGCCACTATGTCCACTCAAGAACTCGTTTATCAGTTTATCAGTTCTTCGGTAGATATCGTCATCCCACTGCTACTTTAGCTTGCTAGTTCTCTAAGACATACAACTTTAGTTCTATGTCGGATATCGTTGCGGATTCTATCCTTCAAAGATACTCCGAGCATAGCTCGTTCCATAGCTCACTGATCTACTTCTGGTGGACTAGCTGTACTGTGAGTGTCCAAGTTTCGGCTCCAATTATGTAATAACGAGTAGGAAATACTGTTAGAATACTTTCATTACCATACATTGCGGGTGTGAGGGGAATACTCGATTTATTTTTCCAAATGCCCAAATCCTCCTTGTCAAATTTTTTTTAACTAGCCGCAAAATCTGCCCGAGGTATGATTTGAAATACAGATGATGATGACGATAGCCGCCCGAGAACATCTAGCCACACTTAAGACCACGCTCTGAAAAAAAAAACAACTAACACCACCGATTTTACCACGAGGAACATCTGCCCCCAAGACATGATCTTCCTTGGTCAGTGTGGAAGTCCTTAAACTGACTCCGAACCCAAGGCGGCTGCTGTAGGGAAAATATGTGTAAATAGGGCTATCGTGACCCTACTCGCAATCAATGTGACTGTGGGGCCCCCATCCAAACGATGCCTCGCCTTATTTGCCACTTGTGCGCTACCACCTGCACAAAGGATGACATTATAAGCTCCACAGTCGTTGGAGTGAAGGTAGCAAAATTCTACTCAAATATAATATAATAAGTTTTTGTGACACGTCAGAAGAAGACGATATGATCAAAAATAAAATAGGTAAAAACCCAACAGTGAGTTAGTATGAGTTCTGACCCCACCTTATCATCGATATAAAAACACAATACGTACTATGTTACTAGAACTGTTTGTTGACTCTGAGTCTGGTTGATAAATGAGCTTAATACTTACCTAGTTGTATTTATGAGTCCCTGGTAACTACTAATAGTACAGGCTCTGCAAAGACATGTCCGTGTCCTAGCTTATTTTGGCGTTCTTAGCAAATCATTTTGGTAAAGCAACACTCCGCCCGGTCACTTCTTGGTTGGGTGACTGTTTAGTGACATTTTAAATTCTGGACCCTTATTCCCTACGACCAAACTAAAAACGTAACGCGCCTCGTTACGATTACTGCTTGGAATCTGCATGTAATCGTATTCTCTATGCCGATGTCCTTCTTATCGTGACTGACGCCATGGCGTGTTTTGGAAACGCGTTTGAGTTTGAAGCATTTTATCTTCATTTTATCGGTAAGGAATCTTTTGTGTCATAGCGAATAAGGGCTCTGAGCGCTTTCTTTGTTTGGAAGGCACGTTATTAAGTATCTAAACACACTATAGCCGAAATTACGCGATGTAAGTTCGGCATGATTACGTCTGCAATGCTATTTGAATTACAGATGACACATTATGCTGAAATTACGTTGCGTTATGGCATACAGCCGAACTTGACAAAATCAGCTGCGGAACTTACGTCGCGTAATTTTCTGCATTGAGCCATGTCGGAGCACTTTGTGCGGTCTCAAAACTTAGACAATAGTGTCGTTAGATTCCAAGATCTATTGATTACTAGTAAGAAGGAGGTCTGGCATTAGTTGACCGTGTGCGAGATGTCCGTATTTATAAAATTTTTAACTAAGTACCTTTTAAAAATTAAAATACTCGTACATATTTTGTATTTTAGCAGAATTTAATTTGCACCTCTCGCGTCTTAACTACATTACTTGCCCGATGTACCAACGAGATTTTCGGCCAGTATGATAAAATTAGTAATTCGGCTACTATATTGTACAAATTATGTAAAAATATTATAGTACAAACATTATAATGCATTACTCCTCCACGGAAACCTTAATACATTAATGTATGTTTGTCTTATTGCCATTTTTGCTAGACCACGTGGGAGAGAAGGCCGTCATGGTCATACAAGGAACATGGAAGCAAAAACTTGGCATACCTTAATACATAGATAGAGATCTGCTTATTACTTTATTAACCAATTACTTTTAGAACCAACATCATCAGCAATCATGAAGTAATCTGCCACTGGTTTCTTTTTATCTGGGCTTGAAACTTCTCTAAGTAATCTCGAAAACCCCTTTCTTCATTTTATAAATCAAAATATATTTAATTAACCCCAAACTAAGCAGAACTTATAATAAGGGAACCACATGATTGTTATATATACTTATATACTTTTTTTGTAAATACATACATAGAAAACACCCAGGTCCAAGACAAATAACTGTAGAACATGCAAACATTGGTCCCGCAGCGGGAATCGAATCCGCAACCTTCTGCATCTCAGGCAGGCCTTTGCCCAATGCACCACAGAGGTCGGCGATAATAGGACTAAAAACTAAATATAATTGCTACTTAGCACTCAATACATAATACTTAATTACGATTATTATAGTACTTAGTTATGTTTATAAAAAGGTTATAATAAAATGTATTATTAAGAGTAGGTATTATACTACAATAGTTTACTACATATTGGCTTATTATGGAATCGTTAAGTCGTTTATGTGTAGCGAACTTACGCTGCAATGTGTACTTGGCTTCTATGTAAGTACTTGCTAAGGAAACTTGAAAAAAATTATTGATAAAGATTCAGAAAAATGTTTGAGTCGCGTTACCTAAGTATTCAGGTGATTACATCCGAATAGGAAACGCGAATCAACCTTTTTAGAACGTCTCAAGATTCAAGATTACAATTTTTATTTGCTAGAATATTTAATAATAGTTCTTCAGCTATTTTTAAAAAAATTACTACTATAGAAATTTTATTTAATTATTTATTTATACAAACTGGTCTCAAGCATTTGAGACGCCGCTATCCTTCAACATCTGTATTGAAAAATTAATTTGATCTCCACTACAAAAGCCTAAATAATTTGGGTACCTAACGGTTTGATATTCGGGCATCAAAGACATAAATAACAATACTCACTTGTATTCCCGGCTTTCTTCATCATAATATTTCACCAAAAACAATCCAGGGCTATCCTCAGTCAGATACTTAGTAAACGACATCTGAATTTTGTAAACAAACAACGCATTTGTATTCGCGTCATATCTTCTCAATGGCTCTCGCAAATATATGTACAACTTTCCATTGCTTTCATCGTATTCATAAGGCCTTGCACCATTTACGATGTCAGTTTTTCCATATAAAACTCTTATGGTACCTTCACGTATTTCTAAATCTTTTGCATCAAGCATTATCACTTGAATTCCCGGTGCATTGGATATCACATCTATCGTTATATCACAGTCATAGTATGAATTGTCTTTAAAAATATACGGTTTAATTGATAGTTCATACTGCAACGGGTAAATTGTATAATTCATACATTCTTCTATGAGATCTGCGTTCGCTGATGCAGCGAGTAGAAAAAACAATATAACACCAACCATTTTAGTTTTAACGTCCACTTCGAAAATAGAACACTCGTTTATTTTTTATTTACATCAAAACTTTTTCATGGATGTTTCGTCGCGTCATAAAAAATATTCTTGTTCGAATTTCAAACATATTCCCGCCAAATCTCGGATTGAAAAATACGTCCGCTCGGGACGCGAACGGAATCGGTCTTCGTGTCTGTCCACTCCACTCGACATATTAAATTGGCGCCAGTTTATAACTACCAGCTTACAGAGAGCTCCTACCACATTGCTTCTAACAAAGATACGTAGGGCAGAGGTAAGTGCTGTGTAAGGTCAAGGGTCAAAATATACTGGAACCTTTACCTAAACGTAGATTTTATAGACGGTCACCTTTCACAGATTTTAGTGATTTGTGTCGTCTAGATAAGGTTAAAGGGGTAGGTAGAATACTAAATAAATCCATTTAAGTATTTACCTATTAAACAAGTTATGTTTAAATCATGTAGAGGTAGCAGGGCGCTAATAATTTTAGTAATGTCTTAGCGTTTTCAATTTAAAGCCTTTGTATAATTGCAAAAAAATAATTTTGTTAAGCAATTTTTAACATACGTAATTCGTTGCAAAATCTTTCTGTTTCAGACCATAATGAAGGTAATTAGTAGGTACCTAAGTAAAGGTACGTAAGTTAAGTAAGCCTACTCACATTCGTCATAATTCATGATTGCCTTTAGCAATCAAGCTTTTAACAGTATTTTTTTGGTTTATTATTATCTTCGATTGACCTGATTTCACTAATCGTGGGCCGCATGTGGCCATACAATTTCACTAAGTAGTTCAAAGGGCTATTATTTACGTACCGCGGTTGAGAGTTGCCGTACCCACGCGTTTTATGGTGGCCATCTTTATCCTATTTTACTTGCATACCGTGTAGGTAGGTATATATCATTTATTCTGTGTTCATAGAGTAGGGAATAGTTGTAATAATATTCTGCACTAGAATGAGTTGGTTCTTTTTTTATGTTTTGGAAAAAGAAAAGTGAGTACAAAAATTGGAATAAAGAAACCATCGATTTTACATAACATAATTACATGTTATCAGCCTATAGCAGTTCACTGCTGGACATGGGCCTCCCCTAAAGAGCGCCATTCTGTTCCTGTCCTGAGCTCGACGTATCCAGCTTCTACCAGAAACCTTTCGTAGATCGTCACTCTACCTGGCCGGACGGTATATAAAATACCTAGTTTTATTGTCAGTTTATTTATTTATTTTATTTTCATATAAAACACAGGTGGGCTTAACAGAAACATTCCAAAGCGCCCAAAGGATATAGAATAGTACAAGAAAGAACATGAAAGTTACAACAAAAATAATAAATATACAACCTTAATAACTTGGTAGGCAACAAAATCAATTACCTACATACATGCAAATAAATAAAAAAGAAAATGTAAAAAATTAATTCATTAGGTTTAAATTATTAAATTGTAAAAAAATATGTAAAAAAACTGTATATACTATTTTATATTATGTATTTTTTTGATGTCAGTGATTATCTGTACCTATTTGTAATGTTTTATGATTTATAAAAATACATTAAAATATATAAATATAGGTATAATTAAATATAATATATCGACCCGCCAACTCTAGCAATCAATGTATCGACAAACAATGGCTATTAAAACCTACGCAAACTTACGTTTCAATATAACTTTCTTCTTTTATTTTAAAAGTAATCATCAAAATTAATGGATTAATAGATGCAAGTCTTTACTCAAGTAGTTCCATTCTCTGTCCCATTATATTTATAGACATAAGGCCCTGGGACATCAATGCCCAGTAGTGGACTGTTATAGGCTAGTAGGCTAGTATGGTTGTTTGTATTGATGTTGTTGGTTGTAAGGGGTTCTAAACTCCATCTTTGGAACCCAAACTGTTAGAATTATTGTGAATGGTATACTTTACATAGGCTGACATTTGACGTTTCCTACTTTTTGATGTTTTGACACCTGACTAATACATACGTCACTCGTTGTTTTTGTCCTCTCTCTGTTTTATATCTTTGAATGTGTCGTCCAAATAATTATCTAATTAAATCAATATAGGTTATCTTAATTATAAATGTGTGTTGTTTTTTGCTAAGTCAAATAAAAGTACATAGCGAATGTGATACCGAGTTTGTTTCAAATATCCTGGAGATCCGATTCGCCACGCATATCTCGCTGGTACATCGCATTCTCTTCAACACAAACCAACCTCACCTGTCCATGGTACACCTTGCTGAATAACAAACAGGGCTCTGGCATCTGTGGCTTTGAGCAGTATAGCGCAGCCTAAAACTAGCACAGCTAAATCCCCTGGCCGCCGATCGGTAGCAGAGTTGGCTGTGTAAGAAGCTGTGCCCTAACTCGCATACCCAGCGTGGGGATTGTGGGCAATCCCCTTTCTTTTAGAGGAGGCTTATGTCCAGCAGTAGACTGAATAGGCTGGTGTTGTTGTTTGTTAATATTGTTGTACCTACTATTTATTAAATTTCTTTTTATTTCAACACGGTCTTATTATAAGGGGGTGTAAGGGGTTCCAACCCCCATCTCCGGAACCCAAGCCAACCTCACCTGCACGTGGTACACCCTGCTAACTAACAAACGGGGCTCTGGCGGCCGGCTGATTGCGGCATAGCGCAGCCTAACACCGGCACAGCTAAATCCCCTGGCCGCCGACGGGCAGCAGCGTCGGCGGTGCGAGAAGCTGTACCCTGCGATCCCCAACCCGCATCCACAGCGTGGGGATTATGGGCATATACCCCTTCTTATAGGGAAGGCCTATGTCCAGCAGTGGACTGAATAGGCTGTTGTTGTTGTTGTTGGTCTTCTTATGACGACTGAAAGGCATAAATATGGCCTGGCCACGCGGTATTCAGTCTGTCTTAGTTAGACTGTCTTACTGACTAATTATATCTATCTATTATTAGCCTATCTATCTAGAGATCGACTTAGAGTCCACTACGCTAAGAGTAAGACAGTCTTCGCGTGTTATAATAGGACTTTAAAAACGTCAACATCTTTACAACTTTGTTTTGTATTATTTTTTGTTTACATTTAGTCACCAAGAAAAATTACCTAAAAGCCATTACAATGATGACATCATGCACGTAAATGGCTTATGATCTTGACAGTCGCATAATCGCATTGCTCCAATTATTCTACGTTATTTATAAACATTGTTCACTAGCTTCTACCCGAGGTTCTGCTCGCATTTTATCAATAATGTTACTTCTTGTGTAGAGTTTTTTGTAGGGTTCGGTGGTAGGTATATTCAAATTTTCAATTCATATAGTAGTTTTAGCAAGGGTATCAAATATAAAAACTATTATATTTATTGAGTAAACAAAAGTAAAGGGACAAGACAGACAATTTACGGTCAAAGTTTTTATTTACATACGAAAAAATAGGAAAGTTTCAAAAAATTTTAATCTACAAAATGATCTTGAAAATTACATTTATTTGTACAATTTAAACTTATCTACTTACTTAAGGCACTTTATTGCTTTTTATATTAATTTTAATAATAACTGTTTCATATATATAATATTATAATAACGTCCTTACAGAAACAATAGTCCTAAAACATATTTATCTTAGTATAATTTAATAGTGGAATCGAATCTCTTCAAACAATTATACTAAAGCTACTTCAAACTAAGTAATCGACTAACATTATGAAAGATAAGCAAAACAAATCTAAAAGTTTAATAACCATATTCAACACTTTCTAATGACGACAAAAACAAAGAACTTAAAACATGAAACATGTTTCCAAAGCTACAACAACAGCGACTACAAGGAACATCGAGGGGGAAGCAATAGCTCCATGACTTCTCAAGTTCTTGAGGATATCTTCCTTGTGACTCTCAGCCCAGGCGGTGCTGGCCCGAGCCTGGCCAAGGGTATTACGGGCAGCAGTCTTGGCCTCCTCGCTGCATTCGCTACATGTGTTCAAGAAGGCTTCAAACTGTGAAGATTTAAAAACATGAAAATAAGTTCTAAAAATCAAAATCTTCAATCGTTTCAAGTATGATGCATTCAAAACATAGTTGCTATTTGATTTTAGTTTTTAATCAACTTTAAAAAACGAGGACCTCTTTGACTGAAACATTTTTATGGGTGTTTAATGTCAGTTAACAGAGGTTTCTACATAGAATGTATGTAATGCTTATAAACTGTAGGTATCATATATATATTTTCACTTTTTTTTTTTTTTTAATATATATATTTTCACATGTCAAATAGTTCATCAAATCCCGTTTGATCGAGTTACGCTGAAGGCATTATACCTATACACGAGATTTGCCTAAAAAGCGGTTTACCCCAATAGCTATTGAAAAAAATTTATAATTGTATGAAATTACGCGTTCTATTCAAATTATTTAGAAGTCTATTCAAATTACTAGTGTTAACTGGCGATTGGAAAATCTGACCGTCAGTTACTTTTTGCCTAATAAGTAACGGTTCCCAATCCAAAAACAGTAGGTAATAAGTAATTTCAGTATTAAAATTATTAAAAAAAATATATATACTAGCTTCCACCCGCGGCTTCGCTCGCGTGGTTAAAGAGTAGCGTATGTGTTAATTCAGGTCACAAACTATGTGTATTCCAAGTTTAATCCAAATCCGTTCAGTAGTTTTTGCGTGAAAGAGAAACAAACATTCATCCATTCATTCATACATCCACACTCAGAAACTTTATTCTCGCATCTTTTTTTTCGCATTTATAATACTAAGTAGGAGTAGGAAGTAGGACTAGTCCACGGCTTCACTCGTGTGATAACCTGATAAAGCCTATGTGCTAATCCAGGTCACATTATATGTACCTACATCCCAAGTTTCATCCAAATCCGTTCACCCGTTACGGAGTTGAGTGGGAACAAACATACTCACACACATACACACACAAACTTTGTCATTTATAATAATAGTGTTATACGATGAGATGTGATATAACGTTGATGACATTGAAGTTGACCAACGTCACCTTATGTAGTTGTTGGGACATTTTCATTTATCGCCTAATTATTCTCTGTTCTACAACAATTAAGCTCAATTATCACTTTTGCAACAGCTTAATTAAGATGCCTGGTACTACACAATTACATGAATTTATACGTTTAAATAGTCGCAAGGGCACTCATTGGAGGAGGCCTATGTCTATCAGTGGACTGGTATAGGCTAATGTCAAAAAAAAAATGATGATACGTTAAAATTATGATGTAGAGAACTAAATATAAATGGCGGGTACGACCCAATTAAATGAATTTATAAGTTTAAATAGTCGCAATGTCGCATTCATGAGCGAAGCTTATGTCTATCAGTGGACTGATATAGGCTGATGATGATGATGATGACGACAGGTTGAAATTATGATGTAGAGTAATATTAAGATATGATGATACCTACCTTTGAAGTCATAATGGTTAAGCAGAAAAATAATCTGAAAAAAAGGCAGCCGGATGGGAAATGACTAGTTGACTTCTCTTGATCCAAATAAATATTATAACAACTATTTGGTTTCTGAAAATGTGATCGGGTAACTCATCATAATAATTAATCCAAAATAGTAATACCGTTTCGAGATCCGAAAACGGACAAAAGTCCAGGACATTGGAAATCGACTTATGCATCTCAAGTGGTGATGGGCAGGATACATTGTGAGACGTGGTAATGACAGGTGGAGCAAGACAGTGGCCGAGGTTAGGCTAAAGAAGCGTCGGAAGACCAGTAGCGAGATGGGTCGACGACATAGTACGCGTCGCCAGGCGCGACTAGCACAAGACCGTGGTGCATGCCGCAAACTTTGGGAGGCCTATGTCCAGCAGTGGATAAAGTCGGGCTGTGGATGTTGATGATGAGTAATACTGTCTCTCCTGGGGGGAATTTTTCGGTATCCTGGCAAGCGGATTCACAATATCGGAAAGTGTGAAAAGAGGGAAGGGAGGCAGTGACAGTGGGATCAAAAGGCTCATAAGAAGAAGACCCTTTATGGAAAATCTGACAGAAGTCATTGAACACGACAAGCTGACTGAAGATATAAGATATTATTATGAACAATTATAGTTGATACTGGCGAAATTGTGGAAACTATCCCAGAAGCCATTTAATAAAGAAGTGAAGTGAAGTGAAAAATGTGATGATAGTGAAAGAAGCAAAAGAGATATACCAGAATCGTAGCAAGTTGAGGACTTTGGACTCTGTCTACCCCTCTGGGAAATAAGCGTGACTTTATGTACGTATGTATTTGTGTCATTGATTGATACATATAATGCATTGCATACAAATTAATCGTAAATTATCGCTGTAAAAAGGTTAATCACCAATAAAACACTGTGGAAATCAAAACAAAGGATAACGAATGCTAATTAAGAGCAGCGTGGCCCGAATGAGTGTTTGACAAACATTCCACTCCAGGGGGAAATGCCCAGGTAATTCCCCTATACAAATAGGAGGGGCTATAGTCCTGTCATTTAGGGTGACACACGATTGACCGTGTTTCCGAGTCATTATACATTGGGATTTTGCTTAACGAGATACTAATGTGTAGTTTGGTAACACTATATATTTGTTTTGAATCAGTTTTATTTATATCTTTATGCTGGATATAAAGCCGGGACTATGACTAAGGGATTTAATGTATATTACATCTTTACACGTGATCATTTGTGACTTCAAACTCAGGGCGAGGCAGGGGGAGGCGCGGTGTCCGGGGAGGTGTGTCGTTCAAAATGTATGATGACCGATAAAATAGTATAGCTCAAGATGTAATATCCTATACTCAAAAACCGGCTTAAAGTGCTCTATCTATTTGTCATTTATGTATGTATACTCAGAATTAAACATTAATAGTACTACTGTATCGTAAGAAATACTTCCTCAGTCTTCTCTATAACTATTGTAGAGCCCATCAGTGTCCATAAGATCATAACTTTATTCCCTTTACTCCCGGCCGCGGCTTCGCTCGCGTGGTACTGGATAAAAGTAGACTATGTGCTAAACTATGTATATTCCAAGTTTCATCCAAATCCGTTCAGTAGATTTCGCGTGAAAAAGTAACAAACATTCATCCATACACACTCACAAACTTTCGCATTTATAATATTAGTCTGATCACTTGCATACCTACTTACATGCAAACAATAAACATATTGATCAAAAAATTGGTGGGTAAGTAAAACAAAATATGTATTTTAAAAAAAAATACAACCGAATTGAGAACCTCCTCCTTTTTTTGAAGTCGGTTAAAAATAGAACATTTTGGTTGTGATTTCGTATTGCACGACTGCTGGTTCTAGAAGTAGTCGCCGCGACATTAGTCTGCTAGTAGCTAGTCTATTTATTTTTACAGGCGAAGGGTTACTAGCCACTGAAGGTATTTATATCAAAGAAATGCAGACCAGCCGTGCTGCTGCCAGCAATAAACTATGGAAGGGTACAATCTTCTTCCTATCGTCAAAATTTTTGACCGCCCAAAAGGCTTTCGACATGGTCTAACAATTGCTTCCAACCGAGACCGACGGCTTTACGTGCCTTCCAAAGCACGGCAATTACTGTACAAGATTTGGGCACAATTACTGCACAAGATGATTAAGAGCCGTCACCCACGGCGACTTTTTATAGCGATGCTGTTGCATATAACGTGAAATTCGTGAACGCACTTCTGCAGATTATCAATATTTTACTGTTATCATTAGTTTTTAGGGTTCCGTACCCAAAGGGTAAAAACGAGACCTTATTATATGGTCTCCACTGGACTCCACTGTCCATCTATCTGTCGGTCTGTCTGCCACCAGGAATCGTGTCATGAACCGTGACAGCTACACAGTTGAAATTTTCCTGATGATTTTTGTCGCCGCTTTAACATTAAATGCTAAAAACAGGTTAAAATAAATATGTAAAGGGGCTCCCATACAACAAGCGTATTTTTTTAAGTATCATGTAGACGATTGAAATTTTCACAGAATAACTAGTTATAGGTATATCCACTTCAAAAATATATAATAAATTAAAATAAAATAAATTATTGGGGGCTCCCATACATGTAAAGATAATGATACGGGACCCTTCGTACGCGATTCTGACTCGCACTTGACCGGTTTTTTAGGACTTACTTCAGTAAATTCAGCTTCAGTATGAAGAACCGATGCTACTGTTGTAAGAACGGTGTCCATTGTTGGATATCTGTAAAGAATGGTATAATATATATTTATATTAATTATTTTAATTAATTATTTATTATTACTAAAGCGTGGAAGCGTAACAAACAAATATACCCACTTTCGCATGAAAATATATTAGCTAGGATTAGAATAAAGTAATTGTTCATAATTACATTGTACTCCAAAAGGTATAGTTCCCCTTCAGTTCGTTCATAACGAGTTGCAGATGAGTGTAGTTGGACAGGACACTTGTGAGGGGCACTGTGATGTCCTGGATTCTGATGGGGCTGTTTTCTTTCAGCATCGACAACAAGTAACTGAAAAAAAGCAGAAATACATGGTCCATCCGCCTGATGCATAACATGATGCAACCGCCCTGCGTCCATCGACTTGATGCATGAATGTGTAAATAATGTGCCTGTAATTTCACTAGCACCCATACCCTTCAAACCGAAACTCAGAAATGCTTCTTCACGTCATAGGTATAGTGGGTAGCTTCAAATAGGTATGGTGGGTTCTTCCCTGGATAAGCCCTTCACAAAGAATACTACTTTAATTAACTACTATTCAGCTGGAGCTGAGTAAAAGCCTCTTCTCTATGACGCCATTCCAGCCTGTCTTGTGCCAGCCAGAATCATTGCTCTTTCATCTGCACCTCCTTTTAAATATCTTTCAAACACGTGCAGTTGGGTTACTAATGAAATTTTAACAATTAAACCAATCATATTTTAACCATTTTTAGTTATATTTCAATTTCACCTCAATATATTTTATTGTAGTTCAGTTTTGTTATCTCTTTGCATTGAATGAGTTCAACGAAAGCATTTATATCTCACCTCTTTAATTTTTCTTCATCCGAAGTGCACCCAAGTATTTCTCCGATAACTCTAGCTTCACTAGCTACGTTGGTGGTCGCCATTCTATTCCACAAGAAATCGTAGTCATCGCCGTTTCCATAACGCAGTCCATTGCAGTACGCTACAGGCCTTAAACTTGGTGTTATCCTGTTGGTAGAGCAAAGCGTGAGTATCATCAGAAACTGCAGCTTCGATTACAATTTGAAAATCTAAAGAAAATCTTTGTATCAATTTGTATAATTTCTCACTTTTAATGAAAATTACTCACTCAGTGCCATTTTCTTTGAGTTTCCTGAACAGCTGAACAACATGATTGATGCAGCCTTCATGCCCCAACTTGCAAGCAAACTCCAGTACTTGCATTCTGTTCCGTATTGTTTCGATGTTATCATTTGCTCCAACATCGTACCCTAATTTTTTGATGCCACTTTCTAATAGTGTAAGAGAGTATGCCTGAAAATTGATTCTATATTATGTATATGTTCTATTCTATATTGATATTTAAATAATGACATGTACTTGTACCTACGGTTCCACCATACATTTTGGTAATTTGCGCGCGCTGCGATTTACGTTGTATCGCACGCGCTGCATCTTTTACGTAAACTACTAGTTTAGAGCATTTAACTTTTAGTACCTACGTGACCTACTCGCGCCAGAGACACTACCAAGGAAAGATTTGCCACCTTGCAATTAGCATAACTGTGAATGAACTAACTTTACTTGTGGATCTGGTGTTTTACGTGCTCAATATCAACTAACTGGCTAAAACTCTTTGAAGTATCAGTGAAACGTTGGGGCCGTGTAAGTGAAACAACTATCAAACTACTTAGTATCTTCTCCATGTAAGGTCAGAGAGTGTACAGCCTTAGCCCTAACAGTACTTTTACAAGCAATTCCGTCTTTAGTCAACTTTCCAAGTTCATTCTTCGTATGAGCCACAGTGGTACTGTAAGTGAGAGTGAGTACTGTAACGCACTAAGTGGAGAATGAGTAAAACTATAATTTGTCTACAATAGCTAAAAGTTTATGTAAATTTGGTCGATATCAAGGAAATGAAACATCTAATTAATGATATGAAATGTAAAATCTATAAAAATATAGAAATAAACTTACTAATATCCCCGTACCCAAGACATCCTGAACAAATTCAAATCTGTCATTATTCTAAAGTACAACTTAATACTTACTTCAATATCCTTCAGAGCCTCATTGCCTTGATAAGAGTTATAAAGTTTGTTCAGTCCTCTCACAGTCGCATACCAAACCGAGTAATCGGTTTCAGCTGACATGAACTCTAAAACATCCTGCAGACGGTTGAATTTCACTTCATCAGCATACAGGAACGCGAATAGATCGTTGACAATCTGCGGGAAAGTAAACTCTGTTAATTAAATCTCTTTTAGACGTACATTTTAATAGAAATTAATCAAAATCTAACTTACTTTCGAAATGCTTTTGTAATAATACTAACTTTACCCACGTCACCCATTTTTCTATGTTTCTACCTACTTTTAAATATTCTTAGAAATGTATTTCTTTACTTGTTCATGTTGTTTTATTAAATTAATTAGAATTGTATTTTGAGTAAAATAAACAATTACTCTCGCTCTCTCTCTCTCTCTCTCTCCTCTCTCTCTCTCTCCTCTCTCTCTCTCTCTCTCTCTTGGCCACGGAGTTGAGTAAGAACGATCATACAAACACACGCTAATTTTAGCAATTTTAATATTAGTAAAAGAATTAATTTTCCTCATAACAAACAGTAAACAGAAATACACTCATCTATACTTGTTTTTAAAAACACTGCCAAAAAGCTGTAGTAGCTATATATTTTTCACTAAACACTACTGGGGGTTAAGCAGCTCACGCCCTAGAGCAAGAGTGTAGGTACTGTTAATATATGAAATGTGCTTTCGCAAGCTAAAAATTACCTTTGCTCTGTTCAAATGATGAATCTTCTCTCGATCTGCGCCTTTTAGAGCTTGCGCTATTGTCTGCCAAGTAGTGTCATCGTAGTTTACTCTGTACAAACCTGTTAGTAACGTAAAATTACAGAAAAATAACTGAAATATCAATTGGGTATTGATTTAGGGGATCTGTTTTGATACGGCTAGAATAGAAAATGTATATAAACTACTATCTTTAACCCAAATAAAAATTTGCCTAGAAGCATAAAGCATAATTTATTCCTAAACTACTATACAGAACAAGCTGAAATTTTGCACAATTTTTAGTAGTTTTACCCTAAAAAAGTTAGTTGCAGAGGCATTGGTTGAGGTGCAAGGGGTTCCTACCTTCTTTGGACTCTAAAACAACCTCACCTGCTCGTAATGCACCCGGCTGTAAAACAAATGGGGCTCTAGTGGCCAGTTAAATGCGACTGTATGCTATGGCATAGCCAAACAGGGGCAGCTTAATTCCCTGGGCGCCGACGGGCAGTAGCGTCGGCGGTGCGAGAAGCTGTGCCCTGCGATCACAAACCTGCATGCCTAGCGTAGCATATCCCTCTTTATTAGGGAACGCCCATGTCAGCAGTGGAATGATATAGGCTGGATTGGTTTTAATGTGGTGGTAGTTTAGACCCCATTTTGCCCGGGTATCGTGGGAGCAAGGCCGCGGGTGGTAGCTGGTTTATAATACTAGTGTGATGACCTGATGTAATTGACAGCAGACGTCAACAGTTGCATAACCAGTAGATAACTCTTAAGAGAATCAGGGTAACTGACCTAGCTCTCAGAATCAGCAGGTAGAAGTGGCAGTGGGTAGGCCATATAACCCATAGAACTGTCCGTTAACCGTTGGGAAATAATGGTTCTGAGCGATCTGGAAGACGAAGTGTAGGGAACACCCCCCACCAGATGGACCGACGACATCGACATGGTGATGTTTTTTTTTATTATTGGTAATCCAACAGCGTTATAAAAACATAATATACTTATAAACTTAAAACTTAAAGTATGGCCAAAATAGGACTACATAGTTATTAAAAAAATATATTAATATGAACATTGTGGTGGTCTAGCTTGAATAAGAAGAAGTTAGTTTGGTGTAACAATCACATTATATTATGCGTTTGTAAAGTGTGCGGGAGAGTGAGTAGGTTACATAAATAGATAGGTTCATATGACATAAATAAACACATTAAGGGGTCACACATATTGAAATAGATATATATTTACTAGAATAAAATTAATGGGAGCGATGCAACTTCTTAATTTCATTTTTGAGGGCATTTTTAGATAAATAGATCGAAGCTAGAGTAATGCTTATTCTAAGTACGACATAACGATTTATGATGAGATAACTCTTACCAGTTTCTTGGATATTGAAGATAACCCATCTACGATCCTGGCGTATCCCATCAATAACGAACTCGTGGGTCCTGTTCTTCATCACCATCACTGGTTTTGTGTTGGTGAAGGAAGGGTTCACTCCCGTCGTGTATGTGATGGGAATGATGTATGTTTCATTTGAAGAGATGCTGGAGTTAAGGTAGAAACGTTTCTGCAGAGAAAAGTGGAAGATATAATAGAGAAAATTGAAAATACGTACATATTATTTTGAAGGGCATCACATCATGTACGTCTTGTCCAACAAAATCCCTAATGATGTATCCCTGAATGAATGTTCTTAATTAATCTGTAAATTAATTCAAAAATGTTGTTCAACGTATCTAATCTCTGTTAATTATAAAGCTTATACGTATGATTATTTAGATAACAAAAAAAGCTTGGAGTGAATCTGTCTCCAACTCCCTTAAAAACAATGTTTTATATAAGAAAAGCGATTCTAACAAAGACTTTAAAAACATCAAAGCCAAGCATAGTTACTAGCCGACTCTTCTCTGTATGGTCGCGTTACGAATTGTTGCGTAAATTTAAAAAGTTGACGATGCAAAGTATTTATAAGTTATGGTTCGGCTCATTTTACTTCGATTTCGAACCTATTTTTTTCTTCAAATCAGGCCGAGTAATGCAAACACTGACATATTATTGGAATATCATCATCATCAACCTATAGCAGTCCACTGCTGGACATAGGCCTCCCCTAATGAGCGCCATTGCGCCATGTCCTGAGCTCGACGCATCCAGCTTCTACCAGCAGCCTTTCGCAAATCGTCACTCCACCTGGCCGGAGGGCGTCCTACACTACGTTTGACCAGCCGCGGTCTCCACTCAAGAACACTTGGAATATAGTTATCCTAATAACTACACCCTGAATAATTCTTTCTTGCATTAGTTTACAACCTACAACACGTAAATACTTTTCTTTACCTGAGTCAAAACCACTTTATCTGTTGTATAGTCGATATCAACGCGTAGTATCGGATATCCAGCTTGAGATATCCATGAGCTCATGACCTCAGTGATATCGGTGCTAGGGTACATTGTCAGAGAGCTGCTGTTCTTAACGCCGATGTCGAGGGCTTTGTACAATTTCTCGGGGTAGCCTGAAGTGAATTTGCTGCAAACATATATTTTTGACTGAGAACCTGCTCATTTACATAAATTATACCGTTTTTAATGTTCTTTGTACCTCCTTGTACCTTCTGAAATATTGGTCTCGAGCCATTGGAAGAAGGCGCTGACGCTGCTACTCAATTTTATAACTTTTGCAGTTGTTACGTTCACACCTGTACTTATCACACTCTTATTTCATATTCTAAATAAACAATTTTTGATTTGATGTACTTAAACTTGTATTGGTAACCAAAGAGATACAATATTTTCACGTGGAATCGTTTATTTTATTTTATTGTGTTCGAGTCCACACATAAAGAAATATCAAAATTTCAAATTCAAAAAATACATGATAATGTTTCAATTCACGATGCTATAAGCTGATTTGATAATTGCTCCTTTCAAAAATATGGTAGCAATACGCGCTGTATCATAAGTAAAGCACAGCAATTCCTTTATGACTTTTATTAAATTTTATTAAAAAAACGACTCACTTCGTTTCCAAGTAGTTATTCAGCCCATATTTGAAGCCTTGATCTCCTATAAAATGATGCATCATTCTTATGACAGATCCTGCTTTCTGATAGGTTATTGTGCCGAAGTGTCCACTGATCTCAGCTGGTGAGTTGACGTTCTCGTTCGTGATTGGTGCAGATGTTGGTGAGCTGTCTGCATCGTACGCAGCATATACCGAGCCAGTGACGAGGACGTTTCCTGAAGCTACATCTGGATCAACCTGTAACAAGATAATGTAGACTGAGATCATTTAGAAGTGATGGTACAGGCAGAATAATAGTTTTCACTGTCTGATATTGTTTGCCTATTAATAGTGGGAGTTCTAAGTCAAACAGGATCCTCACTTTAAAATTCTCTCAACTTGACTGAACTTTGAAACAGTGCTTTGGTAATTTTAGTAGATAAAATTTCCTTCAGTCGGGACTTTCTAAAAATATTTTCTCAATAGAGGACACTGTGATCATTGTCAACTCAAAAAATGAAAAATGCGTCAATGGAAAATTCTCTTTTCATTTCGTGGTATTCGAAATCACCACATTCAATAAAAAGTTTAAACTGATAAACTGATCAACTTCATTTCGGGTAAATTGAGGAACCTCAATAATATTTCAATTATACTAAAGATGAAGGGAAATTCATGAGCCCTGAAAAGAGGTTGAGTAGAGATAATCCAGCGTCGAGGTTACAGCTTAAAATATTGCTGTTGTGCTGTGAAGCATTTATAAATCCAGAGGTACAGAAAGTTTAGGATCAGTAAGGAAGGTCCCAATCATTACCGAAGCCGTAATGTAATCCTGGAAGTAGTTAGCAAAGCCTTCGTTGAGCCAGGTGTTACTCCACCAATGACAAGTGACCAGGTTCCCGAACCACATGTGTGTGGTCTCGTGAGCTACTATCTGCGCCACCCTGTACTTGTAGTATGGAGTAGAATCTTCAGGCACGTACAGTAGAAGAGACTCTCTGAAAGGGAAATGAATAAGCTGTACGAGGGACACATTGACATATAAAAATCGTGCGTGTGGTCTCCCAGAAGCTCGAAAACAGCTGAACCGATTTGAATGTTTATTTTTCGATTTGGTTTGCCTTGATTGGTTGTTTGCCATGGGTGGTTTAGGAAAAAAGAAAATATAGAAAAACTCAAAGGAACAGCCGAGAAATCATAAAAATCATAATTCGTTATTTTGTATGGGAATAGCCATTTCTGATTATAAATCAATTTTAGGTGGTACAAAATTCACCGAGTCAACCAGTAGTTATTTATAATCATCAAGCCTATTCCTATTTTATATGTATTTTCAGTATCCTGGCAAGCTGATTCCCAAGATCGGGATGTGTGGAAAGAGGGAAGAGAAGCCTTTGCCCTGCAGTGGGATCAGACAGGCTAATAAGATAAGATAAGACAAGCCTGTTCCACTCCTATGACATAGCGACCTCCCCTCATATTAAAGCATCAGTATACGTTGTCCTCAGTTGAAGCATTCAGCTTCTACTGAAAACCTAATAATACTAATGGAATATTCTTCAACTTTCGTGACCCCAAATTAGAATTCTCATGACGGGACTTCTGTCATTGGTATAAACGTATTAATTTGAATTTTGGCGGCACTCCTTGATTGGCTATTGGGTGTCCACCGTGAGCACGCACAAAGGTTACTACACTATCATCTGGATGTAGATCACCAACGGGCAGCAGCAGAGCAGCGTCGATGTTACGATAAACTGTGCCCTGTGATCCCGAACTAGCAAGTCCAGCGTTAGGATAATGGGCATATCCCCCTTTTTATTAGCGGAGGCCTATTTCCAGCAGTGGGCCGATATAGATAGATAGATGATAGATGAAAACATTTATTTCGAAACACATGACATTGACAATGTAGGAACAAAACTGAGAAACAACAAGCCAAATTTAAAGCTACTACCTACTTAACATTTTCATGATAAAGGAACAAATGATTCCTTACATGCCATGTGCCAAAAAGGGGGTTGGCTCAGCATGTGCTGCGTAAACTATGAACCCACACAGCGCTGATTTTCAGCCAAATAACCTTTTTGTTGACTTCACGGATGTCGAGCTTGGTGCCAAGTATATAATATAATACAAAGCAATTGATAATATTAATAAGTATAATATTTAAATACTGAAATATAGGATAAAGGCTGTTGTTATCAATCTAAGATCAGAAAATATACAAATAATGCATGTCCACTGTTGGAAACAGCCATACTCATCTCCATTCACAGAAGCGACAGTAGATTCCCGTACCTGTATTTAATAAGTCCCCAATTTTCCATCGCGCCTGCTCTAAAATCAGGCAATGCTATGTGATCCAGCTTCAAATTGGCATCAGTGGAGTAATAATCGATCCCAAAGTAGTCTCCTAAAGCATCCACTACCTTCAAACCAAACTCTAATGCATAATCAGTTTGATTTAAGGCTTCTGGTCGAGTATATATCCCGAACGCTTTCGTCCCGTTTACTTTCTCTATACCTTCGAATTCTGAGACCATGAATGCTACTAAATATGTTGACATGACTGGTGTTGGGTAAAATATCTCTCTTACGTAGCCGTTAGACCTGAAAAGAGAAAATAATTAAGCCAATAGCGCCCTGCAATGGTAAAGATCGGACCGTGCATCAGAACTGTGTTTCAAACCGCAGTCCGATCTATTTGGACTATTATATATTGGTTTGGATTGCGGATCAAACTGTCGTGCTAATGGCGCATCTGGGACTGATCACTGATGTGATGCGCGGTTATAACTGTGAGATTTGACTTCACGTCGACATGCCAGATCGGACTGTCATTGTCAGCCCCGCGCATATACACGTCCATTTCGGAGTGCGGGTTGGAATGGCGCGTGCTGTTTCCCGCGGTCCGAACGCGTTAGCGCCCTGCACACGTTAATGCCTAATAACTAATCGTTGGTTTAACGGCTGATTTAATCAACCCATAGACTTAACTAGTTGTTTTTAAAGATTTTACCCTATTTAGTCTGTATTAAGGGCTGCATTTCATACGTATGATGAATGAAGTTTAAAACTGTAGGTAATAAAAATATATGTTTAATAATTTCCACACGACAATGTTACGTAATTTATTGGCCTCAGTGGCACAGTGGGCGAAAGCCCGCCTGAGACGCAGAAGGTTGCGGGTTTGATTCCCGTCGCAAGACAAATATTTGTATGATCTGCAAATATTTGTCTAGGGTCTGGCTGTTTTCTATCTATTATAATATGTATGTATTTACAAAAAAATGTATCTAAGTAATATATCAGTCAAGTGGTTCCCATAATACAAGCTCTGCTTAGTTTGGGGCTACATGATGCTGTGTGATACTTAATGGCCAGTATTATTTATTATTAAAAAAAAAAACATATAAAATACCCAGACTCGAGATAAATATTTGTAGATCATACAGAAAGGATAATGATGATGTACTTACCTTACATACGAGTTTAACCCGGATAAAAATACATCTTTATTACTGACACCAAAGTAAAACTTAGAAATAGCGATTTGCAACTGCTACTTACAACTGTACTGTTGCCTGCAATCTGGTATTAGCCAACGAAGGCTTATAGCTCTGAGGTCTGTCTATACTCAAGGAGAACGTCGCCTTATATTCCGGCTCGTCGAAACACGGGAACACCTTCCTTGCGTGTGTAGGCTCCATTTGTGTGGCACCCAGCCATCTGAAATTAGGTGACCTGTCAGTTACCTCTACAATGTACATTGCACATACCTACTCTGGCTACATTCTGATGCCCATTTTCCCCCTAAAGCCTTAGAATAAAAGATGGATTTTCATTCTCTACCATAAGCCTCGCTAATTAGCCTATGTATTAATCCAGGTCTTAAACTAACTTTAATAATAAAGTGGTGCAATTCTGCATTGACACTTGACAGATGCCTGATTCAAGTTATTGTGCTGTTACTATTCCAACATCGGATAATGGATAAATATTTTTATAAACTTGTAAAAACACTTTACTATCATGGCCTAATTATATACCTTCAACCTATTACCTTATATTACTACTTGTATATCATAAAAAGGCTTATAATTGTAGTAAAGTACGATTTAGTGAATACGAAAACATTAAATCATGAAACATGGTAGTTTAAAAAATTCTAAAGGCCGATACCTATTATAGTTTGAGTTACAACGACAACGAGGTAAAAATTGTAAAGATAATCGAGTCATTTTTAAGTAAAATGAAAGGATTAAAACATAATTCGGTATATCCTAACTACAATTGTTTAGATGGTTTAGATTGTTTTGTTTTCTTAGTTTTCTAATATTTGCTTTGTTTTATTGAAAATATTATATTTCTTATTACATGTACACCCCCAGCCGTACTTTTTTATTAGCATAATCCTCTCCATTCAAAGGTTGTCTGGAAGAGATCGCTTTTAAGCGATAAGACCGCCCATTGTACATTTTTATTTTTAATATTCTGTCTGCTGTTTTTTAAATTAAGGTGTACAATAAAGAGTTTTCATTCATTCATTCATTCATTGTTTAGGTATTCAGCTGAAGTGCAGTACAGGTAGGTATGATACTTTAAAATTTCCAGCCAAACCAACAAGCATCATTGAAAGATAGCATTGTATCTTATTCTTAAGAGTGTCACATTCGCCCCGTGCCTCGCCTACCTGCCTTTCTGTTTACTTGTTTATTGTACTTACTATTAAACGTAGGTACTATAGGTAGATACATTTTTGAATAGTTTGATTAAGACGAGGAACTTTAGCGGTTTGTACAACAGGTACCTCACAGTACACATATAAAATACCACAATACAACCGCTCAAGACATATATCCGCGGAATTTATTATCCCTCGAACTACTCTGCTACAAAAAAACTGTTATGCTATGTGTGTTAAAATATTTAATAACTTGCCCAATTCTCTAAAGGAACTTCCTATTCATATGTTTAAAAAAAAAAGATAAAATTGTGGATATTAGAAAAATTATTTTATACGCTAGATGAGTGGTTTAATAAAAAACTATAATAATATCAGATATGATTAGACAACATTCACCTGCTATTAATATGGCTAAATAGATGGACGATTAGAAAATAATAAGAGCATTTACATACCAATGTAAGAACTCTATTTATGTGAATTAATGAGTTTGTATTTGTATTTGTATTTGTATTTGTACCAAATACGCTAGAGCAAAGATTGGTTGAATTGTTTAATGAGCCTAACTTCAGTGGGACAAAGTTATTGGAACGTTGAGGTTGGAAGTGTTGTATTGTACCTATACTTGTATCACGTTTTTGCCAAAAAATACTGTGCACGGCTGTCGATATCATCTGTCTCCGCGAGTTTCCGCTAGTCCATAAATTAGTCATTTAGCTAGTCAAGTCAATGACTTCAGAATTATCAACTAGAAGATGTTGATAAACAAATGCTAGTTTAAAGACAAGTTAATCAAACTGTTGATCAAATGGAGAAAACAACTGTCTTTTCCATCTACTTCCTTCATATGTATATAGAGAGAACATGACTGTTAACAAAATATAAATAATCAACTAGGACTAAGTTTATTTAACTCTAAAACATGGTCTCTGTTTATTGTTGAGATAGCGGAATTGGACGGTGTCTGTCTATTGTTCGATAGTCGAATTTTTTAATAGAACAGGTTTAAAATAAACCATTCCATAGGCTTAACTTTGTTATGCGTATCAGCCCAACAGGTGATTCATATTATTAACAATATCTATTTCTGTCTTCTTGTTTGTACAAGTTTATTCCAACCATAGTCTAGTTTCCTCATCTCTTGTCAGATTACTATAATAAAATAATAAAACGCTTTGCTCTTACTTACTTCTTAACACCTCTCTCAATATAATAATTCCTATAGAATCCGTTTAGATCTTCTCTTATCTGTCCACGATACGTTATCTTCAAACTGTATTCAACTCCCACTTGTAAATCAACTTGTAGGTTTATGTATGCGAATGTGTACTTTGTATCGAATTGTAAAGGATTTGAGGCATTAAGCTGAATTGCATTTGCTCCATCCAAGACCTGGATATTAGCAGCGTCGTATATGAGATCTTCGGAGTGAATTTTGATCTGTCTTGTAGTATTAAGAGTGGTGAAGGTTACATCAACCTCTCCGTCAAAGGTAAACGCGTAGGTGTTGTTGGTATCAAAGTAGGGAGTGATAGCGATGGAGTAGGCCCTCGGCCGGATCGGTGTATTGAGTCTGTAGTTGGTGTCGCTGAAGATTCTGCCTGCTTGGCACAGCAGAGCCAGTATTAGGAAATAGCGACACATACCTGAAAGATTTCAATCTCTACTGTAAAAACTAATAAATGACAAAACAAAATTGACACGATCACGCAAAAATGACAAAATTAATTTTGATGCTACTTTTACAGTCAAAATAAGCATATTTTCTACTTAAAACTAAGGTTAAATCGAGCAAATAAAAATTGACTTCTGGAAGTTCCCAGAAGCATAAATAATAGAGATCAATGGTATTTGACAGAGCAACGAACTTCGCACACGATGTTTGCGGTGGGTCTGCTTGTTACTCATTAATAAACACTTGTTTTCTCCCGCGGCTTCGCTCGCGTGTCACCCGGATAAAAAGTAATCTAATTAGGTTATTCCAGGTCTAGAACAACATAAAATGTGCAAAATTTCAGCTTTTTCAGTTTTAGCATGAAGAAGATACAAACATTTCACATTTCCCAAAGTTACATCTTTTAATATTTGTAGGATTTTTCTGTGTTAATTTCATTAAGTTAGGAAGGACCATTTAAGAAGATACTCATGATCAGCCGACATCAGTCCACTTCTGGACATAAGTCTCCGCTAATTAACGTTATTCCGTCCTGTCCTCAGCTCGACGCAACCAGTTTCTACCACGGCCTTTCGTAGATCGTCACTCCGCCTGGCCGGAGGGCGTCCTACACTATATTTGCCGAGCTGCGGTTTCCACTCGGTTTCCACACGGCTAGTCCACAAGTTTAAAGTCGCTCAGCGAGCTATGGAACGAGCTATGCTCGGGGTTTCTCTGAAGGATAAAATCCGTAACGAGTTTATCCGACATAGAACTAAAGTTGTCGACATAGCTCAGAGAATTAGCAAGCTGAAGTGGCAGTGGGCTGGCCATATCTGCCGAAGAACCCATAACCGTTGGGGTAAACGAGTTTTTGAGTGGAGACCGCGGCTTGGCAAACGTAGTGTAGGACGTCCTCCGGCGAGGTGGGATGACGATCTGCGAAAGGCTGCTGGTAGAAGCTGGATGCATCAAGCTCAGGACCGGGCGCAATGGCGCTCATTAGGGGAGGCCTATGTCCAGCAGTGGACTGCTATAGGCTGATGATGATGATGATGATGATGATGATGATGATGATGATGGTTTCCAATCAAGAATTCGGTAACCCCGACGGTTGTCGGTTCTTTGGCAGATATGGCTAGCCCACTGCCATTTCATGATAATTCTCTGAGTTATGTCGACATCTTAAGTTCTATGTTGGATAGTCTCCTTACGGATTCTATCCTTCAGAAAGCCGTTCGTTTCATAGGTTGCTGAGCGGAATTGTACAAAACACGCATGTAAATTTTAAGCATAATTATGTCATTCTCTAATATGTTTTATTCCAATTAATTTATTAAAAAAACCTTATTTCAATACTACTTACCTTATTGGTATATGTGTTCACTACCTAAAGTTACAGTTCAAACTGCAACTATTGTCTTAAAAGTATATTTCAACTGTTTACTGATAAGAGTCATCTTATGTAGATAGTATTACCAACGTTATCGCATCGAGATTACTTTAGATAAACGCCATTATTTATAAATACGAATGGCTTAACAGAGTCATGAAGTGCTCGTGGCGTGGTTTTCTTCAGTGTTCCAGATCATAATGACATCGTGGCATTCAGTTCATCTTGTTCCAGAGCATCACTGACCGGTCACTAGTTGGATAGATGACCGTGTAGTGGCATTTAGATCTGAGCGCTTTCAAGCTTCACAAGGCACGTTTAGATACTGTCTTTTTCAGCCACCAGGCCATGTCGGAGGCCTCTTCAGTCTATCGATCTTCAGCCTATATCAGTTCACTGATGGACATAGGCCTCTCATCATAGGTTTACATTCAGATTTATTTTAGTTTGTATTTTTTTCTGTTCCATTCTGTAAGTAATTCTTTAATATATTTGACGTTATATATGTACCTAGTTTAGTTAGCACGCCAACCTTGCTTTTCTACCAGAGAAAATGCTTTAGCATTAAGTCTTCCTTTTGTAAAATTCTTTGTTTTATGTGCAATAAAATGTTAAATTAATAAACCCGATTTTTAGCTCTCATTTTCCACCTTCAGCAAGTTTTCGCTCCACCTTGCCGGGAGGTACCCTACATTACGGAGGCATTCGGATGGCCTATAAACTCCTACACCAGAAATCACCACTAGTTCCTATAAAGCAGAAGAACAGAGTATAGTTTTACTACATCTAAAGCATCTCTAAGCCCGTCGGTGAAAATTTGCGTTTGACTGTCTTTTGAGTCCATAGTCAATGGTGTCTTATTAGATTTTCTTGACACTTCGCCGAAGGACGGTTATTAAAACGAATCATAAATAGTTAAGGGTACATTGTAGAGATAGAGATAAATCGAGGCTAAACTTGTTTGCACACGTTTGTCAATAACGGGAGTACCTAATATGTCAATACCTAATATGTCTGTAGTCTTCTTAACCAGTAACCACTGGCTGCTGGTCTATTTCCCCTCAACTCTCTAGAGGTTGAACAGACTTCGATGACTCTCAGAATATAAATACAAAAATTAATATTGCTGGACACTCTCACAGCATCGTCCTCCTCTCCCTCTTCCTCCACCTCCTCCTCCACCTCCTCACGTCGCGCTCTTCATGACTGAGGGTAGTGATAGTAGAATCTTCTTTCTAACAATAACACGCCAACAATGTCGGTCTTTGGCTGCTATTTGGGCTACATTATGCTGTTCTCTACAGCATAATGTAGCCCAAATAGAGCTTTTACTTTGAGACCCACATGACTGATATACTGTATATTGATATAAACGTTATTTAGTTTTATTTTATTATTCCTCTTTAAAACTCATCAAAATACATGTTTTACTGTAAAGTGAAAACATTAATAATCTACAATGTACAAAAATAATTATATTATTTTTATTATTTGTTTTGGTGAATACTTACATATATAACATACCTACATTGTTTCGGATCAGGATTAACACGTAGATACTTTTTATCCGAGTACTATGCAAGTAAAGCAACAGGCAGAAAAGCTAGTCGGTAAATAAAAATCGCCATAGAAGATTGATAACTCAATTGTCGAGTCCGATTGTCTGATAATAAACAAGCATAAATTGCACAATACCACTCAAAATTATGGGTGAAGGCTCAGGAAAGATAATCACACTAATATTATAAACTAGCTTCTGCCTACGGCTTTGTAAAAAGTAGTCTATGTTAGCAAAACAAAGAAGGGGTGGAATTAGCAAAAACGATGAGATACGTATAAAATAATTTTCATATGCCAGCTTAAAATTTAAAGATCCTTCTTCGAAACTGACGGACTCTTTCATGGCTGTGCGTTGATATATAACCCAGTTATCAGTATAATCAAATGTCATTTAGCTGGGTACGGATAGCGCGTACATTGGCACGCGTATTCTGTTACGCGTGTCTTGGTTCGCCCTGTCTGTACTTGCAGCTACGCGTACACTTTCCGGAACGCGTGCCACGCGAGCTGGCTCGCGTCGCGATCCGTGGTCAGTCGGTTTCAGCTCGCGTAGCGCTATAGATCGATTGACCTCGCTTTCAGGTTCGCGGTGGTCCACATTAACTGTACGCGTAGCGGCACGTTTGACTACTCGGTACAATGGATGCCGGGCTTCGCTCTTCAACGCAACTAGTTAGTTTCATGAACCCAGGGCGAAAGGGTCAAACATTGCTAACAGCGGGGTCGGTGAGTAGTTCTGGTAAAACTGGATATTAGCTAGACGTTGTGGTCGTGGTAGAGATCTCGGTTCTAGGCGAACTTAGACTAGAACAGCCTTGATTTTTATTTGTAAAACTGACATTATATATCTATTTTATTTTTATTTTATTATTGACTTATTTTTTAATTGACAAATTCAAATTGTTAATCTGCATTTAATAACTTATGTAAACTGACATTATTATTAACATTAATATTTTTTTTTGACATTATTAAATTTGACTACTTCGAATATGTTCTATTGATTAGAATATATAGGTAATTAATTTTTGTGTAAATAATTTTTATTAATATTTTATGTAACAGATGACAAACTCGAACCAATTTGCTGCGCCCTGACCCTACATGTACAGACTAATTAAAGCTACTTAGACCTAAGCAACCAAACTATGTACTTGTATGCAATAAATAAATATGAAATGAAATGAACTATTAGTATAGATAGTTTGTGACCTGGATTAACCCAAACGATAAATAAAACCTAAGCGGAAGCAAGTTTCAAATAAAACTATCAATAAATATGAGTATAAAATAATTTTATATTGTACTTAGACATAGTTTTTACAAAAACTGTCATATCACCTAGATAATCATGTACATTTTTCTTACGTATTTCAATTGTAGAGCTAGTTATTTACTTACTTAATTTGCTCGAAGATAATCAGTAAACCCATAATACCTACAGATTTTACCTGTTCTGGGTTCTAGAGCATACTTTGTTTAGTTTTACTGAGGACTTTGAGTCCTAATAGTATAATAGTACACAAACAATGTATGCATGTATTGTTTAAACATAAGTCATCTCCATGCAAGGTATGATCATAAAGGCAACCTTACCTAGCACCAGTTAATGTACTTTCTTATATATAATTTGTAAAATTTGTATCTAACCTCGCAGGTATGAATAACTCAACCTAATTTCAAATCATTTTTAACCGACTTTAAAAAAGAGGAGGTTCTCAATTCGTCGGAACCTTTTTTTTCAAAATTTTTTATGTATGTTCACTGATATTTCCTTCAATTGTGAACCGATTTTCAAAAATTCTGTTTTTGTTTCAAAGAATATACTTCACAGGTGATCCCTTATAAATTTTATTCCTGAGGGATTGGTACTTTTCCCGGAAAACTCAAAAAACCTCATCCTCACTTGTAATTTTCGCCCTAACTGATTTTCAAAATTCTTTACGGCAAGAAGTAAGAAGTGATTTATTTGAAGTCGTTTTATTTTGTATAAAATTTATACTTGTTGCCTTTATTTCTGTTCATCATTATTTTTCAGTCTACTTCAAGAGCAGAGCAAGGGCTACTGCAATGAGAGCTGCAGTAGGGAGTGCAGTAGAGGCAGATCCCCTCGCAGCCGTGAGGATCTCCTGTGCCTTCTGGGTTCCCCAGGCCTGACTGGCGCGGGCAGATGCCACGCTGTTCAAACCGAGCTGGTACTCCGGGAATGTAGCGCTGTTGGCGTGCAGCCATTCCTCCATCTGTAAACACGGCAGTTTATGTTTCTTAATTGTTTATTTATAAAAACTTTACAGCTTATTATTATTACAGGCTTAATGCAATAGAGTAGTAATCATCTTGGGTCATCATTATTACAATGAATACCTACATACAATAAATGTCAATTTCACAATGTCAAAAAATTAAATAATCATGTTTACATTTCCAAAAAATGTAGTTTAGTCACTATAAAATATTTAAAAAATTTGTGACTAAAAACTTAAAGAACGTAATCTTTGTAATAAATCCTATCGTAACATTTCAACTAACAATTTTATTAATATAATAAATGTGATAGTTTGATTGATTTGATGGATAGAGTTTTGTTATCCTGTCACGCCAGAACCGCTGAACGGATTTAGATGAAACTTGGAATACAAATAGTTTGTGACCTGGATTAGCACATCCTGTGGCTTTGCTTGATTCAATCAATAGTTCCAGCGTACAGTAGAAACGAACAAACATAGAGCAAAATTGTTAAATTAAAAAAATATGCATATTTATTTTATTTCAGATCACTAAAATCCACAGATAGGGGTTAGCAAGAATACAATACTTATAGTCTAATTGTTAGTAATAAAAAAACTACTTTACTCAAGGACAAAACTTTTTTGAAAAGTGTGTCCTGGCTTCATTCAGAACCCGCTTGTTAAACGTGGTGTCGGTATCATGCGAGTTTTTTATCCTGTATCGTGTGGATATCAAAAACCTTAACGTTTCAACTTACATCTTTAAGACCTTCCTCGTCCAAATAAGCGGCCACGTTGGAAACAATGCTATCAAACCAAGCTTGTAGGTAAACACTGTAAGAAAAAGAAAACGTTATAATATAGTTCTCTGAGATGCAAGAGGTTGCGAGTTCGATTCCGGCTACGGGACAAATGCTTGCATGTTCAAATATTACGTATTTCCGGGTCTGGGTGTTGTGGTACCATTATGTCTTGATGATGTATGGTGCACTTTATACTTACCGATGATCAGATAAATGAGGTTTTGACCCTTGCGCGTTTTATTAATACTAGTTATTACGCGCGGTTTCGTTCACTTCAAAAGTTATTTTCTTACGCAAAAGATCTTTCCAAAATAAGAAAAAAATATCACGTTTGTTGTATGGGAGCCCGCTTACATATTTATTTTATTCTGTTTTTAGTATTTGCTGTTATAGCGGCAACAGAAATACATCATCTGTGAAAATTTCAACTAGTCTAGTCTAGCTATCACTGTTCAGATACAGCTTAATGACAGGCAGAGAGGCAAACAGACAGACAGAAGGACAGTGGAGTCTCGGTAATAGGGTCCTGTTTTTACGTTTGGGTACGGAACCCTAAAACCAAACTAACTTTTGCATTGATAATATCAGGCATAATTACGAGGAATTAGGATGACTTTATGTTATAACTGACCCTCTCCTGATAGCGTCAGCATTCTCCTTCAGGTACTCGAGCACCACTCTCGCGTTGGATCTGTCTCCCATCATCAGGAAGGTGTACGCGTTAACTCTGTCCTGGGCCTTGATGATGTCATCATTTAGGATCATTTCCAGGTATCTGAAATATGTTACGGAGGTTAGAAAGCGTCCATAATTTCTCGTAAGACTTTCGTCGCTCCACAATAAAGGGCAACTAAAAATTAAAATGGCGATCATAATAGGCCTCCAAGGTCGCAGTGATAGGATAGCCATGAAATCAAATAATAATAATACTGTACTTAGAAAGGATCTTTAATTTCCCGCAAGAATACTTAGGCGTGCTTCGGTTAAAGTTCCATTAATAAAGAGATAAACCTTATGGATTACAGATTAATTAAACCAACTAATTTGAAAAAAAAAACTATTATTCACAATATCTACGTATATGATTTTAATGATATGCTAATAGAAGAGTGAAATCTATAAAATATGTTTTCTATATTCATAAAAGCAGTTTTAGCCGCCAATTTGTGTATACTGAAAATGGTGATGTTTAGGTCACTAACTCTTTTCTGGCCTGGTCGTTGGTAGTGCATCCTAAGGCTCTCAGCATTGCAACCTCAGCAGCTTGGTTGTTGGACCTTTGCATGCGGTCGAAAAGGAACTTCCATTCGTCATAGCCACCATCACGCAGACCCTCACAGAACACGTGCCGTCGCAGGTTGGGATTCACACTGAAAAGAATGAACAGATCAATTTGTGAAATAAAGTCAGATGGAGAAAGAATAGTTTTCGTTGGAAAAGACATTTAACTTTTTATAGAAAATTTAAAATCATCTCATAATCATGAGCCTAAAACATAGGCCTCTCCTGATGAATCCTCTTTAAGCCCTGTCATCAACTCGACGCATTTAGCTTCTACCTTTCGCAGATCGTCACTCCAACGGTCGGGAGGGCGTTCTACACTACGTCTGCCGAGCAGCAGTCTCGACTGAAAAATTCGTTTAACCCAAAGATTGTCTATTCTTCGGCAGATATGGCCAGTTGATTGTAACCGTATCGTTTTTTATGAGCATGTAGAAGCGCAAACACAGGGCGTTGACGTCACGGAAAATATTATAACTTAATGCCTTATTGTGATAAGGCACAATCCATCACATATCTATGTCATGAGCTTTACCCTAGTAAATATTTTACAAAAAGGCTTGCCCTAATTCCCTCTAACTTTATTGAGCCATTTTACTTTGTATGATTAGATAATAACTTATCTTTACATGTGCAAATAGGTTTCGTCACGCGACGTTTGGCTCAAGACTCAATAAGGCACACCGGATGGGGATGTGGGTATGGGCCGGAAGCGTGTAGTTGCGTATGCGTGACGTCACAAGTGCAGGCCAAGATACTCTATATGAAGTCTTCAATATACATGCAGGCCTAATTGCAATGACGTCAGCACTAGTTATGATCTTCTTTATTGTAATTAGTGTTTTTCTGACTTATATTGTTTCAATCGTTTGGCAATTTAACCAATCTACCTTATATAACAAAACGATACAAGTTTAGTGAAATGTAATAAAAGCAGATTTGGACTGGAATTCTCTGATAAAGTAAATTGTGTGTCGATCGTTTTTTGTTACAGTCGCCATTGCGGAGCAGAAAACAGGATCTGACTGAAGACTGGACGACTAGATTTATAAACCGTACTACGTTGCCTCATATTGTTATGAATAATTTATACTTGGCTTTATGGCTCCCCATAAATTGTGTAGAAATAGCCCAGAAGCCATTAAATAAAGAAGTTAATTATTGTACTATTGATGCAGTTATCTAATCCACTTCATATAAGCTAGTGGCCAAAGCTGGCGTTGGAATTTCTCTCCAAGACCTCTAACATGGCTTGACGCCTAAAAATCCGTAACATCTTGGCGTGCGTTTTAAAGCACGGAAGGGTTTATATATTAATCCAACAAAACGTACATCCATTCAAGTAGTAATTGCGCCACGTGTTGCATAACTACGATGATGCGCAAAGAATATCGAAATAAGCCATTCCTTCAGTGCTGTTTTTTTTTTAAGTGGTTTACAAAAACTTACGGGGTGCCATTGACCACCAAAGCCTTGAACTTCAAAACAGCGTCGCTGACGCATGCCTCGTGGCCTATATTGCAGGCAAAGGTTAGTGTGTAGAATCTGTTCAGAGTCCTGGTGAGAGGCTCTTGAGCAACCACGTTGAAACCAAGGTCTTCGATGACAGCATCGAGGAATTCATAAAGAATAACCTGTAAGTCAATATAATCTTTGCTGAAAACGCAAATATTATTTTTTTAAATTAAAATAAGCCTAAAGCTAGAAACTAAAGATGAACAGCCATGCTTTCAAATAAGTACTTGTTTATCTGGCTATTTCCATAAATCCAGTGGGTTTTACCCACAAGAACAACAAAACACCAACAATAGGCCTCCCCCTAGTAAGAATCAGGATATGCCCATAATCCCCAAGCAGGGTACTACCGATGCTGCTTCCAACAAGGGAGGAATTTTGTTTTGTTTACGAAACAAATCAAAAAGCTTCTTACCACCTGAGTTTAAAAAGAAATGGCGTTATCAATAAAATAATATTAATACTTACATCGAATGCGTTTAGCA
The DNA here is from genome assembly GCA_951804965.1 of Horisme vitalbata. NCBI lineage: Eukaryota > Metazoa > Arthropoda > Insecta > Lepidoptera > Geometridae > Horisme > Horisme vitalbata. The sequence continues at coordinate 3,040,813 of OX638099.1, forward strand.
CATCCGGCAAATGCAAAAACCTGTTCCTTAGCCAGTTGAAGCCAGAAATGGCCGGGTACCAGGAGTAGTAACTAGTGTCCTGCTTCAAGAAGTCCAGGACTTTGAAGCCTAGCAATAAGTCCAGTCTCTCCGAGCGCATAAGGGAGAAGACGTCGTCGACAATCTGAAACCAATTTATTATGGACAAACTATTATAATTAGGCCTAAACTCATACATATTTTTAGATTGATTAATACCGCTAAAGACTGAAATATAGATACTGTAAGATGATTTCCCTACACTTCCTTGATAGATGATAAATTGATATTTTAAAAATGTTTTTTTTATAAATGATAAATTGATATTTTGATATTGATATTATGGAATTTGAATGAGACCACCCAAGTCCGTGTCTGAATGAGAACTGATTTATTAAAACTAATTCTAATGATAGGTAAGTACATGTTTCGAGCACCGTGAGAAATACAGCGTTAACTAAAATGTACATTGACTATACATCCTGGCCACTCGGACAAGATGTCTAGATGATAACAAATTTTGAATTTAATAAGAGAAAATCCGGCTCGAAGGACTAAAGAAATGTAAAGTCATGTCCCTAAACTTCCGTACATCCGTGATAGATGATAATTAATGATACTTATTGCTAATGATATTCATAAAAATTAGAATGATTTTAAGGATGGGATTTGAAGAAGACCAGCCGAGTCGGTGTTTGAACGAGAACTGATTTATTAAAACGAATTCTAATGATTGTAAGTACATGTTGCAAGCACCGTGAGAAATGCCGCGTTCGCTAAAATGTACATTGACTGTACAAATACTAAGTACGGGTTTTTGAGCCTTGGTCTGTCTACCATATTGCTATACCCTTAATAGACCCTTAATAGATAGGATACTTCAAGTGAATACGTCTAACCTGTATTATGTAGGTACATTAATACGTAATTATTTAATAATATGGAGTATTCAAAATCTAAATCAAAATACTATATTCATTTGGAACACTAAGTACACAGCTTTGAATCGTATTTTTTTTTTAACTATACCAATTCGTCACGCAACCAATAGGAGAAGAATTAGCAAGAAACTCCGCGTGGCTTATATTTTTTATTGAGTTTGGTTTCCAATCAGACCTATAAACTACCATCAACTTCATCTTTGCATAAGCTACTCCGGCCACCTTGTTATATTTCCAAACAAGATCAAAAACATCACGTTTGAAATATTAAATACTAATTTTGTATAATGAACAAACCTGAGCTCTGTTCAAATGGTGTATGGTATTGTAATCAGTGCTGAGGGCATCGGCCAGCATTTCCCAGTTATGAGCATCGTAGTTTACTCGGTAGATTCCTGGAATAAACATTTTTATTAGAAAAAGCAAATAAAGAGACGTTACATATGTGATAAAAGTGTAGACTTAATCTTAGGGGTCCAACAGAAGGGCATCGACTGTCACCGACTGTGTACCTATTGGGTGATCATCGATGCAACTACAGATGGGCGAAGACGCCATGAAAGGCCTTTGAAACGTGGGCGTGAAAATTTCAATGCTTTAAATACCCTCTGATGGAATGCAGCAAGCCATCGTAATTCATAAGGAGATGGGGGAGACCTTTGACCAGCAGTGCCTTGGGACTGCATGATAATTTTTAAATCCCCGAATTTTTGTGTGTGACCAGTCCTTTCGTCCAAAAGGGCTGATTGGATTTGGATGAAACTTAGAATATACATAGTTTATTACCAGGATTAAGACAGTCTAAATTTTATCCCGATAATATATGTGAGCGATGCCGCGGTAGTAGGTTAATAAAAAAAACGGAACCATGACCGATCATAAATCCGAATTTCAAATCAATCAAATTTTTTTTTATTTCAGGTTCACATAGTTTACACGTTACAATAATAAAAGACCCAAAAAATAAAAGATACTATAATTAAAAATCACAATAAAAACACAATGATAAAATAATGTACCTCAATATACAGCACTCAAAACCTCAATATAGAGCACTCAAAGCCTCTATTAATCTATTGCGATTACTGTTCATTAGTTAAGAGTTCCACTATCCATCTTTAATTTCATATTGAAAGGTTCATATTAAAAGGTTCATATTGAAAGTTTCATATTAAAAGGTCCATATTGAAAGTTTCATATTGAAAGGTGCATATTGAAAATTCAGGTTTGAAAAGATAAACAACGTCTAGATTGGAGGACATTCAATTATTAATCGACCTGCAAGATTTAAAACGGTCCCTCTGGGCCAGATCCATTTTCTTATTATAAAAACGATAAAAATGTAACATTAATTTGTCTTACCTTTCTGCTGCACATTAAAGATGACCCACTCATGCCCTGCTGCCTTTGTGATCTGGTCAGTCTTTTCCGTCATCACTTTAGAAGGTGTCAGGTTATTCCAGTTCGGGTTATTGCCCGTGGTGTAGGTCAAGGGAAGTGGCCAGACTTGGTTCGACGTTGGGGCTGAGGTGCTGATGTAGAAACGATTCTGAAAATTCAAGGCAAGATTATCACCATACCTCTTTCTACCATAAAGCATTGCTTTGTCTTAGTTTGAAGGGTGTGGATGCCAGTGATATTAAGTCGCAGGTTGATCAACCTATAGACCTTTGTGGAAGACGGTGACTCAATCGGGTGGCCAGGCTATTCGTCTGATAGTTATGTCTTATAAATCCAACCATCCATAATAATTTTTAATGCGTCCAATTTTTCAATTGTCTAGATAATTTGAAAATAGTACACGAAATTTCATAATTTTTTTGATTCCTTATCTGCCAGATAGTTATTTTTTTAGAGTCCAAGATAAACACTTAGATTGGATTTAGAAATTAAAAAACTGGACTTACCTGTTCAAGATCGATAACTCCAGTGTCCATATTAACCCTGACATCTAGTACAGGATAGCCAGGCTCGTTCACCCAGTAGTCCATGAAAGCAGCGATGTCAGTGCCAATGTTAATTGAATCTTCTTCCACGGCCTTAGCAAAGGCTCTGAACAAGTCTTCTGGGTAGGCATGTTCATATTCCCTGAAAATTAACGTATGAAATGGAAACAAGTACGTTGTTGTTTTTATATATTTTTGTATAGCTGGACTGGTTATTAAAATTTCAACATAATACATTTGATAAGAAGAAGAAGCAGACTGTCAATTAAATTTAAATTTTGTTTAATTTGTTGCTTTTAATATTTTGTGGTTTCAATTACTTTATACAAATTTGGTTAGCTTATGTTTAAAAAAGTTTGGGTAGCAAATTTCATTTACAGCGTTGAAGATACACAGCTTTATGAGACTTTATAAAAAGCGATTGTTATCTTTTCATCCAATTACAAAGTCAGAATAGCATTTTACTTACATTTCAGTTAAAAACAAGTTCAGAGCCTTCTTGAAAGTAGCTTCTCCAACGAAGTGTTTCAGCATAAGCAGTAAGGAAGCTCCCTTAGAATAGCTGATGCCACTAAAGTGACCGGTGACTTGTGCTGGGCTGTTCACGGTGTGCTGTAGCGCGCGGGTATTGGTTGAAGAGTCAGCAGATAGAGCACTTTGAACGTACATTATATTGAACTGGTCTTCTAGCTCTAATGTTCGGTCCACCTGCATTGATTATGGGATTTTTGTAAGAACCTTTAGGCTTCATTATTTTCCCTGATAGTATTTTTCTATTTTTCTTGACCACTACCTTTCGCGGGATAATGCAGCGACAACTCAAAATGGTCCTATTTACTATCGCCTCAAATAGGATGTGTATGTAGAACTACGTCAAGCTAAAAATTGTTTATTGGCAGACGATATAGGTCATCGAACGTGTTATCTTTAAAGTGAAATAGTACATATTGCTATAAATTTTATTGCAGGCTGCGCTGCCAGCTAACAGTAGCGTCAGCGTAGGGAAGCAAGCGTATGATTATTTATTATCCTCATGCTTTTTCTATTTATTTCATAATACTGATGTGACCTAGATGCATTAAGCCTGGTTTCATCCACCACGCACCACACCACCACACCTAGCCTATATCAGTCCACTGCTGGACATAGGCCTCCCCTAATATAGGGGGATAATCCCCACGCTGGGCATGCGTGTTGGGGATCGCAGGGCACAGCTTTTCGCACCACCGACGCTGCTGCCCGTCGGTGGCCAGGGGATTTAGCTGTGTCGATGTAGACTGTGCAATGCCGCAATCAGCCGGCCACCAGAGCCCCGTTCGTAGTTTAGCAGGGTGCACCACGTGCAGGTGAGGTTGGCTTGGGTTCCGAAGATGGAGGTTGGAACCCCGTACACCCCCCTGGTTTCATAACTGATAAAATTACCTGTTTGATGTTCCAGATCCTCCTTCATAGCGTTTAGAAAGATAAGAAAATTAAATTTTAATTCATGACAAAACTGTAGGTCAGGTTGTGGTAACAGAGATTTTATTGCATTGTTATCATCATTACATTGTCATATTATAAAACAAAGTCGTTTTCCGCTGTCTGTCTGTCCCTATGCATGTTTAGATCTTTAAAACTACGCAACGGATTTTGATGCAGTTTTTTAAATAGTTTGAGTGATTCAAGAGGAATCATTACATAGTATAAAACAAAGTCGTTTCTCGCTGTCTGTCTCTATATATGCTTGGATCTTTAAAACTACGCATCGGATTTTGATGCGGTGTTTTTAATAGTATGAGTGATTCAAGAGAAACCACTACATAGTATAAAACAAAGTCGTTTTCCACTGTCTATCTGTTCCTTTGTATGCTTGGATCTTTGAAACTACGCAACGAATTTTAATGCGGTTTTTTTAATAGTATGAGTGATTCAAGAGAAACCACTTCATAGTATAAAACAAAGTCGTTTTCCACTGTTTATCTGTTCCTTTGTATGCTTGGATCTTTGAAACTACGCAACGAATTTTAATGCGGTTTTTTTAATAGTATGAGTGATTCAAGAGAAACCACTACATAGTATAAAACAAAGTCGTTTTCCACTGTCTATGTGTTCCTTTGTATGCTTGGATCTTTGAAACTACGCAACGAATTTTAATGCGGTTTTTTTAATAGTATGAGTGGTTCAAGAGAAACCACTACATAGTATAAAACAAAGTCGTTTTCCACTGTCTATCTGTTCCTTTGTATGCTTGGATCTTTGAAACTACGCAACGAATTTTAATGCGGTTTTTTTAATAGTATGAGTGATTCAAGAGAAACCACTACATAGTATAAAACAAAGTCGTTTTCCACTGTCTATCTGTTCCTTTGTATGCTTGGATCTTTGAAACTACGCAACGAATTTTAATGCAGTTTTTTTAATAGTTTGAGTGATTCAAGAGGAATCATTACATAGTATAAAACAAAGTCGTTTCTCACTGTCTGTCCCTATATATGCTTGGATCTTTAAAACTACGCAACGGATTTTGATGCAATTTTTTTAATAAATAGAGAGTAATTCAAGAGGAAGGTTTATGTGTATAACTTGCACCCGTGCTAAGCTGGAGCGGATCGCTAGTTAAAAAATAAATAAAAAAATAACTCGACACTCGATCTGGGTATACTCGTCACTATAACCGGCAAATAAATAACTTTTATAATATTTGACAATGATTAAAGACCCTAGGCCCTAATAAGTGAATAGTGAAGCCTAATTAAAATCTATTAATTATGCCAAATAAAACAAACATTTGCTTCAATACTTACCCCATTCATAGCAAAATACTCGAAGTAACTGGCAAACCCTTCGTTGATCCAGACATTATCCCACCATCTGCAGGTGATGAGGTTACCAAACCACTTGTGGGCAAGTTCGTGTGCGGTGATGGTTCCGATATTCATCTTGTCTGCCGCATTTGTCTCTCCCTCTTCATACAGTAGTCGGAGCTCTCTGAAATTTATTTATAGTATAAGTCCCTAAGTTAAGTCTCTTTGAGATGCGCGTGCAAATAGTTCTATTATTTCGGTGGTCCGATCGGGTCTTATGCGAGCCAAATTAACTTCGGATAAGGCCGGAAAAGTCTATAATATTGAAAAAATTATAATAATTATATATTGAGTCTGGAAATCTAGTGAATGGGATGTTGCACGCCAGCAGCTGGAAGGTTTTTTTTTTTTTTTTTTTTTTTTTTTTTTTTTTTTTATTATATTTGATTCACTGTTGTTATACAGTACAACATCATTTAAATCTAGTGAGGAAAACACAAAACTTATAATCCTAAAACTAAACCTAAACCTAACAATAAATTATTTTACTAAGCCATTAATATAGGTACATAATTCTAAAATTTACACACAAAACTAGCACAAAACAACATAATAGGAAAGAAAGAAAGAAGGAATAAAACATAAAAACTACCGTAGAATTATAATTCAATAAATACTTTAAACACTCTCTTAATTCATTACATAAAAAAATTATTTCTATCATTTAAAATAAAATATAAACAAAACTAAATATACTCAATACCTTTTCTTTGTGACAGAACAAAATATTCCAAACCATCATTAATAAATAAATCAGTATTAATAAAACAAAATCAACAAAATTGTATATTATGTAACATTATTATAACTTAAAAATATATACATAATACATATATACACTACACACACATATATGGGTGTATATATATATATATATATATATATATATATATATACATATATACACCCACACATACATACATGTGCATACATATATATACATACACACACACACACACGTGTGCACATATATATACATACATACATACATACATACAATCCGTGTACACACAATATACACAGATTACATATATATACATATTTTCTTAATAATTTAATTTAATTAATAATTAAATAATTTAATTTGATTCATTTAGTGAATACGAACTAGACTCTCAATCAATAGCTTAATCTAATCGCCGATTCCTATAACATACTACAACTGATAACACCCCGCTCTCCCCCGAAATAATGAATTTTCCCGGAGCACGGGAGGGAGGGAAAACGGAGCGTCATCGATCATAGGTGGTCGATGGACCACGGCATATTACAGGAATCGGCCTTAATAAAGACAAACTGTGTATCTGTGTCTGTCTAAAACTCAGCAACAACCAACAGTAAGTCCATGACTTCATCAAAAAGGTAACCCCCCAAGCATACCTACAATGTAGGTATCTAGGTATTAATCAGTTCATGCAACAAAAATATTATTAATTATATATCAAATTATTTTATAAGATCAGCATTTGCCATCAACAACCATTTTATCCATTATGTAATATATATAACATTTTAAATAAAATAAATACTGAAATGAATGTAGTGCAATGAAATTAAATTTCTACTAAGAAAAAATTAACCATCACCTCCATCCCACGATAAATTATAAACTATACAATAAATTAATTGATAATAAACATGGTTAAAAAAAAATAAAAATTGGTAATATTGATGAAGGTATTAGGTTAGCTATGTGATAAAATGTCTATATATATACATAATTCAATACCTCCATTATCACTAGGTAATAATAACAATAAAAACGTTTCTTTAGTAAGGCTAAAGAATACTATTATCATCATTATTTCAGAAATAAAATATATTAGAATTATAAAATAATAATAATAAGAAATTGGAAAAAAAAAAAAAAAAATTATTAATAAGAATTTTATAATAGCAATAAAATAATGAATTAATTTAAATTGCAAAAGTGATAACCAGTAAATAGGTAATAAAATAATATCAAAAATAATACTTATTAACTCTGCAACTATGTTCCTTCTGGATCCAAAAAAGATCCATTCTCCTTTCCAACTCTGCGTAAAATGTTTCTTGCATAAGCAATGAAGAGGCTCCTTGTGCTATCATTGACCAATATATCATTTAAATTTGCAGGACTAATTTCAATTTCCATGGCAGACTCACAATTGTAGCGCAATGAGCAAAATTTATTACAGTCAACAAGAACATGTTGGACTGTTTGCGGAATATCTTCTCCACAAGAACATAGTGGAGACAAAGAAAGCTTGAATCTATACAAATATGATCTAAATCCACCGTGTCCAGTAAAAATCTGTGATATGAAGTTGTTTATTTTAATTTTTCCTAAAATTCTATATGCTGTAATAATATCTTTGAAAAACAACTTAGTAGTGGCTCCAGTAGTTGCAGCACTATAAAGATTCTGCCATTCTTCCAAAGTTACAGCCCTAATAGATTGCTTAGCATAAGACAGAGGGAACCTATCATATTTAGGAAGTTGCCTATTATTTAATGCAGCTATCTTGGCCAACTCATCCGCTCTCTCATTTCCAGGAATCCCACAATGAGCTCTCACCCAGTAAAACTGAACCTCCTTGCCCTCATCTCTCAAACGAGCAATGGCCTCCCTAATATCCATAGCCAATGGGTTTACGGAGCAGGGGTCACCTATGGCCTCCAAACTAGACCTCGAGTCGCTAGCTATAGCGAACATCATTTCTCGTCTCCGTTCAATCAGCTTAAGCGACCAAAGGATCGCCGAGAGCTCAGCCTGAAATACACTGCAGAAGTCCTCTAAACGGAAGCCAGCATGTCGCACCTCCACTCCTCCTAACCAACAGCTGACCGCCGCCCCAACCTTCCCCTCCAGCTTACTGCCGTCGGTGTAGAGCACAAGCCCCTCGGCCGGTAGCGCCGCGGCATCCTCCGGCGAGCCAAGCAGCTCAAACTCCAGCCGCCTACGCTCCGCTGGGTGCGGCAGCGAGAAGGGGCTCCCCCTGCACTCGATGCTCCGTCCAGGCAGACAGGGAAGCTCCTCACCTCTCTTAATTCTATACACGGCTGCATGCTCCCTGACCCTCAATGGAAGAGGTAACACTCTAGCCAGCAATACACTGGAGACAAAGGAGACCGTGCGGTGAGCCCTGCATATCTTGATCGCAAAAGATCGAGTGAGCTTATTGAGTGCCATTTCTGCATAAACCTTGTTCGAGACCTCAGCCCAGCAGCTAGCAGCGTACAGCACCGTAGGTTCCACCACCGCGATATAGATGAGCCTCAGAACATCGGAGTTAAGACCCCACTGTGCACGCGCCGCCCTCGAGACTACCTTGTAGAACGCAATAGCCTTCTTGGTTACAGCCTCGATGTGACGCCTAAAGTTGAGCATCGGGTCCACAGTCAATCCCAATATTCTGAGCCTATCACTATAATCTAGCCCAACTCCCGCCATCTCCAGTCTAGGACTATGGAATATTAGTTTTTTAGTGACCAATAGAGCCTGCGTTTTCCCCGGGGCGAACTTTAACTTCAACCTCTCACCCCACCTCACAATCACAGCCAGAGCCCGGTTGACCGACTCTTCCAATTCCCTACCATCAGCTGCTGCCGCGATCATGAGGATATCATCCGCAAAAGCCTGCACCCTCACCCCCCCATACTGAGTCTGCTCAAGCACCTGGTCCAGTTGGATATTCCATAGGATAGGTCCACAGGTAGATCCCTGTATACATCCTTTATCAGTCTCCCTCTCTATAGTTTCCCCCGCATACTTCAATTTGACCCTCCTATTAGTAAGATAATCCCCAATGAGCCGTACAATAATGGGAAGCTGGAAGGTTCTGAATAGGTACGACTGGCTGTAAGAGGAGGGTTAATGCCGTCATTGATGATTCATCAGCCATGTGGCTGTGAAAGTTGGATATGGCAGAAAAAACATCGAAGTAGAATAAATGCAAGAGGAATGAGAATTCTGATAAATATCTGTTGTGTGACTTCAAGCGTGCTTATAACATGGAATATCAACATCAACATCATCAACAACATCGACGACCTCTTTGACGTAGTGGGCGAAGGCCCGCCTGAGACGCAGAAGATTCCCGCCACGGGACAAATGTTTGCATGTTCTGCAGATATTTATCTCGGGTCTGGGTGTTTTCTATGTATGAAGTAAGTATTTACAAAAAAAAAAAGGTATCTAAGTAGTATATCAATCATGTGTTTCCCATAATACAAGCTATGCTTAGTTTGGGGCTACATGATGCTGTGTGATAATGTCCAGCCTAATTTATTTATTTATATTAAGTCAGTGGACTGTGCAGGAGCAGTGAACAGCAGTAGCTGGACATTAAGTCATTAGAATGGGGATATGTCCATAATTCCCACAGGGCCCCCCTTTTTCCCCTTAGGTTGGGCACAGCTTCTCGCACCATCGACGCCTGCTGTCTATCGGCGAACAGGGGTTAGTTGTGCTGGTGTAGGCAGGTGAGGTTGATTTGAGTTCTGTAGATGGCAGTTGGAATCCCTACACCCCTTGGAATTTACGCAAAATTTTTCTTTGTTACTGTTACTCTCATGACAGAATAACACTTTCTTACCTATAAGTTACCAGCCCCCAATTCTCAGTAGCACCAGAAGCCCAGTAAGGGGATGCAATTTGATCGTTCTTGATATTTTCAGCCATGGAATAGTATTCGATGCCGAAGTAATCATCTAGCCACTTGGTTATTGGTGGACCTACTTCTAAGGCGTAATCACCCTGACCTGTTTAAATATCATCAAATTATTCATATTGAAAAACGGGAATTTTCACGTACCGTTACATCGGTGAAGGCACCGACGGCGTTTTGACTCGTTAAGAGAGTCATCAGGGTGAGTGATCCGATGTAAAGGTACGTGAAAATTCCCGTTTTTTAATATAAATGAGTTAATTCACGTTAGTTTCATGAGTAAAATCATCAAATTAGTTTATGAACATAAGATTTGAAAGATTTGAAACATAGTTTATTATATCAGAAAGAACCTCAACTTTTAATACAAAATACAGTATTTTTGGCAAGTGCAATGAGCCACCAGATGCAAAGGTGTAACCTTTGTTTACGTGATATTTCCGTCCCTAGTATTCTATTTGGTATCCTTACGTTTCGGTTTTTCATTATTCATTTTTATTTATTAAAATAATAATTTGTTTGTCCCTTTTGTTCAAACTCCAGTAAAAGAGATGTAAAAATCACTTTATTGATTGAATCCTTAGCAAATGATTTGACTCTAATGAGGCAATGAGCAGTAGGTTAAATGGTTGTTCATAAAACTGACAACCAGTCACGGAACTCTTTGGGAGAGATCTTTTTCCAGTAATTGATTTTTTAACTACTGAATTGAAGATGATAGACTAACCTTGAGCTTCTGGCCTGGCCAGGATGCGGTACGACTTCACAGGGTCATTGTTGTCAGCGATGACTTGAAACTCTTCACTAATATGTAAAGTCACCAAGTAGGCTGACATTCTGGGTGTGGTATTAAAGACTTCTCTGACGCGGTTACCGTTTCTGAAATTGAATTTAATAGGTGACTAACAGCAAGATTAAAATTAGGTACTTATTAAAAAAAAATATTACAAAATATAAGTGATTAAAACTGATAGTTTCAATTGAAGGTATTTGATAACCGTCAACAGAAGATTGGTAAATTAAACAAAAACGATAGAAACTCACGGAGTGCTCGACTTAATACGCATGTTAGAATAGGTCTGAGTAAAATGCGCTTGACGGTTAACAATGATGTCAAAGGTAGACTTGAATCCAGGCTCGTCGAAGCAAGGGAAGGCCTGGCGCGAGTTGACGGGCTGCAAATGAGTTGCGGCATACCAGCTGTAAGATAAATAAGATACAAGTCATCAAAATACTAGGCAAGAATAGTGATTTTAAAACTGTCAAACGTTAAGAAATATTGGCAAATTTTCTTGGATATACCTACATATAGAACACTGATTCAGTTAAATTTTCTGTTTTTGTTCCCACAATATCAAATTATTATAAACAAGCCAAATATTTATGATAGGTTTTAAAAATTTACTTTCTCTAAGCTTCATTTCAATATCATATCAAACCTGTTTATCACGTTATTTTTTATATTCTATTAAAAATATAGATTATCATTTTGCATTATTTTCATCAAAGTATTAATGGTAATGTAATGGTTTAAGCCTACTTACTGAAGTTTTCCATTTGCGTCCCGGTAACTTCCTCGGAATACTCCTCGTTGCAGCGGGGTTTCATTGATGAAGCCGACATAAGTGATTCTAAGACGATACTCCTTCCCATTCTCTAGGGTCACTCCTTCAGCTAAGTTTATTTTTAGGAACTGATACTCTTGGATTCTCTCATAGGGTTGGTTGATATTCAGGCGAAGAGGGACGTTCTCAGTGTCGGTAAGAGTGATTGTTTCTATGTCTTTCACGCGCTCGTGGATGAATAGAGAGTTGATGTTATCTTTCACGGCCTGGAAATTATAAGGTCTTATTATTACATTGTATTAAACCATTTATACAAATAAAAAATCTTACTTCTTTAATTCTTGGAAATACGATTTATGTTTCATTTGTTTATGTATAACAAAAATAGTAGATTCAAGGTGAATTATTTCAATTTCTTGAAAACTTAAAACTGAAGTAACATATTAAATACATTCAAAAACACAAATTGATTGCAATAATCCTACCTTAAACGTTATAGTGACGATTCCATCAAAAGTAAAATCTTCTTTACCAGCCGGTGCATCTTCGAAATATGGAGTTATTTCAACCTCAAAATGAATCGGATCAAGATCTTCAGGGATTCGATAAATTGTTAGATCTATATCTTGTGCTATGTTTCTGACAGTATGTTCAACATCAACTGGCAGATCCGTGGCCACAAGTGCCAACAGTCCTGTTAGGACGGTTAGCGTTATAAATTTAGACATGACGCTGAAATAAAATTAATAACTGGTCTAAAACAATATTTACTTAAAAAATCCAGTAACTTTCATTTCTTAAAAGTTGTTACTTTACAAATTTAGTTAAAAAGAATTCAAAACAATATTCAGGATCCTACCTATCTTTGGACAACGCCATGCAAAATGAATACTTATAATCTTTAAAGTAATTCTACAATATATATATCTTTTAGATATTATTTTATCGGGATTAACAATCACAGTAGTTATCACTGATATCGGCATTTTATCAACCGTCATTTTTGATCCTTGATTACCTACTAACTATTGCTTACCAAACTACCTATCAACTTGAATTTTACTAACAATAAAAATGCCAGTTCCAGTGAGGACAGCTTCATCGACTCTGAAGTGAGGTTGAAGGGCAAATACGGTGCACGAATGCATTTTTTTACCTGTCAATAAATCTCTCCTCTGATCGTTCGTCTCGTTCCATTGGACGGAGAGGTAGATGAGTCAGTGCATCATGCATGGAAGTGCACTTATGTAACTTCATAAGTATCCCCTACGCAATTGACTTCTTTTGCATTTTTAACTAATAAATAATAAACCCAAACTAAGCACAGCTTGTATTATGGGAAACACGAGACTGCTTATACTACTTACAAACCTAAATTATTTTTTGTAAAACTATCATAGGTAGGAGGTACATATTATACATAGAAAACCCGAGACCCGAAACAAATAATTGCATAACAAACTGCAAACAATAGTCTCGCGGCGGGAATAGAACCCGCAACTTTCTTCGTCTCAGGCAGACCATAGTCTACTGCACCACAGAGTCCTTAATGTTAAATACTTATTTGTAGCCTTTTTCATACCTATCTATTTTTTATAACGAGGGTATTATTATAAGCAGTAAGAACATTGTTATTACATTAGAACTTAACAATTAGTATCTTTAGGATGTATGCCTTCAAGGCATTGGGTGTTGTATAATCATCATCACCATTTAGCAGTTAACTTTGATTACACTATTGTATATAGGCCTCTTCTTTATAGCACCACTCCTGGCGATTTTTTGCGAATCTAATCTATGCTATTCAGTTCCCAATTCCAATTACAGTAATATCTCTTTATTGTTTTTATCTGGTTGCAAAAAAGATACACGACATTATACAAAACCCTTTTATTTCACGAATCTAAGCAAACATAGCAAACACAATCATTGCAATCATCAGTGTCACAGATGCTACGATAGCAGTAGCTCCACCTTTGACCGCTGATAAAATAGTTTCAGCGTTAGCATTGCCCCAAGCCATGTTGTTTCTTGCTGAAGTTATAGCATTCATTGCAGAGTTGTACTGCGGTAGATTGGGCTGACTTTTCAGCCAGTCTTCGTACTGTGGAAAAATAACCAACTTGTCAAAATCCAACATTTTAGAGGCGAAAAATTGATTGGAGGAGAAGTGATTAGCCCATTTAGTTCATATATTGTTCCTTTAAGCGAAAACTACCTAAATAATTGAGCTTAAAAATTGAACACATTATACTTTAAACCAAAAATTAATATAGGCTACTACCACATCAGCCTATATCAGTCGACTACTGGACATAGGCCTCCCCTAATAAAGGGGAATATACCCATAATCCCCACGCTGGGCATGCGGGTTGGGGATCGCAGGGCACAGCTTCTCGCACCACCGACTCTGCTGCCCGTCAGTGGCCAGGGGATTTAGATAGGCTACTAGGCTAAGGCTAAATATAAAAGGTACCACGTGGAAGGTGGCGGGTTGCAGCTAGTTGAATATATGGTTTAATATATAGTTACTGCTTCAAATAGTGGCTAGCTTACACAAGGGTGCTGTACCCTTGTGTATCTAAAGTTCCAATAAATAATAACACTAGACATAATTACATCAACTAAGCTTAAATATTAATTTTAAAAAAATATTAAAATTGGATAAAATTATTTCTTTGATTGAAAAAAAAGAAGGGTCTTTACTTTGATTGCGATAATCTACATGACGTATCTGATGTAAATTCTAGATTAAACAAAAATACAATACTATGAATCACTAGTGGATAATAAATTAATGATGATATTTTTATATGCACAAAATATTTTAAACATGACATCATTTTTATTATTATTTTGGGTTAAATTTGATATAAGTTAAGTGTTCAAAGTTTGTAGGGATATGTTACATATGGGTAGAAATGAAAGTTATATAACAATGAGAATGTTAAGATTTGAATAAGAAAAGATATACGGATAGTTATACAGGTCAAAGAAAAGGTGTTTTTTTTTTTTTCTTTATTTAAGAGCTTAATCACAATGCGATTATGTCGCCCTGGTAAATATTCTTAAGATTATTATGTAATTGAAAATAAGAGAATCAGCAAATTAGTAACAAGAAGAAAAAAGAAATAGGTATTACATGAGTCAATATAGTAGGTATTTACTCACGTAATACTCACTTCAGTTAGATTGTGTCTTAAACTTAATTTGGTACAGCTTAACCAGGTATTTAATTTCCTCTGATTGCGGGTTTGACAAGATGATGTTACAATCTGCTGATTCTCTTAAGAATTGTTTACATGCATCCTTCCGAAAGGTATCATTTTGGGCACATTCCATCAAGATGTGCATTACGTCCTCCAATACACCGCAAAGGTCACAGTTCGGTGACGGGACTTTTCCCATAAGGAATGCGAACTTCTTTGATGAAAAAAGGTGGATTGATTATGAAAAAATGAGAAGATTAAGGAGTGATTGTTGAGAATACGGCTAATAGAAGGAAATAGAAAGATAAAACATGCAATGCCGACCCCACTTCAATTGGAATAAGGCCAGGGTGATGCGATGATTTGAATGAAAATGAATCCGTGGAAGACTAGGGATGAATGTGTATAAGTTGGTTTGAGTACAATAAAGGGTTATATATCTATCTTACGAATGTAGTGATTGGCCCATACTTATAAACGCAACTTAATGTTAACCATTACTCATGTTACCATTAATATTCGCTCTTTCACTGTTTGTCATTATCAATCAGTTTCAACATTATTATCTGGGTCAATACTATACTCGTTTTACGCACCTCTACTAAACCAGCTTCATCGAGGTACGCCGCGAGATTCGATAAGGCTGTGTGGACTGGGTTAGGTGGTGAATCTTCAACGTATCTGAAAGAAAAACTTTCTATAAAGTATGGATCTTCATTATGATCTTATCTCAAAATCTCTTGCTGGCTCTATTAGTTAGTAGTTCCAATTTTATCTATTACAGCACAGATAGATTCCCTGACGGTGGTGCGAGTGGCTGTGCACTGCATAACCCGTTTCCCAACCAGCTTGCTCCGCATGGAGTTCTTATTGCATGTCCCCCTTCTTATTAGGGTTAGCCTTCGTCCAGCAGTTAAGGCGTTGTTAGGCTGGTGTTGGTGGTGTTACAAGATTATACAAAGGTAATATAATTAAACCTCAAAAACGTATATTTTACTCCAGCTATTAACATAAATTTTCAAAAATATAACTACGTAAGCTAGTAAGTCAGTGTACTGGTTGGCCACGTGGAGTGAAGTTTTTTGAAAGGCTGCAGGCTGCAGAAGCTAGATGCGCCGAACTGAGTAAGGCGCAATGACGCTCATCAAGAGAAGACGCTCTATGTATGTCCAGCAAAAAACTAGGTATAATAATAAAACTAAAATACTTAATTAAGTAACGAAGAATTTGTACAAGTGAAGTTGAAATAAAAATATAGCACCTTCTCAATTTTATGCATCACATTATAGATTGATTGATGAACTATGACGTGTTCAACCTACGAAACAAGTCATGATGACATGATTTTAGCCATTGAATTGTATCTCTGCCATCACTTGTTTTACAATTTAGTTTATCAGATAATTTAAATTATATTATGGAGATTTCAACTTACGCAACTCTTATCTCATTGATTTTATTCTTGACGAACTGAAGCACGGTGATAGCGTTTCCTTGGTTGCCTAGGAGAGCGTAGTTGAAGGCGTTCACCTTGTCATGAGACCTGACTTCCTTGTTCAGAGTCACGTCCAAATAACTGAAAATTGAATTTTTTGTTCGATGAGATATGTTTGTTTTCAACGAGGTTAATTTTCGTTTTCTTTTGAGACTGAGCAACTTCAAAAATCCGAGAATTAATTTGAGTTATTACGAGAGACCATAATGTGACTATTATAGACTAGCTTCCGGCATGGCTTCACTCACCTGGTACGGGATATAAAGTAGCCTAATTATGTTCATTCAGGTCATAGACTATCTACATTTTAAGTTTCATTTAAATTCGTTCAGCCGTAACGGAGTTGAGTGGGAACAAACATGCTCACACAAACTTTCGCGTCCATATTATTAGTTAGATAAATAATTTAATTCTTAATTTGATTTACCGCACGTTTTCTGTCCATTGCAATATCATCATCACAGTTAAAATAATAATGTTAACTCACTCTGTTATTATTTCTGGATCCTTGGAAGCTCCTAAACCCCTCAACATCTCGAGCTTATCATTTGCAATGTTGGACTCCCTGAACCTTCGGAGGAGGAACACGAAGTCAGACCTGTCGCCTTCCCTCATACCAGTGACGTAGACACTTCGTCGGAGTCTAGGGTGGACCCTGAAAGAAAATCATTATACATTGCAATGTACGCACGCTGATGTTAGTTGAATTTTAAGAACGTATGTAATTGAATAACGTATTTTCATAATATTTTTACAGTGCCAGTTTTTTTGTAATTAAATTCAAGTTTGTTATTTGAATACTACTAGACCATGTAAACTTTGGCTCTTCAAGAACATTAGAAAATGTAAATTTTTAATTTTTATCACCATGAGCTGCCTATAGCAATCCTACGGACATAAGCCTGCCCTAGTAAGTGCCATGTGCTCAGATCAAAACATTACCAGCAGCCTTTTGGAGATCTCTATTAAACTGGAGGATGTCTTCAGCAGATATAGCATTTGGCAGATATAGCCCGCTTCTGCTACTTCAGCTTATTAATTCTCTGTGCCATGTCGACTACTTTAGTTCTCAGTCGGATTATGTCATTGTGGATTCTATACTTCAGTTTTAAACTGGTGAACTAGCCGTTCTTTGAGTGTCCACGCTTTGGCTCTACATATTTTTATAAGTGTATAATTTCGAGAATTAAAACATAGCTAACTAATTTTGCTTTACTGGATTTCACCTAAAAACTGCTTGAATGATGTCAAACTGGAGAATAACATAGTAATAAATGGTAATTTATGATAAATTTTATCATACCATTCACCATTCTTCATAGCATTAAACTTGTCAGAGGATTCCTGAATACACTTGGAATGTCCCAGGGTGCAAGCAAAGTGCAAGACAGCTTGACGGGCGAGGCTCACTGTCGCAGTCTCATCTTCAGCCACCTCGAAGCCAAGCTCGTTTATGGCGTATTCCAATTGACTAAGCACGAATATCTGTTTTGTAAAATAAATAAAGTTTATAAAAAAATCTGTATATTCTCTGATAGTAGGTTTAATCTCTAAAAGTTATAGATTGCATATTTATTGAGTGAAGAAGAGATGAATACCTACGTTTAGAAGAAGTAAGTAGGTAGTCAGAGCCAAATTTCTAATTGAATTCAATAGCTTTGTAATTTATTTTCTCGTTCCCATGTTATAAAAAATCAATACATTTCGGGAAGAGCTATCTTTATAGGCATTTTCCATAGATTTTTTGCAAATGATCTCCTGCCCATAACAATTGACTTATCTTTATCTAATGGAGAGTAAATTACCTAAAAGTTCATATGCATATCAAAATCATTGTAAATTATCTTACATCAAACTGAGCCTGACTTTCAGGCAGATGCTTTAAGCGGTTCCTTAGCCAGGTAAACCCTGAGATAGCAGGGTCCCACACGTGGAAGTTGCTTTCAGATCTCAAGAACTGGAGAATTTTGAAGCCGAAATTATACGTCAAATGACCAGATCTCATTAGGGCAAATACGTCGTCTACAATCTGAAAATAACGAATTTTAGAAGAAAAACTAGTGTCAGGTCAACTTGTTAATCATGAGCTATTCTGTCACCTCAAATAACCTGAAAGTTAGCTTTTCGCCAGTTAAAGTGATAACAAGAACTGAGTACTGATATAAGACATAACTGGTAAATATTTCACTTTACTACTAGAGGAAGAGGAGAACCTAAATAGGGCAGGTTAATTTTAGCAAAGAGCGCGTGATGAAATAACTTATCCTATTAAAAAAAATATTTACTGTGCTATTTTAAGTGTTTGTATAGCTTGATTTTATAAATTTGATAAATTAGCGTAATATTCGTAAGTGTTATTTTATGTTGCTAAAGTTAAAAAAATTATAAAATAAAATTTGACGCTAAAAAATAATATATTTTTACCTGAGCCCGATTAAGATAGTGGATAGATGATGGACTTTCCAGCAAAGCTTCTGCAATAAGCTCCCAAGTTTTCTCATCGTAGTTGACTCTGTAATGACCTGTAAAGAAAATCACATTGAAAATGTAAAGAAAGAAAGAAAAAACATTTATTTGTGACAACTTACAATAACAGAGTAACTAACAGAAATAATGCTGGACGTTATCACACAGTATCACACCACATGATTGTTATACTACATAGATACAGTATTTTTTTGTAAATACATACATAGAAAACACCCGGACCCGAGACAAATATCTGCAGAACATGCAAACATTTGTCCCGCAGCGGGAATCGAACCCGCAACCTTCTGCGTCTCAGGCGGACCTTTACCCACTGCGCCACAGAGGCCGTCCAAGAAAAACACACATATAACTAACAATACACATACAAATAAATATAGGACCTTGGCATACGTCTCACTCGTCATCACAATTATGCGTCCAACTCAGCATTTGTTGTGTCATGACAACACAACGCTGATCTTCCGTTGGAACAAAAAGTGAAATCACGGATGTCTGCCGGCCATTAACACATGCCTGTACAATTGGTAGAATTCGATTGAAAAAATAATAGTTAGGTAGATAGTTCGGAGTAGAAAATATTTAAATTAACCTATATCAAAAGTGTACATTGTAATAATATTGACAGGCAATAAAGAACTTTCGAACTTCCTTTTTATGAGCTAGTGGTGAAATCTGTTGTAGCAGTTTTTAAGCCACCTGAAAACCTCCGACAAAACAAAAAACGCCCACAAAGCTACAACGACAAAATAGCCGGGACTTAGATATAAACGTGCCTTCTGTCCTAAGCACGGAAGTGCTCAGATCTGAATACCACTAATACGACCACCCATCTAAGTAGTGACCAGGTGGAGTGATTCTTAACAAAGATAACCTGCTAAGAACACCGAATTTCGCCACGCCATGAGCGCCTTCAACTTTAAGTTTAATGGAAACGACTCTTTTCTCATTATTGATGAGATCATCATCTTTACTTCAAAGCTATGGATGTAGTTTTTAAGTTGGTAATTATGATATTTGAAATACAAAGCGGCTCTTACCATGTTGTAAATTGTTGAAAATAATCCATTCGTTAGAAGCAACCGCCGGTAGCTCATGAGTTTCCTTATCCAGAATCAAGACAGGTGTGAGATTGGTGAAGTCATTGTTAGTCTTGGTAGAGTATGTAATAGGGATAGGGTATATATGACCAGTTGGTACTGCATTTGCGCTGAGGAAGTAACGCTCCTAAAATTAAAAGTAATGTTATTAGTTTTAGAAGGTTTTTGTTGGTTCTAGCTAAACATTATGATAATTTTAAATAATGTGATTTACGAAACGAGTACAATCAGTCCTGTGCTTAAAATTTAAACATTGCCAAACCAACAGTTTATTTAATCTTGTATCTTGTATGGATTTGTACTTATTGATAGCTAAAATGAGAATACTATCAAAACAACCATTTATTGCTAGGATATTCTATAAACTTGTGTAAGATGTGTAAGATTTTACCTGTCTCAGTTTGACATTCCCATTAGTATGATCAACCTCTACTTCTAACAAAGGATAACCTGGTTCGTTTACCCAGATGCGGTAATACTCTTCAAAATCAAAATTACCATAGTTATTTAAAGAATTATCTTCATCAATCGCCTTTTTGAACGCTTTGTACAAATCATATTGGTCAGTTGGCTCGAACTCACTAAAACAATAATTTTACAAAGACACTATAGCCTCTAACAATGATTGCAAATAAATGACAGTAATTTAGTCCTTACTTATCTTTTAAGAAGAACTGGCAAGCCTTTCTGAAAGTGCTCTCTGAGATGATGTTAGCAGTCATCCTCAAAAATGCAGCGCCTTTAGAGTAACTGATAGTACCGAAGTGGCCAGTGACCTGGGCGGGTGTGTTGACATCATGGTTCATAGGAACAGTACCAACTCCAGAGTCAAAGGATAGAGAAGTCTGTAGGTAGCGGTTGTTGAAGTGCTCATCAAGTTCATATTCTGGGAACATCTGAAAAGAGATGATTGTTATTAGTAAACACGCTGTCCGATTTTTGACTTAATTTTTATTGCACGTGCTGCTTTCGCGTGCAATTTTTCTCGTGTATCCCTATAAAAATATGCCACTCGTGTGTTAATCCAGGTCACAAACAAAGTATATTCTAAGTTTCATCCCAATCCGTTCGGCCATATCGGAGTTGATCAGAAACAAACATACTCACACACACAGAAACTTTAATAATATATTAAAGCATTAATAATATTAGTATCATATCTTAGATACTAACAGCATGTGCGCCAATATATCCAAAATAACTCGCGAAGCCTTCGTTGATCCAAGTGTTACTCCACCAGAAACAAGTGATCAAGTTGCCGAACCACTTGTGGGCGAGCTCGTGGGAAACAAGTGTCGCTGCATAGTGCTCAGTAGACATGATAGTCTCGCGTGGGTCTATGATGAGGTGTAGTTCCCTGAAAACAAAAACACAAAAAAATGCAATATATGTCTATTCTATTAATTTTTCTCAAAATGCAATAGTCGAAAAAGAAGAAGAAACGTTTTGAGGTAGATGCAAAAGGAATTCTATAGATTATTTAGTAAGTATTTTTATTTTTAAATATTTACAGTTAATTGTGGTTGATGACTTGGGGAGGTCCATACTCAGCAGAAGTAGGTGAAATCAGGCTGTGGATGATGATCATGAATTAACGTATTAAATTTTAATTTTACGTTTGTCTAGCTTTTTAACTATTTCTGTTGACGAATGTGGCTTATAAATAACAAAAAATATTGCTTACCTGTAGCTCACCATACCCCAGTTCTCAGTACCAGCAGACGCCCAATCAGGAGAAGATACATGATCGTTCAATAGATTTGGATGAAGCGTCGAGTACGGTATTTCTAAGTATTCATCAAAATATTTTGTCATCCCTATTGCTAGCTTCAAGGCATGGTCCCCGAGATTTGCCGTGTTTGACCTTCCAATAATCCTTATAGGTGGAGTGAAGCTATTATCCTCAGCTATTACTTGGAATGATTCACTGACCAGGAATGTCACAAGGTATGAAGACATCTTAGGCGTTGGATAAAAGTTTTCTTGGGTACGGGTTGTACCAGGGCTGTAAAACAACGATAATTATCAAAATAAGTAAGGTATAGTATATATCTCAATGTAATGTTTCTACTGGGCGATATTAAGTAATATAAGAAGCACGAGGGACTAGTAAATGTACTAAGTGTATAATAGGCAAACTATTTAATCTATCCAAACATCAATCTTTTTAATAAAAAAATGAAAATACTTACATAATACGCAAAGATCTAGTGTTTGAAAAGGTGCCTACAAAACTTGTAGGCTTCGTCAAGTGAATATTGAAGACAGATTTGAAAAGGGGCTCATCCCAGCATGGAAATGCTTGCCTAGCGTTGTATGGCTGGAAATGTGTAGTTGCGTATATCCTGCAATAAAGCAATTAATGCTGAAATTAATATCCAAAGTGCTCGTAAACGGATTAGTTTTTGGAAAATTTCTTGCTGCAATGGTATAGCCCCCAAGTTGCCGATTATATCTCTCAATACAGTGAAACAATTGCTGCAGCCTGGCGATATTGCCAAAATATTTCATTAAAGTAGCAAGTATTTAAGCCCCGCGCTTTTAAAATATATAAAATTCCTCAGCATTCCAGTTGCCGAATCTTGACGGGCTACACTTGGCAATATATTGCAAAATTAAATTGCAGCAAGGGTAAAGTTGCAAATATACATAACTATTTGATCAATAAAAATTGTAAGCAAGATGCGATTTGTATAGCAGTCCCCTTAATAAATGAAATAAAATATAATAAATATTTAATAGTGTTTATATTACGAAATAAAATTTAATAAATATTACACCATCTCCGATTAATTATCAACGTTGCAAAAATAGCTTACTTACTTTTCCACACCATCAGCATCTCTATACCATCCCCGCCATATGCCTCTCTTCATAGGCCCCTCATTCATAGTGTTTGAGTAATCTATGTACAGCGTATAATTGGTACCAACTTGTAATGATTGAGCTAGGTTAATTTTTAAGAAGTGATACTGTCTTTCTATTGATATGGGCACCATATTGTTTAGGTGAACAGGAACGTTGGTATCAGTTGCAGTAAGTGAGATCTTGTTGATACTCTCAACGTTGGCGTGAAGTACCACTTGAGTAATGTCTGCTTCTTTAGTCTGAGAAAAACTTGTTATTATTTCAAAAGTTGTGTACCTACTAAGCTCTTTATGTTCAATACAATTAATATAATCAATACAATCAATATAACAATTTCAGTTAAGCTGTTTAATAGTTTTCACATTTCACATTTATTGCATAAATAGGATTATCCGTGTTAGTTTAGCAATTTTTTAACTCACCTGTATTATAATGTACTCTCTGCCTTCAAAACTAAAAGGCTTTTCTGTCCGTTCTTGAAAATATAAATCAATGTAGATATCATATTCCAGAGGTACTACATTTTCAGGCAGTCTATAAATTTTCTCATCCGTATTTCTGGAAGCTTCCTCAAAAGTAGGAGCTGGCTCAAATTCCCTACTCCATAGAGGGAGGTCATCGTCAGCAGTAACAACTGCTAAGAGCACCAAACTGATGACAAACTTTAAAAAGGACATTTCTGGAAGATAAAATGTATGAATTTCTATAACTTATTGAGTAGGTACTTAGAGAGCGACTTAGATCAGATCAAAATAATCATGAATTAAATTATAGGCGTACATTTCAATTACATCAAACGATAAAAAAATATTGTTATTAATGAACATGTTAATAAAACACTTCATTATCATGTTATGCCGACTCCACTTTACGTGAGATAGTGCTAGGAGAATGATGATGATAATGTATATTTTTATTACTAAGCACTTACTTGAAAACAAAAATGTCCTTTACCAAGACGTTTGAGATTAAAATGAAAAAAATACTTTATTGACTGCTTATCTTTCTAGAGTAAATTCTTGATCTTATCTTAGAAGGATTTAAAGGGACTAGAATTATTATAGCAGATAATTACCGATAATTTATCAGTAGATGAGGTATATTATCATAATTATTGCAAAAACTAACGTACTTATATAGTGTTGTTTATCATAATACAATCCAAAGAAAAATACAAAATTTAGGTGAACTTGTAACTTAATAATTTTCTTTCTTAATCATCGCTAGATACAATTTTGTCATGGATTTATGATGCTTCATTTAAAGTAACACAATTACACTACCATTTGCAGAAGGTAGTAACCGAGGAATTAACAACTTGACAAGCTGGAGCGTCTATAAAATTTTGCAATCAGGTACATATTTGGACATCGCAAATTTGACCACGTTTCCCAGTTCTATGTTAAACTCAAGTGGCTTCCGATTCGCATTCGCTGGAATACTCATATTCTTTCTCTACTATTTAATATTTTATTTAATCCGTCTTCCCCTCCGTATATCAGAGAAAGTTTTAAGTTTCTCTATAGCTCCAACCCTTATTAACTTCGGTCTTCAAACAATCTTGCTCTGAAAATACCTACTCAAAAAACCACATCTTATACAGACTCATTTTCAGTGCGGGCTGTTCGGCTTTGGAACACCTTGCCGGTATCTATAAGACTGGCTCCTTCATTTGAATATATTAAAAACGTGTTAAAGATTATTACATTCATCAATTCACATCGACTGCTTAGTTAAATAGTTTAGAGTATAATATTGATAATTTTAGCTATAAAACCATATTTATACTTGCTCTATTAAAATATAATAGGTTTTTTCAAAATTATATTGAATAGGTATATTAGTATTGTAATATGTAGTATTTAGTTTTGTATAAGCATCACTGCTCAATTCTTATTATTATATTCTTTCCATTCCTAGGTTGTCTGGAAGAAACCACTTTAAGCAATAAGGCCGCCGATTGTACCTACATAAGTTTTTTATTTCTCTGTTCTTATAATTTTTTTGTGTTGTGTGCAATAAAGAGTTTATCTATCTATCTATCTATCTACGTATCGTTCATCCCAAATTTCAAGAGCGTATCAGCATAAAATAGATCTCGAGAAACGAGCGCTTGGCCTTTTTATTTCAATTGAATAGAAATTAAAACCAAGCATACACACGTACTTATGTACATGGCTTTAAGTAACTCAAAGGGTAGGTTAGTTATAATATTGATAACTCATGGATAAGAAATGATATTTATTTGACATCATTGCAAAATAAATGAAAATCTTTATTACTAATAAAAACATTTATTAAAAGTAGAAAACTTAAATTAAATTAGTACCCAACATAAAAAAACAGATGGGTACAAAACCTTGCAAACTTTTACTCTATATAACCTAAAATATATTAGTGTTACAAATAGGCTGCCAAAGTTGTAAAGAATACTAAATAAACTAAAATAATTTAGTGCAAGAAATAGGCTGCCAAAGTTGCAAAGAGCAGTTTTTACAAACTAAAACAATTTAGTGCAGGAAATGGGCTGCCGAAGTTGCAAAGAGCACTTTTTACAAACGAAATAATTTAGTGCAGGAAATGGGATGCAAAAGTTGCATAGAGCACTCTAAACAAACGAAAATAATTTGGTGCAGGAAATGGGCTGCTAAAGTTTTAAAGAGCACTATAAAACCTAAAATAATTTAGTGCAGGAAATGGGCAGCCAAAGCTGCAAAGAGCAAGACCATTGGAGCTGCAACGGTGACAGCAGAGTTCCTCTCGAGGAGGTAATTGTAGATCTCTGGAGCAAGGCGGTTGCCCCATTGGAGATTGGAGATGGCGCTGGTGGCGACGTTGGCGGCAGATTGGAAAGAAGTGCCTAGAGCAATCTGATTATCATAGGCCCAGGTTTGGAACTGCAAGAAAAACGTAATCAATTACATTTCTGTAGGTTTGCTTAGGATGAGTCAAATTCGATAAACTGATTATTATTTCTTTAGCAAAGGTTGCTAAATATAACAAAGCTATGATAATATGTTACTCATATAATTCAAGTATACACAAAATAGGTACACATAGTAAATATTTGTTAAAACTTTAGAGATAAAGCAAAATGTTATCCAGTCCAAGCGAATGGATGAAGATACTTATTTAGGCGAGATACTTATAAATTTTACCTGGGTAATGAGCGTAAAGTCAGTCAGGTGGGTAGGAATAGCATTGATAGCGATGTTGAGACGGGCAGGACCTCCGTATCTGAAAGAAATTACATAAATTTTGATTATAGTTTTTGCACATTCATAGACGATGACTTCAATATTTATATCCAGCTCAAAATGGGTTTATCACAAAAATTTCCTTTACAGACAAATGAGTCTACTTAATTGGTATTCTTGCTTTCGTAACTTTGTGTGTATTTTAATATTTTCCGTGTTTCGGAAGGCACGTTAAGATGTTGGTCTCGGCTTTTTCAGTCATTAAGGCATGACGTAGGCCTTCGGGCGGCCTAAAACTCTGACGCCAGAGTTGGCCACTAGCTTATACGAAGAAGGAAGGAATAGTGTAATAAAATAAAGTCAAATTAAAATTTAATGAAGACATAGTGGTTTTGACAATAAATTTTGGCAATTCTATAAGAAGAAATTAAAATAAGGTGAACCCTCCTAAATAAATTAAAGAGAGGTCTGTATCCTGCTATGAACTTTTCAGAAGCAGTAGAAAAAAAGAAAAAACATTAAACTTACGTTTCCCTGATCCCATTGAAGTTAGAGTAGAGGAAGTTGAGGACAATTGGCAAATTCTCCCGGTTTCCTTGGAGTGCGTAGCTAAAGGCGTTGGTCTTGTCGTGGATGCGGATTCGGTCATTGTGCATTGACTGTTCAAGGTAGCTATAAGATAAGATGTTAAAGATGAGAAACACGGTATCTAAGATATGTATCAAAGATGAAAGTATTTGGCAACTTTTTTGTTTTGATACAGTTTCAAAGATGATTTTAATGTTCGTCAAATCATGCGTATTAATATTTATAGGTTTTGATTGAAAACTGATGATAATGATATTGATAGTGATGATAATAAAAATATAAATACTAAGAAAACAAAAGATTTGATTGAGTACAACATACTGATTCAACGAAGCCTCATCCTTAGTGCAGCCGAGAGCGCGAAGTAAGACGACCATATCGGCGGTGTTTTGAGATGTGTTGTACATCCCGAAAAGGTAGGTATAATCAGCTGCATCACCCTCTCGGAGGCCAACGCAATATACGTGGCGACGAAGGTTTGGTGGAATCCTATAACAATTTCATAGATATGACTCCCAATTTGACCTCCAATCATCAGTTACCATTATCTGTAAAATAACTAAATGTAACATCATTTCATGCATTTTTCGAATTACTCAACGGAAAATTATTCTTGAAAAATTAAAAAATTACACGTTATTTACATCAAATTAGTCTTGGTCCCTGTCCTGGCACTAACCTTTCTTTTACGTGTATCACAAACTGTGAGTATGAAAATTGTTTCATACGAGAATTTGAGCTCTTGCATAATTTAATATTCACTACACCACTGTTTGGCTCTTTGGGAAATGCAGGCAGACAAAGCTAAGTCATCGGCCCTAAGCTTATAAATTCCTAGGTAAATACTATCGCAATCAGGTTGAAAGTCGGTAACCGATGTCGCTTCCTTTTCCCTTGAAAAACTGTCAATAACTTGATAGTTTTTCAGGAGAAAACGAAACAATATCAGTTATGGTATTTTAGAGGAATCGGCCATTAGTGTACCTACTCAAACTTTTAAACGGGAGTTCCTGGTTTTAAATCTCGGCAGTGAACCAATGTTTTTTTCTCTTCAAACAGTTTATGTGCACATTACCACGTGTTCAAAACAGTGAAAGAACACATCGTCCCAAGCATTATATTGCACAGTATATATTGTTCAGTAAGTAAAAGTTTATACTTCAAGCTCTATGCTAGATTACCATTTCGCTAGATTAAATGCAAAGTACCTGAACAGTAAATTAACAAATTTTGTAAACAGCAAATCAAGAAATAATTCAGAGCACAGTAAATCACTTACCTAGAGGTATCACCATTTCTGAAAGCTCTCCACTTGCTTAGAGAATCGGTGACGCAGCCCTCGTGGCCGATGTTACACGCGAAGTTAAGGATCTGGATACGGTTGAGGGTGGTGGAGGTGGAGTCAGATTCATTCTCATTGTAGCCGACATGATTGATAACGGCGTCCAACAACGAACGCAGGTAGGCCTTTGGAATAAATACATATTCAAAATCTATCCATTTGCGCCAACGACAATATTAATAACAACAACATGGATCAGTTCACTACTGGGTATAGGCATAATAAGAAGAGGGATAAGACCATAATCACACTGCATGAGTATGCAGGTTGGGGATCCCAGGGCATAGTTGCTCGCACCGCCTACGGTGCTGCCCGTAGATTAGAGAATTCAGCTGATCCCTGTTTGTTAGTTAGTAGAGTGAACCAGTGACGTTGATTTAGATTCCAAAGATTGCGATTGGAACGTTTAATCCACTTCGATGAAATTACAGTCAGACTCTGAATTATAATATAAACCCTAAATTGTAAAATGGGTTTACTTCTAAATCCACTTTTAAATAGATTATTGGTAAGCAATCTTCTAACCTTAGATACTATTGAAATCTTGTACCACTCTCTATTTTTTTTAGGGTAGTACCATAGTTACCACTACTTACGATACATACAAAGTAATAGGTCGTGGTATCGAAGCGTTTTGATGTTTTATATGTAAGAAAACTATTTCTTTGTATTTTGAGCTCAGCAGGGTGATCGGCTAACTCTGTTGCAAGCAGCTATTTTTGTTGTAAACAGAAATGATTGACACCGATCCTGTTTTTACAAACTTTGACATTTCATCCTTTCATCATTTCCTGTATCACAGGCTTTTTAAAAAAAGCCTATCTCAGGCACCAGTCTCTTGCAAAATTGGTATAGAACCTATTATTTTAAATATTTGTATACCTACTACAAGTAAGTCTTTTGTAAGAGAAAATAAACGTTTTATATTATATTATTATTATTATCCGTCGAAATTCACTGAGCGTCAATTGACATACTGTCACAGTTTGTTAAACCAGGATCGGTGTCAATCATTTCTGTTTGCAACAGAGTTAGCCGATCACCCCGCAGATATAATTGACACCGATCCTGTTTTAAAAAACTGTGATAGTTTGTCAATTGACGTTCTTTGAATTTCGACGGATGAAATGTCAAAGTTTGTAAAAACAAGATCGGTGTCAATCAAGTCTTTTGAGAAACAAATGAAATACATTGTTCGAATCAAAAGTGCATTTCATTCGATAGTGTCATTTTTCATTGTAAAAGTATCTGCCATTTTGTGGAAATAAACTTTAAGAATAGAAATTCTTATAATATAAATTCGGAATACCACAAGTTTAAGATTAAAATATCACATGGGACTTGCATCGAACTGCTCGTGGGCGGCAGGCAAGTGCTCCAAACGCCTTCTGAGCCAGTCGATTTGTCCGAGAGCTCCAGCCCACACATAGTAGTCAGTTTCAAATTCGAGGAAGGACAGCACATCGAAGGCACGAGCGATGCTGATCTTGTCAGCACGGAGGAAGTGGAGAACGTCGTTGACGATCTGGAAATATATGTTTGCTTTTACAATAAGACAGCGTCACTATCATTTTGAAACTGATGGAATAGGGATCAGCAAATCGCAAGCTTTTTAAGGTTATCTGATGTATCGGAAACTACTAAAGCTTTAGCGCTCTGCACACGTAAAGTTCGGACCGCGGGAAACAGCACGCGCCATTCCTACCCGCACTCCGAAATATACGTGTAGATGCGCGGAGCTGACAGTCCGATCTAGCTTGTCAATGCAAAGGCAAATCTCACAGTTTTAACCGCGCATCACATCAGTGATCAGTCCCAGATGCGCGGTCCGATCTTTAGGCGCCATTAGCACGACAGTTAGATCCGCAGTCCAAACCGTACAGATCGGACTGCGGTTTGGATCGCAGTCCCGATGCGCGGTCCGATCTTTACGTGAGAAAACCCAAACCCATCAACATCATCAGCTTATAGCAGTCCGCTACTGGACACAGGCCTCCCCTTATGAGCGCCATTGCGCCCTGTTCTGATCTTGATGTATCCAGCGTCTACCAGCATCCTTTCGCAGATCGTCACTCCACCTGACCGGAGGGCCAAACATAAACCCGTTACTTACTGATTAGTAAAGGCAGATCATGTAAACATTTGTCCGCTAATGGAAGTCGAGATCACATTTTTCGCATTTGTCACGTGGCTTACTACTCGTAGCTTGATAATATTTATTTTATGACTTATTATCCAATAAAACTTACCTGAGCCCTGTTTAGGTTGTGGATATTCGTCCTGTTACTACCACGTAAGTAAGCGGCAATCATTTCCCAGTTGTGGTCATCATAGTTGACACGGTAGAGACCTATTGAAACAAAATGTTTTATAACTTCGTATGATTCGCTGGCGGGACGAGCTCGAGGCCTTCGAGACAGTATGGTGCGATATCTCGAAGGATCGAGATGGTTGGCGAAATCTGGGGGAGACCTTTGCTCAGCAGTGGGACGATGCAGGTTGAACAAAAAATATTCATTTATTTAAATCTTTGGTGACTTCATTCAGACGAAACATTGTACCTGAATAAATCAGAAAATCTTTTACGCAAGAAAGAATGGTAGGTAATAAAAAACAGGGCGTAATGAGTTAGGAAATACTTAAAAGAAGCTAAAAATATAATTCAGAGTAACAGGAAAATGCAAGTAATACTTGAGATACAGTTAATTTTGCAAGTGGATACAGATAGATAGATAGATAAAAGCATTTATTTCGGAACGCATGACAATGTAAGATCAGAACTAACAAATAACAAGCCAAATATAAAGCTACTTAGTACCTACTCAAGATTATCTTAATAAAGGAATGATTCCTTACATGCCATATGCCGAAAAGGGGGTCACAGTAGACATAGGTCAAAGTAGCCAAAAACTTACCAGATTGAGCAATGTTCAAGATAACAAAGTTGTGTCCTGCAACGTTCTGGACGGTGGTGCTATCGGTGAGGACTAAAGAAGGTGTTGTGCTGGTGAAGTTGAGGTTACCGCTGTGAGTCCAGGAGATTGGAATCTGCCAACGCTGAGGCGCCAGAGGAGTCGTTGGGTTGGACAATAAGAAACGTTCCTGCAAATTATATAAAATATAGCCACTTTTATATTTTTTATGGACATAAAATATATTTCCAAATACCACGAGTCTTTTCACGTCGGGGGTTGGAACTTAGACCATAAAGAATATTTTTAGTTAAAATATAAAAAAAATGAATGAATAACTTTCGAAATAGCACTTTAACCCCCTCCGTCACGTCGGGGGTTAAAGACCTAGAAAAAAGATAAAAAAATAGATTGACAAACCTGAGAAAGACTTATTTCGCCGGAAACCATGTTGACATTCACATTGACCACAGGTGAGCCACCATTCTGGACCCAGGAGTCCAGCAGAGCTCCAACATCCACATTGGGGAATGCACGGGTGAACTCGCGGTCTTCAGAAACAGCCTGTCTGAACGCGTCGTAAAGCTTCTCAGGGGTTCCTAGTTTGTACGAACTAAAGAAAAAAATATGTTTATCAATTGAATATAAAGTGATGATATTTTTATAGATTTTAGATAATATTTAGACAATGAACATTGAACATCTCAGTTCGGGTTCGAGGCTTGCATGGGCAAGGATGAGGTCGATAAGCAGAGTAAGGGGTTCCAATCTCCTCATTTTCGGAATCCAAGCTAATGTCATCTGCTCGTGGTATATCCAGCTGTTTAACAAAACGGGACTCCGGCTGATTGCGGCTTAGCACGGCCTATCACTGGTACAGCTAAATTACACTGGCCACCAACGGGCAGCAGCGTCAGTAATGCAAGGTGCTGTGCCCTGCAATACCCAACCCGCATGCCCATCGTAGGGATTATGGACATAACCTCTTTATTATTTATGGGAGGTCTGTGTCCAAAGGTGGACTGAAATAGCCTGGTGTGTGGTGTGCGACGTTAGAGCGAGCTTTCCTAATTCTAAATAAAGCAACTTACTTGTCTCTCAAGTAGTATCTCAAGGCGTTTCTGAAGTTCCTTGGACCAACAAAGTGCTCCAGCATCCTCAACACGGAAGCACCCTTGGCGTAGCTGGTGGTACTGAAGTGAGCAGATACAGAGTCGTTGTCAACAACACCGGTCCAGTTCATGGGAGTGGCTCCCGCGGAGGCGTCCCAGTTCAGGGCAGAGTGAACATAACCAGTGACGAACTGTTGGTCGAGCTCGAGAGAAGGATCAGCCTATTGAATAAAGAAAGTGACAATTTGGAGACCAGATAGTTGGTAGCTACAATCATAATGCAGAAGGATTGAAATATAGTTGATATAGAAAACCAGCGGGGTGATTGGCTTAATCTGTCGCAAACAGAAATGATTGACCCTGATCCTGTTTTTACAAACTTTGACATAAATTTAATGAACGTCAATTAACAAACTGTCACAGTTTGTTAAAACAGAAACGGTGTAATTTTTTTCTGTTTGCAACAGAGTTAGCTGATTACCCCGCTGATGAACATTAAAACAAAACGAAAGGTTTATGTAATTATTATCACATTCTAGAAGGTTTTTAACACTTTAACTGCCGACCAAAAAGAGATTGAAACCCGTGGTGTGAGGGTTCTGCTATATGGAATGCTAAAACTTGAGAGTTTAATTGCTTAGAAATTTAATAGATAGTAGGATGGTTGAAGTCAGAGATATTTCGTACGCTATATGGTTAAAACTTGTGGTCAATAATATACTTATAAAGGCTGTTGATGATAACAGTGACTATGATTTTACTTACATAGTGAGCCGCAAAGTATTCGAAGAAGCTGGCGAAAGACTCGTTCAGCCATAAGTTGGACCACCAGAAGCAGGTCACCAAGTTTCCGAACCACTTGTGAGCGAGCTCGTGAGCCATGATCGTGGCAATAGTGATCTTATTGTTCAAGTTTGTGTTCAAAGGGTCGTACAGTAAGTAGGCCTCTCTGAAAATGTATTTTGAATGTCAATAAAGTTCAGTTAATCTTTCGTCTTTATCCTTTCTTTTACTATTGTTTTTATTAATCATTCGTTTCAGTCCTCATTGACTTGAATAGTGTTGTAGAGTGGAATAGTGGTAGAAGTAAACAAATGTGAGAAAATGAGGGTTATTACCATAGTAACGGTATATATTAAGGCGACTATAAGGGTCAAACCTCCCTCTCGCTCGCACTATTCAACATTTTTGAAGATATAAAATCACTGAATGTAGTTATGCAAAATAACAAACCTTCACGGCCTAGAAAATAACAATACAAAGGTTCCTTACGGCCTTAATGATTGATGCAGTCTAATGGTGGCGTGTGGCGGAAACCAAATCGACAAAATATTTTCTTACTTGACATTAATCCCGTGGGTGTGTAAAACTAAATATTTTTTCATGTAATTTATAAAATATAATAAATTTTATGGGATACGTTTCGTTTTGCATACGCAAAACCAAACGTATCCCATAAAATTTATTACAATACGCAATTGGTACGAGTTCTCGGCATTCTCTTTTGAAAAGGCTATTATTTTTGGACCAGACTTATGCTGTGTTTTAATTGTGCCACCAGCTCAAGTGACATCATGGTCGAAATCTTGGATAGCCTGTATACCATTTACGATAGTAACAGTATACCTATATCAATTCTGTATACAGTGACTACACTTCTGTAGATATTTGTTTTTAGATTTTTATCGACTTAATTTTGCCGCTATACCTTCCGGAATCGTTCTAAACCTAGACTCTGTTCTTTTCAATGGCTTACGTATAAACTACAGCAATAATTGCGTGGTAGTCTATAGGTACTCTTAATGAAACCTACAATTGAATGCTCCAGTTTATGAACGCAAAATATTGCATCATAGGTTCACATTTTTATTTACCTACTTGACTTGCGGTTTAATGCTTTGTAATAACAGATCATCCATCTATGAGTGTAGACTCTATAAAATATGCACAGACATAAAATATTTATTATCCAACCAGCTACTTAGAAAATATTTTAGTCATCCGTTAAATCAGTTTCTTATCAGTGTGAAATAAATGAGGCATAACTTTATTCCATGCAAATAGGATTACGTACCTCAACCTCACATTCGATTAACAGGTGTACGTTTCAGTCCAGCGGTGGTCTAGGCTGATGAAGATAATAGATTTTACTGGTCTTAATACCTACACTTTTGCTACACTTCAGAAAGAGCCTAGGCTCTCGGTGTAAGTACTCTAATATGATAATCTTTGTGTAGGCTTTACCCGAAAAATAATCAAAATTTTACTTGTAGTTGTACCTACCTTGCTTACAGGTTTTAGCTGTACCTAAGTAACAGGTTTTTACCTATACTAAATTTATTAAATGTTTTACCTGTAGTTAACCATTCCCCAGTTCTCCATAGCTCCGGACGGGAAGTCGGGCAGGGCGATGTGGTCATTTTTCATGAGCACACCCTGTCCCATCTCGTGGTATTGGATTGCGAAGTAGTCATCCAGCTCCGTGGTGATTTTCAGACCGATTTCGGCTGCGTAATCGTGCTGATCTTCCACTCCCTGATAAATATGGGATAAATCTATCCTATAATTGTATTTTTACTTTTTTCATTCTTACAACTTTGAATGGAGAAAGAAAAAAAACTCTTATGCATCAGGATCCATGAATCACTATAACATATAAATTTTAATTACGAGATCGTAACATGGCCAAAACAGTCAAAAAATTAGGTAGCTACCGACAACACAGGGTATCCTAGTGTGGGAACTAGAATCTCTTATGTCAGCCCTCAATATTTGTTAATAGGTATGTACTATTTTAGCCATCCCTTTTTTTATCTTGTTTACTTCATAATATTGATCCTGTAAGTAATGAGTACTTACCAAACTACCTTTATTATGTGCCTACTTATTTTTTTTCTGTACTTAATTTTACTGTCTAAGTACTGCTTGACTGTATTTTTCTGGAGTAATAAATAAATATAAATAAATAATAAAAAAAAATGAAAGATGAATTAATTAATGAGTGATTAGCCTTTAAGTGGTATAATTGGTACTTACAGCTAGCTTCACAATAACACTAACAATATATAACATGCAAAAATCGTACCAAACGTAGGCTTTGTTTCCCGTACTAGGTCTAAAATAGACTCTATAGCGGGATCACGGGACCCGCCGACAGACTCTTTCTCAGTCAGATATTCTGCTATTATATTTACTATTAAATTCATCGCAACCTATTCATTTTATTCCAGACTTTTTTAGCTTTTGTATGTATCTATAGGTTGAGAAAGATGAAAAACCTACCGGGCGGGAGATGATGCCGAAAGGTCTCGCTGTCAAACTGGTGCTCCTGGTTTCAACAAAGTCGCTGACGTGGAAGGCGACAAGGTAAGCTGAGATAATTGGAGTCGGGTAGAATGTCTCCGTGGTACGAGTGCCGGCTCTGGTCAATCACAAAATAAAGTAGGTATTGAATTCAGTCATTATGATTATCAATATTTTTTATTGGTCCTGCTGAATGAAATACCTAGCTTGACGGTTTGAGTTCCTCTTTTTTTTATGCCAAAACTAAAAAACAAACTGGCAGACGAACAGACGGGCCACATAATAGGAAGCAATCACCGTCACCCATGGGCACCTGCATCACAAGACTGTCGCATGGTCGGCTTTTAAAAAAATTAAATACCCGCTTTTTGAAAGATGTAGTTCTATATATATATATATATATATATATATATATATATATATATATATATATATATATAGAACTACATATTATATATTGTTACTATTTATAAAATAAGCAACTTTTTCATCTTCAAAGTGAAGTGCCGAACTCAGGCCACCCGAAGGTCCCAAAATGACTAACTGTAAGCAATTAAAAAGTTTACTATTCTAAAAACTTACACTTGAGTGCTAGCAATAGCCATGTTAGAGTACGAAGGACTGAGACTGCTGTCACGGGTGATGGAGATCACAAACTTAGATTTGAACTGAGGTTCATCAAAGCAAGGGAAAGCTTTCCTGGCATGGTAAGGTTGGAACTGAGTGGTTGCGTAGTATCTGTGAAAATAAACCTTATTGTTAAAGTTCATGGCATTGTTATTCTTATATTATTTTGATACAAATGTGTGATTGCATCTTTGACAGCAAACGAAGTATTGAAGTGATATTTGCACAGTAATGTAGAATTGGAAAAATGTTTTACCAAATTTGTTTTATAAAAACCATAATTTTATTCAAGTTAAAGGTCAAGTAAAATTAATCAATATAGCTTGTTATGACTCGTAAGTTACCTCAGCTCGTTCCCAAGATAATAGTAACCCCTGTAGAAACCTCTATCAATAGGGTTCTCATTGATCTTGCCCTCATAGTTGATGGTAATGACATATTTGCCAGCCGCAATCGGATTAGCAGTGTTGATCTTGAGCAACTCAAAGTAGCTGTCAGTGGTGAAAGGGTCAGGGAACTGCAGAGGGACGGGTTCACCAGTTGCTGTTGCGAAATTCACTGAGTTGATGCGAACAACCTTCTGATGCAGGACAATTTCCCTGAGATTATCTTCTAATATCTGAGGATAGAGTAATACTTATTAGAAACTTTTAAGTTCTTCAGTTGTCATTTTAGTTCTGTAATTAGGGCCTATTTTCTCAAAGAGGTTATTTCTAAGTGGTTTTTTAAGGTGGAGATTTTCTTTTCCCATTTTTATGTTATTCAGCATCTTCAAGTAATGTCGAAATAAGTATTCATAAAATAAAAGGTAAATCACATTGTTAAAAGCGATAATTTTTCAATTGTCAGATAAGCCAGTAACCGTTAAATATTTTTTAAATGTATGATAATATAATCACACGATGGTAATGGGTAACCATTTGAGTCACTGTCAATTGAAAAATCGGTGCTTTGTGCACATATTTAAATTGCTAAAATAGATAAAATAATTCTGAGACGTTAGATGAGTAGACATTGATAGAAGATTACGTCATCGTGGATTACATGGCCATGTGCCTAGCTATCTCAATCAATATGATAAAAGTATTTATCATAATTCTATCGCACCGGTTTAATTTTTTTATCATAGAAAAGATTAAACAAATGTGCTAGTAATATAATTCGATAATGTTTTTCAAAGTATATTGATGCAGACAAGTGCAAATTAAAATCTACGAATATAAAAAAAAAGTTTATCCCAATAATTTGTTTACATAGTTAAAGCGGAATATCATCACAACAACATCAGACCATATTACCAAGTATATATTTACACCCAAAAAAATTTAGTGGCGATTCACATCATACCAGTGAAGTCACAGTTCCGGCAACATGTCCACTTAGTTCAGTATCATTGTTACAGTGCTGCGTCAGTTATTTGACTCACACACGTCAGTACTCAGTAACGAATACTTTCGTAATTGTCATTGTCGGTACTGACACTGAGAGCACTGTGTCGTCACTGATACTGACAAGTGTGGATTTATGAAAGAATATTTCGCACTGTGCCGATACTATGTTTTCACTAATATGTGCGAATCGACATTTAAACTGCATTGCGAAATGTAAATAAACAAATGGTTGAACAATACCCAACATTCCATACCCTTAAATAAAAGTATGTAACTTACATCAACAGAGATAGCCACCACGCCTGTGAACCTTGCATCAGCCAAATACACATCGAGATCGACCCTCAAATCAGTCGGCTGAACGACATCTCGGAGTCGGTACGCGGGCTCATCCAAGTTGGTGCTTCGGTCCATGAACTCGAAGTTTGAATGGTACTCACTAAGTGGATCAGCGACGGCTGCTCCAATGAGCAAGCAAAGCAGGCATGGGATCATCATTTTGAACCCTGAAAGGAAAATAACCAATTTTTCTAAACTTAATTTTCTTTCATTTAAAATGGTACCAAAAGTCCACTTTTATTTCAATCATACAACTACAGAAGAAGCACTTTCTAATAAATGATTCAGAATAAATTACAGTTGTAAAATTAGAATAGAGAGCCTTCCTACCCGAAACTATCTAAGATAGATTATAACAAATTTTAAACTGCTTTATCTTAAAATGGTCCTGTCTAAGTAATTATAAAATTATGATTTTCCAAAGCCCTTTGAAAAACTTATTGTTATCTTTTATTACATTTAAATCACCCATATTTCATACATAAGTTATCTTCATTAGTCATAATTTGTTCAATTTTTTGTTAAAACAAATGACAGCCATTCCGGCTACAAATATATAATTTTAAAATTCAGTAGGTACAAAGGTCAATATATAAAGTAACGCAGCAATCTGAATCCAACAAATAGTAGAAGAACCTGCTACTTTTAAAGTGACTTCGATCCATCCTATAGACAAATCACACGTTATATGACGTAACTAAAATTTAATCATCATTGCAAGTTTACAATGGCCTTTTGAGCTTTTCTCAGTCAACTTCTAGAAATGTAAAAATAGACTCACCCATAGTGCTTCCTACCACGCCAATAACCAAACTAGAAAGGCTTACTTACCATATTTTATATTTATCATCAATTATGTCCTTATCTATATGTACCTGCAGTAAATGATTATATTTATCATTAGGTTCACGAAATCAACAGTATCAGCGATCGTTAGTTAGGTATTCTTATCAAGTAATGTTTTTTGAGCAGACGCAAAACATTACTCTTCTTCTTCTACCTAAAGTCCAACAACACCATAATTACCACTTTTGTCAAGTTACTGACCGCAGTATTTATTATTAGTATCAAGGTGAATACTACTACACTTTTTATTCCTTATTTGCCAAACAGCATCGAAGGTAATCAAGGGGACTTAAATCAAAGGGTTAATCTACAGGTTCGCAGGGATATATTTTAGAAAACCCCTAAAAACGTGAGCGAAGCTAGTCTATGGAGAAAATGTATCTATCCATTGGAGATTAATTTACTATCTAATAAAAAATTAACTGTCCTTTAGTATCCATCATCAGGATTTATTGATGGATTCTAATAGGCTTTCGGTACATTTTAATTCATTACTGGATTATCAAGTTCTTAATCAAACTCTGTATGAACTTTAGTAGATTTTTCATCATCATTATCATCACACACATCTGGTTCCACAGTGTGACTGATTTAGTCCATCTCAGATCGCTCTTGCACGCTAGTTGAGCTGCCCATTTCCATTTGAGCTACTGCGCGTGGTGGAGAACGTCTATGGTCTGTATTTATTTGTGTATTTCTGAGCTACTAATTTTGTCTTTTAGTTTATTATTTAATACATTTCTTTCCACTTTGATATTTTTCTATCTTGCTTTTGTTATGTTTATTGAATATACTTGACAAAACGCCCAACTATCTACCCTAATTATTAGAGCCACTGCGCCCTAATATCTAGTGGACTTTTGGTTAACTTTAATTATTATTCTAGTCATTAACTTTCCAAATACTTCAATTCTTAATCAAACTCTGTTGTACACTCAACTGTATGGAACTTAATTATTTTTCTGGTGTTTTTATTTTGAATGAGTTCCTACCTGATCTTTTTTATTTAAAAAGAAAGAATAACATAATAACTTGTTAGGTACAAATTAATAACATATTTTTTTTCTAAATAAAAAATAATAATTCAAAAATATTTCTTTAATTGATTTATTTTTATAAAGAGAACAACATTCTTACAAAAATAATGTTTTCAACATTTCACCTTCATAAATATATATAGATTTTAAAGATTTTTTTCAATAACTTGGTACTTAGGTAAAAACATAATTTGAATTAAATAGAAAACCTATTTTTCTGCATTGTAAGTTAATAAAATATTATTAAAATAAATACCTATACATAGTACACAATATAACTATTTTACATCATTTCATAATTATTATCAAAATCAAATCAAGCGAGGAAATTAACACTTAGCGTAGCAAAAAGTGTGATAATACTCAGCGTGGCGATATTGGCCGAGTCACTTCCGTCACCACCATCTGATCCACCGTCACCTTCGCCTGATCCACCGTCACCATCGCCTGATCCACTTTCACCACCGCCTGATCCACCGTCACCACCGCCAGATCCACCGTCTCCACTGCCGTCCCCACTCCCTGATTCCTCTCCTCCGCTTTCATTATCTTCCATGGGATCAACGTATCCAGTGTCAAAGTAAGCTTGGAATTCAGGCGCTCGCTGTTGATACCAGGCAATGTTTGACCGGGATGTTGCTATTGCATTTATGCCTGTTTGATAGACCGATTCTCCAAGAGTTTCTCTGTTCAAGTCTAGCCAAGTTTGAACCTGAAATAGAAACAAGCATTTTAAGCTCTTAAACAGACGTGGACACAAGGCAATGGTGCTCATTAGGGGAGCCCTATGTCCAGCAGTGGACTGTTATAGGCTGATCATGAAGCCCAAAGTATCATAGTCATTATCCACTGCTGGCCATACATCTTCCTTAATGAGCGCCATTGTTTAAAAATCACATCATCATCACAAACATCCTACTCATCTTCATCATCATTAACAACATGAACCTACAGAAGTCCACTACTGCGCACAAGCTTCCCTAATGAATTCCACGAAGAGCAGTCTGAAACCAATTCCCATCTACTGATTTCCTGTGATCTTGTCGAAGTCAAATCAAGTGTATTGACTTCAAAATGTATAACAATAGTGAAAATATCAATACCTCTCCAATTTGCTGCTCATTCAAGAGGCGGCTGATGATCGAGTTCAGCGGAGTTGCGAGTCCAATCCTAAAATAAATATAACACATTTTTATTTAAAAACCTGATCAGTTTTGATACAATATTATAATGCTGGACGTTATCACACAGCATCATGTAGCCCCAAACTAAGCAGAGCTTGTGTTATGGGTGCCATATGATTGATATACTACATAATATACTTTTTTTTGTAAATACATACATATCATACATAGAAAACACCCAGACCCGAGACAAATATCTGCAGAGGAAGCAAACATTTGTCCCGCAGCGGGAATCGAACCAATTTATATGTTATCCCAATTGGGGTAATGTGAACTATGGTTTTTCACAAGTTGTGAAACCCTTAAAATGTTAAAAACCTTTTGTTGTTAATAATGAGTTTACTTTATTTATAAATAATATTCAGGTATTCATAGAATATTATCGAAAACGATAATTCGATAAACGCTTTGCGTTAAAAAATTAGATAATAAATTTGGTACAGACACGAGAAGTGAATATCTTAGAAGCGTATCGCTAAAAAGTTGAATCATTCGATTCTGTTAGCCAGCAAACAAAAAATATACATTACATATCCTGTACATTTGATTATATTTCAGAGTATCACAGGTACCATCGACCCTGTTAAGAAACTTACGTGTCACGAATTCTGTTCAAATTCGCTTTCAACCAGTCAAATGATTTCATTGTGTTCTCTTCATTGCCAGTGATGACGGAGTTCAATGCTGTGCTCACATCCTGAGCTCTGATGATAATGTTGCTGTCTCCAGCAGTGATGGCTTCCCAGAACTTGGCCAGGCTAGCGGTGTCTGTTGTACATCCAGCTGCCTCGATGAGGACAATCTGCTCACTCGCCAGGTCTTCGTTGAGGTATTTGTTCCATAAGAAGTCGAAGTCAGTCGCGTCACCAGCGCGTAGACCAGCGCAGTATACCCACGGCCGCAAGTTGGGCTTGATGCTGAGAATGAGGTAATATTTACATTATGTATATTAGGTTTATGCATATATATTACTTTTTGTCCTAAATGTATTTTGTTGGTTGCAAATAAACAATAAATTAACTAGGTATATACACTTATAGTATATACAATAAACTAAATAGGTATATACACTTCCAATCCAGAGTTAATCGGTTCCTTTTAGGCAAGCGTTCAACATCTTAGACCACATCTTCACTTGTTTCAGGTGTGATAGTTGTCAAACGCTTGACTATATTGTGTAAAAAAAATACAAAGCCTAGAAGTAAAATTACTGAAAAAATTTATGATAGAGAATGTCGCTTAAAGAGACCTTTAGAATTTAGGAAAAAAACTTGCCTGAGACGGAAATTATGATTAAAAAAAGAGATAAGACAAAACGGTCTCATTAGTAGTATAATCTTCTTAGTATCATCGATACCTCTTAAGGCTAGCGTCGACTAAATTCGCCGAATCAATTCGAATAGGATCGCAATAATTCGCCTCCTGTATAACAGGCAACTGACAGAGAATTTAGGTTCCCTCCATTTCTTTTCGCGGGAGCTTTCAGAGAGTATTGAAACCTCTCATATAAAACAAGTGAATGTGTAACAGCATCTAACTTTTTAAATCCTCCAAAACAGGAAGAGGTATGTTCCCTACAGAAGGCTTAATAAAAATGCTAAGAAGTGATACAAATTTTTCACTTACTAAGCACCTGTTTTCCAGTTCGCAAAGTTGTCCTTAGCAGCATTGATACAAGCCTCGTGTCCCACATTACAGAGGAACCTCATCACATACATCCTCTGCAGACTAGGCATGTACTCCTCTCCATCTGGCTCGCTGAACCCAAGACGCTTCACCACAGCATCACTGAGCTCGATGATGATTCTCTGTAAGTGTATACTGGTAACTAAACGAACTTTGTGGCGCAGTGGTTAAAGACCCGTCTTACAATTACGCCAATATCACGTTGTGATTGGTGGATTCAAACATATATTTTTTGGAATAGTTATCCCCCCGAGAACAATTTTATAAGCGGCGCACATTGGGCGAAACGTAACAGCGACAACTCGGCAAATAGACGCGACGACAGGCTGCAGCCAACAATTATAATCAATCATATATTTTGTTCAAAACACAGCACCCTTAGTGTCAGAGTCGCGGAGTCGTGACGACGAGCTATTGCAGTCGCGCGCGCTTGCTACTTGTCGCCGCGTTTAGTTGCGCTGTGCACGCGGACATGGGACGACAGTCGCGCGACAGCGCAGCGTCAGTCTCTACTCTAATACTATTGTAATGATCGCTTCAAGCACGATGCCTGTCGTAACGACTAGTCACCGACGCAAGTGACAGCTCAAGACAGACAAGACGCCAGATGCAAACAGAAGCTCTGCGTCTTGTCGTGGTGACTAGATGCGGCAACAAGTCGCCCAGTTTGCGAGGTCAGAAAGTGGCTGCTTTTACTTACGTTTAATTCCTGGCGTTGAGTATTATCATGGGCCAATCGTCTAATGGCAAAGTTGAAACCAGCAATGGCGGATAACCAAGGGGCGTAGTCATCCTCAAACTCCAAAAACGACATAATATTGAAAGCCCTATTGTAAGGTAGGACTGATGCGCGAGCGAAGGCGAAAAGGTCATCCACTATCTGAAATAAAATTTTAGTGATTTACCTACTTTTAAGCTAGGAAAGTCTTTAAACTAAACATGAATGATACAATGAAGCTGTAGTATCTACATTTTTAAAGATTATCAATCACAATTTTCAATTCAACTAAGGTTCTTGACTTGCGATTTTTATCCACGCCAGCCTATATCAGCTTGACACATGACACTGCTGCCTCTCCGGTGTTAGACTACACTATATCGCAATTAGCCAGCCACCGGTCCCGTATGTTATACAGCAGGTTGCACCACGGGCAGGTGAGATAAGCTTGGATTTCGAAGATAGATGTTGGTACCCCGTACACCCCGTTTTATCAATTTCTGTATAATCATGGATATATGGTCAAAATCTAAGACTAAAACTGATGGAAGACACCGTATTACCATTTCGGATCAGAACTCAAGCAAAAATGTTCTTGGGTACAACTCGTCTGTAATTTAAAACGCTCTGAGAACAAAACGTCCTCAATTTAAAATAACTGCTAGTTTTCAGAGCACTAAGTCCTTATTACTGAATATTCGCAATGTAAAACGTCATGAGAGGTAAATATCCGCAATTTGAAATATACCTATGCTAGAATGCCAGACTTTTTAAATCCTGTTTGTCTAAATCCTCTTTTGAGAATATGTGATACTGAAGGTATGAAAAATATTAAATAAATATTTTCTACCTTACCTGAGCGCGGTTATGTTCGTGAATAACATTTTTGTTGGCTCTCAAAGCTTTGGTAAGTAGATTCCAGTTAGTGGGGTCATAATTGACGCGATAGAAACCTGTAAAAA
This sequence comes from Horisme vitalbata, assembly GCA_951804965.1. Classification (NCBI taxonomy): domain Eukaryota; kingdom Metazoa; phylum Arthropoda; class Insecta; order Lepidoptera; family Geometridae; genus Horisme; species Horisme vitalbata. The sequence continues at coordinate 3,085,181 of OX638099.1, forward strand.
TAATGTTTTATCGTAAAAAATAATTATACATTCGAATGAAAGAATTAAGATTGATTGAAGCGCTCGAGGCATGACTTACTTCGGTGTTTTTAGCAGTAGCCTTGGTTAAGCAACAATTCGCGTGGTCACTACTCGGATGGGTGACTGTTTAGTGACATGACAGTGGGCGAAAGTCCGCCTGAGACGCAGAAGGTTGCGGGTTCGATTCCCGTGCGGGACAAATGTTTGCATGTTCTGTAGATAATCGGCTCGGGTTTTCTATGTATGATATGTATGTATGTACAAAAAAAATGTGTAGTGTATCAATCATGTGGTTCCCATAATACAAGCTCTGCTTAGTTTGGGGCTACATGATGCTGTGTGATTACGTCCTACATTATTTATTTATTTATTTAGATCTGAGCGCTTCCGCTTCCGGCGGCCTAAAAACTCTGACACCAGATTTGGCTACTAACTCATACGAAGAAGGAAGAAAGGAATTAAGATTGATAGAGTGCTGTGCTTGCAGTACAGAATTTGTGATATTTGTGAGATATGCGTTTGGTCCGTAGTGGGATATAGATGGCTAGTATAATAAATAATGCTGGACATAACCAAACAGCATCATGTAGCCCCATAATAAAGTGACCATAATAATTAATCATTCACTTAACCTTAGGGCCTTGATTTCACTGCAAATTAAACAAAATAAATAATCATGGCATTTCTAAAAATACGTACCCTTATACATAAATGAATGTAAGCATGAAAACAACATTGTTATAATCATTATCAATTCATGATCTTGTCGAGTCTTTTGATAAGAACAGTTATTAAAATTCCAATAGCAAAGCGCTTCAGAGTATTTAGTCGCCATTATCATTTTGACACCCTAACTAATAATTTTAAATGCGACGATATTGCGTGCTACGCTTTTACAGCTTCATTGTCGTCATCATTATCATCATCAGCCTATAGCAGTCCCCTGGACATGGGCTTCCCCTAATGAGCGGCATTGCGCCCTGTCCTCAGCTCGACGTATCCAGCTTCTACCAGCAGCCCTTCCCAGCTGGCTTTGCACAGCAACCGTAGACAAGGTTTTGTCGATGAAAGAATAGAGAGAACTTATTTCTGGTTGTAGATGTAGCAACATTTTCAATGTTCTCAATATGGTTATCTATAGAATAGATAAAAATAAGCGTTTGCGAAAAAAAGCATGTTTGAGATGCAGTGAGCCACAATTGGAAAAGTACCTAGTCTTCTCTATCGTAGAGTAGACATAAAAACGGTATGCTAAGTGGGCATATCATCACTTCACTTAGCCGGACGGCATCCTATGGTACGTTTGCCGAGCCGCGGGTCAATATTTACAGCTTAATCACATGTTTCAATAATTAATTAACTAGATTGTATGGGCCTAGGTAGCCTACTGGCAAGATGCAAGAAGGGTCTATTTTTCCAATATTATAAGTAGGGAAATAACAAAATAAAACAACTGAATCTACACAAGCAAACACTATTCATAAGATATCAACAACTCCATCCTATTCAGTCCATTGCTGGACATAGGCCTCCTATGCAGAGGAATATGCCCATAATCCCTACGCCGGGCATGTGGGTTGTGGGCACAGCTTCTCGCACCATCGATGCTGCTGCCCATCAGCAGCCAAAAGATTAAACTGTGCCGGAGCTAGACTACTCTATACCGCAATCAGCACAACAAGACATTAATAAGAAACACGTATTTATTTTGAAAAAAACCTGACTGCATAGACAGGATATTTTTAGTACTTTTGGTCATCGTAAATAGAAAATGGCGTCTTATAGTTGTCATATTAGATTTTTTGAAATTTCATATAGCCTATATCACCCTTGTGATCTAGACAAATCCAACGACATCTCATTAGTCAAAATCCGTCCAGCCCTTTGCGCTACAGCGACCGACAGATATTATTACAAACATACATACACCCTAAAAACATACCTGACTGAAGAGGACTTCAGTCGGGTAAAAATATATATTCTTACCAGTCTCCTGTTTATTGAATACAACCCATTCCTGGCCAGTGGTGCCGCGCTCGATGGTCTCCACCTGCGCTGACATGATGCGAGACGGCTTCCGATCCTCGAAGTCAGCGTTTCCTTCCCTCGTCCATGTGATCGGGATATACCACAAGCTGGGGTCGTTGGAGAAGCCAACATTGCGCTCCCAACGAGACTGAAAAATAATATTGAAAACTCTTGAGGCACACAGATGTATAAAGAATTTCATTATGGTCGGTTGAGTAGAATGTTCAGTCGAAGAACTGATAACTGTTGGGGTAAACGTGTTCTTATGTGGAGACCGCGCCTCAGCAAACGTAGATTAGGATGCCCTCCAGTCTGGTGGAGTGCCGATTTGCAAGAGGCTGCTGGTAGAAGCTGGATGCGTCAAGCTCAGGACTGGGCGCTATAACGTTCATTAGGGGAAGCCAATGTCCACCAGTGGACTGCTATAGGCCAATGATGGTGATGATGATTAGTAAATAAGGCACGAAAGCGAAACAAACAAATAAAATCACTTTTGCATCTATAGTTTGAGTTAGGATTAGGTTTCACCACAAGATTGGTGAATTGTATATTTTTAAAGCATTTCTTAAGGCATGATAAAGGAACTTAAAACTAAGTATACCTGAGTAACAGTCATGCGGCCAGTCTCCTGGTTAACAACTACGGTCAAGAGCGGATGTCCAGGCTTTTCAGACCAGGTCTTGAAGTATTTGTCAATGGTGATGCCATTGTACGCGATAAGGGCACCGTCCTCATTGGCTGCCTCGTCAAAAGCTTTGAAAAGGTCTTCGGGCTCTGCCACATCGTATTCCCTAGAAAACATACTATGGTATCTAAAAGTTCTTTTTCGTATGACCTTAGTGGCCAACTCTGGTATAAATGAGTTAAATTGATTTCATTTATGTATTCAATAACAATTACACAATCGTAGGTAAATAGGGTTAAAAATAAAAAATCGTCGTACATTATTAAATAAAAATTTGTCAAAACTAAATTAATAACAATAAACAAATAATAAAAATCGTATAAATAATAGAATGTCAGTGTCCAATATAAAAAAAAATAATGTAAGGTATAAATAATTATTTAGGTATAAATAATTATTGCACCACATAATTAACTATAGTAAAAGCTGTTCCAGCAAAAACTGTTTTAATTTATTTTTGAATATGTTAGGACTATCAAGTCTACAGGTAAAGAAGTATACAATTTCACTGCTTGATACCGACAGCCATGCATTGCAACAAAGACTAGTACCTACGGTACATTGCAACTTTTAGTCTCGGACATAGCGTGGTCTCCAGATCTTTCCTTCTAGCCTCTAATCTTTCTGTTTTTGTGCCGGCGTTTTGTACTTAATGAGATGTATCGGAAAAAAACAATAAATATGAATCACTAAAATGTAGAGGCTTGGAAGAATCAACATTTGTAGAAAATATATCAAAACTTGACAATCACAATACATCCTGATTGCTTGTCTGGTTTATATTCCCTTTGTTTTAACAAACAATTATTTATATTGTATGTACCTGTATGCACTTATTTCAAAAACACAAATAATGCAAATTGGCAAATAATCTATTATGATCGCATTAGTTCGATGTTCAAATTAGCCTTATTTATACCTTTCTTTCAAGTATCTTCTCAGCGCCTTCTCGAAGGTAGCATCACCGAGCAGGTGTTGCGTCATCCTCAACACAGAAGCTCCTCTAGCGTAGGTGATAGTGGAGAAATGTGCTGAGACGGACGAGGGATCGGTGACTGTAGGGTCAGTCAGAGGATGAGCATTGTCAGTGGAGTCAGAGATCATAGCTTGTTGAACTTGCTCGATGACGAAGCGGGTGTCGAAGCCGAGAGTGGGTTCAACCTGAATAAAAAGAAAACATTATTGACATTTTGATGCACACGATAGACAAAAATGTTTTACGAATCTTTATGATGTTAGATCTCTTGGCACCTTGGAAAAACGTAAAAATCTTTTTAGATTAAGATATATGTTTGCAGACGTTTTTTTATTTAGTATGGGCCAGCTCTTGACCTCGAGGCTTGCGTGGGCTAGGATGAGGTCGACGATGGGACAAACTTTCCCAGAAGAAGCCTATTAACTCTCTTTTTGAAGCCGTTAGGGTCATAAGACAATGGAAAAACAGACGCTGGCAGCTGATGTTCCCTTTATTTGTAGATGATAAACAGATAATTCATCAAAACCCAGTTTCTATAGAAAACAGCGTTATGGATAAAATGCGAAATATATATTGAAGATGTTTCTACAGATTTAATTAAAAAAATTAAAATCAAATTAAAAAAACGAAATAATTCTTACCATATCACTCAAGTAGTAGGTGTAGTATCTAGCGAAACCCTCGTTCAGCCAGAGGTTGTCCCACCAGGCACAAGTGACCAGATTCCCAAACCACATGTGAGAGATTTCATGGGCAACAATGTTAGCAACGCGCTGTTTATAGAAATGGTTCGAGTTCTCGGGATCGTAAAGAATCAGAGCTTCCCTGTGAAATGAAATATTTTTTAAAAACAACTTAACAGTAAAAGTAGAGTTACTTACACCACAGTGATCATTTTAAAAATAATGCGCTTAGAATGCCCTGCATACGGCAACTTTTATCTCCAAGTTTAGAATAGAAATCATTGAGTTCATGAAAACACAGCCAAGGAGCATATTTAGACAAAATACATTAAAAATATTAAGTAGCGGCAATAGGCATCTCTTTTCATTTCATAATCATCGGCATTTCATCAGCAATCAGGATTTATTCTATTATTCAACGTATGCTTTCCCCAACTGCTTCCAATTTTGGGTTACACTTCCATTGGTGGCCAGCTACAGCTTTTTATTATCTTTGGACTATCGCGCCTTCAGCATGCCTGGTTTCCTGAAGAAGCTGCGCAGACACCAAATCTAGTTCTTAGTAAAGTAGTTTATTAAAATTGCCCTGTCTGCACAGCGCCTTAGAAAATCAACTATATTTGTAAAGGTCAACTCATATTGGCTTGTTTATATCCACATTTTTTTTATTATTATTATGACACTTTATTCATTTTAAAACTCATCAAAAATACATTTTTCACTATAAAGTTTAAAACATTATTAATCTACTATATATAAAAATAATATAAAAAAAACATTAAAGTAAAAAATATATCCAGAATAGTGGACCACCGACCGCGGGGCAAGGCTCAAACAGTCGGTGGTTAGGGTTGCAGAGAGAGAGGAACCTCCGCACAATGCGTGCCGAGTCCAGAAAAGCCGCCTGTTATTATTATTATTATTTATACTTAACTGCACAATAAATGTAACAAAAAGGTGGGCTTAATGTTACGAGAATTTTCTACCAGCCAAACCTGGCGTGCTATAATTCAATCTAAAAAAAAAAAAATTTAACATACTATTTTAAAATATGTACATAAATACTTATGACATACTAATAATATTAATAAATACTTACCTAACAAGATATACAATTTTATTTTATATAAAATAGCAGGAACAAATTTTATCCACAGAGCAAGTAAATACCTGTAAGTCAAGAGTCCCCAATTCTCCATAGCACCAGCGGAGAAGTCAGGAATGGCTGCTTGCTTCATGTTCATGTTAGGTGCCATTTCATAGTATGGGATCCCAGTGTAGCTCTCCATCCTGGCTAACAGTCTTTCTCCCACATCCAGAGACCAATCACCATGATTACGAACGTTGTCCCTTGCTAAGATCTGGAAGGGTCTAGCTGGGTCATTGTTGGCAGACACTACTTTATAGTGAGATACTATAAAAGCCAGAAGGTAGGTTGAAGTTTTTGGTGTAGTGTGGAATTTTTCCGTAACTCGTCCGTTTACAACTCTACAAAAAATAATAGCATTTATTTTATATTTCCCAACTTGCAATTGCAAATTGCAATGTAATTGCAATTATTCAAGACCAATAAAAACTGCAATCATTGCAGATCTTGAGTATTTTTGAACAAGGCAATACAAGTGAATGATTTTCACCGTACTCTATCCCATGTCTGTTTTTTATTCTTTCTTCTCTAGTATACATATTTACTACTTATACGTTTATCTATTGACGGCCTCTGTGGCGTAGTGGGAGAAGGTCCGCCTGAGACGCAGAAGGTTGCGGGTTCGATTCCCACCGCGGGACAAATGTTTGCATGTTCTGTAGATATTTGTCTCGGGTCTGGGTGTTTCTATGTATGATATGTATGTATTTACAAAAAAAAAATATATTTGTAGTATATGAATCATGTGGTTCCCATAATACAAGCTCTGCTTAGTTTGGGGCTGCATGATGCTGTGTGATTACGTCCCGCATTATTTATTTATTTATTTATTTTATTTATCTCTACTCTTATAGATATATAAGATACATAAACATCCTTTTATAGGAGGGGCCTATCCATAAAATAGTAGGAAACAACACATTTGTTAATACATATCGCACAATATATTTTATTCATCATCATCATCATCATCATCATCAGCCTATAGCAGTCCACTGCTGGACATAGGCCTCCCCTAATGAGCGCCATTGCGCCCTGTCCTGAGCTCGACGCATCCAGTACACAGCACGATATATTTTATTGATCAATGTTAATTAAAGATAGCGACCGCTGAAGGTACAAAATATATGCAATTAAATATAAAGGTAGTATATTTATCTATTTACAGTAACAACTTACGGAGATCTCTGTGCTATCGGCATGTTGGATATGGTGGGGCTGAAGGACTCTTCTCTGGACATGGAAATGTCAAAGGTGGCCTTGAAGGATGGCTCGTCGTAGCATGGAAAAGCTTGACGCGCGTGGCCTGGCTGGAACTGAGTAGTAGCCATCCATCTAAAATAAGATTTGATTTAATAATGTTCACTATCTAAGTACCTAAAATGCCTGCAAAGGCGCACATAATTCTGGTTTGAATTCCAAAAACTTTCGGTTTTTAAGAGGTACTTATTTTTTTAGGATATCTGAAAATGGAACAAGCGCATGGTCTACCTGATGTTAAGTGGTAACTATCACCCATTACAAAGTACTGCTTCGTAGGTCAGGCAAGTTTGAAATGTGCCCTATGATGAAATACCCCGCGTTCATCAACTTGAGGCATGAAGGTGTTAAGCCTCATGTGCCTGTAATTTCACCGGAACTCACACTCTTCAGACCAAAACACAGCAATGTTGTTTCACGGCAGAAATAGGTATGATGGTAGGACTTCCTCGGATGAGCTGATATGATGACAATTTTTCGAGGTTAGAACATTGTTGGGTATTATTTTCTTATTTACCTGATACCGTTAGTGGCACTAGTGCTGTCCTTGTACCAGCTCCTATAGAAGCCTCTCATATTCGTCTGCAGATTACCAGTGAAGGTACTTGTTATGATGTACTCCTCGTTGACATTCAAATCTTGATTAGTATTGATCCTTAAAAAGCTTGTCGTTGGATCACATACAAACTGCTGGTTTGGTGAAGTTATGCCAACACCTCCATTTGCTCCACTGGTGGTGACGGTGAGAGAATTGATGATCAAGTCATTACAATGAAGAACAATTTCTCTGACACCAGCCTCCGTTGCGGAAATGTAGATGTTAGCTTCTCCGGTAAAGGTAAAAGGTTGAATGGTTGCGGGAGGGTTGGTGAAGTACGGAGTTAATGTGACTTCGTAGTGTCTAGGGATGGTGGTGGTAGGGAGTCGAAAGTTGGGTTGTTCTAGCTGCTTGTTAAATGTTATCCATTCATTGTCCAAGTCCTGGATCTCCGGGATAGGGTTTGATGTAAAAATGCCCTGGAAAAGGGCAACCCCCAAAAGAGGGACGATCCAGCGACTGACCTAGAAAAAAGTTGAAAACCAAGTTCACCAATTTGTTCATGGATCAAGAAAGGGTCATTTTCTTTCAAAACTTACGAAATTTGAACGGCGATTAGAGTTTTTTGTTTCATGGTTGAATATTGTACATATTTGTTTATTTGCTTTTGTTTTTAAAGTCAATTAAAAGCTATTTACAGTTACTTACCATGGTCACGCCGGTTAGTCACAAGAATAATCGAAGAGATACTCAATCGTTGAATATATCAGCACCAGTTTATATCTTATCTGTACTAACTAATAAGTTCATTATGATAAAAATAATACGCAGGGAAGCTATCGCTGATAATGAAAAGCGTGTTTTGAGTTTTTCGCTGTAGAAGTTTATTATGTGCTTTAAATCATTATTTTTCAAATGTTCTTCATATTGCCTTTACGTTATTATTATGTAGAAGTTTATAGTACTTTGCTCTGGATAACATCTTATCTTTTATTTAAGACCATAACGTTTACCTTCTCATCCAATCACAAAAATAACTTCCTATGAACTTGTAAAAAACTATTTCACCAGTACACATTTAGCTTGAAAATTTTGCAATTTCAAGCTGAATGTGGACTGGTCTATTCCCCATTTTTGCCTTATAGAATTTTAAATTAATATTAATGTATGAATGAATTATTTTATTTGCATATGTTGTTATTTAAATTTTGAATGCTTCAGGTAGAGAAAGGAAGAAGTATGTTAATATGCCTGGTAACATAGGGTGGTCTATACTTTATTGCGTCACGAATAATTTATCAGTATACAAATGATTCATTTGCTTGATCAGGGAATCGGACCGACCTAAAATCCTCATTAATGGAAAATTCCTGATTATTATTTTATCAATCAAATACAATGTAATAAATATATTTGTATATTTTATTTAGGGACTTTGAAGCAGTCTCATTACGATCTACTGCAAAACCTGCGGACTGACCGGGCTTTGGGCTTACATAGATAGATAGATAGATAGATAGATCTTTATTGTACTCACAACAACTTAAACATAAAGTACAAAACAAACAATAACTTACACTGTAAGTACAATGAGTGGTCTTATCGCTTAGAGCGATCTCTTCCAGACGACATTTGACACATTATGATGACGGATGGTAAAACATGTGATTTTCAGCAAAATCTTTAGTAACGGTTCAACCAAGTATCTAATTATTTTACAAGTTGGATCCTATAGACGGCCTCTGTGGCGCAGTGGGCGAAGGTCCGCCTGAGACGCAGAGGGTTGCGGGTTCGATTCCCGCTGCGGGACAAATGTTTGCATGTTCTGTAGATATTTGTCTCGGGTCTGGGTGTTTCTATGTATGATATGTATATATTTACAAAAAAAAATTATATGTGTAGTATATCAATCATGTGGTTCCCATAATACAAGCTCTGCTTAGTTTGGGGCTACATGATGCTGTGTGATTAAGTCCCGCATTATTTATTTATTTATTTATAGGAAATTATGTAATAAGCGGTATCGACGATCATAAAAATAGATAATTGAATTTATTAATATCAATATCATAACTTTTCATCAATAATTTTTATCATACTTATAGTATTTTATTTATTTATTTACTCAAGGTCAATTGATCAGATAAATATAAGAAAAAGATAAAGAAAAGGCCAAAGTCAAAGTTCTTTAATGCATTTTTGTTACAAAAAGTTCTTAAATGTAATGGAGATTGATACCCAACAGTGGGTGTTACCAGGCTAAATGATTATGATGAACATAAAATATGAATAACTAACTCAATTGTAATCTTATCAGCGAATTCATGAAAATAAAATAAAACAAAAATATATTTTACTAAAAATTTTATTTAATAAATTAGGCCTATTTACATTCGGTAGATTAAGGCACTTGAGGACTTAAAGTAATTAAGTATCTTTAATTCATGATTCTGAATTTACAGGAACATTATAGCACCTTCAAAAAAACTTAACACCTATTTATACAATTATGTTAACAATCACAGCCAAAGCAATGACGAGCATGGACACATAGATAGAAGCAGCTGCGTCTGTCTCAGGCACTGGAAGATAAGGTGTGACTGGCTGAACGAGTGGCGGCGGTGGCAGCGTAGTGATAGGAACTTCGGGAACAGGCAATCGCGTTGAGGCCTCCACAAGTGTATTCCCAGTCTCAAAATAGCTGACGAGCTCCGATCTGACCTCAGCGAACCAGTCTAAACTATCGATGGAGTTGGAAGCTCCGTTGTATACAGCCTGGTACGCGTCGCCCAACTGAGCGGCGGTATTGTTCGCCCATAATTGGAACTGAAAGAATAATAACACGTTAGCTTTAACTTATTAACAAGGTTTTTAGGTACGATATTCATAAAAATGTATTTTTGTTTTTTGATAAATAAATTTGAAAAAATATTAATATTATAAATGTGAGAGAATGCTTGTTTGTTATACGCCTTTCTGAATTCGATTTACAGGCATTTTCGGACGCGAACAAAGCTTCATAGTAAGTTTGGTAAGTATAAGTCCTACTAATATTATAAATTGGCTTTCGCGCGCGGCTTCGCTCGCGTGTTACCCGGTTAAACAGTGGCCTTGTTTTAATCCAGGTCATAAACTATGTATGTTCCAAGTTTCATCCAAATCCGTTCAGTAGTTTTCGCGTGAAAGAGTAACAAATATTCATCCATTGGTCCATACATCCATACATACTCAAAAACTTTCGCATTTATAATATTAGTGTGATAGTGTGATGTGATGCAAAAGTTTGTGATTACTAATGGATGTTTGGACGGATGTTTGTTACAGTTTTACGCAAAAACTATTTAACGGATTTAGATGAAACTTGGAATATACATAGTTTGTGACCTGGATTAAAACATAAACTTTTTATCCGTGTACCTCGTGAGCGAAGCTGAGGGCGGAAGCGAGTAGGTAAATAATTCGTTAGTGTAATAAGACAATGACAAGTGAAAGCCAAAAAATGTACATTACTCAATATTAATTGACGACGTAGTATGTTCATGCTCAAACTAAACTTCTGCAGGCACTTAGTAGAAATATAATAAAAAGTAAAGTCGGCTTTTCACTATAGGATGCAATGTATATTACATCCTGAGCGATATATTACATCTCGCGATTGCTATTCACACTGTCAGCTATAATATTTTATTAGTAAACCTCCTTGCGCGAACGTCACCAACCAAACTGAGGACAAGGCAAGGGGGAGGCGCGATGTCCGGGGACGTGAGGTAAAATATTCATCTCAATATCGCTTGAAAAAAGTATTTACCGCTTGGGATGTAATATAAATTATAGCACAGTGTAAACGGTCTCATACAAAATGTATGACGAGCGATAACTTATCATATCTCAAGATGTATTATATAATTAATAGTGAAAAGCCGGCTTATAGCGTAACATAAAATGGAACTTACAGCGGTGATTTGAGCAGGAGTCCTCAACCTGGCGGAGACGTAAGAAAGCGGAGTGACGGGTGACCCGAAACTGGAAAGAAAGGAAATAGCTTAAAGCAACATCCTGGCAATAACGCCCTGGACACGTAAAGTTCGGACCGCGGGAAACAGCACGAGCCATTCCAACCCGCACTCCGAAACGTACGTGTAGATGCGCGGGGCTGACAGTCCAATCTGGCATGTCGACGCGAAGTCAAATCTCACAGTTTTAACCGCGCATCACGTCAGTGATCAGTCCCAGATGCGCGGTCCGATTTTTACGCGCCATTAGCACGACAGTTTGATCCACAGTCCAAACCGTACAGATCGGACTACGGTTTGGAACGCAGTCCCGATGCGTGGTCCGATCTTCACGTGTGCAGGGCGCTAATTTCTTAAACGTTAATTTTTTCAAAAGCATCCTTTTTAAAACATAATTTTACTGATCCCTTACTAATAAAAGATAAATTCAAAGAACAAGCTTCTTAAGTCTTCTCGTGTGAAGGAATATTCTCTGTGTCGTAGTAGGCAAATACCCGCCTGAAGACGCAGAAGGTTTGCGAGTCTGGGTCTCTACGTATTTATAAAAATATATATTTTTTTAATTATTTGTAAAGGAAAATCAACTGGAGTAACACAATGGTATAGACTTATAAAAACTGAAAGCCATTTACAGGTTTTCACGAGTAGAAGTTGCTTAGAAACAAATAGTGTGAATACCTTGAATAATAATATTAAGAAATATCAAATGTCAAATCAAATCAGACAATCAACATCACCTGACAAAGAACTCCACACTCAACCATAGTCTGGTGGAGTTGACGCTCGTATATTATAGTATATCAGCCATGCGGTTTGCATAATACAAGCTACAGAGCTCTCAGTATTTGATCAATCTTTTCTATTGCAAAATTAAGGATACACCAAAAACAATATTTACACTGGCTGGTCATTTAATTATCATCCTTATTACATAGATTTCTTAATATTCCTGTTAGAACACACGTTCTGTTTTTCTCAGAATTAAACAAAATTTGAATGATTTGCTTTTTGCTATTTGCGTGCTTAGCCATATAGAAAACATTGGAGAAAATGTCATGTTATCTAATAATGTGTTAATGTTTGTTTACCATGGAATCCTATATTATACCGTTAACAACGATGCTTCGTCCCTGGAAAAACTGTCAAAATTAACAACGAGGCATCAAACATTTTACAGATTTTCAAAAGAAAACGAAGCGTCACCGGTAACGTAAAGAAACCAGCGAAGTATACTAATGGCCGGTTCCTTTATTATACCCTTACCGATTACGCCTCGTTTTCCCCTGAAAAACTGTCAAATTTTCGACGCCTCGTTGTTAATTTTTAACAGTTTTTCAAGGGAAAACGAGGCGTAATCGGTTACGGTATAATATAGAAACCGGCCGTTAGGGGACACCATTTTTTTCATCTTGAACGAGGGTTGTCATTTTTATTAAATGTTATTTTCTAGTGTTTTTCTAATGTATGTCATTTTTTAGTCATGGTATTATAACCGTTATACGTTAGTTATAAGACACAAGTATTAGTGAAATGGAATAAAAGAAGATTGAACGGGAATTCTCTGATGAAGAAAATTGTGCGCCGATCGTTTTTTTGTTATATTCGCCATGGCTATAGCAGAAAACAGGACCTGACTGAAGACTGGGCGACTGGACTTATAAACCGTACTACGTTGCCTCATATTATTATGAACATTATACTTGATACTGGCGAAATTGTGGAAACTATTCCAGAAGCCAATTAATAAAGAAGTGAAGTGAAAGTATACTTACGCTGCAGTGACAGCAGGCAAATTGTTCTGAATGTACTCGAAAACGATGTTCGTATTCTCTTCATTGCTGGACACGGCTCCACTGAAGGCGGTCGTGTAGTCTTGCGGGCGGATGATGAAGTTTTCGTTCACAATCGCGTTTAGGAACCTAAGGTACAAAAGTAGGTCATTAAGAAGATAATATTCACATTAAAGCCGGCTTTTGACTATGGGACATCTTCTTGAGATATAATATTTTATCGCTCATCATACATTTTGTACGAGACACGTCACCGGACACCGTGCCTCCCCCTGCCTCACCCTGAGTTTGAATGAACGTTTGTGTGCAGAAGTGTCAAATGATCACGTTTAATATATAGCTCCAGATGTATAATATACATTACATCGCATAGTCAAAATCCGGCTTCAAAAACATTTTTGGGCTGTCTTCAGACTGTGCTAACTAAATAAACTATACATTGTGAGTTTCAATAAAGGTGTAAGTCCCATCTTTGGAACCCAAGCCAACCTCACCTGCACGTGGTGCATCCTACTAACTTACAAACTTGGCTCTGGTGGCAGGCTGATTGTGACATAGTCTATCACCGGTACAGCTAAATATCCTGGCCGCCGACGGCAGCGGTGCGAGAGTTGTGTCCAGCGATCCCCAACTCGCATGCCCAGCGTGGGGATTATGGGCATATCATTATTATTTTTATAGGCATATCATGATTATATCACGTCATTAGGGGAGATGTATGTCCAGCAGTGGACTGATATAGGCTGGAGTTAATTCATATGTGGTCACAATAAGGGATAAATCTTCTCCGGAAGGTAAACAACACTGTTCAAAATTTTGTAGTTTTTGTGGAAGAAATGGCTTTTAAAGATACGCCATAATTTTACTCAAAAGGTTATGTGGCAGCCCTTGAACATAAAATGTTGTTAAACTGAAATCGGATATCGGGCCGGACAAGGGCAAACGATATAAGGGCAAGTAAAATGTATTAAATTCACAACTCTGAAATCCGATATCGGGCCGGAAAATATAATAGACAGGTACATATTTCATACATTTTACTCGGCCCAGATAGTTTCCATACTATCCCATCTGATATCGGTATCAGACGCCGATATAATTAAAGGCGAGTAAACTGTATGAAATTGTTGGCTCCGATATTCGATATCGGGTCGATGCGTCGATGCGCGGCCATTCGAAAATGTGTGTCTTGTTTCTTGATACTGTTTTTGAGATGAATTACCAAATAATTGAATGTGGATTCACTCATACGAAAGTAATTAAAAAACTTTCTAGGTGCGTCTTGTAGCTTGCTAAAAAGAGTATAAAATGCTCCCTCTGAATATCTAGCTTCCATAATGGGATGTATCCAATACTGTCTGTGGACAGATCTTTTTTTGCGTCTCAAATATAATAGATACAGCAAATAAAGTTTTATATTATAGTCTGCAATCCCCGCACTAAGCTATCGAGCAAATGGCCGTATCGGAACGATTTTTTCGGAATATGTGAAAATAGCACATGGTGTCGGCTATCGGATGTCGGCTATCGTCGTCCGACACCGATATCGGATAGGATAATGTGAAAACGCTCTAAGATTATAGGAATCTGTGATTTTAAATAATCAAAATATTAAATCTGCTTACTATCTATCTATTCAGCCGGTAGCACCCACTGCTGAGTAAAGGACTGTTCTCTATCAGGTCACTCCTGGCAATCTTGTACCAGCCGGATTCACTGCTCTCCTACTGCCTTCACGATATCCTCCGACCATCTGGCAGCTGGTCTGCCTCGTGGCCACCTAAAGCTGCTTAGTTGATGTTTATTCTCACTTACGTATTTAACGCTTCTCGATTACTGGTGCAGCCTAGAACCATGAGAAGCTGAATCTTCTCCGTGTAGACGTTGTGTGATTGGAACCGGTTCCATAGGTAGGTGAATTGGGGCAGGCCTCCTTCACGCAGGGCGTTGCAGTACACCCAGTTGCGACTGTCTACAGGTACTCTGAAAATAACAATTAGTAAGCTAGCTGTTGTCTGCAACGTCACTTGCGTTGAAAGTTATTTCGAACATTTTTGTGAGCCTGAGACGCAGAAGGACTAGAAAAAAAGGTCGCCAGAAGGTGGGAAGAAAGTGTAGGTTCGATTTTCACCGCGGGATAGCTATTTGCATTATGTGCAGATATTTTGTCTCAAGTCTGGATGTTACAAGTGCTGCTTAGATTGGGTCTACATGATGCTGTGTATGTGTGTGTGTGTGCCCAGCATTAATTATTAATTTATCCCTCAGGAACTTCATTTTTCAACTTTATCTGGATGAAATCTATATAAAGTTATCAAGTGTAGTGAAAAGTACCGTTCACGTGAAATTTCAGGATGATTCGTTGAGTAGTTAAGGCGTGAATGTGTAACAAACAAACAAAGTCACTAGTTATGATAGTTAGGATTAGAATTGACAGAGCTAGGGCTGTTTTTATTATAACTGATGATAGAACTAGTACATAGCCTATCTGATGTGAAGTGGTAATCAAAGTAAGTATTGCTTTGTACGCATGTTTGAATCAAATTGAGACATAAAGGTGTAAAGCCTTATATGCCTTAAATTTCACCGGAATCTACACCCTTCAAACCGAAACACAGCAACGCTTGCTTCACGGAAAAAATAGGCATGGTGTTAGTACTTTCCGTCATGAGTGCTTCACAAAGGACAACCCTACTACTTCTAAAGATAATATGAGGAACTAGCAAGAATGCTTTTCTTAATCACTCGTGACAATCAATGACGTATGAAGCCGGCTTTTGACTCCCATAGGATATATTACATCTTTAGCTATTAGTATTGTATCGCTCATCATACATTTTAAACAACACACCTTCTCGCACACCGCACCTCCCCCTGCCTCGCCCTGAGTTTGAAGTGTCAAATGAAATATACATTACTAAAGTTTACTAATAGTACGTCAATGATCCCATAGTCAAAAGCCAGCTTTAAAATGAGGTGCGAACATAACAATTGTTTGAAAATATATTCGTTTTATTTGACAAGAGTAAAAGAAAATAACAAAAAAATTAAATGAGTACGTGTAGTCCTAACTAGATAATTTTAAGATAAAAAAAATTGGAAATGGAAGGACTCGTACCTAATTTCTAATACCCACCATGAAAAAACTAAAACTCCGACACCAGAGTTTGCCACTAACACAAACGGGCATGAACAGGATAATAAGTGATATCTAAATCTGTATATTTTAATTATGTATGTCCGTTTAATACTCACTCAGTATTCTGGTTAACCAATGCATTGTATTGAGTTACAGCACTTTCGCGACAGCCAGGAGCTCTAATAGCGCATAGTACTGGTGCCAGTTGGTAGCGCAAGTAAGATTCCATGAATGACTCGTTCGGTTTTGGGAGATAGGTCAGCTCTCCAATAACAAGCCTTGACCACTGAATGATGTAAGTCTGTAAAAGAAGGCTGCGTTAGAAAGAGATAGAGAAGAGAAGAAAAAAGCAAAAATTGAAATACCTAAACATGCAATAGCAAAGTCCGTTTCAATGAAACTGTCTAGAAAACAATTAATAAGTACTCTGCTTTTTATTCATCTGAAATGGTTTTGTACCAGTCCTGTTCTAAAAAGCTGAACTGTGAGCAAGTATTCATTACCAGATCAATCATCATAATAGACCTTTAATATCTCTATAAGATGATTTAAGAAGCGTCCTACAAGGTTCAGCACTTACAAATGTGACTCGTAAGGTCGATGAGAGAGCGACAGCTTCGACCGATAAGTCAGATATAACAGCCTGCGCACATTGGACGACAAACGTCAGCGATTAGACGCTACGACAAGCTGCGGGGGACAATTTTCATACATTTTGTTCAAAGCTCCGCACACACGGCGACAATCGCGACAGCAAGATATGACAGATGCTCGCGAGTAAGCGCGACGACAAAGCGTCGTATTTGCGAGGTCTGTAAATCGTGCTCCACCAGGAACACTATGTGACTTATGCGGTCGGATCGGAGGAAGAGCGCGCGTTTGTGAAGCAGCTCGCGTTTGTGGGAGAGCGGTGTTAATTACTAGACCAGTACCTGATACCTGGTGATTTCAATCCTGCATTATTTTATTAGTGGTTGTTTGTTTTACTTTATAACAATACTCACCTCAAGCTGTGCTAACTCAGGAGTACCAGCCATCCTATTCCTAAGCCAATTCAAGCCCGTGATGGCGGCTAACCAGGGAGCGTACTCGGTCTCGAACTCAAGGAAGGAGATGATGTTGAATGCTCTAGTATAGGGCATGAGGCCAGAGCGAGCGAATTGGAAGACATCGTCAATGATCTAAAAGAAAAAGATAGTTTATAACATTTATGAAATGAAAACGAAGATGAAAGTGATACTTTAGATTAGAGATTTAGAGAGATTTTGTCAAAAAAGTAAAATAACGTTAATGTGCTTAGTACGCTTTTTAAATAATGATGTTATATGGAATACGGCCAAAACAGTTCAATGTACTAAATATAAGAAAATATAATTACCTGAGCTCTGTTGTAAGGGTGGATCTGATTCCTATTCGGTCCTCTCAATGCTATAACGATAAGGTCCCAGGTGTAGTCATCGTAGTTCACACGGTAGAAACCTGAGGAGTATGTCATATAGGTGAACATTTTGTGGCTAACGGTTTTTAAAAAGTAAATAGCTTCTGTGTTATTAAGAAAATAACGAAGTAAAAGCAGATAATTGTCTGTCTTTGAAAGAGTGTTTATTAACACACTTTGCAGGAAACATACATTCAACAGTGAAGAAGAGTTTTATAACAATACTGCTAAACCGCATAATAATGTATACGTATTTAATAATAGGTGAAATATAAATATAATTGTCAGTTATACGTGGGTTAGACTAGCGCAGGATCGTGGTGGATGGCACAAGTTTAGGGAGGCCTATACCCAGCAGTGGGTAAAATTGGGCTGTGGATGATGATGAAAATATAAATGATTGATAGTTACGAGTATAATATAAACGACTTCTAAAATTGAGTTATTGAGTTTTAACTCACCAGTCTGTTGCTTGTTAAAGACAACCCATTGGTCTCCGATGGAGCCTCGCTGGATGGTGGTGACAGCCTCGCTTATAATGTGAGTCGGCTTTGTGTTCGTAAAATCGGGGTTGCTAGCGGTAGCGAAGGTGATGGGAACAATATAATTGGTGTTGTTGAGAGCATAGCCAGTGTTGATGTTGAAGCGACGCTAGAAAATGAATTTGTTGGTTAAAGTTTGCATATTGAAATAAAAGAACTAAATTTATTTACCATATTAAACAAAAAATACTTTAGCATAATTAAGAACAAATCTGACTCCAGTCAAGATGATGAATAAATAGGTCAAAGTGATAGGATTATTCAAAAATACATTTTTATTTATGGATACTTATTATTATTTACATAGTTAAGACTAACCTGATAGATGGTCATTTCACCAGTTTCGTGATTAACTTGCACGTTCAGAACAGGATGACCAGCCTGTTCGGTCCAAGACTTGTAGTAGTCAATCACAGAGAAATTTGGTCCGTAGGCACTGATGGCCCCTCTGGCCACGGCGACTCTTTGAAGTTCTTCAAAAAGATCGATGGGAAGAGCTGTTTGGAATTGCCTGGTAAATTTTTAATTATTTATTTTATTATTAAAGTCAATGACATCATCAATAGATAATTAAAAATCAATTATCTTTAACATAATAAAAAAGGTGTAGATATGTGATACATGATACAGGAAAATTGTAGTATAATAAAATAAAGATTTAAATTGGCCGATTTAAATAGGCCGTGTAAAATCCGGGTTGTTTCTAAAAACCGGTTTTTCGATTACTTCTTATCAAAAATCGGTTATTTTTCATGTTTTTTTTGTAAAGCCAAAATAAAATAAAACCAAGTTTTAATAAAATTATCTTGTTATTTTAATAAGCAAGCATCAATTTAATCAACTTAAAAAGTTTTAATGTAGGTAAGTACGTATAACTCACTCTTCTCAAATAAAGTAATAAAATTCAACAACATGCTAAATCAGTCCTTAGAGTTATTAAGCGTTATTCACTTTTTTCAGAGATGGTTTTATAATTTTTAAGAAGACTTGTCTCCCTTCCTATAAAACAGAACCACCAAGCTCTGGATCCACGCCTAAAGAGTTCTTTTTAATAAATTTTTCATTTATTACTCATTAAAAAAAAACGAAAACCCGGTTATTTTTCAAATAAAAATCGGTTAAAAACTGACGTAAAATAAGTCAGTTCTCGGTTTTTCGGTTAAACGGTTAATCGATTTACATGCATTAGTATGGACATGAAAGGGGTACCTATAATATAGAAAAGCCACGTAAGTCAGCCCACTCCCTGTGAGTCTAGGTGTGAAGGGGGCGATGGGTGGGTTTCAACGTAGCTGTGTTTTCCTTGCGTTATCCCGCACATTACTTGAGTTAGGTATACTCCTCGAGATCGTCATTGCAATAGAAAACGGTAAAGTGTACGTACTTGTTATTTAGGTAGTTTCTTAAGCCTTCTCTGTTGACGTCAAAGCCGAGGAGATGCTCAGTCATCCTGATAACAGCGGCACCCTTGTTGTAAGAGATAGTTGAGAACATAGCGCTCACAGAGGCGCGTGATCCAATGCCACTGGTTGATAATGGATGAGGGAAGTTGGCAGAGTCACTCAACAAGGAGGTGTGAACCTGCTCGGTGATGAAACGAGTTTCCAGACCCATGTAGTCTTCAACCTGTTTCAAAATGAAAAGATACATTACAAATTAAACATCTTCACGACTTTTTCCCCATTATGGATATCTTCAGACATTGCAAAAACAACACAAAAAAACACAAATTAAAGAAACAAATTAGAGAAAGAATATTATAACAATCAAACGTTAGTACACAAAATTTCAAGAAAGTAGTTACATAGCTATAACGATTATTAAGCGTCAGAGATTATTTTATGCACTTGTATTAAATAATACTCAAATACAATACCCACGCTAGTCTGTGAACAATACTAATTATTATTTTCTCAAAAGTACTGAACGAAAAGTATTAATTTCGGTGACGGTACTGCCAACGCAAAAACGGTCCAAAAAGCCTAAGAACTGCTGCGCATATTAATTTAAAAGTTGCAAAATCACATACCCAGTGAGTGAGGAAGTACTGGTAGTATCTGGCAAAGCCTTCGTTCAGCCACAAAACATCCCACCAGTCGCAAGTGACAAGGTTTCCAAACCACATATGCGCGATTTCATGAGAGAGAATGTATGCGATGAGCTGCTTGAAGTAGCTGTTTGTGTGTCTCTCATCGTACATGATATAAGCCTCCCTAAAGATATAGAAAAATATAGTCTCCATAATATCTTATAAATAAATCTAACAACAGTCAACACACCCATGTTTTTACCTGTAAGTAAGAAGACCCCAGTTCTCCATAGCACCAGCTGAGAAATCAGGAATGGCAGCTTGTGTCATTTTAATATTAGAATTGACTCCATAAAAGTCCTTATTTGTGTGAGCGCTCATCTCAGCCAGAAGTTCCCTTCCAACATCAAAAGCATACTGGCCCTGGGACTGAGATATGGCACCGGGACGGGCAATAACTTCATACATCAGTTGGTTGCCCACAATATGATCCACAGAATCGTATTCCGCAACGATGATTGCTATCAAATAAGTGGACATGACCGGTGTCGTTGTATAAACATCCTCTTGATAACCACTGAAATTTAAATCACCAAAATTATTCCTTTAATAGCATTACCGAATAAAAAGAAGTATTTACGTAAGTATCATCAATTTTTTTGGTACCTATGACATTCATTACCGGTATATAAGTTAAAGAGTGATCGATAATAAATTTGACTAATTTTGCCCATTTGATACCAATTTTGGTCATCTTATGGATATTTCGATAACCCTGGTCTACAATTACTAAGTGCACAATTTGAGCCTAACCCGTTACTTAGCTTTGGCTTGAAGTAGTTGATACTATTAGTTAGTATTATATATATAACAAAAAAATATAACTCACGTAACTGTAGAAGGTCTGGTTAACCCAATCCTGGTGCAAGACCAACTTTTGAAAGCAGTAGGACGTCTGATGATGATATCGAAGGTAGCTTTGAAGGAAGGCTCGTCGTAACAAGGGAACGCATAGCGGGCTGAAGTAGCTTGGAACTGAGTGGAAGCCATCCAGCTATGACGAGAAATGTAAAGATAAATGAATAATGTTTCATATACAATTAAATGTAGTAAGGTGATTGGAAAGTTGTATGATGCATGTACTTCTACAGTGAGAGTTCAAAAACGAGATAGATGTGTAAAAGATTATAAAAGAATGTGAAAAGGAGTGAATACAGAGTAAACTGCTGATAGGACTAAAAAAAAAAAACTATGTAGATATATGCCGACTCGACATAGAGTAGAAAATTGACTGGCGAATGATATTAATTTTAATTTGATACAACCTCCTCATTTACAGACTCACTGCAGACTCTCCCAATATTTTCGATAATTTCTCTATTGTAGTTAGTGTTGAGTTGATATGAAGTTATATGATATTTAAGGAACAAAATGGTGAATCTTATCATATTCTTACAAATTATGCATAAAACAAAATAAAATTCAACACACCGTATGGGTTCGTTAAGGTTGCTTGGGTTGTTTCTGTACCAGCTCTGGTAGATTCCGTACATATCAGTTCTCAGAGGAGCACTGAATTGTATAGAAAGCGTATAGATCACAGGGTTAGTCGGATTGTACGTGAGAGGATTTACGACCGGAATTCGCATGAACTGCGTATCCTTCTCCAAAACATATGGCAGAATAGAAACATTCGTGGTTCCTTGAACGAGTGTAACAGTTCCAATAGTCAGATCATCAGCTAGAAGGACGATCTCTGATACACCAGCTTGAGTGGCGGACAGCTGGATATCAACAGATCCAGACATAGCCAACGACGCAATATTAATTTGCCAAAGTACATCATAGTGGCTAGGTCTAGTCGTGTTTGGGAGTCGGAAACGGCTGGCGGCATCAGTGTTGCGAGATAGCTCAAACTGTTCCATCTCTTCAAGGTTTTCGAAGATCTGGCCCTCAAACTTTTCTTCAGCGAAGATGGTGTTCCTGGTAATGGGACCAGTGGGCTCCTGGGGGAAGGCATGCACGCAGATACATGCCGCGGCAAACACGACGAGCTTCAGCGTCGCCATCTAGAAACGATAACATCAAATCAGAAAAAGCTAGGATTTCTCTTTGAAGTTATATGTACCTACTGAAGATAATGATGACTCAGATTTATTCTAGTTTTTATGCAATTTCAAGGTCATAAATTTTTTTGTCAAAGTATCCACTCAACATAATGTCTATAATGATAAGCTCTGTAATCACCCAGCACTATCTATGTAAGCCCTATGATAAACTATGCTTCATTAAATTCGAACTAAATTCATGATAATGTTTTTGAAAACTGTACGATTATTCGATTAGATAATTATGTTTGATCACGGATGTTAAATTAGGTTTGAATTTTATGATGGCTGCATATGTATCTGTACTGTTCGAAGTTTTATAGTTTTCTTTATCATTTGAAGGTCCACTTTAAGGCATATTGCCTCTTTTTTTTAAAATAGGTACATAGGTACGTACGTACCTATTTAGAATTAAGTAATAATTTAAGTTTAAGTGCAACACTTAAGTCCTTTCTCTTACTAATGTAGCGCCCATCAGGGTCCAAAAGAATTTACATTTATACCCTACCACCTGTTTGCGCCTACTTAATTATGGAAACAATAAATATATTAGGAATTGAGTACATATTTAAAAATAGACCTTTAAATAGCGCTACGCTTGCAGTTTACCTGGCCAGCGCGCGCTGCGTGCGGCCCAAATTTGTCTCAGTTCACGATCATACCTCAAATCATCATTACGCGTTTTCATTACCATTGTCTTTATTTTTTTATCAATATAATCAGTTTAATCAATCTCAATTAGTTTAATTTAGATATGCAAAGAGGCTTTTGTATGTTCTTTGACGTACTAAACGTTAAAGCCCGTACACTACTGTACTACTGTATGTATATACTGGTAATGGTATTCACTAAATATGAGAGTAGATTTGGGCCTGATGACAGATGTAAATATTGACTTAGATGCTTCTGTACCGGTCAATGGTCACGATATTTTTCTGTACCTTTTTTTTAGGGACGTAATCACACAGCATCATGTAGCCCTAAACTTAGCAGAGTTTGTATTATGGGAACACATAATTGATATACTACACATTTTCTTTTGTAAATATATACACATCATACGTAGAAAACACCCAGACACGAGACATATATCTACAGAACATGCAAATATTTGTCCCGCAGCGGGAATCAAACCCGCAACCTTTTGCGTCTCAGGCAGACCTTCGCCCACTGCGCCACAGAGGCCGTCGTTTCGAGCACGTGTTAAAGAAATGAAATGACTTACCTTGTTTCGTAGACGACTCCACTAGAACCAAAAGCTGGTCCGCAAGTGGATTATTGTAATCAAATTATTGAAATATACCCTATTAGCTATAATCAGTAGATACAATATCGAAATCATTATCTTAACTTCATATCAGTTACGGTTATCACGTCTGATAACTATTAGGTACTATAATTATTAAGACTTTAAAATGTCTTTTGAAGAATATGCTATTTAACTAAACAATTTCCATGTAAATTAGACGTTAATTATGAGTATTTTCTAAAACTTAAATATTTTCATATTCTAATTTATATTCATTTATCCATGCATTACATACTTTAAAGTGGTATTTTCATCATCATCAACATCAGCCTATAGCAGTTCACTGCTGGATATAGGATACAAGATATTTATTTGCATAAAGAAGTGTAGGTAACATTAGGTCTTAGGTCTAGTTATTATAAGTTCAGGACTTATTTACCCTTTTCAGGCATCGCAAATTAAGTTGGGTAGAGGTCGCTTTATATATAAAGCAACAAATACTTTATGTAATGAACTACTAACTATATTTATTATTACATTACCGACTTATCATAATAATACCCATTAAAATATATTCATAATATGTATTCATAAGTTCTAATTTAAAGTTACTCCAAATATTCCTGTAGTGTATAAAAACACTTTTCTGTTAGAAATGTTTTAAGTTTTTTAACAAATATATGAGTTTTGTTTTCGTTTCTTATTACAACGGGATGTTTGTTGAAAATTCTTACAGAAACATGATATGTGCTTTTGCTTAGCATTTTTATTCTAGAGTATGGTAGATAAAGTTTCCCCTAATGAGCGTCATTGCGCCCTGTCCTCAGTTCGACACATCCAGCTTCTACCAGCAGCCTTTCGCAGAACGTGACTCCACCTGGCCAAAGTTGGCTAAGTTAAATAAATGAAACTTGAATCTTGAAACTTTTTTCACGTTGTATCGCATAAGTTGATGACTAGTCTGTCTCTTGCTTTATGCTCTACGCCGCGCTGTAGTACATCTACGGCGTAGCTGTAGCACCTCTACGGCGTAGGAGTACATCATTTTACTACCACCTACTTTTTTAGATGCTAGTACGAGGTGTGCTGACCGGCAGGATAGTTGGGCTAGAGGAGATGTTGAATTGAAAACAATTACAAGCTATTTGTTACCTTTAATCTGGGCAAATGTTTTAACAAGTTAAAGGGTGTTAAATGCTCTACTCTGTACCCCCATTATCATCGTGCAGACCAAAAAATTAATTCAGACAAGAAGCGCACTAAATTTGTTGTTTTTTATAAATCCTTTTCAGAACTAATATCACCTTTAAAGACTCTCGCAGCTTCCGCTTCCAGCTCTCATATGAGAGGCGTATAGCGAGTATTATCGCGTTTAATTCACGTGTATTTTGGCCTCATATTATCATCCACAGCCTGACATTACTCACTGTTGGATCAATCCAATGTTCGTATCATCCAAATTCGGCTCATCCTGGATGTAATATCCGCCCTTCTTGCAGCTGGACAGCTGACATTATGTACCCGGTTCTTGAACGACATTCAGTTATCACCTTACTCCACCTTGCCTTGCCCAACTACATTTCAGTACCCAAAGAGACATACATTTGAGATACGAATTTGATCTTTGTTCAAATTCGTATCTCAACGTTAAAAATATGATGCACCGAGCATCGTTCATATTTATAAAAAGTTTAAAGAAATATCAATCAATATAACTTTTCATAATAAGTAATTGAAAAGTTAAATCTTTTTACCACTTGCCTGTACCTATGTATATACCAATCTTCATGCTTCTAATAAAAAATTCATTAAATACTTGAAGCATATCGTACTAAATGATAGGTTACGGTACTATTTTTTTATTATGTGTGTACCAGCAGTGGGATGAAGCAGGTTGATAAAAAAAATGTCATTTTGAAATTGTAACACTGGTCTGAGTTGTTTGCAATACTATGGGGGATGCCTTTGCCCAGCAGTGGGACAAAAAGGGTTGAATAAAAATATTGGACATTATCCGAGAGCATCATTTAGCACCAAACTAAGCTCTGCTTGAGTTAGTGCTCTGCTGGGGCTAGATGATGAGTTATGTATTATGGGAATCACATAACTGTTAAACTACATAGATACATTTTTTTGTATATACTTACGCATTATAAATAGAAAGCACCCAGACTCGAGACAAATATTTGCAGATCATACAAACAGTTATGTCTCACGGTGGGAAACGAAACCCGCAATATTCTGCGCCTCAAGCAACTCTTCGCCCACTGCGCTATAGAGGTGGGGGCTCATGTACATTCCATTGACTTGCTATCCCATCTTCTTCCCATCAGTTAATTTAATAATGCCGCTCTCTGCAAATGTTTCCGAAAACCATCTTTAGTAGCTTATAGCAGCCCACAATTGTTGGCAGCCTATAGTAGCCCACAGCTGTTAGTAGCATATTAGCAGCTTATAGCAGCTCAACGCTGTAAACAGCCTAAATCAGCACACAACTAGACATAACCCTCCCCCAATGAGTGTCTTTGCGCTCTGTACTCAGGTCTCACAACACCAATCATTGACTAAATATGTTTTGTGTTAATACATTTATTTATTTTTGCAATTATTATTTGACAATCATTGAATTTATTTTATATTTTACCTGCATGACTGATTTAATATTAAAACTAAACATTTGACGGCTAATAAGCTGAATATGGTGAAGCTATACATCAAATTAGCATAAAGCGTACCAAATTAGCGTACCAAAATGTACCTGTATGCAAATAAACATTTCATTCATTCATTCATTCAATTCCATAACATGACATAATAATTTGTCAGACAGGAAGATTGGAAGTCACATTGAAATAAGAGTAGGTTAATAACAATAATATTATAAATGCGATTTGTTTGTCTGTGTGTTAGTATAATTGCTTAATAACACCACTTTCATATCAGTCCACTGCTGAACATAAGTCCCTTAAAGAACTCCGTTACATTTATTGAAACTATGATGCAATTCTCTCCATTTAGCTCTTTCTTCTGGCTCATGTAGCTTTTTCTGGGCCCCCCTCTTCCAAGCTTAACTAAGATTTTTAAGGCCTGCGCAGACCGGGATGGCATGGCAAGTTATTTCAATTTTTATTAATGAACAATCAAACCTATTATAATAGAAATATGATACAAATTTCTATGCTTTAAAATAATGCCGTGACGTCCCTTTCGATGCCGCGGGATTATTTTAAAGCATAGGAATTTGTATCGTATTTCTATTTGGATTATGTTAGAATGTTCATTGGTAAAAAATTGAAATCCCTTGCCTGGTCTGCGCAGGCTGGCGCAGGCCACTACTATTACAACACTAAAGTCAGTGTTACATCTAAATTGTAGTAAATTAAGACAAGCCTCAATAGACTGGTGTACCACAGAGGACTGACGGCTTGACGGCTGAACGGATTTGAGTGAAGCTTGGAGTGTAGGGGGGCGTCCATTAATTACGTGAGGCTTTTAGGGGAGGGAGGGGGTCGAGCCAAATCTTACCAAATCTCACGTGGGGGATGGGGGGAGTCCCAGCAAATCTCACGTAATTTTTTTCCTCAAGAAAAATAAATTAAACCCCGTCCAAAGCCGCGGGCAGTGCTAGTTTATAATATTAGTGTGATGAGATATTTATATGCATTAATAGTGTAATTTGATGTCATAATTTTAATTTAACACTTTATTTTTAAAAACTTGCATATTTTTGTACGTTTTTGCGCTGCGACGAAGGGCTACATAGTATAAAATTTGACTTGTCTAAGTGCTTATTTTGTAAGATTAAATAAATAAATAAAATGACCGCGAATCTTGACACCTGCATAGCTTTTAGCTTTTGAGACACAGTTGATAGGAATCGGTAATTTCCTCGCCTCAGTATACAGTTTAGGTACTAAATATTTTTCTTTTGTTTTCACTGTTCTCGAAATCTTAAAATTTACTAATCTTAAAAAAACTAAGTAGTTTTTTTTAATAAATCCAACGCAATCAACTTATTGTCATCAATCCACATTTTGAAACATCTCACGTGAGATTTTGTGGGGGAGGGAGGGGGTCGAGCAAAACCTTACGACATCTCACCAAGGGGGTGGAGGGGGTCGAAAAATCGCCAAAATCACCTCACGTAATTAATGGACGCCCCCTAGGGCTATATTTCACCGGGACACCACGGTGGCGCAACCAGTCGTGCCACCGTGGTGTCCGAAAGATATCAAACTAGACACCATATAGAAACCAGAGAGATCGTCACACCACACTGACACAGTATCAAAATGGAGCGGCCGAGTGAGTTAGACACCATACAGCGCTATAGTAATTAGTGGTCCACGCGTCCGAGCTGGTCCCGCCGCCAACTGGTCGCCCAACGAAATGAACACCAGTGAGTAACTGTCTATGGAGCTGTATCCATTTTGTTGGTAGCGGCGACTGGTTGGACGGGTGTCCTGGTGAAATTTAGACTAAGGAGCCGGCTTTTCACTATGTGATATATATTGCATTTTGAACCACCCCCTACCTCGCCCTGAGTTTGAAGTGTCAAATGATCACGTGTAAAGATGTAATATACATTACATACCATAGTCAAAAGCCGGCTTAGCAGTTTGTGATTTGGATCAGATATAGGCTACTTTACCGGTATCATTCGATCGAAGCCACGGGCGGAAGCTAAATCATAAAGGAACCATAACGTAGTGTAGGACGCCCTCCGGCCAGGTTGGGTGACGATCTGCGAAAGGCTGCTGGTAGAAGCTGGATGCGTCGAGCTCAGGACAGGGCGCAATGGCGCTCATTAGGGGAGGCCTATGTCCAGCAGTGGACTGCTATAGGCTGATGATGATGATGATGATGAACTTGTTGAAATATTTTTTACTGCTAAAGCTTTTACAAGCATTTTTCACAATTTTCGATTATGTATTTGTAGTTGCCACGGGCCAGGTGAAGTGACGATTTGTGAAAGGCTGCTAGTAGAAGCTGGATATGTCGAGCTCAGAACAGCGCAATGGCGCTTATCAGGGGAGGCCTATGTCCAGCAGTGGACTACATAGGCCGATGATAATGATGATGATACGTTATCTTTGTCATTGCGTAATAATATCACGTCATAGTTTATGTAATCAACGTGTTCATTGAAGTAATCTTATTAGATTAGAATCTAGAAATTATTGATCAAAGTCCTAACACTGTGCACTTATACAAGCATCAACAACTACAATCACATCTGGATATAGATCTCCCATATTTCTTTAACAATACCTACTCTTTATTACAGAATCCAGCCTAAACTAAGTATGTCCAATAGTGGACTGCTATGGGCTGATGATCGCTCATGACTCTCGCGCTCGTGGCGTAGTTAACTTCGCTGTTCTTAGCAGATCACCTTAGTTAAGCAACACTCCTCCCAGTCATTACTTGGATGGGTGACCGTTTAGTGATGTTAAGATCTTGGTATTTTATACTCGCATTTTAATTTATTCTAACATTTATAGTGGTTATTCTTTAAATAATTGTAAATTTACTCTGTTTTTAATTAAGTATTTTATTTAATTGGTACATTTGTGTGAGAAATACTGGCAACACTGACGATGCTTTGATAAAAAAAAAAGATGGCGCGAGCACGGCGAAACGGACGAGGGGTTCGTTAGCGCGCCGGGCACGCCACCGCGGGACTTTGCTCCGAGCCGCCGACAGTGTTGGTCGCATGCCAAGCGCCACGAGATAAGAATCTAAATAAGAAAAACCACGTGGTTGTTGTACAAGAAATAAAGTGGATAATATCAAGGATAACGAGAGAGTTTTATTACAGTGACATTTTGATTTAAGTGCCTCCGTGCTTCGGAAGGCACGTTAAGATGTTGGTCCCAGCTTTTCAGTCGTTAAGCCATGTCGGAGGCCTTCAGGCGGCCTAGAAACTCCAACACCAGAGTTGGTCACTAGCTTATACGAAGAAGAAGAAGATAGGCTGATGATGATCACAGAGGCTAACAGCTGGCGTACACCAAACCTGATAATGGCTGAACCGAAGAGGTTCTACTTTTTTTTCTTTTATATCTTTGGGCTGAGCTATGCTCGAGATGTGTACTGACGGACGCACTTGGATGATGTCAATAGTAGTGTAAGCGCTCTCATACTTTTACATACGTTTGATTTAATCATCCGAGTTCAGCCGTCAACGCCTGAGCATAGTTAGGCCGTTAACGGGTTTGGTGTAAGCGAGCCATAACCCTTTCTCACATGATGTCCGTTGAGATAGCATGCAATTCATAAAGTGCTGACATCAAATTTAAAAAATTCATTAGATTCTTTCTATTCCCTTAAGTCATATTAGACAAAGATTTGACAAGTGTCACCATCCTTTGTAGTGGAAGTCTTGCTGAGGGAATAGAAACCGCACCTCGCACAGAATTGTCCACCGAGTTGAAGTAACACTAACATGCTTTCTGAATAGAGGGGATAATAACAACCATTTTAAAATGTCAAAAACTTCAGATTTTTATTTTAAAGTTACTAGCGCCTCACGTATTGTTTGGGTTGCGGATATCAGCTTGCGCCATTCCAACCCTCGCTCCAAAACGAACATGTAAATGCGTGGCCGCTGATAGTTGGATCCAACCGTTTCACGCACCAGTCCAAACTGCGGTCTAAACTGTTAAAGCTGGGTACGGATAGCGCGTGTATCGGTACGCGTAGACGGGTTACGCGTATCTTGGAGCGCCTAGTCTATACTTGTAACTACGCGTACACTTTGGGAAACGAGTGCCGCGTGAGCGTGATCTGTGGTCAGTCGGTTTCGGTCCGCGTAGTGCTATGGATTGTTTGACCTCGTATTCAGGTTCGCGGGCGGTCCACATTAACTGTACGCGTATCCAATATACGCGTGCACAGCGAGCCCCGACTACGCGTATATAGGAACGCACTATCCGTACCCAGCTTTAAAAACCGCTTATATGCACCGATGGTATTGTAGGTAGACTAGTTGACAGTGATCCATACTATGGTTATAATAAAAGCGTAATTAACAAGACAGTTTGATTGGTAGTCGAATCTGCGGATCTATCCTTCGGTTTGGAATGCGTTCCAGATGCGCAGTCTAAACTCTACGTGTGGCAGGCGCTATTATAATTTATATTTGACAGAATATAATAATTTAATACAATAATACATATTAAAAATATTGTAGTATTTACATTGAAATAATCTAAGGACCGAATCATCTAAACTCAGTTTAAAAATGCATTGCCGCC
Organism: Horisme vitalbata; assembly: GCA_951804965.1. Classification (NCBI taxonomy): domain Eukaryota; kingdom Metazoa; phylum Arthropoda; class Insecta; order Lepidoptera; family Geometridae; genus Horisme; species Horisme vitalbata. Next base: position 3,116,086 of record OX638099.1, read on the forward strand.
CAGAATGTTTATTATTTTTTATCAAAAATTGTATCAACAAAAAAAACTATTCAATTTATTGGGTAAACTATAACTTCTCTACCGTCAGAGCCTCTAAGGTAAAAAAAAAAACTCCTAAAACCCTCAAAGTACCTCGTTTGTTTGGCAAATTGACACGCATTTTTTATATACTTTTTTTATACTCGACCCGACTTTCATTTCCCGATGTATTTTTCAAAAAATAAATATTGAAATGTTTTTGTTTACTAAATTAGACTTTTCAATAAATCTATTTTTCAATAGGTTATTATTATATCATTAACATACCCTCCCATCAAGTCCTTACAGTGTAAGTTGATTGTCAGTCCATCAGTCTGCTAGTATTTTTTTGTAAATGAGTTTATAAAAATTGGCTTCGTAATATAATGATTTGTTGTGGGTAGGGTATATCATAGTCCTGTTTAGTTGATTCGTCACTATTATTATGCATATCTACCTAACCTATTCTCCTTCATAATATAAACTTATATTGTACCTACATACTTCCATATTTACCTAGTATATTATAAATATAATCTTATTCTTACTGACTACTTATGGTGGGGCCACAACATTGCGTTGCGACGACTCACCGCAAAAATCTGCGTACGAAACGTGAAAATGTCCGATTTCCGCGAAGTACTCGTTGTGTGCGTACGCAACGTGATAATTTCCGATGTCCGAGAAGTACTCGTTGTGTGCGTACGCAACGTGAAATTTTCCGATGTCCGCGAAGTACTCGTTGTGTGTGTACGCAACGTGATAATTTCCAATGTCCGAGAAGTACTCTTTGTGTGCGTACGCAACGTGAAAATTACCGATGTCCAAGAACTACTCGTTGTGAGCCGTATGCATCGTTATAGTACTCTATACATATTGTTAGATATAGTTTGATACGTTATGACATTGACATACACGTAGTGTTGACGACTACCTATGAACGATGTCAAAAACCAAAATGGCTTTTCATTGGTTTGACAACCAAAATGGTTTTACATCATCGTTCATCATCGTCTTCATAACTACGTGTATGTCACTGTCAATGTATCGCATATGACCATATATTTACCAAACTGTAGTCACAGTCTCGAAGTAAAAATGCCAAAAACTCGTCCGAGCGACGCGGCAACGTTGAAATTCACAAACATCAAATAGCCAAGGAGATTTAATACGGGAAAGCGCACTTTGAAAAAAAACCTGTGTCTAATTTATTCAAACAAATTAGGGTTGCGTCTCGTTTTCTCTTTAGTGTTTCTTTACACATATGAGGAAACGAGACATAAAACGCTAATTTTTCACTAATTTAGACGTTATGACGCTTGAATGGTGTTCAATTTCGGCGCAATAGACAGCATGCTCGTTTTAGTGCGGACATATCTTTCCGTTTGTGGATCTAGCTAGAGTATCTATCTATCTATCTATCTCAATAGTCGTATGTAATGAACTGTTGCGTCGACGCGTCGCATTTCCGTGCTACGTCATTTTTGTGATGCGTCGTCGCAACGTTGTGTTGTGGCCTCGCCCTTAAAATATAATTGTAACTTGCCGATTTGAGTCCAAAAATGTTTAATGGATATTCCCAGAAATGTATAATTTAATTTAGGCCCTATTTTTCATTCATTTCACTGTTTGTTAAGTTAGATAATATGGAAATAGAATGCTTATTTTGCGTATTTATACCTACGTTTTTTGAATTTATTCAATGTGAAAACTAGTTACTGGGCTGTCAGATAATTAAAAAATGGTTGATTTATCATCTTTTTGTTACACAGCACAATTTCATTTAAAAAAAGCCGTATATTAAGGTATTTAACATTTTTTTCTTTTATGATGGTATAATCCATTTAATTTTTTTACTGCAAAATTCAAACCAATGTTTGATCACGATTTGAAATTACTAAACAATAATTATAAGCACTTTAACGAGGATAATCAAAAATTTAATTACTCGTTTGGTTACAATTTATTAAATGTTTCCGTAGATAACCAAAATGGTCCTGATCTAGAGCCGCCATTACTTAACTTAATTTGACAGCTTTAAAGTTATAGCTATCCTTGTCATTTTTACTTATAAAAAAGGGGCAGCATCACTTTTAGGTCTCTCATATTAAGTTTATTATAGGAAATTGTACAACAGAATCGAAACTATTGTTAGCCTAAACACAATACTATCTACCGAATTAAACGTTCGTTTGATTTTAGAACCTATCTGAAGAGTTTCTGTAACAAAAAGTTTTCATATACATAGTTCCAACTTATAGTTTTAATGGTGAATACAATTTATCTAATAGAGAGATGCCATTCATTAATTTACATCTAAACAGAACATCGCGAAACAGAACTATCTAATACGTTAAAATATAATATCTGAAATGCTTCCGATATAAAACACTAAAATATTACAATTATATCAATCAATTCAATCTTCTCATATTCTAACTGGTATTAGATCTGTCGTGTTCCAGCAGCCAATCAACAATGGCTTGGTAGTTCCGTTCCCTCCATTGAACGTTGGCCGCAACCGTCTCTAGGACTTGAAGAACTGGTCGTCCGAGATCTGAACACGACTCTGTGACGAATCGGTGCAGCTGCAAAGAAAAGTTTATTTTACAATGAATTGCAAAAAGTATAAAGCCAGCTTCAGACTACGCTATAATAAATTAGCTCATAGCACAACAATATGGCGGATCATACATTGTTATGGATACGTTCACGCTGTGCTGTACTATATATTATTGGCTTACTATTTCCATAAAATTGGTGCGACGCGCAGAGGGCCTACCACAGGTTTTGATAGTTTTCGAATACTTTAAAAGTTTCGGTATCTTTCCCAGTGTTGCCGTTTTAGCATATTTTCGGGTCTGTTAGCTTGAAAAATTCGCATTTAGCATATTTCATGATTAACATTTTTTTGTACGTTACCTAAAATTTCAAAATTCCTAAGGAATTCAAAAGAAAAATATAGATTTTAGCATTTTATTTAGCATTTTTAAAAGTTATTTAGCATTTTTTGCAACATGTTTTAGCATTTTCTCCAAATAAAAAACGGCAACACTGATCTTTCCATACATTTTCGTAGTTCATGCACGTTTCCCTAGAGGCGCTGTACGAAAATGTATGGAAAGATACCGAAACTTATAAAGTTTTCGAAAATTATCAAAACCTGTGGTAAGCCCTCCGAGTTTATGCTGTGCTACATCACGTGCCGCCCTAACCCCTCACTGCCGTCAACAGAGCTTGCTTTATACTATAAATGCTTGCGATAATATCGCGTAATGTGAACGCCATGCTATATAGTATAGCATTAGATCCTACTTTGCTATACTATATAGCACTAGTATAGCGTAGTCTGATAACGGCTTAAGAAGTCACGTGCTAAGATAATCGTCTGGTCTCTATCGATATCAGTTTGTATTCTCATTACGATAACATTATTTTGTCTAGCCTTGGCCTTCAAATTATTATTTTTTAATTATTCTTCTACTGAGAGTGTTTTATCATCACCATCATCAGCCTAAGCAGTCATCGTTTTAATGATAAAATAATTGTAGTCATTCAGGGCCTACGCTTAACCACTTTCTATTTCCTATACGATTAAACGAATAAAAAATAGGTATTTTATTTTACAAAATATGTTTTAACGAACCTCGTCATATTCATGCTGTTGATTCAATCTTCGTGTCACCACTTTCAGAAGTAAATTCAAAGTGGAGAGAGATCCAACACTGAAAAACAAAATACTTTGTGTTACGAGTAGCTTATAAATTTATTTACATCTTCGCTCGCTATAAAAGTTAATTTTTATCCTTCAGGTAAAGTATGTTTTCTTGGACGAAAGGTCTCTTCGCTCGCTACAAAAGTTATTTTTTATCCTTCAGGTAAAGTATGTTTTCTTGGACGAAAGGTCTCTTCGCTCGCTACAAAAGTTATTTTTTATCCTTCAGGTAAAGTATGTTTTCTTGGACGAAAGGTCTCTTCGCTCGCTATATAAAAGTCATTTTGTATCATGGGAAAGTATGTTTTCTTGGATTAAATGTCTCTTCGCTCGGTATAAAAGCTATTTTGTATCTTCGGGAAAGTATGTTTTCTTGTATTAAAGGTCTCTTCGCTCGCTATAAAAGTTATTTAGTAGTTATCCTTTGGGAAAAGTATATTTTCTTGGATGAAAGGCCTAAAGGATACCCTGATAACGTGTGTACGAGATTTCATAATAATAGGTCGTGTATATGAGACGTGAAAGCATAACAAACAAACAAATATACTCACTTTCGCATTTATAATATTGTGTAAGATTAGGATTAGGATAGAATAATTAAGATAAATACTTATATTAATATCTTCAACTTAGGATTCCATTATTCCTAAACTATGGAACTGACGACTTGAAAGATTACGAAAATGAAAATAAAAGCTACAGGTAGGGAATGCTGCTAGCATTAAGGCCACATTTTGTTGAATTTCCACTCGAGACAAATATTTACAGATCATACAAACATAATTCTCGCGGCTGGAATTGAACCTGCAAAGTTCTGCATCTCCGGCAGGCCTTCGCCCTGGGCGCTACAGATGTCGTCAAATTTTTGACCATACTTTTTCTCAAAGAGCATAACTATATCATTTATTATTTTGTACAAATACTAAAGTTCAATTTTAGTTAAGGAGGTAATACTATTGATCACTTTGCTACGTCCAAAATAAGATCTTCATAAGGCTTTCATAGAAGCGGCTTTTTTAATAGGTTAACAGTTCCATAAAATTAACTATCTCATGATATATTTTTTTTTGTATAAATAATTGAAATATTAATCACATTGAGATAATAATAATTATCAGCATGATGTCATTTTTTATGATGTTTTTACATGTGTCATCGTAATACATTGAATTAACATGCTTAAGTCACAATGATAAAAACATAAAGGTATGTACAACAAATATTCCTAAAACTATTTGTCATAATTTGCATGAGTAAACTTTTCCGAAACCATGTTTAAATTTCAGCTCAATTATTTCAGTAAGTTTGACGCGAAGGATTATCGAACATGAAACTTTCACATATATAGGAAGTATAGAAATACAAACAACAACAAAAACACCAGCCTATTTCAGTCCACTACTGGGCAAAGGTCTCCCATAATAAGAGGATATGCCCATAATCCCGGGTCGAGAATTGCTGGGCGCAGCTTTTCGCACGCCGACGCTACTGCCCGTCGACTGTCAGAACTTAAATTGTTTAATGTCCTTATACAATCAGTTATGAAACAGACGAATAAACTGGCGGATACCAAAACCAGTAAGCAGTAGGTCTTGCTGCCGAGATGCAAAGTGGACCGCAGTACTGAGGCCGAGTTACTCGTGCGCTGAAGGTGCACTACCATATTTTGTCCATGGATAGTACCGGAGATGTTATGTCGCTCACTACCCACTAACCATTATAGGATAGCTAACTTGTAACCCAGCTTAGGCCGTCGATTTAGCCAATTACTATTGCTCCATGATTGGAACCAGAGCTATGAAGCACGCTCACTTCTCGGTACTCATAAGCGCACCTCCCTATAACCCATCGACTACCAAGGGAGTATAGAAATGTATATGTACGGTTCCACCATATATTTTGGTAATTTGCGCGCGCTGCAATTTACGTTGTATCGCACGCGCTGCATCTTTACGGAAACTACTAGTTTAGAGGATTTAACAAGTACATTCAGTACGTGACCTACTCGCGCCAGAGACACTACCAAGGAAATATTTGTCACCTTTATCTTGTAATTAACATAACTGTGAATAAACTAATTTTACTTGTGAATCTGGTGTTTACGTGCTCAATATTATCTAACTAGCTAAAACTCTTTGAACTATCAGTTAAACGTTGGTGCCGTGTAAGTGAAACAACTATCAACCTACATAGCATCTTCTCCATGTAAGGTCAGAGGGTGGAAACAAGCAGCCCTTACAGTATAGGATAAGATTTTTTCTGAAACAAACTTGGAAATTTCAGCATCACTTTGACAACATTCTTCGAGATAAATCGAAATTGTTGTACTTGCCAAATACGTGCGCGCAGCGGCCGGCAAAAGTTGAATGAAAAACCATATCTATCTAGCCAAATAAATTACTATGTAAACCCATATCTGTCGCATTATTTAAAAATGTAACGATCTTTTATTCCGAAACATGGCAACCAAGGAGGTAACGTAACAAAGTTTTTATTCAAATTTCAAACTGGCTTGCAAATAGAAAGCTGTTTAATGAAAAATGTACAAGTTTTAGTTTTCATTTCAGCGCATTATTTATTGAGAAAAGTACAATACAAGCCTTGGCCACAATTAAGCATTGATGGCTTCACGTATGTGTACTCCACATTTACACATTCGTTCATCAATGCCTCTTTTGCTGGCTGCTGCAGTAATTTACTATTATAGAAAGGATAGGATAGGTTGATAAAATAAGCCTACACTCACAAGTTCCGAAGCTTAGCCCAATTGGCGCGGAGGAAGTTGAAAGCGATGGGTTGACCAATAGCAGTGCCAGCGACGGCCGAGAACACACGGACAATGTCCTGTTTCCGGATGCCGCTGTCGTTCCGAAGCGACAACTCAAGGTATCTGGAAGAGAAGTATAATTAAAGTAGGCAAATCGTAATTGTCATACAATTTGCAATTGAATGTTGAGTGGCATCATTAAGTACATAAATTAGTAATTGACATTAAAATGGGAGTAATTTAAGGAGAAATTAATCATTAGAAACCATCATTTCGGTCTCATAAGAGACTGTCAGTAAAAATATCTACATGGTTACATTCTTGGAGGAACTTATTAATTATAGTTTGTGACCTAAGCGTTGGTATGTTGTTTGCGTGGCAGGTCCGCAAAGTAGGACACTTGAACAGCTGGTGCCGTCGACACCCAGGAGAAAAAGGCTTAAGGAGAATTTAATCAATGAGGAAACAAAGCAAATGAAATATATAAAAAAAGACTAACAACTACAATCACATCAGATTATAGCATTCCATACTGGACCTAGACCTTCCATATTAAGAAGAGGGATATGCCGATAGTCCCTATGCTGGACATTTGTGCAAGGAGACCATTTCACAGCTTGATTGTTCGCGGGAGGAAATTCCTCTGGAACCTCACTGTGCGAGAAGATAAAGGTGGCGAGTGCGCCCACTGCCACTCGCGCAGCCCGCCCAGTACACGATCCTACAATATTACTGACCTGTGCAGTAAGTGCGGTGCAGTAGTACAGCCGAGCACGGAGAGCAGGCGGTGCCGCTCGGAGGGCGAGGCGGGCGCGAGGCGTGCGTGCGCCCACTGCCACTCGCGCAGCCCGCCCAGTACACGATCCTACAATATTACTGACCTGTGCAGTAAGTGCGGTGCAGTAGTACAGCCGAGCACGGAGAGCAGGCGGTGCCGCTCGGAGGGCGAGGCGGGCGCGAGGCGTGCGTGCGCCCACTGCCACTCGCGCAGCCCGCCCAGTACACGATCCTACAATATTACTGACCTGTGCAGTAAGTGCGGTGCAGTAGTACAGCCGAGCACGGAGAGCAGGCGGTGCCGCTCGGAGGGCGAGGCGGGCGCGAGGCGTGCGTGCGCCCACTGCCACTCGCGCAGCCCGCCCAGTACACGATCCTACAATATTACTGACCTGTGCAGTAAGTGCGGTGCAGTAGTACAGCCGAGCACGGAGAGCAGGCGGTGCCGCTCGGAGGGCGAGGCGGGCGCGAGGCGTGCGTGCGCCCACTGCCACTCGCGTAGCCCGCCCGCACGCACGCCCACGCAGTACACGATCCCGCGCACGTCCACGTTGATCCTAACGTTAACGGAGCAAACGTTGAGCTGCTATATAAATTATTAATGGGACGGTGGAGGTAGGAGTAGGATAGGAAGGTATAAATTTCGGGTTATAGGTATTTTTTGAGGCCAAAAAAAATAACTAGAGAGATCGTGGGGAGGCCTTTGCTCAACAGTGGGATATAACAGGCTCATCGCAATCCTAATCGTAATTTGAAAAATCACCTGTACAGGTGCAAAGTTTTTGTCTTTTTTGAATTGATGTGACTGAGGGTACACTGTGGTCCTGTAGTATAAATAAAATATATGAATACAACCATCCACAATATATTTAGTAGATACATTAATTTCTGGTAATAAAAAAGACGTGTGGCACTCGGGGACTGCCGCGGTAAAGCTATTGCATAGCATTTTGTATCAACTTATGCAATTATAATTATTTATTTATTTTATTTATGCAGTATTTCTTTTTCTTTGATATTAATTCAAGTTACACTTTTTGAGCGTGGTGACCGATAAGATAACAATTTTTTTTCTTTTATTAAATAAAAATACGTCTAGTTGCACGCACACAAACACGAAGTCGAAGGCTGCCGAAAAAAAACGACGTTAGACAATGCACGGCCTTCAAGCCACACCTCCGTGCCCGTCGGAGTGGGGAGCGTGAGGTTTTTTTTCGTTACGGAATTTCTGGATTCGGTCCCCGCGCTCAAGGCCCTCGATAGAAGCTATGCAATAGCTTAAAATATTTGTATTTTGTATTTGTATTTGTACTTTACTGGTGGTAGAGAGTTTCTTGTGATGGGCTCGTCCGGGGAAATATTACCACCATGTCTATTTCTACCGTGAAGAAGCAGTAATTCTGTTTTGGTTTGAAGACTGCACCCACAGCCTTACACGGTTACAGGCATAATAATGTTGTGGTTTTAGAGAACGAAAGTCCAAAAGACACCTATTTACTTTAGACTTAAAGAGTCCTTCATTAGTTATCAGGAAAAACAGAGGCCGGTAGAGAGTTTATAACCATAGCAGTTCTCATAATAAAAGTGGAATAAAACCGTTAAATACGAATAGACAGTACCTAAATCGACTAAGGATGGTACTGAGGCGTGCGGCTGCTAGCCTTGAAGTGAAATAGAGATGGTGGGAACAGTTAGTGCAGATTCAGAGAGCACTTTCCTAAATATAGCCTATACAAGATCGAAATATTAAAGATCATAAAATATTCTACGAAGTTATTTAAGGGTCGAAAACAGCTTGGTCCACTTGGGAAGCACGTATCGCTAAACAAAACATGTCAATAAAATAAAATCAATTCCTATGGAAGAAAGGTGAGGATGGAACAAGGTCATGTAGCTCTTGCGCACACTCTCCGAAGTCAATCTCGACATTCGATCTCTTAATTTCTTACTCGTTATAGGAATCCGGGTTGGGTGCCAGCATCCAGTTAGCGAACATCCTGACTGCGTTCTCAAGGCAGTCGACATGTTCGAAGTGGCACGCTGAGGCGAGGAAGTCCACGCGCTGCTGAGCTCTGATGACGCTCTCGTTGGCAGCTATCTCCCAACCCACTTCTTTGACCGCTCCGCTAAGAAGACTTAGAACGTAACGCTGTAAAGGGGTACCATTTGAATAAACATCATTAAGGTGAGGAAAAATTGTACCTCATTGAGGGTAGCTAGATAAAGATAAAGATAAATTTATTCACAAAAACTTTACAAGCTTAAAACTAAATAATTCGTAACAAAATATCACTGTCTGTCTAGTTTAACAAATTAAACTTATTGAACTAGACTAACTTCCATATTGAACTAGACTAACACATTCATAAAGCCGTTTGTACAGTCAAGTGAATACCCTTCGTGCTAGTTCGCACTGTATAACGGCAGGGCGTCTCCTCTTCCACACATAGGCGATGACTACAGGACTATATGACACTTTGGATATGTGTGCGTGTACCTTTTCTTTTGTAGTTAGAAGGTTTTGTTCTGAGGTGAAACTATAGGTTTATTTTGAAGGAATAAATAATTACAATTTTGTTTTTTTTTAATTGCAGTTAACCTATGAAATTACGTTTGCGACAAAAAAAATAAGTTTGTCTCAACCGATCTATGTCATGGCAGCCCTATTTGATAGCATACATAGACTCAATGTTGTGGCGAATGGCGCTTCGTAGAAATTGTATGGAAAGCTTTTTTTTTAATTTTCGCAAAATCTAACGATTTGATTTGGTAAGTTACTTTGGAAAAAGTGTTCGTGTTGGGAAATAAAGTCGACTGAGACCAACTTGTTTTTTTTGACAAATGGTAGGCTACTGTACATTTTTTCAAAAATCCTAAAATGCAATTGTTTTTTCCTTCGAATTAAACCTATATTTTCCTCAAAACAAAACCTAAGTACAAAATAAAAAGTACGAGTAGAGTAGTTGTCCTCAATGAGGGAAAATTTTGCCCCACCATCACCATACATAGTACATGACATTATAAGGTGTAAGGGGTTCAACCTCCGGGTGTAAAGTGTTCAACCTCCATTTCCGAAACCCAAGCCAACCTCACCTACCCATGATGTAACTGCTAACTAATAAACGGGGCTCTGGCGCCCGGCTGAATGTGGAATAACTCAGCTTTACACCAGCATAGCTAAACTCCCTGACTGCCCACGGGCGGGGCAATGTAAGAAGCTGTGCTCTGCGATCCTCAACCCACATGCCCAGTGTGTAATCCACACACAACAGATGGGCAACATTATTATCATCATCATCATCCGCAGCCCAACCGCTGAGTACAGGCCTCCCTTTGCTCTTGCCACTTGCCATGGTCCTGCGCTTGCCTGATCATGATTATGGGCATATTCCCCTTTAACAGGAGAGGTCTATGTCCAACAGTGGACTGAATTAAGCTGGTATGGTGTGGTGGCGACATTCAAACATGTTAAAAGTTGTAGTTTAAGTAATTTTAAGATTGTATACTGAACTAAATCACGCCTACCGCCATCTTAAAATCGGCTACAGGTTTGCCTGCTTGAAAATCTTTCTAGCATTAAGCCTACCTTATGTTACATTTATTGTGCGATAAAGTATAAATAAATAGCGTTTTTTTTTATTTGAAGACCTTTGTGGCGCGTGGGCCCGTCTGAGACGCAAAATTGAGGGTTCGATTCCCGCCGCAAGACATGACAATATTTAGGTAATTTGCAAATTTTTGTTCAGGTCAACAGGTCTGGGTTTTTTTCTCTGAGATAAGTACTTAATCACTTAGGTAAATCTACAGATGATATAACATCAATAAATACCATCACCTTGACACTACCTTGTTTCAAATTTGAAAAGGTTTGGGTATAAATTAATTCCCCTAAATAAATATCTCTAGTTATATACATTAATTTACTCATATCTACATATTTTGTTTTCTGATTCCAAAATTATGAATTTTTGATACTATTAGCGACATCTGTTGGTAGTTCCTAGACATATTATTCAAGTACAGCTTTGTCGGCATCAAAAGACCAAAAGTGAGTCATGTAATTTTGTCTCATGAAGTCGGGTTTTGTAAGAAGAGGTGTTATTTTTTCAGATTTAAATGCTATCAAAAGAGGATTAAGTTTACCCTCCCAAACGAAAAAATATTTTTTCCAAATCAGTTCATTCATAGATGACGAAGTTATTAGGCAACAAATATAAAAAAATTGCCAAATTGAGAACCTCTTCTTTGAAGTCCGTTATAAACGAGGAATTTATTTTTCTTGATGTATTGACGATGATGATAATGATGATGGTGATATTATAGTGCATATTCAACTTACCCCATACTCCAAATAATGTGCTCCCTTCGACAGCATGGTATCAATATAACCTAGCGCCGACAGTCCCGCCTTCCAAGGCACATAGCTCCTCTCATGGGCCAAGTAGCTCGTCACATCCAGAGCCGTCCTGTAGTCCAACCTCCCAGTCAGCGCCAGGTTCATAGCGTCGTCTATCATCTGCGCTCGGTTGATGATGTGGATCTCTTGGAACCGAGAGGGGTCCTTGAGGATCTTGATAAGGAGTCTCCAGTTGCGCTGATCGTAGTTTACTCGGTAGAAACCTGGGGATGAATACTTGGTATAAAGAAATAATGCTGGATATTATCACACAGCATAATTTTGCCTCAAGATATGCATAGCTTGTGTTATGGGTACATGACTGATTTGGATAATAACTAGTTTTTTTTTCCTTGTAAATACAAACATTAGTTAGAAAATACCCAGACCTGAGACATATATCTGCAATCCAGCGCCGGGCATCAAACCCAGAACCTCCTGTGTCTCAGCCGGACCTTCACCCACTGTGCCAGGTCGTCAAAATAAATGGTAAAAATATTCTGATTATGCTGGTAGTAGCTTAGTTTATGGAATTGCGATACTCTATAGTTTAGGGTTCGAGGTTAGTGTTACCTGTGTTCATGTATTTCTATATGTTTGATCGCGTTCAACTTGGTAATGATTTGAATATAACGTGGAATATACAAATTTTGTGATCTGATTAACATATTAGGTAGATACCTAGAGAATGTATTCATCCGGGCAGCACGCAAGCGAAGCCGTGGGCTAGTTAATTAGTTTAGCATTTTGTTCCTTTTTGATACAGATAGACATTAGACATAATATAATGATAATCCTTTAAATTTAGATACTAGACTAGATAGCTACCGGATCTAACTAAATAAGCAAGTACGTGGAAGATTATACTGATTTTTAAAATTAATGAATTGCAATTAGATTAGATTTGGAATTATTATGATTAATATCTTTATTTATCGGTGTTATAAGTATAATAATCAACATAATAGGTATAGTTAACTAGTTGACAATATAGCGCTTTGAATGCTGAAAACTGAGCTGCAGACGTGTAGGTCTTGTTTCGCGAGAAAAGGGTTCCAATGTGACATCATTATGTTTGAGTCTGACTATTAAAAATAAATTTATGGGAGAGAACGCTTTCCAAGTAATAGGACTACTGTACCTTTTTAAAAGTGTGTAGTAATTAATCTGCATACACTTATTATTTAAACCATTTTCCTTTATTCAATAACGACAACACATTAAAAAAACGGTTTATTTTGCTTGTGGACATTAGTATTTTTTTTTATTGAATTAACTGATCTAACATTAAATAATTAGCAAATTGATTTACTTCAATTATAATTAAGAAATATTTTGATGACTACACTATTGTATTGTGTCTGAACTGTAATAATAGTTATAATGTTTTGAATAAATACAAATACAAACACCTGCATATATCAGTCCACTGCTAGAATTATAAAGACTGACAGACACAGACATATTTGAAACTGAAGTCACAACAAACATTTAGAATTTTTTCTAAAAAGACAGTATAAGATAACATAGATTAAGGTGGATTGTGTGATACAGTAGCAAAACGGCGTTGACTCCACTGTTGTATCCACTATATAACCAATATCCACTGTTGTAGCAGCAGAAGCTAGTATTCTGCCGAAGCCTAATGGCTTCTTGTGTAGAGCCATTAAACCCTGTGAGACTATAGTTTAGGTAGGAATATATTTTTATATAGTTCTTGAGAGGAGACCGCGGCTCGGTAAACGTAGTGTAAGACGCCCTCCGGCCAAGTGGAGTGACGATCTGCTGTCGGCTGCTGGTAGAAGCTAGATGCGAGCTCAGGACAGAGCGCAATGGCGCTCATTAGGGGAGGCCTATGTCCAGCAGCAGACTGCTTTAGACTGATGATGATGATTATTCTATGAAATGTTATCAGCCTATAGCAGTCCACTATTTAAATACTATTTCGATACAACTTAACAAAATCGCACCAGCGCAGTTTGGCGGTACAAGCGCAACAAACAAACTATTCGTTGACACTCACCTGTCTGCTGTATATTGACGAGGAACCAGTCATCCTTCTTAACAGTAAGATTGCTGGCCACCTTCCGCTCCTTCAGCCAAAGCTTTGGCTGCGTGGACTCGAAGTCCTTCTCTGAGGCCGTTGTGTAAGAGACCGGGATCCACCAGACGGGCGAGACCTTGGCTGAGTCAGTCTCGTTTATGAGGACGAAACGCTCCTAGAAATTGAAAGGTTCATGTTTCTCATCATAATTTATTAACAGGATACCAAATTTTAATCGGTCAGAACTGAGTTTTTATAAAGTTTACTTCAACACAGATTAATAAGCTTGTTGCGCCCACGCGGAAACCGCAGTCTCCATGGCTTGCCTGCGCGTCTAAGGCGCCAACACGCCTTTGTTTGCAATTAGCAAATCTTGGGTCAGATCACGAGTTATAAACTAATAAAAATAACTTAGTATACTTTTAGCTTAGTATAAGTCTTCCTTAGTTTTAGCCAGCCTCCTCTGTCCTGTGCCTTTCACATCCAGGTATGCCCAACAATTTTAGGAATGTAATCGAGTCAACGCACTGGCAGACGACTGGGAGCATTTTGGCCTGACCTCGGCCATGACTCGGTCAAGGCTACTCCAGCGCCTAGTCCTGCCCAGCTTCACTTGGGATTTACCGCTCTGTTCCCAACGTCAATAGGTATACTTTTGTCCTTCGAGGGATCTTAGTGTTGCGTACTTGATCAGTAAGTTTTTATTAGGTTATTGATATTTAATAGCTCATAAAGAGTAAAATCTATATATGCAAAAGAAAGTCGTGTTAGTTACACTTTTTATAACTCAAGAACGGCTAAGCAAATTTGGCTGAAAATTGGTGTGGAGGTAGCTTAGAACCAGGAGACGGAATACTTTTTATCCCGTTAATATCAAAAGTAGGAGTTAGGGTAGGGGTCAAGTAAGGGTAGGAGTAGGGTAGATATAGGGTAGGGGTAGCGATAGGGGTAGGGGTAGGGGTAGCGATTTATAGCTCGTGATCTTACCGTGCCTTAAGCTAACGTATCTCCATTAATTGTGTGAGAGTAATGTTTTAAGTTACTGAATTCTAGGATTCCAAATCTGATAAAATTTTGTTACAAAGAAGTAAAATATATTCAAATTCAAATATATTTTAATTACTAGAAGTTACAGTGTAGGGGTGTAAGGGGTACCAAACTCCATCTTCGGAACCCAAGCCAACAGCTCACCTGCTCGTGGTTAATCTGCTAACTAACGGGTGAGAGTGGCATAGCGCAGTTTTTCACAAGCATAGCTGAACTCCCTAACCGCTGAGGGGCAGCAGCTTCGGCAGCGTATGAAGCTGTTCCCTGCGATCCCCAACTCGCATGCCCAGCGTGGGGATTATGGGAATATCCCCCTTTATTAGGGAAGGCTTATGTCCAGCAGTGGACTGATATAGGCTGGTGTGGTGTGGTGGAAAAAGTTACAGGTTACAATGTACTAAAATAACTGAACGAAAAATCGAACTAATTCTAGACGATACTTTTTATATATATCACGTGAGAGAATTGCGGGTGAAATATATTTCCAATAATACAACCAAACATCAAAGATAATAAAGTGTGACTTTCCCGAAGTTTTGGAGCACGTGCGAATTCTGACTCAGTCTTCAAGATAGAAAGTTCAATAAAAAAATTCCACGAACAAAATAATCTAGAAAATTACCCCGTATTTACATTTTACCTACTATTCACTTATCAAAATATATACTTACGTACCAACCAAAAGAATTTATAATATCACCTATTAATACATACGTGTAATCACATTATCTACAAAATAATTTAAAACTGATAACACTAAACTAGAATAAGCATTATAACTCAGATTATATTGATAATTTTCATAACATACCAATGCTTAATAAGGCTATGAAAAATTTTACACGATAATGTGAACCTCGATACTTGCTCACAATTTTCCTCAAATTATTACCCGTAACGCCATCTAGTGGCACATAAAATGACATTATCCACATAACCGCAAAAAGATTAATATAGGTCTTGGCACACATATAGGTAATGTTTTTGCGGATATCCGGATCATAGAGTAGTAAATTTTTCTTTTAGTTTTTCTTTAATTTTTTAGGGCTTTGAATCTAAAATGCGTCGGTGGCCAGCATAACAAAAGGAAGTTGTATGTTGAATAAACAGAGGGGAAGTGTATTGAATGTAGTCAGGGAGTCCGAGGCGGTGGATTCTGACATTCATGGTTTGGGCTTCGAGAAGGGTGATACGTCCCGTCTCTGCACCCTGTCAGTATTATTCCGCTTTGACTACACATCCATTGCTGCAAAATGAGCTAGTAACTTACATATATGTATTTCGACCTCTTGACAATATTATAAGGTTATTTTGTAAAATAACGTTCTAGCTCTAATTACATAAACATAAAGGAAAGGTTTAACGAGTTTTGTTGAAGTATAAGTTTCCTTGTTAATGTTGTTGTCACAAATAAATGCTTTTTCTTTCTTTAAAAGGATTTTTATTTAAAAAAAAACTGTAATTTTTTAATTTTACTTCTGCTTATATGCGCGACTCGCACTTGGCCGGGTTTTTTATTATCGGTAAGGACTTTATTGCAGCGACTTGCATTCAAAATTGTACATTAAATAGTGTTCCATTTTTTTTATTAAGAGCGCTGGAGTGACCTTTTTCCTCGCACTTATCGAGAAACCCATCGCGTCTTTTCGAATAGATTGGATGAAAAAATATTACCTGAGTAAAAGCAACACTTCCATCCTTATAATTCCTTGTTACAGTCAAGACAGGGAAGCCAGTCTGCAGAGTCCAGGAGTCCATCACCACGGCCACATCAGCATCGAAATCCCCCTTCTTCCTGGCAGCAGTGGTGAGGGCACTCCATAGGTCCTTCTGTTCCGCACTACCATACATCTTAGAGTTCAAGTAATCTGTCACTCCGGAGTTGAAAACCTCATTTGTTAGGATGTGGTTGAGCATTCTGAGGAGTGCTGATCCTGAAAACCAAAAAGTAAAAAAAAATACAGAAACATTTATTTGAGTCACAAAATATACAAAAATAAAAAATAGTTAAGTGCTTTACAATAAGAGAAATAGTGACACAAAAAAGTTGCCTTTTTGAAGCGCTGCGCTGGTGGCGTGATACGCAATATGTACATAATAATACAATTATCCCGGTTTTGTATTTTATACGCTAAATTTCAGGATGATCGGTAAGCGTAACAAACAAACAAACAAAGCTTAGAATCCTAGTGCAAGGTTTTTTTTTTAAGGTAACAGAAGATGGAACAAGCATATGGCCCACCTGATGTTTAATGGTAAACCATTGCATTGTAGGTCTACCATGTTTTGAACGTGCCTTACGATGCAACACTCTACGTCCATTTACTCGAGGCATGGTGAGAATATTCTTGTTCCTGTAATTTCACCGGCACCAACAAACTGAAACGCAACAATGCTGCGTGGGCAGAAAAAGTTGTGGTTGTTTTTCCCCTTTACTAAGAGCTCTACTCTTGATAAAAAGCATAGGTATCATAATAAAGGTCATTTTACGAGAACATTATCAAGGATGCTGGTGTGCAATCTGTTCACACTGTACTAGTTTTGAATAAAGGATTTCAAGTGATAGATTATGAACTTCCCCGTCAATTCACAACTCATACCTTTCCCATAAGATATCTTGTCGAATATAGCATCGGTTTCTTCGGAGGCGCTAACATCTACAGACAGCTGGTGCGATGAATTCAAGGCGTCCAACTGGAAGACGTTATGCACCTGATCCAGGATGCAGATCTCAGTGATGTTCCAGCTCTTTTCAACCTGAAAAAATATTGTTTTTATACGAAATCGAAAAAGTAGTAAATTCTGCAGTTCTTTCAATAATTTTGAAAGCTAACAGCTAGTCCAGATGGGCGATTTACGCGACTCAACTCAACTCGCGTGTAAATCGCCCATCTGGGAAAGCACTTTGGCTGAGCTTTGGCTACTAAGAAAGCGTATATACAAAATGATGCTTCGTTATTGGCCAACATTTTTTGTTACGCTCATGATATGACAGCTTGAAATATTCGTGATCGTCCTACAGCTCGTAACCGTTGACATTTTTTCGGTTATATAAATTGCATGCTATCATAATATTTAATCAAAATAAAATGAAATGAAAATTTATTTATTGAATTGGAACTTTAAAGTACACTTTGAATGGTAATTTTTATAATCTACACCAATTCGCAACGCGACCAAACAGTGAAGGCAAGAAACTCTGCTTGGCTTTATTTAGAAACATCATTGCATAGTTATTATTCAATTCATTCTCACACTCTGAATAATGTACTTATTACTTATGTACATCTTCAATGAAAAAAAGGGAAAGCTCTAATTGCCAAAACAAGTTGTTTATACTTAGTTTTGTAAGAAGGGCTACTTACAAAAATGTAATAAACAAATTTTGATTCTGATTCAATTTGGTTACGAACTTAAAGGAACCCACTTTGAATATATAGGCGACTTGCAAAACGAACGACGAACTATCTTCATTCAAAAATGGCTCTTCTTCTTTGTTTGAGCTAATGGCTAACTCTGATGTCAAAAATGGTTAAAAAGTGCTTACAGCATCAACAGCGACGTACTCCACATAGGTAGCGAACCCCTCGTTGAGCCAGAGGTCTCTCCACCAGGCAGGCGTGACCAGGTTGCCAAACCACTGGTGCGCGATCTCGTGAGCCACCACCTGCGCCACGTGAACCTTATCGAATGTCGCCGACACTCCTGCTTCGTACAGCATTGCTATTTCCCTGGGAAAGGCGTTTATGTGATAGTCATTCATCATTTTGCCATCTGGCAGCAATATCATATCATACAATAACATACAACTTTACATATCTATGTACAAATCTATGTAAAGGTGTACAGACAAAGGACGAAAGTGACATAGCTCAGAGTTTAAGCAGGATGAAGTGGCAGTGAAACCGTATATGCCGCAGAACTGAGAACCGGACAACCGTTAGACTAAATGTATGTAAATGTAGATCGGAGACCACGTACCTAAATAAGCGTAGCTTAAGACCGCCGCGCTCCCTTGCTAGATGGAGAAACTATCTGCGTTATTTAGCTGACAGAGAGTGGATGAAATGACCCGAGGATCAAGTACTTTTTAGTCGTCATCATCTCCCAGTCTATCCCTCGTTTAGTGATATCAAAGTCAAAATTGATGATTATTAGGATGAACATCACTAATTATCGAGACCAGTGTTCTTTACGTAAGTCGTTGTATCATTATTCTTCTATCGTTCTTACAGGTGCTAAATTCGATAATGTCAATATCATCATCATCATCAACCTAAATCAGTTTACTGCTGGATATAGACCTCACCCAAATTGTACCCAGTCCTTCTCGACGCATCTATACATGTCATATTTGGAAATAAATGCCACTAAATTATAATTCAGAATTTCTGAATTTTTACTAATATGTGTGCCAGCATAAAATAACTACGAGTTAAAGTGAGTTAAAAATCTAAATTGCATATGAAATATGGATAAATAAAATTCTAAACTACAAAGGAAATAGCAAATCTTGTTTCGAAACAATCGAAAGGAATCAAAAGGGGTCAAAACAAATGAAATCGAATTTTCGAACAAATGGTCAATTTACGCCAAAATTTAATTAAAATTAGTCACGAACATTCACACCGAACTATATTTGGGCACCCCCCCAACTCACCCCTCGGAGGGTGATTGGAATGATGGATGAACCCGGGTGGTAATGAAACATTGGTTCATCTATCACGATTGATATGAACTGTCTTTAGAGGTTTATTTGTGTTATTTTACATGCGAATTTGATTTATATTTAGTTAAAAAATAAATCAGTCAGTGTTGTTATAGCTGTAGATTTTTTCATTTAGTTCCAAAATAAATTATTCGATGTGCTGAAGTCGTTGATTTTTATAAGCGTATGGGGTTGTTCACCGAAATAAAAACACCTAGGTACAGAACTCTCTACATAAACGTAGGTAATGTAGGTATGGGTAAATACACTAGGTAAAATATTTAAGTAACATTCATTATAAACAGTAGCACCTAGGTAATCCTATTTTTCAAAAACTTATGATAGTTTTATGTTAATCCAGGAGTACCTCTCCGATCTTGCTGCATTGTTTAGATACCTACAAAACTACGCTACTATGATAAAATAAATAATTAATAAATAAGTATTCAGTCTCTGTATTTGTTTGCAAACCAATAGCAGCGCCGCTTTTTTGCGCGAGAAAAATAATATATTTGTGAAATGTACGGGTGAGGGAAAAAAAGAAACTTCTCACGCATTGCCCTTCTATTTAGTTATTTTACTGTTCTTTACCTGTTGGTAGAACATTACAAAGAATTACTAACCTTTCGGTACTTTTGAATTATTGATTAGTAAATAGACTCACCTATAAGTAAGCAATCCCCAATTCTCCATAGCTCCATTCTTGAAGTCCGGTAACGCTATCATATCTATCTTCGGCAGTGGAAACTTTATCTTGTAATATTCTTCTAAAAACTTCAATATCTTTGGTCCAATGTCCAAAGCGAAGGACGCTGATGGCAAAGCCTCCTTTCGTGCCCAAACTGAGAAGTTGTTGGTACTCATGTTGTGGAAGTCTGTTATTGTGAAGGCGACTAGATAAGTCGACATTGGTAGTGATTCTGCGTAGTGATCCCATATATAGTTTTTAAGGGTTTTGCTGCAATGAAAAATCTTTAGATAGATAAAACAAGTACACACACACACACACACACCAGCCTATATCAGTCCACTGCTGGACATAGGCCTCCCCTAATAAAGGGGGATATGCCCGTAATCCCCACGTTGGGCATGCGGGTTGGGGATCGCATGGCACACCTTCTCCCACCACCGACGCAGTCAGTGGCCAGGGGAATTTGCTGTGCCGATGTAGGCTGTGCTATGCCGCAATCAGTCGGCCGCCAGAGCCTCGTTCGTTGTTTAGCAGGGTGCACCACGTGCAGGTGAAGTTGGCTTGGGTTCCGAAGATGGGGGTTGGAACCCCGTACACCCCAAACAAGTACACAGGAAAACTGAATGCTAAATATAGCATTTTTTTCTAGATAACCTTTGGGTAGAGTTAATGTGGAGTTATTTTGTTGCTATAAAATGTGATTTTAATTATAAAAAAAGTGTGTAAATTCATTCAATGATTACAATTATTTTTCTTTAACTGTTAAAATGCTGGGACTGTAAACCAAAAATAAATGTATGCCACTACACTTACTCAAAACGATGAAGGAAAACATCGGGAGGAAACCTATTTAGTAACAACACGTAGGTATTGACGATGTTTTTTTTTTTGTATTTTAAGTGTAAGCCCACTTCAGGGCAAACCCAAGATTTTTATAAATCCCAAAATTTTCGACTCAGACGGGATTTGAACTGCGCCTCGACGAAATTTTCGGGCAGGCACGGCTAAGCGCCGTTTGCTTAGCGCAGTTGGATAGCGCACCCCGGTATTGATGGGAAGGTCGTGGGTTCAAATCCCGTCTGAGTCGAATTTTTTGGGATATATTATAATGGTATTGACGATGTTCTTCATGGTGAGTAGCAAGGACCTTAATCCTAAAATGTATGCAAAAATGTGCACGTGCTCAAAACGATGCAGGAAAACATCGTGAGGAAACCCGTGGTGTAGCGTGGCTGAGCAGATGGTATAGGTGCTGAAACCTACTCCTACCAACCATGATCAGTGAGTAAAAGTTACTTGAAACTATAGCTTCTAGAATAGACTTTGCGTGTATTCTTAGTTTATGTCCAAAGTCATTCGAATCAATCTCATGCATACGTCAACGTGTCGAGCCAGCCGCTGAGTTCTAGTTGCTAAAAATGTTTAACCCCCGA
The DNA here is from genome assembly GCA_951804965.1 of Horisme vitalbata. Classification (NCBI taxonomy): domain Eukaryota; kingdom Metazoa; phylum Arthropoda; class Insecta; order Lepidoptera; family Geometridae; genus Horisme; species Horisme vitalbata. Next base: position 3,137,682 of record OX638099.1, read on the forward strand.
ACGTAAGTAGCAACCGTGGCCTGTGTTGCTAAACCAAGATAATCTGCTAAAACACCGAAGTAAGCCACGCTTCAAACAAACAACAAACAAAAGTAGAAGTAATAAGTAAAAGATACTTTAATATAATCAAAATTAACTCACTGACTCTCCCGACTAACGACGTTCATATTTGACAGACTGGACATGTTCTTCGGCCTCGCTATGCTGATGGTGAACCTTGCCTTCAACGCAGGCTCGTCCCAACACGGGAATGCTCGACGCGCATCCATAGCTTGGAACTGAGTAACCGCTATCCATCTGGAATAATTTTGAAAAAATATGATCTAGAATTTTACCATTCAGATATTACTCAATTCGCAAATTTAATAAACACTAGTACACTAGATACTAGCATATTGATTGCGAGCATCGTACATGACGCTACGTGCCTTGCTCAAGGACAATAGCCCTGCAGAATCACATCTGTGTTTTCAGCACTCAAAGTTTTAAGGATTTAGGGAGTAGTCAAGGCAAGTTCATATCCGGACATGATACTTTGATACATGCAAATAAAGGTTGTTCAGAAAAATTTAAGTAAATAAATAAAATTAAAATTTAAGGTCAATTAAATATCAGCAGATATGTATTGCTTAAAAATAAATCATTACATAAACTGCGACTAATATACTACAACTGAAGATTTAGGCTAATAATGTGATATATTGTGGAAAAACGATGTATTGTTTTTTGCTATAAAGGTCACCTTTTGTTGAAACAACTATACAAACAACCAATATACATTAAAGAGTGTATCCTAATATTTACCAATGTCACCTTTATTGCTGACGAAATTATTCAACAATCCAATGTGTCCTTTGAATCATTGGCAAACAATTAATCAACCATTTATATGCAGTAAGCCTACAAGCTATTTGCAAGTATCAGACAGATGAACTAAATACAATGAGAATTTTCACACATAAAAAGTAATGCGCCATTGTTTTTTAACACCGAATAATGTCGCATCAATTGGAATAACAGTCACAAAAAAAAATTATAGACATTAAGCCATAACTTTTTAAATGTACAAACAATAACAGATCTACACATTTTCACGCAGCCCAAAAAAAGTGAGCAGAAAGAGCTTTTTTACTTACAATACAATCGCTTTTACAAATACACCAAAATACTATTGTTTTTTTTTATTGGTAAACATCTAACAGTGTTTACCAATACCAAAACCAATACCAAAAATAATAGTGGTATGACGTAAACCAATGAGAAAACCAATAAAAAAAACACTAAGTAGGAACAAGAAACATAATATTTAAGATAAAAAATGTTCTGAGAAATGGTTGTTTTCATATTTCGATTCCCACAACCCATCATAGTACAACGTAGCGTAAATTCGCGTCCCAAGAGACAGTTCTAAGGTCGATGCCTGACCTTGGAGGAGCAGAATAACCAATATATAGTACTAAAGCGGTAAAGAATATAAAGTAGTGGGTATGAAGTCGACCTTGCGAAGGCCGCGTGTATTAGCAAATTGTGTGATAGGGTTTCTGGGGATAACGGAAGTTTCCTAAAAAGCTTGTACATTACTTTTGCAGATTATTTTGCTTTTTGGTGATATATTTCACAGAATCGGATAATATAACATGTATAATATGTGTACGTTTTAGGACTATCGCGTTGTTTACGCGTTAATACAGAATTAAGGTCAACTTAAAACACCGTCCACTTGAGTTTGATCATCAACATCCTAATGAGCACAGTGGTCCTTTATCTTCCGGTTAAAATTTTTCTTAATGCATAGTCTAAAAATTGAAACTCTTTTGTTCTATGCTATCAGTATGCACGTATAATCCAATTATGGGCTTATGTTAAGTTAGGTCGATATCGATTTTGAAGAAAAGGGATCATTGTTTAAATAAGATTATTATAGTTGTTTCCCAACACTATTATTTCTTTTTGAAATCCTCAATTAGGTTAATAATAAAAAATAAGTATTTCTAATATAAAAAGTTGTGTGTTAAGTTGAAATTTACTTATAAGTCATTTTGGTGGTAACCTTACCGTTTTACTCCTTTTTCTTCGTACGAACTCCTGTAGAATCCATGCAAGTTATCATTCAGTAATCCAGTGTACGTTATGTTCAGGACATACTGGTTTCCAGCTTCCAATTTCTCTTCTAACATAATGGTGTGAAAATTCAGCAGTGGCTCCTCTGTTTTTTTCAATATCTTAATTTCCTTTCCATCTTCTTTATACAGATTCATATCATGCAAATCTAACTCAACACCATGAAAAGTGACTTCCTTTGTTGTATTAACTACATTTATTACTATACTAACAACACCATCAAACGTAAAGTTGCCCTCGAAAATGTACGGTACTATGCTAAGATAGTATTTATCCGGTTTCACTGTTGTAGGTAACCGCAGTTCAATCGGTGACACTTCACTAGCTACAGTTGTGGTTTCTAAGGGTATTACACTTTTACTACTTTCTGTTGTGAGTGGTAGAACTAAGAGTTTTGCTTGATCGCAATGGCATAGTTCGTACTTTGTCACGTTTGCTAGCTGGTCTGTTATAGGACATGCTGCGTAGTTGTAGACTAGGAGAGAAGCAGTGACGAGGGATAGAGCGAAGACGACGAGCACCACTGAAGCCAGACACTTGGATAGGTAGAAGCCTCGCTTCGTTCTAGTGGAGTAGTCTTGAGGATTATCCATTATGTTGAGAGGCTCGTGCGCTTGTGTCATTGCATCACCGTTGACTCTGCCTGTAAGGAAATTATCAATTTTAATTCTTCGGGTTACAAATTATCAGATATACCTATCGCCCAAATTATATAGGTACATACTCTAATATTAGACATACTCCATACAGCATCATGTAGCACCAAAAAGAGAGCAGCCCCTGTATTATGGGAACCGTGACTGATATACTACTAACATACATACATAGAAAGTGCCCAGACCCCGAGACAAATATTCGCAAATCTTTCAAGCATTTGTTTCGCGGTGGGAAACGAAACTACAACCTTCTGCGTCTCACGTGGGCCTTAGGTCGATAGAATCTACAATTAAACTGGTTCTTTAAATCATCAGTTACTCTTATCAGTAGTACTTTTTATTAACCTTCATCCTCTCACTGCTAGGTAATTATTTAAATGTTAATTCATGCGTTAATTATTTAAATGTTAATTTCACACATGTTTTGGATAAGCAAAATACAATGTATTTTCTGATACCTAACTAATAAATAGGCATGACGACTGGGTCAAAAAATAATAAGTCTAATTAGTCCGTCAGTTAGATCAACAAAAAATACTGGACACGTATTTTTTAATTTATCGAATCAATAGAAATTGACGGAGATAAAAACGTGAAAGTTCGGGAGTGGGCTCGTGACGTCACGCCTAGGTAAAAAATGTACTATATCGTGATTCGTGACGTCGCGCGGAACTTTAACGCACTATATCTATGTTATTTTTGTTTAATTGACAAAAGAAAAAATACGTGTCCAATATTTTTTGGATATGAAAATAACGGACTAATTAGAATTTTTCAGTCGTCTAGTCTAATACTTTGAAAAGTTATGTATTCACATTACACATTACATTCAATCTCAAACTTTGTAGATTCATCTGCAGCGGTAATCTAACTCGCATATCTACGTGTCTGAGCTGACTGTTCGCCGATCTTCCTGTCATAGATAGCTAAGGCAATAATAAGCAAGTGTTATGTTATTATTGCACTAGTTAACCTAACTACTTGAAATCGTAGACCTTCGTGTATGCTACTATCCTCGTGTGATATTTCAATTCCTTAAGCCAGTTTTCCAAGAAGACGCTGCCATCATCGACAGCTGTCTAGTGTCTTTACAGTATTTACATTAATATGTTATTATTACTGCCACTGTATTATTCAAGTTTTTTATAATATCACAATGACTTAAAAAAACAGACTTCGCCAACAAGAGAAAGACATACTTTACGACAAAGTTATAGTTAAGTTACGAAGAAATAGGACTAAAGCATAGAAGAAGTCTTTAAATTCATTTATGCTCTGAACATTAACTCATACGGCTGATCTCTACTTCCTTATGTCCATATATGTTAGCTAGACAGAGATGCATACTTTATCTCAATGCGGTTTCTGCGACTTCGTACCAGGGCATTTGTATGAACCTGCATAGAAATTTGTTCGAGCGCCCTGGTACGATTAACTTTTTAAAGTCGCATTGATATAATTATGTATGCATCCCTTTCTAACTGATGATATTGGACATAAGAAAGTAGATATCAGCCGTATTGAATTTTAAGACTTTATCTAGCTGTCTTCCTATATCTGTGGTGTGCAAATACCACGTGACATTTAGCAAGCCTGATTGGATAGGCATGTCAATGTCAAAGCAAACCGCGCATGGGAAGAGCCTTACATAAACATCAAAATGCCACATAAATGCACTAAAATGTAGACCTGTCGCTAGAAAAGTGTTCAATGTCGACGCAATAGGCAGTGTGCAATTTTGGTGAGGATATTTTTTCCACGTTTGTGTCTCTTGACTATTCTATCTTGGACTATTGGTTAATACTGTATGTCTGCCATGTAACTAACAGTGGCAGTCATAAAGCGGTCATCGCTATTATAAACTCCAGACTTAAGGCAATTGCGAATACTTTACAATCATCGTTACAATGTACGTTGACTGTAAATGCAATCTTTTTTGATGACTATTAGCACAGTGCACAATGCAGCCTAAGGAAAACAACATTGTGGTAAATCTGTGAATCAGTTGGGCTTTAAAATGCCGAAAGTGATTATAAGAGGTTCAAGAGGAACCGAAATCAAAGTACATTAATTTTCTGGTTTAGAGCACATTAGCGCACTGTCTCGCCGAATTATAATTGTGGCTCTGTACTATCGCAATTCAAATGTTGCGGCCCTATTAAAGTACCTTATTAGTACACATAACTAAGTTGTTTATATGTAATACTAAATAAAAAGAAAATGTGGCGCAGATAATACTTGAGATAAGAACTACTTTATAAAATACCTACATCGTTACCATTACTAGCGACACGTCCCGGCTTAGGACCGTCGCAATATAAACATAAAACCTTCTTCTTGAATCACTCTTTCTATTAAAAAATAATCCGTGAAGTAGTTTTACGGCCGGTTTCTATATTATACCGTTACCGATTACGCCTCGTTTTCTCTTGAAATACTGTCAAAAATTAACAACAAGGCGTCGAAAATTTTAAAGTTTTTCAGGGAAAAACGAGGCGTAATCGGTAACGGTATAATATAGGAACCGGCCATTAAAGATCTAAGCATACATAGAGACGACGCGACTTTGAAAGAAAGAAAGAACTATGTAGTGAGTATATTGTGACTTCTGTATTTTTAAGAAATAATTCTGTTGCTCCTACATTTTCTTACAAGTTGATGAATAACATTTTTTTTTTTCTGAAATATTCATTCAATGAGGGGAAAGTATTCGTAACTAATATTATATACCTATAATGCGAAAGTAGGTTTGTTTGTAACGCTTTCTTGCCTTAACAAATCCACCGATCATCATAAAATATCGCTTACATGTTGTAGTAGGGGAGCCCAAGCGGGGATTTCGGGATTTACTAAAGCGCGGCAGATTAATATACAGGGGGATACCTTGTACCCGGTTAAGTACCTCCACAAAACATGAGGCCCATATATAAGGCCGCCCGTGAAGGATACAGGATCAGATTAGTAAAAAAAAATTGACCATCAGAAATTCTCGAGCGCGTCAGATTAAGGTAGGGTGAGTTAATTACATCCTACAAAATGTATATTCCACTAATCTGACAATTTGAGAGTGACGTAAAAAAAGGGGAGGGCAACAAAGTTGTAAAAAAAAAACGTCATCTCGACATTCTCGAGCGTAGCTAAATTTTTTTTTATTTTGAAGGAAATAATTCAAGAATAATGAAAAATATATAATCTGACGATTTCCGCAAGCCGAAATAACAAAAATTCGTCGATAAAGTTAAATGCGTGCAGCTGCGTGATGCCTACATTTCCTTCTCCGCGTTTCTATTCCTCTCTCTCTTTCTCTATCTATTACTCTCTCACTCCGTCCCCACTCTGGTTTCTGTTGCCATGACGCCATCACAGCACAGCTGATCATAAAGACTCGTTCGTGGCATACTGTTTACAACGTGTTTCCAACGTTTTGGCTTTTTTTGCTATTATAATTATAACCCTTCATCTGTGTCGAAAAGAAAATGGAAAATGGGAAATCTGCGGGGCCCCGCCCCCCGTCGGCCATCGTGGGTGGTCCGGGCCCCCCTTGTAATATATAATTAATAATTATTTTATATTTTACTATAAAACTATTTATAGTATCATACCTCCATGAAATCTGCTTGAAATCAGAAGCTCAGCGAGCTCAAAGTATCACATAAATTATATTTTGAGCTCAAAAATGTCATAAGTACAATTTCAAGCGCCCAGGAATGGAATTAGCGGGAAGTTGCAGGGATGGCCTTTAAAGTGAACCGTTTTTCTAATTTTTTTTTGTCAGATCAGGCGAATCCCTCTACATAATCGTCAGATTATGAGACAGTACGTTTAGAACATAAAGATGAACCATATATATCTTAATCTGACGCGCTTGAGTATTTCAAAATGGCGATTTTTTTTTGCACATTATGAAAATGCCCGCGAGTTTGCGTCCCATCGAAATCGTCAGATTAGTGAATGAGAGCTTTTTTTTGGTGTACTTAACACTCCCTTAGAAAATCTGACGCGCTCGATAAAAATTTTTTTTTTTTCATTTTCAACCCTTAAATACAACCACCCGCATCATGCAAACGATCAGATTAACATACGTACATTATTAAAAATACGTAGGGCATTCATGCTATCAATATCTGATGCGCTCGAGGATGTCCATGCAACAGTTTTTTTTTACATATTTAAAAATCTATAGCCGCTTCCCCCACCGATGTAAAGGTATATATCATATAACATTTTTTTCTTCTTATCATCTAAGCTTTGCATCCCAATAGGTCTCTACGACGCTCGAGTAAATCCCCATTTAGCCTCGTGGGCTCCCCTACTATTGTCAGGTACAACATTGTGGGATACAGAAAATGACATATTTATGGTACCTTTCATTCAGAAAAAAGTAGCTATTACACGAGGAATAGATCGGGAACTTTTAAGGCGAGGGAATCCGCGGGTAAAACGTTCTTACCTAACAAGCATATTGATTGAACACCCATCTACGCTTACCGAAGAGTATTACTTCGTTTCATCAATAATATTTATTACAGCAATAACATACGGGACAATAAAAACCTTTATGAAAGTGCGTTTGAACTAACAAAAGACAGTGTGATCACAGGCGCCCCCATTCAACGCTATAATATACGCTGTCGGGCTTTGATTGAAATCTGTATAAGTAATCAGAGATAGCTGGTTGTGGTGCAAGACACAAGTGGCATGTTCTTGCAGCGCTTGCGTATTAATTGTCTTTGGAGAGAACTTTAAATTAAAATTAAAATTCGTTTAAAAAGTACGTTAAGATGTTGGTCCCAGCTCGTCGTTAAACCATGTCAAAGGCCTTAGGGCGGCCTAAAAACTCCGACACCAGAGTAGTTCACTAGCTCATATGAAGAAGAAGAAGTTTAAATGGTAAAATATTGCATGCTACGTAGTTGTACCACGTTGAATATGGCTGCACTAAGCTGTATCTTTGATTTATGTCCTCTCTCTAACCCTTACTCTATTTTAGTGCCGATCAGGGTCCATAAGAACTTATCTTTATACCACTCACTCACCTGTATGCCTACTTACTTGTGGAAACAATAAAAATATTGAGTATTGAGTATCACATAAATAGAACTGTTACTAACCCATATTACGCAATAAACAACTTTTACTTTGACTTTGTTGATTCTGATATCAAAGATACATTTCTAAAAAGTCGCATTCAGCAAATATATAAATCAAAATAATATCATATTGAGTATTGAGTATCACATAAATAGAACTGTTACTAACCCATATTACGCAATAAACAACTTTTACTTTGACCAGGCCTCTTTCACTCCGCAGAATAGGTATACAAATATACCTACGCATCGCCGGCCTTCCTAGCGTGGTTCGTTACGTCGGTTGCCGAGTCTGCCCGGAACGAACGTGTCCTATATTTTTCGCCAAATGAAGGCAAAAAAGTACTGCATAGCATTTGGTTGCCTGAATAATAATAAGGACCGGCATCTCACGTTTTTCAAACTACCTAATGACAGCGAAAGGTAAGAAAATGTAAATAATACCAATAGTAGGTACAGAACTGAAAGTTTTTCTACGAAAGTTTGTCTCCCGTATTTACTTAAGTAAGTAGGTACTTAGGTACAAGTTCTATTTGAATGCGGTACCTACCTACATAAATAAACGTAATATTATAATGTAGGTATTTTTTCATAGACAATTTTTGTGCCATTGGTAGGTATCTACCTACATAGTGCTGCCTATGCCTAGGCATAAGCAGCACTTAAGTAGGTATTATGATTTTGATTATGTAGACTGAGAGCAATATTAGAAACCCAACCTAGGTACATTTTTATTTGATTTAACTTTAAGTAGGCAGTGTAGGTTAAGGTACTTAAAAACAGTCGGGTAGGTAGGTGTAGGTAGAAAAATCGATGTGGTAAGTTACCTAAAGGTAGGCTTACTAACAACTAAAACTAGATACCTAGGTTACCTACAAACCAAATGTTGTTTTTTTCTCTTGCAAATATCTAGGTAGATACCTACCTACTAAAATTTCTCTTATGATTTAGCATGATGTACCTACCTACCTTAAACAGTGATTATTCAGTTTTCGTACACAAGACACCTAAACACTTAAGTAAGTGTTAAGGACCCAAGTACCTACCTAGTAGGTATGCCTATTTTCTGAGTTCTTAATGCAGCCAGCCAGTGTAAAATAGTTTCTGATTTAATACTAGGTAGGTAGATATTATTTGAATTATCATTGTTCTTTAAAATAAATAGGTGGCTAGGTAACTGGATAGTAAAAGGTTCAACAACAACAGCCTATTCAGTCCACTGTTGGACATAGGCCTCCCCTATAAGAAGGGGGATATGCCCATAATCCCCACGCTGGGCAAGCGGGTTGGGGATCGCAGGGTACAGCTTCTCGCACCGCCGACGCTGCTGCCCGTCGGCGGCCAGGTTATTATTATTCGTCACAGAATAATTCTCAAGACAACCCTAACGTTACACGTGTCACGTCAGTAGAGATAGAGCTATACGATAGAAAGGGATGCAAGGTGTAGGTTAATATAAATGTTAGGCGCTGAGTTCGGTGCGAGCTGATTAGCACTTTATTGCGTAGCAGCTAAAGTCGCTATTTATTTAAATGATTGCGCGGAGTGACGCTTCTGTCCTCTCTGTATTCTGTGCTTTGACTTTGTTTATTCAGATATCAAAGATACATTTCACAAAAAGTCGCATTCAGCAAATATATATACAAAATAATGTCATCATTATCATCAGCATATAGCAGTTCTCTGCTCGACATAGACCTCCTCTAATGAGCGCTAATATCTTCAGCTCGAAGCATCCAGCTTCTGCCAGCCTTTCGTCACTACCTACGCCTAACTGGAAGATGTCCTTCACTACGTTTGCCTATTATAAATAATATTCAAATATAACTTTGAAAATTATTTTTCACCGTGTTTTCTATTTTATAAAAAAAAATATTGAACGCCAACATATTGCGAAGGCAATGGTGGGGTGGAAAGGATTCCAATCTCTATTATGAGAACCCAAATCAACATCACCACCTCGTAGTGCATCTTGCTAAACAGATTGGCGGCGGCTGATCACACCATAGTTCCCTGACCGCCACCAGGCAGCAGCGTTCGTTGGCAGTGATTAAAGCTGTGCCCTGTGTTCCTCGATTTACATGCCCAGCAGCAGCGTGGGGATTATCAGCATACCACTTCTTATTTAGGAAAACCTATGTCCATTATATTGACTGAAGTTGTTTTTACGTAGATAATCAAAGATTTCCATTTTTAGAATTCATTCAAATATTTGAAATGGTTCCGGAATAATCATAATGTAGTTAAAATTGTATTGTCATGGACTCTGTAGTGCGGTGGGTGAAGGTTCGCTTGAGACACAGAAGGTGTCGGGTTCGATTCCCGCCGCAAGACAAATGTTAGTACTATCTGCAAATATTTGTCTCAAGTCTGGGTGTTTTTCTATGTATAATTAGTATGTATTTAAAAAAATATATATGTTTAAGTGTATCATTAATGTGGTTCCCATAATACATGCTCTGCTTAGTTTGAGGTTACTTGATGATGTGTGATAATGTCCAGTATTATTTATTTATTTATTTATATTTATGCGTCATCTTGCTATAGTATTCAGCATACCCAAGAAGCCCTTGATCTTTTAGAAATCAGTTATCAAATTATAATCGGTCAAAACCTAACGAATCAGACTTTACGGGTGACACACACGTTACGAGAAATCGTTACGATCGCACTGTACCGTTTTAACTGCTTCAACAGTTTTCATCCATCACACACACGTTTCGAATAATCCGGTGCAATTTAAACGGTACAGTACGATTACGATTTCTCGTAACGTGTGTGCCACCCACAACATTTCAGACGTTTGAAACCCCTACTGGTCTTCTGTTTTATACCAATCCTTAAACAATTACAACGCGGTGCATAGATGCAACTTAATACAGAGCATCACTGTGATACAAACTCCGGATCCCACGGCTCATTGCAACTGGGTCAAAGTTTAACTACACTGTCAGATATCTTGTTTGGACGCTTTGTTTGTACAGTGACGGTAGCTGGTAGATTATTCAATGCTTTGCAGTGGCTGGATGAAGAAAGTTTAGTTGAGTTAATCAGGAACGTCGAAAAGGAATCTAATTTAGTGAGGCGGCTGGTAGAAGCTGGATGCGCCAAGCGAAGAATAGTGCTCAGAAAAGTCCTCCTAACAGCAGTGGAGTATTAAAGACTAACTATTCATGATGATGAATAGTTAGTCATTAATAATTATTAATGACGGTTCAGCGAAGTACCAGCTTGAGGCCCTTGAAGCAATTGTAAAAAGAGCCAAGAGGCTCATTTGCAATGATGATTTGGTCAATGCAAGACTCCAAAGCTTGGAACATCGTCGTAAAGTTGCAAGTCTTTCTGTTTTTTATCGGTTACATTTCGGAGAGTGTGCAGCGGAACTGTACAACTTGATTCCACCAGCTCCATTCCACCATCGGACAAGCAGGCGTTCTGCACGGCGACATCGCTATATGGTAGACATACCTCGTATGCGCACAAAGCGGTTCTCTTCCACCTTTATCATGCGCACCGCCAAGGAGTGGAACGCTCTACCCGAGTATATGTTCCCCGATAATTATAACATGGGCGTCTTCAGGGCACGAGTGAACAGGTTTCTTCTAGGCAAGCGTGCTCCATCGTAGACTGCATCTTCGCTTAACATCAGGCCAGTTGTGATCAAACGCAAGCCTATCCAATATAAAAAAAAAAAAAAAAAAAAAAAAAAATTATAATGAACAGGATATACCATCTACCACACCAAAACCAGCCTATATCAATCCACTGCTGGATATAGGCCTACCATAATAACGGGGGATATGCCAAAAATCTCCACGCTGGGTTGGGGATTGCAGGGCAGAGCTTCTCGCACTGCCGCGCGCCAACGCTGCTTTCCATCGGCAGTCAGGGAATTCAGTTGTGCCGATGTTTAAGCTGTGCGATGCCTAAACAGCAGGTAAGGTTGACTTGGATTCCGAAGATGGAGGTTGGAACTCTTACACCTCTACCAGAATCTACGATTATAAACATACTTTCTACATATCCCTATGAGCGTTGATCTTAAAAACTGAAGATAGGTAAAAATTGTCACAAGAAAAGTAAAATACAATATTCAGTAGCCCACAAAGGCTCTTTTATTCACAACACGTACAAAGTGTCTTGAAAACTTAACGAGCGCAGCTCCTTTGAAGCCTTACTCCTGCAGAATGAGACCTTCGCACAATGCAGTAAGGTCGAAAAGATGGAAAGAACGGTTTATGCGAGCATTTTAAAAGAAGTAGATATGTCCTTTTAAATGGCATGAAAGCAAGGCAAAGGGAGATAAAAGGCAGGTCTTTGCGGTAACTATTACATACCAGGTCACACGCGGAAAGTGAACCTCTTCCAGCTACCTTTGGAGGATGAGTGAGTATTTATATCTACAAAGAAGTTGTTTGCGATACCTACAGAGTTGCCATATGAACACCAAAACGAAATCCTTCGCACGGTTTAACTTAAGTCTTTGATAGTTTATGGCTAAAAGAAATGATCGTCAAGTTATTAATTTGACCCCTACTTATAAACCCTTGCTTCTGACCTTAATAAAAGAAAATCATGTACATAAAACAAAGTCGCTTCAAGCTGTCTGTCCGTCTGTATCTTTAAAACTACCCAACGTATTTTGATGAGGTTTCTTTATAGATAAAGTGATTCAAGAGGAAGGTTTATATGTATATCTTGCATCCGTGCAAAGCCGGGCGGGTCGCCAGTATTAAATATAATACTAGACATTATCTCAAAACATCATGTAGCCTACTAAGCAGAGCTTGTATTATGGGAACCACACGACTGATATTAATAATATTTACTTATATAAATTTTGTTGCTTATACATACATAAGACATTTAATAAACCTAGACTCGGGAGACATATTTGCAAATTATACAAAAATTTGTCTCGCGGGAATCGAACCCTTTGGGAATCGAAAATCTTCGGCGTCTCAAACGGCCCTTCGCCCACTGCACCAAAGAGGTCGTTGAAATGAATGGTGATAGAACCTGTGCCATAGCACATCATAAAAGGGCTTCATCAGCCAGATTTCCTGCAATAACGAACAATTGTTAGTTTGGGATTAACAACAATTTCGTTATAACCACGGAAACCACTGGGGAACGGAATGTTGAATGCATCTGTTGCGGTATTGGGCAATAATCACGAACAAAAAACACAATTATAAAACATTCAATCTTACAATCTAGTCGAACATAGCAGAAACAGAACATTTTAGGTGAGTGCAATACATAACAAACAATTGACGCTTAAATTGGTTGCAGAAAATAACATTGAACTAGATTTAATCGTCACGTTTGATCTACGATTAACAAAAATCACTGGTAGGAAACAAACAAATAAACTGAGAATATTTAATTATTATGGGCATGCAGGTTTTGATCACCAAAGATAGGTTTTGTAGGATGAATTATGATTTTACTCATAAAACTACTGAATAAACTCATATTGAAAAACGGGAGCGTCGCGTCCTCCACCCAGAAAAAGACTCTCTGAAAGAGATCGATCACGAAGACTAGGAAAAAAATCGTAGACGTAAAGTTTTGGCCAATTAGAAAACGTATATTCAAAATAACGCTTTGACCAACATTTTTCGGTGCGCATGATACGATAAACATTTGTGATCGTGTAACGGCCGGTTCCTATATTATACTGTTACCGTTTACGCCTCGTTTTCCCTTGAAAAACTGTCAAAAATCAACAACGAGTCGTCGAAAATTTGACAGTTTTTCAGGGTAAAACGAGGCGTAATCGGTAACGGTATAATATAGGAACCGGCCATAAGTCAATCGCGCAAAATAATACTGAGTCAGAATTAGAAGATGGATTATTTAAGTTTTATATTTACCTCGAGTCTGCTCACATAAAAGCGCTAAAATCCATAACACAAAAATAGTTAGCAAACTAAACATTAAAAGAGTCGTAACATTTGTCAGGAAAGAAAACAGTGATATCACTAACGTTTGTTTGAGGAGTCCAAATCTTAGCTTAGCAGACAATGTTTATTGTAATGGATCTCAAAAAAGTAGCGATTTGTTACCGAGGAAGACAATCTCGAATTACAGTATTGTCAATGAAGACGATAATTATGTATGTACCTGATATGAATTGAAAGCAAAAGCTGGGGAAAGCGGTTAAAGGGGTTCCGACCTTTGGAACCCAAGACAAACTCACCTGTCCGTGGTGCACGCTGCTTTATACACATGGTTTCATGGTGTGAGAATCTGTGCCCTAGGATACGCAAATCCTAAATCCCCGCATGCTTAGTGTGGAGATTACAAACTTAATTACAAACTTAACCCTATGCCTATACATCCCCTGTCTAGCAGTGGGCTAAATAGAAATATATTGTTAATGTTGTTGAAAACAAAAGCATGATTTTCCTTTAAAACAGTATAACATGTTTTAATTTACATCTCAAATCGAAGACAGAACACCTCTGTAGAAAGCGACATGTAGGTAATAGACTGAAATCGTATATACGAAGCTTGTCATGCTAAGTTAGTACCTAGATATTCCTTCAAAAACGTCCATGATGCAGAAACCTCTCCTAGATCACGCTCTCAAATACAGCGTTTTCCAAGATTCACTTATATAAAATAGAACATTAGCTCCCCGACCGCCTGCATAATCTCATAACATAATGTAATGTGAATGTTTGTGCAGCGAGTTTACCTTCAACGAGAAACCACTTTGATCCTATATTCTACGTAGTTACGTACCTATCTAGTTTCTTTTTCTAAAGAACTTCATTTTGCAAAGTCATATTGGCAATGAATACATAAGTAAATGTAAGTTAAACGTACCTATGTTTTATGTAACCTCAGAATTAATTATCCATACGCTTCTGGGAAACAGGCAGATGTGACTCTGTGTATAAAACTGGCTGAATATGGATATATAAAACCTTAAAAGCTGTAATATTTTATCGCTCATCATACATTTTGAACGATGCGGTGCAGACGCAGTCATTGAAGTATCAAATGATCACGTGTAAAGATGTAATATACATTACCATCCCATATTCAAAAGACGGCTTAAGAGTTTCATATAAATCCTGTATATATGACATTGCATAATTATGACCTCTTAAAAATAATAACATACAATAAGTAACAAATGTTGACCTAGTATTATGAAATGCTTGGACCGATATGAAGCCGTTTTATGATATTACCTAAAGATGGACCAATCAAATGGCGTACCATCATCAATAAAAAAGTATTGCAACGTAGCACACATATAAAAGGTTGAAGGTATTAATTAAGCCTCATGTATCTGGAAATAATTATATGAGAAACTTACTTTATTTAATTACGTTTTCTTTAACTATCCAATTCATAATACTTCTATAAACCTCAGATAGCTTATATGACGTTAAAATATCATGAGACCTCTTTTTATTTACATTTATATGACAGGGACAAGTTCACTTTATCGAGCGTTATAAAATGACATTTGACTATACTATAAATAAGGGGGTTAAATCTTTACTAGCATTCGACCATTATTTGAATAGCAGCTAATTCCACTGCCGGAAGAAATCTTTTTTGCTAACAGAGCAGGGACTACCAAATTTTATCTTTCAAATTATTGGGAAAACTAAAAGCCCCATCAAATTATTATCTAATACCAGCTTGCGTATAATCTCCCTTGGGTAATCTTATCTCGATATCTTAGTCTTTGACAGTAATGATCCTTCCCCTCTCTTTGTTCTTTTATCAACTTATAAAAGTCACCAAACAATCTGTTTGAAAACTTTTCAGGGACTTTCAAGACAATCCAATTTCAGAACGAAATAAGTTTGCAATTCTAATTAAATCAATTAAATTAATTTCTCGTTGTGGGTCAGTACATTGGTAAATTATATTTTAGAAGATAAATGAAGATAGATTAGAACATTCCACTTTAAAATAGATTTAATTTCGGTAGTTTTAAAGTTAAAATTCTATGAATGCAAGTTGAAGCCTTCGTGGGGCCTGAACATTCTGACATCATAGTTGGCTACTAGATCAAACGATAACAGAAGAAGTAAATGAAAATAATAATAGACATTATTTCAAACATCATATTATAGCACCAAAGTAGAACTTTTGTTATTGAAACCACATGACTGATATACTTAATAATTATGTTTGGAAATACATACATTATTATAATTGAAAACAGCCACACGGAAAACAAAAAATTGAATCATTTGTCTCGTGACAAGAATCATACCCGCAACCTTCTGCGTCTTAGACGAGCTACCCACTGCGCCACAGAAGTCATGAATAGGTCGAGCAAATAGGCATGTAGTTAAACAGATATTTATTTATTGGATAAACTATTAAACAAACTCTGGTTAATGTCTTAAAAGACATGGAGTTATGGACCTTTTTGCAACTTCAGTACTGTTTGAAATGTTAATTATACCATCTCTTATTAAGACCATTTTCTGTTTTTTTTAAATAAAAACCTATTCTATTCTATTCTAAAACTCTATATTTAGGTTTTTCTACACACTAGGTTCTCGATTAAAACACATACCTATATGAATTACAATTATTAATTGACACATAAGAAAACAGAATAAGAAAAAACAACCAGTCTAGGAACATAATGAAGTACCTTACCTACGTACTAATAATATTGGCTCGTAAATGGTTCAAAATTGGTGGTAGACGAGACAAGGACAACAGCTGGCGAAAACTGGATGATTATGGCAAAAAATAGAGATGTTTGGAGCGAAATGGAGGAGGCCTTTACTCGTTGGGAGGTCCTTTATATAATGAACATATTAAGTTATAAATAGATAAATAAAATTATTAAATAGATCAATTAAAGTGCATGCATGAGATTTTATAAGTTTGTGTTAAAATATGATATTATTGTAATTTTTATTTAGGAAATAAAAAGGCTTTATTATTATTATAAATGGTTCAAAATTATCAAAAATAAGTAATCAAATTATCGATTTGCCATGCTCCATTCGTATAAGAACTTCAAGATTTAGACTTTGTTGTTAGGTTGTATATGAAAATCGATAAAGCCGGCTTTGGACTATGGGACATTTATTAGGTACATCTTGAGATATAATATTTTATCGCTCATCATACATTTTGTACGAGAAACGTCCCCGGACCCCGCGCCTCCCCTGCCTCGCCCATAGTTTGAATGGCGACGTTCGTGTGCAGAAGTGTCAAATTATCACGTGTATTTTATAGCTCAAGATGTACATTACATACCATAGGCAAAAGCCGGCTTCAAACAAGTTTGCAGTCTCACCTAGAGGATACACACATCTCCAGCATCCTGTATAGACGATACAATTGCCTCTCTTGTCCAATTCTCGCCAGACTACATTGAATCGCAAATTTTGTACTCACTGACTGACTGACCTTCGTAGGACTAGATTGATTCGTTTACTGGTTACGGTGATGTAAAGAAAAAGTTATTTATACTTTTCTCAGTATCGGGTTGGTTTTGTTCACTGAGGGTTAATATTATAATTTTAATTAAATAATTCAGTACATAGCTTATTCATTCGACTAAATTCGTAAGATAAATAAAATTACGCGTTTCATTTTTTTATTTAAAATAAAAATTTTGCTCTGCGTTAGGAGCTCGACCGAGTTGAATATTTTTGTTTGTCCCCTGAACTACTGAGGTGTTTAAGGTAAAAAAAAAAGTTAATTTTTTAATGGACTTGCCACTTGGTTATATATAATAGATCCATTTTAGGTGGTACAAAGTCCACTGGGTCATTTAGTTATTGAATAGATAGTGTTAACACGTTGACTGCGGGCCTCGGATATGACGCTCCGTGCCATGCCCGTAGGGAAGCAGCTGCACTTCCAGAGTTGTATTTCCAGTTAATTCATTATACTTACACTCAGTGACGATTGAAAATCGGATCTGAATGATTTGTAATGGTGACTAGATCATATTTATTTCAAAAGTATGTAAAACGTTTAATGTAAACGATAATTTATTAACGTTTACATTAAACGTTTTACTATGATTGATTTATATTTCCTTTAATCGTACTGACAGCGCGTTATATGTTGGAGTAGTCAGGGTTGATGAGTTTTAAATATTTTTTAAGTAAATACCTACTGATTTACGCAAAATTTACGCAATAAATGAACCTATACTTAAATTAATTTCGGATTTGACATTGGCATAACCAAAAATCCAACCTCTTTGGGCATAACACGAAGCGTAATTTGTGCATGCTAGTCAAGATAAAGAGAGCACAGCTAGATATGTTGGCTCAAAGTGAAAAACACAGGAATTTCAGAGTACTATCAAGAATATCATGACCTATCCTACTATTTATTTGATTCCACGAGCTAATTTCGTCGGCTCAAGCTGCGATAAGATAAACGCTAATATATCTATCACCCCTCGGCGACATCCCCTTGGCCCCTTCATGGGCCATTATTCCCCATCTTTTGTTATACCATAAAGGACCCTACACTGCATTCACGATACGTGAGCCACACAAAGGGTTCGAACTGGGCCCCAATAGTAAAAGTAATAAAAAGAACTAGCAGAGATTACGGGATGTTCGTTAAAAATTGAAACGTTCTGGTTTGACAGTTGGTACGACTTGATAATTTCGTAAATGTTTTTGAGGGGAACGCTTTTAAAATAACTGTTTTTAAAATACTTGCTTCGAAAAAATCATCGTCAATGATACACAGCATCATTTAGTCATGTGATGAGGAAAAGTTTGTTGTGTCATCAAAAAGAAAGAAAAAACTTTGACCGGCAGATTATTTTAAAACACGAATTTGTAACGCTTGTAACGCTACTATTGGTGCATTCCTATAAAGTTCTTAACCAATGACTGCTCGTTTTCTCTTGAAAAACAGTAAATTTTTTGACAGTTTTTCGAGGGAAAACGAAGCGTCATCAGTTTTGGACTGTTAGGGCCGGTTTCTATATTATACCGTTACCGATTACGCGTCGTTTTCCCTTGAAAAACTGTCAAAAATTAACAACGAGGCGTCGAAAATTTGACACTTTTTCAGGGGAAAACGAGGCGTAATCGGTAACGGTATAATATAGGAACCGGCCATTAATCGATGATACCTTAACCTTTGAGAATTGACAAAGAACACTGCTTGGGTTATTTTCTTTACATCTTTGTCACAATTATTATAAGAATGATTTATCTATATTGCTTTTGTGGAAGTTGGAGACACGTTTCATCCAAACCTTTTTGTCATATCAATCACAAATTTTCAATATTATATAATCAAAATCAAATACCGTTTTCTCGAACACACAGTAGCAAAATATCTATCAGATAAGACTCTAAATCAAAATCAAAATCATTTTTTTTTATTTAATAATAAATGTAAATGACACTTTGAATCATCGACACATTTTAATTTTGATTTTGAGTCATGTCTGATTGATATTTTGCTACTGTGTGTTCGAGAAAACGGTATTTGTTTTCGGTAATTGTTAACGGTTTTCGTTTTCTCGAACACACAGTAGCAAAATATCTATCAGATAAGACTCTAAATCAAAATCAAAATCATTTTTTTTTATTTAATAATAAATGTAAATGACACTTTGAATCATCGACACATTTTAATTTTGATTTTGAGTCATGTCTGATTGATATTTTGCTACTGTGTGTTCGAGAAAACGGTATTTGATTTTTTTTTTTTTTTTTCAGATCACAAACGGACTAACGTTTTTCTGACGGAGACAGTTTCATCCCAAGCTTTTTTGTGATCTAAGTAATCAGATATTTCATAATAAGCCTTATTACAGAAGTGACGTTTAACAACATTTTTTGAATTTATTTACAGAAAGAATGTGCTTAAATAAAATCTATTTTACTAAGAACTATGTCTAGACCGTGACAGGAAATTATAACTTTTTAATTTAGCCACGTATAGGAACTTGATAGGGAAGTGAACGGATATTGCATCCAAGATGATGGAAGGAACTTTTATCATTTGTAAAGTTTTTACTCTATTTGAACTGCTGACTGTAAAATATTTGTCTAAATTCAAATTAAACTGCGCGTTAGACGTGTAGGCTGTGATCAAAACAATGTTTTAATTATATTTATAATGCTATTATTTTATTACATTATCACTCAACATCACCTAGCCCCAAATTAAGCAGAGCTTGTATTAAGGGCACCAATTTTGTAAATACATTATTTGTGTAATTTAAGGCGACTATACATGTCAAACCTCCCTCTCGCTCGCACTATTTAACATTTTTGAAGATATAAAATCACTGAATTTAGTTATGCAAAATAGCAAACCTTCACGGCCTAGAAAATAACAAAGGTTCAGCAAGAATAACATGTTGAGCCCAACACGTTTTCCTACCAAAAATTTGTACCAAAATTGATCACATTGGTACAAGTTTTTTGGTAAGAAAACGTGATAGAATCAAAATTATATTATTGCTGAACCTTTGAATTGTTATTCTCTAGAATGTGAAGGTTTGCTATTTTGCATAATATATAAATGATATAGTCAGTGATTTTATATCTTCAAAAATGTTGAATAGTGCCAGCGAGATGGAGGTTTGACATGTATCGTTGCTTTAAGAGCAGCTCTTGTCGGTATAATGATGCAATACTTTACATTTAGCAATTTCCATTGCTGTCTCTTTCACTTCCTTACACCGCATGACGGCGACTTTCTCTTTTATGTGGCTCATGTAGCTTATTCTTCTTCCTCTGCCACGCTTTTCTTCTACCTTTCCCTAGATTATATTTCCAATGAAGTAATCATGTCGTATATGATAAATACATACACCTAAGTAAGATATAAAAAATCTAGAAATGCAAAACTTTAGGACGTACACAAATATTTCAACATGATTTATCGTAAGCGTAACGAAATATTTTAGCCAATGACGAAGCGTTATTTCGGATCGAAGCTTTCTTATTAGCCAAAATTTAACGTCTACGATACGAATTCTTTTCGTTATCTTCGTGATCGCGTCTCCGCTCCCGTGGACCATAATCAAATTGGTTTCTACGGATTTTCAATCAAAATAAAGCCGCAGATTATCTCCAGATGGAGAACAAAATGTTATTATCCCAAAGGCGAGACCCATTTTCTTTTCGCTTTTCTAAAACGAGTTTTTATTACAATTGCTCTTTTTAAATAAGTAAGATAATAATGTTTTTCCAAAGTAATTAGGGATTTGGAATTCACCAGAGACCTTTGCCGAACAGTAATTTCTAAACAGCAAACAATTTTTTCCTTATTTATAACCTGGATACTCGAAGCTCTATTAATATTTTTTTAGGATGTACATAGAATACTCATAATCAGCCTATAACAGTCCACTGCTTAAATTAGACCTAATGAGCGCCTAGTAATATTAATGCCAATTTATTATTTACCCTTAAAAAACTAGTAACAACATTAATCAGTCTTCCAGAACGTCAAGGAGAAAGAATCAAAAATATTTATGTTTTTATTTAGTTTTAGATTTTAATTAGCTCTACTCATGTAGTGCCGGTATAAAACCGTTATTTCAACTTAGTCACAAGCTACGGATATTCCAATTTTCATCACAATCCCTTCATCCGTCCTGAATTGAGTGAGAACAAACATATTTTATAACTTTCGTATTATAATATTACATGTTAAATTGCACTATTCATCTATTTATTGTTTTAGTATTCAATTCCTGTTCCTTAAAATACACAAATTCATATTTATTTGAAGTTGAAACTCATGTACTACAATGGTGTTATGTTTTTAAGTTATCAATGTTACGGGTGTACAATATATTTTATTTAAAAACATAACAATCAAAATTAATGCTAAAATATAATTGTTAACATACACAAAAAAATACAATAAAAAATCATTTTTTTTTATTAAAATTTAAATCATATTAAAATACATTTATTTATAGGTATAAATCACTAACTGAAATAAAAGAGAATTTATTTTAAGAATTTAAAAGCCTAGACAGAATACTGTGGTTAAAAACAAGTTGGTTTCCGCGGTAACCTTACTGACTTTTTAATGTAAGTATAGAAACAACATCATCAAACAAATCCGAAAAATCAGCTTCCAAATAACATGACTATTTTTTTACTTACCGAATCCTCGATCCCTGAAAACTGCTCCGTTGTTTACAAGCCGACACTGCGAAGATTATCTCACAACTAAACACTAACAATTATAAATCGAATTACCTATCTGTGACGTATACTCCATTGTCTATCTAATTGCGGTCTTGCATGGCGTTGACGTTTCTATTGGCGGGAAGACGGGAGTTTTTTTTTAATTTTTACTATGGCACGCGTCGTGGTCGCAAGGTGGTCGAGTCGTGACTGCGGCCCGCCCAGCCTCACAACCCGGGCGGAATGGGTATCTTACCCTATGCCTGGGGTAAACGAGACTAGTTATGTTACTTGGCGACAAATGCTGCGACGCACGGTGACTATGTCCAGTGGCCAGTTTATTTTATAGTTTACTAGCCGCTCGCGGCATATGTGTTGATCCATGTCACAAACTTTGGGTATATAATCCCAGCTACATCAAAACAGTTCAGTAGTTTTTTTGTGAAAGAGTATGAAACATCCACCCATACATCGAGAGATCCATTCTGACAAACTTTCGCATTTATAATATTAGTAGGAACATCCATACATCAATGCATTCATATTCGCAAACTTTTGCATAATTTATAATATTAGTAGGATAGAATGTGGTAAATGATGATGTTATCGACGATGTAGCACACTTGCCTAGAAAGTTAAGCATTGCTTGGCCATTCGCTTATTCCATCTTCAAGTAAGTAATATTTTTTTATAATATTTCATAAAAACAATAGATCATAAAAAATAGTTTCGTATAAAACAGCAACATTTATAAAGTCTGGTTTGTGATTATTAACTTCTGCAGCATTGCATTATCTTTTACTGCTAAAAATTTTTTTGTTCCACTAAACAAAACAAAATGACATGCAAAATAATGTAAAATAAAACCTTCTATAAATTTTTGTATGAGCTTCATCAAAAATTAATGTCATTTTGACAACACCTAAGCTTACGTTACGAGCAAAGGTTGCATTTTTGACATACCGATATAGAAATTGTTAAAACTCCAGCATATATAACTTATACTAGCCTCGCGTATATAAGGCCTTATACAGAACAAACCGGCTAGCTTGTCGCCCCAAGTCTCACCATTTTCCACGTTAGTTCTAGTGGGGGATCGTTTACGCTCGCTTGGTTTAGTGGATGTGCCAGTTTGGGGGATCGTCAACGCAGACGCAAAGGGTCGTTTGTTTCGTGAAATGGGCTGGAAGTTATTGGTTATGAAGAAAAGATACGCAGGTAATTGGAATGTTCAAGTAGGCATTTATAGATATTCTCTTTTTTTTTAAAAAGCACTCTGATTATGGATTTTCTAACATGTAGCATCAAAATAATGTAATGATGCTTTGTGTTATTAAAGTATAGATAAAATATTATTATTCTAGAATAAAAATGGATATTATTAATTCATAGTTTTCTTTATATATTTGAGTTTTAACCATGAAAATTGTCACTTCCGTGTATGCGACGAGTTTTCTACACTGGTTTCATAAAGAAAAAAAATCTGAGTTTTATTTTTCAAAATAAATTTATAAAAAAAAAGTGCAAATATTATCTGGAATATATTTACTATTTATATTTAAAACGTATGCATCTATAGCTACTAAGCAATTCATTGACTTGACATATAGTTTGTGATCTATTTTCCCCGTCACTTCCATGGCCGGTGAAAATGAGTATTACCCTTATATCTACCATTTTTAGTAAATTTTAACAATTGCGTACCATTCATAGAAAATTTTAACAATTGCGTAGGTACCTAATTACTCGTATTTACTCAAGTATTTTAAATTACCTACTGAAGTGTGAAATTTAGTGGGGTGATAAATAAAGGGAAGGGAAATAAAGGGAATATTGACTGATTTTAAAATTGTGTTGGTTATGCATATTATATTATAGGTAAGGTAAGGATAAGATAAAATTATCTTAATATTATATTATATTAAGCAATTATTCTAAGTTATTGAAATGTTAATTTCTTTTGTATGACATACAAATTAAGCAAAAATTTTGGTTTTAAAGAACTTTATTTCTTAAAAGAAATCTCATCAATCTCATCATCTCGTTTGTAAGCAGTCTGCAAAAAAGTGCCAAAGAAGAATTTACCTTTAGTCAAATTTCAAATAATTATTCTTATCTTAGGTAAATTCTTAGTAGGTATACCTACTTTAGTAGGTATTATTACGATACTAAAGCATTACCTACCTATTGGTGCATTCCAATAAAGTTGACCGATGACGGCTCGTTTTTTCTTAAAAAACAGTCAAATTTTTTACCGCTTTTTTAAGGAAAAACGAAGCGTTGTCGATTACGGACTATTTTATGGTACCTATCATACAAATAATTTTCAAGTACCTATACTCACGCCATCTATTGCAAAAGATGCAAACTAATACACGCACTAATCTACGTAGGCAGTTGGATAACAAAACATTCTACAAAATGAATCGGAACCAACTTTAGTTGTGTAGTTAGTTAACCTAGTTTATCAAAGAGGGCGCTTTAGCGGAATCCCACGGAATTTATACATTCCATCTACAGTTCACATTTCTTTCGTCGAAACTTTTCACAAGCTTTTACAGATGTTTTATTATTTTAAATGCAGTCAATACAGTTTTATTCATGCTCGCTGTTTAATGATCTTCCAAAATCTACACCAGTTAAAAATTATCAATTCTTCTTTTCTTTGAAACTATGCTGAGAACCTTCTTAGTTTTTGTAGGTTTGCCCTTTGCTCACTTTTTCTGCCTTTTTTTCAAGCTTTGCCTTCTTCATTTTAATCATAATAATTACTGGACATTGGTCTCTCCCCAGGTATGTATACTTATCGAAATCTAAGGAAAATAGGTATAAAAGCAATTTACTTTAGAAAAATGCATTTTTTCATAAAAACATGAATCATAATGTCCCATAAACTAATTATACCTCAGCTCAGTCATTGGCACCGCTGACCCGACCCACATTCTGGTCACAATCACCAGTATACCGTGACCTTCCACCATCCCCGCAACTCCTTGCGTTATAGAACTTTCAGGAGAAACATCTTGTAACACGCGAGACCAAATTATAATGGTAAAGGTGTGACGTCTACGTGTAGGTCTATTCCTGACGGCACTCTACTGTTTAATTATTTTTAAATGGGTATTGATAAATTTATCGTAAACATACATAGTTACAAAATAAGTCAGGATTACGACATTGTAAAAATTTCGTGCGGTTAATTTGGTTTATTTTATAAATATTATTTAAATCAGTTAACACAATAATTTATTTGTATGTTGACGTATTGACGTAGATGTACGCTTTCGGTGACCTAAAAACTAGAGTATTATCCATCGAATCCTAAGAGAAAAGCATACAAGTACCTATCCAAGGAAATCCACCATGAAGTTCGCTTATACTTTTTGCCTATGCTAAAATCATAGATTTTCGGTTTGTGGCATGTCTAACTTCGGTGTCCTTAGTAGATCATCTTAGATTAGAATATTAGAAAGAAAACGTTCGCCCTATCGCTATTTGAATGGGTGAGTGAGCGTTTAGTGGCATTTAGATCTGAGAGAGATTTAGAGCTTTAGTGCTTCGATAGTCAAGTTATTCTCATAAATGTATTCTTAAGTTTTGACTGTAAGTTTTTAATTTTATTTAGTTTGTGTATATGTTTGATATGGATTATTTAATTATCTGAAATAAATGAATACAATACAATATATCTGATGTTGGTCTCGGCATTTTCAGTCGTAGTGTTAGAGGCCTTTGAGTGGCTTTAGAGTACTTGAAACTGCAATACATGCCATATCAGTCAGCAGTATTCGGCCGGCCTATAAACTGCTACACATGAATTTGTATAATCATTGATACTGATTTGTTGATTCATAAATATATATGGTTTAAAAAACGTTTTTTTACGTATTTAGCTTATTATTTAGTTTATTTATGTTTTTTTTATATGCTCTAGCCCAGCGGCTAATCTTGTGAAGTTCAGTAGCGATCGAACAGATTTATTTTTAATTTTTTTATCCTCCACCAAAGCTGATTCTCGCTAGAGATTAGTGCTATCCGTGCAAGCTCGTGGGAATTCGCAAGTACTTAATAATTATTAATGAGTTACGTAGGAAGTACCAAGAGGAACGGACTTCAACTTGGGGTGGAAGGTCGACAACGCCAGTATGTAGATAAGCAGTATCTTGTGTTAAGCTCCGTTGTAGTAACTATGTACTAAGTATCTATCTACATATAAAAAAACTGTAATCAAACTGAATGACTTTTTAACTTACCAGAGCCGTGTATCGTGGGTTTAGTGATAAGTCAAGCATGAAAGCGCTCAAATCTTGAGCGCTTTCATGCTTGACGTTACACACCCCGTGCTTGATGTTACGGCACGATAGTAAATAAAATAAATTTATTTCGGACAACAGGATCCATTGTTCTTAACACTGCTTATTACCACAAAAAAACTTTAAATAAAAAAAAACAACACACTTAAAATAAGATAAACTAAATATTAAAAGTAAAATAATAGTTGGATCACCCTCCGCACGAAGCAATGCCACATGGGAGAGGTGATCCTGCCAGCTACAGTTTGTAGGATGGTGTTGGGGCTGTCACGTACTCTGCGCATCAGGGATGCAGTCTTCTTACGGAGAATTGCTTCAAAACCGTCCGTCTCATATTCTGCAAACATCCCTGATGCACTGCAGAAACGTGGCAGTCCCAACATCATTCTAAAAATATTATTATATTGAACACGTAGGGTCTCCAGGAGCTGATCCATAGGTTACCGGTGGCTAAGATGTTGGACCCGCTTTTCAGTCGTTAAGCCATGTTGGAGGCCTTCGGGCAGCCTAAAAACTCCCACACCAAGGTTGGCCACTAGCTCATACGTAGAAGAAGATCACAGAGCCTAAATCGTAAGTTCCAGAGACTCGTTTAGAGAGTATGTTCCTTGGATGTGTAGGTGTACTAAGTTTCCTGAAATTCAGCTTTTGTAGAAGTAAAGGGATTTAGTAGAACTTTATTCTACCCAGGTGGAGTGGGGTGCCCACTAGCTAGCTCTTATGTAACACATAGTACCTACCTATTTTCGGTACTTGTACACTAATTTAGTTGTAAAACTGTGACACCTATGCTGTGAATGTTTACGTAAACTTTAAAAGTTTTTCTGAATAAGCTTACCTAGTTATGCAAAATAGCAAACCTTCTCGGCCTAGAAAATAACAATACAAAGGTCCAGCAAGAATATTATGTTAAACCCAACACGTTTTCCTACCAAAAAAGTACAAGTTTTTTGGTAAAAAAACGTCATAGAATCGAAATAATATAATTGCTGAGCCTTTGAATTGTTATTCTCTAATTGTTAGTCAGTGATTTTTTTTAAATGTGGAATAGTGCGAGCGAGAGGGAGGTTTGACATGTACGAGTTTTTTTTTTTTTAAATATTCTATATCACATTTAAGGTAAGAAAATTTGAATCATGCTGTGTACCATACGCGCGCTTCTAAACAGAAGCGCGTGATGATGGCAATGGTAAATAGCCCTTGCACAGCGTGATTCAAATTTTCTTACCTTACTTGTAACTAGCTTCCGCCCGTGGCTTCGCTCGCGTGGTACCCGAATAAAAAGTAGCCTATGTGTTAATCCAGGTCATAAACTATGTATATTCCAAGTTTCATCCAAATCCGTTCAGTAGTTTTTGCGTGAAAGAGTAACAAACATTCATCCATACATCCATACATACTCACAAACTTTCGCATTTGCAATATTAGTGAGATTAAGATTGTTTGAAACATTTTTTTTTTTTGAAAAATGGGCTTTAGTTTTAGGATTTATTTTAAGATTACTGACAAGAAGCACTACCCGTGTGTTCATTAAATGTCACCATTTCAGCACCATCTTTTATACCTACCTAGGCCTACCTATAGATTATGCAGGTATGATATTTATTTCAGTCCTTCTCAGCTATTGGCGAACTCTGTTTTTAGGCCGCTTGAAGGTCTTTAACATGGCTTAACGATAACGACTCAAAAAGATGGTATCAACATCTTAACGTGCCTTCCGAAGCACGGAATCGCTTAGATGTAAATTCTATTAAACGATCACCCATCCAAGAAGTTAAATGACCGCACGGAGTGTTGTCTAATTCAGTCGAATTTTTAAGTCGTTGAGCCATTTTCAAGGCCTACAGTACACCTAGCTCATATGAAGAAGATGAAGTGTTAGGATTTCCTCTGAAATCCTTTAGTTCATGTTATCTTTCTTACTTTCATTGTTTTCGTTTCATCGTTAATCATCAAAAAAGATTCCGACGATTTGAAAACCTCCTCCTAAAGTCGGTTAAAAATATGGCGCATACGAAGTCGCATGCGGATCGACTAGTTCAGTCTAAAAGTGTTTGATGTAATCGCCAATAAAACGCGACAAGATCACAGTTCAAACGGACACACCAATTTTATTCAGTTGATTGGGTGAGCACTTACTGTTCGTACTCAAGCCCACTGCCCACTGAAGCAGACTTTTTTGCCTATTTTATCCCCATATTTCATCACTTCAATAAAAGTGAAGTGGCAGTGAGCTGGCCATATCTACCAAATAACTGATAACCGTTGGGGTAAACGAGTTCAAACGAGAGCAAACGTAGTGTAGGACGCTCTCTAGCTAGGTAGAGTTACGATTTGCGAAAGGCTGCTGATAGAAGTCGCATGCGTCGAGCTCAGGACAGGGCGCAATGGCGCCTTAGGGGAGGCCTATGTCAGTGGTAATTTCCTGATGATGATGATGATGATGAAGTATAAAGAGGCTAAGTACCCTTTATTGCTTATGGCGATATATAAACGTCATTAGGTGAACGAGATGTAAAATACGGGAGCAAAATAAGAAAAAGATTATTTTGACACTGCACAAAATTTAATAAAATAAGCTAGTATTTTTTAGTTTTGTTTGCCCTGACTTAAGGGTGGTTTAGGGAAAAAAACGTTGTTTTGTATGAGAATGTCCACTGACTACAAATCAATTTTAGATGGTACTAATTTCACCGAGTCATCTAGTTTGTAATTTATATCGCTGAACTAGAAGTCTCCCCACATATCACATGGATTCTTTAGTAGATATGTAGGTATGTATTGTATGTTTGTTTATATAAAATTTAAGTAAAATTTTTTCATTAAATATAAGTTATGTGTCCACAGCGCCAAAACAATTATGCAACTAGTATCTTTTGTATGGCTCCATCTTTACTCAATATATTACTCGAATAATTCTTTTATTCCTAGCAGTCCGACCGGTAGTCCGACTATTGGACTAACTTAGGACAACTACCGAGTTCGAAGTTTCAGAGGACGTTGAAATTGTTATTAACAAAAAAATGCTTTTAAACCGTAAATTATTTTTTTATTGACAAGGATTTGGCGAATGCATAAGTATTTTTTTGCACTTTGACTTGTTGACATAATTTTTTTTTTATTGTATATATGTATCGTAGAAGAACAGCTGTTGCTTTAATTAATTTATTATTTAATCGTATTTTTGTTTATTTGAATGTAATGTGATAATTAAAATAATTTCATGCCTTAATAAGGTAGAAAACTTTGATATAATAATTAAGTTTGCAATCTTTATTTTTTCAAGCTTAAAGTAAATTTGACTTTGACTTTAAATTATTTTAGAAAAAAAAAATGCTTCAAAACATTACAATACATGTGTGTACGGTTTTTAGTTGCTATATTGTACATTACTTCACTATACAAAAGTAATAGAAAATTAACACTCACTCCTCAGTCATCTACACAAACATTGCGCTGAGGCCGACGAAACTGCCTTAGTGGATATTCGGCCTAACATCCACACAATCTATGTAACAGCGTCAAGTACACACAGTGTAAGTACAGTCAGCGATTAACTTCAGGGGCCTGATTCTGCCGATTTGATATATTTGATTCTATTAGCTGTCAAATTTTCATACAATTTTCCGCGATATATATCCAATAGAATCAAATATATCGAATCGTCAGATTCAGGCCCCAGGTCTGAAGGGGTCATCATCATCATCAGTAACATCCAAAAGAAGTCCACTGCTGAACATAGGTCTCCCCCAAGGATTTCCACGAAGAATAATCTTCCTCTCCATCCACCGATTACCTGCTATTGGCTTGATGACCAGAACAAAACTCTGTCAATATAATCGTTATTTAAGCATTTAAGCAGCAGCGTGCGTATGTATTTAAATAAATAAATAAATTACCTGCAATTTTGGTCGTCCATATTGTGAGGGGTCTTCACTTCATCTAACTTCGTCGATAGAGTCATAATAGATTTTCTATTGTGTCTGGAATCGCGGCATAAAATAGATTAAATATTATTAACTTTATTTTTTATTGCGATCATAAATCTACCCGTGCGTAGTGATTATGGCAAAACCTCATAAAATATTAAGAACTTACTTTTATGTGTTTATTTATATTCAATAACTGGTAGATACTTTATCTAGGTATCTTCGTACCAGATCATTTATCTAGGTACCCGTTTGCAAAGCGTGGGCAGTGATTAATAAATATATGAATGATGATGGACAGCACCATGTAGGCCCACAACATCTTGCAGTCCCAAATTAAACAAGCCTTGTACTCATTATGGAAACCACATGACTGATATAAGCCGAAGACACGATAAGCCGTTGGGATAAACGAGTTCTTCAGTGGAGATCGCGGCTCGACATACGTAATTTAGAACTCCCACCGGCTAGGTTAAGTGACGATAGCTGCTGGTAGAAGCTGGTTGCGTCGAGCTCAGGACAGGCCGCATTGGCGCTCATTAGGGGAGGCCTATGTCCAGCATTGGACTGCTATAGGCTGATGATGAGGACTGATATACTACTCATATTTTTTTTTTGTAAATACATACTTAAACAAAACAACCGACCCGTGAATATTTACAGAACGAACAAATATTTTTCTCGCAGCGGGAATCTAACTCGCAGCCTGCATTTCAGGCAAGCTTTTGCCCACACATCTTAACGATACCTTAAAACTTCCGTTTTTCAATAAGAATGAGTTAATTCGCATTAATTGCATGAGTATAATGGTAGATAGATAGATAGATAAATCATTTATTTGTTACTACAGGCACACAATTTACATTAATAACAAGATATAAGCACAAAAAAATAACATTAATAGAAAGAAAAAAAACAAACATATCAAAGAACCTAGGAATTATGAACTTTTATGTAAGTTTGTGTGTGCTGCAGCAAGACAAAAAGCCTAAACCTATTAAGGTACATTCCTGATCATCATCTTTGGAAAGTGGTACCAATGGAGTACTGAAACCAAAAAGAGAAATCATGATTAATCTGATCATGCAAAATCATGATCAGATGATTTTTTTTATGATAATTGAAAATGTAACAAGCACATGACCCACCTGATGTTAAGTGGTAACCATTACCTTTCACAAAGCATCACGCTTTTTCTGAACGTGCCATATGATGCAACGCTCTGCGTCCATCAACTTGAGGCATGAAGGTGATAAGCCTCTTGTGCCTGTAATTTCACCAGCTCCTACACCCTTCAAACCATTGATCATTCAAACATTTGTTTTGCAGCAAGAATCGAACTCTTACAACTGATACGACTTCTATAGAACTTGTCAATTCACTTCAAGTGATGTTTCAGTATTTTTGTTATGAGAAATCTTTATCCATTTATTCCTGCTGACTGTACCAGCTTGACAATTTGCTAACAGTCACTAATCTATGTACACTGGCTACTAACTATGTTTTATTCCAGGTTGCTAACAACTGCATTCTAATCTGGGTACAGTGCGCTACGAACTATTTTCAAATCTGGGTACAATCCGCTACTAACTGTCTTCTATTCTGGGGTCAGTACACTACTAACTGCTTAGTAGTCTGGGTGTACTACCTACTAACTGTGCTCGAATCTGTGTAGGGTGAAGCGTCTAGTGGGTAGGTCTACCAGTACTCGGCTATCGTCCGGGCTCGACGCCCGTTCGACGACAAATATACACGAAAACACGAAAACAAACAAACAAAACAAATGTGAGTGTTAAGTGAACTTTTTGTTTGGATTTTTTATAAAAATGTAAGTATTATAGTGAAATTAATGTTTTAATTATAGTTATTGATCAAATTTTGTGCGTTACAGTTTCTTAATTGGACGATTACAATAAAGAATTCAGTCAGTTTGCGCACGGACGAAATCATTAAATTTTATATAACGAAGAAGTGTATCGTAGAAGGTCTATTCTACGGGAAATTTGAAAACTTACAATATTTTCAATGAATTGGCAGCAATTCAGTAAAGAGGTAGACAGGGACAAGTCCAACGTATTAAGGCTACAAGACAAATTTAAAATAATTAAATTGAAACAGACAAACAACCCAAAAATTGACCCAATAACAACTTGGCTCCGTCTGACATTATTATCTATCGGCCTACATATTACAACAGACAAAAATAACATCCATATAAATAGTCCATACCATTCCATAGAATATTAGTATCAATGAGTATTCAAACCATACTTTTGATAAGAGCAGAGTACTATTTGGAAGATGTCCAGATATAAAAATACAATGCCTAGCATTTCGATTCAAGACCAGCGGGTGCCGGGCGAGGCAATGAAATTAACGTTGCATTCTCCGGATACATGGATGAACAAATATTTTTGATACGAATTTGTACTTATGTAGGGTCTAATTCATTATTTAAGAGTCCCCATGGATTTTGGGGAACATTTTTTATCCCTTCCCTTTATCCCTTTAACTAGTTTTATCTAGCAAATAGTCTTAGGAAAGCGACAGCACCTTTAATGATAAATTTGGTTAAATCGGACTCAATATATTTTTTTATAATCTTCAAGTAAGCAATGGTGAAAAATCTCCGAGCGAACTTGTCACTTGCCTTGATGGTCAGCTAATTTCCGAGTTATACTAATCGTCCTGTAAAAGTTCCTTATAATGTATTGTGATTCAATAACTTGTAGGCATGAGTATGTTCAGTTGTAAGGGCTTCCAACCTCTCTGTCTTTGGTACCAGAACCAACCTCACCGGCCCGTGGTGCACCCTGAAAGTTACAAATGAGGCTCTGGACCTGAACCTTGGCTACCGATGGGCAGCAACGGCAGTGAGAGATTTTGTGCTCTACGATCCCCAACCTACATTCCCAGCATCGGAATTATGGCCCTTCTTAAGGAAAGGCCTCTGTCTAACAGTAGACTGATACAGGATTATTTTGGTGACCAGTTTCTTGTTACTTTCACCGGCGAGCAGCTTAATTGACACTGCTTAGAAGTGATTATGTAGACTTCATGATACAGCGCATTGCTATGTTATTGCCATGTGTACCATTGACGCACTAAATAGCCTAATTATTTCTAAAATCGTTAAGATATTTTTCCCATGTTGTGTTTTGTTAATTTTCTAAATTAAACATATCATACTTATAACTAAAAAACTAAATATAGAGTGAGCAAGGTAGACGTTTGTAAAGCCAAAAACTTTTAGTGTTTTTTTTTTGTAAATATAGACCAATATCGAAACACAATTTAAATCATCAACACATATTGTTTTTTGTGGCTCGTGTTAAACATTAAATAAACTTTAGATTACTTTGTATCAAAGCCTTAAGAATAATAAGCAAGCATGATGCGTTTGAAGAATCTTAAGTTTTTTATTGTTTTAAAGAAAAGAAACGAAATCATCAAACTTTTTTTACAAATCATATATACAGGGTGGGGAAAAATTTTACCTCATTGATGGCAGACACTTTTTCTTTTGTAGCTAGACGGTTTTGTTCTGAGAAAACTATAGATTTATTTTGAAGAAAAAAAATAGCAAATTCATAATTTTAAAAAAGTGTACAGTCAGCCTATAAATGACATTTGTCATTTGTATACCTTCTTCAGTGGAATTTATAGTATTAATGACTAACGACCGATAAGAGTAATAGTGTTCTGTGCTAGCGAACCGCCCCGGCTTTGCATGGATGCAAGTTACAGGTACACATAAACCTTCACCTTGAATTAGTCAATCTATTAAAAAGCCGTATCAAAATCCGTTGCGTAGTTTTAAAGATCTAAACATACATAAGGACAGTAAGCTTTGTTATAAATTATGTTGTGATTTGATATTATACGTGAAAATATAGATTGGTTAAATGATCTTACAGCTATGGGTACAACCTTATACAATGTGTCCCCAGCTTGTGGACATAGACGAACACTACACGTTTATTAGGGTATTTTTGACCAATATACAAAGTATTAAAACAATCGCTCTAGTATTTACCGAGAAAACAATGGTTTTAAAATTGTTAAAATGATTGGTTAATGTGACGTGGCCAAAATATGTAAATGTTTTATTCATGAAAAGCATGCATTTCATACTCATACAGGCATCTCTTGTCATCTTATTCGTGTCAATAATGATACAGTATGCTACTTGACATAGACATAGACATAGACATAGACATAGACATAGACATAGACATAGACATAGACATATCATTTATTCAGTAAACGTAGGTTACATGGTTTGGTTTAAAGCCTATGTTAGGTTTAACTAAGCACTTTTTTTTCGTTAGAATATTTTGATTTTGATTTTTACTTCTAATTAAAACCAAAACGGTTTCACAGCATTTGTGAGAAGTAGTATTACGAGGGTGTTCATTCTTTGTACACAGGCTGGAGACACGTTGTATAGATAACCACCCCACGTACAAAAAAAGGCTGCAACTTAAAACCTATAGTGATTATAACTTTATAAAGCATAGATTATCTATAGATGTTACTTAAAAATATTATACTATTTTCGAGAATGGTAAATTATAAATAATTTATAGTCAGGGCCAGTTTTCTCCAATTTCTTATATACATTACACAAATTAAATAATATATATAACTGATAGCATTTTGTCAAATGTGGTCTACCACAAACCACTGTGTTTCGTTGCTATCAAAGGTTATCACTTAAAACTAGTTACAACTAAGACATTTCGTCCCTATTATCTTCACCTATAAGGGATGATAACTTCTTTAAGTTTAACGATATGTTTATTGAAAATATGACGACTTCTGTGGTGAAAGCGCGCTTAAGACGCAGAAGGTTGCAAGCTCAATTCCCGCAGCGAGACAAATGTTTGTATGATCAGTAAATATTTGTTTTGATCGCAGTGTTTTTATATATAAATATAATATTTACTCAAGTATTTACAAAAAAATAATAGTACCTATATCAGTCGTTTGATCAGTCAGTTTGGGGCTACATGATGTTGTGTGAAAGCGTCCAGCATTACTTTTAATATATTTTTTTTAGAATCTTGACTATTGTTACAGTTTCTAATATATGTGGATATTTTTGACAATAACCTGCCAAGACTCCTACAAATAGCACAGGTAGTTATTGAAACTAAATGTTTAGATTGATTTCTACCTAGTAACTACATATCTTAATGTATTAATTTATGCTATATACCTATCTAATTACATATCCCATCGCTTTAGGGTTAAAACAAACCTGTGATGTTATGTTGTTTCTAAATAAATAAATAAATACTCTGGAAAAGGTTATCGTATTTAGTGAAAAGCTACGAAATGAACAAATTAGAAGATTATTATAGAACGGTTTTGATCTATTTACCAAGATCAACCTTCAAAACTTTCTCCCAAAATTTATTTATTCTACTTCCTTTTCTTAGATAGATAAGGTAAGATAAGATAAGCTTTATTGAGTGCAATAGTGGTATCAATACATTACATTATTATCAAAATTAAGCACAAAAAAATATTCGTATGATGTAGCGAACAACTGCGGTTTTGGAGACAAAATTCACTGTCATTCTGTACCTAAGAGTTTCACCAGGCCAATATGGCTGCATACCCTCTGACCCCTTGATTAGCTCGGTCACTTGAAGAACTCAATACAAGCGAGGAGTACTAATTGGCTGAATGCTAATATGACATCATCAGGCAGCTAGGTTCCCACAGCTAGAACTGACCTCGAAATGCATTTACTCGTATTGCGAGGATCTACAAACCTTAACTTCTCAACGCGCTGAAGTACTACTAGCTTGCTCTTGCAGTTTCGTTAAGACCCTTACGATGTTTTATTCCATAAAGATACAAAGTGTACTTTTTTATGGTACTTGAAGATGGAATAAGCATATGACCTACCTGATGCTAAGCGGTAACCGTTACATATCACAAAGCATTGCATCGTAGATCACGTTTTTTCGGGACGTGCTCTACGATGCAACGCCCTGCGTCCATCAACTTGATACATGAAGATGAAAAGCCTCTTGTGCTTGTAATTTCACCGGCACCCACACCCTTCCAAACCAACACAGCACTGCTGCTTCACGGCAGAAATAAGCATGGTGGCAGTACTTCCCCGGACGAGCCCTTCACAAAGAATACTACTACTTAGTAATACTTTTGTACTTGGAAATGGCCGCTTTTATTGGAGCACTAACCTAGCACATACCTTTTGAACTTTAAGTTTTAGGGCATGCCGGTTTTCTCACCTTTACCGAAACACCGACACTTTGAATCAGTATCATGAGTACCAACAAATGTTTTTTGTTACAAATAATCTTTATTATATTTACTTTATACAAATAAGGACAGGGCGCATTGAGGCTCATTAGAGGAGGCCTATGTCCAGCAGTGGACTGATATAGGAGGATGATGATGATGATGAAGTCTTATGTTGTAGCTCAATATCTTTAAATTAGTTCAAGGTCAAATAAACCCCCGATGCTCTTACACTTAGGTATATTTATTGAAGCCCCAAACAGATGCTTCACTTTTATTAGGTACTGAAAAAAGAAGACGCACAAACGGAAGGAACAACCACAAAATTATTCAATTTAACAAGACCGGTGATAGCTGGTTCGGTTGTGCAATATCTTGAGTATTCTTGGATGATAATGGTCATAAACGAGCTCTGAGTCGGGACACAACAGAGGCGTCAAGGTTGCCGTCTGGACACTTGCAATACACAGATGTCGTTGGCATCTGTGTAGGTGTTGTCTGGCTTATAATCTAGACTGCTGGCGCTGCAGCGGGAATTTTTCGCATTTTAAAGAAATTCTGATTCTTTAGCTATTATTGAGTTAAGCTATTATCTCCTAAACTTCGATTGTTAATCAATATATTGGTAATAAATGAATTGAAAATGTACTAGATTATATTATAATGATACTGAACATTATCACACTACATGATCTAGCCCCAAACTAAGCAGAAATATACCATATGGTATACACTACTTACTCGTGTATATTATTTTAATACAAATATTGTTGGCCACTAGCTCCTACGATGAAAAAAAGAAGGATACAAACATTTCTCTCGCGGCGGGAATCGAACCATCAATCTTCTGATTAATGCAATGCCGTCCGACTTTCTTATCGTTATACTTAAATAAATGAGCTGTCATCTTCATAAAGATGGAGATAATAGAGACGAAACTACTTGAAGGTAACTAGTATTAGCGAGTATTACTCAGAATCAATCCACTACCTCAAGCCTAGAAATACCAACCTGAATAAATAAACCATTTGTTTTTAGTTCAGAAAGTATTTTTTATTGTTGTGATGTTTAGTGTACAATCGTGAGGGCAACCCTACAACTTCCACCTGCACCCCCGTGCATATTACAGTTGTACTGAAGCTACCGGAGCTGTGATGGAATGCGGTCACGATTGTACCATAATATGACGTACCATACCATATTGTACCATACTATGCATGCGTTTATTAAACGCCTACACTAGTTTTCCAGAGTAGGCGTTTAATAAACGCTAGTGTGAAAGGGCACTAACTATCTATGAGGAAAATAACCTAAATGGATTCAGACAAACAAAGTAATTTGAGGCAATTTAAATCGACCGTTTACTAAACTATTTAGCTTTCCAGGTTTAATAAAAGTTCAGTTTAAATCACCATTGCCAAAACGATTTCAATAAATACCAAGTAAAGTAGTAAAAGTAGGTAGTAGTTATCTTCACGTAGATTTCTACTATATAAGATTCAAGATGTTTATTTGCATAACTAAGTACAAGGATTGATCTTATTGCTGAACATGTTATGTACATACTTCAAAACGAATATGCCTTTTCAAGCATCGCAATAAATAGATTCTAAAAATTCAATACTATAAACTTTGTAAAAAAGATTTAAACATAAAAAAAATACAAAAAGATAGAAACAACTTATGTTTATAAACGTAACACCACAGCTATTTCAATTATGTATTACGTGGTAAAACTGAGTTAAAAATTATTTACGCGCGAAACTTCACCGCGGATTCTGCTTTTGATATTCGCGTGTTTTCAGAATGAATAATTCAATTATGAAAACGTTTTGATTCAAAAAGGTTCTGCACTGACGTCCCATATTAGGGAGTATATTGTACTGTGCGTGCATTGTACCCTGCTCATCTGATCCCAGCAATCAATTCCTGATGAATACTACAGATACTACAGATACTAAGCAGTATCTGTGACCCGTTGAACAGTTTTTGTAATTCGGATATTGCTCTGGCTTCGTTTGTGACAGTCTTTTTCTTCATGTGAGCTAGTGGTCAAATTGGTGTCAGAGTTTTTAGGCCACCTGAAGGGACATGGCAATTAAAATCAAAATATCAATATTTTGTGGTTAATACAATAAATAATATTGATAATTAGTGTAAGTGGTTGCTTGGCGACCATTCTAATTAATTAAATAAATAATAAATCATAAATAAATAGCTTAATAACCGAAAAATCTGAGACCAAAATCTTAAAGTATTGTAATGGTAATTCTTAAAAGCTTAAAAATGGCAGTGCAGTGTAAGAATAAGTACCAGTTATTATTCTGGAAAGCTGCAACAGAAGAAAGTAAGAATTATACAATTCCCAGTTTGAACTAAGTTCTCTTTTTCAGAGCAATAAGTCATCATGGGAGCGATGTTCCGGAGTGAAGAGATGGTCCTGTGCCAGCTGTTCGTGCAGCCTGAAGCTGCGTACGTGTCTATGTACGAGCTGGGAGAGGCCGGCATCGCTCAGTTTAGAGATGTGAGTATTATCTTATAAAGCAAAACTCCTAGAATCAAATATTTATCCTTAACACTTTCAGTGTTACAAAAACAAATCATAAATAAGAACTTTACACCGTCACATCATCATTCATCATATAGCCCCAAACCATGCAGAGCTTGTAATATTGGAACCACAGTGACTGATGTACTACATCGATTTTTTTTTATGCATTTTATGCACTAGCGGTCCGTCCCGGCTTCGCACGTGTAGACATAAGATTTTTTAAAATATTTTTACCTAATATAGTCTATGTTACTCAAGGTGAATGTAGCTTTCTAATGGTAAAAGAATTTTGAAATCGGCACAGTAGTTTTTGATTTTATTCATTAAGAACACACACACAAAAAATTACAATTCCTCTTTTTAATATTAGTGTAGATGTAGATGGAATACACTCAGACCCGAAACAAATATTTGCAGAACGTACAAACATATGTCTCGCAGTGGGAATCGAACCCGCAACGTTCTGCGTCTCAGGCGGGCCTTTACCCACTGCGCCACAGAGGTAGTCAATAATAGACTTTATCACATAACGTATTAAATATCAATTAATATTATCAGCATCACGTAACTAAGCGTTGTATAATGGGAACCAGATGTCTGACATACATTAAATACATTTTGATATATAAACATACATTATTATTTTTAATAAAAATCTAAAAAAATGTCAATTCTTTTCATTTCGAGTGCGTCTAGTTGCTCTAGTTATTAGTGTCCTGGTAAAATACTGAATATTAACTAATACTGAAAACTTTTTTACTAATTAGTGATCAAGGATTATAATTATAATAACCATAATAAAAAAAAAGTTTTCAGTAGACATTAAAATAATTATTTAATCTTTAATCAGAACTGTCTGGGTACCGGCTTGATTCCAATACCCAGAATAATGATAGTTTGTTTTGCTTTGTGAAAGTACTGTGCTATGTTATAATATAAGACCCGAACATTCAAAACAAAATAATTTTGATGTAATTTTTAAATAAGTGTTCTTCTTCTTGTCTTACTCAGATTTCTTTAAGCACATAGTTCTTTAAATGTCAACTCAATAAGCAATAAGTTACAATAATGACGACCTCTGTGGCGCAGTGGGTGAAGGCCCCGCCTGAGACGCAGAAAGTTGCAGGTTCGATTCACGCCGCGAGACAAATGTTTGTATGATCTGCAAATATTTGTCTCGGGGTCTAGGTGTTTTCTATGTATGATATGTATGTATTTACAAAAAAAATGTATCTATGTAGTATATCAAACATGTGGTTCCCATAATACAAGCTCTGCTAAGTTTGGGGCTACATGATGCTGTGTGATGACACAGGCTCTTATAAACGC
Organism: Horisme vitalbata; assembly: GCA_951804965.1. Taxonomy (NCBI): domain Eukaryota; kingdom Metazoa; phylum Arthropoda; class Insecta; order Lepidoptera; family Geometridae; genus Horisme; species Horisme vitalbata. The sequence goes on from OX638099.1 coordinate 3,178,091, forward strand.
GTACGCCATAATGAGTTGGCTCCCTTATTCTCTGTTCAATTACTAGAAACATCTGTTATAACTCCGCACTGACTTATACTGCGCTCATCAATTGCTTTCAGGGTAATCCTAGTTGATTTCAATAATACACATCAACTTTCATGTAGCTACTATACGTAGCTTCTTGAGTTGCCTATGACTGTTTTCAGACGGTCACAGCTTCTTGATTTCTTCCATTTCTTGATCCTTAGCCAAATATCCTTTAAATTATTTTTCTATTATTAATCGCCGTGATTGTTTGTCATTTTAGAATCCTCAACTGTTATATTTTACAGACTAACCTTATTTATAACCAAATGTCATTTTATAACGCTCGATAAAGTCACAGATTTAAGAGAGAACTAGATAAACCCTTAAAAGTCACTATGTTCTGAACATCGCAGTGAGATAAAGTATGCATCTCTTTCTAGCAAATGATATATGGACATTAAGAAAGAAGAGATCAGTATGAGTTGACGTTCAGTGCATAGTGAATTTTAAGGCTTTATCTAGTTGTCTTCTATATCTGTGGTTAAAGTCAGCCTGTCCCTGTCATCTGAATGTAAATTAAAAATATCTTATAACGCCATTTTAGGTATATTAAAACTGTTATGAATAAGACGATTAGACGTCATTCCACTAGTAAACTTTATTATACATTTTGAGATAATAATGCTTCTTTTTCTAACAGATATGGTTTAAACAGTTTTTAATAGTTGCCAATGTGCAAGACTAATTTATTGACTTTACCATTTTCCCTAAGCAAAGTGTACGCTCAGAGAATTAGCAAGCTGAAATGGCAGTGGGTTGGATATATCTGCCGAAGAAGCGATAACCGCTGGGGTAAACGAGTTCTTGAGTAGAGACCACGGCTCGGCAAACGTAATGTAGGACGCCCTCCGGTCAGTTGGAGTGACGATCTGCGAAAGGCTGCTGGTAGAAGCTGGATGCGTCGAGCTCAGGACAGGGCGCAATGCCGCTCATTAGGGGAGGCCTATTTCCAGCAGTCGACTGCACAGGCTGATGATGATGAAAGTGTATGTGTGAGTTTACCACACTTAGGTACACGGGTTGACAATTTCATGTCTTTCTTCATCATCATCATCAACCTATAACAATCCACAGCTGGACATAGACCTCCTCCGTCTTTTTACATGCCATTGTGCAATAGTTAAAGAACCCTTTCGTGGCCAACTGCAGGCAGCAGCAGCAGCAGTGTTACCGCGACTTTACAGGTTTCTGTTTTTTTATGATACTTGAAGATGGAACAAGCATATGACCCAACTGATGTTGAGTAGTAACCATTACTTATTACAAAGCATTGCATCGTAGATCACGTTTTTTGGAAAGTGCTCTAGGATGCAACTCCCTGCGTCCATCAGCTTGACGCATGATGATGATAAGCCTCTTGTGCCTGTAATTTCACCGGCACCCACACCCTTCAAATTAAAACACAGCACAGCCGCTTTACGGCAGAAATAGGCATGGTGGCAGTACTTCCCCGGACGAGCCCTCCACAAAGAACTCTACTACTAATACGTGTTTGATTCGTCGCCTGCACATAAATACATACATAAATACATACATAGAAACCAGGGCCCTGATTCTCAGGAATATTTATTAATCTCACGTTAGATACTTATATATCGCGAGAACTGACAATTTTCCATACAGTTTTGATAGTTCGCGCGATATTTATCTAATGTGTTTGTACGGGCTGCATCCCGCACATTCAGCCTTTACAAACAATAAGCAAATTGTGCATAGTAAGTAGTAATTATTCCATAATAAAACAGTAGAAACTTCACATTGGTGACGAACAGTCATATATACCACTTACGTTTATACCGGTCCCATCAAAGCCTACAGCAAATCATCATTATCATCATTTTGGTTATTGGAAACCAGCCGGTACCCAGACAGTGTTATGTATATCGAATCCCTAGTTCTGACGATTTGATATATTTGATTCTATTAGATACCTATATATCGCGAAAACTGTCAATTTTCATACAATTTTGACCGATATTCAAATATATCGAATCGTCAGAATCGGGCCCACGTGTGTCACGTGTTTGACACGTTGCCTGCTGATGGAATCTCACATTTAAGGATCCTTAATGTCAATGTATTGTTACGGAATTATTGGTGGGTCGCCATTGCAGATACCACAAATAGTAAGTACCTATAGTTAAAATGCCAAGTATTTTGTACACGCTTACACTCTCTCCTCACTAATGACCTCGTTGACAATGAGCTAAATTAACACAAATAGACTATAGTTTGAGCTGATGAAACACACTAAACAGTGCTATATACGTCACTGCTATTGCTTATAGTTATACTAGTATATGTTTGCGAAACTGCATGTTGGGGTAAAAAAGTTCTTGAGTGGAGACTGCGGCTGGGCAAACGTAGTGTAGGACGCCCTCCAGAGGTGGAGTGACGATTTGCGAAAGGCATGGTAGAAGCTGGATGCGCCGAGCTGAGGAATGGCCACAATGGCGCTTAATAGGGGAGGCCTATGTCCAGCCACCACACCACACCACATCAGCCTATATCAGTCCACTGCTGGACATAGGCCTCCCCTATTAAAGGGGGATATACCCATAATCCCCACGCTGGGCATGCGGGTTGGGGATCGCAGGGCACAGCTTCTCGCACCACCGCTGCTAACCGTCAGTGGCCAGGGGATTTAGCTGTGCCGATGTAGGCGGTGCTATGCCGCAATCAGCCGACCGCCAGAGCCCCGTTCGTTGTTTATCAGGGTGCACCACGTGCAGGTGGGGTTGGCTTATTATGTCCAGCAATGGACTGCTATAGGCTCAAGATGATGATGATGATGATGAGGATGTTTGCGATATTGTCTGCGCTAGAATTTTCATAACCCAAGAGTGCCAAGTCCAAAACTATTCAAGCTAGAACGCATTTCATTCACAAAATTTCATTGAAATCAGTTGGGTGATCTTTACAAAATTTCATTCTTCTTTGTAGTGATTAACTCAGGTGTCGGAGTTTTAAGGCCGCCTGAAGGCCTCCGACATGACGGTTTCTGAAATAAGCGTGTACGAACAACGTTATTGTTGTTATAATAAATAGTTGTTATTATTACCCTGGTATGGCTGCTGGTAGAAGCTGGATGCGTCGAACTCAGGACAGGGCGCAATGGCGCTCATTATGTACGATTCACACCCACCGGCGTCGGAGAACATCGAAGCGCATTTTAAAATATGCTAGAGGAAATTGAAACATCCTCAAAGCAGGTAAGTTCCTTATTTGCATGCAATATCTATTTACGGATGTATTTATGTCAGTGTTTGACAAAGCAAATAAGGAACTTAACTGCTTTGTGGATGTTGATGACAATTTCCTTTATTAGCATACCGTTATTTCCTTTATTAGTAGACCGTTATGGGCTGCTGCTGATGATGATTATTATTATTATCCTAATGAATATCAGTTGACGTAGTGGGCATAATGCTGAGTCGGGGCCTATTTGCTGCTGTTGCACACAATGCCTATGCATAAAAAGCGCTTTTTTTAAACTAGTAAAATCGTAATTTTAAATGTATATTTGTATGCTATTTTGTAGTAAATAAAGTGAAGTTTATGTCTATGTCTAATCGCGAAATTGAATGTGTTTTTGTATTTTTTTATACGCTTTCACACCGATAATCATGAAATATTGTAGATACACGTAGTCAAGAGTACAGAAAAAGACATTCCTTTCTTCTATGAAAAAAGGGCTGTTCCTGAAGGTTTGAAAAATAGCTTCTAACGCGAGCACTGCCACGGGCGAAAGCTAGTTATATGGTATAGTAACGCAGATACGTCACTTTTGTTTATATTTAGATAAAAGCAGATTATTTAACAGTTGGTTATCCTATCAGTTACCCGACATATCACGATTTGGGGTGAAGGTTATCGAAAGTTCATCGTATACGTGAAGAGTTAAAAATAAATAGACGATACTCAAACAAGTAATAATAAATACCTAGACGATACCACTGTATTCTGTGACGATACCCAATTTTTACTATACTGAAACTCTAATGGGTCATCATTACAACTAAGCGTCTAAACACACTATGCCGAAAATTACGTGACGTAAGTTCCGCAGCTTTTTTTGACAAGTTCGGCTGTACGCCATAACGCAACGTAATTTCAGCATAATGTGTCATCTGTAATTCAAATAGCATTTCAGGCGTAATCATGCCGAGCTTACGCCGCGTAATTTCGGCTAGAGTGTGTTTTAGACACTAAGAATCGGGTAATTTTATCGTAGTTCTTAAATAGGGCCATCGTAATAAATCACTATTATCAACCTTTAAACCTATTTAAACCAGTTAGGCAAACGTAGTGTAAGAGGCACTCTGAGTGACGATCTGCAAATGACGATGCATCGAGTTGAGAACAAAGCGCGCCGTGGCGCTCATTAGTGGAGGCAGCATTTTACTGGTATAGCTGAGGGTGATGATGATGATGATGATAATAAACCTATAATAGGTGTGTTTTTTGTTAGTTTGAAAAACATTATTGCACATACTTAAAATATGTTACAAAGGGTGGGCTTAATGCCGTAGGCATTATCTACCTTCCAACCCGTAACAGGTACAGATAAGAGGTTGGCGTGCTAACCTTAAACTACTAAAAAAATCAATGATGCGAATAATATAGGCACTAATAATATACATATTAACACTAAACCAAAACTTAATATATAAACATACATAAATATTGTGCGATATATATGCGATATTTTAAATTACCCTTTGTAATATCATTGTATAACGGTCAGTAAATATATAATGTAATTGGGTTAACTGGTTTAATGAGTTAACCTGTACTGTCAATATCTGTCTTTGTCTATGTCTATCTAACCTTTATGGTAAGAGTATTTCTATTCACCTAAACTCATAACAACCTACACATACATCTACCTATGTTAGTTTAACAGAAATACACATAAAACGAATTCTTGTATTTTTTTAAAAACCTAAAATCTATCGTATTTTATTTTTACGTTTTCAAGTCCTGCTTGACAGAATGTCACCCACAGAAGCTCATTAAATTGAAAGTTTATATTCATAATGTTATCAGCAGACCCATAAACATGCTAACAGAAAGATAAGCAATAACTGATTGAGAGGGCAGGATTTCCGCGACTATCTAAATATTTGGAAAGAGCTCCAGAAAATAACACACCAGCCGAACAGTAGTTGATTTACAAACAATTCAACGCACAACATGTTTTCTGAAGATCTTATTGATGGGCTAATGAAGACATTGATTCGTTTGATAATGAAGCTGTTAATAAATCAGGTTGGAAATGTTCGAAAATATCTCAAGATGGTGATGACGCCATTATGACGTGACAAGCACTTAGTTCTAGCACAACTATGAGTGAACTAGTGAGTTTTCAGGGTTCCAATCTCCATCTTCGGAACCCAAGGCAACCTCACCTGCCCTTGGTGCACCCAGCCAACTAACAAAGGAGTCTCTGGCAACCGGCTGATAGCGGCATATTCGGCAACAACACCGGCATAGCTCCATCACCCGGATGCCGATCGGCAGCAGCGTCGGCGGTGCGAGAATCTGTGCCCTGCAATCCGCGCATGCCCAGCGTGGAGATTATGGACATATCCCCATCTTGGTGGCCTATGTCCAGCAGTGAACTGATGATAGACTGGTATTGTAGTATATTGTTGAGTTTTCACCTGAGATATGATGTCATCTCCATCGTGAGTACTTGTTCAAACGTTTCCAAGCCTAAGACCATACCGGTTCTCCAGAATAGAGATTATGTCAAACTAAACATAGATTTTGAGCTGAGAAGGAATGAAATAAATTAATTTATTTCACACACAAACAAAAGGAAGGCACAGAAACGAAAAACAAAAATATACAGTGACCAGCAGTATGTTAAAATGTATGCGAGTTAGATTCCCGCTGCAGTACAAATGTTTGCATCTTCTGCAGATATTTGTCTCAGGTCTGGGTGTTTTCTATCTATGATATGTATGTATTTACAAAAAAAAAAATATTCGGAGTTTATCAATCATGTGGTTCCCATATTTCAAGCTCTGCTTACTTTGGGGCTACATGATGCTGTGTGATAGCGTCCAGCATTATTTATTTATATTTATTAATTTAAAAACAATAAGAAATACATACACCATCATTACATCCCCTGCTTGTAGCGGCCAAACAGTTTTAGTCTCAGCTAAATGCTACCATACATGTGATGCAAGGTAACAGCTGGTTTTCGGACTGAACCCTAAAGGAAAGAACCTTAGAGCTATTAAAACTGTATGGAATTTGACTTTATTTATAATACCTGAAGATGGAACTCTTATATGGCCCATGGCTGGTGTGAAGTGGTAACCATTGTTTATAAATGTATTGCTTTGTAGATCATGCAGGTTTGGAGCGTACCCTACGCCCTGGATGCAACACTCTGCGTCCATAAACTTGAGATAAATGATATAAGCATCATACGTCTGTAATAGGGATGATGAATGAAAAATTCTAATTAGTCCAGCATTGACATTATCAAAAAATATTGGATACACTTTTTACCTAGCCGTGACGTCACGAGCGTGGAAAATGGCGTCAAAGTACGGGAGTCCCCACTCCCGTACTTTGACGCCATTTTGACGCTCTTTATCCTTGTCAATTTTTATTTATTTGATAATTTAAAGCATACGGTGTCCAATATTTTTTGTTGATTTTTTTGACGGATTAATTAGAATCATTATAGTAAAAAAAATGAATTGATTCTAATTAGTCCAGTCGCTTTGGCGACTTAGGTCAATCAGGAATAATGACTAGGTATAAAAATGACTAGAACGTGATATTGTCAAGAAAGATCCCTATTTCAACCCACACCCTTCAAATCGAAACATAGTAACGTTGCTTAGCGAACAGACTTAGGGATGTTGGTAGCCATTCCCGGGTGAGCCCTTCACAAAGAACTCACTACTTCTACTAGTTCTTGCAATAATATATTTTAGGACACTAGTCTCTTTTCCTGCCCGGCTCTATTCCACGTACATAATGGTCACCACACCAGCCCATATCAGTCCACTGCTGAAAATAGGCGTCCCCTAAGAAATGAGGATATGCCCATAATCCCCACGCTGGGAATGCAGTTTGGGGATCGCAGGGCACAACTTCTCGCACCGCCGACGTTGCTGCCCGTCGACGGCCAGAGGATTTAACTGTGCCGGTGTTAGCCGGTGCTATGCCGCAATCAGCCGGCTGCCAGAGCCCTGTTTGTTAGTTGGCAGGGTGCAGCACTTGCAGGTGAGGTTGGCTTGGGTTCCAAAGATGCGAGATGCAACCAACTACACCCCTCGTAATGGTCATTGCATTGCTATTCGTCTGTTTTTATCAACGACGTACAATGTATGATGATAATATTAGTCATATTGTATAACAAATATTATAATGATATTTTTAAAAGCAATCATAAACATAGCTTATCATGAAGCAAATTGATGCTAGCTGCTGTTGTAACAGATCACGGTACGTTGTTAGTTATTGAAGAAAAAAAATAACAACAGCTCGGAATTTATGTAAATAACACCAAGTTTTTTAAATTCAAAGTAATATCTTTTTCAGGATGTAAATTAGACTGTTCGTAACGGAAAAAAAATGTTTTGTCCACCATGGCAAGTAAGTTATTTTTGTCAACCAGCTATGACAAAAAGATTTCGCTTAGTTCAAGATTTAAATTTAAAGGTTGCGGGTTCGATTCCCGCTGCGGGAAAAATGTTTGCATGTTCTGTAGATATTTGTCTCGGGTCTGGGTGTTTTGTTTATATGATATGTATGTATTTACAAAAAAAATACAAGCTCTGCTTAGTTTGGGGCTACATGATGCTGTGTAATTACGTCCCGCATAATTTATTATTTATTTATTTAAAAATGTTTATTTGAATAGTCTTTAAGGAATATTACCTACACAAAAGTATTTTTTATAACTAGTTTTTAAGGCTATGACTGGCCCCATAGCTCTGCCTCTTGAGTTGCAGGTCACGGGTTTGATTCCCGCCCAGGACAAACATTTGTATGGTAAATATGGATGTTTGTTCGGTGTGTGGGTATTACGCAAGTACTCGTAGGTATGTTTATCAGTATCTGGTACCCATAGTACAGGCTCTGCCTAGTTTGGGATTAGTTGGCCTTGTGTGAGAGGTCCCGTATCTTTTTTAAGGGGTTCATGTTCATCAATGGATTTTTGTCATGATTTTTTTATAGAGAATCATATTTTTGTCAGTTAAAAAGCGAGTAGGTATTCATTAATGGACTAGCTCGACCCCTCCCACGACGGAACACGGCAATAATAGAACTACTTGCTTCCTACTGTGAGCTGCGTAGGTAACGCTCAATGGAACTACATTCATAAACTCTTTAAAGGAATTATGGGCATATCTCTCTATTAGGGAAGGCCTATAGACTGCTTTGTAAGTGGTACGTACTTCACGCATAAGTTTTATCGCTTATGGAACCTACTATTGATCAAATTTTCTAAGCTACCTGAAAGAAAATTTTTATGTATATGAAATTGTTAAATCGATCTCTCTCTCTAAAATAAACTGAAGTAAGCATTTTTGGTTATACAATTTCATAGAAAACTGGTAGATGTAGGTGTATTTTAAGGTGTTCTTCAAAATGCCACCCTTTTGAGGCAGCTAGGTCACTTTACACCATAGTATTGTAAGATTTAACACGGCTGACATGGTTACGAAATTACACAAAGTCATTTGTCGCATAAAATATTTTAAAAAGTAACTACTTTTTTCTCTATGTAGACTGCTGGTAGAAGCGGGATGCGTCGATTTTGACGCAATGGCGCTGATTAAGGGAGGACTATAATCCAACAGTGGACTGCTACCGTCTGATCAGTATAAATATTTTATTCCATCATTTCTATTACATATTTCTTTATCAAAACCATTACATTCATAAGTGCAATGATACCGACGGAGATCTTCAAAGACCTTTTTTTATCAACTCTTCAATTGTTGACCAACAAGCATTACCTAAGCATCGACTAATCACTTTACTAAGGTAATCCATAATCACCACTTCATATATTGAAAGTGACTGAGTACCTATTGTTGTGAAACATTTAAGTAATCTTTATCAGTTCACTTACTTAATTACTATCGTATTTACTTAATGAATCAAAGTACTGTTAGGAATGATGACACAGATTAGACCTACAATGATGTTGTGACGAATACATAGATATTTACAGTCGAAGACACAGAGCTCCGTTCAACAAATGTCCGTAACCTATATATCTTATAGTTTTGTAATCTATTTTGTTAGTGATCCATCAATAAATAATAGTTTATGTAAATTAAAAAAAGCCCGAATTTCATACAAAATATTGTCTTCCAAAAAGTAGGGAAAACATAAAAGACAGTGTAATGTTTTGATAATGGTGATCTAAGTTTAAGAAGAATGGAATGAGAGTTGAAAGAAAGTCTCTTTCAGGAAGAGGTCTCGAAGGTATTTAGAGCAGGAGACAATGTAAAGCCACTAACAATTTGCATTTAAGGCATAGGTACTACCGTTTTAGGTGTTCCCAATCTTACGCATTTTGCTTTTTAGACATGACATTTAGGTATTTTCTTCTTAGGCAACTTAAAAATTAGTCTTTCTGATCAGGAAACTTAATTAAACTCTAAAACATCGTTAAACGTGACAAAAAGCTTGGGATGAACTCCAACATCCTCAAAAATGAACAATTGTAACAAAGACGTTAAAAATATAAGCCAAGTAGAGTCTCTTGCCATTCTTCTCTGTTTGGTTGCGTTACAAATTGATGTAAATTATAAAAAAATACGATTGAAAGTGTTACAATAAGGTAACAAAGCAAAGAAATTTTGAATTTTGAATTTAAAATTATATATTATTTGAATAGAGTTATATATATATATATTTTTCCAATGGGAGCTGTACTTCAAGTACAGCTCCCATTGGAAAAATACTGCCACCTACATAATTCTGACATGAAACATCATAGCTGGGTTTTGCTTCTACAGATTTTGCTGGTAGAATTACAGTCACATAAGGCCAAATACCATCATGCTTCATGTTAATGGACGTAGTCACGTAGGTTGTCGCCTCGTACATAGGACACGTTCCTAACTTACGTGACCTAGAAGCGTGCCATGCTTTTTCTTTCTACACCGTATATGTTAGTGGCCAACTCTAATGGTGAGTCAAACGCCTTACACACCATCCAGCATGCTATACAGCCCGCAGAGGACATCCAAGGATGTCGCGCAGGAAGCACGATGCACTATGTAAAAAGACCGTGTATAAGCTTGCTGTACAGCAACCATTATTATTATTTGCTTAAGTCCAGCACGATGTCCTTGGATGTCTTGCTGCTTTACAACATGCTGGATGGTGTGTAAGGCGTTTTATTAAAACTCCCCAAGGCCATGGCTTAACGATTGAAAAAGCCGGGACTAACATCTTGACGTGGCTTCAGAAGCACGGAAAAATGATTCCACAAAACGAACGATCACACATTCGAGTAGTGACCGGGCGTTGCTTAACGAAGATGATCTGCGAAGAACATCGAAGTACGCCATGCCATGAGTGCTTATACTGATGCAGACCCTCGTTAAAACCCCTAGGTACCTCTCCCTTCCTCGCCTGCCAGTTCTAGCAATATTCGCAGGCATATTCATCACTTGCCATTAACCTTAATTTGGATAGCCTCCGAAATCACGAGTGGAAGTGGAATCGATATGATGGTCACGACACGGACACTCCCGAAGTCACGGCATCAGAGAGAACCGGGTCACTGTATTCATTGCTTTCCTGTCATGATCAGACATTAATAAGAAAGACTTGGTCATTCATCATACTGTACCCAACTTTGTGCGAGGGTATTTTATGGTCTTCCAAGAATCCAAAGATAAACTTTTATTATCAGCTTATTCTGTCAGAAATTTAAAACCCCATATTAATTTAAAAAAAATACTGGGTAGTCATAAGAATAAAGGAACATTGATAATTATTGATGTGAAAAACAAAATAAAGAGCATTAGTATACGCTTGTCATAGAATATAATATCTCGATGATGCTTGTCTATTAGGTATATTTCAATTTGAAGTTATATTTTTCCCTTCTCATACGCACCTGACTGCCTAGCTAGTAGTTGTTGTATCTTATATACATTGCTTCAAAGACTGCGAGCAATACGAGAAGGTTTACTTCACTTTTTGATTGTGGCTTTTTTCTGCCAATGTAAGAGTAGATTCATTTTGTTATAGTATGCTTATCATAAATTTTCTAAGCTACGTCTTCCTCGCAACCTTTTCCACCGTGGCAAAAAGCTGGCCCATAAATAATAAACATATTTAAGACAGAGACAGCACCATCGCTCCCTTTCCTGCCAAACCTTTTCGTGTATATAGCTCGTAAATGCAGTTCGAGCTCATTGGCCTTGGTCTTGTTATCAAAATTATATGAGTTGGACTAACAAAAAGCTCTTTCAAAGTGTATGGACTCCCGTTCAATGGATGTGTGTAGTGAGATACAAAACAATATAATGGAATACATTTATTTCATTAGATAGCATTGGCCTGAGATACAAAAGGGTGCGGGTTCGTTCTCGCCGCGAGATAAATATTTATATGATCTGCGACTATTTGTATCGGGTCTGGATTTTTTCTATGTATAATAAATATGTATTAGCATTTAGCCACTGTGCCACAGAGGTCGTTAAAATATCAAAAATGTTACTATTTTTTTTACACTTATATATTGGCACACATGATATTTTTGGAAACACAGCATGTAAACAAGTCACACCCATGAAATCGGGTTAAAGTAGGGTGCGTTACGCATATAAGTAAGGAAAATATGGAAATCCCCATGAGGTGGCCCAACCCCATTAGATGTACTTGTATGGAGTTACCAACAACCGCGTACGGTGCACAGATTATTATATAAATCAAAATGGCCTTAGTCACTGTACAATAGAAGCCATTTCTGAAGAAGCATGTGTTATAAGCAGTTGACTTAAGCGTATGTTTCGAATATAAATTTAATTACAAAGACCAATAAAATTACTTTTAAAAATTAATTTACAAAATGCGTAAAAGGAGGTCCTGTTCGTGAGCAAATTGAAGCCGATTGGTTGCTTGATAATATTAATGCCATCCAATTTGGTAAACAGCTTAAAGTGCTATTTAATCATGAAACATGGTCTCATATTGATTCTTATATGTATGTTAAACAAGTGTTTGTTTGATCGGTTATACCACTAAACCATATCAAAATTTGGCATGGACTCTGTCTGCGTCACAAGAAAGGGTAAATCTCTGGCTTCACGCTGAGTATCGTCACTATCATCATCTTTTATAATACTTGAAGATGGTACAAGCACATGGCCACTATGACGATGGTAAGTGGGTAAGCGGTACTGGGTACCTAAAACAAAGTATTGCATCGTATGTCACATATTTTTTGAACTTGCCCTACGATTCAACGCCCTACAATCTACTTTGAAGGTATTTAATGTTATTTCACAGGCACCCTTTCAATCAAAACACAGCAATACTGCTTCACGCCAAAAATAGGCAAGCTGGTCTTCCCGTAGGAACCCTTCACAAAGAGCTACTACTGAAATTCAACACCCTGTGGAAGTCAGACGGTTTTAAAAGCTTCTAAACAATTGAATGCAATACATCTAAACCCGCAGGGGTTCACGGGAAACTTAAAAAATGGGGGTGCACAAGTTGTAGTTCTACGAAAATTTACCTACATATTTTGTTTCGATACAAGAAGTAGACTATTTTTCTTCTTCTTCTTTTTACCACTCCGATTTTAGGGTTGAAACTCAGCCGTAACGCAAATTTCCACCGTTATCTAATCTTCACATTTTTCATGAGTTTTGAGAATTTAGTAGAAATGTAGCAGCAGGGGGTCAACCAAAACTATAACATTTTAAAAGTGGACTGCGAGAAATAAGAGTTTGGGAACCTCTGATCTAAATGAACGTAGGAAATATGATTCGTTCTATAGCAACCGATGAACTGTGGCTAGTAGATACAAGTATCCTGCAGTTAGCCACAGACATCAGCTATCCGGTTACAGCATTGGTCTCAATGAGCGTTTGACATGAGACCATCACGTGAATACAGGCACGCGACTCGCTCCAACAAGCCATAAAATGCCACTCCAGTCAAATTTCAAAATACTTACAATAAATCAGATTCACCTTTATACTTTCGAAAGTTTTTTTTTGTTTTGATCTCTCAAAACCTTAATTCGTTTAATTAATTATTTTTTTATTCAACAAACTTAGAAGACACAACTTTAGCTTAAAGCAGTCCACTCCTGGAGACCTTCATAATGATCGCCTTTGCGACCTGACTCAGCTCGACACATCCAGCTTCTACCAGTACCCTTTCAAATCATTGCTCCACCAAGCCGGGGTCTACAAGAACTTTTAACTCCAACAATAAATTGAAACAACCGTACAAAAAAAATCAATGTCGCCCCACGTAATGACCATCAAACAAACCATAATAACCGCTACAAGATATTACTACTTAAGACTCGTATCAAACTGGAGCATCCTCACAATAGGTGTGCGATGTCCAACTGGGGTGAGGCCCTAATCTTCTACAAAGACCCAGTCTATTTATATATTCTAGAACGCGTCCTTTAGGTCTCTGTATAACTGATATCATTCTTAACGACACTCACTTTATCAATAAGTCGTGCAAATAGGTGGAGGCCTGTTTTATTAATATTTGCCTGAAATCTGAACGAAAAAAAAACTTTAAACAGAAAATTTCAATGTTATTAATGTCAAAGTGCTAACAATTTACCTATAGTCTAGACGAATTTCTTAATTTTAAAATGTTGTACTTAATTTTTAATGTTGCATGCCACCTCTCTTGTTATTTTGCATACCGTAACCGGTCAAGCATGTTGTTTACAAATAAATATTATCTTTATTTTCACCCATTGCTGGGAAAATGTGGGGACGAGACTCTCGTCCCCACCAAACCTTTAGACATGCAATTTTTATTAAGTTCCTAATATTATCCTTACAGCATTGTCTCAAGACGTATAAAATTCTCTTTCGTCACAATACGCCTACTTTTATTATTTTTCAACTTGTTAATTTTCTTTTCAACTTTTTAGTATATTGACCCTATTCCTCATAAACACTTTTGTGTGATAATTAACTATTACAAAACCGTTTTACCTCTCCAAGCCGACACTAGAACATAAACACTTATTTCTACTATCATATGAATGGCATAGCCGTATATTGTTTTTAATTGAAACGACAATGAGCCATCTCTTCTCATCCTGTCATCACGCGCTGCGTCCGTGTCTGTGCTGTGTAATAGAGCGAAATATGTTATGTCCTTTGAACATCTTAGGTAGCGCCATCTAGTGAAAAACGCGTGGCACTAACTCCTTTCCATACAAATTTGCGTAAACGCAAACGCGATCAAGCTGGTAAAAAAAACTCGCACTAAGCACCATGTCCTTTGAACTTCTTACCAAGGAGAATAATAGCCGAACAATTATCTTCTGACCATCAATATAATACACCGTTACTGTGTATCGGTATGTTTTGGACGATACTAATGTTGTATTGAATTTGACATTATTTTTTTATTTTCGTTACTTTCTTTGATTATGTTTTACTATTTGATCTATGTGTCTCTCTCTCTACAATTTTGCATACTTACTATGGGTAAAACCATGTTGTGACAAATTTAATCATGCATTATTAATTGAACATTATCTTTCACGTCGGCTATGTGAGAAGTTGCAACCTGCGATTCCATAGGCATATCTTCTTTATTATTAGGAGAATGTCAAGCAGTGGCTGATCTTATTGTTATTTTGTTCTTCTCAGTCGTAACACTCTTGATAAAGCGGTCATGGTCGTTATGTCGGAACGGGGTGGCCTACCTCACAATCCTACCACAATCCTACTGCCATTCCTTTTTTGGCGCACTTGTTCAGGAGAATATCAACTGCAGCTTTTCTTTAGTCGGTCCATCTCATGAATGATCTACCGCGCTTCCTCAAACATCCCCTGTTTGCTCGAGGGAGACATCATTCGGCGTGACACTAGTCGTGTTATCTACAGCCTCGAAATGACAAGTAAATAATAAACAAAGCAAATAAAGAATTTATAAATCCGTAAAAGCACCAGGGTAACCGTAGCTCTCAGAATCAGCAAGTTGAAGTGGCATTGGGCAGGCCATATAGCCCGTAGAACCGATAACCGTTGGGGAATAAAGGTTCTCGAATGGCGACCACGATCTGAAAGACGAAGTGTTGGGAGACCCCCACCAGATGGATCGACGACATCTTCAAGATTGCAAGTAATCGGTAGATGGAGAGGGCTCAAAACCGTTCTCTGTGGAAATCCTTGGGGGAGACCTATGTTCAGCAGTTGACTTCTATAGGTTGTTGTTGCTGATGTAAAGTAAAAAATCTATTTTATTTATGAGGCACTTAAAGTGAAAATTATACACTTTGCTAAGCTTTAAGCTTTTGCTTTATTACAGAGATTATGTACGTTTAACAACATTTTTGAATTAAATTAATCACGTCATCTGGGATTTTGTTAAAAATCGTACGCTCATCCCTTGAAAAAATTGACTAATTTCATGGTGCCTTATAGTAGTTATATATATATATATATATATATACATAGTTTATAGTACGAACAGCGAGTTTGTCCTTATTTCTAGTATTAACATTGATGTCGATATTTTTTTAACAATCAAGTTAATGTTTTTTCGCACATGCATTAAGTTTTCATACTTATGTATTGACACGGAACTGTCATAATATTTATTTAATTAAACTTCGTTCTAAGTGATTCTCTAGGGCCCATATTATAAATTGCACGAACAGCACTCTTCTGCAGCACGATGATGATGATGACGTAGGTAAATGTATACGACAATTATTGCACGCTGAAATATAATACAGTAGCGTATAATTATTGGTTGTACCTATTACGAAGTACCTACGTAAGTTATTACCTACCTATAATAGGCATGCAATAAACTAAAATGACCGATAAAACCGAAGCTCATAATTTTCAAGACTAGTGCCGGCCCGTTGCCGTTCCTCTTTGAACAAATAAATGTAAAACAATATTAAATGAAGATACCTAAAAGCATTACTTGGACTTTAAAAACTTTAACTTTAACTTTTAACTTTTTTTAGGTAGGCATTTCGTTTTCTCGCATATAGGTTCCGTTCAACCATAAAGAAAGTATATAAAATAGATTCTATCCAACCTCTTTGGGTACAACCAGTCCGCACCACACTCTGAACTTCGTTGAGCTATTTTTTGTTAATACCTTGGCCTCCTTGCTGGAAGCAGGGCTCTGTCAATCAATTAGTTTAAGTTTTTTCATCTAGAACAACGGTGTTATTTTTGTTTTATTTTATTTTCTATTGTTTTTCTGATTTATGTTGAGTAAAGTTTATGGCGCTTTAACCAACCTACGTTAGTAAGAAGACATAAGTGTAGTGAAATGAAATAAAAGTTATAAACTGGACTTCTCAGATATTTATTCATCTGAGAAGTCCAGTTTATAACTTTTTTGCTGATTGTTTTGTTATAACAGAGTTATAACAGAACATTACTTGACCGAAGACTGACGACTGGACTAAAAGACGGAAGAAATGAATAGAGGAAGAAAAACACAAAATAAAACGGAATACTTGAAACTTAAAAAGCTAATAAGGAAGAAATAAAAATACGGATGAACTGGCAGTATGGTCAAAAGACTTTAGCCTGCTCAATTTGGGCTACGAAACAAAAAAAAACAATTAATTTAAAGCAAGGAGGTTTAATAAGAATATAATAATTCCATGGTTTAGTCTCAACGATAGTAACAATATAATTATATCAATGAGTCTGAAGCATAGAGTAACTTAGTCTGCAGCGAGTGCAGAATTGGCAATAGTATTGTGTGAATTTTTGTACACAGACTAGTATATGTGCCTACTGTGTACATAATAATGTGTGTGTGTATCTATACAGCACCAAACTTGGTGCTGATGAAAATATTCAATGAGAAAATTCAGCTTAGTTAAGCTGAACTTTTATTATAGATAGTACCTGGGAAAAAACATAACTGCTAAAGTACCGCCATATTAAATTAAATTCAGCCATATTATACGGAGAAACACTCAGACTTGAGACACATTTGAAAATCATACAAATCGAACCCGCTACCTTCTTCGCCTCAGGCGGGCCGTCACCCAGTCTGCCACAGAGGTCGTCAACATAACGTGGTCAACGATCAATATGAGTGATTGCCTTCGAATATTTAGGTACCTATATTAAATGGTCCTGTTTGTTTTTTGATAATATTGATTACCAACACAAAAATACCTGTCCAGTGTAAGTCGAACGAAGGGTTCCGTTCCATCTTACAAGATATAATACTAAATCATTTTAAATACTACACTGTGTGAAAATGTGTGTGGTTCTTACCTCAAACCTTAGAATCCTATAAACCTTACCTGCCCGTGCTGAATATTAAATAGGGCTCTGGCAAGCTGGCATAGCGCAGCCCAACACTAGCACAGCTAATACCCCTGGCACCAACGGGCGGCGGCGGTGCGAGTAGCTATGCCCTGCGATCCCCAACGTGGGGATTATGGGCATATCCCTCTTCATATAGGGGAGGCCTATGTCCAGCAGTGGACCGGAATAGGCTGTTGTTGTTGTGTGACTTAGTAATAAGGTCCTGTTGGTTTTCCTTCAGATACGGAACCCTAAAAATACATCCCCAATGAACTAATGGCATTCCACCGCCTCTAGCAACAGTGTGTTAAATATTTTATTTTATAAATTGACGCCAAGAAGTATGTATACCAAATCTAACATATTCCGTCCTTTAGCAACGCTAATACACGTCCTCCAGGTTTTAAAATGTTATTTTTTAGAAAAAAATCTAGTATTTTAATGTTAATATTAATACTAGAAGTTACAGAAAATTTACGCAAAGAAGTAGGTAGACCTAATCTTAAATATTCCTTCCTAAAATACTAGATTAAGTCTCTCTCAAGTCAGTGGCGCTTACTGGAAGAGGATTTGGTCCACCAGTAGACTGTAATTTTTTTTAATTTGCTGAAGAACTTCCTTTAAAACAAGATACCTAACTTATTTAGTATAGAATAAGCAGCCAATTACAGGTATCCCTTGATTATTAATCATCAATTTAAGAACCAAACTCTTGTCGGTGTAATTAAGCAATTCTCTCCCTTTAGATTTTTTCCACTGCGGTCTCACTTCACTTCACTTCTTTATTAATTGGCTTCTGGGATAGTTTCCACAATTTCGCCAGTATCAAGTATAATGTTCATAATAATATGAGGCAACGTAGTACGGTTTATAAGTCCAGTCGTCCAGTCTTCAGTCAGGTCCTGTTTTCTGCTATAGCCATGGCGAATATAACAAAAAACGATCGGCGCACAATTTTCTTCATCAGAGAATTCCCGTTCAATCTTATTTTATTCCATTTCACTAATACTTGTGTCTTATAACCAACGTATAACGGTTATAATACCATGACTAATAAACGACATACATTAGAAAAACACTAGAATTTTTTTTTTTAAATAAAAATGACAACCGTCGTTCAAAATGAAAAAAATGATGTCCCACTGTGGTCTCTATCACTTTATTATACGACATGACGCATGATAGCGACATTCTGTTCCATCTGGCTTATGTAGCTTATTCTTGATATTTCTATTTCACGCGTAATACAATATTAGAATCAATAATAATCCTTTAAGTTGTCCTAATTTTGACGAATGATCAATTTTTCTTTTCTCTCAACATACTTGCCGCTGCTTTGATTACAAAATATGCTGAGACGTTAGTTAATATAACGAGATAATATACATGCTGAGTCGTTAATTCTTATAAATATATATTATGTGGAAGGATGTGCTGGTAGAGGTAGGGCAAAAAAATATGGATGTATTGTGAGAAAGATAACAAGAGTAAAACCGAAGTCAGTGATGTAATGGCTGATAATAAATAGATAGAAATGGAGGAAGAAGATTGTTGTGCCGACACTATAGCGTAGGATAAGAGCAAAGGAGAATATGCTGGTGATAATGCTGTACAGACGCTGTTAAATTTACCCTGTTTAAAGCACAGCATCCTTATATTCGGCGAGCCTGTGGTTCCAGTACACTCAAATACAGTGCTCTGCGGTTCCAATTCAATAATGCATTTAGGGCATTGTTGCGACTCCCACGTTTCTGTAGCGCCTCAGGTATGTTGGCAAAGGCGCGCGTTGACACTTTTGACGCTATCTGGCGCAAAAAAACATCCACTCTATTACGCACAGTACGCACAAGCAGCAACTGTATCTTGAATACAATCTCCCATAAATCTTATTGTCCTCTGTTGTGGAAACTCGCACAAAGAGCCAAATCTCTTCTTATTGTTAAGTACTAACCCAATGATAAGTTTTTACTAACCCAGTGGGCCATGTTGTCTGAATAAACAAATAAATTATTATTATAATAATTATGATGTTACTTCTTACAAGATTTTAAATATATTAAACGAGTTCTTTAGTGGAGACGGCGGCTCGGTAAACGTAGCGTAGGACACCCTTTGGCCAGATGGAGTGGCAATCTGCGAAAGGCTGCTGGTAGAAGCTGGATGCGTCGTGCTCAGGACAAGGCGCTCATTAGGGGAGGCCTATGTCCAGCAATGAGCTGCTATAGGCTGATGATGATAATGAAGAAATAGTAACACATCATCATCATCATCATCCACAGCCCAACTTTATCCACTGCTGGATATAAGCCTCCCGGAGTATGTGCCATCCACCACGGTCTTGTGCTAGTCGTATCCACGCTCGCCCGCCGACGCGTACTATGTCGTCGACCCATCTCGCTACTGGTCTTCCGACGCTTATTTTGCCTACCCTCGGCCACCATTCGGTCAATGTCTTGCTCCACCTGTCATCACCACGCCTCGCAATGTGTCCCGCCCATCCCCACTTGAGCTCCATAAGTCGATTTCCAATGTCCTGAACTTTTGTCCGTTTTCGGATCTCGATGTTAGGGACTCGATCTAAAGTTTGATGCCGAGTATAGTTCGTTCCATGGCTCTCTGTGCTACTCTCATTCTATACACAGCCTCATGGGTAAGCGTCCATGTCTCGGCACCATAAGTCATTGTCGGCAGAACACATTGATTGAACAAGCGGGTCTTCAGACACTGTGGAACTTTTACCGATTTTAGAATGTCATCCAATTTGCTAAAAGCAGCCCATCCAAGCTGTATTCTTTTCGAGACTTCATTCGGTTGATGTTCTTTGCCAAAGGAAAGAGTACGTCCAAGATAAACATACTGATCCACTCTCTCCAGCGTCTCATCCCCTACGGTGATCGAAGGAATTGTGGCGCTGGAGAGGTTTGCCATAACCTTCGTCTTAGACATATTCATCCTCAGGCCTACTTTTAAAGATGCGTCGTAAAGATGTTGAAGCATAGTCTGGAGGTCTTCGAAACTTTCTGCGAATAATACGAGATCATCGGCAAATCTTAGGTGAGACAAGTTGACACCATTGATGTTTATGCCATATTTCTCCCAATCCACACATACACAACACACAAATACAATAAAACAAATACAAATAGTAATACATCTCAGCTTATTTCAGTTAAGGTGTGGCAGCAATAAAACACATGAGGCGTCGTATAAGCCAATTCGGATATTGACTTCATTCTACTTTGTTATATTTTATCGTGACGTTTGCGTAGCCAAATAAAGGTCATGGACAGTCTTTAGTCTCCTGGGGTTCTACGTCAATGTATTTTCATTGATATTGTCGAACAGTAGCTACTAATGAAAATCATAAATAACCTTCTAATTGACGACTTAAATACGGTAGCATATTCGAAAGATTTCAAGCCAAAATGGCTGAAACGATTATTATTCATTAACCATAAATACGGAACATTAAAAATGAACAATAATAATATAAGTAATCATTATTAAGTATTGTTTATGGCATATATACTAGATAGATTGTCGAGCAATTTATTCCGGTTATTAGGCTATTTGGTCCCACTGCTAGACAAGGGCTTCCCCAAGCTTTATTGAATTTCTTCTAATCGTCGAAGCTGACACGCACAATTGACCAACTGAAGTCCAATTGCGGGAATGGGAGTTCATTTACATTAACATTTACAATCGATGGTGCTCATTGGGGGAGGCCTAAGTCCAGCAGTTGACTGCTATAGGTAGACTGATGAATGATGATGATAATGATGATCCATCGTCCCGCCAACACTATGTCAGCAGACTCTGAGGTCTCTGTACATGAAATCACGGAGTTATGTTTGCCCGTCTCTCAGAAATGTGACTGTCATGTTATTACAAAAAGCCTTATTCCACAGCTGAACCCACACGTGAATGACTTCCAACGCCGGTACGTGAGCGAAGTTCGGAGATGCAGCGAGATGGAACGCAAGCTGCGGTGGGTTTGGGCAGAACTCCCCGAGCCTCCTCCGCCGCCAAAACTAGCCCGCAGGATCCTCACCCCGAGGGAGATTAACATTCTTGAGGTAAGTAGATTCTTCGACCTTGTTAGCACAATGAACAAATGACAGGAAGTTACGGATCCGATTGCAAGACAAATTATTTTTTTATGATACTTGAAGATTTAACTTGCACATGTCCCACCTAGTGTTAAGTGGTATCCATTACTTATAGCCAAGTATTGCTTCGTGAATGTTTGTATGATTTGTCCATATTTATTTCGGGTTGGGTATCAGTACCTTACTATAAAAAAACAAAACAAACAAATATCTTCACGACTTTTTCCCATTATGGATATCTTTAGATATTGCTCAGTACGCAAATCTATTTAGGGAATCTAACGGGGGTAGTCAGAGGCAAGTTTGCAAAGAGGCAAAGATTACGTTGCGTTACGTTACGCTAGTGACAGCCACTAGCTAGTGTAAGCCACGTGACAGGTTGCAAGCCTATCGCCGCTTTTTATTGGAACACTAACCTAGCACATACCTTTCAAACTTTTGTACACCGAGGTACAACAGCAGCTTCAGTTGCTTCAAGTGCACAGACCATGACTCGTCAAATTAGTTACAAATAATATAAAGATCATTATGATAGGTGTCTAAATTAAATTATGCAAATTAAAGAAAAAAATAACATTTTAGTTTATTATGTATGAACCTCATCTTATAATATTTGTATATTCGCTGTATAGAGGCAATTCTAAAACATACAAGAAATATCTCGAAAATATACATGGTAGGTTAGGTTTTTTTTTAGGTTTCATTCAGGCGGCTGAAATAGAAGTAGATAGTAGTTAATAAATAGTTACTGATACCTGTGTCCGTGCTGTTAACCAACCTAACAGAGTCATGACGCTTTTAGGTATAGTCTGCAAATATACCAATCTATTTACTGACATGGTTGTCGAAGGAAAGACACCTCCTTTCGCCTTTGTTCATAGCATTAAAGCAAATTTATTCCTGTATTATGTTTCTGGGTACAAAGAATTAAAGAAAGAATTAAAGGACAACAGAACTTAATCTTTTGTTTTGATGCATTTTATTTTTAGACGACTACGACTTAAAAAAAAGGGTAAGGTTTTTCATTTACTACGGGCCATGAAAAGGGCCCTTACAGAGCCCTTACAGGGCACATGTACTTACCTATAAGTTTACTTTAACACCTAAGCAACTAAATGTAAATGTACGCAATAAACAATATAAACAATAAACAAGCCGTTTATACAAATGCATGGAATAATTTGACCAACATAACAAAAACCTTGGATAAATTCCTCCATTCATTTAGCAGTTATCGGCCAATATGCTTTAATTTCTACAATCATCTATTATCCACTGGTCCATTTCACTAACTGATTTCACTGTCTTCAAGCATAAATGAATTAATTGTTTTAAAAAGGTTATCTTAGTAAGTAATAGGTATAGTCATGAATTGTTATTTTAAGAGACACTGTTTTCTCTATATCAAGTGTCCACATCGCCAGCGATAGCAAAATATTTACAATTTTATAAGATCCAGTCAATGTCATTTAAAACTTTTGAACAATAAGGTTAAAAAATTAGCAGCCATTGGCTCCTGAAACACAGTTTTCAACTAGTTCGAGCCTTCCGAGACGGGCGATTTGCTCGCGCGAGTTTGTAGCGCGATTGACATGCGTATCCAATCAGGCTTGATGAATGTCACGTGGAATGTGACGTACGTTCATATTTCCACACCAGCCTATATCAGTCCCCATAGGTTTCCCCTAATAAAGGGGGATATGCCCATAATCCCCACGCTGGGCATGCGGGTTGTGGATCGCAGGGCACAGCTTCTCGCACCATCGACGCTGCTAGACGTCGGTGGCCAGGGTATTTAGTTGTGCCAATGTACTTTAAGATGAAGAAGGTAATATATCCTGCCTAATTATGGGTCTCCCTGCATCACAAACATGTCTATTGAACATGTTTAAAATATGTTAAATGTTGCTACATAAAAGTTCAAAGTTAATTTATTCATATAAGACATGGTAAAGTTTATTGATGGAAGTTCATTATTAGGATTAGCTGCGCATCTCGCCAGCGAATGTGAATTTTCTGAAATACAAATAAATACCCACAAAAATCAAATTATCTGTCTAATCCATCGACCTACGTACAAAAATAAGTTTTCTCTATTTATTCGTCGACCCTTGTGTTTGGTTATTGTGCTAAAATCAATATATATAAAGTTTTATTGCTTCAGTACAGTAAGTAAGTCGCAACAGATCCTTCGAGTAAGGCAATGGGTGTAAATTTAGCTGTTGGTGTATGTTGTGCATACAGCGCTGATTTTCAACTTACCCCTCTCGGGTATGAGCGCATTACTACGAGCTCGAAACGGTGAAGGAAAACATCGTGATGAAGCCGGCATGCACTCGAACTAAAAAGTTCCAAAGGTATGTGCTAGGTTAGTGTTTCAATAAAAAGCGGCGATGGGCTTGCAACCTGTCACGTGGAATGCTTGCAAAAAGTGGGCATGTATCGAACGTAATGTTTGGACTTGCCTCTGACTACCTCCGTTAAGGTAGCCTCAATAGATTTGCGTACTGAGCAATATACATAATGGGGAAAAAGTCGTGAAGATGTATAAATTTGTTTATTCAATACGAACCATAAACGAACCTTAAAGAACACATTGAATATTTTTTTTTATTTACAGCAATTCGTAACGCGTCTAAACAGAGAAGAATTGGCAAGAAACTCTGCTTGGCTCATTTAACCTTGGTATAAAAGTTTATATAAGCGGCAGATTGTCATAGCCATTATTTAATTCCAGGAAAGAATTGACTACATAGAAGGTGAGATACAAGAGATCACACGTAACGCTCGAAACCTTAAAAGCGACTACCTTTCCCTCATCGAGCTGAAACTCCTCATCGAAAAGATGCAGACCTTCTTCCAGGACCACAGCGCGGCAAGGAAGATATCAGCTTCAGTCCAGATTTACAATAATGAAGCAGGTATGCACTTACCAAATTTTCATTTGACTTGATGGTAAGGGTTTCAACCTCCATCTTTGGTATCCACGGCAACCTCACCTGGCGTGGTGCACACTGGTGAATAATAAACAGAACTCTGGGGGCCGGTTGAATGAAGCAAAGCGCAGCCTAACACCGGCACTGCTAAATTCCCTGACTGCCGACGTGCAGCAGCGTCAGCGGTGCGAAAAGCTGTGTCCTGCAATCCCCAATCCGCGTGCCCAGTGTGGGGATTATGGGCATATCCCCCTTTATTGGAAGCCTATGTCCTGACTGTAATAGGCTGGTGTGGTTCAGTTTTAATATATTTTTGTTAAAAAAACCCTTAATCAGTTAAGTTAAAAAATTACTTATTTTTGAAAATTCAATTTCAATTTATCAATTTATTCGGCCCACAACCACAATGCATACAAAATATGTAGGTAGGTACAAAGTTGGTAAGACTTAAAATACAAAGAAAAAAATTTAAAAAATAAAAAAAAAACAATAAAGGAGCAAAAAGAAAAAAAGAAAAAACACTTGAAATTTATAAAAAAAATTAACACTATTATTTCGCATTGCGTGGGGTCGAATGGGTCTCGTCTCAGCATGTGCTGCACCATACCAAGGCAGGAATGGCACAGCGCTGGTTTGAAAAGAAATCTTCAATTAAAAAAACTGCCTATTTCAGGCATTGAACTGGTCAATGCAAAGTCACTTGCAAATCACCGTCCTGGCAATGATAGCTGGGAGGGTGGACTGTCCGTACACCAGGCACTGCTGAGAATGCCACCTTCCCAGCAATTCTATTAGTCTTTAAGGTTCATTTGTGTTTTTTCTTATATGAGCTGTAGCTTGAATGAAATACCTTTTATTTATTTTTATTATTAAATCTGTATTCCTTCGCATTTTATTAAACGACATCAAAAAAAGGAGGTTCTCAATTCTATTCTTTATTCTCAGTGATCGGGCACCTTGGCTTCATAGCTGGAGTGGTAGCCACATCACGAGTGCCTTGCTTCGAGAAGATGCTGTGGAGGATATCACACGGGAATATATTCTTCAAGCAAGCGCAGATCGATCAGCCGCTGAAAGACCCTGTGACGGTAAGGTACCTGCTTTTCATCATCAATGAAACGAAGCGCTCGAAGCGAGGCTTTCATCGGTATTCTTAGAAGATCATCTTGGTTAAGCAACGCCCCGCCCGGTCAATACTTGGATGGGTGACCGTTTAGTGGCATTTAGTTCTGTTAGTCACTTAATTAATTTGATATTAACATGAGTGTAATGCTTATTTTTGGAAGAATGCAATTTGCTTGCATTCCGATTTCGTTAAGACTAATGCTAAGCTAGACAAAGCCTGTACTGTAGATACCAGAGTTGATGCTTTGGTTTGGACAAAGGACCAACTGAGCTATAAAGCTAGTCAGCAAGTACCTACTTATACATTATACATCAATCTCTAACATAGAGTCTTCGCCGCATAGCTACTGTACCTTGTTATAAATGCGAGGCTTCATGTGCGGTCGTTAACCCACAGGTTACTCGTATTGATTTTTCTAGACGTTCCAGGTATAATGATATTTATAAAATGCCAGTAACTAAGGTCCGCAGCGCGAGTCATTAGGTATTTTAGGTGTAGGGTTTGAATCGTACGCGATTGCTTAGGTATGACCTTTGTCGATGTTATTCAAAACTCTTTATCATCACCATCATCATCATCATCATCTACAGCCTGACTTTATGCACTGCTGGATAAAGGGCTCATAAAGTTTGTGCTATCCACCACGGTCTTGAGCTAGTCCCATCCACGAACTCGACCACGTGACGCGTTTAATGTCATCGACCCATCTCGCTACTGGTCTTCCGACGCTTCTTTTATCTGCCCTCGGCAAAGTACGGTTAATGTCCTGCTCCACCTGTCAAAACTTATCACGTATCTTCATATAGGCACTTATTAACTTAAAGCATAACTTGATCTTTCTACTTGATGATTCTGACTCATAATATTATATATGTACTAGCTGACCCGGCAGACTTCGTACTGCCTCAATCTATCTATCTTGCATTAAAAATGTGCATGTGACGAATTTACTTTCAATGTATGGAGTTTCAAAAATGTGACGAATTCACTTTGTGGCAAATGTGCAACAACCCCTCTCATATCTGTGAAACTACAGGCAAATGTCAGAATTTCATGAATCGGGGCACTATACTCGATACGAAAAACTTAAACATTTTCACTATTTGCGCATGCGATATTGCGATATATTCTGTTATATTGTCTGATATTATCGCCGATAATAACGTACCTATGCACTTGTGTGTAGGAAGGAGCCTTTATGTGAGAACAACGTTTTTTGAAAAAATTTGGAATGAGTTTTCAAACACGACAGTGTCAAAATAAAATGACATAACATGTGTCACTAAGGAGTATTGATATCAACTTCAATGCAAATCACCCCTAAAATAACTTTCTACCCCTTTTTAACACCATTAGACTATACATTTCAATAATATACGAAACACGTCTTTCATCAATTTTGTTAAAGAATGTTTATGCAAAATTTGAAATAGATTGGACCAAGGAATCACGTTGGTCCATACAAAATTTGCCCACGTTTTTCACCCTTTTAGGGGTAGAATCTCGGAAAATCCTTTCTTATCGGATGCCTACATCATACAAAGAACACGCCCTCCAAGTTTCAGGTCTCTACAATCAGCAGTTTAGGCAGTGCATTGATCCGTCAGTCATTCAGGACAAAGGATTTTATAAGTTAAAAAATTAAAAAAATATTTTATTATTTTATTGGAATTTTTGACGTTAGGAACACACCTAAATTGCTTAGACAACAGTGAGTGATTATAATTTAATATGAACTTTATTGAATAGCAATAAAGTACAAATTGACTCTAGAAAACGTTTGTATGGGAAATAGAAAAGGGCTGTTTTTAGGGGTTTCCCGGAAATTATTCGATTTTTTCTCGCCTTTTAAACCTTCCCTAGACCTCCACGAACATTTCAAGACTAAGATAAGATAAATCCGTTCAGCCGTTCTCGAGTTTTAGTGAGACTAACGAACAGCAATTCATTTTTATATATATAGATAGATAGATAGATAGATAGATAGATAGATAGATGGAACAAGCAAATGACCTACCGTTATTAAGAAGTAACCATTACCTATCACAAAGCATTGCATCGGAAATCACGGTTTTTTAGAACGTGCTCTACGAACGCCATGCGTCCATCAGCTTTAGCCATGAAGAGGATAAGACTCTTGTACCTGTAATTTCACCGGCACCCACACCACACCCTTCAAACCAAAAAACAGCACAGCTGCTTCACGGCTGAAATAGGCATGGTGGCAGTACTTCCCCGGACGAGCCCTACAAAGAACTCTACTACTACTAAACATATCACACCATCCTGAACTCAGGACCATTTGTCAAGGAAATTGTCTAAATCTTTGCAAATTTCAGGGTCATGAGCTCCAAAAGACAGTTTTCGTGGTGTTCTTCCACGGAGAGCAGATAAAGTTACGAGTGAAGAAGGTTTGTCACGGATTCCAAGCCACACTGTACCCATGTCCAGCGACGTACAAGGAACAGCAAGAGATGCTGGGCGGGGTGGACGCCAGGATCAAAGATTTAGAAATCGTAAGTTTAAGACAATGCTTGAGGATATCATTTTTTTTATTTTCGCTGTAGCTGCACTCTGCTCGCGTGGTAACTGGACAAAATGCATTTTATGTTATTCCTTATCTTAAATTAAATTATATGCAAACTGATATCCATTCAGAAGTTTTAGCATAAAGAAGTAAGATAATTCTTCAATATTTGAAAAACGGGACCAACACTTTTGAATGGTACCGCTCTAATTACCACTAGGCAAACATAAGAACAATCTAGTAAACTACGTGAAATTCAAACTTTATTTGCTGCAAAAGCTTAAAAGAACATTTTTTCAATGTAAACTACATTTAGGTTAGAAGTTTCGTTCTACAATCAGCACCTTGCATCCGGGTTTTGAATCAAACAGAGCAACACATTTTTCAAAGTAGTTGGGGTAGAGGTTTGGTTTTACAATCAGCACCTTTTGCGTCCAGGTTTTGGATCAAACAGAGCAACATAGAAGTCTAGTCCTCAGAAACATAGCCCGTGACATCAGCACATGGATGGTAGCGGTCCGCAAGGAGAAGGCTATCTACCATACACTCAACATGTTCAGTATGGACATCATCAAGAAATGCCTTATTGCTGAGTGCTGGGTGCCGAAGGATGATATATGTATTGTGCAGAAGGCGCTGGATAATGCTGTAGTGAGTGGCTATTTTAATATCGATCAATCAAAGAGTCACTATATGACCATTGCTAAAAAAAATAAGATTTGCTTTTTAACAAGAGTTCAATGTTTTTGGTATTAAAAATTATATAGTTTTGATAAATAAAACACAGAAGTTATAAAAATCCCTTTAAAAAAAAACAAATCGACATTCTATTGATATTTTGTTTAAGTCTAGATAAGTTCTTTATAATTTTCAGAAAGCAAGCGGAAGTCCCATACCCTCGATTCTCCACTACGTGCCCACCCGGGAGATTCCACCTACGTTCAACAGAACCAACAAGTTCACCCGTGGGTTCCAAAACCTCATTGATTCCTATGGAATCGCCAGTTATAGAGAAGCTAATCCAGGTAGGAAAACAGGAAACGAAGATATCGTCAATTGCAATAAAAATACGAAAGATCATTCGTTGTCAACAGCTTCTGGGAAGGCTTGCTAATATTTGGTAGTAATCATAAACATGTTCGATGATTGTGTTGATAATTATGATCTTTATAGTATTAAAGATTAGTCAGTCTGTTATGAAACTTATTGTGATCAGTTACAATCACGTTAGCTCTGACATATTCACCGGTTTGGAATAGAAAAGAAAATTAAATTAATAAGAAAGATTTAAATAATAACCCTGGTCGTATAAAATGTACCAACTGGTCACGTAGTGGGATGTAACTCTTATTTTGATAAAATAATGAGAGTGGGTTGAATTCTGGCTATACTAAATAAACAGCAAGAGTTATATTACGTCAGCATTTTAGGAGTTGTAAAAATTTTAATTTAGCATAGTATTAGGTATGGTGAAATAACAAAGTTTATTTATCTTTCAGCGCTGTATACGATCATTACATTCCCCTTCCTTTTTGCCGTGATGTTCGGAGACGTGGGCCACGGTATGATCATGACATTATTCGGGGCCTTCCTAGTCATATTAGAGAAGAAACTAGCCAAAATCAAAACCGACAACGAAATATGGAATATTTTCTTTGGAGGCCGCTACATTATATTGCTCATGGGTATATTCTCGATGTATACTGGATTGATATACAACGATATATTTTCCAAGTCTTTCAACATATTTGGGAGCAGTTGGAGGAACGTGTATAGCAATGACACGCTGATGAATCATAACAACTTGGAGTTGGATCCGACAATTGCTTATACTGGAACCCCTTATCCGTTCGGACTGGACCCCGCTTGGCAGGTAAATATCTTATACAAGAACAACAACACCAGCGAATATCAGTCCACTGATGGACATAATACTCCCGTAATAAAAAGTGGGATATGCCCATAATCTTCACACTAGGTATACGGTTTGGGGATCGCAGGACACAGCTTCTTGTACTACTGATGCTGTTGACCGTCGCGTTCAGGGAATTTAGATGAGTTGGTGTTTGGCTAAGCTATACCACAATCAGCCAGAGCCCCGCTTGTTAGTTAGAAGGGTGCACCACGGGTAGGTGAGGTTAGCTTGGTTTCCTAAGATGGAGGTTAGACCCCACGAATATATTACGCAGCAGATAATCTGTATATTACTTAGCATAAGTAAAATTGATAGAAACTATCAACTCTACATTTCTCCAAACACTAAAAATTATATGATTTAGACAGTTCTGAATACCAACTTACGACTTTAGAACGAAAACGAATGAACTATGGAAAGACCACATATGCTCGGAGTTTTTCTGGAGGATAGAATCCGCTACAAGACTATCCGAAATAGAACATAAAGTTGTCTACATAGCTCAGAGAATAAGCAAGCTGAAGTGGCAGTGGGCTGGTCACATCTACTGAATAACCGACAATCGTTACGGTAAACAAGTTCTTGAGTGGAGACCGCGGCTCGGCAAACGTAGTGTAGGACGCCCTCCGGCCAGGTGGAGTGACGATCTGCGAAAGCTAATGATGATGATGATGTTCGTCATAATAAAAATCAAAGGCTTAAGCAGAATTTCAATCTGCGGCACTTTTAAGGTTTTTGTAGAAGACTTCAAGGTTACGGTTAATTAAAGTTTTTACTTTGACCTTTGCTTGGGTTTCAAGGAGTTCTTTTGAAATACGCAATTCTTAACATTTGCTGGCTCGAAGCTTTACAAAGTCTAACTTTTTAAATTGTTTCAGTTTGCAGCAAACAACATAATATTCCTGAACTCTTTCAAAATGAAACTCTCCATAATATTCGGCGTGATTCACATGGCCTTCGGTGTGACAATGAGTGTGGTAAACTTCAAGTAATTACGGGATTCATAGAAATCAGCTTTTGTGGTAAATTATTTATTTATTTCCCATAATTACATTTTGTAAGTCTTGCTTTTCCTTTGCAGTTTCTTCAGGAAGCCAGAAATGATATTTTTGCAGTACATACCCCAGATTGTGTTCTTGCTACTGCTGTTTTGGTACCTTTGTATACTGATGTTCATGAAATGGACTATGTACTCTGCAGATGCTATGGGTAAGTGAAATAATAGCGTCCGTTTGCGGCTTCGCAAGTTTACTTTTACCTGAGGTCGAGGCACAAATATTTTGATAGGTATGTCGTATCGCAAGCGTATAGTGAAATGTCGGCGAATAAAAAAGCATATAGCATAAAGGAGAAACAAACTATTAGATATTTTTACAAACTCCGCATTTATTAGTAGGAACTATCAACTGGAGTTTACGTAGTTTCACTTCTGGGTCACCTTGTCTCAAGTGTCCAAAAGAGATCTTCTATTGTAAGTTTGTTAATAAAATCAATTGAGATGCTTTATCTATTTCTCGATATATATCCACTACTATATACTACTATATATATATACCCACTACTATATTTCGCAAAGGCCTGTATCACCATCATCATCATCATCATCATCATCACCATCATTATCATCCACTGCTGGACATCACTCATGCCTCCACATTTCCGTATGCAAGAACGAAATTCAATTTAAACTATATGCTGAATCAAGTTTTCAAGTCACAGTTTTGTTGATAATTTTGAAGAACTAGCTAAGATTTAGATCTCAGTATCATCATCATCTACAGTCAGACTTTATCCACTGCTGGATATAGGCCTCCTGAAGTTTGTGCCATCCACCACGGTCTTGTGCTAGTCGCATCCATGAACGCCTGAAACGTACTATGTCGTCAACCTCACTACTGGTCTTCCGACGCTTCTTCGCCTTCAGCCAATCAAAGACCTACTCAAATCAATTCCAGATCCAGCTTATGGCACCTCCTGTGCGCCTTCAGTCCTCATTATCTTCATAAACATGATGCTCTTCAAGAAGGCTGAGGACAAGCCTCCGTGTCTCAAGTACATGTACTCCGGACAGGAGCAGCTGCAGAAGACGTTCATAGCTCTAGCATTCATGTGCGTACCGGTCATGCTATTTGGGAAACCAGTCTACCAGATAATGGCAGCTAAGAAACAAAAGGTAATCTTTGTTCAAACGAAAGTTTCTTAATTCTTTTGACGCGCTTACCCCGTTATATAGATGTTCCAACTATACCTGGTCTAGTAAGATAGATAGCTGAACAACAACATCAACATCAGCCTATTCAGTCCACCACTGGACATAGGCCTCCCCTATAAGAAGGGGGATATGCCCATAATCCCCACGCTGGGCATGCGAGTTGGGGATCGCAGGGCACAGCTTCTCTGTCCATCAACGGCCAGAGGATTTAGCTGTGCGAATGTTTGGCGGCGCTATGCCGCAATCAGCCGGACGCCAGAGCCTCATTTGTTATTCAGTGCACAACAGGCAAGTGAGGTTGGCTTGGGTTCCAAAGATGGAGGTTGTAACACTTACACTCCACCCATACCTGGTTCACAAAAGATAAATAATGAATAAGATTAATTTGAAGAAAGTTTACAATGCCATCTTAAAAATAGTTTCATGTACCAATACTTGAACCGATAAACGTAGTGTAGGACACTCTCCGGCCAGGTGGACGATCTGCAAAAGACTACGAGAAGAAGCGGGATGCGTCGAGCTAAGGACAGGGCTCAAAGGGCGCTCATTACGGGTGACATGTCCAGCTGTGGACTCCTATAGGCTGATGATAATGATGATACCTAAACTAGGCCGAGCCTGTATTACCTGTAGGATATTAAATAAACGACTGAACCAGTTCTGAGAGGCAATTTCGTTGATAATTATGAGGTGTTTCTTAAAATGGATGTAAATGCAAACAATACGTGATCTTGACTGTAACATCGCAAAAATCTCATGATGGCAATTACTTCAATGTGCAATCACTTACAACCACTATTTGTTTACATGTTTATGGCCAAGACGTTTTTATGACTTTTAGAAGTAGTAGTTTTCTTTGTGAAGGGCTCATCCGGGGAAGTACTGCCACCATGCCAATTTCTGCCGTGTAGCAGCATTGCTGTGTGTAATTACAGCAACGTGAGACCTAACACCTTCATACGTGACCTACGAAGCAACACTTTGTTATAGGTAATGGTTACCACTTTACATCAGATGGGCAAAGTGCTAGTTCCATCAAGAGGTAACTAAAAAAAAGTGACGTCTAATCCACCATGAAACTTTTAATCTTACCGCGCACAAGGCCCCTGGAATGAGCTTCGATACAGCAGAAGCTAATCTATATCCTCGTATGCGCACAAAGCGGTTCTATTCCACCTATATCATGCGCACCGCCAAGGAGTGGAACGCTCTACCCGAGTATGTGTTCCCCGATAATTATAACATGGGCATCTTCAAGGCACGAGTGAACAGGTTTCTTCTAGGCAAGCGTGCTCCATCGTAGACTGCATCTTCGCTTAACATCAGGCCAGTTGTAGTCAAATGCAAGCCTATCCAATTTATAAAAAAAAAAAATATTTTTTTTTTTCTGCCCAGCAATACCAACAAGGCGTGGAGAGCGGTGAGGTGGTCGAGAAGGACCCTCATGGTGATGGAATGGGTGAAGTTCTAATCACGCAGGCCATCCACACGATTGAATACGTACTCGGAACAGTGTCTCACACTGCATCCTACCTGCGACTCTGGGCACTGTCATTAGCTCATGCTCGTAAGTATTGAAACATCATCATCATCATCAGTCACTGCTGGACATAGGCCTCCCCTAATGAGTGCCATTGCGCCCTGTCCTCAGCTCGACGCATCCAGCTTCTACCAGCAGCCTTTCGCAAATTGTCACTTCGAAGTGGCTTTCAGTATTAGTAGATTACTTGGTTATGCAACACTCTGCCCAGTTACTATGTGTATAGGTGACCGATTAGGTTGTTGGTCAGGGTCTTGTGGCTGAACACAATCGTCTCGGCAGAAAAACAGCGTCCACTGTGAACGCAGTGGGCATAATGCTGAGTCGGGGCCTATTTGCTGCTGTAGCACACATATTATGATAGGTATATAATAAGTGTTTTTTCACTTCTCTTGCTCAAAAAGTGTATCATAATATTGTAGCTTAGCGGGCCTAAAACTCGAGTTTAATACCTCGGGCTCAAAAGTATTTTTTCTTTTTAATTTTTGTCTAAAATCATCAGCCCTTACAAAGCATTCGTTCTCTTACATAAAAACTCGACTTCTTGGTGTTCCGTCAATCTTTTTTTTTTAAAATAGAACCGTCTTGGTGATGTTTTATGAAGGTTGATTAATTTTTTTATAAAATTTCTGAAAATTGTCTAATTTTGAATTGTTTTATTTTCTTGCAATCGAAGTGAAAAGTAGAGTGTTTTACTCGGGCCAAAACCACCCATTCGTCGTATATAATGGGATGGTTTAGTCCCTTGTATAAAAATCTACTATTTTTTTCGAACTAGTAAATTCTTAGTTTTATATGTATTTGTGTGCTATTTTGTAGCAAATAAAGTGATGTCTATGTCTATTAGTGGCAATTAGATCTGAGATGCTTCTGTCCTACAGAAGCCACGTTAAGATGTTGGTCGCGGCCTTTTCAGTCGTTATATGTAATGGTTACCACTTAACATCAGGTGAGCCCTGTGCTAGCTTAGGTATACAAAAACCGATTGATCAATTAATCATTAATAATCTTAAAATAGTACCCAAGGAATACACGTCATTCCAATATTGATTATATACCTTAATAATTATTTTTAGTTTTTTAGTCAATGAATTCCTCGTAACTTTAAAATACGTTACTGATGAGCCTGTATTTTAACACGTTGAGTGCAGGCCTCGAGCATGGCGCGAAGCGTCATGTTCAAGGGTGACGTGCAATAGATGCGCCAGTGCGTTTTCAGCTGTCAAAGCGTGTTTGAATAGGTTCCGCCCCCGTTGAACTGTTTGTTAGTCTGTTGTAAGATCTCTTTGTGATTTATGCTACCCTGGTACTTCAGGAAGAAAATGTTAACTAGCCTGACCAGAATTGAAACGAAAACCGTGCTACCGGTCGGACTGGTAGGAATAGACGGGTAAAAATTCAGCGTGTCCAATCTGTCTGCCTACGCAGTTGGGATAGGACAGCTAGAACAAATGTTTGGCAATTTAGTCCTGGTAGTCCGATAGTCGGACTACCGGTCGGACTGTTAGGAATAAACGCATTTTATGCATCGAGTTGGCCAACGAGCAAGCTATGGTGGCTAGCTTACTTGCATGCTTCGTCTTTATGTTTGAGCCGTTCAGTTATACTGTAGGGTAGTCTGCTAAAAAGATTCGGGCTTATTTTATGCTTCAACTTGGCCAACGAGCGAGCTATGGTGGCTATAGCAGCTTACTTGCGCGCCTTGTGATTTAATTTAAGTTTTAATATGTTTGAGCCGTTGTCTCAGATAAACTTATGGGTAGGGTTGATTTTATGTGTCGAGTTGACCAACGAGCGAGCTATGGTGGTCAGCTTAATTAATTTAAGTTTTAATATGTTTGAGCTAGGTGCCTCATTTATAATGTTGGGTAATATACAGTGTCGGACCCATTCTATGCGCCAAATTGGCCAACGAGCGAGTTATAATGGTTATAGTGAATCAGATACAGGGAAATAACCCCTCTCCTCTCTATTCTTGTCAGGTTGCGATTTATCAGGATAGGCATGTATAGGTTTTTTTTTTTATGATACTTGAAGATGGCACAAGCACATGGCCCACCTGATGTTGAGTGGTAACCATTACCTATCACAAAGCATTGCAAAATAGATCAAGTTTTTTGAAAAGTGCTCCACGATGCAACGCCCTGCGTCCATCAACTTGAGGCATGAAGGTGATAAGCCTCTTGTGCCTGTAATTTCACTGGCACCCACACCCTTCAAACCGAAACACAGCAAAACTGCTTTACGGCAGAAATAGGCATGGTGGCAGTACTTCCCCGGACAAGCCCTCCACAAAGAACTCTACTACTACTAAGATGTATAGGAATACAATCCTATACATGCATGAATAGAGAGAAGAGGGGTTATTTCCCTGTATCTGACTCACGATAACATAACTTTCTTTGTCCAGAGCTATCAGCAGTGCTATGGCAGCGAGTCCTTACCATGGGAGTCAGCACTCACTTCAGTTTCCTCAACTCTGTGATGATGTTCGCTGCCTTCGCGGCCTGGGCCTTCTTCACACTGGCCATCCTGGTGCTGATGGAGGGCCTGTCTGCTTTCTTGCACACGCTAAGATTGCATTGGTAAGCTTTAGTAGAACGAGGGATTTTTTATTTTTTTATCATTATTTTATTTTTATATATTTATTTACGAACAAAATTATAATATACATAAACACCTAAACATAGGCTGATACAAGGAACAGAAAAGATAGGTACAGAATGCGAGCGAACAATGCGAGCGAAGCCGCGGGCAAAAGCTAGTGATATATTTCCACCGCGAAAATATACATCATCAAAAGTCTTTGAAATCATAAATTAAATTGAGTTTATCTTAGTATTTTAATTTAATTTAGGTCCATTTCTTACAGCCCAGCAGTGGGACATCATAGGTAAAAATACACAATTATTTTCACCCCATTCAATATTACAGGGTGGAATTCATGAGCAAATTCTATGAAGGTCAAGGGTACGCATTTGCCCCATTCTCCTTCGCCGCCATCTTGGAGCAGGATTTGGAAGACGAGAAGTCAGAAGTGAACGGAGCACCCCCAGAATGACACGACGGTACCCCCCACCCTTAACAAGTCACGTGGGACGAGCTTAGGTCAAGGGAGACCGGAAAAAGTCAAAATTATAGTTTTACAGTTTGTTTACATGGGGTGTTTATTGGGTGTGGTGAGAATGATTTGACAATATCGTGCGATGTATTATTTAGAGATTATTTAGTTTATATTATAAATGTTAGTTTTGATCGCAAATATTTGTACAGAGAGTTTATGTTATGAAAGAAATCGATGTTTTGAAAGGATTGGTTCAAAGCTAAGTTTTGGCGTTATTAACTCATGGTTGCGTGTGTGGTAAACATATTTCCACTCCTCAGTAATTTTAAACTATGTGGGATACATATTCCCCTTTGGAATAAGTAACAATCTCTACCATTTTCACCGCTTACAGTGAAAACAGTGAAGTCAGTGGTCCTTATACCAACACCAACCAGCGCCTTTGAATTGGATGGAAAACTTACTATGCCAATAAGTTGGGGCTCGAATGAGACTTGCGGTATAAATATTTGCTCTAAGTTATTGATAAAAAATGGGCGTTACATACTCATAATAGTTGAGTTTTATGAAAAAAAAGAGAAATACGTTTCCCTTGAGCATGGCGAGCACCAAAATGGGCAAAAGCGCATTTGAAATGAAGTTACAATAAAATTTAAATCTAAGTATCACAAAAACATTTAATACAAAAACGATAAAGTAATATAAATAATATGTGTGTGAAGGGAAATTTATTTTTAATTGAAGTTGAAATGTTATTTATTAAATTTATATTTAACTTATTTTGACTAGAATAAATAAGCTTATCATACTCACTAGAACACAACACAACGACGTGATCATAAAAGAATTTGCGATAAGCTGTATTAGAAGCACATTGCCAAAAATAATATAAAAATAATATTACAGAATAAATATTTTCAAAAAAAGTGCGATTAAATTGCAAATAAGCAAAAGTACAAGGTAATGTAGTTATTAAAAACAAATAGTATGAGTGACGAAGTGAATTAGAGTTAACAAGATATTTATCACCAAATAGATTATACGCTTAATTATTTAAACTATGATTTATTTGACTATTGAACTAGAAACGTATCTTAAAATATTTTAAAGGAGAATGCCGTCTTATGTATGGCGCTCGGTAACAAGACAAAGTGAGTGCGTCAAAAAAAATCCAATAAGTTTTTAGTCGATTCTACTGTCAAAATAATTAAAAATGAGGGTTATTGCCATAGTAACACTTGACATCAATGTGTATTGCCATAGCAACATATATATCATTGGTTGTTGTAGTCTAATGGCGGCGTGCAACGGAAACCAAATCAACAAGATATTTTTTTACCTGATTATTAATCGAGTCGGTGTGTAAAACTAAAGAAAATGTTAATGTCATTTCTAATATATAATAAGTTTTATGGGATACATTTGGTTTTGACGCAATTGGTACGGGTTCTCGGCATTCTCCTTTAAATCTAAAAAGGGAAACTCCTCAAAGGGTAAAAAGAAACGGCAAATTTTATAAGTGCACTTAAAATCAAGATAACGCGTTTATATTTCTACTAAGTATTGAATTTAAGTATAAAAAACAGCCCACTTACAATTTCTTGAATTGAGAAATAAGTATTTATATAAAACGAAGTGTTAAATAATATAAGATAATAATTATACAACAGATAAGATGCTTGGTAAAGTTGCTTTAGTTCTTAAGTCATAAAAATTTAGCCAAAGAGTTGTTTAATTTTATTGACTATTTTGAGTGTATATGTTTAAAAATATAGTATAAAAATAGTGCCTTTGAATTATATAAGATACTAATTATTAAGAAATCACATTAAAAATAAGGAATGTTCCAACTTCTTATTTTAAGCTTAATCATTTTGAAGAGTTTATTTGCATGTTAATTTTATTTTGAAATTTTATGTACTCACTACCGTTCATATATATATTTGATTATCAATCTAATGAACGGTTAAAATCGTGACCTTATTGTCGAACATATCAACGTTTGTGTGAAATAAAAACGTATTGTTATAAATCCATATCCTTTATTTTAAAAAGTTTTCTCTACATTAACCAACAGCACGGTACATACAGCTATAACACCGAATTTACACTAAACTCCATATCTTGATATAAAAACACTAATTTTACACCATTCCTGAATAAAGTATAAAACCTTAAGTATTTTATTTACTTAGATATTCCAAAACCTATCCTAATTTCCGCCATCATTCAAAAAATCATTCGACAAGTTACTCAAACACAAACTTCACAGTAATTTTTACTTTATAGTCACAATATTTTATTCACTTATAACTCTTATAAGCAAGCCATTTTTGAATATACGTTGCAATAAAAAGATACCAAACAATTTTAATAAATAATAAGATCATTATCCGTAAACAAACCTTCATTTAATAATTAATATCATTATCATAATAAAGCAGACTATAAAATGCAGTTCTCCAATAAATAGGTACTCAAACAATATTTCTTCTTGACTCTTAATCAAAGTATTTGCTTTGCAAAATTAGTTCAATATCTTATCTACATAAACCTACAAAGAATGGCACTGCTTCAGACGAATGCAAACTTAAAATGTCTCAAAAATCCTTTAAATATCCAAATTCATCTATGAAACAATCTTACAGCAAAGGAAGGAATTTAAACTGACTATAATTTTCAAAGTTGCCTTTAGGCCAAATTTTTCCCATTTCATCGATCTTAGGGAAATATTTTCCCGTAATAAAAGCACGTCAAAAATTTACGTTGCACAGTTAAAATGTCACCATAAACCAAAATACGTTCACGTGCCTTTGTAGGTATGCATCCAAATGTCTGGAATTATCTAAAACTCACTCAATAAATCACTCATTGTCCTTTCACTGGTTCAATTTCGCCCCAATGTCCAACTGCTGCGCAGAGTTCAATCTCTGGATGCCTTCAGTCTGTGGAGCAGCGCCCGCAGCGCTTTGGCCCTGCGCTAGGAGCATCCGTGCTTTTCCATCCAACTAGAAAAATATGATGAATTAAAAAAAAACTGGGAAAATAGTTCCCACCATCTGGGAAAATAGACTTCTGTAGTGCGATCACGAATATTTCAACCTGACGTATCGTAAGCGTAACGAAAAAATTTGGCAAATGACAAAGCGTTATTTTGAATTTACGCCTTCTCATTGGCCAAAATTTCACGTCTACGATTCGACTACTTTTTCGCCTGTACTATTGAAAGTCCATTGCAAGATTGGTTATTCTGATAACCGGCACACTGGTGGGTTACGAGACTGAACTAATAAATCGTTTGTGGGTATAATGAGCATTATAAATTTTTGTTGGCCATGATGCCCAATAACTGGCTCTGGCCTACCAGTAGGGACTATGAAATAATAAAAAAAACAAGCTCATCGTATCATAGTGGATTTTTATCATAGTGGATTTTTCGATATGTCTCATAATCCCCACTGGCTCTGGCCCACTGGTAAGTAGGATAACTCTGCAAGATACCTCCTTCGATATTCGATATTTTTTACGGGAGAAATTAAAAGAGCTGAAACTACTACGGCCAATTGAGACTAGGGTAAATAGGATCTATGATAAATACCTACTTATTAATAGGTAATCAGCTACCTTATATAT
This sequence comes from Horisme vitalbata, assembly GCA_951804965.1. Lineage (NCBI taxonomy): Eukaryota > Metazoa > Arthropoda > Insecta > Lepidoptera > Geometridae > Horisme > Horisme vitalbata. Next base: position 3,218,738 of record OX638099.1, read on the forward strand.
AAATTATAAAACTACTTAGAAACAAGCAAAGAACTATTCCTTTTGATGAAGAATTTTCTTCATTCTTTCGTGCTATATCGGGCTGCACGATGGCCGCTTAACTAAGTCTTCGCTTCAGATTAATATAGGAACGAACATAGAACTTTAGCAAAAGAATAAGGATAGATACTTGGTATATCGTACAATGTCGGCCTGCGTGACCATACAGTGCATCTTCTCCATGGCTGCCAGCAGATCCTTGCTGAAGACAGGTGCCTTTAGCTCCAAGCGCTTCAGATATTTCATGAAGAAATCGACATAGAACTATTCATACCAGGGGAATGAGGATAGATACTTGGTGTATCGTACAATGTCGGCCTGCGTGACCATACAGTGCATCTTCTCCATGGCTGCCAGCAGATCCTTGCTGAAGACAGGTGCCTTTAGCTTCAAGCGCTTCAGATATTTCATGAAGAAATCGACATAGAACTATTCATACCAGGGGAATGAGGATAGATACTTGGTGTATCGTACAATGTCGGCCTGCGTGACCATACAGTGCATCTTCTCCATGGCTGCCAGCAGATCCTTGCTGAAGACAGGTGCCTTTAGCTCCAAGCGCTTCAGATATTTTATGAAGAAATCGACATAGAACTATTCAAACCAGGGGAATGAGGATAGATACTTGGTATATCGTACAATGTCGGCCTGCGTGACCATACAGTGCATCTTCTCCATGGCTGCCAGCAGATCCTTGCTGAAGACAGGTGCCTTTAGCTCCAAGCGCTTCAGATATTTCATGAAGAAATCGACATAGAACTATTCAAACCAGGGGAATGAGGATAGATACTTGGTATATCGTACAATGTCGGCCTGCGTGACCATACAGTGCATCTTCTCCATGGCTGCCAGCAGATCCTTGCTGAAGACAGGTGCCTTTAGCTCCAAGCGCTTCAGATATTTCATGTAGAAACGAACACAGAACTATTCATATCAAAGGAAGGATAAATACTTGGTACATAGAGCGAAGTCGACCTGCATCACAATACAACGCGTCTTTTCCATGGCTGCAGTAGAGCCTTGCTGAAGACTGGCGCATCTAGTTCTGAGTGCTTCAGATATTTCACATAGAAACGAACATAGAACTACTCATATCAGAGGAATAAGGATAATTACTTAGTATATCGTGCGACGTCGGCCTGGGTGACCGTTCGTCGTGTCTTCTCCATGGCCGCTACAAGGTCCGCGCTGGAGACTGGCGCCTCAAGTTCTGAACGCTTCAGCCGCCGGATCTGGTCTGGACTCTTGCCGGCAATCTTGCGACGCATCGTCATCATTGCCGCATCTCTGTTGTAAAAAAACAAAATCATAATCGGTTCATCCGTTCAACAGCTACGCACACACACACAGCTTTGCAACTGCCTACTTGCTTTCAGGTTAAAGAATATTTTATTTCCCAAAAAGAAATTACATTTCACTTGTATGAGAATTTTTAATAAAAAATTCGAATAATTTGAAATAGGTAACTAACAAAAACAATATCAAATAGCAACAAGTACATCTTACCGCCCGCAAATTTCATAAGATTCATAAACTACCCGCAATGAACGTTATGGTATTATTACTTTTAGTGTTGTACGATGTAATCTATATATTTTTAATTATTACGTAAGTACTGTAACGCTCACAATAATTTATTATTCTAAATTAATAATAATAATTTGTTTCTCAGTATGTGATTAGTTTGTAATCATATGAGAAATAAATAATGGCGGAACAGAGCTAAGCAACTAGAGATATTGGCCAAACAAGCAGAAAAAGACACAAAGAAAGAAGTTGCTTTTACCTAATAGATGTCATAAGTTACCTGCTTCCTTGTACCTATACATTTTTTTTTCTATACCACTTGGAGATGGAACAAGCACATGGCCCACCTGGTCTTAAGTGGTAACCATTACCTATCACAAAGCATTGCATCGTACATCACGTTTTTCCTGAACATGCTCTACGATGATCAACTTGAGGCATGAAAGTGATAAGCCTCTTGTGCCTGTAATTTCACCGACACCCACACCCTTCAAACCGAAACAGAGCAAAGCTGCTTCACAGTAGAAATAAGCATGGTGGCAGTACTTCCCCGGACGAGCGCTTCACAGAGTACTACCTGTTAGTAATAAATTAAATTAATTAGTAATAATCTTTAACCGTAACCGTCTGACCTGCAGAGGTTGCAGATGTCTGAGCCGCTGTATCCTTCTAGTTTGGTCGCGAGATCTGCCAGCGTCACGTCCTCAGCCAACACCACCTCGCGGAGGCACAGCTTCAACAGTCGCACTCGTGTCGACTCTAGAACACAACGTACCATGTTTTACACACAAAGTAAACCTACTACCCATTACAAGGGTAATATGTAATAATCCCCAACCCGCAAGCCCAGCATGGGGATTAAGCATCAAGATATATAGAATGTATTGGAAAATATGGATAAAAGTGTCTGCTGGTGCAGCACACATTGGTGGCGCAATAGCGATGACGACTGGGTAAAAATAATTATAATTCTAATTAGTCCGTCAGATAGATCAACAAAAAATATTGGACACGTATTAAATCAACGGAGATAAAGAGCGTCAAAGTTCGGGAATGGGGGCTCGTGACGTCACGACTACGTAACAAGCACAGATATGTCTTAAAATTCAATATGGCTGACATCTACTTTCTTATGTCCAATATCATCAGTTAGAAAGGGATGCATACATATATCAATGCGACTTCAAAAAGTTAATCGTACCAGGGCGCTCGAACAAATTTCTATGCAGGTTCATACAAATGCCCTGGTACGAAATCGCAGATATTGCATTGAGATAATGTATACATCTCTTTCTAGCTAACATATATGGACATAAGAAAGTAGAGATCAGCCGTATGAGTTAATGTTCAGAGCATTAATGAATTTTAAGACTTCTTCTATGCTTTAGTCCTATTTCTTTGGTATAAAGTGTACTAAGCCGTGACGTCACGCGGAACTTCAACGCACTATATCTTTGTCATTTTTTGTTTAATTGACAAAAGAAAAAATATGTGTCCAATATTTTTTTGATAATGTAAATGACAGCGTGCGCTGAGTTTGAACACTTTTCAAGCAACATACGGTTCTAAATTCGTGCAAATTTGGCATTTTGAAGTTTATATGTCAAATGCGCTTGGACGAATTTTCTCTGTTTTCACTTGAAGACTGTCACTCTATAGAGTTGTATTTATCTCGACAAGATTATGGACATATTCCCCTTTTTATTATGGGAGGAAAACATAAGTAGTTACTGTTAGAGTAAGTAATTATTGTTAGTTCTGTTTTGAGAAAAATTTGTTATCTGCTAGAAGTATTCGTTTCAGTGTCAACCGATCAGTTTCTTGAAACCAATTTAGCAAAGGCGAACCAAATTACATACAATTTTGCTCTAGAACGAAAAATAAGTTAAATTAAACCTATTTATAACCAAATGTCATTTTATTAACGCCTCGTTAAAGTAAACTTGTCACTGTAATTTGAATGTAAATAAAAAGAGGTGATATTTTAACGTATGACCAGCAGTGGGCTGATAAAGGCTGATTTTGTTGTAGTTGGTAGTTTTACCGTCGGGTAGGCCGATATATATCCGCTTCTCGAACCTTCTCCGGAAGGCCTCATCGATGTCCCAGGGATGGTTGGTCGCCGCCAGCACCATTATTATCTTGTCTTGATGACTGAAAAAGAAATACAAGTTATTTTGTAAAGACAACATGTTATCGAAGTGACCAAGCTCTTATTTTCAAGGAAACGTCCATTTGTACACACACTTAGTAGTAGAGTTCTTTGTGGGGGGCTCGTCCGGGGAAGTACTGCCACCATGCCTATTTCTGCCGCTAAGTAGCTGTGCTGTATTTCGGTTTGAAGGGTGTGGGTGCCGGTGAAATTACAGGCACAAGAGGCTTAACTGCATCATGCTTCAAGTTTATGGACGCAGGGTGCTGCATCGTAGAGCATGCTCTAAAAAACGCGATCTACGATGCAATGCTTTGTGATAGGTAATGGTTACCACTTAATATCAGGTGGGCCATGTGCTTGTTCCATCTTCAAATATCATTAAAAAAAACATAATTATGTTTTTTTCTTAGTGTACGGTAATCATTTCTTGTAACCGGTTTCCTGCGATATAGGCTAGACTTAGGAACCACCAGTAATGTTCATTGTATATAAATGTCATATTTTGGTAAATAAATATATTATATGTATATTAATTGTCCGTGCTTTTAAAGCGGGATCCAAAGCCACAGGTTTTTGAATTTTCAACAACGCACATTACTTCTTAGATAAATAAACAGATAATTGTATGTATTTACAAAAACATATATTGAGTAGTAAATCAATCAAAGCGAGAGCGCAGACGACGTGTCGCAGCGTCATGTTTTTGCAGTCATAACTCAACTGCAGGTAGGTTTATCTACACCATTTGGTCAGCGTTACCAGAACGTACTAAAAGTTACGGTTTTCCATACTTTTTTACAGCCGGCCGTACCTTTTCCGTACCTTGGCTTTGAGCCTACCTTTTCCGTACCTTTTCATTATGTTATTGTGACCCATTAAATTCAACGGTTACACCGTTAAATTTAACTAAAGTAGTTAAGCATACATGCTCAGATAATCTCTTAACTAAATACTTACAAAAAATGAAATATTCATATCAGATTAGGTACGGTAGAGGTGATTTTACGTTAGTTTAATTCGAATCGAATTTCGTTTAACATCTATCAAAAACAAATCTATTGCAAAGAAAACATAATGATAAGAATATCACAAACTAAAATAATTTTGTAGTAAAATCAAGCTTTTATGCTTATCATTTTGAAAACCCGTACCTTGAAGCTAAAAACCGTACCTTTTTGAGTAAAAAACCGTACCTTATCCAAAATTCATACTGGCAACGCTGCATTTGGTCATACTGATCTGCGGTCGGGCGACAGAAGTTCGGCCAGTAGCGGCAGAATTATGATAGATATTAGTTAGTAAGCTGTAAAAGACGTACAAGGCAGCGACAAGTCCATCCATCTGTATGAGCAGCTCCGCCTTGAACCGCCTCGAGGCCTCATGCTCGGAGTCGGCGCCGCGGACTGCGCACAGCGAGTCTACCTCGTCCAGGAATATCGTGCTTGGCGCGTAGAACGCTGCCTGGAAGTTACATTTTTTAATTAGTCCTTGAAGATATAACAGGAATGCTAAGTTCCTAAATATATTATGCAAACGAATTTTTTAAATACTTTTTTATTATACTATATTATAAACAATTTTTTACAATATTATTTGTTTAGAATAGCATCTAAAAACCACAAAGGTTTGAACTGGTGCTATCGAGTTAGTTACAATTAGGATAATAGGACACCTAGGCACATTATTAAGCAAGTTGCTAGTGTAGATACACAGATTAAGTTATAAAATCAAGTAAAGGATTGATATATTTTTACAATATTTTCAAAATATAATCAACGGTGTATTTGACTTTATAAAACTAATCAAAATATATTTATTAAGTTTAATCTTTATGTTCTTTGAAGTCAAACTTCTGCACAAATCTGTAGGTAGGTAATTTGTTGGTATATTTGTTTATGCTTTCACGCCATAAATGAGTAGTTAAGGCATGAACGCGTAACCGATCATAATGAAATTCCGAGTACATACCTATTGGGCACAGAAAAGGACATAGGATATCTTTCATCCAAAAAAACAGTACTTTTCCCGTGGGATGGAAAAATAACATAAAACGTGACTGAAGCCACAGGCATGCGTGATTCAAATTTCCTTACCTTATTTGATATTGAGTTTGTTTGAATTTTTTTTTATTGAATAATGGACTTAATAGTTTTAGGATTTAATTTTTTTTATGATTACTGACAAATAACACCACCCGTGTGTTCATTTATTGTCACCATTACAGTGCCACCATGTATATAAATGGTTCCCGTCATATAAGCGCTGCTTAGTTTGAAGCTACATGATGCTGTGTGATAGTGTCCAGCATTATTCATTTAATTTTATTTCACACTGGCTTCCGCCCGCGGCTGCACTCGCGTAGTATCGGAATAAAAAGTATCTTATTTGTTAATCCAGGTCATAAACTGTGTATATTTCACGTTTCATCCAAATCCCTTGAGTAGTTTTTGCGTGAAAGAGTAACAAACATTCATCCATACATCTATACTCACAAATTTTCGCATTTATAATATTAGTTAGGAAGTAGGATAAAAAAACCAAGCTAAGCAAAATATACTTACCATATCAAACAGCAACCGGACAAGTTTCTCGGAATCACCGCGGTACTTCGAGGTGAGAGTGGCGGAGGAGACGTTGAAGAACGTCGTCCGGCACTCGGTGGCCACCGCTCTCGCGAGTAACGTTTTACCGGTGCCGGGAGGACCCGTGAGGAGCACGCCTTTCCATGGTCTTCGGATGCCCTGGAAACACATTTGTTAAAATGATAGCTTATACAAAGGCAATGGTTGTTATAGCTAGCTTTAAAGCAGGCTACAACTTGTTTATAGGCAATTGCATTACGCCCTTACATATGAAATTAGCGTTTTGTATGGATGATTTCGAGAAAGTTGATTTCTCAATACATACATTTTTGTATTTTTTTCTGGATCTTTAAATCATATCACCCTAAAATTTTGTGCGTATAACCAAACAACATTGTGAAAAGTATGCGTAGCCTTTATTGAAATTAAAAGAGAAAACAAAAACTTATAAAATACAACGAATTTAAGCATTGAAAGCGCCAACACATGAAATTAACTGTTTTTAAGTTTTTGTTTTGGGGGATGAACTTCCCCAAAAATACTATTTATTGAATATTTGCGATAATGTTACGTTCAGATTAAATATAAATTTTGTATGTTTGTCGAAGTAAAAAAAAATATAAACAATAAAATAGAGTGAAAAAACGCCAATTTCATGTGTAAGGACCTAATTATGTTAAAGATAGCTTTAAAGCAAGCAGGCCACCTGGTGGAAAGTTGCCAAAAAGCCGGCTGAACCTGCAATACCAGAAGTGATACCGATTGCGCTGTTTAGGCATCATCCTCGCCCTATCCACCTATGTCTACTGCTGGACATAGGCCTCCCCTAATGAGCGCCATTGTAGCTCGATGCATCCAGCTTCTACCAGCAGCCTTTCGCAAATCGTCACTCCACCTGGCCGGAGGGCGTCCTAAGTTTGCTGAGCCGCGGTCTCCGCTCAAGAACTCGTTTGACCCAACGTTTAAGGGTTCTTCGGCAGATATGGCCTATAGTTCTATGTCGGATAGTTTTGTTGCGGATTCTACCCTTCAGATAAAGTACATACGGTGGTGTTAATCTTTTCAGTGAGCTTGCGGTTCAGGGTTTAGGGAATTTTGAACCTACGAACCCTAAAACCCCTATAGATAGATGAGGATTTACGGTTCCCAACCAAAATCTCGACAGACCACCAGAATCCTGTTTGTTAGTTAGCACGGTGCACAGGCAGATGAGGTTAACTTGAGTTCTAGAGATGATTGGAACCTTACAAATTTCTTAAATACTTCTTGAAATTTCCAGATTTCTACAAATAAATGCTTTTTCATATAAATTTAAGATCACACTAATACTATAAGATTATGATAGTATGACCTTTGTTAACATCATGTTTGTGTACAAAATAAACCTACACACGCCCCTATATCATCACATCGGAAAGTAAGTGACAAGATGAACATACATGAGTAAAAAATAGGTTTCACTTGTATGTATTTATATATATATATATACTAGAGGTTGGGTGGTGCGCGAGCTGCACGCAGCTCGCGGTTTTGGCTTGCATTGTAAAGCTATAAGAACGGATTTTGAAGTGAAAGAAGCCATTAATAAGGATATCGAAGTAGGAGAAGCAATCGATGAGGATTATGAAGTGGAAGAAGCAATCAAAGAGGATATCGAAGAGGAAGAAGAAATTAAAAGGATATCGAAGAGAAAAAAATGAAATGAAAATGAATGATAAATGTGGATGAATCAATCGAAGAGATTTTCGATGTGAAAGAAGCAATCAAATAGGATATCGAAGAGGAAGAAGAAATCAAAAGTATATCGAAAAGAAAAAAAGAAATCAAACAGGATATCGTTGGTAAAATCGAAATCGAAATCGAAATCGAAATCGAAATCGAAATCGAAATCGAAATCGAAATCGAAATCGAAATCGAAATCGAAATCGAAATCGAAATCGAAATCGAAATCGAAATCGAAATCGAAATCGAAATCGAAATCGAAATCGAAATCGAAATCGAAATCGAAATCGAAATCGAAATCGAAATCGAAATCGAAATCGAAATCGAAATCGAAATCGAAATCGAAATCGAAATCGAAATCGAAATCGAAATCGAAATCGAAATCGAAATCGAAATCGAAATCGAAATCGAAATCGAAATCGAAATCGAAATCGAAATCGAAATCGAAATCGAAATCGAAATCGAAATCGAAATCGAAATCGAAATCGAAATCGAAATCGAAATCGAAATCGAAATCGAAATCGAAATCGAAATCGAAATCGAAATCGAAATCGAAATCGAAATCGAAATCGAAATCGAAATCGAAATCGAAATCGAAATCGAAATCGAAATCGAAATCGAAATCGAAATCGAAATCGAAATCGAAATCGAAATCGAAATCGAAATCGAAATCGAAATCGAAATCGAAATCGAAATCGAAATCGAAATCGAAATCGAAATCGAAATCGAAATCGAAATCGAAATCGAAATCGAAATCGAAATCGAAATCGAAATCGAAATCGAAATCGAAATCGAAATCGAAATCGAAATCGAAATCGAAATCGAAATCGAAATCGAAATCGAAATCGAAATCGAAATCGAAATCGAAATCGAAATCGAAATCGAAATCGAAATCGAAATCGAAATCGAAATCGAAATCGAAATCGAAATCGAAATCGAAATCGAAATCGAAATCGAAATCGAAATCGAAATCGAAATCGAAATCGAAATCGAAATCGAAATCGAAATCGAAATCGAAATCGAAATCGAAATCGAAATCGAAATCGAAATCGAAATCGAAATCGAAATCGAAATCGAAATCGAAATCGAAATCGAAATCGAAATCGAAATCGAAATCTATTTTTGTTTTATTTTATTTTATTTTCTATTGTTTTTCTGATTGTTTATGAAGTTTATGGCGCTATAACCAACCTACGTTAGTAAGAAGACATAAGTGTAGTGAAATGAAATAAAAGTTATAAACTGGACTTCTCAGATGAAGATTTTTTTTGCTGATTGTTTCGTTATAGCCGCCATAGTTAAAACAGAACATGACTTGACCGAAGACTGATGACTGTACTAAAAGACGGAAGAAATGGAATAGAGGAAGAAAAACACAAAATAAAACGGAATAATTGAAACTTAAAAAACTAATATGGAAGAAATAAAAATACGGATGAACTGGCAGTATGGTCAAAAGACTTTAGCCTGCTCAAATTGGGCTAAGAAACAAAAAAAAAACAATTAGTTTAAAGCAAGGAGGTTTATTATGTACATAATAATTCCATGGTTTAGTCTGAACGATAGTAACAATATAATTATAGCAATGAGTCTGAAGCATAGAGTAACTTATGTCTGCAGCGAGTGCGGAATTGGCAATAGTATTGTGTGAATTTTTGTACACAGACTAGTATATGTGCCTACGATATTGTGTATATGTGTATCTATACAGTATCAAACCAAACTAAGCTGAACTTTTATTATGGATACCATTACATATAATATTTTTGTAAATTCAGCCATATTAAACGGAGAAACACTCAGACTTGAGACACATTTGAAAAGCATACAAATCGAACCTGCTACCTTCTTCGCCTCAGGCGGGCCTTCGCCCAGTCTGCCACAGAGGTCGTCGACATAACAACGTGGTCAACGATCAATATGAGTGATTGCCTTCGAATATTTAGGTACCTATGTTAAGTGCACCTGTTTGTTTTTTCATAATATTGATTACCAACACAAAAATACCTGTCCAGTGTAAGTCGAACTCGTATACGAAGGGTTCCGTTCCATCGAACAAGATATAATACTAAATAATATTTAAATACTTTACTACACTGTGTGAAAATGTGTGTGGTTCTTACCTCTAACTTTAGAACCCTAGAAACCTTACCTGCCTTTGCTGAATATTGAACAAGGCTCTGGAAAGCTGGCGTAGCGCAGCCCAACACTGGCACAGCTAAAACCCCAGGTACCGACGGGCAGCAGCGTCGGTGGTGCAAGTGGCTGTGCCCTGCGATCCTCAACCCGCATGCCTAGTGTGGGGATTATGGGCATATCCCTCTTCATATAGAGGAGGCCTATGTCCAGCAGTGGACCGGAATAGGCTGGTGTTGTTGTGTGACTTAGTAATAAGGTCCTGTTGGGTTTCCTTCGGATACGGAACCCTAAAAATACATCCCCAATGAACTAATGGCATTCCACCGCCACTAGCAACAGTGTGTTAAATATTTTATTTAATAAATTGACGCCAAGAAGTATGTATACCAAATCTAACTTATTCCGTCCTTTAGCACGCTAATACACATAATAATAACCTCTAGGTTTTAAAATGTTATTTTTTAGAAAAAAAAACTAGTATTTTAATACTAGAAGTTACAAAAAATCTACGCAAAGAAGTAGGTAGACCTAATCTTAAATATTCCGTCCTAAAATACTAGATTAACCCTTAAGTACTCGCATGGGGTCAACGCACCTTTGCGCGCTGAAAAGTAATACTTCGGTCGGTCAGAACGCGCTCCCACCAACAGTAGCTTCCTAGTTCGAGCCAAAATTTATGTTTTTGTGACAAGCAGGACGTCAGAGGGTACGCACGCGTCGCTGCACTCTTAGTGCGTGACCCCGTGCGAGTAGTTACGTAACTTTTTTCGTTCGAGGTAAGTGAATCTATTTTTTTTTTTTTGTGGTTTTGCATAATATTTTGTAGCATTTTGTTTTTTAATTGTAATATAAAATATTTGAATTGTATTTTGCATAAAAAAATACTGGTTTTTATGTAATATTTACTAATACTTTTATGATTTTTTTCAGTTTTACGTAATGGATAAACAAGATGAGACTGTTTCACGATGGCTAGCGGAAGTGTCAGACGAAGAACAGCATGTTGGACATAAATACAACTCCAAAACTAATAAAAAAACTACTGGAGGTTCATGATCTGCAGAACCAACAAGGCCCATCGACAGCCAAGCGTGGTCGATGCAATATTTGGCCTAGGCGCGTGGATAAAAAAGTGCCTACCAAATGCATAAAATGCACAAAATTTATGTGCAATGACCACTCTAGGGTCTTATGTCAAACGTGTGCTGAAAGTGATTCTGATTAGTTTGTAAGAATAGACATAGTTTGAACTTTGATCTCATGGTGCCTCAAAAGTACAATTTTAGAGAAGTATTTTATTTTCATTATTTTGATAATGTTCCTATTATTTTTTACGAATGTCGTTCATTAGAAGTTTTAATAAAAATATAGTATTTTCGTAATATTGAGCCTTTTATTTAATGCCATTATTAGTTAAGCAGAAATATTCCTCATAAATTGGGGTCAGTGGAGACCCCATGCGAGCAGTTGTGTGATTTTCTTCATGCGAGTAACTAAGGGTTAAGTCTCTCTCAAATCAGTGGCGCTTACTGGAAGAGGATTTGGTCCAACAGTAGACTGACATTTATTTTAATTTGCTGAAGAACTTCCTTTAAACAGGATACCTAACTAATTAAGTATAGAATAAGCAGCCAATTACAGGTATCCTTGATTATTAATAATCAATTTAAGAACCAAACTCTTGTCGGTGTAATTATGCAATTCTCTCCATTTAGATTTTTTGCACTGCGGTCTCTATCACTTTATTATAACGAGATAATATACCTGCTGAGTCGTCAATTCTTATAAAATATATATTAAATGGAAGGATGTGCTGGTAGAGGTAGGGCAAAAAAAATATGGATGAATTGTGAGAAAGATAACAAGAGTAAAACCGAAGTAAGTGATCTACTGGCTGATAATAGATAGAAATGGAGGAAGAACTTTGTTGTGCCGACACTAAAGTGTGGGATAAGAACAAGGGAGATTATGCTGGTGATAATGCTGTACAGACGCTGTTAAATTTACCCTGTTTAAAGCACAGCATCCTTATATTCAACGAGCCTGTGGTTCCAGTACACTCAAATACTTACAGAGCTCTGCGGCTCCAATTCAATAATGCATTTAGGGCATTGTTGCGACTCCCACGTTTCTGTAGCGCCTCAGGTATGTTGGCAGAGGCGCGCGTTGACACTTTTGACGCTATCTGGCGCAAAAAAACATCCACTCTATTACGCACAGTACGCACAAGCAGCAACTGTATCTTGAATACAATCTCCCATAAATCTTATTGTCCTCTGTTGTGGAAACTCGCACAAAGAGCCAAATCTCTTCTTATTGTTAAGTACTAACCCAATGATAAGTTTTTACTAACCCAGTGGGCCATGTTGTCTGAATAAACAAATAAATTATTATTATAATAATTATGATGTTACTTCTTACAAGATTTTAAATATATTAAACGAGTTCTTTAGTGGAGACGGCGGCTCGGTAAACGTAGCGTAGGACACCCTTTGGCCAGATGGAGTGGCAATCTGCGAAAGGCTGCTGGTAGAAGCTGGATGCGTCGTGCTCAGGACAAGGCGCTCATTAGGGGAGGCCTATGTCCAGCAATGAGCTGCTATAGGCTGATGATGATAATGAAGAAATAGTAACACATCATCATCATCATCATCCACAGCCTGACTTTATCCACTGCTGGATATAGGCCTCCCGGAGTATGTGCCATCCACCACGGTCTTGTGCTAGTCGTATCCACGCTCGCCCGCCGACGCGTACTATGTCGTCGACCCATCTCGCTACTGGTCTTCCGACGCTTCTTTTGCCTACCCTCGGCCACCATTCGGTCAATGTCTTGCTCCACCTGTCATCACCACGCCTCGCAATGTGTCCCGCCCATCCCCACTTGAGCTCCATAAGTCGATTTCCAATGTCCTGAACTTTTGTCCGTTTTCGGATCTCTATGTTAGGAACTCGATCTAAAGTTTGATGCCGAGTATAGTTCGTTCCATGGCTCTCTGTGCTACTCTCATTCTATACACAGCCTCATGGGTAAGCGTCCATGTCTCGGCACCATAAGTCATTGTCGGCAGAACACATTGATTAACAAGCGGGTCTTCAGACACTGTGGAACTTTTACCGATTTTAGAATGTCATCCAATTTGCTAAAAGCAGCCCATCCAAGCTGTATTCTTTTCGAGACTTCATTCGGTTGATGTTCTTTGGCAAAGGAAAGAGTACGTCCAAGATAAACATACTGATCCACTCTCTCCAGCGTCTCATCCCCTACGGTGATCGAAGGAATTGTGGCGCTGGAGAGGTTTGCCATAACCTTCGTCTTAGACATATTCATCCTCAGGCCTACTTTTAAAGATGCGTCGTAAAGATGTTGAAGCATAGTCTGGAGGTCTTCGAAACTTTCTGCGAATAATACGAGATCATCGGCAAATCTTAGGTGAGACAAGTTGACACCATTGATGTTTATGCCATATTTCTCCCAATCCACACATACACAACACACAAATACAATAAAACAAATACAAATAGTAATACATCTCAGCTTATTTCAGTTAAGGTGTGGCAGCAATAAAACACATGAGGCGTCGTATAAGCCAATTCGGATATTGACTTCATTCTACTTTGTTATATTTTATCGTGACGTTTGCGTAGCCAAATAAAGGTCATGGACAGTCTTTAGTCTCCTGGGGTTCTACGTCAATGTATTTTCATTGATATTGTCGAACAGTAGCTACTAATGAAAATCATAAATAACCTTCTAATTGACGGCTTAAATACGGTAGCATATTCGAAAGATTTCAAGCCAAAATGGCTGAAACGATTATTATTCATTAACCATAAATACGGAACATTAAAAATGAACAATAATAATATAAGTAATCATTATTAAGTATTGTTTATGGCATATAACTAGATAGATTGTCGAGCAATTTATTCCGGTTATTAGGCTATTTGGTCCCACTGCTAGACAAGGGCTTCCCCAAGCTTTATTGAATTTCTTCTAATCGTCGAAGCTGACACGCACAATTGACCAACTGAAGTCCAATTGCGGGAATAAGAGTTCATTTACATTAACATTTACAATCGATGGTGCTCATTGGGGGAGGCCTAAGTCCAGCAGTTGACTGCTATAGGTAGACTGATGAATGATGATGATAATGATGTTGATTATCCATCGTCCCGCCAACACTATGTCAGCAGACTCTGAGGGCTCTGTTCATGAAATCACGGAGTTATGTTTGCCCGTCTCTCAGAAATGTGACTGTCATGTTATTACAAAAAGCCTTATTCCACAGCTGAACCCACACGTGAACGACTTCCAACGCCGGTACGTGAGCGAAGTTCGGAGATGCAGCGAGATGGAACGCAAGCTGCGGTGGGTTTGGGCAGAACTCCCCGAGCCTCCTCCGCCGCCAAAACTAGCCCGCAGGATCCTCACCCCGAGGGAGATTAACATTCTTGAGGTAAGTAAGTAAGTAGATTCTTCGACCTTGTTAGCACAATGAACAAATGACAGGAAGTTACGGATCCGATTGCAAGACAAATTATTTTTTTATGATACTTGAAGATTTAACTTGCACATGTTCCACCTAGTGTTAAGTGGTATCCATTACTTATAGCCAAGTATTGCTTCGTGAATGTTTGTATGATTTGTCCATATTTATTTCGGGTTGGGTATCAGTACCTTACTATAAAAAAACAACTTACTATAAAAAATAACTTCACGACTTTTTCCCATTATGGATATCTTTAGATATTGCTCAGTACGCAAATCTATTTAGGGAATCTAACGGGGGTAGTCAGAGGCAAGTTTGCAAAGAGGCAAAGATTACGTTGCGTTACGTTACGCTAGTGACAGCCACTAGCTAGTGTAAGCCACGTGATAGGTTGCAAGCCTATCGCCGCTTTTATTGGAACACTAACCTAGCACATACCTTTCAAACTTTTGTACACCGAGGTACAACAGCAGCTTCAGTTGCTTCAAGTGCACAGACCATGACTCGTCAAATTAGTTACAAATAATATAAAGATCATTATGATAGGTGTCTAAATTAAATTATGCAAATTAAAGAAAAAAATAACATTTTAGTTTATTATGTATGAACCTCATCTTATAATATTTGTATATTCGCTGTATAGAGGCAATTCTAAAACATACAAGAAATATCTCGAAAATATACATGGTAGGTTAGGTTTTTTTTTAGGTTTCATTCAGGCGGCTGAAATAGAAGTAGATAGTAGTTAATAAATAGTTACTGATACCTGTGTCCGTGCTGTTAACCAACCTAACAGAGTCATGACGCTTTTAGGTATAGTCTGCAAATATACCAATCTATTTACTGACATGGTTGTCGAAGGAAAGACACCTACTTTCGCCTTTGTTCATAGCATTAAAGCAAATTTATTCCTGTATTATGTTTCTGGGTACAAAGAATTAAAGAAAGAATTAAAGGACAACAGAACTTAATCTTTTGTTTTGATGCATTTTATTTTTAGACGACTACGACTTAAAAAAAAGGGTAAGGTTTTTCATTTACTACGGGCCATGAAAAGGGCCCTTACAGAGCCCTTACAGGGCACATGTACTTACCTATAAGCTTACTTTAACACCTAAGCAACTAAATGTAAATGTACGCAATAAACAATATAAACAATAAACAAGCCGTTTATACAAATGCATGGAATAATTTGACCAACATAACAAAAACCTTGGATAAATTCCTCCATTCATTTAGCAGTTATCGGCCAATATGCTTTAATTTCTACAAGCATCTATTATCCACTGGTCCATTTCACTAACTGATTTCACTGTCTTCAAGCATAAATGAATTAATTGTTTTAAAAAGGTTATCTTAGTAAGTAATAGGTATAGTCATGAATTGTTATTTTAAGAGACACTGTTTTCTCTATATCAAGTGTCCACATCGCCAGCGATAGCAAAATATTTACAATTTTATAAGATCCAGTCAATGTCATTTAAAACTTTTGAACAATAAGGTTCAAAAATTAGCAGCCATTGGCTCCTGAAACACAGTTTTCAACTAGTTCGAGCCTTCCGAGACGGGCGATTTGCTCGCGCGAGTTTGTAGCGCGATTGACATGCGTATCCAATCAGGCTTGATGAATGTCACGTGGAATGTGACGTACGTTCATATTTCCACACCAGCCTATATCAGTCCCCATAGGTTTCCCCTAATAAAGGGAGATATGCCCATAATCCCCACGCTGGACATGCGGGTTGAGGATCGCAGGGCACAGCTTCTCGCATCATCGACGCTGCGGCCCGTCGGTGGCCAGGGTATTTAGTTGTGCCAATGTACTTAAAGATGAAGAAGGTAATATATCCTGCCTAATTGTTGGTCTCCCTGCATCACAAACATGTCTATTGAACATGTTTAAATTAAGTTAAATGTTGCTACATAAAAGTTCAAAGTTCATTTAATCATATAAGACATGGTAAAGTTTATTGATGGAAGTTCATTATTAGGATTAGCTGCGCATCTCGCCAGCGCACAGGCATGTGAATTTTCAGAAATACAAATAAATACCCACAAAAATCAAATTATCTGTCCAATCCATCGACCTACCTTTTCTCTATTTATTCATCGACCCTTGTGTTTGGTTATTGTGCTAAAATCAATATATATAAAGTTTTATTGCCTCAGTATTAATTGCATAAACTTACACTAAGCATACTGAAAAGTAAGTCGCAACAGATCCTTCGAGTAAGGCAATGGGTGTAAATTTAGCTCTTGGTGTATGTTGTGCATAGCGCTGATTTTCAATTTACCCCTCTCGGGTAGATCTTCACCGAGGAGTAGGGAACGAAAATCAAAATCAAAATTTGCCGTGAAAACGTGCCGTGGTGGCCTAGTGGGATGTACCCCGACTTAAGATCTGGAGGTCGTGGGTTAGAATCCCAGCCGTGCACCAATGGATTTTTCGTTTAGAATTTATGTGCGCATTACTACGAGCTCGAAACGGTGAAGGAAAACATCGTGATGAAGCCGGCATGAACTCGAACTAAAAAGTTCCAAAGGTATGTGCTAGGTTAGTGTTTCAATAAAAAGCGGCGATGGGCTTGCAACCTGTCACGTGGAATGCTTGCAAAAAGTGGGCATGTATCGAACGTAATGTTTGGACTTGCCTCTGACTACCTCCGTTAAGGTAGCCTCAATAGATTTGCGTACTGAGTAATATACATTATGGGGAAAAAGTCGTGAAGATGTATAAATTTGTTTATTCAATACGAACCATAAACGAACCTTAAAGAACACATTGAATTTATTTTTTTATTTACACCAATTCGTAACGCGTCTAAACAGAGAAGAATTGGCAAGAAACTCTGCTTGGCTCATTTAACCTTGGTATAAAAGTTTATATAAGCGGCAGATTGTCATAGCCATTATTTAATTCCAGGAAAGAATTGACTACATAGAAGGTGAGATACAAGAGATCACACGTAACGCTCGAAACCTTAAAAGCGACTACCTTTCCCTCATCGAGCTGAAACTCCTCATCGAAAAGATGCAGACCTTCTTCCAGGACCACAGCGCGGCAAGGAAGATATCAGCTTCAGTCCAGATTTACAATAATGAAGCAGGTATGCACTTACCAAATTTTCATTTGACTTGATGGTAAGGGTTTCAACCTCCATCTTTGGTATCCACGGCAACCTCACCTGGCGTGGTGCACACTGGTGAATAATAAACAGAACTCTGGGGGCCGGTTGAATGAAGCAAAGCGCAGCCTAACACCGGCACTGCTAAATTCCCTGACTGCCGACGTGCAGCAGCGTCAGCGGTGCGAAAAGCTGTGTCCTGCAATCCCCAATCCGCGTGCCCAGTGTGGGGATTATGGGCATATCCCCCTTTATTGGAAGCCTATGTCCTGACTGTAATAGGCTGGTGTGGTTCAGTTTTAATATATTTTTGTTAAAAAAAACCCTAAATCAGTTAAGTTGAAAAATTACTTATTTTTGAAAATTCAATTTCAATTTATCAATTTATTCGGCCCACAACCACAATGCATACAAAATATGTAGGTAGGTACAAAGTTGGTAAGACTTAAAATACAAAGAAAAAAATTTAAAAAAATAAAAAAAAACAATAAAGTAGCAAAAAGAAAAAAAGAAAAAACACTTGAAATTTATAAAAAAAATTAACACTATTATTTCGCATTGCGTGGGGTCGAATGGGTCTCGTCTCAGCATGTGCTGCACCATACCAAGGCAGGAATGGCACAGCGCTGGTTTGAAAAGAAATCTTCAATTAAAAAAACTGCCTATTTCAGGCATTGAACTGGTCAATGCAAAGTCACTTGCAAATCACCGTCCTGGCAATGATAGCTGGGAGGGTGGACTGTCCGTACACCAGGCACTGCTGTGAATGCCACCTTCCTAGCAATTCTATTAGTTTTTAAGGTTCTTTTGTGTTTTTTCTTATAAGAGCCGTAGCTTGAATGAAATACCTTTTATTTATATATCTTTTTTTATTATTAAATCTGTATTGCTTAGCATTAACGACATCAACAAAAAGGAGGTTCTCAATTCTATTCTTTATTCTCAGTGATCGGGCACCTTGGCTTCATAGCTGGAGTGGTAGCCACATCACGAGTGCCTTGCTTCGAGAAGATGCTGTGGAGGATATCACACGGGAATATATTCTTCAAGCAAGCGCAGATCGATCAGCCGCTGAAAGACCCTGTGACGGTAAGGTACCTGCTTTTCATCATCAATGAAACGAAGCGCTCGAAGCGAGGCTTTCATCGGTATTCTTAGAAGATCATCTTGGTTAAGCAACGCCCCGCCCGGTCAATACTTGGATGGGTGACCGTTTAGTGGCATTTAGTTCTGTTAGTCACTTAATTAATTTGATATTAACATGAGTGTAATGCTTATTTTTGGAAGAATGCAATTTGCTTGCATTCCGATTTCGTTAAGACTAATGCTAAGCTAGACAAAGCCTGTACTGTAGATACCAGAGTTGATGCTTTGGTTTGGACAAAGGACCAACTGAGCTATAAAGCTAGTCAGCAAGTACCTACTTATACATTATACATCAATCTCTAACATAGAGTCTTCGCCGCATAGCTACTGTACCTTGTTATAAATGCGAGGCTTCATGTGCGGTCGTTAACCCACAGGTTACTCGTATTGATTTTTCTAGACGTTCCAGGTATAAAGATATTTATAAAATGCCAGTAACTAAGGTCCGCAGCGCGAGTCATTAGGTCTTTTATGTGTAGGGTTTGAATCGTACGCGATTGCTTAGGTATGACCTTTGTCGATGTTATTCAAAACTCCTTATCATCACCATCATCATCATCTACAGCCCGACTTTATGCACTGCTGGATAAAGGGCTCATAAAGTTTGTGCTATCTATCACGGTCTTGAGCTAGTCGCATCCACGAACGCCCTGTGACGCGTTTAATGTCATCGATCCATCTCGCTACTGGTCTTCTTCGCTTCTTTTATCTGCCTTCGCCACAGTAAGGTTAATGTCCGGCTCCACCTGTCAAAACTTATCACGTATCTTCATATAGGCACTTATTAACTTAAAGCATAACTTGATCTTTCTACTTGATGATTCTGACTCAAAATATTATATATTTATTATGTAAGTTTAAGTTCGCTGCAAAACGTAGAATGGAAATTTTTCGCTCCATTTATTTCACTGAATATTCAATTTGCATCTGTTGTCGCAGACTTTTTTAATTTGAAATCCACGTAGATTTTTTCTACGAATTCTAGAAATAATTATACTGATTTGGCATGCTTTTCAGAATTAGTTATAAGGTTCAAGAGATTGTTTTACCCTGTGCTTTTGAGCCCTTTTTTTATAATTATTGAAAATGGAACAAGCACATGACCTACCGTTGTTAAGTAGTAACCATTACCTATCACAAAGCATTGCATCGTAAATCACGTTTTTTCGGAACGTGCTCTACGAACGCCCTGCGTCCATCAGCTTTAGCCATGAATAGGATAAGACTCTTGTACCTGTAATTTCACCGGCACCCACACCCTTCAAACCAAAACCCAGCACAGCTGCTTCACGGCTGAAATAGGCATGGTGGCAGTACTTCCCCTGACGAGCCCTCCACAAAGAACTCTACTACTACTAAACATATCACACCATCCTGACCTCAGGACTATTTGCCAAGGAAATTGTCTAAATATTTGCAAATTTCAGGGTCATGAGCTCCAAAAGACAGTTTTCGTGGTGTTCTTCCACGGAGAGCAGATAAAGTTACGAGTGAAGAAGGTTTGTCACGGATTCCAAGCAACACTGTACCCCTGTCCAGCGACGTACAAGGAACAGCAAGAGATGCTGGGCGGTGTGGACGCCAGGATCAAAGATTTAGAAATCGTAAGTTTAAGACAATGCTTGAGGATATATTTTTTTTTATTTTCGCTCTAGCTGCACTCTGCTCGCGTGGTAACTGGACAAAATGCATTTTATGTTATTCCTGATCTTAAATTAAATTATATGCAAACTGATATCCATTCAGAAGTTTTAGAATATAGAAGTAAGAAAATTCTTCAATATTTGAAAAACGGGATCAACACACTTGCATGGTACCTCTCTAATTACCACTAGGCAAACACTCATCATAAGAACAACCTAGTAAACTACGTGAAATTCAAACTTTATTTTGCAAAGCAACTGCAAAAGCTTAAAAGAAAATTTTTTCAATGTAGTTAGAGGTTAGTTTCAATGTAGTTCAATGTAGTAGTTGTAGGTTAGAAGTTTCGTTCTACAATCAGCACCTTTTGCATCCGGGTTTTGGATCAAACAGAGCAACACATTTTTCAAAGTAGTTAGGGTAGAGGTTTTGTTTTATAATCAGCACCTTTTGCGTCCAGGTTTTGGATCAAACAGAGCAACATAGAAGTCTAGTCCTCAGAAACATAGCCCGTGACATCAGCACATGGATGGTAGCGGTCCGCAAGGAGAAGGCTATCTACCATACACTCAACATGTTCAGTATGGACATCATCAAGAAATGCCTTATTGCTGAGTGCTGGGTGCCGAAGGATGATATATGTATTGTGCAGAAGGCGCTGGATAATGCTGTAGTGAGTGGCTATTTTAATATCGATCCAACAAAGAGTCAGTATATGACCATTGCTTAAAAATATTAATAAAAAAAAAAATTGTTTTATAACAAGAGTTCAATGTTTTTGGTGTTAAAAATGATATAGTTTTGATAAATAAAGCACGGCAGTTATAAAAATTCCTTTTAAAAAAAAACAAATCGACATACTATTTATATTTTGTTTAGGTCTAGATAAGTTCTTTATAATTTTCAGAAAGCAAGCGGAAGTCCCATACCCTCGATTCTCCACTACGTGCCCACCCGGGAGATTCCACCTACGTTCAACAGAACCAACAAGTTCACCCGTGGGTTCCAAAACCTCATTGATTCCTATGGAATCGCCAGTTATAGAGAAGCTAATCCAGGTAGGAAAACAGGAAACGAAGATATCGCCAATTGCAATAAAAATACGAAAGATCATTCGTTGTCAACAGTTTCTATTAAAGATTAATCAGTCTGTTATGAAACTTTTTGTGATCAGTTACAATCACGTTAGCTCTGACATAATTACCGGTTTTAAATAGAAAAACAAAATTAAATTAATAAGAAAGTTTTAAATAATAACCCTGGTCGTATAAAATGTACCTACTGGTCACGTAGTGGGATGTAACTCTAATTTTGATAAAATAATGAGAGTGGGTTGAATTCTGGCCATACTAAATAAACAGCAAGAGTTATATTACGTCAGCATTTTAGGAGTTGTAAAAATTTTAATTTAGCATAGTATTAGGTATGGTGAAATAACAAAGTTTATTTATCTTTCAGCGCTGTATACGATCATTACATTCCCCTTCCTTTTTGCCGTGATGTTCGGAGACGTGGGCCACGGTATGATCATGACATTATTCGGGGCCTTCCTAGTCATATTAGAGAAGAAACTAGCCAAAATCAAAACCGACAACGAAATATGGAATATTTTCTTTGGAGGCCGCTACATTATATTGCTCATGGGTATATTCTCAATGTATACTGGATTGATATACAACGATATATTTTCCAAGTCTTTCAACATATTTGGGAGCAGTTGGAGGAACGTGTATAGCAATGACACGCTGATGAATCATAACAACTTGGAGTTGGATCCGACAATTGCTTATACTGGAACCCCTTATCCGTTCGGACTGGACCCCGCTTGGCAGGTAAATATCTTATACAAGAACAACAACACCAGCGAATATCAGTCCACTGATGGACATAATACTCCCGTAATAAAAAGTGGGATATGCCCATAATCTTCACACTAGGTATACGGTTTGGGGATCGCAGGACACAGCTTCTTGTACTACTGATGCTGTTGACCGTCGCGTTCAGGGAATTTAGATGAGTTGGTGTTTGGCTAAGCTATACCACAATCAGCCAGAGCCCCGCTTGTTAGTTAGAAGGGTGCACCACGGGTAGGTGAGGTTAGCTTGGTTTCCTAAGATGGAGGTTAGACCCCACGAATATATTACGCAGCAGATAATCTGTATATTACTTAGCATAAGTAAAATTGATAGAAACTATCAACTCTACATTTCTCCAAACACTAAAAATTACATGATTTAGACAGTTCTGAATACCAACTTACGACTTTAGAACGACAACGAATGAACTATGGAAAGACTACATATGCTCGGAGTTTTTCTGGAGGATAGAATCCGCTACAAGACTATCCGAAATAGAACATAAAGTTGTCTACATAGCTCAGAGAATAAGCAAGCTGAAGTGGCAGTGGGCTGGTCACATCTACTGAATAACCGACAATCGTTACGGTAAACAAGTTCTTGAGTGGAGACCGCGGCTCGGCAAACGTAGTGTAGGACGCCCTCCGGCCAGGTGGAGTGACGATCTGCGAAAGCTAATGATGATGATGATGTTCGTCATAATAAAAATCAAAGGCTTAAGCAGAATTTCAATCTGCGGCACTTTTAAGGTTTTTGTAGAAGACTTCAAGGTTACGGTTAATTAAAGTTTTTACTTTGACCTTTGCTTGGGTTTCAAGGAGTTCTTTTGAAATACGCAATTCTTAACATTTGCTGGCTGGAAGCTTTACAAAGTCTAACTTTTTAAATTGTTTCAGTTTGCAGCAAACAACATAATATTCCTGAACTCTTTCAAAATGAAACTCTCCATAATATTCGGCGTGATTCACATGGCCTTCGGTGTGACAATGAGTGTGGTAAACTTCAAGTAATTACGGGATTCATAGAAATCAGCTTTTGTGGTAAATTATTTATTTATTTCCCATAATTACATTTTGTAAGTCTTGCTTTTCCTTTGCAGTTTCTTCAGGAAGCCAGAAATGATATTTTTACAGTACATACCCCAGATTGTGTTCTTGCTACTGCTGTTTTGGTACCTTTGTATACTGATGTTCATGAAATGGACTATGTACTCTGCAGATGCTATGGGTAAGTGAAATAATAGCGTCCGTTTGCGGCTTCGCAAGTTTACTTTTACCTGAGGTCGAGGCACAAATATTTTGATAGGTATGTCGTATCGCAAGCGTATAGTGAAATGTCGGCGAATAAAAAAGCATATAGCATAAAGGAGAAACAAACTATTAGATATTTTTACAAACTCCGCATTTATTAGTAGGAACTATCAACTGGAGTTTACGTAGTTTCACTTCTGGGTCACCTTGTCTCAAGTGTCCAAAAGAGATCTTCTATTGTAAGTTTGTTAATAAAATCAATTGAGATGCTTTATCTATTTCTCGATATATCTTATACCCACTACTATATTTTGCAAAGGCCTGTATCACCATCATCATCATCATCATCATCATCATCACCATCATTATCATCCACTGCTGGACATCACTCATGCCTCCACATTTCTGTATGCAAGAACGAAATTCAATTTAAACTATATGCTGAATCAAGTTTTCAAGTCACAGTTTTGTTGATAATTTTGAAGAACTAGCTAAGATTTAGATCTCAGTATCATCATCATCTACAGTCAGACTTTATCCACTGCTGGATATAGGCCTCCTGAAGTTTGTGCCATCCACCACGGTCTTGTGCTAGTCGCATCCATGAACGCCTGAAACGTACTATGTCGTCAACCTCACTACTGGTCTTCCGACGCTTCTTCGCCTTCAGCCAATCAAAGACCTACTCAAATCAATTCCAGATCCAGCTTATGGCACCTCCTGTGCGCCTTCAGTCCTCATTATCTTCATAAACATGATGCTCTTCAAGAAGGCTGAGGACAAGCCTCCGTGTCTCAAGTACATGTACTCCGGACAGGAGCAGCTGCAGAAGACGTTCATAGCTCTAGCATTCATGTGCGTACCGGTCATGCTGTTTGGGAAACCAGTCTACCAGATAATGGCAGCTAAGAAACAAAAGGTAATCTTTGTTCAAACGAAAGTTTCTTAATTCTTTTGACGCGCTTACCCCGTTATATAGATGTTCCAACTATACCTGGTCTAGTAAGATAGATAGCTGAACAACAACATCAACATCAGCCTATTCAGTCCACCACTGGACATAGGCCTCCCCTATAAGAAGGGGGATATGCCCATAATCCCCACGCTGGGCATGCGAGTTGGGGATCGCAGGGCACAGCTTCTCTGTCCATCAACGGCCAGAGGATTTAGCTGTGCGAATGTTTGGCGGCGCTATGCCGCAATCAGCCGGACGCCAGAGCCTCATTTGTTATTCAGTGCACAACAGGCAAGTGAGGTTGGCTTGGGTTCCAAAGATGGAGGTTGTAACACTTACACTCCACCCATACCTGGTTCACAAAAGATAAATAATGAATAAGATTAATTTGAAGAAAGTTTACAATGCCATCTTAAAAATAGTTTCATGTACCAATACTTGAACCGATAAACGTAGTGTAGGACACTCTCCGGCCAGGTGGACGATCTGCAAAAGACTACGGGTAGAAGCGGGATGCGTCGAGCTAAGGACAGGGCTCAAAGGGCGCTCATTACGGGTAACTTATGTCCAGCAGTGGACTCCTATAGGTTGATGATAATGATGATACCTAAACTAGGCCGAGCCTGTATTACCTATAGGATATTAACTCAACGACTGAACCAGTTCTGAGAGGCAATTTCGTTGATAATTATGAGGTGTTTCTTAAAATGGATGTAAATGCAAACAATATGTGATCTTGACTGTAACATCGCAAAAATCTCATGATGGCAATTACTTCAATGTGCAATCACTTACAACCACTTTACATCAGATGGGCCAAGTGATAGTTCCATCAAGAGGTAACTAAAAAAAAGTGACGTCTATTCCACCATGAAACTTTTAATGTTACCGCGCACAAGGCCCCTGGAATGAGCTTCAATACAGCAGAAGCTAATCTATATCCTCGTATGCGCACAAAGCGGTTCTCTTCCACCTTTATCATGCGCACCGCCAAGGAGTGGAACGCTCTACCCGAGTATGTGTTCCCCGACTCGTAGACTGCATCTTCGCTTAACATCAGGCCAGTTGTAGTCAAACGCAAGCCTATCCAATTTATAAAAAAAGAAATATATATATTTTTTCTTCCCAGCAATACCAACAAGGCGTGGAGAGCGGTGAGGTGGTCGAGAAGGACCCTCATGGTGATGGAATGGGTGAAGTTCTAATCACGCAGGCCATCCACACGATCGAATACGTACTCGGAACAGTGTCTCACACTGCATCCTACCTGCGACTCTGGGCTCTGTCATTAGCTCATGCTCGTAAGTATTGAAACATCATCATCATTAGTCACTGCTGGACATAGGCCTCCCCTAATGAGCGCCATTGCGCCCTGTCCTCAGCTCGACGCATCCAGCTTCTACCAGCAGCCTTTCGCAAATTGTCACTTCACTTAGCCGATAACTAGTAACGAAGTATTGAAGCGGCTTTCAGTATTAGTAGATTACTTTGTTATGCAACACTCTGCCCAGTTACTATGTATATAGGTGACAGATTAGGTTGTTGGTCAGGGTCTTGTGGCTGAACACAATGGTCTCGGCAGAAAAACAGCGTCCACTGTGAACGCAGTGGGCATAATGCTGAGTCGGGGCCTATTTGCTGCTGTAGCACACATATTATAATAGGTATATAAAAAGTGTTTTTTCACTTCTCTTGCTCAAAAAGTATATCATAATAGTGTAGCTTAGCGGGCCTAAAACTCGAGTTTAATACCTCGGGCTCAAAAGTATTTTTTCTTTTTAATTTTTGTCTAAAATCATCAGCCCTTACAAAGCATTCGTTCTCTTACATAAAAACTCGACTTCTTGGTGTTCCGTCAATCTTTTTTTTTTAAAATAGAACCGTCTTGGTGATGTTTTATGAAGGTTGATTAATTTTTTTATAAAATTTCTGAAAATTGTCTAATTTTGAATTGTTTTATTTTCTTGCAATCGAAGTGAAAAGTAGAGTGTTTTACTCGGGCCAAAACCACCCATTCGTCGTATATAATGGGATGGTTTAGTCCCTTGTATAAAAATCTACTATTTTTTTCGAACTAGTAAATTCTTAGTTTTATATGTATTTGTGTGCTATTTTGTAGCAAATAAAGTGATGTCTATGTCTATTAGTGGCAATTAGATCTGAGATGCTTCCGTCCTACGGAAGCCACGTTAAGATGTTGGTCGCGGCCTTTTCAGTCGTTATATGTAATGGTTACCACTTAACATCAGGTGAGCCCTGTGCTAGCTTAGGTATACAAAAACCGATTGATCAATTAATCATTAATAATCTTAAAATAGTACCCAAGGAATACACGTCATTCCAATATTGATTATATACCTTAATAATTATTTTTAGTTTTTTAGTCAATGAATTCCTCGTAACTTTAAAATACGTTACTGATGAGCCTGTATTTTAACACGTTGAGTGCAGGCCTCGAGCATGGCGCGAAGCGTCATGTTCAAGGGTGACGTGCAATAGATGCGCCAGTGCGTTTTCAGCTGTCAAAGCGTGTTTGAATAGGTTCCGCCCCCGTTGAACTGTTTGTTAGTCTGTTGTAAGATCTCTTTGTGATTTATGCTACCCTGGTACTTCAGGAAGAAAATGTTAACTAGCCTGACCAGAATTGAAACGAAAACCGTGCTACCGGTCGGACTGGTAGGAATAGACGGGTAAAAATTCAGCGTGTCCAATCTGTCTGCCTACGCAGTTGGGATAGGACAGCTAGAACAAATGTTTGGCAATTTAGTCCTGGTAGTCCGATAGTCGGACTACCGGTCGGACTGTTAGGAATAAACGCATTTTATGCATCGAGTTGGCCAACGAGCAAGCTATGGTGGCTAGCTTACTTGCATGCTTCGTCTTTATGTTTGAGCCGTTCAGTTATACTGTAGGGTAGTCTGCTAAAAAGATTCGGGCTTATTTTATGCTTCAACTTGGCCAACGAGCGAGCTATGGTGGCTATAGCAGCTTACTTGCGCGCCTTGTGATTTAATTTAAGTTTTAATATGTTTGAGCCGTTGTCTCAGATAAACTTATGGGTAGGGTTGATTTTATGTGTCGAGTTGACCAACGAGCGAGCTATGGTGGTCAGCTTAATTAATTTAAGTTTTAATATGTTTGAGCTAGGTGCCTCATTTATAATGTTGGGTAATATACAGTGTCGGACCCATTCTATGCGCCAAATTGGCCAACGAGCGAGTTATAATGGTTATATTTAATCAGATACAGGGAAATAACCCCTCTCCTCTCTATTCTTGTCAGGTTGCGATTTATCAGGATAGGCATGTATAGGATGTATAGGAATACAATCCTATACATGCATGAATAGAGAAGAGAGGGGTTATTTCCCTGTATCTGACTCACTATAACATAACTTTCTTTGTCCAGAGCTATCAGCAGTGCTATGGCAGCGAGTCCTTACCATGGGAGTCAGCACTCACTTCAGTTTCCTCAACTCTGTGATGATGTTCGCTGCCTTCGCGGCCTGGGCCTTCTTCACACTGGCCATCCTGGTGCTGATGGAGGGCCTGTCTGCTTTCTTGCACACGCTAAGATTGCATTGGTAAGCTTTAGTAGAACGAGGGATTTTTTATTTTTTTATCATTATTTTATTTTTATATATTTATTTACGAACAAAATTATAATATACATAAACACCTAAACATAGGCTGATACAAGGAACAGAAAAGATAGGTACAGAATGCGAGCGAACAATGCGAGCGAAGCCGCGGACGAAAGCTAGTGATATATTTCCACCGCGAAAAAATACATCATCAAAAGTCTTTGAAATCATAAATTAAATTGAGTTTATCTTAGTATTTTAATTTAATTGAGGTCCATTTCTTACAGCCCAGCAGTGGGACATCATAGATACAAAAAAACACAAATATTTTCACCCCATTCAATATTTCAGGGTGGAATTCATGAGCAAATTCTATGAAGGTCAAGGGTACGCATTTGCCCCATTCTCCTTCGCCGCCATCTTGGAGCAGGATTTGGAAGACGAGAAGTCAGAAGTGAACGGAGCACCCCCAGAATGACACGACGGTACCCCCCACCCTTAACAAGTCACGTGGGACGAGCTTAGGTCAAGGGAGACCGGAAAAAGTCAAAATTATAGTTTTACAGTTTGTTTACATGGGGTGTTTATTGGGTGTGGTGAGAATGATTTGACAATATCGTGCGATGTATTATTTAGAGATTATTTAGTTTATATTATAAATGTTAGTTTTGATCGCAAATATTTGTACAGAGAGTTTATGTTATGAAAGAAATCGATGTTTTGAAAGGATTGGTTCAAAACTAAGTTTTGGCGTTATTAACTCATGGTTGCGTGTGTGGTAAACATATTTCCACTCCTCAGTAATTTTAAACTATGTGGGATACATATTCCCCTTTGGAATAAGTAACAATCTCTACCATTTTCACCGCTTACAGTGAAAACAGTGAAGTCAGTGGTCCTTATACCAACACCAACCAGCGCCTTTGAATTGGATGGAAAACTTACTATGCCAATAAGTTGGGGCTCGAATGAGACTTGCGGTATAAATATTTGCTCTAAGTTATTTATAAAAAATGGGCGTTACATACTCATAATAGTTGAGTTTTATGAAAAAAAAGAGAAATACGTTTCCCTTGAGCATGGCGAGCACCAAAATGGGCAAAAGCGCATTTGAAATTAAGTTACAATAAAATTAAAATCTAAGTATCACAAAAACATGTAATACAAAAACGATAAAGTAATATAAATAATATGTGTGTGAAGGGAAATTTATTTTTAATTGAAGTCGAAATGTTATTTATTAAATTTATATTTAACTTATTTTGACTAGAATAAATAAGCTTATCATACTCACTAGAACACAACACAACGACGTGATCATAAAAGAATTTGCGATAAGCTGTATTAGAAGCACATTGCCAAAAATAATATAAAAATAATATTACAGAATAAATATTTTCAAAAAAAGTGCGATTAAATTGCAA
This sequence comes from Horisme vitalbata, assembly GCA_951804965.1. Lineage (NCBI taxonomy): Eukaryota > Metazoa > Arthropoda > Insecta > Lepidoptera > Geometridae > Horisme > Horisme vitalbata. The sequence goes on from OX638099.1 coordinate 3,248,375, forward strand.
ATAAGTAAAAGTACAAGGTAATGTAGTTATTAAAAACAAATAGTATGAGTGACGAAGTGAATTAGAGTTAACAAGATATTTATCACCAACTAGATTATACGCTTAATTATTTAAACTATGATTTATTTGACTATTGAACTAGAAACGTATCTTAAAATATTTTAAAGGAGAATGCCGTCTTATGTATGGCGCTCGGTAACAAGACTAAAGTGAGTGCGTCAAAAAAAATCCAATAAGTTTTTAGTCGATTCTACTGTCAAAATAATTAAAAATGAGGGTTATTGCCATAGTAACACTTGACATCAATGTGTATTGCCATAGCAACATATATATCATTGGTTGTTGTAGTCTAATGGCGGCGTGCAACGGAAACCAAATCAACAAGATATTTTTTTACTTGATTATTAATCGAGTCGGTGTGTAAAACTAAAGAAAATGTTAATGTCATTTCTAATATATAATAAGTTTTATGGGATACATTCGGTTTTGACGCAATTGGTACGGGTTGTCGGCATTCTCCTTTAAATCTAAAAAGGGAAACTCTTCAAAGGGTAAAAAGAAACGGCAAATTTTATAAGTGCACTTAAAATCAAGATAACGCGTTTATATTTCTACTAAGTATTGAATTTAAGTATAAAAAACAGCCCACTTACAATTTCTTGAATTGAGAAATAAGTATTTATATAAAACGAAGTGTTAAATAATATAAGATAATAATTATACAACAGATAAGATGCTTGGTAAAGTTGCTTTAGTTCTTAAGTCATAAAAATTTAGCCAAAGAGTTGTTTAATTTTATTGACTATTTTGAGTGTATATGTTTAAAAATATAGTATAAAAATAGTGCCTTTGAATTATATAAGATACTAATTATTAAGAAATCACATTAAAAATAAGGAATGTTCCAACTTCTTATTTTAAGCTTAATCATTTTGAAGAGTTTATTTGCATGTTAATTTTATTTTGAAATTTTATGTACTCACTACCGTTCATATATATATTTGATTATCAATCTAATGAACGGTTAAAATCGTGACCTTATTGTCGAACATATCAACGTTTGTGTGAAATAAAAACGTATTGTTATAAATCCATATCCTTTATTTTAAAAAGTTTTCTCTACATTAACCAACAGCACGGTACATACAGCTATAACACCGAATTTACACTAAACTCCATATCTTGATATAAAAACACTAATTTTACACCATTCCTGAATAAAGTATAAAACCTTAAAGTATTTTATTTACTTAGCTATTCCAAAACCTATCCTAATTTCCGCCATCATTCAAAAAATCATTCGACAAGTTACTCAAACACAAACTTCACAGTAATTTTTACTTTATAGTCACAATATTTTATTCACTTATAACTCTTATAAGCAAGCCATTTTTGAATATACGTTGCAATAAAAAGATACCAAACAATTTTAATAAATAATAAGATCATTATCCGTAAACAAACCTTCATTTAATAATTAATATCATTATCATAATAAAGCAGACTATAAAATGCAGTTCTCCAATAAATAGGTACTCAAACAATATTTCTTCTTGACTCTTAATCAAAGTATTTGCTTTGCAAAATTAGTTCAATATCTTATCTACATAAACCTACAAAGAATGGCACTGCTTTAGACGAATGCAAACTTAAAATGTCTCAAAAATCCTTTAAATATCCAAATTCATCTATGAAACAATCTTACAGCAAAGGAAGGAATTTAAACTGACTATAATTTTCAAAGTTGCCTTTAGGCCAAATTTTTCCCATTTCATCGATCTTAGGGAAATATTTTCCCGTAATAAAAGCACGTCAAAAATTTACGTTGCACAGTTAAAATGTCACCATAAACCAAAATACGTTCACGTGCCTTTGTAGGTATGCATCCAAATGTCTGGAATTATCTAAAACTCACTCAATAAATCACTCATTGTCCTTTCACTGGTTCAATTTCGCCCCAATGTCCAACTGCTGCGCAGAGTTCAATCTCTGGATGCCTTCAGTCTGTGGAGCAGCGCCCGCAGCGCTTTGGCCCTGCGCTAGGAGCATCCGTGCTTTTCCATCCAACTAGAAAAATATGATGAATTAAAAAAAAAACTGGGAAAATAGTTCCCACCATCTGGGAAAATAGACTTCTGTAGTGCGATCACGAATATTTCAACCTGACGTATCGTAAGCGTAACGAAAAAATTTGGCAAATGACAAAGCGTTATTTTGAATTTACGCCTTCTCATTGGCCAAAATTTCACGTCTACGATTCGACTACTTTTTCGCCTGTACTATTGAAAGTCCATTGCAAGATTGGTTATTCTGATAACCGGCACACTGGTGGGTTACGAGACTGAACTAATAAATCGTTTGTGGGTATAATGAGCATTATAAATTTTTGTTGGCCATGATGCCCAATAACTGGCTCTGGCCTACCAGTAGGGACTATGAAATAATAAAAAAAACAAGCTCATCGTATCATAGTGGATTTTTATCATAGTGGATTTTTCGATATGTCTCATAATCCCCACTGGCTCTGGCCCACTGGTAAGTAGGATAACTCTGCAAGATACCTCCTTCGATATTCGATATTTTTTACGGGAGAAATTAAAAGAGCTGAAACTACTACGGCCAATTGAGACTAGGGTAAATAGGATCTATGATAAATACCTACTTATTAATAGGTAATCAGCTACCTTATATATAAATTATAAAACTACTTAGAAACAAGCAAAGAACTATTCCTTTTGATGAAGAATTTTCTTCATTCTTTCGTGCTATATCGGGCTGCACGATGGCCGCTTAACTAAGTCTTCGCTTCAGATTAATATAGGAACGAACATAGAACTTTAGCAAAAGAATAAGGATAGATACTTGGTATATCGTACAATGTCGGCCTGCGTGACCATACAGTGCATCTTCTCCATGGCTGCCAGCAGATCCTTGCTGAAGACAGGTGCCTTTAGCTCCAAGCGCTTCAGATATTTCATGAAGAAATCGACATAGAACTATTCATACCAGGGGAATGAGGATAGATACTTGGTGTATCGTACAATGTCGGCCTGCGTGACCATACAGTGCATCTTCTCCATGGCTGCCAGCAGATCCTTGCTGAAGACAGGTGTCTTAATGTACATAGAACTATTCATACCAGGGGGGAATGAGGATAAATACTTGGTATATCGTATGACGTCGGCCTGAAAGACAGTTCCGCGCGTCTTCTCAATGGCTGCCAGCAGATTCTTGCTAAAGACAGGTGCCTCTAGCTTTGATCGCTTTAGATATTTCATGTAGAAATGAACATAGAACTATCCTTATTAGAGAAAAATACTTGCTATAATGTGCGACGTCGGCCTGCGTGGACATACAGAGCATCTTTTCCATGGCTGCAGCAGAGCCTTGCTGAAGACTGACGTCTCTAGTTCAGAGTACTTCAGATATTTAAAACGAACATAGAAATATTCATTAAAGATAAATACTTGGTATACCGTGCGACGTCGGCCTGAAAGACAGTTAGGCCTGTCTTCTCAATGGCTGCCAGCAAATTTTTGCTAAAGACAGGTGCCTCTAGCTTTGATTGCTTCAGATATTTCATGTAGAAACGAACACAGAACTATTCATATCAAAGGAAGGATAAATACTTGGTATATAGAGCGAAGTCGACCTGCATCACAATACAGCGCGTCTTTTCCATGGCTGCAGTAGAGCCTTGCTGAATACTGGCGCATATAGTTCTGAGTGCTTCAGATATTTCACATAAAAACGAACATATAACTACTCAGATCAGTGGAATAAGGATTACTTAGTATATCGTGCGACGTCGGCCTGGGTGACCGTTCGTCGTGTCTTCTCCATGGCCGCTACAAGGTCCGCGCTGGAGACTGGCGCCTCTAGTTCTGAACGCTTCAGCCGCCGGATCTGGTCTGGACTCTTGCCGGCAATCTTGCGACGCATCGTCATCATTGCCGCATCTCTGTTGTAAAAAAACAAAATCATAATCGGTTCATCCGTTTAACAGCTACGCACACACACACAGCTTTGCGACTGCCTACTTGCTTTCAGGTTAAAGAATATTTTATTTCCCAAAAAGAAATTACATATCACTTGTATGAGAATTTTTAATAAAAAAATCGAATAATTTGAAATAGGTAACTAACAAAAACAATATCAAATAGCAACAAGTACATCTTACCGCCCGCAAATTTCATAAGATTCAGAAACTACCCGCAATGAACGTTATGGTATTATTGCTTTTAGTGTTGTACGATGTAATCTATATATTTTTAATTATTACGTAAGTACTGTAACGCTCACAATAATTTATTATTCTAAATTAATAATAATAATTTGTTTCTCAGTATGTGATTAGTTTGTAATCATATGAGAAATAAATAATGGCGGAACAGAGCTAAGCAACTAGAGATATTGGCCAAACAAGCAGAAAAAGACACAAAGAAAGAAGTTGCTTCTACCTAATAGATGTCATAAGTTACCTGCTTCCTTGTACCTATACATTTTTTTTCTATACCACTTGGAGATGGAACAAGCACATGGCCCACCTGGTGTTAAGTGGTAACCATTACCTATCACCAAGAATTGCATCGTACATCACGTTTTTCCTGAACATGCTCTACGATGATCAACTTGAGGCATGAAAGTGATAAGCCTCTTGTGCCTGTCATTTCACCGACACCCACACCCTTCCAACCGAAACACAGCAATGCTGCTTCACAGTAGAAATAAGCATGGTGGCAGTACTTCCCCGGACGAGCGCTTCACAGAGTACTACCTGTTAGTAATAAATTAAATTAATTAGTAATAATCTTTAACCGTAACCGTCTGACCTGCAGAGGTTGCAGATGTCTGAGCCGCTGTATCCTTCTAGTTTGGTCGCGAGATCTGCCAGCGTCACGTCCTCAGCCAACACCACCTCGCGGAGGCACAGCTTCAACAGTCGCACTCGTGTCGACTCTAGAACACAACGTACCATGTATTACACACAAAGTAAACCTACCACCCATTACAAGGGTAATATGTAATAATCCCCAACCCGCAAGCCCAGCATGGGGATTAAGCATCAAGATATATAGAATGTATTGGAAAATATGGATAAAAGTGTCTGCTGGTGCAGCACACATTGGTGGCGCAATAGCGATGACGACTGGGTAAAAATAATTATAATTCTAATTAGTCCGTCAGATAGATCAACAAAAAATATTGGACACGTATTAAATCAACGGAGATAAACAGCGTCAAAGTTCGGGAATGGGGGCTCGTGACGTCACGACTACGTAACAAGCACAGATATGTCTTAAAATTCAATATGGCTGATATCTACTTTCTTATGTCCAATATCATCAGTTAGAAAGGGATGCATACATATATCAATGCGACTTCAAAAAGTTAATCGTACCAGGGCGCTCGAACAAATTTCTATGCAGGTTCATACAAATGCCCTGGTACGAAATCGCAGATATTGCATTGAGATAAAGTATGCATTTCTTTCTAGCTAACATATATGGACATAAGAAAGTAGAGATCAGCCGTATGAGTTAATGTTCAGAGCATTAATGAATTTTAAGACTTCTTCTATGCTTTAGTCCTATTTCTTTGGTAAAAAGTGTACTAAGCCGTGACGTCACGCGGAACTTCAACGCACTATATCTTTGTCATTTTTTGTTTAATTGACAAAAGAAAAAATATGTGTCCAATATTTTTTTGGTATTGTAAATGACAGCGTGCGCTGAGTTTGAACACTTTTCAAGCAACATACGGTTCTAAATTCGTGCAAATTTGGCATTTTGAAGTTTATATGTCAAATGCGCTTGGACGAATTTTCTCTGTTTTCACTTGAAGACTGTCACTCTATAGAGTTGTATTTATCTCGACAAGATTATGGACATATTCCCCTTTTTATTATGGGAGGAAAACATAAGTAGTTACTGTTAGAGTAAGTAATTATTGTTAGTTCTGTTTTGAGAAAAATTTGTTATCTGCTAGAAGTATTCGTTTCAGTGTCAACCGATCAGTTTCTTGAAACCAATTTAGCAAAGGCGAACCAAATTACATACAATTTTGCTCTAGAACGAAAAATAAGTTAAATGAAACCTATTTATAACCAAAGGTCATTTTATTAACGCCTCGTTAAAGTAAACTTGTCACTGTAATTTGAATGTAAATAAAAAGAGGTGATATTTTAACGTATGACCAGCAGTGGGCTGATAAAGGCTGATTTTGTTGTAGTTGGTAGTTTTACCGTCGGGTAGCCCGATATATATCCGCTTCTCGAACCTTCTCCGGAAGGCCTCATCGATGTCCCAGGGATGGTTGGTCGCCGCCAGCACCATTATTATCTTGTCTTGATGACTGAAAAAGAAATACAAGTTATTTTGTAAAGACAACATGTTATCGAAGTGACCAAGCTCTTATTTTCAAGGAAACGTCCATTTGTACACACACTTAGTAGTAGAGTTCTTTGTGGGGGGCTCGTCCTGGGAAGTACTGCCACCATGCCTATTTCTGCCGCTAAGTAGCTGTGCTGTATTTCGGTTTGAAGGGTGTGGGTGCCGGTGAAATAACAGGCACAAGAGGCTTAACTGCATCATGCTTCAAGTTTATGGACGCAGGGTGCTGCATCGTAGAGCATGCTCTAAAAAACGCGATCTACGATGCAATGCTTTGTGATAGGTAATGGTTACCACTTAATATCAGGTGGGCCATGTGCTTGTTCCATCTTCAAATATCATTAAAAAAAAACATAATTATGTTATTTTCTTAGTGTACGGTAATCATTTCTTGTAACCGGTTTCCTGCGATATAGGCTAGACTTAGGAACCACCAGTAATGTTCATTGTATATAAATGTCATATTTTGGTAAATAAATATATTATATGTATATTAATTGTCCGTGCTTTTAAAGCGGGATCCAAAGCCACAGGTTTTTGAATTTTCAACAACGCACATTACTTCTTAGATAAATAAACAGATAATTGTATGTATTTACAAAAACATATATTGAGTAGTAAATCAATCGAAGCGAGAGCGCAGACGACGTGTCGCAGCGTCATGTTTTTGCAGTCATAACTCAACTGCAGGTAGGTTTATCTACACCATTTGGTCAGCGTTACCAGAACGTACTAAAAGTTACGGTTTTCCATACTTTTTTACAGCCGGCCGTACCTTTTCCGTACCTTGGCTTTGAGCCTACCTTTTCCGTACCTTTTCATTATGTTATTGTGACCCATTAAATTCAACGGTTACACCGTTAAATTTAACTAAAGTAGTTAAGCATACATGCTCAGATAATCGCTTAACTAAATACTTACAAAAATGAAATATTCATATCAGATTAGGTACGGTAGAGGTGATTTTACGTTAGTTTAATTCGAATCGAAGTTCGTTTAACATCTATCAAAAACAAATCTATTGCAAAGAAAACATAATGATAAGAATATCACAAACTAAAATAATTTTGTAGTAAAATCAAGCTTTTATGCTTATCATTTTGAAAACCCGTACCTTGAAGCTAAAAACCGTACCTTTTTGAGTAAAAAACCGTACCTTATCCAAAATTCATACTGGCAACGCTGCATTTGGTCATACTGATCTGCGGTCGGGCGACAGAAGTTCGGCCAGTAGCGGCAGAATTATGATAGATATTAGTTAGTAAGCTGTAAAAGACGTACAAGGCAGCGACAAGTCCATCCATCTGTATGAGCAGCTCCGCCTTGAACCGCCTCGAGGCCTCATGCTCGGAGTCGGCGCCGCGGACTGCGCACAGCGAGTCTACCTCGTCCAGGAATATCGTGCTTGGCGCGTAGAACGCTGCCTGGAAGTTACATTTTTTAATAAGTCCTTGAAGATAGAACTGGAATGCTAAGTACCTTAATATATTATTCAAACGAATATTTTAAATCCTTTTTTTTATTATATTATATTATAGAAATTTTTTGTAAATATTATTTGTTTAAAATAGCATCTAAAAACCACTAAGGTTTGAGCTGGTGCTATTGAGTTAGTTACAATTAGGATAATAGGACACCTAGGCACATTATTAAGAAAATTTCTAGTGTAGTACACAGATTAAGTTATAAAATCCTGTAAAGGATTGATATATTTTTACAATATTTTCAAAATATAATCAACGGTGTATTTGACTTTATAAAACTACTCAACATATATTTATTAAGTTTAATATTTATGTTCTTTGAAGTCAAACTTATGCACAAATCTGTAGGTAGGTAATTTGTTAGTATATTTGTTTATGCTTTCACGCCATAACTGAGTAGTTAAGGCATGAACGCGTGACCGATTATAATGAAATTCCGAGTACAAACCTATTGGGCGCAGAAAAGGACATATTTCATCCAAAAAAACAGTACTTTTTCCGTGGGATGGAAAAATAACTTATAACGCGACTGAAGCCACAGGCATGCGTGATTCAAATTTCCTTACCTTGTTTGTCATTGAGTTTGTTTGAATAATAAAATGTTGAATAATGGACTTTAGTTTTAGGATTTAATTCTTTTTATCATTACTGACAAGTAGCACCACCCGTGTGTTCATTTATTGTCACCATTACAGTGCCACCATGTATATAAATGGTTCCCGTCATATAAGCGCTGTATGTCCAGCATTATTCATTTATTTTTATTTCACACTAGCTTCCGCCCGCGGCTTCACTCGCGTAGTATCGGGATAAAAAGAAGCTTATGTGAAGCTTATGACCTGGATTAGTCATAAACTGTGTATACATTTCACATATCCCTGCAGTAGTTTTTTCGTGAAAGAGTAACAAACATTCATCCATACATCTATACTCACAAATTTTCGCATTTATAATTTTAGTTAGGAAGTAGGATAAAAAACCAAGCTAAGCAAAATATACTTACCATATCAAACAGCAACCGGACAAGTTTCTCGGAATCGCCGCGGTACTTCGAGGTGAGAGTGGCGGAGGAGACGTTGAAGAACGTGGTCCGGCACTCGGTGGCCACCGCTCTCGCGAGTAACGTTTTACCGGTGCCGGGAGGACCCGTGAGGAGCACGCCTTTCCATGGTCTTCGGATGCCCTGGAATCACATTTGTTAAAATGATAGCTTATATAAAGGCAATGGTTGTTATAGCTAGCTTTAAAGCAGGCTACAACTTGTTTATAGGCAATTGCATTACGCCCTTACATATGAAATTGGCGTTTTGTATGGATGATTTCGAGAAAGTTGATTTCTCAATACATACATTTTTGTATTTTTTTCTGGATCTTTAAATCATATTATCCTGAAATTTTGTGTGTATAACCGGACAACATTGTGAAGAGTATGCGTAGCCTTTTGAAATTAAAAGAGAAAACTAAAACTTATAAAATACAACGAATTTAAGCATTGAAAGCGACAACACATGAAATGAACTTGTTTTTAAGTTTTATTGTTTAGGGATGAACTTCCCCAAAAATAGTATTTATTGAATCTTTGCAATAATGTTACGTTCAGATAAAAAATAAATTTTGTATCTCTGTCGAATTAAAAAAACTGTAAACAATAAAATAGAGTGAAAAAACCAATTTCATGTGTAAGGACCTAATTTGTTAAAGATAGCTTTAAAGCAAGCAGGCCACCTGGTGGAAAGTAGATATTAATACCGACCAGACATGCAATACCAGAAGTTATACCGATTACGCTGTTTAGGCATCATTCTCGGCCTATAGCAATCCACTGCGGGCATAGGCCCCCCCTAATGAGCGCCATTGCGCCCTGTCCTGAGCTCGACGACGCATCCAGCTTCTACCAGCAGCATTTCGTAAAACGTCACTCCACCTGGCCGGAGGGCGTCCTATGTTTGCTGAGCCGCGGTCTCCGCTCAAGAACTCGTTTACCCCAACGTTTATTGGTTCTTCGGCAGATATGGCCTATAGTTCTATGTCGGATAGTTTTGTTGCGGATTGTACCTCTCAGATAAACTACATACGGTATTGTTAATCTTTTCAGTGAGCTTGCGGTTCAGGGTTTAGGGAATTTTGAAACTACGAACCCTAAAACCCCTATAGATAGATGAGGATTTACGGTTCCCAACCAAAATCTCGACAGACCACCAGAATCCTGTTTGTTAGTTAGCACGGTGCACAGGCAGATGAGGTTAACTTGAGTTCTAGAGATGATTGGAACCTTAAAAATTTCTTAAATACTTCTTGAAATTTCCAGATTTCTACAAATAAATGCTTTTTCATATAAATTTAAGATCACACTAATACTATAAGATTATGATAGTATGACCTTTATATATATATATATATATATATATATGTAACCTGTTAGATCAGTAAAGACTTATCTTACAGTTTGATACTATTGGTCTTTAAAAACCTACCATCTAGCACAAACCGGATACAGAGACCAGTAATTAAGCTCGAGTCCGTGCTACGGTCAACGTTACGGTCAGGCAAAGCAATTACAGTGGTGCTACAAAGACCATTAAGCTGACCTACTTTCTTCACGACAAAAAAACTTGCAATTTGAGAAAATCACTTGTGAAAGCCTCGAAGGGGTAAATAATACAAGTTAGCTCGAGCTGATCGTAATCTCTCACGCAAATTACCTATAAACTAAGTAAGTATGGTCAGACTAGACGGTTTGCGGACCTTTTCGGCATTTTATTAATTATACAATGGGTTGTGGATAAGGAAGGTCAAATGGCCACGAAAGTTATCAAGGTCTGCCAAATAAATGCCAATGAACATAAATTGAATTCGACTAAAATTACTTTATTTGGACCAAATTTCACTTTACAAGACGTGGTTAAGTCGTTTGAAAACGGGCACAGAAATGATAGTGTGTACATAGATATCACAACGAGGTGTCCGGGGTTCCAACCTCCATCTTCGGTGCCCAAGCCATCATCACCTGCACGTGGTGCATCCTGCTAAATAAAGAAAGGGGCTCTGGAGGCCGGCTGATTGCGGCATAGCGCAGCCTACACCGACACAGCTAAATCCCTTGGCCACCAATGAGCAGCAGCGTCGGTGGTGTGAGAAGCTGTGCCTTCCGAACTCCAACCCGCATGTCCAGCGTAGGGATTCTGGTTGGACATATCCCCCTTTATTAGGGGAGGCCTATGTCTAGCAGTGGACTGATATAGGCTGATGTGGATACGTATCAAGCCTTACCTTAAAATAGTCAGGCATAACAAGTGGTAACACCATTGCCTCCTGAAGAACTGATTTAGCATCGTCCAACCCGATAACGTCTCTCCAGCGGACATCAGGATTCCTCTGCAGAATATCTCTCTCCAACGTCTCAACCAGGTGCAGCTCATAGCCGGTGGAGTCAAAGACCTTTTCATCTTTCTCGTAGATAGTGACGTCAGCGCCCTCTGTAGGAACATCTGTTTTCCTTAGAGTAGGCTTGATCGGCGCCAGCTGTCTCCCTCTCGGTCGAGCCATCCTCTCGACTGATCTGGCCTTTCTTCCACTGCCTACTGAAGAGGATGTGGATGAAGTTTTTCTACTGACTATTGAGGGGAGGGTCGGTTGTATCTCGGGATTCCTACGGCGAAGTGTTGTTACCCACTTCTCGGTCGTGGGGTCAGTCTGTTTGGCGTGGTCTAGTGGTTGCTCTTTGAATACGGTCGCTTGTGTTGGTTTCACAACTAAAATTAAATAAAAATTAATTTTAGTTATAGAAATCAAAATAAGTTTGTGGTTTAGTAATTAATAGTTAAGTGTGTGTATTTGTTGCATGAAATGATCGAAGGGACATAATACAACATAAGACAACTGACGGAAATAAATAAGAAATGTAACCATATTATAAAAAGCTACAATATACATCTTAATCATATCACCTTGTGTGGGTGGATGTCTGGTGCCATTGACAACGTGAGTATCAGCACCCTGTTTTGCTCTCTCCCTTCTTACTTCGCTCCTCTCGGTCCTGAGACCATCTCTTGGCGGCTGAGGTTCTTGGCCACTCCTGCTGTCCTGGTTCCGTCGGGTCGTCATGCGAGCGAAGCCGAATGGGTGCATGCTTTCCGCCATCATGCGGTCCATCATTCGGGCCATCTGGTGGAAGCCTGAGGAGGGGCTGCAGAAAAATTATTCTGTTAGCTGGTAAATTTTGCGTAACTGGTATACAATCTTTTGTAAGGGATAAAAGTCAAGTCTCTCTAAAACTACTAACAAAACCTGATTAAACTTTGAATCATTGAATCAAAACATCAATGCTCATTAGTTTATGGGGCTCTTTAGTAAACTGAGGCCGCACGGACTCATCCCAACGGGATCATTCGACCTAAGCATATTTTGAATTGGGAAACTGTTCCCACTAATAGATTTTATGATTTGTATCTACATTAGGAAGGATGAGGTAAGCGTACCTATATCATTTAATTATGAGAACAATACGTTATTTTTACATTGTCGGCGGACAGGAAAATTTAATGAAAGAACACTTGGAGGGCATTGTACACTTGCATGTGTACAATGCCCTCCAGTCAGGTGGAGTGACGATCTACGAAAGGCTGCTGATAGAAGCTGGATGCGTCGAGCTGAGGACAGGGCGTAATAGCGCTCATTAGGGGAGGCATATGTCAAATAGTGAACTGCTATTAGGCTGATGATAATGATGATGATCTAAAGATCAACGACAATCTCAAAATAACTGAACTTGAACAAATAGCGGCAAATTGCCTCGGACGTTTTAATAAAGATCATAAACGAAGATTAAAGGTCCTTAAAGTGTTGATCAGCTCAATTGTTAAAACAAAGAAACCTTGGTCTGCAATATTTCTGAACAAGCTTCTGTCCGCGGCTTCACTCGTGTGGTACCCGGATAAAAACTAGCCTATATGTAATTTCTGGTCTAGAATTACACTATGTCCAAAATTTCCGCCTAATCCGTACGGTAGTTTTTACGTGATGAAGAACAATTTGACATGTTCACATTTAAAAAACTTTCGCCTTTATAATAATAACTCTCTTGTGCTCACGACTTCATCCACGTAAAGTATTTCTTTCTATTTAGTTACTCTTACAATGAAAATGAAGGTCTCAAAATCATCCATTTCTCTCCTTTGTAGTAGGGGAGCCCACGAGGCTAAATGGGGATTTACTCGAGCGTCGTAGAGACCTATTGGGATGCAAAGCTTAGATGATAAGAAGAAAAAAATGTTATATGATATATACCTTTACATCGGTGGGGGAAGCGGCTATAGATTTTTAAATATGTAAAAAAAAACTGTTGCATGGACATCCTCGAGCGCATCAGATATTGATAGCATCAATGCCCTACGTATTTTTAATAATGTACGTATGTTAATCTGATCATTTGCATGATGCGGGTGGTTGTATTTAAGGGTTGAAAATGAAAAAAAACAAAATTTTATCGAGCGCGTCAGATTTTCTAAGGGAGTGTTAAGTACATAAAAAAAAAGCTCTCATTCACTAATCTGACGATTTCGATGGGACGCAAACTCGCGGCCATTTTCATAATGTGCAAAAAAAAATCGCCATTTTGAAATACTCAAGCGCGTCAGATTAAGATATATATGGTTCATCTTTATGTTCTAAACGTACTGTCTCATAATCTGACGATTATCTAGAGGGATTCGCCTGATCTGACAAAAAAAAATTAGAAAAACGGTTCACTTTAAAGGCCATCCCTGCAACTTCCCGCTAATTCCATTCCTGGGCGCTTGAAATTGTACTTATGACATTTTTGAGCTCAAAATATAATTTATGTGATATTTTGAGCTCGCTGAGTTCAAAGAAATAATATTTCTATGCATTTGAGCTCTCCCAGCTCGAAAGTCTGATAGAAGTTTCATAGAACACTATTTTTGGAATTTTCAAACCGCAATAACTTTTGAATGGATCAACCAATTTTCACGCGGTTGGCACCATTCGACGCAGTTTTATCATCCTCATAAGTAATTTTGCAATTTTAATTGATCGAACCACAAATTTCGGAGTAATCCCGAAAAAACTCTTTTTCGGGTTTCTTTCGTTTACGATATCTCTCGAACGAATCAACCGATTTTGACCAGCTTAGTGGCGATCGACGTGGTTTTTCAAGCTCAAAGGCGGATTCGTTTTTGAAGTTAATCGATAAAGCCGGTTAAAAGTTATTCCAAAAAAACCACTTGCAAAAAATTTTTTTTTCTTATTTTTTTAAATCATTGAACTTAATTAATTAAAAAGCTCAGGAAATAGCATGCAAATAAATAAGTGTATGCTTTTTTAGTAGATTACATGTATTTATAAAAAAATTACTTAAAAAAAAGCTTAAAACAATTGAATGTTTTACGTAACACGGGAATTCTCGACTTTTTTTTTACTTTCTCTACTTTCACTTTTGAATAGCGATGTGTTTATCAGTAAACAAGTAATAAATTAATTTTCGATAGGTAGAATATTTCAAGCAGATTTCATGGAGGTATGATACTATAAATAGTTTTTATAGTAAAATATAAAGTAATTATTAATTATATATTAGAAGGGGGGCCCGGACCACCCACGATGGCCGACGGGGGGCGGGGCCCCGCAGATTTCCCATTTTCTTTTCGACGCAGATGAAGGGTTATAATAGCAAAAAAAGCCAAAACGTTGGAAACACGTTGTAAACAGTATGCCACGAACGAGTCTTTATGATCAGCTGTGATGGCGTCATGGCAACAGAAACCAGAGTGGGGACGGAGTGAGAGAGTAATAGATAGAGAAAGAGAGAGAGGAATAGAAACGCGGAGAAGGAAATGTAGGCATCACGCAGCTGCACGCATTTAACTTTATCGACGAATTTTTGTTATTTCGGCTTGCGGAAATCGTCAGATTATATATTTTTCATTATTCTTGAATTATTTCCTTCAAAATAAAAAAAAATTAGCTACGCTCGAGAATGTCGAGATGACGTTTTTTTTTACAACTTTGTTGCCCTCCCCTTTTTTTACGTCACTCTCAAATTGTCAGATTAGTGGAATATACACTTTTTAGGATGTAATTAACTCACCCTACCTTAATCTGACGCGCTCGAGAATTTCTGATGGTCAATTTTTTTTTACTAATCTGATCCTGTATCCTTCACGGGCGGCCTTATATATGGGCCTCATGTTTTGTGGAGGTACTTAACCGGGTACAAGGTATCCCCCTGTATATTAATCTGCCGCGCTTTAGTAAATCCCGAAATCCCCGCTTGGGCGCCCCTACTATTGGGGGTGGAGCTATCAAAAAAATCGAGACACAAATATATAAATTAGTTCTCAATCATCAGCCAAAATACAAAATTTGATGATTAAAATTGAACAATGAAATATGTGCATTGTTCAATTTGGGTATACATCCTCTTAAGTGTAGTATAAGTTTTTAGTATTTTCGTATGCTTTTTTGACAAATATATAAATTTAATATTTCCCTACCTAATAATTAACGCCACGTTTAATTATTTATTTAAACAATCCATCGACCAGAAAAACTGAGTTTTTTTTCAGACACTGATGAAACAGATCAAGCACTCGCACGCATCCTAAAATAATGCGCTAAACTCAAGCGCAATTTAGTTTCTTGGTCTACTAAGTAAGCTCACTGAGGCTAACCATAATGATACTTACCTGCCTAGCTACTATCTACTTGCACATTCCTACCATCTAGGATACTGCAACAGCTAAAAAACATGAAAATGCACACACAACATACCCGAATGCATCATTTCTAAAGAATTGTCTGAGTCCCCCCACATTTGGCACCAGGGTGTCTCCGAAGCTGAAGTCCATTCTTCTAAATAATCTTAGTAACATGTGGTTTCAAAGTAATTTATGGTTTGTTGTGGTCAGGAAGTCATAATTTCTATAATCTTCTGAAAATGTTTGTACGACCAAAATATTGTCAGTGTGTTGCTTGACAGTTTTGTTTGCGAGTGTTGCTGAGTGATGCTATGGCAACGTGTTTGCGGAAAATGCTCGAAAGTAGGTGCGTATACAAACTCGTAAAGTGTACGTATCGTATAAGACAAAAGAGTTTATATGGAAAATCTTTGTTATTTTATGTTTGCGAGTAGTTGAGCGTATTTCAATCATTTAAAGCTATTTTTTTCATCCAGGTAGACATCAGAAATAAAAAAGATTTTGATTTACTATTTGATGTGCTTTTAAATAAAATTTGTTTTCATAGATAGAAAATTTACAAGGGTTGCATAAAAAAACAAATTAGTGAAACTTTATCTCAAAAAAAATCCATGATCTATCTATTCAGTTTTTTTAATACAATTATTAAAGCAACAACTGTTTTAAATTCAAACAGTTTAACAAACTAGTTCGCTTATTAAAGAAAAAAGGCGTTTGCATGGAAATTGCAAGGTAACGCTACCAATGTTTGCCCATTGACAGAAAGAGGGTAAACTTCATAGCCACTGCTTCCTTCGAAAGTGTGCCAAAGGTCGACGACTAGACATTTCACCCCATGTTGAGTTCATCAACCGGACATTCATTCATATATAATGCAATCAATAGTATGAAGACACTATCGATATTGAGACTTCTGGAGCATAAGCTTGTTGAACCGTTGCGTCTAATGACAGGAAAATTACTCGTACTTACTACCTACCTAATGACCAGTTTAAGTACCAGCTGAAAGCTTTAGTCTAGGAGTCATTTATCGCAAGTTATGTTGGTCAGAGCTCTTAGAACTGATGGTGAATTATGGTTTTCGAATGGCAACCTTATAGAAGGAGTGATAATATTTTCAATACAGACAGTATTGCAGAAAGTTTTAGGATGAAAAGTGTTATAAATTCTTCGCCTTTATTTATGAATAATAAGATTTAGGGGGTGTAAGGGATTCGAACCCTCATCTCCGGAAACCAAGCCAACCTGACCTGCACGTAGTGCACCCACTGCTCGGTTCGGTCCACTGCTGGGCAGGATTCAGTTAAAATAGCAAAGTAGTATTAGTAGTAAAAGCAGTGAGTATAGCAAGTTATGTTAGGTAGGTCAGATAGTTCTTAGAACTGATGGAGAATTATAGTTCTCGAATGGCAAACAAGAAGGAATTAAAATATTGTCAAAATAGACAATATTGCAGTGAGTTTTAATTTGAATTTTTTTATAAATTCTTCGCCTATATATATTATATTATTTATTTGTAATGAATAAGACAAAGAATAAGACCGCGGTCACGAAGTCAGCGGCGGCGGCGCGGGGAGCGGCGCGCCAATGCAAATCTATGCATTGAAACGCGCCATTCCTTCGCGCCGCGCCGCCGCCACCGCCCCGCTCCCGCTGACTTCGTGACCGCGGCCTAACAGAATTGATTGCAACATAACGTAGGTTTCTACGATCATCCGTGGCTTAGGTGATTGAAAGAATACCCCGGGATTTTTATGGGTATACCGTTCCATTAGCAGAGAGTACCATTTATCATATTTAGTTATTTTATTTTACTTTTAGTTAGCTTGCCTGAATTGTGTATAATGTTTATTATTGTATTGTTTGTGATTAATACTTTTAAGTTATGTTTAAACTATGCGTAGATTATCCGTAACGTTATCAAAAGGCTCTGGCGGAAGACCAGCGTTGGTTGCTAGCTTGCTAGTCAGCCAACCCACGCTGAGTCGGAGTCGTTTTTGTGACGTCTGGGCTTACGATAATTATCATATTATTGTGTGTGTTCCTTGTTCTATATGTAAGTCTAGTGTACAGATAAATTTCTTTTCTTTCCTTCTTTCTTTCTTTCTAGCATCCTCATCCCTAACCCCTAAGCAGGTAGCATTTTGAACTCGCATTTCACCGGATCCTAAGACCAGTACCTAAGATCATAGCCTCAAAAAGGAAACCTACCCCGTACAGTAGATCTCAGCACTCGGATCTAAAGGTCATATACTAAAGATAGTGATTGTTGTCATACAAAATTAATTTTTGTCATCGCAAAAGAGTGGTCAAAAGATAGATCACTAACAATATGTAAGGGGCAAGTAGATAATGCAGAAAATTGATGTTCAAATATGAAATCACGCCTACACAGTCGTTTTGATTAGTCGGTGTGTGGGAGGCATCCGTGATGATGGCAATTGTGAGTAAATGACATGGTGTGTGTAACGCTATAATTTTATAGCAACAATAATCATGATCATAGCATAGTGGAGTGACGATCTGCGAAAGGCTGCTAGTACATGCACGCGTCAGGCCGCAATGGAGCTAATTAAATCTTAATCATTATGATTTGCCTAATGACACATTAAATGTGATATAAGATAAACAGAATATGTGATATAAATGTATAAGTTGAGCCATAAGATAAGATAATGTTTATTTGCCAGAACAAATGTAAATCATCATCATCATCAACAAAGTATAGAAGTCCACTGCTGAACATAGGTCTCTCCCAAGGAATTCCACGAAGAACGGTCTTGAGCCCTCTCCATCCACCGATTACCTGCAATCTTGACGATGTCATCGGTCCATCTGGTGGGGGGTCTCCCTTCACTTCGTCTTCCAGTTCGCGGTCGCCATTCGAGAACCTTTATTCCCCAACGGTTATCGGACATAATAAGTCTTAATTACTTAGTATGTATGGTTCAAGTATGTTCTACCCTAGAGGTAATCAGCTTGTGTAGTATGTATATCCAGGCTAGGGCTGATAGGGTTGCTAAACTACTACTGCTAGGTGATCTTATGATCATCGGCCTGAAATGATTTTTTATAAAATAAATATTTATATGCGACAAAATATTTTATGGTTATTTTTATTTCACGTTATCTTAGAAGCATGTTCTTACTTACAAGTGTTTTTTTTTCATTCATTTGGTAAAAGTGGTTTTATCCTAACGATTGGTCTAGCTAGGAATCCACGACTACTTACAAATAAGTGATAGAGTGTGTCCATTACTCTCAATTATCTCGATTTGCTAAATTGCTCTTACTGAAGAAGTAGATTAAACGGCAAATAAAAAGATTTATTTTGTTCAAAGGGGGATTAAGGATTCTGTGACTTTTTCTTTAATTATTAATAAACAGACTTCATTTGGTCTCAGAAACTTGGCTAATTTGAGAGTTTGTTTCAAGCAAATAAATATTTTTTTTATTAAATAATGCTGGACAATTTCATAGAAATGAATGTAGCCCCAAAGTACCTAAACAGCTTGTTATGGGAACCAAATAGCTTTTATACTACTTATACGTTTTTTTGTAAATTCATACATACATGTCATACATAAAAAACACCCTGACCCAAGTTATATATTTGCAGAATATAATGCAAACATTTGTCCCCCGGCGGGAATCGAGCCCGCAGCCTTCTACGTATAAGGCGGACTTTCACCTATTACACCACAGATGTCGTCAAAGAAAAAGAGCTTTCATGTTTATTTGTTGCAAAAAAAGAAACAAGTTAAAATGTGATCTCATAGACAAGATGTATTTAAGAAACCAATATTTAAGAAACTTCTTTAAAAATCGTCGTGACTTGGACAAAAGCTTTACCATTTTATGACTGTAGCTTCTGGCCGCGGCTTCGCTCGCATTGTATCCGGATAAAAAGTATATTCCTTCAGTTCAGTTTTTCAATTGGGTTTCATCCAAATCCGTTCAGCTATTCTAGCGTGATACCAAATACAAATAATACCAAACATCCATCTATCCAAACTTTCGCATTTATAATAAGTATTAGTAAGGTTACAAAGTGCGTGTAATAACTTCCTTCACTTCTGAAGGGTAAAAATATTTCAACTTTCACCTTGTACCGGAATATGCAAATAATGCGTTGCCTTGAAAAGGTAGTAGTATTTTTCTATAATTGTAACTGTACTATGATTGAGTGTGATGTAATATGATTAGATAGGTTGAGCAACAGAAAAGTAAACCAAAAAAATATTATTATTATTTAAGAGCGTAGCTCTTGTTGGTTTAGTGGTGCGATTCTCTCCATTTAGCTCTTTTCATTGCTGGCTCAAGATAGAGAAAAATTCGCAGAGCTGACGGCTAACCTCCAGTAGTGGAGAGCCACCAAAAGAAGATTGCTGTCTTTTTCACATCCTAATACGACTTGAAGGCGACCTTCTCTTTTATCTGGCTCATGTAGCTTATTCCTGAACTTCCTATTCCACGCTATCCTTCTACTTTTCCCTCGATAATACTTCTAATGAAGCCGTCATGTCGTGTCAAAGGTGTCCAATCATTTTTAACCGATTTCAAAAAGGAGTAGGTTCTCAATTCGTCGCAATCTTTTTTTATGTATGTTCAACGATAATCGTGGTCCGATTTTCAAAATTATTTTTTTGTTTGAAAGAGTATAACTTTACAGGTGGTTCCATATTACTTTTATTCCTAAGGGATTGGTACTTTTCCCGCAAAACTCAAAAAACCTCATCCTCACTTGTAATTTTCGTTCTATGTTCCCCGATATATCCGTCAATTGAGAACCGATTTTCGAAATTCTTTTTTGATGTTGATTTGAGATGGGTAGTTTTCCCACAAAACTTAAAAAAAATTCATCCTCACTTGTAATTTTCTTCGTGAGGGACGGGGGATGGGGGACGACCCCATGCGGGCGGCACGTTCAGTTGGTCTGCCCATGATTCTAGTTTACTTAAGAATAACAGTAATATCTAATTACACTAAAATGAAAAAGTAAACAAACGTAAAAAAATTAAAGTCTTCAAAAAAAAACACTTATTGCTGCTCTAAAAAGTGTAAAATAAACTTAATTAGACATTTAATTCAAAGAAGAAAATAGGTACCTACTTATCTGTTTGAAGTCCACAAGCCATCCACCACGGTCTTGTACCAGTAGCATCCACGAACGCTCGATGACGCGTAGGTACTATGTCGTCGACCCATCTCTCTAATGGTCTTCCAAAGCTGCCTACTAAACCTAACTACCAAACTAGTTGTGGCTAGTCAAAATACACTTACTATAATGCTCATAGCCGAAGGTAATCATTATGTTCTTTATCAAAGACAATCTCTGTACAAAGTAGGTCAAAACTCAGTAGGTAGGTACTGTAATTACAGCCTAGTAGACTAGGCACAAAGTGTGAAGACTGGGGTATTAGTAGGACAGTGAACTGGTTTGAAATAGGTTACGGAAATTATCAACACATAGGTACTTAATATGTACATAATAGGTACTGGTAGAAAATAAAAAAATACTTTTCTAAACTTTTATAATAAATTTATACCCTTCCTTTTTTTAGTTCTATTCTTTTGCAAAACGTTGTTTTTTAAACAATATCTTAGATTAGACTAATTAAACAAATTAGGTTGTATTTTTTTTGGAAAATGTAAGTAATATCTCATCATCCTACTTTCTAATAATATAAAGGCGAAAGAATATGTGAAATTTATTGAGGTGAGATGCTTCGAGCAAAATGAAGCTGAAATTGATCGATCAAGACTAAAAATAACATGCAGGTGTGTGTTTTTGTGTGTGTGTTTGTTTGTAATGAATAAACTCAAAAGCTACTGTGCCGATTTCAAAAATTATTTCACCATTGGAAAGCTACATTCACCCTGAGTAACATAGGGTATATTTATTGCTAGACAAGATTAGAGATCCTTACTAAAACTTAAGTAACGTAACCCAAGGTGTAAAAAAGTGCCCTAACCCGTGCGAAGCCGGGACGGGCCGCTAGTTTATTATATTCTAGGATAACTGATGATGATTAGGTACTTGATGCGCCTTCTTAATCCTACATATTTTTTTAACAGCTTGATGACCTGATGAATATATTGACTGTTGGTTGTACAGTATTGGATTGGCAATGCCCTTCATTAATTCATGGCATTGAATATTATTTTCGCTCGATCGCAGGAAATCACGCACGCACCTAATGTTTGCTTGAAATATAGGTCATTATTATGTTTTTTATATATGATCGAGATTTGGAATTAAATTCTTCTTCGTAGAATTAGACTAAAATCTTGTAGGTGTCCTTAAATAAACCATGATAAAGAAAAGGAGTTGGAATTACAAAGATAGTAAAAATATTCCCTCTTTTCTAGACGACGCTACGCTCGGTTCTATCTCTTTAACGTGGTTTAAGAAAAATACCAAGCCTTCCATATGATGCAACGATATGATCCTTATATTTTAGGAGTAAACAGAGGCAAGTTCATTATTTTTGCTACAGGTCCGCTTGGCCTATGCACACACATACAACTGACGCATTTAATGTGTGTGTGCCTTATTTTAGCGTTCTCAGCAGATCACACTCCTTCCCGTCACTACTTGGATATGTAACCGTTTAGTGTTATTTAGATCTCAGCGCTTCCGTGCTGCTGAATACACGTGAAGATGTTTGTCCCAGCTTCTTTGTTGTAAAGCCACGTCGGCCTTGGGGCGGCCTAAAAACTTCGTCACCAGAGTTGGCCACTAGCTCATATGAAGACGAAGAAGTTCATCATGATCATTTGATAATGATATAAAAATCTGACTTTATCATCATCATCAGTCTACGATGGACTTAGGCCATGTTTCTACTTACATGTTAGTCTAAAACAAACATCCAAACATACAGACTTCATGACCATTATCCTAAGCGGAAGAAATGATGCACGGTTTTATTAAACCTGCCATAAACCTTTGACCTCGAGTCTTTACGTGTGCGTTGACATGACCTGTTATGAAAATATTGGGTCATGGTTGCATTTCTTTGTTTGTATTACGTGGTATACCAATACACAGACTACGGACAATAAGTAATTTAATACTTTTTAAAAACTTTTATACTTTTAAACTGTGTCACACAGAGAGCCATGGAGCGCGCCATGGTCGGCATCACACATTTACACCGAGTCACCAATACCGAAATCAGCTAGCGACTAAGGTCCAGGGGGGTCTACTCTAATTCAACGAAGTAACGAAATTGCGTGTTTCGTTTTTTGCGATTGGTACTCGATAATCGAACAAATAAACCAAGATTTCAGCATAAAGTTCGTAATGTGTGACAGTCCAAACATTGCGCACCCTATTTCACAAATCATACGACTGAACTTTGGAATTGACAGTACAAAATTCGATCAATCGCATGAAACGAAACACGAAATTTCGTACGTGAATTGTAGTAGACCCTCAGGACGTAGAAGATGGAACAAGTTAAGGCTCACCTGATGCCAAGTGGTAAACATCACCTAGAAATGTGCTCTACGATGAAATGATTTGTATACATCAATAGAGGCATGAAGGTGCTAAGACTCATGTGTCTGTAATATCACCGGCACCTTCAAACCGAAACACGTTATGCCAAACGTTTCTCGTCCGATATTGACAGTATGATTAAAGCTCCAGATAAGACCTTCACATAGAGCCCATCTACTAATATCCCTATTTTAACAACCCTAACTAATAACATAAATGCGAAAGTTTTTATGTGAGTATGTTTGTTTCCACTCAACTCCTTGACGGCTAACCGGATTTGGATGAAAGTTGGAATATCCATAGTTCATGAGTTTACGACAGCCTCTGTGGCACAGTGGGCGACGGTCCGCCTGGGACGCAGAAGGTAACGGATTCGACTCCCACCTCGGGACAAATGTTTGCATTATTTGTCTCAAGTCTGGGTGTTTTCTATGTATAACAATGTATGTACTCACAAAAAAAGTATTATACAAATATTATATCAGTCATGTGGTTCCCATAATACAAGCTCTGCTTAGTTTGGGGTTACAGGATGCTGTGTGACAGTGTCCAGCATTATTTACTTTTTATCCCGGTACTGCGCGAGCGAAGATGCGGATGAAAGGATGTTGTTATTTAAATATCTACATTATAAA
This sequence comes from Horisme vitalbata, assembly GCA_951804965.1. Lineage (NCBI taxonomy): Eukaryota > Metazoa > Arthropoda > Insecta > Lepidoptera > Geometridae > Horisme > Horisme vitalbata. The sequence continues at coordinate 3,272,108 of OX638099.1, forward strand.
GTTATCTTACCAGGCCAGGTCCCAGGCGGAGCGGAAGACGGGATGCGCGCTCATGGCTCCCAGGGGCACGCCGAATTCAAACTCTATCTTAACATCGTCAGCTCTCTTCTGCCGGGAGCAGCGAGAGCTTTCTGAGGCTTCGGGGTGCTTGTCGTTCGTCATTTTGATTTTGACCTACACGCCTTGAAAATAAGGCATACAAAAACTGAATGAAACGGTCGTCTGACTCCACTCCAGCCTATATCAGTCCACTGCTGGACATAGGCCTCCCCTAATAAAGGGGGATATGCCCATAATCCCCAAGCTGGGCATGCGGGTTGGGGATCACAGGGCACAGCTTCCCGCACCACCGACGCTGCTGCCCGTCGGTGGTCAGGGGATTTAGCTGAGCCGATGTAGGCTGTGCTATGCCGCAATCAGCCGGCCGCTAGAGCCCCGTTCGTTGTTTAGCAGGGTGCACCACGGGCAGGTGGGGTTGGCTTGGGTTCCGAAGATAGGGGTTGGAACCCCGTACACCCCCGTCTGACTTAAGCACTTATTATTATTGCATTTTTTTATATATTATTATTATTCATTATTTTCAGTTTGCATCGTCTCACTGCGGGGTAAAGGCCTCCCTTTTTCCTTCAATTTTGGTCTCGTTATTAAACACATAATTATAGGATTATTTATTACTGATCACTATTATTGTTATTGATTACGTTTTAAACTAGGGTAGAATTTTTTTTTTTTTTTTTTTTGTACAAAGTGATATAAAAATATTATCAAAAAAAGTTATTATTAATTAATTACTTCCCAAATTTACTCTCATACAGGCCTGTTTACAAAGTGAATACCATTCCGAAAAATCTTCTTATAAATTTCACAAAAAAATACAATAAAACTTTTTGAGTATTTAGATAAGTACAGACAGCGTCAGAGTCTGGTAACCCCCCTAGTTAATGTTAGTAGGTTCAAACCGTCGCGGCATCATTCGTGGATCTCAACTTTTTGCACAAATGTGTTTATAAAACTTCTCCTCCTTGCCTACGAATATTTAATTTCAATCACTTTACTATACGACACAATGGAGTGGCGGTTACAACACTCGACATCAATCGGAACGTTACAAGAGTACTGGGTTCAAATCCCTCATTACCAATATATATTTTTTTTAAATTTTTGTTACTAACAATGGATTACGTTACGCGGTAAGTGTAGTAAGTAAGTTACCTTATTATTTAAATTAAGCTTAAAAAATAAAAAAAATGTTCAAAAGTTATAACAAATTTATTAAAACACCACATTTAACATAATAGAATATAGATAGTAACTTATTTTTTTCAATTTTCAATAATGTTTTAAATGATAGATTAATACTTATTTACCCATATAAGATTAACGAGTGAACAAACATGTTAACATTGGAACAGGTTATACTTGCCGTATAAAAATCCAATAAACAATTTAGATCACTCGCAAATACTTAGTCTGGTATTTTATCTATAATTGAAAACATTTTATAGTATTTAAATATTTTTTAATACCGAATGGGATGGATGTCCAAAACTTTAAATTATTTGTTGAAGGCTTCTTTTCACTTGGGTAATCAAAGTCCAACCAAAACCACTACGACGCATCAGTTCCTAGGTTCTCATGACCTCCTGTTACAGGTGCACAACACTTCACTCGTGTCCCAGTTAGGACAATTTGACCCCACATATGCTCACACATTCTCCACATATTTAAATCGTGACTTTTAGATAACCATGATATGGTGATAATGCCCGTCTGAGAAGCGAGCCAATTGGTCAGAATTCGCGAACGATGAACCGCGCAGTTATCATAAACTAAATACACCGTTCCTTCTGGATAAGCAACTTGCACTGTTGACTGCATTATTTCTTGCAAAACTCTGCTCATTGATGACATCCATCGCCAATAACCTGAAAATAAAAACATAATATTATAAGCATAAGATGTGTTTATATAATATAAAATGGAATAGGTCTACTAAGAACATTGTTTATGATAATCCTACTAATAATTCTCATACCACTTACCTAATGTTATTCTGCCATTTCCAATTCCATACATTGATTAACATTGACATTGATTATTTGATGGGTTGTAGCGTTCCAAAAGTTTTATTTTGCAAAACGCACTCTTTAGCTCAATTTTTCGGACTGGCTTTTTTATATGCAACATTTTTCATATACAAATTCAATGACACACGACACACACCCAAGACGAAACAAGTAACCTTTTGTTCTGAACTGTCATTTAATACACAACTACCCTCAATAGTCCAGTGCTGCACAAAATAATTATAAGTAGTTGCGCACTACCGTGTTAAACAAATGAAGAAGTTACTAGCTGACGCATCCATGAATACCTAGACAAAATAATAAACGTATATTGTAACTTATAATTTCGTCATTATCGCCAACCGCTACGATAGCTCAGTTGGTTAGAGCGTCTCATTCATAAACTGGTGTGAATGAGTTACTGGTTCGATCCCCCAGCCAAGTATAAATATTTTTGTATAAGATTTTGGCCATTTGAATATGGTAGCCTCCACGGCAGCAGTTTAAATTTATACTTGAAAGGGGTATACCAGATCGTGACGCTGTGTGTACATCATTTAGAGCTTTGAGGACACCTTTGCCCAGCAGTGGGATGATGCAGGTTGATTTCTCATACTATGAAATCAAAATAATGCACATAGAAAAGGCTTTTACTGGAGTAGCTTTATTACTTACTGTGTCTAATACCTAGGCTGTGCCATCAACGGATATGATTCATAAACCTTTAATTTATGAGTGGTAAAACACGATTGATGATAAAACAAATAATTTTTAGTTGATGTATATATGTCCTTCGTCCATCACTCATAAATCATGAGTCATACATAATATAGGTATTTGATGCCAGCTAAGAACTAGGTCCTTTAATTTACATGACCGTGCTCAAAAGCTCATTCCAAGACTGACCTCGCCCTTGTTTATGCAAATTAAAGTTCAAGAGCTAATTATAATAAAAATCTGACGTGTTGTAAGAAAAGTTTTTCTTAGATTATCAGTCAATAAATTATTTTTAAAATAAAAACTTACACGCAACAATAAATTAAGTTTAACTCGAGAATCTAGTCCATTTGACCTAGTCACACTTGACATGCAAAAACTACAAGACCTCTACGCCGCTACAGTAACGGCGCTACACTGCTACGCCGTAGCACGCAACGAGCCGTCCTCTACGGCTGACCGACGCGACGCGACTGCCGCCGGTCAGCGGTGCATGCGACCATTACTTACCCCAAACATATAATTAATTCATAATAAACTTTATTACAATGTGTTAGGGCTGCTAATAGAATGATTTTGAAGTGTTCGCGTTTACGGCCGATGACCGACTCAATGTCGGGGCGCTTGTAAAATAATTATTCTGTCCCAAAAAAGATTCTTGATGTCATTGTGAAAGGAAAAATATTTCGGTATTTTAAAATACAATTTTATTCAGCGCTGTTTCTTTACGAATTTCCATGCGTAAACCATTTCGCCAAACTTTCATATTTTCATATATTAAGTAAACGTATGTTCGTTTGTTACGCTTTCACGCCTTAACTACACAATCAATCGTCACGAAATTTCGCTTACACGTTCTTAGTGGTCTAGAAAAGGACATAGGGAATTTTATACAGAAAAAAAGTACTATTCCCGAGGGCAACGGTTACAAAACCAATCATTTGACAATATTAACATTAGCACGAGTGAAGTCGCGGGCAAAAGGTAGTCTCATATATAGAATACCCATGGATTCAGCATCGAAAATTCTATATAATAAGATATATTAAAAACCAAGTTTGGTAGTCGTTGGAACTAAATTGCGCTTTTATTTTACACAAGAACAAACAGATTATGAACGCAAAGTTTGATATAGAGTTCCGTTGACACTCTTTGAGCAAAAAAAATTATACTTACTTATTTTTACTTATATTTTCAACTATTTCATATCAAAGTAACAATTCCAATCCATCTCCACACTACACTAAGGTTGTCTGGCAGAAAATGCTATTTAGTATTAATTTCGCCTGTGTACAATAAATAATTTTCTATCTAGCTCTGTGAATAAAGAACGAATAAATACCACAAATAATAAAGACAGTAACGAAAAGTGAGTCTGATCTATCGAATATTATGAATAATTAATGTGATGATTGCTCTAACCAGGTTTTTAAGGTTCATTGACTGACACCGGATATTTTATTAAGAGTAGGACATTAAAGCTCATGCACACCATCAGAATTTTTCTGATAAATCTATTCTGACGAACGTATCCGCACCCATTTGCTTCCGAAATTAAAATCCAAGCCAGTAGTGTAAGAAAAAATTCTGATAAAAGGATTGATGCATGTGAAAACATCAGAATCGAATGGATTGGTGTTGCAAATTCATAACTATTTAGTACCTTTAAACAAATGTACGTGAAAAAAAAACTAATGTGATCTCTACTCTGCTCATTACATCATTATTGGTTTAGACCAATATCCTGTGGTTAGCCACAGTCTAATTTGATAACTTTACGATTTGTTTCTTCTAACTCAAAAATGTTATATCAGAAATTTTGTTTTATCTGCAACTTCTATTTCTGTTTAATATGCGGTAGCCATACTGTCCAGCCTTTGTAACAGAATGGACATACAAAGTAATTACTGACCCAAAAACATAGTAAGTACCTAAGTGTCTTTGTATCTTTACTCCGAGTGGGCTTAACTAAATGAAAACTTATGACCTACTTGTTAAACATGTCTGCCCTTATTGTAAGCTGTTTAACTTATAAATTGTAAATAACTCAATCCTACGCAGAATCTGTAATGTTAGTAATTTTGTGTCAGATACTTTTATTTTATTTTTTAAACTGCGTGACCTCAAACGGGCGTTAGACGCCTATGGGCCAGGTGGAGTGTTGAGAAATACTGCAGGTAGGGCGCAATGGCAGTCTGATGATGATGATGATGTAGGCACTAAAACTTTAATAAGTGCTATAAGATTGCCACTACCCCAAAGAGCTTAGTTTACTGATAATAAGTCGATGCACTAACCTTATAAAGTTCAGCTTTCGAAGCAAGGAATTGCGTATATAAAAATGTAGTCGTTTTACTTATATAATTTGCCAAAACATCCAAACTAACTAGATATAACGTAATTTAATTTGTTATAAAATCCGACTTCAGACACTATAAATCATAATTTCAGCAGAACATAAGATATTTACCTAACGGTTTATGTAATTGGTAACTATCTGTTCTACGCCAACACTTCAATTCATATTTGAAAAAATGAAACAATTGATTCAACTCTTAAAACTTTATATAATTACAAACACAAAATCTACAAATAAACAAACTTAAAATAAATCATCAGAAACACATAAACAATAGTAAAACAATTGAAGGACCCACGCATTCTGCAGAATTGGATTTACCCAGTAATTCACCCTCGTACTGTTTCAAATAGGGCATATATTTGAGCACCATGTTCAGCATGGGGCCCCTGTCGAAAGTCTTGTTATGTTCCTCTTCGGGAGACATCGTCGAGTCTTGAGAAGTTTCAACGTTAGATTTAAGCTCGCGTCGCACCTAAAAATTTAAAAATTCGATGATTTCCCTCATATTCACGATTATTTTGTAGATCTTAGTAGATAGATAAAATATGTTCTGAAAAGTTTGAAAAACGAAAGCCAAGTTCACCGTCAAGTTTGCAGCGCTGGAACCTTGATCAAGTCGGCAGAACGGAATTCTAGTAGACTTGTCATGCACACCCATAGCCTTACATCGTCACGTTTACTTGACGCCGCATCAAGTCCGCTGTAAACTTGACGGTGAACTTGATCGTGGGTGGCTGGCATTACCCTCACATTCTTTTACATGTCATTTTATAATGCACGTGAAAGTAAACTTGTCCCTGTCATTTAAATGTAAATAATAAGAAATTAAATGAAGAATTTAAATGTAAATGCTACCCAAGACGGCACGAGAGCAGAGACTGGTAGTGATACAGTCAGCGTGGTCTGCCTGCCCGCTACAAAAGGAGATGGTGACCAGAGTAGTGGTGAAGACAGCGGATCAACGCTACCCGCCGCGCCGCCGACATCAAACCGGACACAAGCGCCCCCCACTCACCCCGCCCCGTTCACTCACCCTGATGAAGACCGTCTTAACGAGTCGAAACGCCGTGGGTGCCTTGAACGATGTAACGGTATGTGAAAATTCCCGTTTTTCAATATGAATGAGTTAATTCACGTTAGTTTCATGAGTAAAATTAATAATAAGAGTTGACATGATATTTTAACGGCTATTTTATGAATAGGATGTGTTTAATACTGACAACAATAAGAAGTAAATCTTAGAAAAGTGAGGGTAGATTATAATTTAGGCTACTTTCGACTTAATATCAATAACAGAAAAAATGGAGTATCGATAATTATGAATTTACCAATGCTACGACGAAAAAGTATATAGTAACTCTCCCTTCTGAGCTGTTCGTGGATTCGATTCCCGCCCAGGACAAATATTTGTGTAATGAACATGGATGTTAGGATGTCTAGGTGCTTTATGCAACAGTACAGGCTCTGCCTAGTTTGCAATCTTTTGATCGCGTGTGAGATGTCCTATATAAAAAACAATGATAAAGATAAATCAAACGGAGAGAATGAATGCTAACACAATCTATGCAAAATGACAGTTAATGGAACTGAAAGATTCATTTGCAGTAAAGAAATGACTTTTACCTTTACTGGTATTTTAGACGTTTGCATTCCTCTTTCCATGCGATCCAACGCTTGCTGTAGTTGACGGACCGTTTCAGCTGAAGAAAAAAGTAATAACAATACTAAAGGCCCTATAGATTCGATGCAAGATAGATATTCTCAATGTAGTTGTTAGAAATGAACAGACCCGACAATCGTAAGGAGATTAATCCTCTTAGGATTAAAATCTACATAATATTGATGGACTAAGATGGCTCAAGACCTTTAGGAGCTAAACCCCAGTCAAATTGTATAGGTCAAACGTTGATTTTATCGTTATACTTATTCTAAATGACATACGCTAATAAATGATTAACAGAGGGGGAGGAATTCTTCCAATTAAATTTCTTCAGTACAGACATTATCATTTATAGTAATTAGTCTTCTCGTTCAACTATTACAAAGGTTTTCACATTTGTTTCATCTTTAGGTAAAAAATTGGTGATGCAAAAATGCAACTTACAATCAGTAAGGTAATCTTCGTTATTCTCTTTTGCAATCATTTCGGTTTGATCAATACCCGTTAAATTATTAAAGAGTTCAGTTGGTATTCCAGTATTTATCTGATTGATATCGGCAATTGCATTCGTAGTATGAGCACTTTCAATAGTACTAGTACTGTTATCATTAATTTTGTTTATAGTCTCAAATGTCGTTCTGGAATTTGTACTGAATTCAAGAATTTGGTTTTCAGTAGCATCTTGTCTTTGTTCAATCTTCGACACATAACTGCTCGCGGTTTTAGTTTCTTCTTTCCTTTCAATAATATTATAATCGCCATAGATATCGTTAAAGTCCTTCGATGATGTAACATCTTCAATGATTTCCTCATCTGCAACATACGATTCGATTACTTTTACTAAGTACTTGTAAATTTAATTTGATTAATTCTTAAATCACTTACTGTCATCTTTGTCATCACCAATTTCAGTTAGTTCTTCGATGTTATACGTCTTTGGTCTTCCGATCGTACTTATTTTCTTCTTAGGTAAATAGGGATTTAATATGTGAATTTCTGATGATTTTCTGGTAATTCTCCAATTATCTTGCTTATCACTAACATTATAAATTGCTTTATCAATCGGTTCAACGATATCTCGTTTTTGTATAGAGTTGTATAAAGTAGTAGAACTTTCAATATTATCCATCGTAACTATTGCTAAATTAGTTAAATACATCTCATCTAGTTTTCCAATACCGATAAGAGAATCATTTCTTTCGATTTCTAGAACCGAGTTCAAAAGTACGTGATCTGCTATGGTCATTGTTTTATCCGCAACGTCCGACTCATCCATTTTGAATTCTGCAATTAGCAAATTAGGTTTTGAACTTGTTGACGTACTGGGTTGCGTGTTTCATTTTAACTAATGGTAGTCTACAAGTTCTTGTGCATTTGTTGATTAAATTCTTTGAGCAGTAGACAACTGGTATTCGTTTAATATATTATGATGAAGGGAGCTGCAATAATTCAAAGCATGTGCACGATTCTCTTTATTGTCTCACGGTAAGTTCGTAATGCTTGGCTGGTTATTCAGAGCGAGGCGAGGCTCATAGAATGGCATTACATCGACGCTAGGTTTCACCTAGCTAGAACTAGGTAAATGTATTAATGAAGGCGAGTACTGTTCCGTAAAGATTTCAATGTTTTAATAGATTTGTAGATGAGTTCCATACCATCCCATTCATATTTTTACTGCTGTCCGCTGCGGGACAAATGTTTGCAGGTTCTGTAGATATTTGTCTTGGGTGCTCTCTATTATGATATGTATTGTATTTACAAACAAAATAAATATATCAATCATGTGGTTCCCATATTACAAGCTCTTTTTTTTTGGGCTATATGATGCTGTTTGATTACGTCCCGCATTGTTTATTAATTTATTTAATACTACTGAACGGCTTTAGCTAAAACGTTGTATATCTATCTATGTAAGGTAGTTCTAGCTAGATCTAGAATAACATATAGGCTACTTTTTATTCGGGTGTCTCTCAAAATAGGTGGTAGCTAGAAGGAGAATATACATCTCCTAATGCAAGTAGAGTTGTAGCAAGCAATTTTATTTGTCTCATCTAGCCCCTGTAAATACCTTGTATTGACTTCTGCTAATCCTGGGTATTAGAAGTAGTTGAAAGCGCATCCTCTTGTCAGGATGCCAGCAGGCAAATAAACAGTGATAGGTGACGCTCTACAGGGGTAAATAAAGCAATAGCTCCATTGGTGAACCCAAGGCAAGACGTCCTCAATGGCAATTCTTCATGGGTAAAAATGACAAAATGAAACCTATTCTTGGTTCACGAAACCAAGTCTAGCTATCACGTTACTTAGCCGATAAGGCTGCAGTTTTCAATGGATACTAACTCCAGCATTGGAAGGATGCTATCAGAGTGTGATAGGGGGGGGGCTGGGGGGATGACTTAGGCAGCAGGGCTCCACACATACGTCACGGGCTAATGGATAAGTTACAGACCAGCCCATATTGGATACAATATAGCGATGAGAAGAAAGCGTCAGGTTGCGATCGGGAGGGGACAAGCGGTAACTGGGGCAGCAGGGCTCCACAAAGCTCGGTACGGCACGGACCCCGCAGGGGATAGGTTGCAGACTAGTTGATAATGGATACTAACGGTAGTTACAAAGCGATGGGAAGACAGCGTCAGGGTGCGATCGGGGGGGACAAGCGGTATCTGGGGCAGCAGGGCTCCACAAAGCTCGGTACGGCACGGGCCCCGCAGGGGATAGGTTGCAGACTAGTTGATAATGGATACTAACGGTAGTTACAAAGCGATGGGAAGACAGCGTCAGGGTGCGATCGGGGGGGACAAGCGGTATCTGGGGCAGCAGGGCTCCACAAAGCTCGGTACGGCACGGGCCCCGCAGGGGATAGGTTGCAGACTAGTTGATAATGGATACTAACGGTAGTTACAAAGCGATGGGAAGACAGCGTCAGGGTGCGATCGGGGGGGACAAGCGGTATCTGGGGCAGCAGGGCTCCACAAAGCTCGGTACGGCACGGGCCCCGCAGGGGATAGGTTGCAGACTAGTTGATAATGGATACTAACGGTAGTTACAAAGGGATGGGAAGACAGCGTCAGGGTGCGATCGGGGGGGACAAGCGGTATCTGGGGCAGCAGGGCTCCACAAAGCTCGGTACGGCACGGACCCCGCAGGGGATAGGTTGCAGACTAGTTGATAATGGATACTAACGGTAGTTACAAAGCGATGGGAAGACAGCGTCAGGGTGCGATCGGGGGGGACAAGCGGTATCTGGGGCAGCAGGGCTCCACAAAGCTCGGTACGGCACAGGCCCCGCAGGGGATAGGTTGCAGACTAGTTGATAATGGATACTAACGGTAGTTACAAAGCGATGGGAAGACAGCGTCAGGGTGCGATCGGGGGGGACAAGCGGTGGCTGGTGCAGTGGGGCTCCACAAAGCTCGGTACGGCACGGGCCCCGCAGGGGATAGGTTGCAGACTAGTTGATAATGGATACTAACGGTAGTTACAAAGCGATGGGAAGACAGCGTCAGGTTGCGATCGGGAGGGGACAAGCGGTAACTGGGGCAGCAGGGCTCCACAAAGCTCGGTACGGCACGGACCCCGCAGGGGATAGGTTGCAGACTAGTTGATAATGGATACTAACGGTAGTTACAAAGCGATGGGAAGACAGCGTCAGGTTGCGATCGGGAGGGGACAAGCGGTAACTGGGGCAGCAGGGCTCCACAAAGCTCGGTACGGCACGGACCCCGCAGGGGATAGGTTGCAGACTAGTTGATAATGGATACTAACGGTAGTTACAAAGCGATGGGAAGACAGCGTCAGGGTGCGATCGGGGGGGACAAGCGGTGGCTGGTGCAGTGGGGCTCCACAAAGCTCGGTACGGCACGGACCCCGCAGGGGATAGGTTGCAGACTAGTTGATAATGGATACTAACGGTAGTTACAAAGCGATGGGAAGACAGCGTCAGGGTGCGATCGGGGGGGACAAGCGGTGGCTGGTGCAGTGGGGCTCCACAAAGCTCGGTACGGCACGGGCCCCGCAGGGGATAGGTTGCAGACTAGTTGATAATGGATACTAACGGTAGTTACAAAGCGATGGGAAGACAGCGTCAGGGTGCGATCGGGGGGGACAAGCGGTGGCTGGTGCAGTGGGGCTCCACAAAGCTCGGTACGGCACGGGCCCCGCAGGGGATAGGTTGCAAACCAGTCGCTCCACGCTGCGAAGTCTGCCTTGCATTGGTACCTGGATATATTTGAACAGGCTAGTGATAAAGTATTTAGAATAGAATAGAAAAAACATTTATTTCGACACAGGTACACAACTGAAAATAAATAAATCTACAATGCTAAGGAAAAATATATAAGTGCGTTCAAAAATAAATAAGTATTTATTTAACTCTTTTTGTCACAATATGTGTGAAGAGTTAAAGAGTTTGTTTCGAGACATGGTTTTTTGGACCCTTCTAACAAGGTAAACATTCAAGTGCTAGAATAAAGTTTTTGGAACTATGGAACAGGCTACTAATTGGAAATGTTTTTTTTAGATTGCGAGATATCTGTTCCAGGTTGCCCTTTTTAAAAACCTGTTATTTTTTTCTGTTCTGATAAATACGCCTACTTAGTAAGGAACCCTTTGGGTACCATTTTGAGTACGAAACTCTAAAAAAGAGTTTGTTTAAATTGCAAACGAAAAGTTGTTTACCAAATATATGCCAAAATTTAAAATTATACCAATAATTAGGTTACAAGCTTCAGTTGCTAAATTACCATGAATTTGCTCCTGCCACAGCCCACCATGTAACTTCTTGACCACATCATCTGTCCAAAGTCTCCGTAGAAATACCGATTGCTATATGGCCTGAAAGAATTGATTAAATAAATTATAAGTTTTCGCTTCACTGAGACTCACGAAGACAGCGAAAAAGTATTGTAGATGTAAAATTTTGACCAATGAGAAAGCATAATTAAAAATAACGCTTATACCGGGATCCCACCATGCCGGACCGGCAGATTTGTCGGAAACCGGCTCCCGGACAACAGTGTTCACATTACACCGGATCCCGGAAGTTTCTGCGTTTATATCCATGCTACAGGTCAAAATGCGAAGCCGAAACCGAAATGGCGCGAGAGGACTGCGGGCTGGCTGGGAGAGCGGGGCTATAGATACCGGCGCAAACTAGTTCACATTACTCCACTCCGGATGTTTTACCGGCGCTGCGCTGTGACAAAACGCTGGGTTAAAATGCCGGGCTCAGTATTTTTGCCGGATCCAGCGTAATGAAAGTGGAAGTGAAAATTTCTTTATTCAGTACGCACATTACAGTATACTGTGAATCGTCATTTTTTTAATTTACACCATTTCGTAACGCGACCAAACAGAGAAGAATGGGCAAGAAACTCTGCTTGGCTTATATTTTTTTAAATGTAGTTTTACAATATTTTTTCTTAACTATTAAATTGATTTTGAGGGAGTTGGAGACAGTTTCATCCCAAGCTTTTTTATCATCTAAATAATCAGAAATTTTATAATAAGCTTTATGAAAGAGGTTACGTTTAAAAACATTTTTGAATTTATTTACAAATAAATTGATTATGTCATTTGGGATTTTGTTAAAAAACCGTACGTTTTGCCCTTTTAATGATTGATTACTTTATGGAGCCTTACAGTAGGAATAGCAAGTTTATGTTTATTTCTAGTGTTAACATTATGATTGTCGCAATTTTTTTTGAACAAATTAATATGTTTTCGGACATAAATTAAGTTTTCATACATATATTGGCACAGTCATAACATTTATTTCTTTAAACTTAGTTCTAAGTAATTCTCTGGGGTCCATAAATGTGAACAGATTCATAGAAATTCTTTAGCCAATGGTTCTTCCGTCTGTTTTACCGTGCTGGTAAATCTGCTGGTCCGGCAAAGGCAAGTCCGCTTACGATACGTCGTCAGTTTGAAATATGCGCGATAGCCTTACAGAGCTCTTGGCTCTATATAATGACTTACGGAACATAGGAGGTGATGTTCCCCTTATAAAGTAGGCTCTGCATGTACCACATATCGACCATGGACTCGATGCGGAGGCCTGGTGCTTCGCCTACCACGGAGGCTACGCATTGCCCGACTGAGATTGAAACTGAAACGATAAATGACAAAATGCCACAATATTGCGGGACGAAAACGCATCGCAATAATAGTTTAAAAAAACTAAAAAAACACGCTTGCACGCATGCGTAGTTCGCGCACTAGCTCTGTCTCTCTTACTCGCATGCAAAGGATGCGGAAAGAAATTAATTAATCCTGGCGAATCTAATTAGAATAATCGGATATTTTTATCGGATTATTGCATTGTCATCGACCTTTGACAGGTGTGCAAAGTTTGAATCAAATCTGATCGTTCAAAGTAGGGCAAAATCGAGCTCAAAGGAGTCGGTTACATACATACATACATACATACATACATACAGGTGAAACTAATAAAAGCGTGTTAAAAAATTAACGACGACAGCTCACAAAGCCTCTTAGTAATTTCGTTGTCGTTTGCAACAACGTTTTACAACGCAGCTTGTGCTGTGTGCGAATGACGCTTAGAGCCGCGAATGCCCAAGAATTTTGACTTGGTAGCGCAGTTGACAGTGCGTCCCGGTATTGATGAAAAGGCGCGGGTTCAAATCCCGCTTCAGTCCAAATTTCTAAAAGGTTAGTTCGCTATTAAAATATTTTTAGAGCATGAAGGAGTAAATTTTCAACATTTTGAACTCATGATTTAGGATGATGCTAAAAATGGGTGTATTATTAGTCATTACCCGTCTACGGCGAAGCAATCCCTTTTACTTATGATTTTGACCGGTATATCTGTGTAGTATGTACGTATATATGTTCATCTGTTTCCTCTAACTTCAAAACTAACTAACATAATTTGATTTTACACGTAAATAACACTCTTACTTAGTTAGGGGCAGTTTTACACGAAAACAACACTCTTACTTAGTTAAGGGCAGGCCCCAGGCGCTTTGCTGTTCCATTCAAATTTCAAACAAACAGAATGGAAATATAGCACAATTTATGATAGAAATGATTATGACGCGCCATGTCATAACCACGTCCGAGAATGACATACCGTGTGTCCTAAATTGTGCTTTATTTCCATTCTTTTTGCATGAAATTTGAATGGCGACCGTGCCATGTCCGCAACCGACGCCACATGTGGCCTATGCCTTAGAGAGAGGAAGCGAAAGTACAGCAGTAACAATAGTGCATATTGCATATTACCACAGCCTATAAATCATATGTATTAGGTCTTTATACTGGGATATTACTCTCTCTCAGAAAAAACAGGCACACTGCACAGAGATAGTGAGAGAGAGATTGTGCTTGTGGGTTTGTGGTATTGTGGTGCTTTTTAACACGCTTTTATTAGTTTCACCTGTATGTATGTATGTAACCGACTCCTTTGAGCTCGATTTTGCCCTACTTTGAACGATCAGATTTGATTCAAACTTTGCACACCTGTCAAAGGTCGATGACAATGCAATAATCCGATAAAAATATCCGATTATCCTAATTAGATTCGCCAGGATTAATTAATTTCTTTCCGCATCCTTTGCATGCGAGTAAGAGAGACAGAGCTAGTGCGCGAACTACGCATGCGTGCAAGCGTGTTTTTTTAGTTTTTTTAAACTATTATTATTATTGTGCGAGTAACACGTAAAGCCGCAGGAGGAAGGTAGTAAGTATTACACAGGTCACGGCAACTGTCATGTTCCTCTGGGCTACTGGGCGGGCGGCACTGGTTGGCCCACAGCTGGGCTTCCTTCGCCAACTCCTCTATCCATCGCTGCAAATGACAAAACGGAACACTTATGTTGTACGAAATGTTCTCTGTACAAAATAAAAAACAGCATAGATGTTTGTAAATTTAGTTTGTCATTTAAAGGTTAGGTAATCTTTGTTATATGTTACGAAAGAAGCCACTGGCTCTTGAAATACAGTTCATTTCATTTCATTTATTTGCAGGAAATATGGTACAGTTGTTAAAATACATAGAAGCGTTTCACATATTTCACCAAATATTTGGTATGCAAAATTATACAGTAAAATTGAATTTATATATACAATGTAAAATTATAGTAAAATGAGCAATGAAACATAAAATATACAATAAAAATTAACCGTGTCAAAAATATATTTAAAAGGAATTACCAGAAAAATTTACAGAACATCATTTCAGAATAAAATTATCAATAAAATAACACTATGGATTTAATATGAATGGTGTCATTGCTTTGAGCCTTCCCAGATGGGCGATATGCTCGCGCGAGTTGCCCGCGCGATTGACATGCGTATCCAATCAGGCTTGCTGAATGCCACGTGGAAAGTAACGCGCGTCAATTGCAATCACCCATCTGGAAAAGGCTCTTTATGTCAATAAATGATTTTGTATTTGTATTATTTGTATCTAGAGCCCTCGCCCAAGGAGACTTTTTGAAGCAATGCAGTAGTAATGCCGCCGTGTGTTCGCATCGATGCAGCAGTATTGCTGCCGCTAGCTGTATAACTGCGTCCACGTAATCGTTCCACAGAACAAGTAGGACTTTTTTTATAAACCGACTTCAAATAAATCACTTCTTACTTCTTGCTTTCAAGAATTTTGAAAATCGGTTCATAATTGACGGAGGTATTGGTGATCGATAGGGCGAAAATTACAATAGAGGATGAGGTTTTTTGAGTTTTCCGGGAAAAGTACCAATCAGGAATACCCTCAGCAATAAAATTTATATAGTACCACCTGTGAAGTATACTCTTTTAATCAAAAAAAGAAATTTGAAAATCGATTCAAAATTGACGGAGTTATCGGTGAACATACATAAAAAAAGCCGATAAAAAAGGTTCCGACGAATTTAGAACCTCCTCCTTTTTGAGGTCGGTTAATAAAGAGACGTAACCACGATTCTGTATCGCTACTATCGCGATGCTATCGCGCTCTAGTCGCATTTCAGCATCAATACACAAAATGCGATAAAAAAACAAGTTGCAGTGGACGAGGGCTCAAAGTCGCAAATTCATGACGTAACCAATTGAATTCTATTGATTTTATCCTACGCAATTCCTCAACGCTCATTTTCAATAGATACAAAACCTAAATACTAACAAGTTTCAACATATTCCCAGCGCTAGGCATCCCACGCAAACTGCCCCTAGCCGCCTCGTTCCGCCGTCGGTTCAGGCGACTTAGCAGCCGGGATTTCTCATTTTTCGTCAGCTCAGCCTCGATGTAGCCGATGCAGTTAGGACTTGGACCGTTCTAGGAAAAGTATTTGCAAACTGGCTGAAGCACAGGTACAGCTAGCGGCACTTAAGTCTAGCCACACACCACCACCACCACCACACCAGCCTATATCAGTCCACTGCTGGACATAGGCCTCCCCTAATAAAGGGGGATATGCCCATAATCCCCACGATGGGCATGCGGGTTGGGGATCGCAGGGCACAGCTTCTCGCACCACCGACGCTGCTGCCCGTCGGTGGCCAGGGGATTTAGCTGTGTCGATTAAGGCTGTGCTATGCCGCAATAAGCCGGCCGCCTGAGCCCCGTTCGTTGTTTAGCAGGGTGCACCACGAGCAGGTGAGGTTGGCTTGGGTTCCAAAGATGGAGGTTGGAACCCCGTACACCCTTAAGTCTATCTTAAGTCTAGCGCTGAACGAAAATTCTACGCATGGATATCTCGTTCTCTCTCGCCTCTAGCCTCCCTACGATAACTTACTTTTGACTTCGGCGCAATAACAGTCAGCGCTAGAAATTCGTGCCGCTACTTGTAGTTGAGCTACGAGCATGTCTATTACTTTTTATACAAGTAGGTATGACTGGTTGTCACCATATTGTGTAGGTAGGTACTGATTGTAGACGACTTGTCTCAGGTTTCCATGTAATCGGCACATGGGGCCTTGGCCCGAGCTAGAAGTATTTTGGAACTGACTTGAGAAATGAAAGTGATGCCTCATGTATTGTACCTATATAATTTCACCGGCACCCACATACTTCAAACCGAAACACAGCAATGCTGCTTCACGGCAGAAGTAGGTATGGTGGTTGTAGGTATACTTCCCCGGACAAGCCCTTCACAAAGTACCTATAATTTCAAACCACATTCTTCAAACCGAAACACAGCAATGCAGCTTCACGGCAGAAATAGACTAGCCTGGACGATAGGACGAGCCCTTCACAAAGAAATTTACTAATGCTGTCCACCAATTGTACTATTATCTTTGTGAAAGTGCAATAAAGAATTGAAATAAATTCATTAATTAAAGAAATTAACTAGGTAGATACTGGGAGGTACTTGTTCTAGAGTTTAAAAACGTTAAACCGTAGGCATACTAGTTTGCCTACTTTACTGCAGATAGGCACGCAGAAGGATTCTACGATTACCTAACTGATTTCATTTTTTGGATTGTTACCCACTACACTTTAAAATTTAGTTTTAAGTTACTAGATTGCCTATTAATTAATTATTATTGCGTGTTTTCTAATCAAACTACTAATAGAACTTACTTTGTTGTCTTATTGCTTATTAATATATATTGTGATATTCTATAATTACGGGTGCACTGCGCCTTTTATCCTTTTGTATGTTATTTTGTGTGTGTGTGGAGTTAACCTGCGTTGGGTGTCCTTAAAAATAAAATGAAAAATTCCTTGAAGGTAGGTTTACTTACTGGAAACTGGCAAAAAGTATGCGAGTCGGTATACCCGCACATTTTCGAACCGCAGTAGTTGACCCCGTGGCCCGCTGCGATGACGAACAGACAGATTAATGCAACTGTGCATTGCATTTTCATAGAAAACGTTTAATTTTGGTCATTTTTGTATAATTTAGGCGATGTTCCGGCACTTCCGGTACTTCCACAGATCAAATAAAGAGATGCACAGACTAGTAATGTACATGTACCTTGATGTACCTACGAACTTCCTATAAGGTCTGTTACTTTACTCTTTGCTACGTACAGCTATGTAGAAGGCGGATGACAGTCAGGAACAGGCGCGGATACAGGGAGGGGTGGGGGGGCAATAGGGGCAATTGACCCCCCCCCCCCTGAACTCCGGCAAAATACACTAAATATTATGAACTTTTAAATTGTTAGTAATTCACATACTTATTATGTAACCTAGGTTAATTTGGAACGATCAATACTTTGTCGTGTGTTAACTAACTAGCTATTAATTATACTGAGTCCAGTGCCGAAAATAAGGCGTTGCCACCGGTGCTCCGGTTGAGATTCATATATAAATCATTGTTTTCTTTTTCCTATATTGTATGCTCACCTTTGATAGAAAAACTTCGCGGCTCGCTCTGCTCGCCGATTTCGTTACCACCTTTTGGTTGTCAATGGTACGCACAAAAATTTTTAAATAAAAAAGAAAAATTTTCGAATTAGATCAGAGCAACGCTAGTTAGAATGATAAAAAAAATTGCGGCTGGCTCCGCTTGCCAACTTCTTTTTTTACGTCTGTTGTTGTAGTTACCTAGGTGTTTCAAAACCTTGGTTTTCTTAGTCTTTTTTATTATGTGCGCCAAAAATATTACGGCTCGCTACGCCGATTTTATTTATATAATAAGTAAAGGAACTACTACTACTACCTTTAACTTATATGCCGGAACGCGAGATAGATTTTTCTATTGTGTCTGGTATCCAGGCTTAACAATTATTGAAGCTCGCACCGGGCGCGTAAAATGCTATTTACGGCACTGACTGTGTCCATACAAAAAAATATGTTTTGTTAATAATTTTATGTTTTGTTTGTAATGATAATAATAATAGTTATTATACCTAGGCATAATAATACATTTTCTGAAATAAACATTTTCACGGCTCGCTCCACTCGCCTATGAAAAATAGGTAAGGGCATTGCCAAACACAAACCCCCCCCCCCCCCCCCCCCCCCCCCAAACGAAATCCTGTATCCGCGCCTAGTCAGGAAAGAGGTGAGAGTTTACAGATTCTTCTATAAAGAGCATCGAGAAAAATTTTTGCTCGAAGATGTAGTCCTTTTTAAGAAAGAAGCCGAATCACATTTAAAACACCAAATATAGAAAAGGTTATTTGCATCATATTTAGTGGGAGACGTGTTCATTTTACTTTTCTTTTGATATTATTTCCATTCCATTTTGAATTTCACACCACAGTGGCGCCGCATCAGGGGGGCGGGGCTTTTTTCGTGACAAAAACTGCAAAACTAAAAAGTAAAAAATAATTGCATATTTTTGGTCATACAACTAACAATCAACCTTTCTTTCTATCAATTTATCCCGTACGTTCTATGCGTTTACCACATAGGTAGATCTAGATACCTACCTGTTATTTTTTGAGTCCTATATTTCCAAATCGTTGTTGTGACGGAGTTATGTTACGAGCTAACAAACATAAAAATTACAACCGAATCGAGAACCTGCTCCTTTTTAACCGACTTCAAATAAAGGAGGAGGTTCTCAATTCGATTGTTTTTTTTTAAATCTGATAAAAAGCATTCGAAGCATTCTAGAGAGTACGGAGTTCGGATATGAGAGAGCCACAGACTAGTAAAAGTACCTGAGAGAGAGATTATTTTTTACAATAAACTCTACAGTTTATCAAACCAAAGATGCTGGAACAGAACATTTCCTTTTGCCATTTTCTTTTCTATTTCTTTGACTTAATGGGTACTTAATGGGTGAAACAAAGAGTACCATTAAACTTAATGGTACTCTTTGTTTCACCCAAAGAGGTTGGATTATTTTTCTGGTAATATACTAAATCTATGCTTTCGCCCATGGAATTACTACTATACTAACGTCAAATCACGCGGTAGATCGCCAACGAGATGGACCACAGATAGATGGACTGATCAGTTAAAAGAGGGCAAAATAAAACCATCAAGTGGTGCAAATGGCTACCAACAGAAGCCGCTGGAGACAAACAGTTCAGTCCATCACGAAGACAACGACAGGACAGGAGTAATAAAAATCCAATCATTGAATAAATAACGATTTTATTGAAAAAATATACAAAAAAGTACAGTTATGTACAAAATATATCACATAGGTTTACAAAATTGTGATCATAAAGTTGTGTGCACGATAGTCAATTTGATGCAGCGTATAAGTACTCAATACTCAATATATTTATTGCATTCACATGGTGTTCAATTGCATGTAACACGTACAACAATTCATCCCAAAAACTTGCAATTTACGCCGTAAAACGGTTCGTTCCAAAAATTATTATTTAAGCGGTGAAATCGAATACTAAATACAGTCAAAATAATTTCATCGACTTTGGTCTTTTAGAAAAAGACTTGATATAAAAATATCAACACTGCATCAAATTGGAATCATTAACTTAACTTAATTACTATTGTGTCAGTTTTATAATAATACGTCTTCATAAGACTCAGAATAACTTTGAATCCAGAATCCGGAATTCCAGGCAAAATAAGTTCAATGTACATTTTACCATACCATAACCTCTCCCTCGCACTCTCGCTGCCCTCGACAAGCTGTTAATACAGAACCCGCACTGCGACATTTTTGCAGACAATAGAGATGGCGACTGGATAAAAAAAAAACAATTAGTCCGTCAGATAGATTAACAAAAAATACTGGACACGTATTTTTTTATTTATCGAATCAATAGAAATTGACGGAGATAAAGAACGTGAAAGTTCGGGAGTGGGGGCTCGTGACGTCACGCCTAGGTAAAAAATGTACTTTACCGTGACGTCACGCGGAACTTTAAGGCACTTTAACTTTGTTATTTTTTGTTTAATTGACAAAAGAAAAAATACCTATCCAATATTTTTTGGATATTTAAATAACGGACTAATTAGAATTTTTTCAGTCGTCTAGCCTAATCTTGTTTGAGGTTATGCGTGGCTGACATTTAATTAAATTAGTTATAGTTAATTTTGTATGTAAGTTAGGAATTGGTTTTTAGAATGTAGTTACATTGTTTTGTTTTTAATTTAATTAGTGTAAGTGGTTATTGGCCGTTCTAATTAATAAATGAAAATAAATAAATAAATAATAATGAGACCTATGCTCAGCAGTGGATTCTATAGGTTGTCGATGATGGTGATGATTCCATACTGAAACCTAACTAACTATAACTTATTCTGTGCCGATACAAAGATGAGTGATGCTCGATCACTAAGGCTAGCGAAAAAGTATTCGTATCGTTAAATAGCCAATGAGAAAGCGCAGATTCAAAATAACGCTTTGTCATTGGTTGAAATATTCGTGATCAACCTACTGAGCATCAAAGGGGATGCCCCTTGACCTAAAGTCCAAAGTCTCTGAGCTTTGGAAATTAAACCTTGTTACCATTTGATACGTACGAATTTACAATTGTTAATTTAAAATGCCGCTCGCCGATTTGCGCCGGCATTTATTGTCTAAGCCAAATTGTATCGATAAATGCCGCCTATTTATAAACTATTTATAACTATATAAAATAAGAACCATACCATTACAATTATGAAGAAATAGCTCTTTGGAATGGATTGACAATGACGCCATCTTTGCAAGGGTGACTGGTAGTGACAAAGTAGCACAAGGTGATAATTTCATGTCAGTGACAAAAAATATTCACAAAGTTGATCATCATCATCAGCCTGTAGCAGTCCACTGCTGGACATAGGCACATTCACAAAGTTACCTAAATGAATCTCACAAAAATATGTCCGACAGACTTTGAACTTGTGAACCAGCGGTGCTGTGAGTGACCACGTTTCGGCTCTGCATGTGTGATTTGAATGAATGAACGTTTCAAAGAGTATCAGTATTTCTGTGTAAACCAGTGGCAGCGCCACGTTTTGCGGGTGAAAAAAACACGATTTATGGAATGTATGGATGAGAGAGAGAGAGAGAAGAAACTGGCAACCACGGTTCTGATACAAATTCTCACGCATTGATTTCTATTGAGCAGCAGATTTACTTTTCAGTGGTTCAGTCATTGTTTATTAATCGGTCACCTAATTACCAGTAAGCCCATTTTTTTGCGAATGGTGAAGTATTTTTATGGCACATAATGCTGTAGGGTAAAAGTTTACGCCCCTCGCTTTTCAGTTTCTTAGACTTCACGAATAGAAGATTTTAATCATGATTTTAAGACCCCTTAAATGATCATTCACGTAAATATACAGCTATTTGGCACGGGTGGAGGGCGCAGTAAGCGATGTGTAGCGTCAGCATACCAACGATGTTCTAAGCGCGCGTTTCGATATAGCCAAAGGGGAAATTTTAATAACTACGTAATTTCTTTATGGAATTTAGTAATTTAACACTTTTGATTGATGAAAACACTTGCTTTAGCCGAGCTGTCGCTGGCATAGGCGTCATGTCCGAGGCCCGAAGTAAACGTGTTAAAAAACAATATAATAAATAATAATATGCTGAACGTTATCATTATCACACAGCATCATGTAGCCCCAAACTAAGCAGAGCTTGTATTATGGAAACCACATGATTGATATACTACGTATATAGTTTTTTTTGTAAATACATACTTATCATACATAGAAAACACCCAGAGACGAGACAAATATCTGCAGAACATGCAAACATTTGTCCCGCAGCGGGAATCGAACCAGCAACCTTCTGTTTCTCAGGCGGACCTTCGCCCACTGCGCCACAGAGGCCGTCGTGGCGCAAAATGTTCGGAATGTTTGAGCGTCCCCTTAATTAGAAATCAAATATATTATGTGAATGATTCTCATTGCGCGTGCAATTAAGAACCTTTCCAGATGGGCGATTTACTCGCGCGAGCCGCGACAAAACGCCCATATAGAAGTCTCTTAGTACCGTGTTTTAGTTGGCTATATGCGAGCTACGTTATTTTTAAGCACATTCAATCTGATATATTACCGTATTGAAATTAAAAAATAAATCTTAAATTGATCAAAAACTACGTTTTTTACTATCCAATCTTTTGGATACAAAATATTTTGAAAGGCTTTGAGCCAATACAGTAAAGACATATTCCAAACAGGCTTACGAAATTGCATTTATGGAACTATATGCTTACTTTTAAGCTTATTACTTAAGAAAATAATGATTACCTAACCAATATCTCTATCAACCACTCCCTATCTTTTTACTAATTACTTGTTTTGATTGTGTACTTAGATTCTCAGCTAATTCGTCTTAACGCATATTAAGAGCTGTTTACAAAATGTGGATTCAAATTGGTTTATGTACAAAATATGTTTCACTAGCATATTATTTAACACTGTGAATCCTTGTTTAAAAAAATAAATAAGTTAATATTGGAAGTGAAAGACTTTGACTGTGACACGATTGTAAAAATGTCTAAAAACATACCTTACTACAAACAATGTTTGCGTTAACTATATTTTTGTATCAAGATGCCTGGGGTGTAAGAGGTTAAACCTTCGTCTTTATAACCCAAGCTAACCAAGATATAAAATCACTGAATGTAGTTATGCAAAATAGGAAACCTTCACGGCCTAGAAAATAACAATACAAAGGTTGAGCAAGAATATCATGTTGAACCCAACACGTTTTCCTACCAAAAAAATTGCACTAAAATTGATCATTGATTGGTGCAAGTTTTTTGGTAAGAAAACGTGATAGAATCAAAATGATATTATTGCTGAACCTTTTATTGTTATTTTCTAGGCCGTGAAGGTTTGCTATTTTGCATAACTACATTCAGTGATTTTATATCTTCAAAAATGTTGAATAGTGCGGGCGAGACCTGCCTTAATGAACGAATCTCTGGCGGCGAGCATAACACTGACATATTTAAGACCTGCGCAAACCCGGACGGCATGGCAAGGGATTTTATTCTTTTACCAATGAACATTCAAAGCTATTGAAATAGAAATACGATACAAATTCCTATGCTTTAAAATAATGCCGTGGCGTCCCTTTCAATGCCTCGGGATTATTTTAAAGCATAGGAATTTGTATCTTATTTCTATTCTAATAGGTTTGAATGTTCATTGGTAAAAAAATTAAATCCTTTGCCATGGCGTCCCGGTCTGCGCATGTCTTTAAATAGCCTAGCCGCCGACAGGTAACAGCGTCGATGGTGCAAGAAGCTGTGTCCTTAGACCCCAACCCGTATGCCCAGCGTGGGGATTATGGGAATAAATCTTCTCATAAGGGAGATTGACTGAATAGGCTGTTGTTGTATGAAGATGCCTAAGTTTTACAAACTTCTCGCCAGGGGCGCTGTTCTATTTCCATACAAAAATATAAGTTAACGCAAAATTGTATTAAGATATATTATTGTACACATAAATGTTTGACTTAGATAAAAAAGTTTTACAGATAAACGTTTGTCAACATTACGAATACCGATATAAAGTATAAAACGTAGAACATTTGTGATCTTAATTCTATACTACAACCAGATTTGGCCACTTACTAAAAAAAAAGAAAAAACAACCGCACCGTTAACCATTTTAAAAAATAATTACACATTTTTTTCGAATAAATAAGCAAAGACTCGAAAAGTGCTATTGTACTAAGTGAATTAAAAAAACTCAAAAAAACACAGTATTATCTTCGCCGCATACTAGGACTAAAAGTACCTACTTTATATGCTAAGTTACGCCTTTTTTGCAACAGCTATATTATGTACGTATTCTAAGTAAACCTACTTACTGAACTCTTGTATGTTAAAAACTGTTGTGGCAAATAGACATATTCTTAAACAATATTTTCTACTTGAATACAAAACCCAGACTCCGAAAAACTTTGCAGCGAAGCGCAACTGTCGATTTAATCATTTTAATATTAGGTCCTTACCTAAGAAATTGGCGTTTTTGCACTCTATTTTATTTTGAACATATTTTTTTAATTCGACAGTTTTTTTAAATAAGAATTTATATTCTGAACTAAACATTGTTGCAAATATTGAAAATTCAATAAATACTTTTTTTCAGGAACTTCATCTCCAAAAATAAAACTTTAAAACAGTTAATTTCATGTGGTGTCGCTGTCAATGCTTAAATTCGTTGTATTTTTTTGTGTATAAGTACTTTTCACAATTTTGTCCAATTATACACAACATTTTAGGGAATAGGATTTGTAGTTCCAGTAATTTTTTCGCTTAAACGCTATTTAAATTTAACCATTGCTTAAAGTTATCCCTGTCACTGTTTGTCAATATCCAACGGTAAGTGATGGCAATAGTTTAAGCATCGTTTATCTTTTGACAGATTTTTATGAGTAAGGCCAAATGTTCTAGGAATCAATTTTCTCGAAATTCTCCATACAAAACGCCAATTTCATATGTAAGGGCTTAATATCTCGATACGATGTTAGGGTTAGTGTTCGTGATCCTCGGGCCTAGGAAGGTAGTACATAGAATCAATGAAATACTTGGTTATGTCAGAGACCAGACTTCTATCGGAGATGCTTTGAGCTACGCCGTATATCGCCATCTGAAACAAACACATTATCATCATCATCAGCTAATCGCAAACAAAGGCGTGTTGTCGCCTTGGACGCGCGGGAAAGCCATGGAGCCTGCGGTGTCCGCGTGGGCGCAACAAGCTTATTACTTTGTGTTGAAGTATACTTATGTGCCGTTTTGTGGAAATAAATTATATGAATATCATCAGCCTATAGCAGTCCACTGTAGGACATAGATCTCCCCTAATGAGCGCCATTGCGCCCTGTCCCGAGCTCGACGCATCCAGCTTCTACCAGCAGCCTTTCGCAAATCGACACTCCACCGGAGGGCGTCCTACGTTTGCTGAGCAACGGTCTCCACTCAAGAACTCGTTACAAAAACAAACACAATTTGATGATAATTTCGCAACCGATCCGTAGTCACACCAGTTTACCACACCAGTGTGACTATGTTTCATTTAATTTATCCGAAGTCACACCGGTGTGACTATAGTTCTTTTCATTTACCCGTAGTCACACCAACACACACTTGACTAAATTTGCGTCTTATAAATAAATACTTGTGCTTTTTGTACAGACTGAACATATGTTTTAAAATTCCGTTTATTCCTAGCAGTCCAACCAAGTAGTTCGACTATCGGAATACTGGGAATTTATTGCCAAAAATTGGTCCGAAAGCGTAGTCGGACAGATTGGACGTTGAATTCCTGTCAGGCTATTTTACATTTTCTTCCTGAAGTACCAGGGAAGCATAAGTCATAAGAAGATGTCACCCATCTTATGTAACCAGTATTAAAAATATGGTCTAATTTGGAGCCACATATAAATAATTATTGTAAAAGGTAGCAGAAGTACTAGGATAGCATATGCCACAAGGAGATGTTACACATTTTTAATATCTGTGGATTATGTTAAAAAAAATCTGAATGAATTATATTATTTCATTCAGAACTACCAGGGTAGCATAGAACTCGAGAAGGCTTACTTACAGATTACAGTATAACTTTTTAACGCAAGATGTACATCCATATGGTAGGAATGATATAAAATCAAAAATTAAAACTAAGAAATCATCACGAGACCTATGCTATCCTGGTACTTCTGATTTGAAATAACCAAACCTAGTCAAACTGGTGGGCTCAAAATGTGATAACTCCCTATGACTTATGCTATCCTGGTAGTTCTGGTATGGAAATATGTACTAGGTACAAACCAGCCCATTTATTTTAGCACAACTACTTAGTAATTTTGTTGTATAAAACCAATAGAACTGATATGTAGGATGGCATAACTGATTGTGCATAAAAATTGCTAGCTTCCTATGCTACCCTGGTACTTCAGGTAGAAAATCTTAACTCCAAAGACTGAAATGAAACTGAAAAAAACAGTTGTGCTAAGGAATGATATCATATAATAATTCAATGTTGCAAAACATTAGTAGATCCATCAGGAGCACCTGTATATTAGCAATAAATATTTTCAGTCCGTACAAAAAGCACAAATATTTACTTATAATACGCAAATTTGGTTAAGTGTGTGTTGGTGTGACTACGGGTAAATAAAAAGAACCATAGTATTACCAAAGTATATATGTATTATATCAATCATGTGGTTCCCATAACACAAGCTCTGCTTGCTTTGGGGCTACATGATGCTGTGTGATAGTCCAGCATTATTTTTTTAATTTACTTATTTATTTATAGTCACACCGGTGCGACTACGGATAAATAAAATGAACCATAGTCACACTGGTGTGACTACGGATCAGTTGCGGATAATTTTAATCCTCCACATCTTTAAATATGTAAAATGTTAAAATGACTGAGTGGGTAACAAACATGTGAACTACAAGACAACAACGCAGGGCGTTGTATCGTAAAGCACGTTTCCAAAAACGTGATGTACGATGCAATGCTTTGTGATAGGTAATGGTTACCACTTAACAACACATGACGCAGTGGAGATTTCGAGGACTGTGATCGGCCAACTCACAGCCCGCTCCGAAACGCACCCTTAGGCTGCGCTGCTGGCTACAATCAGCCAGCCGCCAGAGCCCCATTTATTAGGGTGCACAACGAGCAGGTGAGGTTAGATTGGGTTCCAAAGGTGGAGGTTGAACCCCTTACACCCCTCTCTCACTTGGTCACCACGGCTCTTTTACAAATAGCTATATATGTAAAACGAATATTCGACATTATTTACAAAAGTATACAACTCACTTTGCCCTGCACTGGACCAGTGGAAGTCAGGAGGCAGGTCTCGGCTGCTTTGCGCACATCCTCTATGAACTTATCAGCAATGCCAGGCTGCGTATGCGCGTGCGTCACGCAAATATGGAACCTGTCAGCAAGGAGATAAGGTATCTTTGTAGATATCAATCGAGGTCACACTTGATCTTAGAAAATAATACAAGGTTCGCCAAAGTATATTTACTCGTGGCCGAACGGGGTCATTTTTCAGAAAATAAAGAACAAAAAATAATAGTAATAATGCTTCACACTATCACACAGCATCATGTAGCCCCAAACTAAGCAAAGCTTGTTTTATGGGAACCACATGACTGTTAAACTACATACATTTTTTTGTAATAACACAGGTATATTTTATACACAGAGAACAAATATTTGCAGAACGTACAAACATTTGTCTCGCGGCGGGAATCGAACCTGCAACCATCTGCGTCTCAGGCGGACCTTCGCCTACTGCTCCACAGAGGTCGAGGAAAATGTGTTATTCTGTGAATTGGAAACCTTATTAGGTTCCTACTGACATTATGTCCTACTTAAGGCGACGATACGTCAAACCTCCCTCTCGCTCGCACTATTCAACATTTTGGGATATATAAAATCACTGAATGTAGTTATGCAAAATAGCAAAAAAACTGGTACCAATGTGATGAATTGTGGTGCAAATTTTTTGGTAGGAAAACGTGTTGGGTTCAACATGATATTCTTGCTGAAACTTTGTATTGTTATTTTCTAGGCCGTGAATGTTTGCCTTAACTTATCTAATAACTTTAAGGAAGCTGACTGACTGACAGATAATCAACAACGGCTTTGAAGTCATTGCATCTCCCTCTAACGCGGCGTCCTAGTGATCAGGACGCGAACGCGAAGCGGCGCGAATTGACGCGAACGCGATCAGTTGGTTTGATATTTTCGCGCGAACTGGACGCGACGCGATGGCGGAGGGCGATGATCAAGAACTCTAGAATTTAGACAGTACGTCTTTCTGATATAACTTTTGAAACTATCATGGTTGAGAACATAATTATTAATATCAACGGGATATTTACCATGATTTGTGAGTTCTGTTATTTCCCGATATTTCGACGCAGTTGCATGCGCCATGATCACGGGAGAACTGAAGTCTGTGCGAGTGGGTAGTTACTGGCAGACGAAACGATCTACCCTCTTTCTCAGTCTTTTATTACGAAAGAAAGAGAGAAAGAGGGTAGATCGTTTCGTCTGCCAGTAACTACCCACTCGCACAGACTTCAGTTCTCCCGTGATCATGGCGCATGCAACTGCGTCGAAATATCAGGAAATAACAGAACTCACAAATCATGGTAAATATCCCGTTGATATTAATAATTAAGTACGTCTTTCTGGTCTACAAGAGGCTATAATTGACTCCTGGAGCGGGAGATGAACGACCTGCCCCCTTTTGCATGAAAACGCTTATTTTTTAACCATGTTTAAAACATTTAAAATGTTGGTATACATCAGGTTTTCTTTATTCGTCCGTCGTCAAATCCTTTGCCTGCATTTGTTGTGCTAAGCTGGCTGAGCATGTAATATTATCTTAGTGACAATATGGCCTTCATATCAGTAATCTTTTCTTCCGTCAACAAGCCTGCTATCTAAGTTCTAAATGCCTTTTCAATTGCTGTAATTACACTGAACACACAAACTTAAAAAATAAGATCGAATATTTATTTTATGATAAAAGGTTTTATTTGATACATTACTTTTCCAATTCATATAAATTCGCACGAAAGTAGTGGCATGTTAGTTCTACATTAAACGTTACAAAATGAAGACCGTGGAAACTGTTATCTTTCTCGTCCTCATCGCCTCATTAACGGTTACGGGTATAAGTAAGTGATTGATAAATTAAACTAGCCACGCATTTTTTAGAGAGGTACATATCCTACCTATCATACCATCATATGCCACGCGTGCTTGTAAAGTACCCTGCATCGCAAAGCTCTGCGTTCAGAGGGCCTCGTACGAGTTGCACAGTTCGTAAACTTTTATAGTATACTATAACGAGCTCAATTTTAATGTACTTTTTTTGGAAATCACGCATCTTGTTTTAAGTAGAAGCTGATCGAACAAAGTAGGTAATGTAATCTTCTTGCAGATAGCAATAATTATCACTCAAAAAGAGGTAATTAACGAAAATGGTTACTTCAAAATTAAGCTCAATATAGTATACTATAAAAGCCTACCTTTAAACGGTCACACATCCAAGTAGTACCCGGGTGGAGTATTGCTTAACCAAGGCTATCTGCTAAGAACTCCTATGTATACCCCAAAACTAGCGCTTTAAAAACTGCTACTAGAATTTCGTTTGCGTCACATTTTTTATGCTAAAGCAGGCTCGATCTTTCTTAATTTTGCCCGATTTGTAAAATAAGAATTAATGCATTATTGTTAGAGTCCGGTGAAAATAGTCCAAACAATAAAGTATAGTTTTAGAATTTTCGGTATCTTTCAATTGGTCTATGTCAATTTTTTTGATATCAAAAAAACATTCACAGATTCTCCGATTTGCATGTCAATCTGTGGGCGGAAGGGCCGGTGCATACGTATGCATTTTGTTGAACTTGTCAGAGAAGGCGTAATTTGTACAACATATTTTTGTCTCGTTGAATATCTTGTAATGAATTTTTGAACTAGTCAGCGATGGTTATAGTAATTTGTACAAAATATTTTGTCTTGATGAATATCTTGTAATTAATTTTTTAACTAGTCAGAGAAGGTTTACGGAATTTTTACGAAATATATTGTCTCGTTGAATATCTTGTAATGAATTTTTGAACAAGTCAGAGTAGGTTAGCAGAATTTTTACGAAATATATTGTCTCGATAATATCTTGTAATTAATTTTTGAACAAGTTAGAGAAGGCTTACGGAATTTGTACAAAATATATTGTCTCGTTGATTATCTTGTAATGAATTTTTGAACTAGTCAGAGAAGGTAAACGGAATTTTTACGAAATATATTGTCTCGTTGAATATATTGTAATGAATTTTTGAACTAGTTAGAGAAGGCTTACGGAATTTGTACAAAATATATTGTCTCGTTGAATATCTTGTAATGAATTTTTAAACTAGTCAGAGAAGGTTATCGGAATTTGTACGAAATATATTGTATCGTTGAATATCTTGTA
Source organism: Horisme vitalbata (assembly GCA_951804965.1). Lineage (NCBI taxonomy): Eukaryota > Metazoa > Arthropoda > Insecta > Lepidoptera > Geometridae > Horisme > Horisme vitalbata. Next base: position 3,302,705 of record OX638099.1, read on the forward strand.
ATGAATTTTTAAACTAGTCAGAGAATGTTAACGGAATTTGTTCAAAATATATTGTCTCGTTGAATATCTTGTAATAAATATTGGCAAAGTCACGCCTGAGTCAATTAATTATAAAACCTTAGCAATTGCTAATAATCCATTAAGGACTCGGATCAATTCGGTCATCAATTCGGATCAATTCGGAAGGCGTAATTCGGATCATGCCGAGACCTATCTTTCGCGAGGCTGATGCTAGGCCGTCCAGCATCTGTTGCAGCTCCTCCAGCGACTCCGCCATTAGGACTATGTCATCAGCGAATCGCAAGTGTGAGATGTGCTCGCCGTTTATGTTTATGCCCATACCTTTCCAGTCCAGCGTCTTAAACATCCAACGCGCTTGTGAACAGTTTCGGAGATATGACATCTCCCTGTCTCACTCCGCGGCGCAGTTGGATGGGTTTAGACTGCTGATCCTGTACTCGGACACTCATAGTGGCGGCTTCGTACAGACATCTCAACACTTCGATATAACGATAGTCCACTTGGCATCCGCTGCAAGGATTCCAGGACAGCCCAGGTTTCTACAGAGTCAAGGGTTTCTCATAGTCCACAAACGCCAGACACAGGGGCTGATTATACTCTTCGGACTTCTGTATAATCTGCCTCACTGTGTGAATGTGGTCTATGGTGCCATACCCTCTGCGAAACCCGGCCTGCTCCGGTGGCTGGAACTCAACGAGTCTTCTGGCGAGACGATTTGTAATAACCCTTGAGAACAGCTTATAGACGTGGCTCAGGAGCGAGATAGGTCTGTAGTTTTTAAGAAGGGTTTTATCTCCATTCTTAAAAAAACAGAATCAACAAGCTCTCGTTCCACGCCTTAGGAGTTCTCCCATAGTGAAGGACGGCGTTGAAGAGGTTTCGCAGCTCCTGCACAACTGGAGCTCCTCCTGCCTTCAGAAGTTCCAAAGTAGCACCGTCTTCACCGGGTGCTTTTCCATTTTTTAGCTGTCTCAGGGCCAACACGACCTCGTCTTGGCTGATCTCCGGCAGGTCGTCGGTGTAGTGGCGGGTGAGGGTGGCTCTGGAATCATGGTTGTCACGTTGGGGGCAAGGAGCATGTGCCGCGTACAGTCGGCCGTAGAAGTCCTCGATCTCTGATAATATCTCCGGCTTTGACAATACGGTTCGGCCATCGTGTGTTGTTAACTTCGTCAGGTGGCTCCTGCCAAGCTGCTGAGTGAATACTTTGGACCCTCGGTTTCGCTCTATTGCCTCTTCAATGAGGCGTGTGTTGGAGCTCCGAAGGTCACGCCGTATCATCTTCGCAATTCGCTTGTTCAGGTCTGACCTCTCTGACGAAGTGGCCTGAGTGGTTTCCCGTCTTTCTGTCATGAGCCGAAGAATCTCATCCGAGAGTTTGGACTTCTTGCCTTTAGGCTGCATTTGGCAGAATTTGATGCCCTCGTCCCTTAACATCCCAACCACGTTTTGTAGGGCCTCATCTACGTCATCGGTGGGTTCCTCGGCAACGAATTTATCACCGAGAAGCTTCTGAAACTTCTCGGTGCCCGCCATGATCTGGAGTAGATTGGGTCGGAGCGTGGACTTCATCAGACGGTTTCTTTCCAGCTTTAGATTGATATTCAGAGAGCCTCGGACAAGTCTGTGATCAGATCCGGTATTGAACCTCTTGATCACGGAGACGTCTCTGAATATATGCTTTTTATCCGTCATGATGAAGTCGATCTCATTTTTGGTCACAGCGTCGGGCGCGGACGGGCTTCGCCACGTCCACTTCCTGTGGGGCTTCTTCTCAAAGAACGAATTCATCAAGAATAGCCCCTCCTTCTCTAGGAAGTTGACGAGCATTTGCCCCCTGTGATTCCTACTTCCTTGACCATGCGGGCCCACTCTGGATTCGTCGCCAACCCGGACTCCCACTTTGCCGTTAAAGTCCCCCATAACAACGTTGAAGTGAGCCTTAGTGGTGTTGTGCAAGGCTGTGGATATGTCCTCGTACATATGCTCCACTTCATCATCCAAGTGTGCCGAGGTCGGTGCGTAAGCCTGAATGATCTTCATACTATACCGCTTGGATAGTCGAAGGGACACTGGAGATTTCCTGAACGTTGTTAGAGAGGGCCTTATTGACGAGAAACCCTACGCCACCCTGTGATGTTTGGTCACCCTCGCGGAAGTACATTAGCCCGAGTCTAGGGTAACGGTGTCCTCTCCCTCTCTACGGACTTCACATAACCCCAGAACATGCCACCTAATGTTCTCCAGCTCCACTTCCAACTGCGCTAGATGTTCATCGAGCCTCAGAGTGCGTACGTTAAACGTAGCCAGGGTCAGGTTTTGCAGGTAGCCAGAGGTAGCCCGGGGATTCCTAGCACCCCCTGTCCCGCCGTTACCATGGCCGCTACCTGTATGGCCAGGAATAGCGGGACGGCCGGGAACTGGGGGCCATTTCCTTTTCGTGTTCATCATCATTAAGGGGTTCAGGCCCATAATCCCCACGCTGGGCATGCGGGTTGGGAATCGCAGGACACAGCCTCTCGCACTGCCGACGCTGCTGCCCGTCGGTGGTCAGGGAATTTAGCTGTGCCGGTGTAGGCTGCGCTATGCCGCAATCAGCCGGCCGCCAGAGCCTCGTTCGTTAGTCAGCAGGGTGCACCGCGTGCAGGTGAGGTTGGCTTGGGTCCGGAAGTTGGAGGTTGGAACCCCTTACACCCCCGCATACTCATCATTAATCCTTCGAGCTGTTTCTGCAGCGCTGGTTCCTCGGAGGAACTCTTATTCGATAATAACGCGATATTTTAAGTTTTCCTTAGTGTGAACAAAACGATGTCAAAGAAAAATCAAATGGCGCGAAAACAAATGTACCACTAAATCCCAAGCACAGATACACAAGCATACATTTAAAATAAATTTAAATTTGGAATTCCTAACCAAACGCCAATTTCATAGGTAAGGACCTAATAGTAAGCTTTACTCACTGGGTCAAAATAATATCAACGCACGGCCCAAACCATTGAACCAAAAGACTTGATATTTTGCACATATTTTAAGTCTCTTGGTTATTGCACAGTGCAGCCACCTTTTTTTTTGTAGTCAGAAGGTTTTGTTCTGGGCAAACTATATACAACAATAGGTTTATTTTGAAGAAAAATACAATATTATTTTGGATTTTCGTAGCTGTTCTCAATGAGGTAAAACTTTGCCCTATCTTGTATGGTGTAGGCATCGACTAATTTTTGCCCTAAGGATGCCCTAAAGGGATAAAATAAGGGATGACGGTTTGTATGAAAGTCTGTCAGTTTCGAAGATAGGAACTTAAAAATTTAGTACTTAGACTGACCATTGAAAATTAATTTATAATTGATTCCTCCACCAAAAAATCCACATTAAAGCGATCAAAGCCGCGGAAGGACTGTCCTTTGACTGATGTGAGTAAAAGGGGGGAGAGGGAGAGGGGGGAGGGGGAGGGGGGAGGGGGTGTAGGAGGAATCGCTCCTGAATATCACTTCGTCCTAGTTTCACTCAGGATCTCCCACGAGAGCTTCTGGCTCCGCATTTTTTATATACACTAGGGGGTAGGGACCACAAGACTAGGTGGAATCGGGATGCTCTGTGTCAAAGTTTCAGTCGCCTAGCTCACATCAGTTAAGGAAAGCTGAGCCAAAGCCGCGGGCGTAAGCTAGTAATATTATAAAGAGACAATGTTAATCAGTTTATCTGTAAGTATCTACTGATCGGTAATTCTTTTACCAATTAGGTAGCTATACTATCCCCTGAATGCTGATTCTAAGAGTTATGCATAATACCCTTGTTACTTTACAGATTTCTGCGAAAACCCGCCAGCGAATAGCCCTTGTAGAAACGGCTTGTTTCGATATGTGTACAACACAAGATCTAACACTTGCAGGCTAAGAATGATATTCCTCGGCTGCAGAAAAGGAGTGATCAATTTTGACAACGCCAAAAAATGCAGGGATACGTGTGTGGAGACGAGTGAAACAACGACATCGACAGAAACTAGCTCATCAATTACCACGGAGACAAGTAGTACTGAAACTGCTGGCGAAACAGAAACTACAGAACCCAGTACAACTACAACAACTGAATCCAGTGCGGCTCAAACTACAGAGACAAGTGGATCTGAAAATACAGAGGGCAGTGCGGCTCAAACTACAGAGACAAGTGGATCTGAAAATACAGAGGCCAGTGCGGCTCAAACTACAGAGACAAGTGGATCTGAAAATACAGAGGGCAGTGCGGCTCAAACTACAGAGACAAGTGGATCTGAAAATACAGAGGCCAGTGCGGCTCAAACTACAGAGACAAGTGGATCTGAAAATACAGAGGCCAATGCGGCTCAAACTACAGTGACAAGTGGATCTGAAAATACAGAGGCCAGTGCGGCTCAAACTACAGAGACAAGTGGATCTGAAAATACAGAGGCCAGTGCGGCTCAAACTACAGAGACAAGTGGATCTGAAAATACAGAGGCCAGTGCGGCTCAAACTACAGTGACAAGTGGATCTGAAAATACAGAGGCCAATACTGGAAGTTCTACCGAACAAATAGAGATCAATCAAGAATCGTAATTTTGTACTTAAACTCAAACTGGAGCGATATTATGATAAAACAGTCAGCATTATAATTCTTCTTTGGCCTGAGAAGGTCCACCTAGTGTATTATTTATTACCCTTTGTATGTATTTCTCTAGTCGACACTTCTTTTGTTAGAAGTATGATTTTATTATTAAACAATTATTTAAGTATAATTTATAATTATTTGATCGATTATTCTTTTCTAATGCAATTTTATTTATGAGCTTTAAGTCGCTCAATTTCAAAATACAACAATATGTCAACCAGTTTGCAAATTACAGCATTTTCAAAGAGACAGCGAAATAAATATTTTTTTTAAACTAATTTTGAATTAAAACTCGAAAGAGATGAGCTGATTTTGTCTTAAAAATTTACTGTTACAGAAGATGATTTGGAGTAACATAAGTATTTTTTTTAAAACTCAAATTTTCTTATATTTGTCTAGCTAGAATAAATATCTTATCATGAAAACATTACTCAGTCTTTATATTCACACATGTTTTATTTATATTTGTACCTACATTGTTTTATTTGTGTAATTAAGTCGGGTCTTCTGCTCGTGTTTTTACCATTCAAAGATAAACACAAAAACATGATAATGGTGTAGTGTTTTTACATAGGAATTGCAGATTCTTAGTGTTTTGTTCACGTGTTTTTGAGTTGTGTTTTGAGACGTTTGTTAAGGAGACACTGCTTGAGTTTATCAGGGAAAGGTGGGTAACCTTCAAGCATATAAAAAATGTGTTAATACTTTGCGGTAACAACAGTTGATGTTCTTACCGAGGCCAGACAAGTGAATAATGAAGAAAATTGCGGTTTTTATAATGGTCGTGGCGGTGGTAGTGGCAAGTGACGGTGAGATAACTACATAGGCGTTTTTATCTAGTCTGGATGATTCATATAGCGTCGTGGTAATTTTTACTCACTATACGGGACGCTGTCGTACCCAGGCAATAGGCCTACTATAATTATAGGCTTTAATTCGACTGGCCTCTTAGCTCAGTTGGGAGTTGCTTTGTCTTCTGAGCTGCCGGTCGCGGGTTCGATTCCCACCCAGGACAAACATTTGTGTGATGAACATAATGTTTGTTCGGTGTCTGGGTAGCTGGGTGCTCTGACCAGTCTCTCATAAATAAAAACTTTTTTCGCAATACTTTCCGAGTTGCCTGGTACATATTAAATTAGGTGTCTTTGCTTGTAAATATTTATGCAGTTTTTGTGTCAAATAAAAATCATTCATTCATTTATTCATTCATTCAATTATTCAAAAGACACGGTCCTGCCATTCAATTACCATGTGACGGCTAGTTGATCGTTTACATGGTTGTGAAGATCGTGTTCTCAAAATGTATGAAGGAAGTAGACGGATATGACACTGGTGCTACTGCTCACTTCAATAGTGAGCAGTATCAGCAGTTACTGCAGCGTGTATCATCTGTGGTGCGTGGAATACGGATAGCTGCAAGCCCCTATTTAAGAAATTTAATATACTTCCGTTGCCCTGACTGAAAACTTACCAAAAATAATGTTTATCATCAAGCAATACGCATTTATAATAAATTGCCCACTGACTTAAAAAATATGTCATCAAACATACTTAAAATTAAATTGAAAATGTGCTTATGGCATGAAGGAATATAATTTCTTTTTTTACTTTTTTTGAAATACATACATATCATACATAGAAAACACCCAGACCCGAGACAAATATCTGAAGAACATGCAAACATTTGTCCCGCGGCGGGAAACGAACCCGCAACCTTCTGCGTCTCAGGCGGACCTTCGCCCACTGCGCCACAGAAGTCCTCAAATTTCAAGACGTTTTAATAGTGGAGTAACAAATTTTTGAAATTTTTAATATATTATTTTTTTTAACTTTATTTTATGTCTGTAACTTTATTATTATTTAATGTTTAACATATCTGTGATAATTTTGCACGCCTTGACGAGGCAGAGTGTGTTGGAGCTATATATTATAACTTAACTCAATTAAGACCGAATTGTACAGACATTCTTGCAAATAAATGATTTATGATTTTATAGACTAGTTTCTAGTATAATATTTAGTAGTCTATTATAATTGATTTAAATTTAGCTGACTAGTTGAATGAATGAATGAATGAATTGATGCAGGTACAAATGAATGAAATTCATTAATTAATTCGTCCATCCATCTATCCATCCATCCATCCATTCGTTCGTTCGATCGTTTATTCATCCAGTCATTCATTCATTCATTTATTTTTCCATCCATCCATCCATCCATACATTCATTCATTCTAGTTTCATATTTTATAAATTATTGACTCGTCAACACTGTTTATTTAAGCCGGGTTTTCACAATAAGAGTTGGCTCGGACTGAGTGCACTCGTACGAGTAAAATATAAAATAGAGCAGAATCAGATTCTACTCGGATTAGATGCCCGCGTCCGAGTGTGCTCGCATTACGTGTTTACATGATACGAGTAGCGTCCGAATAGACATCCGACTGCACTCGGTCCGACCCAATTCTTACTGTGAAAACCCAGCTTTAACCGTGGGTACTCTCATCCCTCTTCATAACATGCTCACACACTAACCTAATGATCCTTTATCTTTCAGTCAGTTCAAATGCTTGCTGTCAGCCAAAACTTATAGGCCCCTGTCGTGCAATCATAGAAAGATGGTACTACGACCCCTCCACTAACTCCTGTAAACAATTCAACTACGGAGGTTGTCAGGGAAACTCTAACAACTTCAAAAGCAAAGCCTATTGCCAAGCAGTTTGCAAGCACTAGTTAAACCTGTCTTGTGAATTTTGACAATAAATGTATATACTTAAAAGTATTTTTGTATTTTATTATTAAGCCTGAATTATCCCACTGCATCATCCTTTCCTTCCCTCTTTCCACTCCTCTCTTTTGAGCGCTATCGCCTGCCACATCATAAAGAAGTTAAGTTCGTTTTTCCTTCTTCAGCGTGGTCTACCGCGTGGTCTCCTGATACCTTATAGTATCGATGTCCACTTTGTGGTAGCTTTTGCCCAGAACCCGTCCGGCATGCAGCAGCAGTGTATTGTATTTGTTTACTTTCTACAAAGCGCACATTTGACAAGAAAAGTACTCGATGCGTCGAGCTCAGGACACGGCGCAATGACGCTCATTAGAGGAGGCCTATGTCCAGCAGTAGACTGTTATAGGCTGATAAGGATGGTGATGAACCATTATCATACGACCAGCAGCGAAATAAAGATATTTCAGAGCACGGAAAATGCATAAGAAAACTCTTTTTACCGTACTATAAGACCTAGTTGAGTTGGCTCTAAGGATGTATAGCTGACTGAAACAAAATAAACCGGCCAAGTGCGAGTTGGATTCGCGCATCGAGGGTTCAGTACATACTTGCTTTACTTGTTCTATAAGACATTGCTTCTTGCCAAATGATATATACAGGGTTATAGGTTAAGGCGACCTAGATCCTGGAGGGAGTTGTAGCTTCCATAATTCCTGACTGATTTGACTATGGAACGTATAACGATATTGGACTTTTAAGGTTTTTTTAAAAACATACCGATATTTTTGTTAGTTAATTCTTGTTCTGCGTGTCCGCCTCTATTTCGCACACAAACTCTCATTCTGTGTCTTAATCCACTTTATAAACGTCATTTTGTACCAATTTGGATTGTTTTATTGTTTTCTGACTTAAGTACCATCATTTTATACTACTACCTAAGACCCTTTTATCATAGTTTTTTCTAAGAATTCTGATAATACCCTAGCATGTCATACCTTGCTGGATAGCTAATAAAACGTAGATATTTTAAATTACATCTGCAGCACGACTGTCATAGACAAATTTTAGAATATTTGTGAGAGAAAGAAATATTTTTTACGAATTTATTTCAATTTATAATAATCAGTCGTGTACTGCAACCCAATTGGTTCAGTTAACTGCAATTTTAGTGTTAGGAATAAGAAAACAACTCATCTACTACACGAAAATCGCAAACACAAATAAATTATATGCCAAAAACCCAAAATAATAGACCAATAGACAAAAATATCGGTATGATTTAAAAAAAAACTTAAAAGTCCAATATCGTGAATTTGGTTAAGTTTGGGGTAGGGTGTTCCATAGTCAAATCAGTCAGGAATCAAATAAATCAGTGTTTGCGTCAAAGTCTAGCGTGTAGGTGTGGCGATCTTCACGTATTATATTATTCCTCGATATCTTTAATTTTGCTTTGCACGTGCTGTTGCTCGTGCAATGCCACATTTTCGATCCATCACTTAGAGTGTGTATTTAATAAAAATATTTTTCTGTTTTCGGTGACAATGATTTTATAGACTTAGACATAAATTCTTTGCTATAAAATTGGCGTTTTTCACTCGATTTTATTTTGTAGGTACATAGGTACGTTTTTTATAATTTAACAGTCATAAACAAAATTAATTTATGCTCTGAACGTAACATTTTTGAGAAAGTTCATCCCCAAAAAATAAAACTTAAATAAATAGTTCATTTTATGTGTTGTCGCTTTCAATGTTTAAATTCATTGTTTTTTGTGTTAGATTAATGAATTGAATGAGGCGTGACTTTGCGGAAATCCATTACAAGATATTTAAAAGATAAATTATTTAGTACAAATTCCGACAATTCTCTCTGGCGAGTTCCATAAATAACTCAACAGAAATTCGACAATGTTTCGCCTTCCCCATAAGGTATCATCAGGAAACGATAAGACTCGATGTCAGCCTTCGGCACTCAATCTTGTGTTAATTTTCTTTTTAAATAAGGTTCTCTTTTTTATATATACTTTTCACAATGTTGTCCAATAATACGCACAAAATTTTAGGGAATTGAAATTCTAAAAAAAATACAAAAATGTATGTATTGATAAATATATTCTCTCGAAATACTCCATATAAAACTTTGTTTTGATTGCAAGCTTGGCTAGTAAACTATGAATAATGCCTACTTATGTGGCAGTTTTTTGTTTTATTTGCGTCGAATTACTTGCTCTTTTTCTGTTCAAATCAAATCAAATCATATTTATTTGCGAATAATTTACAGTTAGTTTTACAGTCAGTTTGGTTACAGGTTCGTCATAATTAAAATTAGATCGGCACATTACTATTTCTAGCATGCAAATATTTAAATTATTATTCTATGTATGATATGTATGTATTTACAAAAAAAAATAAGTATCTATGTAGTATATCAATTATGTGGTTCCCATAATACAAGCTCTGCTTAGTTTGGGGCTACATGATGCTGTGTGATAACGTCCAGGATTATTTATTTATTTATTATTTATTTATTATATAGTTTTTTCTTTAACTTATATATTTAAGCAAAACACAATTTATTAAGAATTATTAATTTAACATAAAATAAATACACAACCTTGTTATACAAATACCCAAATAAGAACTATGATTAATCAAAGTCACAATATATGTCAAAAAATAAATAAAATAATAAAAATAAAAACAATAATACCTAATAATAATAATATGTAATGTCAAAATACCAAAGAATCTCAAGAATTCATACCTTATAAACATTACTAATTACTAACTTTCTTGTCAAAAAATTCTTTCATTGAATAAAAACAATTCTCAGTTAACCATTGAAATAACTTGTTTTTAAATTGTTTAGGTGGTAAGTTTGTCATTGATGTAGGATCAGTACGATGTATTCGAATGTGGTTTGTATGCGAGACGTTTGATAGATGATCGAGTGATAGTGTATCTGTGTACGAGTAAAAGGAACGAGTGAAGGAAGAATGTGAACGATGTGAATGAGTTATGATTGATTGATGGATGACACTTGGAGTTTTGCGAGATACGAGTGAGGACGACGTTGAGTTTGCTGTATATTATTAAACGAGGTTTTTAAAGTGAAGAATACACAAATAACTGGAAATACTGTTTTATTTGCTCCCGCATCCCACATTGATATTGGTAACTTGTTAAATATTCTTACACACAGAGTAGCAGCTTCTATTACAAATGTCGGTCTTTATCTTTGGTACATGGAGTCTATTAGGAAACCTTGTATTAAAATTACAAACATTACCCTTCTCAATGAAAAGTTTGGGATTCGACTTAACAAAATTACAGACCTCATAAATGTAGAGGCTTGGAAGAGTAAGCAGATTGAGAGCTTTGAATAAGGGTCTACATGTTGTCAAACGACTGACGTCACAAAATGTTAATTAAATCTTTACAAAAAGTACGATTCAAATTTAAATGTACTTGCTAATAATGACATCCAAATTGTGGTAGAGCCAAGGATTATTTTAGACTCGCAACTTAAAGATTGAACATTGTCGTCATGCAGCTACAAATAAAATATAAAACCTAGAAAGTCTTGCTTATGTTGACTGTACTAAAACATTTCGTGTACGAGAATGGGAATAGGTTTCTTAATTTAATAAAAGCTTCCGGATGAGAGTGGGAATCTTTTTTGGATGTGATGGGAATAGCCCGTAATTTTATTTTGTAATACTTAAAAATAGAACCAGCACATGGCCCACCTGGTGTTAAGTGGTAACTAACCTATAACGACTAGAATAGTCCTGCATCGTAAGTATCGTGTGTTTGCGTCGCAAAGCTCTGCGTCTATCAACTTGAGACATGAAGATGTTACGCCTCATGTGCCTGTAATTTCACCGGCACCAACATTCTTCAAACCAAAAAACACAGAAATGCTGTTTCACGACAGAAATACATGGTGGTAGGACTTCCCTGACAAGCTCTTCACAAAAAACTCTACTGATTCTAAAATCGTTTGCGTCATATTTTATATGCTACCTTTAGCTCGATTTTTCTTGAATTTATTTTGCCCGAATTGGATAATTAATTGCATTATATCTAGGATTTAATCAAAAATTTTCAAATATTAAACCAGTCGTTTTAGAATTCTCGGGATCTATTCTATTGGTCGATTAAAATTTATTTTTAATCATAAATGACATTCACAGATTCTCCGATTTGCATGTGAGTCTATGGGCGAGAGGGGCGGTGTAAACGTAAGCATTTTGTTGAACTAGTCAGAGATGGTAAGCGGAATTTGTACTAAATATTTTGTCTTATTGAATATTTTGTAATGAATTTTTGAACTAGTCAGAGATGGTAAGCAGAATTTGTACTAAATATTTTGTCTCATAGAATATCTTGTACTAAATTTTTGAACTAGTCAGGGATGGTAAGCGGAATTTGTACTAAATATTTTGTCTCATTGAATATTTTGTAATGAATTTTTGAACTAGTCAGAGATGGTAAGCAGAATTTGTACTAAATATTTTGTCTCATTGATTATCTTGTAATGAATTTTTGAACTAGTCAGGGATGGTAAGGCGAATTTGTACTAAATATTTTGTCTCATTGAATATCTTGTAATGAATTTTTGAACTAGTCAGAGATGGTAAGCGGAAATTGTACTAAATATTTTGCCTTTTTTAATATCTTGTAACGAACTTTTGATCTAGTCAGAGGTGGCACAATCTCTTTTACTCCCTCTTTTAGATTATGCTGACGCCAGCTACCCTGACTGAAGTCCGGTTAAATAAACTTGAGCGCCTTCAAAACCTTTGTATTCAGTTCATATTTGGCTTACGCAAGTATGACCATGTTTCAGAATTCCGCGCAAGGCTCAAGTGGCTCCCTATTCGTCTTCGCCGGAATGCTCACATCTTCTTTTTGTATTTTATTTAATCCTCTTTCACCCCATTACCTCAAGGAGCGTTTCGAATTCTTGCACCAGGCACACGATCGAAACTTACGCTCTTCAGAAACGTTGCAGCTTAGTACACCTGTCCATAGCTCTAAATTTTACAGCGACTCTTTTACTGTACAAGCTATACGACTCTGGAATGCCTTACCTCTCTCAATAAGATCATCTAAATACCTGCCCATTTTTAAGGATAAATTATTTAAGCATTTCCTTTCTCTTGACTGCTAGGTTTTATTGCTAAGGGATAGTATTAATGTTATATTTTGCAAATAGGTATTTATGTAGTTTATGTATTATAATTATGTAGTCTATAGTTTCATATTTATTATATTAATATATTATGTAGTAGGTATATTTTATAAGGTATATTTTGTAGTTAGTTAGGTATGTGTATGATATTATTTATCCAGCTACTTTCGTATGTATGTACACCACCGTCTTTTGTTTTTCATGCTATCCTGTCCATCCAAAGGTTGTCTGGAAGAGATCGCTATTAGCGATAAGTAAAGTAAAGTAAAAAGTAAAATAGTTTATTGCTTCAAAATCCGCCCATTGTACCTTTTCGTTTTAATTGTAAAGTTTCTGCAAATTGTATTTTTTAATTTGGTGTACAATAAAGAATTTATCTATCTATCTATCTATGGTAAACGGAATTTGTACTAAATATTTTGTCTCATTGAATATCTTGTAATGAATTTTTGAACTAGTCAGGGATGGTAAGTGGAATTTGTACTAAATATTTTGCCTTTTTTAATATCTTGTAATGAATTTTTCAACTAGATAAAGATGGCCTAGTCGACGGCCTCTATGGCGCAGTGGGCGAAGGTCCGCCTGAGACGCAACGGTTGCGGGTTCCATTCCCGCTGCGGGACAAATGTTTGCATGGTCTGTAGATATTTGTCTCGGGTCTGGGTGTTTTCTATGTATTATATGTATGTATTTACAAAAAAAATTATATGTGTAGTATATCAATCATGTGGTTCCCATAATACAAGCTCTGCTTAGTTTGGGGCTACATGATGCTGTGTGATTACGTCCCGCATTATCATTATCATTATCAATATCATGGTAAGCGGATTTTTTACTAAATATTCTGTCTCATTGAATATCTTGTAATGAATTCTTCAACTAGTCAGTTGAATATCTTAGTAGTAGTACAGTTCTTTGTAAAGGGTTAGTCCGGGGAAGTACTGACTATTTCTGTCGTGAGTCGTGAAGCAGCTTTCTGTGTTTCGTTTTGAAGAATCTTATTGCCTCGAGTTGATATGGATGCAGGGCGTTGCATCGTAGAGCAAGTTCCAAAAAAACGTGATCTACGATGCAACGCTTTGTGATAGGTAATGGTTACTACTTTACATCAGGTGGGCCATGTGCTTGTTTCATCTTCAAGTACCATAAAAAAAAGAAAATAACTTGAAATGAATTTCCGCAGTCACGCACGCCTGTGTCTATAGGTAGGTACAAGTAGCAGCACGAAACTCTGGCGCAGACCGTTATTGCGCAGAAGTCAAAAGTGAGGTATCGTATCGGGAGCTAGAGGCGAGAGAGAGCGAGAGACTCGTGCGCAGCCATTTCGTTCAGCGCTAGACTTACGGGCCGCTAGCTGTAATAGGTATTTTATTTATAACACATAATTTGGGGATATAATACTTACCTTACGTGGCTATATAAATATTTAAATACCATATAAACTGAATATTTAAATGCTATTTTCCATTTTACGTTCTGAATAAAAGGTCCTATCTATAAGTCATTACACATATATTAGAATACATAATTCTAATTGAAAGCAAAGATATAAATTGCCCCCGCAACACTACAGGCATGAGTTTGACATTGAGTATAATTAGAACTAGTACACCATGAAGATAATTTTCCTCATGCTGATTACAGCATTGTCGGTTGCGGGCAAAAGTAAGTAAAAGATTATCAAGTTTCAACTTTCAACTAGGTGTTTCTTCTTTTTTGTTTTATTTCTAACTAGCATCCGCTCGCGGCTTCGCTCGCGTGGTGCCGGGATGAAAAGTAGCCTATACTTTGTCGGATTTAGGATTATAATTTTGGTAGCTCGTGCCCATGAAGTTTCGTTATTTTTCCGGTAAAATGTACTACAGATATTATCGTACTTTATTTATGGGTACCGCCTAGTTAGTGAAGTGCTACGTATTACTAACAAACACCTTACAAAAATCGGTTTTCAAAAAAAAATAGAGCAAATTAAAATTAACACTTAGAGATCGGTAGATAGTTATTTAACTATATTGCAAACCATACAAAGAATTAATTACAATTTAATGAAAAATGCATTAAAAATAATGTCGCCTTATCGTTTATAGCGGAGCGGTCTCTTCTAGGCAATTTAGGTAACTATAGTATTTTTTGTTAATATCAAAGTTATTTGCAGTAATCTATCACGAAATTATTTGTAAAAAAAAACTATTACCTAAGTCCTAATGATTCCCTTTTTAAAATAATTAACTCCAAATTATTTTTCCTTGTTTCATTTCACTCTTAGGGCTCACAACAACGATTTCAACACGCGCGTATTCCACGCTGAATTAGGTGAATGACGAATAAAAATACGCACTAGTCGAAATCGCCTCGTAGGAGGGATATACAGTCGAATTAATAAATGATTAGTCTAATAGAAAAAATCTACAGATACACAACGCGCAGCTATCAAAGGCATTGAAAATGTAATTTAGAATTAAAGCACACGATAAAATTCGACTTTATAAAGTGAACGGAGCGCAGACTGACCTCACGCGAAAGGGACCAGCTGGCGCCTACAGTTTTTGCCTGCCCACCTCCTAAAGATGGCTCATACTGTAGCTTAATTCAGTCCCGAGATTCAGTTTTTTCCGTTTCTTGAACAGCGAATTCAAAAAATATTTATTGGGAAATTCTCGATAGTTACCAAAAAATTCAAAATACACTTTGAAGCCCTGCTGCAGACGCACATTTTGACATATGGCCCATTCGCATACTGTTATATCTGCGAAACTACAGGCAAATGACATAATTTTATTGATCGGGGTATCGGGGCACTATACTCGATCAGGAAAACATAAACAATTTCAATAATTTAACAGTTTTACTATCAGAAGGCTAACCACAGGTTATTATAGTTGACGAAAACTTTATAAGTTTCGGTATCTTTCCATACATTTTCAGTACAGCGCCTCTAGGGAAACGTGCATGAACTACGAAAATGTATGGAACGATACCGAAACTTATAAAGTTTTCGAAAACTAACAAAACCTGTGGTAAGCCCTCAGAGCTACTCGCAAAATTGCATGAACTTATTTTCGTTTACCGAATCATATTAAAACTAAACATTTATTTATTTTTTTGCTTTATTGTACTACTTGCGAATGCTTCGGGAAGTCAAGTTGTTACTCAGATTTTAATAAAATCCTTTTGTACTAACTACCCTATCCTATAATATTTTATCCTATTCCTATATAAAAGGCAAAAGTTTGTAAAAAGATGTGAAATGTAATAGTAATTTATTGCAATCAAAAATGTAAAAATGAAATTTAAAACCGGCTAAGTGCGAGTCGGAATCGCGCACGAAGGGTTCCGTACCGTTGCATGGAAGCCAACTTAAAAATTTATTTTATTCTGTTTTTTTATTCTGTTTTTGGGGTGTAAAGGGTTCCAACCCTTATCTTCGGAACCCAAGCCAACCCCACCTGCACGTGGTACACCCTGCTAAACAACGAACGGGGCTCTGGCGGCCGGCTGATTGCGGCATAGCACAGCCTACATCGGCACAGCTAAATCCCCTGGCCACCGACGGGCAGCAGCGTCGGTGGTGCGAGAAGCTGTGCCCTGCGATCCCCAACCCGCATGCCCAGCGTGGGGATTATGGGCATATCCCCCTTTATTAGGGGAGGCCTATGTCGAGCAGTGGACTGATATAGGCTGGTGTGGTGTGGTGTGGATTCTGTTTTTAGTATTTGTTGTTATAGCGGCAACAGAAACATATCATCTGTAACAATCAACCGTCCAGCTAACACAGTTCATGAGATACAGTCTGGTGACAGACAGATTGACAGTGGAGTCTTAGTAATATGGTCCTGTTTTGAACCTTAAAAATACGTGTGACGCCTTCGCCATTTTTCAAGATAATGAGACCAATATACATGGTCTTTTGGCTCTTTGCTGGTGTCACAACTTGTTACATCCATTGCTTTCACATATGGCATAGGCTTGCCATTAAGCTACTCCGGAAAGTTTCTTATCTGCGAAAATATTATCTATCTATGATGGTAATTGCTTACTTATCTATTAATCAAACAGTAACAATCAAACAATTTTTCAAAACGTCCGGTTTCGATTCCCGAGCTGAGTATAAGTTTTTTTTAAATGTTTGAATGCAGTTTTTCTTGTTACTAAAATCGATGACATGGTTCCTAAGAACAGGGTGCTTACTATTGAGCCAAATCGAGAATGGGATTAGAATTGGAATTATGTCTCTTGAAAGTCAAGATGGCGGAGCCACATCCTCACAATTATATAATTTTTATTAGTGTTTTGTAAATTTTTGACCAGTAAATAACGCGAGCAAGACCCGAAAATTATTACCATTAAATATATTTTCTTTTTTAGGTCAATTTCGTAATATTTCGTATTTTATTTAAAAAAAATAGATAACTCAAAGATATTATAATTATCCAATTTTACAATTGTCGACTGAAGACTTCAGTCGGGTAAAAATAGACAACTCTAACCTATTTTCGATTCAAATTCCGCAAGTTGTCATTTTTGTATGAGTACGCAAACTTTCAATAGTACCAAATGACAGAAATCAAATTCTCATCCAGTTCTCGATTTGGTTTAAGAGTGCTGCAGATATTCGTATGTCATAAAGTTTTCAGACTTTCCCATACTAACCGATCTAAATGTTACACCTGGTATATTATAGTATCTTAACGGTGTACCTAACCTTTTGATGTATATTTTATATTTTATCGTATCTTAAGATAAAATGTTATAGCATCTTGACCGTGTGTGCGACCTTAATTCTAAGAGCTATGTTATGCTCGTACGTTGCTCATTTCGGAGACTATTTACGACTATGACCAATGTATGGCCATTAAATGTGCTTAAGTAGGTATAGTTATGTACTAACAATTCAAATCATCATAATGTACCTTCATTTATTAAAATGACTTTATTATTATTTTTATCACTAGGTAAACAGCGTATTATATTAAATTAAATACTGAAGTATATTTGACTTATTAATAAATGAACTATGAACTATGTATAAAATACCCTTCTCTTAACTCAGTTGGTACCAATACCAACTCTGCCTTCTGCGCTGCAGGTCATGGGTTCGATTCCCGCCCAGGGCTAAAACTAAAATTGTGTAATGAACATGAAATTTTGTACTGTATCTAGGTGTTTTATACGTATCTATTATCAGTCTCTGGTATCATAGTACTGGCTCTGCCTAGTTTGGGATTAGTTGACCGTGTGTGAGAAGTCCGGTGTATTTATTATTTTATATTTTCTTTTACAGATTTCTGCGATAACCCGCCTGAGAATAGCCCTTGCCGCAACGGCTGGTTTCGTTACACATACAACGCAAGATTCCGGGCCTGCACTCTAAGAATATTCTTCCTCGGCTGCAGAAAAGGAATCATCAATTTCAACGGCCCCGAAGAATGCATACATACGTGTGTGGAGATAAGTGAAACTACGATAGTGAAAGAAACTAGCTCATCAAATACCAAGGTGACAAGTAGTAGTGTAACTGCCGGTGAATATGTCACTATAGACGCCAGTAAAGCTGAAATTACGGAGGCCAGTGGAGGTAAATATACAGAAACCAGTGGAACTGAAACTACACAGGCCGATGGAGCTGAAAATAAAGAGCATAGTAAAGCTGACAATACAGAGGCCATTAAAGTAGAAGGTATAGAGGCCAGTGGAGCTGAAATTAAAGAGAATAGTAAAGCTGTAAATATAGATTCCAGTACAGCAGAAGGTAAAGAGGCCAGTGGAACTGTAAATAAAGAGGATAATAATGATGACAATACAGAGGCCAGTAAAGTGGAAGCAACAGAGGCTAGTGAAGCTGGCAATAAAGAGGATAATAATAATGACAATACAGAAGCCAGTAAAGTGGAAGGTACAGAGACCAGTGAAGCTGAAAATAAAGAGGATAATAATGATTACAATACAGAGGCCAGTAAAGTGGAAGGTACAGAGGCTAGCAAAGCTGAAAATAAAGAGGATAATAATGATGACAATACAGAGGCCATTAAAGTGGAAGGTACAGAGGGTAGCAAAGCTGAAAATAAAGAGGAAAATAATGATGACAATACAGAGGCCAGTAAAGTGGAAGGTACAGAGGGTAGCAAAGCTGAAAATAAAGAGGAAAATAATGATGACAATACAGAGGCCAGTAAAGTGGAAGGTACAGAGGCTAGCAAAGCTGAAAATAAAGAGGAAAATAATGATGACAATACAGAGGCCAGTAAAGTGGAAGGTACAGAGGGTAGCAAAGCTGAAAATAAAGAGGAAAATAATGATGACAATACAGAGGCCAGTAAAGTGGAAGGTACAGAGGGTAGCAAAGCTGAAAATAAAGAGGAAAATAATGATGACAATACAGAGGCCAGTAAAGTGGAAGGTACAGAGGCTAGCAAAGCTGAAAATAAAGAGGAAAATAATGATGACAATACAGAGGCCAGTAAAGTGGAAGGTACAGAGGGTAGCAAAGCTGAAAATAAAGAGGAAAATAATGATGACAATACAGAGGCCAGTAAAGTGGAAGGTACAGAGGCTAGCAAAGCTGAAAATAAAGAGGAAAATAATGATGACAATACAGAGGCCAGTAAAGTGGAAGGTACAGAGGCTAGCAAAGCTGAAAATAAAGAGGAAAATAATGATGACAATACAGAGGCCAGTAAAGTGGAAGGTACAGAGGGTAGCAAAGCTGAAAATAAAGAGGAAAATAATGATGACAATACAGAGGCCAGTAAAGTGGAAGGTACAGAGGGTAGCAAAGCTGAAAATAAAGAGGAAAATAATGATGACAATACAGAGGCCAGTAAAGTGGAAGGTACAGAGGCTAGCAAAGCTGAAAATAAAGAGGATAATAATGATGACAATACAGAGGCCAGTAAAGTGGAAGGTACAGAGGCTAGCAAAGCTGAAAATAAAGAGGATAATAATGATGACAATACAGAGGCCATTAAAGTGGAAGGTACAGAGGGTAGCAAAGCTGAAAATAAAGAGGAAAATAATGATGACAATACAGAGGCCAGTAAAGTGGAAGGTACAGAGGGCAGCAAAGCTGAAAATAAAGAGGAAAATAATGATGACAATACAGAGGCCAGTAAAGTGGAAGGTACAGAGGGTAGCAAAGCTGAAAATAAAGAGGAAAATAATGATGACAATACAGAGGCCAGTAAAGTGGAAGGTACAGAGGCTAGCAAAGCTGAAAATAAAGAGGATAATAATGATGACAATACAGAGGCCAGTAAAGTGGAAGGTACAGAGGCTAGCAAAGCTGAAAATAAAGAGGATAATAATGATGACAATACAGAGGCCAGTAAAGTGGAAGGTACAGAGGCTAGCAAAGCTGAAAATAAAGAGGATAATAATGATGACAATACAGAGGCCATTAAAGTGGAAGGTACAGAGGGTAGCAAAGCTGAAAATAAAGAGGAAAATAATGATGA
The DNA here is from genome assembly GCA_951804965.1 of Horisme vitalbata. Classification (NCBI taxonomy): domain Eukaryota; kingdom Metazoa; phylum Arthropoda; class Insecta; order Lepidoptera; family Geometridae; genus Horisme; species Horisme vitalbata. The sequence goes on from OX638099.1 coordinate 3,322,723, forward strand.
CAATACAGAGGCCAGTAAAGTGGAAGGTACAGAGGGCAGCAAAGCTGAAAATAAAGAGGAAAATAATGATGACAATACAGAGGCCAGTAAAGTGGAAGGTACAGAGGGTAGCAAAGCTGAAAATAAAGAGGAAAATAATGATGACAATACAGAGGCCAGTAAAGTGGAAGGTACAGAGGCTAGCAAAGCTGAAAATAAAGAGGCTAGTGAAATGGAAAGTGCAGACGTCAGTGGAGCTGAAAATAAAGAGGAAAATAATTATGACAATACAGAGGCCAGTAAAGTGGAAGGTACAGAGGGTAGCAAAGCTGAAAATAAAGAGGAAAATAATGATGACAATACAGAGGCCAGTAAAGTGGAAGGTACAGAGGCTAGCAAAGCTGAAAATAAAGAGGAAAATAATGATGACAATACAGAGGCCAGTAAAGTGGAAGGTACAGAGGCTAGCAAAGCTGAAAATAAAGAGGATAGTAAAGTTGAAAATACAGAGGCCAGTGGAGCTGTAAATAAAGAGGATAGTAAAGCTGAAAATATAGATTCCACGAAAGTAGAAGGTAAAGAGGCCAGTGGAGCTGAAAATAAAGAGGATAGTAAAGTTGAAAATACAGATGCTAGTGAAGCTGAAAATAAAGAGACAAGTGAAGTGGAAATTGCAGACGTCAGTGGAGCTGAAAATAAAGAGACAAGTGAAGTGGAAATTGCAGACGTCAGTGGAGCTGAAAATAAAGAGGCTAGTGAAGTGGAAAGAACAGACGTCAGTGGAGCTGAAAATAAAGAGGGTAGTGAAGTGGAAAGTACAGACGTCAGTGTAGCTGAAAATAAAGAGGGTAGTGAAGTGGAAAGTACAGACGTCAGTGGAGCTGAAAATAAAGAGGCTAGTGAAGTGGAAAGTGCACACGTCAGTGGAGCTGAAAATAAAGAGGGTAGTATAGCTGAAAATAAAGAGGCCAGTGGAGCTTAAAATACAGAGAGCAGTGGAGCTGAAAATACAGAGGCCAACACTGAAAGTTCTGCCGAAGCAGAATAGAAAACTCGAGCATTGTAGTCTTGTACTTGAACAGAAATTGAAACAGATAAAACAGTTAGCTGTATTAATTCTTCATTGGCCTGAGAAGGTTCAGAATTCATTATTTATTACCCTTTATGTATTCCTCTAGTCGACACTTCGTTTGTCAGAAGTATGCCTTTAGTATTAAACGAATAGTTTCTTATTAATTTATTTTTATTTGATCGATTATTCCTTTCTAATGCAATTTTATCAGTGTGCTTAAGTCTCTCAATATCAAAATACAACAAATTGTCGACCAGTTTGTTGATTATTTAAACAACGTTTTCAAGAAACAGATATTTTAAATCAAAGTCAGTCAAAGTCAAAATTCATTTATTCAGCTGGAACTGTATAGTACATTTTGAAACGTATTTTTTTTTTAATTTACCACCAATTCGTAACGCGACCCAACAGAAGAATAAAAACTAATATTGAATTATGATCCAAAGGGATACAGCTCATTTTGTATTACAAACTTATACTACATAAGATGATTTGGAAACAAAACTCAAGTTTCCTTTTATTTGTCTACCTAGAATAAACATGTTTTAAGTAAACATTACTCAGTCTTTATATTAACACATGTTTTATTTGTATTTTGTACCTACATTGTTTTATTTGTGTAATTAAGTCGGGTCTTCAGCTCATGTTATTACCATTGAATGATAAACAGAAAAAACACATTATGGTGTAATGTTTTACATTGGAATTGCAGATTCTTAGTGTTTTGTTTACGTGTTTTGTGTTGTGTTTTGAGAAGGAGACACTGCTTGAGCTTATCAGGGTGAGGTAGGTAACCTTCAATCATATAAAAGATGCTTTATTGCTTTGCGACGACAACAGTTGATGTTCTTACCGAGGCTAGACAAGTGAATAATGAAGAAAATTGTGGTTTTTATAATGGTCGTGGCGGTGGTAGCGGCAAGCGACGGTGAGATAACTACATAGGTGTTTCTATCTAGTCTAGATTTTAGAAGTAACTAGTTATAATTCTTGTATATATGTGTATATATATATATATATAATCTGAATCTCGGAAACGGCTACAACGACTTTCATGGAATTTAGGAAACAGAGGGTTTCGGGGGCGATAAAGCGATCTAGCTAGGTTTAATTTTTAGAACACGTCGTTAAACCCGAGCGAAGCTCGGGCGCATCCAGGTACTGTTATGAAATAGCCACATGAATAGTGCAAACGGGATTAGGAATATAGAATTAAATTGCTAACTAATTTTTGTATAAATTTTATTTATTCTCTAAAGTAAAATTCACGTCAGGCACCTCAGGCACCTCAGGCACCTCCGGTACCTCAGGCACCTCCGGCACCTCAGGCAAAAGTGTCGACATATGCCACTTTTTTTACACCTTGGGTTACGTTACTTAAGTTTTAGTAATGATCCCTAACCTTTAATAGCAATAAATGTAGCCTTTGTTACTCAGAGTGAATGTAGCTTTCCAATGGTGAATTTTTGAAATCGGCTCAGTAGTTTTTGAGTTTATTCATTACAAACACACACACACACAAAAATAGATTTTTTTTCTCTTTAAGATATTAGTGTAAATAGTGTAACACTCTTCTCTCTCATCCCTCTTCTTAGCATGCTCACACGCTAATCTAATGGTACTTTATCTTTCAGTCTTTTCAAATTATTGCTCTGAGCCAGCAGACGGTGGCATGTGTCGTGGATACTTCCCAATGTGGTACTACGACCCCTCCACCAACACCTGTAAAGAATTCATTTACGGAGGTTGCATGGGAAACGGTAACAGGTTCGCAACCGAAGCCGAATGCGAAGAAGCTTGCAAGCACTAGTTATAAGTATTGTGAATTTTGACAATAAATCTATATACATAATGTGACTCTACTGTAACAGATAATTCATCTGTTATACTATCCATCAACAATGGTCCCATGCGACACATATCAAAATCAAAACTACGTAAAATAATTGATTACGATGCTGTCATCGCTAAATTGGCTACAATCAATTGTAATAATGCAACTAACTTATTTATCCACACAATCAAGAAAACAATAAATGAATTTACAAAAATCGTAACTATTCCCCGCAAGAAAAGAACTTTGAAACCGTGGGTCAATCCCGGTCTAATTCGTTGCATAGTAAATAAAGATCGTTTACATAAAAACCTAAAAAAAGACCCAAAAAATGTTATACTAAAAATAACATACTTAAGATATGGCAACACGTGTAACAGGACCCTCAAAAACTTAAAAAATGCGTACTTTCGTTCACAAATGAATAAATATAAAACATAAAACAACAATGGAACTGCATAAAAAAATTATGTCACATGAACAAAGACAAAACCCCCAATCAAGAACTTCTACACCTAAAACCCACAACGCAACAGTCACTGAATTATGTTAATAAATTCTTCTCAAACATTGGTACTGAACTAGCACATAATATTCGAAATAGACACGGAATCAATGACAAACCACCTGAAACTTTAAACCAAGGCAAACAAGTACTTAACTCATTTGCGCTGCTTGATACAAACGAAGAAGAGGTCGTCCAAACAATAAACACCTTAAAGAATAGTGAAAGTACAGGCTGGGATGGAATACCATCTATGCTATATAAATTAGGTGCACATATCCTTGCTGGAGCAATAACTACACTATGTAATAAATGCTTCGAAGAGGGATCATTTCCAAATGTTTGAAAAAGATCTATAGTCATACCAATTTATAAGACAGGAGATAGAGACGATATCTCCAACTATCGGCCAATTTCACTCCTTCCCACTCTGTCTGAAATTTTTGAGAAACTTATAAATAAACGGATAAAGAACTGCCTACACGTAAATCACATACTCTCGGATAATCAATTTGGTTTTCGGACTAAGATATCAACATCAGACGCAGTTATCAGATTTACTTCAACTGTTGTCGATAATCTAGATAACAGACAAAAATGTATAGGCATTTTTCTAGACTTGGCAAAAGCCTTTGATACCGTGTCCATCCCTCTACTTCTAGACAAATTTTACAGAATTGGTATCCGTGGCCTACAATAAATTAATGGTTGACTACTTGTCAAACAGAACACAATCAGTCTTAATCGATGATCTATTAAGCAAAGAAGAATCTATTGTAACAGGTGTGCCCCAGGGTAGTATCCTAGGGCCTACCCTATTTCTGATTTTTATAAATGATCTATGTGATCTCCAACTGAGAAATGGTCATATTATAACTTTCACAAATGACACGGTTTTTCATTTTATATATCTAAATACCGGGAAACTGTTTACAAATATTGTCTGTTTGTACCTAGATACTTATTGTACCTACCATTAACATTTTTTAAAATTGTACCTACAACGATAGCGGCAAGGCGCGAGGAGGACTAGACCTACCCGTCGAGATACAGCTCTTGACTAGTTCGGCGGGTAGAGCAATCCTATCCGAGGGTTTACCACAGGTTTTTATAGTTTACGAAAACTTTATAAGTTTCGGTATCTTTCCATACATTTTCAGTACAGCGCCTCTAGTGAAACGTGCATGAACTACGAAAATGTATGGAAAGATACCGAAACTTATAAAGTTTTCGTAAACTCTAAAAACCTGTGGTAAGCCCTCTGAACACTTTGTCACCATCATTTAGTCTGTTTAACCATAACATTAAGGATAGGAAGAAACCATGTAAAAATTCATTTGAAATAAATATATTTGATTTGAGAAAAATATGTTTGTATTGTACTTATATATGAGTTACTAGCGGCCCGTCCCGGCTTCGCACGGGTGGTCATAGACCTTGGGTTACGTTATAAGTTTTAGTAAGGATCCCTAATATTCCGTAGCAAGAAATGGACACAGTAGTTTTTGAGTTTATTCATTACAAACAAACAAACACACACACACACACACACACACACACACACACACACACACACACACACACACACACACACACACGCACACGCGCACACCCACACATACACACACACACGGATCGCAGCTGCCATCAAATGGGTGTCGCTATCTATAAAAACTATAGGCAGGGACTTGTGACCTAAGGTACACTTACGTTCAGTAAAAATAATATTGCCTTAGCTATGTCATTCGCACTAGGTCTCTACCTAGCCTGTATACCGAGATTACATCGATTAAAGCTGAAGCGCTCGTGGCGTGGTTTACTTCGGTGTCCTTGGTTAAGCAACACTCCTCCCGGTCATTACTTGGATGGGTGACCGTTTAGTGATATTTAGATTTGAGCGTTTCCGTGGTGCAGAAGGCACGTTAAGATGTTGGTCCCGGCTTTTAAGTCGTTAAGCTATGTCGGAGTCCTTCGAGCGGCCTAAAAACTCCGACATCAGAGTTGGTCACTAGCTCAAAAAAAGACTAATACTACTGAAGAACTGTACCACTACTGGATGAAGCATAGAATATACATAGTTTGTAATGTGTTTATGGTAAGTAGTGGAAGATATAGACTTCATCATGATCATTATCAGCCAGACTTCACCTGCTGGGTATAGGCCTCCCTTTGTGTGTGTCTCGCACGGTTCAAAACTCGTCTCATCCAGTTTCGGCCCACGATTGATGCAATATGTATAATGCAATATATATGCTTACACACAGGAATTTTTCTAAAGTGCCTAAAAAAAGCTGTGGTTGTACCAGTGTATAAATCTGGTTGTAAAGATGAGGTAACTAATTACAGACCGATTTCCTTACTTCCTGCGATGTCCAAAATATTAGAAAAAATTATAAATAAAAGATTGATGAAATATTTAGATGATAAAATGATTTTGTCAAATACGCAGTTTGGATTTAGACCCAAAATGTCAACTGCAGATGCTGCTCATCAATTGACTAACTATCTTGCACAAAAACTTGACGAAGGTAACCACACTATAGGAATCTTTTTGGACCTCGCTAAAGCCTTCGACACTGTCTCCACCCCAATTCTATTGCACAAGCTTGAAACCATAGGTATAAGAGGCACTCAGCTACAACTTCTAAAAAGCTATCTAGAAGAACGCACGCAATGCGTTAGAATTGGTAATGTTCTCAGTGATGATCTGAATAACACAACTTTTGGAGTTCCACAAGGAAGTATATTAGGGCCAACTCTGTTCTTAATTTATATAAATGACCTCTGTAATCTATCCCTAGGTCATGGCATTATCATATCCTATGCTGATGATACTGCTCTGTTGTTTTCTGCTGAATCTGAAATAGAAGTCTACAAGCATGCGCAATTCGGATTCAATATTGTAAATAATTGGCTTCAGGAAAACCTACTAACACTAAACACTGATAAAACAAATTATATAAAATTTTCGATGCGCAAAATAAAGGCTACTGAAAGTTCACCAAAATTGTATGCCCACTATTGTAAAGTCCCCACTGACAACCAATGTAAGTGTCCCGTCATTAAAAGGTCAAATAAAATAAAATACCTTGGGCTTTTAATAGATGAAACTCTTTCTTTCAAACATCATACAGAAACTTTAAATAATAGAATTCGTAAGTTAATTTTTGTGTTCAAGAAGTTGCGTTATATTGCGGATCTGAAAATAATTAAACAAGTTTACTATGCCAATCAATTATAACTTATTGTATAACAACATGGGGTGGAGCTGGTAAAACTTTACTACTTACAACAGAGAGAGCTCAAAGAGCAATTCTCAATGTGGCCACTTGCCGTCCCTTCATGTTTCCAACTAGTCTTTTATATGAATCCTGTGGAGTGTTAACAGTTAGGCAGCTATTCATATTGAGTATAGTACTAAAACAGCACGCAGCCCTTCCTTACAGCACTGAGCTTACTAATAAAAGACGGAAAGATATAGTTTGCCCCAAACAATCAGGATCATACTCGGTTACATCCAAATTGTATATGTTCCTTGGTCCGCTCCTGTATAATAGACTGAATGCTTTAGCTAATATATATCCCCTTAATTACTACAATTGTAAGAAAATCCTTAAGGATGTACTGCAAAAAATGTCCTACGATGATACAGAGAAATTATTAACTGTGCTAAAATAAGTTATAACGTATAATCTGTTTAGTTTTATTTTAAGTTAAGTTTAAGTTAAATAAGATTGCTCAAATACGTCAGTAGAGACTGTTATTCCGATTTAATTTTAATTCACTATATTATATAATGTACATACCTATTAAATATTTAGTCGTACCTTAGTAATAAAATGCAGTAGCTTATATTATTTTGTTTTATATGTCGCCGCGCCTATTTTTCCAGGCATCAAATTATGCTGGACGATGATTCTAGATTTGAAAAATATAAGCCAAGCAGAGTTTCTTGCCAATTCTTCTCTGTTTGGTCGCGTTGCGAATTGGTGTAAATTATAAAATGACTAACTACATTTGAGTTACAGTTTGATTTAAATTATTACTAATTATTATTGCTAAAATTACTAAAAGTCATCACAACACAAGACTTAATTTATCATCTTGCGATTTATCAATTTGTTTAAAAATAATGCATTGTAATTGACTATCAAATTATAATAATATTCCCAAATAAGTTAATGCTATTGTGTTAGGTTTTCTGAGTTGTAGAATTCTTTTATAATTTAGAAATGAATTCTAGAGTTTTATTTGAAATTATTAAACCATCATTTCCAACTACAGAAATAATTGTTTCGATGGAAATTAATTTATTGCAAGTTTAAAATGATCGGACTATTATTACTACTAAAAATCTTTATCAATTTAGAATTGAATTATGGAATTTATTTTGTTATAATTATGCAATGTTTGAAGTATTTAAAATTAACGGTGATTTAAATTGGTAAGTCAATTTATTTGGTCAATCTAAATCCAATTAAGTTTAATCCAATGTTTTATGGCTTTTACTGCTTGCTAAAATAATTATAAAATTAGTAATTAATTTAGACCTACTTTCTAAGTAGCTTTGTGATTTTAAAGCATTTCCCGCGCCACGTGGCCTGGCTTAAACGGAAGTCTGTCAAATCGGCAACATGGCGCGGTAGGTGCTAAAAATAGATCAGGTAGAGCTCGAACACTTTGTGCTGGTTCGTCAAAGAAATAACACTGTGAGTTAGTTCCTTAAACTTTGAATAAAAAGAAGCCTGAATTCAAATTAATGTCTTTCTGTTTCTTTCTCTGCAAATTTATTTGAGTGACTTTAGTTAAAATAACCTTTAGATTTAGACTGCAATAATTAAGTTTATAGGGCTGACCCTAATCCTGAGATTTAAGAGGCAGAACCAATGGACGATACTGCGCTCCAGTGGTTCTGCAACTTCTTTAAAAACATAGAATTCTGCATTTTCTTCGATATATATTATTTTATTTTAATCACATATTTTATTTCCTATGTTCTATTTGCTAGCTCTCTTCGCCTGAAACACAGGATTACCTAGTTCAGGCTCTTGTTTTTATTATACCTATGTTTAATTAAGATTTCTGTACCTTTTAATATTTTTATGTTTCCAATTTAAGAAATTTTTAATAAATTATTTTATTTTAATATCGTCTGCCCATCTAACCGCTGGACGACAGTCGTTTCTGTACACGTCTTCGACCTTGGTTCGACTTCGGATCTCGTTACGAATACGGTCTATAAGCTTGATGCCGAGCACTGTACTGTTATGGGGCCCCTATCAAAAGTCTTAAACTTAATAAAGTTCAGTACACTTTAAGTGCTCTATAGCCGGAGCTGCTACTCGACCCGCTGCTGCGAGGCCCGCAGTCAACGTGTCTAGTGTACAGTGCTCAAAACTCAGTTATGCTAGGGTGCGAACTGTTTTTTATCTGTTTTGACGGTGAGCACTGAGCGCTTCTTTTTAAAAAGGAAAGGATTTATTTAATCACAAGATTTAAGGACATGATTTTATTTTTGAGTTCCCGGACACAGCCTTGTCGTTTAAGGCGACTATAAGGGTCAAACCTCCCTCTCGCTCGCACTATTCAACATTTTTGAAGATATAAAATCACTGAATTTAGTCATGCAAAATAGCAAACCTTCACGCCCTAGAAAATACAATACAAAGGTTCAGCAATAATATCATTATGATTCTATCACGTTTTCTTACCAAAAAACTTGCATCAATGTGATCAATTTTGGTTCAATTTTTTTGGTCGGAAAACGTGTTGGGTTCAACATGATATTCTTGCTGAGCCTTTGTATTGTTATTTTCTAGGCCGTGAAGGTTTGCTATTTAGCATAACTACATTCAGTGATTTTATATCTTCAAAAATGTTGAATAGTGCGAGCGAGAGGGAGGTTTGACCCTTATAGTCGCCTTAAAATCTAAACCGAGACTGACTGGAGTGAGAGGTTCTAATGTAGTTAGTATGAAGGATGCTAAAGTTAGCATTTCTATGTACTGGCCACAGGGTACGGCTTCAACAATACGCTCCATGACTCTCTATGCAACTCTCATCTGATACACAGCCTCCTGAGGGCTTACCACAGGTTTTTATAGTTTACGAAAACTTTATAAGTTTCGGTATCTTTCCATACATTTTCAGTACAGCGCCTCTAGGGAAACGTGCATGAACTACGAAAATGTATGGAAAGATACCGAAACTTATAAAGATTTCGTAAACTATAAAAACCTGTGGTAAGCCCTCTGAGCGTCCAAGTCTCGGCACCATAAGTCATGGAGCAGTGAACATTCATATATAGACTTACCCAGAAGGAAACTGCAAGGCGTTCAAAGACCAGCCCTTCTGGTGTAGGATCTCCCCCATCTTGAACACATCGAAGAGTTCGGAGCCGAAGCCGATGACGGATGTCGCCGGCTTGCCGAATATGTAGATACCGCGGATTTGACGCAATCTGGAATGAAGATTGCCTTTACATCTTCTTCTAAATAAATAATGCTGGACACTACCACACAGCATCATGTAGCCTTAAACTAAGCAGAGCTTGTATTATGGGAACCACATGATTGATATACTGCATATATAGTTTTTTTTTGTAAATACATACATATCATACATAGAAACAGCCAGACCCGAGACAAATATCTGCAGGAAACAAATATCCGCAACCTTTTGCGTCTCAGGCAAAACCAAAACAAAATCCTAACATTTTGATATATCAAAATGTTAGGATTTTGTTTTGGTTTTGCCAAATGTAATTGCCAAAATTGCCAAATGTATACATTTATCTCGGTTCTGAGTGTTTTTTATGTATGTATTTACAAAAAATTATATCAGTCATGTGATTCCCTTAATGCAAGCTCTGCTGAATTTGGAGCTTTAAAATGCAGTGTGAGTAGTGTCCATCATTACTTATTTATTTATCTAGTTATACATAAATAAACGTTATTAGTATGTAAATATAACTTACTCGTTTTCAATATATCTCGCGGTGTCAATGATTTCCTTGGTCATCTGCACGTATTTCGATTTCCCGACGAACATCATGGTCGCCCAGCACGCAGCGATGAGACCGCCCGCTCTGCTGCCTGAATACAATCAATTCACTCTATTAATGATCATAATCGAAAAATCATATATTTATTTACCAGAAAGTATGTACTACCATCATAAGGGTGCATTTTCTGTGCAGCGACTAGCTGCTAGCCCCGCCTTGTCAAATTTTAAACACTAGTAAACGTAAACTAGAGGCTTGTACTTAAATTCGAAGAGACATAAAAACAAAGGGCTTTCTCAAAAAGTAACAGATGTTGTATCTCCGATTGGTCAAAATAAGTGGACAAAGAAAAAGGTGGGGTCAGCTAGCTAAACAGCTTGCAAGCGAAACTGTTTTAAAATTGGTAAGGTACACTAGTCGGTGATAGTACATAATTATGTATTAAAGATGTTTTGTTTATGATTAGTGATGAAAATTTCGTAGTCGGCGACTTTTCGGCAAAGAGCGCCGACTATCCGGCTCTGAACTTTGTATACGTATTTCTTAAATTCAATCTCAAATCAACAAAACTTACTTATATTTTTTTTGTTTTTTTATACTACTAAGTTAGTAAAAAGGCGGTTCCCGTAGCCAATGGACGTATGTAACATCAAGAGGTATTACATGCGCGTTGCTGAACCTTTTAAAATGTTTATATTAAATAATTTTATAAAATATTAGTAGTCTTTATTTTTATACAAAAAAAACACCACCCACACACCACACCAGCTTATATCAGTCCACTGCTGGAGATAGACCTCCCCTAATAAGGGGGGATATGCCCATAATCCCCACGCTGGGCACAGCTTCTCGCACCGCCGATGCTGCTGCCCGTCGGCGGCCAGGGGATTTAGATGTGCCAGTGTTAGGCTGCGCTATGCCGCAATCAGCCGCCGCCAGAGTACCGTTTGTTACTTAGCAGGGTGCACCACGGGAAGGTAAGGTAGGCTTGGGTTCCGAAGATGAATGGGTTCCCCTTATACCTAAACGTATTTGCTGTCGGTTTTAAGTTTTATGTAAAAAATATTTACTTGTTATCGACTTAATTTTGCTTACAGGCAAAGAAGGCCGGTCATTTCAAACCTGATTATAAATCGAAGCGAATAAAAATACTAATTATGTAAAAATATTCTTGATAATGGAGTAAGTATTGAAGTTATTAACTTTATTTCTTAAGGCCGGAAGACTTAGTAAATTAATAATAAATATTGATCGCAATACGCCCTATCATAACGTATCCTGGTTTTTGAACGCACGCTCACCCACATTATGCATCTCTCGTCCTAATTTCAACCATCTAAAACCAAACTGCCACTAACAAAGCACGCGTTTGGTTAGTTTTTGTTTAATGATCGTAACCTAAAAGTATAAAATAAATACCCAGAAAAATTTTTCGGTTTTAATAAAAAAAAACGATTAATTGAACTTGATATCCTGCAATAAGAACTATCAATTAGGACATAGGTCACTTCTAGACGCGACATTTTATGGTCAGGTCACAGGCCCAGGTCACAGGTTGTATGAAACTGACCGATCTTCTTTTTATTTTATTATTTTTATGATGAAATGATATTCCAGCTTTACTGTACCATTGACGGTGGGTGAACCGTAGACTCCGCCAGGCCATTCAGTGGTGACCGTGTATTGACAATGTCTGTACTCCGCCTTACGGTAGAGAACAACTGACGTTCCTTTAGGCGCGAATCCATACTGAAAACAAATCAAAGAGTTTATTTATAACAACATAAAATAAACAACAGTATATACAATAACAAGTTCTTAACAAATATTTCATAATTATACCTACATATTTGACAAAATATGTACCTACTTAATACTAAAATAAAATAGCCTAACAAAAATCCAGACGGTAACCACACGGTAGAGTGGCCAGAATACTGGCTGCATTGCCACGTTGGATAGCAAGGCTCATCCGTTGGCCCAAATAGAAACCACCATTCCGATCACGCGTGGTCTCGCATAATATGGTAATGAGAAATTTTAATAACCTACATAGTGATAATTATATATAACACTTTAGAGTGCGTCCAAGCATATTTGACATAAATAAACGTCAATTAATGTAATGTAAGTAATTTAGACCTTATCTCGCTTGAAAAGTGTTCGAAGTCGGCGCAATTGACAGCGTGCGCCGAGTTTTGGTGCAGACTTTTTTTCCACTTATTCCAATCTAGAGTATAAATATCTGGATACACTTAATTACTTAATTAACGAATCGACTTATTTTATTTATTTATTTTATTTTACTTTAACTACAACTGTGACAAACCAATTACAGTAATTAAAGATACACATTAGAACAGACATATTCCAAAGTTAGTTAACAAAAAATTATATCTATTAATATGTCCAATTACACAATAATATTTTTTTTTAATCATAATTATATATACACAATTAGATATAACAATCACAAATATTTAAATTAAAGTATTAAATTTATAAATAATGCCAACACACACTCACTCAAACATCCTCACAGAACTTCAGACATACCATCAAAATCTTCTTCCATGCATCCTCAAACAAACTTAACTTAGATGATTGAACGAATGAATGAAATTAACTATTAAACTATTATTTAATTATTTGATTATTAACGACTGATTATTTAAAAGAAAAAAAAGCTTGGAATGGAACTGGCTCACGACTCGCAACTTCCTTAAAAACAATGTATTAGTAAATAAGAACAACAGCAAATAAGAGCAGAGTTTCTTGCCAATTCTTCTCTGATTGGTCACGTTACGAATTGGTTCAACTTAAAAATATTGACGATTCAAAGTGAACTTTAAGTTCCTAATGAATAAAGTTATTTTTTACTTTTTACTTGACTTTACTTCAAAAAAGAGGACCATCACAATTTGGTAGTATTTTTTTATGTTTGTTACCTCATAAATCCGTCATTTATGAACCGATTTGGATAATTTGGGGTATACGGGAAGTATACCCCAAACGAAAAAAGAATAAATACCACCCCTATGAATCTTGAAAAGTGTGACGAACACAGCAACAGAATTAAACACAAGTTACTTTTTTATGCGAAAACAAATAAATGATATTTATTTATTATCCCACCACCACACCAGCCTATATCAGTCCACTGCTGAACATAGGCCTCCCCTAATAAAGGGGGATATACCCATAATTCCCACGCTGGGCATGCGGTTTAAGGATCGCAGGATACAGCTTCTCGCACCGCCGACGCTGGTGCCCGTCGGCAGTCAGGGAATTTAGATGTGGCGGTTTTAGGCTGCGCTATGCCGCAATCAGCCGGCTGCCAGAGCCCCGTTTATTACCCCCTTGGAACTGTTGGAACCCCTTATAACCCCTACATTTATTATCAAAGATTCTTAATAACTACATAGTATAAAATAAAGTTGTTCCCGCTGTCTGTCCCAATGTGTCCTTAGATCTTTTAATCTATGCAACGTATTTTGATGCGGTTTTTTAAAATAGATAGAGTGAATCAAGAGAAAGATTTAAATCAGCATTGCACCCGCGCGAAGCCGGGGCGTGTCGCTAGTAGATTATAAAGAAATTAGTTTTCCGAAGAAACTAAAACAAAATAAAATATTAAAAGTTACTGTCGTGTATTGCAAATCTATATGTAGGCAGTATGCGGGTTGATATAGTAATTGCAATGAAAATGAGGGTACCAGCAGAAGATGCTACCCACATCTACCCCCAGTAAGCAGTCTTGAACAGCCAAGTAAGTTCATAACAGTTACCTTGTGCGTGGCCACTAATGCACAAACGTAGCGCCATTCTGGGCAAATTCACTTTAAGCCCAGAGGAGCTAAGAGAATTCACACCCAAAAAGGTCCTACAGTTTCTGTCAGCAGTAGGGCTTAGTTTTGAACTATAAACGCCCCGCTTCAAGGGGCGACTTGAATAGAAGTGGCGATCACAATAGGTCTTCATGGCCGCAGTGATATGAAAGCCACGCAATCAATCAATAATCAATACCTTGTGCGTATCGGCAGAGATGCTCGCGACTCCGGGCAGGCTGAAGTCGAAAGGCGCGACGTGATGTCCCGCCGCCGGCATGAAGGCGGCCACGAACCCGCCGAGACACGCGTCAACGTGCAACGGCACGTCACACTCCAGCGCCACGTCCGACAGCGCGGCAATATCGTCCATCGTGCCGTATGGGAAGTTGGGCGCAGACCCCACTATCTGGAAATTCAAATGATTTATTAGAACACTAACAACATGCACAAGTTTTTTGTACTTTTTCGTCCATCGTTAATTGAAAATGGCTTCTCCCAATCGCCGTATTGGATATTTGGATATTTTATTAAAGCCTATGTCACCCTTGTGATCTAGACGAATCCAACGACACCTCATTAGTCAAAATCCGTCCAGCCGTTTGCGCTACCACATCCACCACATCAGCCTATATCAGTCCACTGCTGGACATAGGCCTCCCCTAATAAAGGGGGATATACCCATAATCCCCACGCTGGGCATGCGGGTTGGGGATCGCAGGGCACAGCTTCTCGCACCACCGACGCTGCTGCCCGTCGGTGGCCAGGGGATTTAGCTGTGCCGATGTAGGCTGTGCTATGCCGCAATCAGCCGGCCGCCAGAGCCCCGTTTGTTGTTTAGCAGGGTGCACCACGAGCAGGTGAGGTTGGCTTAGGTTCCGAAGATGGGGGTTGGAACCCTGTACACCCACACACTGTTTGCGCTACAGCGACCGACAAATAATATTACAAACATACATACACCCTAAAAACATAACCTGACTGAAGAGGACTTCATTCGGGTAAAAACAGGTGAAAGGTTTAATCACCAAAGTTTTATTTAGGTCACTTCGGCGGCCGCTACCGCGGCACACTCGCTAAGCTTGCACCTGTTGGTAATCACAATTAAACCCAACCTAAGTAAGTAAAATATTTCCTTTTTTGTCTTGTATTGTGTAGTTTAGCAGACATCCGTTCTGTCACCACCACCTAGGTTCCAACGGAAGACCAGCGCTGGGTTTCGCTACTACTGATTTACCCAGCAGATGCTGAGTTGGACTCCTTTTTGTGACGACCGCCGTGCTTTGTTTGAGTTGAGATACACTATATAATAATCTTTGATTGTCATTTTTTTTGGTGTGTGTAGGTAGACCACTTGACTTGATATGTTGTTCTACAAAACTTTTTTAGTGTGCGCTAAGTCTCAAGTTACCTACTTACCTTCTTGCTCCGAGCTTGTTAAACTTTGTATAAAAAATAAAAAAAAATGCGGGACTTAATCACACAGCATCATGTAGCCCCAAACTAAGCAGAGCTTGTATTAAACCACATGATTGATATATTACATATATACTTTTTTTTAAATAATATACTTGCTATTTTATGTGTATTTTTTTCGTGTTACCGTCACAAATAAATGCTTTTTACTTTTTACTTTTTTTTTTTAACTTTTAGTTTAGTAAATTGTTGTTATTATTATGTAGGTATGTGTATGTGTTTTTGCAAATAAAAATCTAGTGATGACGATGACCAATGATGGACGATACCGAACACCAATTTGGTTTGTCAAACCAATGTAAAGCCATTTTGGTGTCATCGTTCATTATTTAATTTTATTTAAGGCCATAAGGGTCAAATCTCCCTCTCGCTCGCACTATTCAACATTTTTGAAGATATAAAATCTCTGAAAGTAGTTATGCAAAATAGCAATACTTCACGGCCTAGAAAATAACAATACAAAGGTTCAGCAATAATATCATTTTGATTCTATCACGTTTTCTTATCAAAAAACTTGCACCAATGTGATCAATTTTGGTGCCATTTTTTCAACAAGGTTCCAGACTACATCCACATATAGTCTGCAACCTTGTTCTATTTACATATGGATGTAGTCTGGAACCTTGTTCTATTTCCACCTAAGAGCAGGTTGCTGACTGACTCTTTAAGGTGATAGAATCAATTTTTATTAAACTGCCACTCGACATTAAATCAGTGATACACAAAAGAGGCACTCTTAGAAATAAATTAAAAGCTTTTCTTCTGGAGAAGTGTTTGTACACACTGGATGAACTTTAAATCTTTTCTTATTTTTTTTGCTTTTATATAATTTTTACTTTATACGTAGTTGTGTTTGTGTTTGTGACCTAGACATTTAATGAATTTTTCACTTCTCTTGCTCAAAAAGTGTATCATAATAGTGTAGCTTAGCGGGCCTAAAACTCGAGTTTAATACCTCGGGCTAAAAAGTATTTTTTCTTTTTAATTTTTGTCTTAAATCATCAGCCCGAACAAAGCATTCGTTCTCTTACATAAAAACTCGACTTCTTGGTACTCCGTCAATCTTTTTTTTTTTAAATATAACCGTCTTGGTGATGTTTTATGAAGGTTGTAAAATTTCTGAAAATTGTTTAATTTTGAATTGTTTTATTTTCTCGCAATCGAGGTGAAAAGTAGAGTGTTTTACTCGGGCCAAAACCACCCATTATAACTCGGTCTTGTCATCCTCCCTCGCTACGCTCGGGAGTATAACAACCTCGTATATAATTTGAGTGCAGTGCTGAGTGCGCTCGTGATTAGACGCGTCATAAATTGCACCGGTACGAATTTTTAATTCGCGTTCCGCGCGGTCGCGGCCGCTGCCTGTTTATCGCCATGAGTACCGAAAAACTCATCGCAAATGAACTCCTCGCCTTCCTGCAAGATCGCTTGGATGTGATGGATGAGGTCTCGGCGATACAAATCTGTACATCGAGCTTCTCTGAAAATGAGATTCGAGAGGCAAGGTCGCTACTCTACGAGTCGCTGAACAAAACCGAGCAGACCGGGCAGATGAAGAGCTACCGAAGGGACGAACGAGGGGAGCGCAGTCTGCAGGACATCATCAACGTCCTGAAGGTGACCGATCCTGACGACGTGCCCGCGTTCGTCGCCCGCAACCTGCACCGCGTGCCGCCGCTGGACTTCGACCACGTCGATTGTACTTGTTTACTCAAGGACATCAAAGCGTTGAAGTCAACCGTGGCTGCGTTGCAGTTGAAATTGGAGGCTGCACAGAATACCATCTCCGACCTGCGTACCGAAGTAGCATCATTGCGTAACTCCGCTTCGGTAACTGGGTCACCTGAGGCAGCCCATGGAAGTAAACGTCGCGATGCGCAACTAAATGCTTCGGCGTGCAGTTTTGTGTCCACGTCGTCATTCCCCGCGCGGCCCGTGCCCCCCCGCCCCCGCCCCGCAGCCGCGGCCCCAGCCCGTGCTTGCTGACGTCTCCGCTCAACCCGCGCCGGCACCGGCGCCGGTCGAACCGTCACGTGTCACGTCCACCCCGCAACGTGACTACGCCGCTGTCGCTACAAGTCAAGTAAAACCTGAGCGACCACTATCTAAGTGGAAGAAGCAGCAACGTCGCGAACCTGGTCGTGGCGCTATGCCGTCGTGCCCTTCAAAAGGCCAATATGATAAGGAGGGTTTCATACTTGTGGAACGGAAGAAGAAAAAGAAGAAGCCCCCTTGTCGTAATCAGTGCGGGACTGCAGCACCGACAGAACTAGGTCAGCTGTGCCTTCTTCATGCCGAGATTCCCACCACGCAGCAATACGTGTCGCGGGTCCACTATGCCGTGAAAGCTGAGGCGGTGGTGGAGTATCTAAAGCAGAAGACTGGCCTCACCATGAGAGTCGAAAAGTTGGAATCTCGCCGTAACGTGAATTTCAATTCATTTATGGTGAGAGTACCAACTAGTCGCCTCTCTACTTTCATGGACAGCGGGTTCTGGCCGAGAGGTGTCGTGTTCAGGAAGTTCATCGGAAGCCTGGCACGCGACACCAAGCATGCGTCATCGACGACGTGTTTAAATTAAGTAATTTTATAAGTAGTATTTTGTATGTATGTTAGTTTGTAAGTTTGTATTAATTTTATAATATATTTATATATGTTAGACTGTAAGGTATGTATTGTTATGGGCCTATGTAACTTTGTATACTTGTTGCCTGAAATAAACGTTATATTATATTATATTATATTATTATAATGGGATGGTTTAGTCCCTTGTAAAACAATCTACTATTTTATTGTGACCTAATGTTATAGTATAGGGTAACTCATTCCGCATACAATTATTATTGTTTAATTTATTGTTATTTTTATTTTAATACTCACCAAAATAGCCAGTCTACAATACCTTTAAACTTCGCTTCATTTTCATGGTATCATGGTTCACCGGTATAGTGACTACAGATAATAAAGATAAAAAGCGAGATAATGTGCCGCTTTGTCAAACGCTGAGTGGACGGTAGATGGCACCACTATCAGAATATTAGAAGCACCAAAGAAAACTCACCAAAATAGTCCGTCTACCAATAGCAGCCTTGACCTTCGCGACATCGACCGTCATGGTATCAGGGTTCACCGGTATAGTGACCACTGACAGGCCGAGATACTGCGCCGCTTTGTCAAACGCCGAGTGGACGGTAGATGGCACCACTATCTGTGGGTTGGTGATGCCACGGCTGTACCCGTAGTCTCTGAAGGCTTTGCACGCCATCATTATTGATTCTGTGCCGCCTGTTGTTACCTGAAAAAGTATTTTCACTTCTCTTGCTCAAAAAGTGTATCATAATAGTGTAGCTTAGCGGGCCTAAAACTCGAGTTTAATACCTCGGGCTAAAAAGTATTTTTTCTTTTTAATTTTTGTCTAAAATCATCAGCCCGTACAAAGCATTCGTTCTCTTACATAAAAACTCGACTTGTTGGTGCTCCGTCAATCTTTTTTTTTTTTAAATAGAACTGTCTTGGTGATGTTTCATGAAGGTTGATTAATTTTTATTAAAAGTTCTGAAAATCGTCTAATTTTGAATTGTTTTATTTTCTCGCAATCGAAGTGAAAAGTAGAGTGTTTTACTCGGGCCAAAACCACCCATTATAACTCGGTCTTGTCATCCTCCCTCGCTACGCTCGGGAGTATAACAACCTCTCAACCTCGTATATAATGGGATGGTTTAGTCCCTTGTAAAACAATCTACTATTAATAGTAGCAAGTCGTAGAATGTTAGCCAATCATAAAGCGTTATTTCATACCCACACTTTTTTGCTGGCCGAAATAATACGACACGCTTACGATTCTAATGGTTGATTCGTGATTGCCCTACAGTTCCTTCAAATACTATTCCTACAAGAACATTTTGTATAAGTAGGAGATAAGAAAAAAAAGCATAAACCCTGACTTCTAAACTAGGGTAAACTGTATGTCAGGAGTGAGTGCCTTCCCATTAATAATTATTTGGTAAGTAAATAAAAGTATTTCCTTAGCAACAAATTTTACATAATTCGTAGTAGGTATATACATACTTGTTTCTTTTCATAATTTAATGTCATATCAAAATTTTGTGTTTTTTGATTTTTTATTAAGGTTCTCCCCCAGTTTACTGCAAAAGTTCCCATTTCCTTCCTATTAATGGTAATAAATTAATATTACCACGATATTACGATAACCTTCTCAAAGCAAGTTCTCGAGTGGAAACCGCGGATCGGAAAACGTAGTGTAGGACGCCCTCCGGCCAGGTGGAGTGATGATTTGCGAAAGGCTGCTGGTAGAAGCTGGATGCGTCGAGCTCAGGACAGGGCGCAATGGTGCTCATTAGGGGAGGCTTATGTCCAGCAGTGGATGCTATAGGCCGATGATGACGATATTACGGTTTCAGAAGTTGAATCCACTCACAGTGCCACAGCAGTCTTCATCGCCATGGAACAGGTTGACGGCCATCCGCACTATCTCTGCCTCCATCTTGTTGACGCCGGGGAAGACATCAGCGTGCAGAGGGTTGGTGTAAGCGGTGAGAGAGTATGCATCGCACGCGACTTTGCTTATCTCCTCCGACACGTGGTAAACTGCGCCGGAGATCATACCGCTTTTCCAGTCGTACACACCTGGGTAGAAATTATATTATTATTTTAGTAGTTGTAGAGTTCTTTGTGGAGGGCTCGTCCGGGGAAGTACTGCCACCATGCCCATTTCTGCCGTGAAGCGGCATTGCTGTGTTTCGGTTTGAAGGGTGTTGCATCGTAGAGCACGTTCCAAAAAGCATGATCTACAATGCAATGCTTTGTGATAAGTAATAATTACCAGTTAAGATCATGTGGGCCATGTGCTGGTTCCATCTTCAGGTACCATCAAAAAAGAAAAAAAGCCCATTAGAATATTTCCAGCAATATGCAAATAATGTTTGACATTATCAGAAACCTAAGCGGAGCTTGTTTAATGGGAATCATATGCCTGATAAATACTACTTATATAATCTTTTGTTTGTAAATAAATACACATTTATAAATATAAAACACCCGATAGAAATATTTGCAGATCGTATAAACATTTGCCTCGCGGCGGGAATCGAACGAACAACTTTCTGCGTTTCAGGCAGGCTGCTCCATAGAGGCAGTCTATATAAACTGGTTCCATAATGTGTGATAATCGGGGTTTGAACAAAAAGAAAATGGCGGAATATTTAATAGATTAGTGTTGCATTGCAATGCGGATGGACTCAATAAACACTACCGCGTCGCTTTACTGGTCTTACGACATTCAACCACATTGCAATGACATGACACCATATTGTGCACCTAACCACCAACTTAGAAACTTGTTAGGTAGAATACAGTAGATACGATATTAGGAGCTTAGCTTACTTTCATGATATTCATCCACAACCCGACCTCACCAACTGCTGGGTATAGGCCTTCAACTTGTGCCATCCACCACGATCATGCTCTAATCTAACCCAAGTACGGCTGCGAATTTGACTATGTCATCTGCCCATCTTGCAGCTGAACGTTCCACACTCTTAAAGCCATCCCTAGGCCACCACTCTGTAACCATCCTACTCCATCGGTCATAACCTCGCCTTGCAATGTGTCCTGCCCAGCTCCATTTGAGTACTATAATGCGGTTTCCCACGTTCTGGACTTTAGTACGTCTCTGGATTTCCGCTGAAAGCCTTACCCAAGTTAAGATGATCCTTGACCTCCTCAGTGACCTGTTCCGCGCTGAGACCAGTCTCCGGCAGCTGCCTCCTCAGGGTAACTCCAGAAAGGCGTTTTGCGACGTCGTTTTTAAAGTCTCGGTTGATCGCAGCCATCTTCTCGTCAATCTTGCGACGCACGAGTGGAACTCTTCGAAGCCAGCGGTAGAACTCTTTGCGGAGACGCGTGGTAACAGCTATATAACATTTGGATAGGTACATTAAAAAAGGTAAGTTTAAGGTTTTAGGTTTAAAATTATAGGTAGATTAGGTACATAAGGTAAGTTTTTGAATTATGAAGATTTATTAGGTCAGATGGCGGCCGGCTGATTGCGGCATAGCACAGCCTACATCAGCACAGCTAAATCCCCTGGCCATCGACGGGCAGCAGCGTCGGCGGTGCGAGAAGCTGTGCCCTGCGATCCCCAACCCGCATGCCCAGCGTGGGGATTATGGGCATTTTCCCCTTTATTTAGGGAGGCCTATGTTCAGCAGTGGACTGATATAGGCTGGTGTGGATTAGGTCAGAATTAGCAATGCTCAGCATCAAAAAACTAAGTCCATTGCTGAACATTATGTCTCAACCAAAGATTAAAATGAACGGTAAAATTATAAATGATATTTATTGTCTGTGGCACTAGGTCTATTAATAACATTGATCTTAAAGCTATTTGTGCATCTCTCCTAAGTATTACTCGACCGGTTCTAAGCACTTTCAATTCCAGAATTCTTGCATTCATAAAGATGTCTTAAGTCGATGTCTACACTTCGTCTACCGAGTACCGAGTACCGAAACTCTAGCCGGATAGGCAACAGACAGCTGAGATGCAAGAGAATGCGGGTTCGTTACCCAGTGCGGGACAAACGATTGCATAAACTGTGATATTTTTTTTCAAAGTATAGGTGTTGTGTATTCACACACAGAAGATAATCTTTGTGTGTACAAGACAGGATCACTAGAATAAAGTTTACCATTTTTTTCCAATTAATAAGATTACAAGAAAGCTTAAGATAAACTCCCTCAAAAACAAAATAACTACCTATGTTAAGAATTGTAACAAAGTCGTAGAAAGAATAAACCAAGCAGTTTCAAGCCGTGTAAATTAAAAAGATGACGATTTAAAGTGTTTCTGGTTCCTATTAAATAAACATATTTAAGGTATTGATTTCTGTGACATTTCATTCACTCTATCAAGTTCAATGATAAAGACATTGAGAATTTTATGCGTATCAGAAACATATTTTTTAATTCCTTGAGGATAATCTCATTTCTCTTGGTACTTGTGTCACTATGTGTGATAACAATGATTTTGATTAGTTATCAGTATGTGTTACAAGTCATTAATTCTTTATCAGGTTTTAGACTAGCTAGGTATTTGAAATGTTTCTAACTGTGCGTTTCCACTGAGTTACGTTACTCGTTAATCTTTTACGTTTTATCTAGAGTCGTGTTCTAACAAAGTATGAAGAAAGTAGAAGGATATGACAGTTGCGCGACTTCTTTATTGACTAGTTTGTTTTTCTTTTTAATTAACATAGGGTAAGGGTTTCTAACCTCCATCCATCTTTGGATCCCAAACGAACCTCACATGCAAGTGGTTCACCCTGCTGAATAACAAACGAGGCTCTGGCGGCCGGCTGATTGTGTCATAGCGCATCCTAACATTGGCACAGCTGAATCCCCAAGCCGCCGACCCTATGCCAATGTCCTGCAGTGGACTGAATAGGCTGCTGTTTTTGTGTTGTATTAAACATTGTTTATTAATAAGTGGAAACGCACGTAATCTGCACGCGTACCTAGTACATAGTTTTACAATCTCAGTGTAGAATTAATCTGCGTTATCATGTCAAGCTAGATAAGTTTAACTGTAATGTGTATTTAGGCATTATTATTTTTGTTTTTTTTAAACTATTTTGGTTGTGAACATAATTATGAATATCAACGGGATATATTCATAATAATGTTCACAACCAAAATAGCTTCAAAAAAACAAAAATAATAATGCCTAAAAACACATTACAGTTAAACTTATCTAGCTTACCATTTGTGAGTTCTGTTGTTGCCCGATATTTCAACAGTCCTTAATTTCAATTCCTCCCGTGAGCGAAGCAACTGCGTCGAAATATCGGGAAAAAACAGAACTCACAAATCATGGTTTAATAACCCATTGATATTCATAATTTTTATTTATTACATTAGCGATATAATGGAAGTCACTGTCATATCGTAAGGTATGGGTGGCTGCTTTAGAGGGGCAGATGAAAGAAGCTGAATCATTTGCGTCGACATTCGACAAGAACACAGCCCTTTATAAATAATACCCCCTCCGCTCGCAATTGTATTACTTAGTTGGCTAATAACGAACAAAGCGAACGAAAGCAATGAGATTGTACGGTTTCACCATACATTTTGGTAATTTGCGCGCGCTGCGATTTACTTTGCATCGCACGCGCTGCATCTTTTACGGAAACAAATAATTTAGAGCATTTAACATTCAGTACGTGACCTACTCGCGCCAGAGACACTACCAAGGAAAGATTTGCCACCTTTACCTTGTAATTAACATAACTTTGAATACACTAACTTTACTTGTGAATCTGGTGTTTACGTGCTCAATCTAACTAGCTAACCCTCTATGAACTATCAGTGAATCGTTGGTGCCGTGTAAGGGAAACAACTATCAACCTACGCAGCATCTTCTCCATGTAAGGTCGGAGGGTGGAAACAAGCAGCCCTTAGCCCTTACATTTTGGTCCTTCGAGGAAACAGGGTATATATGCTTTTTTGTATTTCTTGACGATAGCGAATCGGTTGAATTGGCCTCCCACCAGCGGGAATCACCAGTAAAATTGAGAAGGCGCACATATTGTCATATAAGTACGGGAAGCTGAATACCTATACCGACCAGAAGTCCACAGAAACTCTGTCGTCTTCTCGTCGTGAACCAGCACTGCTCTCCTCTGTCACCGTAAACTACGTGGCCGAGCTAGAAGCTAACTAACAACATAGATTGTTCTGTCACCGTCAGCTACGTGGCCAATCTAGAAACTACCTAACATTAACATCCATTGTTCCGTCACCATCAACTACGTGCCGAAGCGATCTAACTCTCTAATCTCTTTACTACATAAATAAGACTTTCGATAACATGGAAGTACTAAAATTACAAGAGGAGTGCTTCAACAACATCAAAAATCTTTGTTCTAACTATGCCAAAGATAGTAAATCTAGGAAGACGGAAGATTATCTTCGTATTCGACTCCAGTCCCTCGAAAATCAATGGCGGGACTTCGAGAGGCGTCATATGACTCTCCTTGAAGCTATTGAGGATAAGACTCATAGTTACTTTACGGAAGATGTTTTCACCAAAACTCAGAAACTCTATCAGAAAACGAAGAATGATATGGATGGCTTATTGAATCAACTACATGAATGCAAAACTGTAAAATTTGACTTAAGCGGTACCGTTGAAGAAACCACCGATGAACATTTGAAAACTTTATTAACACGACAAGAGTGTAACTTCAAGGCGCTTGATCGTGCGATGTCTAAAGTTAACTTAAACACTATGACAGAGAAATGGGAGTTGGATGATCATCTGTCTATTTTGAAGTCTAAGTGGGACGTGATCGACAAACTTCATTGGGAGTTGGAGGCCGTACTGAAAGGCTCTGACATCACCTACTACAATATATTTGTGTCGATAGAGGATAAGTACGATGAACTGAAGAGAAACATAAACTCTAAGATTTGGTCGACAGTGCATTATCAACAATCTGCACCAAGAATTGAGGTTCCCGAATTTTCCGGCAGTTACTCAAAGTGGATTTCTTTCAAAGATCTCTTTCTAGAAACCATCCATAACAACCCAATGATCAACAAGGCTCAGAAAATGCAACACCTTAAGACGAAATTGCGCGGAGAGGCTGAGCGATTGGTACAACATCTTCACATCAGTGCTGAAAACTATAGCTCTTGTTGGGACATACTGTCTCAACGCTACGATAACCATCGTCTTCAGTTCACCTCTTTTGTTAACATAATGCTCAATTCACCCGTTATCAGCCAACCTGATAGCCAAGCCTTGAAGAAGTTGCATGATGTCATCACTGAATGTATGAACGGATTAACGAACATTGGATTGAACACATCTACTTGGGACCCACTTATCGTCCATCTCATGTCGCAGAAACTTGACGCCACCACATACACAGACTACATGAAAGATCTACAAGATCATAGAGAGCTACCACATTTGGATCAGTTTCTTTTCTTTATAGAAAGCAAATTCATGGCTTACGAAGGCATGAAAACTGCTAAGAAAGAAGTACCAAAACTAACATCTGCTTCCCAAAAATCTACCAACCAACATTATTCCCACAAGAAAAATAACTATGAGTTTCAGAGAAAACATTCAAAAACATTACATACTGCTTTTATTACGTGCCCTCACTGTGAAAAAAGACATGTGCTGATGCATTGTCCTAGATTCATCGACATGGATACAACACAACGAAACAACCTTGTAACAAAATTGCATTTATGTAAAAATTGTTTATTTAGTCACGGCGACGCAGACTGCTCGTCAGCAAAAACTTGCAAAGAATGCAACAAGAGACACCACACTATGTTACATAATAATAAGGTAACTCCTTCGGCATCAACTTCATCTCAACAAAGCTCCAATCATCTCGCTAATAATGACTTGGAGATACTTCTTACAACGGTTCAACTTAAGATAAAATCTGCAAGTGGAACTTACGTCACACTTCGTGCTCTCCTAGATCAAGGTTCACAAGTGAACTTGATCACTGAACAAGCCGCTCAACTACTTCGATTGCCTAGAAAACGGATGAGCGCCACAATATCGGGAGTTGGAGCGCTTTCAGGAGACTGCAAAGGACGTCTGCAACTAAACTGCCAGTCGATACATTCCGACTATGCGTTTGAAACTCAAGCGCTCATTTTGAAAAAACTTACAAATAACTTACCTAACTCATCCTTTAATACGCCAAACTGGCCACACTTAGAAAACTTAAAGCTCGCTGACCCTGACTTCAACAAATCTCGCCCGGTCGATCTACTGCTTGGAGCTGATGTATACTCGAATGTTATCCTTGAGGGAGTCCTGAAAGGAAGTCAACATGCTCCTGTTGCACAACAAACGCACTTAGGATGGATTCTGTGTGGCAAAATGAAAACTTTCAATTGTCATGCCGTTCTAGTGGACCTCAACAGCATTAGCAAGTTCTGGGAACACGAGGATATCACTCAGGACAGCAAGGACGACATCTCCAAGGACGATCAGTGCGAAGAATACTATTCAAAAACAGTACAGCGAAGTTCAGATGGAAAATATATTGTGAAAATGCCTTTTGTTCCAAATTACGAAGAAAATATAGGCAATTCCCGATCTATTGCCGTCTCACAATTTTTACAGCTTGAAAAACGGCTCGAAAGAAACGCGAAACTCGCTCGTATGTACAGAGACTTTATAAAAGAGTACACAGAACTTAAGCATATGGCACCAGCGCCCTTAATCACAACTAAACCAGAATGCTATCTACCACATCACGGCGTTCTACGGGAGCATTCAACTACAACAAAACTTAGAGTGGTGTTCAACGCTTCTCAAAAAACATCAACCGGTCTTAGTCTCAATCACTTACAAGAGAAGGGCCCTAACATGCAGAAAAACATTCAAGCTCTTATTCTGAAATGGCGGTCCTACAGATACGCCTACACTGCAGACATAGAGAAAATGTACCGCTGTATCTGGATCACAGATGAACAACAGCAACTGCAAAAGATCATCTGGCGAAACGCGCCCTCAGAAAAACTGAAAGATTATGTCCTATGTACAGTGACATATGGCATGAAGAGTGCACCATGGCTCGCGATGAGAACATTGAAACAGCTTGCCATAGACGACGGTCACATGCACCCCGAAGCTGCTCAAACGCTACAAGAGGAGTTCTATGTTGATGATTTAATTAGCGGCCACAACACTATCTCCGAAGCTCAACAACTACAATCGTCGCTCATTAACTTACTTAAAGGCGCCGGTATGAACTTGCGGAAATGGTCGTCTAATAATAAGGCTTTACTAAAAAACTTGAGTAATGATCAAATATCAACAGAACAAATATTTGACTTTAAACATGAAGATACAAAAAAGACTCTTGGACTCGGTTGGAACACTACAAATGATACATTTACATTCTACTGGGACTTAGAAGAAAAACCGCGGCAACAACTAACTAAACGCCATCTTCTATCTGAGATCTCGAAGCTGTATGACCCGTTGGGGTGGTTGGCGCCAATAACTGTGGCTGCCAAACTGCTATTTCAGAGGGTCTGGACAAGTAAACTTGCTTGGGATGAAACTTTACCTACTGAGTTACAGCAAGAGTGGGTCAAACTGAAAACCGACCTTCGTCAAATCAAAACAATTAAACTAAACAGATGGCTGGGCTGGACGCACGGGCCTATTGACCTACTATGTTTTTGCGACGCAAGCGAAAAAGCATACTCGTGCGTAATCTACAGCCGTGTTACTAACGAAGGCGTACCTACAATAAATCTACTTGCAGCTAAGACTAGGGTTGCCCCGCTGGCGCAAAAGATTACGCTGCCTCGTATGGAACTCTGTGGTGCCCTTCTATTGTCACAACTAGCAGAAAAAGCGGTTTTAGCTTTTAAAGGACACACCGTAACTATACAGGCTTGGAGTGACTCCCAAGTTGTGATCGCCTGGCTGCAGGGAGATATTACAAGATGGGAAAGATACATTGCCAACAGGGTGAGTAAGATCAAACAGGTCATTCCGGCTGAAAACTGGCGCTACGTGAAATCGGAGCTCAACCCCGCTGACTGTGCATCACGAGGAATGTACGCAACAAAACTATTTAATTTCGACCTTTGGTGGAAAGGACCTGACTTTATACAGACTTTTGAAAACCAGAAAGTACCAATGTGTCTACATACAACTAACAAAGGACTCAAGCCAACGGTGACAGCCCTACGCAAAACTCACGAGACACATTTTATCGACGAACTTATAAACAAATGCAGTTCATTATCTCGCATAATACGTGTGACGGCATGGATACGACGCTTTAGTATAAGTGTACTCAATGGCTCGAAATTTGACACTAACTACCTAACTACCAGCGAATTGACTACTGCGAATGAACTTATATTAAAACATTTTCAACAAATAGACTTCGAACAAGAATACAAACAACTTTTTAAAAAACAAACGGTTTGTAATAAAAGTCCTTTATGCAAACTTAACCCTTATTTGGACGAAAGGGGCATCATTCGTGTTGGTGGTCGCCTTAAAAACTCCAGCTTGCCTTTCCAGATGAAAAATCCTATAATTTTGTCAAGAAATGGAAGACTGACGCAACTAGTCATAGAACAAGCACATGACAGGGTACTACATGGAGGCGCGCGACTGACGTTAGCCTACATAAGACAGCGGTACTGGATCGTTGGCGGCAACAGAGCAGTTAAAACAAGACTTCGTCAATGCATCCGCTGTCACCGTCATAAGCCAACCGAAACTTACCAACTCCTAGGCGACCTACCACAACAAAGAGCACAACCTTCCAGACCTTTTACGCATTCTGGCGTCGACTTCACAGGCCATGTGGAAGTCAAACTGAACAAAGGAAGAGGTGTGAAAACGTCCAAAGGCTACATTGCAATCTTCGTGTGTATGGCAACAAAAGCTGTGCACATTGAACTCGTATCGGACCTCACTACAGAAACATTCTTAGCGGCATTCCAACGAATGTGCGCGCGGCGCGGCACTCCAAAGCACGTCTACTCCGACTGCGGCACCAACTTCATCGGAGCTGCCAAGGTGTTACGCAAAGAGTTTGAAGAGTTCAGACAAGTCCTATCACCAGAATTCTTCACCGAAATCGGAAAACTCGAAGTTGAATGGCATTTTAATGCTCCTGCTTGGCCAAGCGCAGGCGGGCTCTGGGAAGCTGCAGTAAAGTCCTTAAAATACCATCTACGACGTGTTCTAGGCGAACAAAAACTCACCTACGAAGAGTTTACAACACTCCTCACGAAGATTGAAGCCTGCATGAACTCCCGGCCCTTATGTCCACTAACGGAAGACCCGGAGGAATTCTACAACTACCTAACACCTGGACACTTTCTTACCGGCAGCCCAATACTCACTCTACCTCTTTCGGACTATAGCGACATCAAAACTATCGACATTCGTAGACGATGGCAATTAACTGAGAACATGCTACAACAGTTTTGGAAAAGCTGGTCTAACGAATATCTAATTCAACTACAAAGTCGCAGTAAATGGAAAAAACCAATGAAAAACATTCAACAGGGTGACATCGTCTTGATAAAGGATGATAACATGCCTCCCGGAAAATGGGCGATGGGGCGGGTCATAGAACTTCATCCAGGTTCCGACGGCCGTGTACGAGTAACAACTGTTAAAACCCAATCAGGCATACTTAAACGTCCCGTCGTGAAACTTTCACCCCTCCCTATAGAAACGGAGAATCCACAACAACTGAGAGATGAAGAGGGCGAAACGTCGTCGACTGAACCAAAACAAAACGCGTCAAACTCTTACAAAACAAAAAAGACCGCCAGTAACACATTTATAACCCTATTGGTAACATTGTTTACATTAGTAACCGGAGTACATAGCGCCGGTAGTGGCACGCGACCAAGCGCTCATATTACAAGCTTTGAGTCCGACCGGCCAGTTTATTATGATGCGCTCGGCAAAATGCAAACAATACATGATGAGTGGACACTTCTTATGTACTATAACTTAACTAACTATTGGGATAGTATACAACGTGTAGAAAACTATCTTCAGAACTTAATTGACCTTTGTCACAAAACTGACCCGAGATATTGTGAAACGACACTTGGACAATTAGCTCATGAAATGGAACTTCTGCGACACTACAACAGCATTTTACTAACTCCTCATCAACACATGAGCGGCCGCAAGAAGAGAGGGCTGATCAACGGCATCGGCTCCATCGCCAACAGCCTTTTCGGTGTTCTTGATCAAGACTTTGCCGACAAGTACCACCAAGACATCCAAAACATCCAAAATAACCAGAACTACATGCTTGGTCTAATAAAAAACCAAACATCTATTGTGGAACTGGAAAACAAGGTACTAAAGAAAACGGAAGAAAACATTCACAACCAGCTCAACATAGTTGAAAGGTTCATGAACGAAACTAACTCTAATCTAGCAAAGGTTGAGTCAACCATGGAGATCATTATGGCATCGAGCTATTTCAATTCTGCATCATTATCCACTTATCTACTACTCAAAAACTTGAGAGAAATGCAAGAACTACTGTTTGATACACTAACCAATGTCTACAAAGGACACATGGATGTACATTTACTGACGCCGGTGAACCTAGTGGAACAACTAAGTATCATAGCTGGAAGCCTTCCAAAGAGATTAGCACTGCCATTAGAAAACGTCAAGAAAGATATCTTAGATATTTACAAGATACTCTATGTGAAGGCTCGAGTTACATCTAGCTACTTTTTATTTGAAGTCCACATCCCACTAACAACCGATGAAGATTTCCTGTTATACAAAGTTACTCCAATACCCATGAGAAACCAGACAGAATTCGCCATCATACAACTTCAGTCTCAGTACATTGCGGTAAACTTTAAGAAGAACTCCTACATCTCACCAACTGAAAAGGAGATAAAGCAGTGTACTGTTATGAAACAAGATTATTTGGTATGTAATGAAAACATGCCAATTTACAGCTTCGAAAGCAAGAACGCTTCATGTGAGGCAAAACTTCTTAGTCATAGGTCAAACGCCCCCTGTGACATCAGAAAAACGTCATGCAGTGACGTATGGGTCGAGTTACATTCGCCTAACACCTGGCTGGCTATTTGTTGCGGAGCTTGCACTTTGCGCACAATATGCGAGAATGACGTTAGTTCTTTTGTCATGACTTCATCTGGCCTTGTAACTCTAAAGCAAGGATGCTTGTTGCAATCCAACGACTTCACAATCTACTCACGCAACGAGTACAACACAAACATGAAGATGGAGTCTAACATCAATATCCCACTGTTAAACTCAACGGTCAATAACATCGTTAACCTGACCTACCACAAGGTGCCATGGGATATTTTAGAACAAGCGGAGGGTACCCAGGACATTGACAGACGACTCCTGTATCAAAGGGAAAGAGAAATCCTCCCTCAAAAAATAACTACTCATGACATACATCAATATGCGATTTGCTACCTTCTACTTGTAATCGTAATCATCATCATCATCGTCTGGGTAGTCACGAAATACCAATCCAACAAACAGGCCAAGAGCAAACAAGAACGCTCGAGAGAGCCACGCATCGAAGTCATAGAGCTTCAACCATGCTCCAAGCAAGGTAGGGTCGAACCGACCGCGCACGACCAGGCAGCATCCCTGGCAATGGAGGCTCCACGGGCACGGCGAGAGCGCCAACCGTCGCCTACCAAGGGCGGAGACAACGTCGCGTTTAACTTCGATGAATAATCTTTCTTGGCTTTGTACTGGCTTATCTTCTCTTGGTAGTCATTTAACTTTAACTTTAAGTAACTTCTTTTGGGGTTGCCAACATGTACGGTTTCACCATACATTTTGGTAATTTGCGCGCGCTGCGATTTACTTTGCATCGCACGCGCTGCATCTTTTACGGAAACAAATAATTTAGAGCATTTAACATTCAGTACGTGACCTACTCGCGCCAGAGACACTACCAAGGAAAGATTTGCCACCTTTACCTTGTAATTAACATAACTTTGAATACACTAACTTTACTTGTGAATCTGGTGTTTACGTGCTCAATCTAACTAGCTAACCCTCTATGAACTATCAGTGAATCGTTGGTGCCGTGTAAGGGAAACAACTATCAACCTACGCAGCATCTTCTCCATGTAAGGTCGGAGGGTGGAAACAAGCAGCCCTTAGCCCTTACAGAGATAGAGGATACGATGAAGCGAGAGAGTAAGATGGACTGAGCGAGTCTACGGAAATGTTAACGTGTCGCCGCGCGGACCATATTGAGAGCTGTGGTGCTACTAAGTTAGCAAACAGCCGTACGGTCTTTCTGATCCACAAAAGTAGATTAACACGAGATTATTACAACTATAATTTTATCAAGCATAATTTAAATGGTTTGCTTTGAATTGTCCTCGTTTAATCATCATCATAATCAGCCTATAGCAGTCCACTGCTGGACATAGGCCTCCATCCTGAGTTCGACGCATCCAGCTTCTACCAGCAGCCTTTCGCCGATCGTCACTCCACTACGATTGCTTAGCCGCGGTCTCCACTCAAGGACTCGTTTACGGTCATCGGTTCTTCATAATTGAATTAAACGGACATTTTTAAGTTACAACGATTTTTAAAACTTATTTTGAATAGACTTTTGTGGCTGACTGTACTATTCATAATCATAATACTTTCTTTACTACTCATAAAGATTGAGACCTCATTACTCATAAATATTAAGATTCAACCGCAATTTTACTTGGTTAGGTTAGGAACTTTAAAGATTCTCTGAATATATTTTCCAAACCTATTTGTTTGACGTATGAAAAGGCAGATTTTTGTGGAACTAAGTGTCGGCGCAAACGGGCCACACGCGACAGCAACAAACGCCGTGACGAGAAGCTAGAAGCCGCGACGAGTGGCGTCTTCCGGCGTCAACCGTCTGCGGCAAGTCCATATAAAAAGCCTGGAAACTACAGGAAAAATGCCAGTGGCCGCGTTTTGTGGGTGTCGCGAGTGGCCCGTTTTTGCCGACCCTATGCTAGTTAGTTAGATAGTTGCTAACATAACATCTTTTGTAAGCAAGAAACTTTTCAATAAAATCATTATGAATTATGGAGTCATGCATCAATGAGTTAAACAACTTACTCTCTCTGCCATTGTAGAGATTATGAGCCCAAACAAGAGCTAGAACTGAAGATGCAGTCACGCCGACTATCTGCCATGGCTCCCGACCCTCAAAGAGCCTATTGATGGCCTTCAGAGGCTGTGGCTTTTCACTCATTTCTGAAAGTATAATATTGTTATAGCATGTTCACATGGACGATAGAATACACGATAGATCACAGAGACCAATGAAAAATAAACTCTTGTTTCACACTACCAACAATATCCTACTGATATCCTATCCTTCCTACTATGCTACTAATATTATAAATGCGAAAGTTTGTGAGTATGGCTATGTGGATGAATGTTTGTTACTCTTTTACACAAAAACTACTTTTTTTATTTAATGTGGGCCAGCTCTTGACCTCGAGGCTTGCATAGGCAAGGATGAGGTCGACGATGGGACGAGCTTTCCCAGAAGATGCCTATTAACTCTCTTTTTAAAGCCGTTAGGGCCGTAAGTCAATGGAAAAAAAAAATCTACTGAACTGATTTGGATGAAATACATTGGAATATACATAGTTTGTGACCTGGATTAACACATAGGCATTTTTATCCGGGTATAGTATCTTAGAGGTGTAATGATTGATTCTACGAGTATTGTTAACAGGACAGTATCTTCATACATTAGTTCCCGCTATCTGTCCATCTGTCCGTCAAGACCGACAAAGTTGGCGAAATATTGTCAGAAAAAGTTTCTACTGGAGAATCACAAACCTCAGTCATGAGGAGGATCTGTCTACCTGATGGTATTGAATGTCGCCGTCATTTATGTGAACTAAAACAGTATAAGTAACATGAATAAGTATATTTTTATTTTGCAAAATTAGATAGGTATATAAATGCATGGATTAATCTGTAATGTTATATCTTGTAATAATAAATGAATTTGAATGTTCAGTGCAGAGGTTAGATAAGATCTTTTTATGGTACTGAAGATGTAAAAAGCCCACGGCCCATCTAATTATAAGGCTCCCCCGCACACGACCGACTTTTTGTAGTACAGAAAATCGGGCCGACTTTTCCAGCATAGTATTTCTGACCGACTTTTTGTAGGGCGTGTGCGTTGCAGTATGGCAATCAGTACGTTCCATTTTCCTCCTACAAAAAGTTGGTCGCCGATTGTCGGTCGTGTGCGGGGAGGCTAAGTGGTAACCATTTTTTTCGTGGGTCATGTATGTTTGAAACATGCTCTATGATGCCACACCCTGCGTCTAATCAACTTGAGGCATAAAGGTGTGCTTGTAATGTCACACCCCCACCTTTCAAACCTAAACACAGTAATGATGATTCACGGTAGAACATTTTTTTTTACACAAAAATAGTCAAGCGTTTGATTACTATTTCTACTAACAATAAACCTGGAAACTAATTGTTTGGTACGACAAGGTGGGATGTCGACCGTGGCATGGTGGTTGTACTTTCCCAGATGGGCCAAAGGACTCTGGTTTAAATATTCGTTCATTTCGACTTATCATATCACACAAAGGTCTGCTACGTACATTGTGAGGAGCAATATTTGGCAGTTGTCCTACTAAACCACTTTTAAAAAAGGTCACTGCATTGCTTGTTGGTACTGGTTTAGGTAGGTAGTTAGTAGCTATTCAAGGGTATTGCAATGATAATGATTTGTGTAATTTGCATTATTAAACAGCATTATCACTTTACTTACCCAAAAATATTTGTAATTGAAACATTCCTTGCTAGCATGTTCAAAAATAAAGGAGTTTTAGTTAACTTATTTTAATTCTAGATATAATATAAAGCATACCATTTTATAATAATACAAAACAAACATCTTCACGACTTTTTCCCCATTATGGATATCTTCAGATATTGCTCAGTACGCAAATCTATTGAAGATACCTTAACGGGGGTAGTCAGAGGCAAATCCAAACATTACGTTCGATACATGCCCACTTTTTGCAAGCAGCTAGCACTCCACGTGACAGGTTGCAAGCCCATCGCCGCTTTTTATTGGAACACTAACCTAGCACATACCTTTTGAACTTTTCAGTTCGAGGGCATGCCGGTTTCCTCACGATGTTTTCCTTCACCGTTTTGAGTTCGTGGTATAATAATAAAAAGGCCATATATGGTAATATATACATGAGCCCGTGGTTAAGTATCTTATACATAAATTGCGTCTATCAGTATTTGTGTTGTGCTTTAGAAGGTATGTTTATATTTTATCCATGCAGGGAGTACCTATAATACATAAGTAATATATAAGATAATAAAATGTACAACTAAATTATAAGAATAAGATAAAGAAAACTTGATACGAAATAGAAATAGGATATACTGGTATGTTGACCCTCTCGTAATAAACAAAATCCTAGTTATAAAAGTCCCTGAAAGAAATGTTAAGAGCTAAGAGATCCGTTGTTGTGTAAGCTTTTTCTTGCAAAAACTGTCTCTGAACCACATAAGAGGAATATAATAAATAAATAAATAATGCGGGACGTAATCACACAGCATCACGTAGCCCCGAACTAAGCAGAGCTTGTATTATGGGAACCACATGATTGATATACTACACATTTTTTTTTTTGTAAATACATACATTTCCTACATAGATAACACCCAGACCCGAGACAAATATCTACAGAACATGCAAACATTTGTTGAAACGAACCCGCAACCTTCTGCGTCTCAGGCGGACCTTCGCCCACTGCGCCACAGAGGCCGTCAAAATAGGTAGAAGTAGCGAGCGAATAACACTCTTATTCATAACCAAATAGAGGATTTAGGAGTAATTTTATTTCGCTCGATAAAGTAAGCATGTCTTGTCATTTAAATGTAAATAAAAAGAGTTGGACATTTTAGCGATCTGACCTTTATCACTTTATAGAACTGTAATGAATAGATGCGTAGATGATGGGTAGGGGTTAGCTGCTAATCCAACATGCAAACAATATTGATGTTTAACATGTTGACTGCTAGTGCTCATGAACATGGATGTTTGTGTTATTCAGCACTAAAAGTGTTATCAATACACTAGCAAGTTGACTGCTGGTGCCCGTCAATATAGATGGGTATGTTATTCAGCACCCAAAGCGTTTAAAGGTAATTTTTTGAAAGCAAATTGTACAGTTATATGCAGACACAGATCAGTTGTCTGCTCCATTAGCATATAATAATTAAACCTTCTGCTCAGTGATGTATCTGGGAAAATTCCACTGTTAACTTTGTTAAATTACTATGGATCATCATCATCATCATCATCATCATCATCACCCTATAGCAGTCACTGCTGGACATAGGCCTCCCCTGATGAGCGCTACCATGCCTTGTTCTTCTCAGCTTAACAAATCCAGCTTCTACCGGCAGCCTTTCGCAGATTGTCACCGCTGGTGTCTTTACTTAGGGTTGCCATCCATCCAGGTTTCCCCGGATTTGTCCTAGTTTAGGGGGTGACCGGGGAGCGTCCGGGCGGGGTTTCATTTGTAGTCCGGGCTTAAAAATTTCACGTCTTAGGACGCCACCGGGCGACGCGACCGCAGCGCGACACACGTACTCACTGGCGTATTTACCCTAAGGTCATGTGGGCCATATCACAGGTCGACACGCTGCGAGGGGCCGTGCAAACATCCCCTCGCAGCCTTCAATTTTGTGCGTCTTTCTTTTTTACTTTATATGCCCGA
This sequence comes from Horisme vitalbata, assembly GCA_951804965.1. Taxonomy (NCBI): domain Eukaryota; kingdom Metazoa; phylum Arthropoda; class Insecta; order Lepidoptera; family Geometridae; genus Horisme; species Horisme vitalbata. Next base: position 3,359,770 of record OX638099.1, read on the forward strand.
AGAAATTTAAAAATAGCCTATTAAAATAAACTCATTAAATTAAATACCATCATACCAAGTAGTTTGCAGCATAAGGCAAAAAATTACCAGACTAGATTCTAATCTAGTCTGGTCATTTTTGCGCCAGACTATCCATGCACACCTTTGCTAGAAAATTTTCGCGGCTCACTCCGCTCGCCGTTTTTGTTGTCATTTTTTGTTTCCTAATGGCACATAAATTCTGACCAATAAGGGTGAAATGACCAAAACTACCGTAACTCTTACACAATCATGTAACATCTTAAAAAGTTAGCAACAATGACAAATTAGAACATAACAGCATTAGTAAGATATTAAAGAATCGAGGCTCGCTCCGCTTGCCAAATTTAATTTTTTTTTAATCTTCAAAGTTCCGAGAGTATTCAGTCTTCCCATTTATGAGGTAACTATTTTAACTCAATAATAATCTTGCGCACTCAAAGTGTTATTTATTGAGTTGAAATCCAGATATAGCTTTTTTATATTTTGTATTCACAATGCTACAAAAATTTTGTTGCTTGCTTTACTCGCTGATTTTATTGCTTCTATTTGATTCGTAGTCGCACCTAACTAAGCCCTAAAATGTTGACCAATAAGGGTGTAATGTTCAAAACTACCGTAACCGTAAAAAGTTTGCAACAACACAACAGCGTAATTAGCTATGCTAAAAAAATTGCCGCTCGCTCCCCTCACCGATTTTGTATCTTTCATTTAGGGTTACAGTTACCTAGATGTTCTAAAAATTACAAGGGTTGTCTGTCTCTTCTTTATTTTGAACACCTTTAGTAGAAAAAATTTGTGGCTTGCTGTGCTAACTGTTTTGTTAACTAACTTTCCATAAAATATCTGACTATGCACTGTAAAGTAAAGTATGGTACTAACTGTCTACTGCTTTGCGATCATCAGCCATGGCATCTTAGCAATCAGGGCCTGACAGCAAGGTGACCAATCCGTACCATTCGTTTCATGTTTTGACCGTAGATTATAAGTCTAGTTATGAGAAGAAAGCTTCCGATCAACCTACAATTTTTTTTTGCATTGATATTTTAAAATGATAATAAAAGATGACTAAATCGGATGTTAAAGAAAAAGGTGATTTACACATTTTCTTTAGTTTTTATATTATACTATGTTTAAAGAACCTATTGACATGACCGGGTTCTGGGTTCCAAAATCCAGGGTTTTTACGTGTCTTGTCCTGGTTGGCAAATTTTAGATATGGCAACCCTACCTATACTAAACACTTGAAAACTTAAAACTTATGTTTTAGCTGCTTTATTTGTTTATCAGTTATCTTCTTCAAAACAGTAATAGTATAAAAACTTTGGTGTACTTATGCTACTCAGTAGATTAACTAACTTGTGTCTACCGAAAAGTCGATATATGCTGAAATTAATCGACGGCTTAGAATCACGAGATTCTAAACCGAAGTGTTCAATCAATGCTATCATTGTTCACTGATAATTTGCAGATAGAAGTTTCTGAAATGAATAATTTGAGCAGGGAGGAAGGGCTTACCTGCGGTTAAAGTATATACAAGTCCGACCAGCCGAGATTTTAGCTCAACTCGCAAGACGCTCAGATAATAGAACCAAGCACGCTAAGAACTCGAAAACAAGGCTGTAATCTATTGATACACATGCACGAAAACATTAAAATTATAATGAAGTTGAAGATGACCGAACTGCGGTCAACGAAGACGAAGTGCGAACCAGTGTTGCCAGGGCCCTTGAGTCCGAGGCGTCTTACGTTTAGTTTCCTGAAATGTTACATTTTTGCTACAAATGTTACATTATCGTTTCTAACATTGAAATTTAATTATTTTCCTGATTATGTATAGTGCCCCGATTTATAAAATTGTGATATTTGCCTGTATTTTCACAGATATGGGAAACATTACTCTAATCAATAATTTACTAATAACCTGTTTTGAGCTCACGAAACGGGAAAAATGATATCACGGGATCAAATTAAGCTACAGTTTGAGTCATCTTAGGAGGTGGGCGGAGAAAAACTGTAGGCGATTGAAGGGCCTTTACGCGCGAGGCCATGATTTTTTGAAATTTTACCGTGTACTTTATTTCTTAATTAAATTTTCAATAAATACCGTCGATAGTTTTGCGTAATGTGAGTTCTGTGTATTTTTTTTATTTACATGTTTTTAGGGTCGGTAGGCATTGGCGTATCTATATATGGAACGAATGGTACGGATCCGTCACCTTGCCGTTAGGCCCTGGTTCCTGAGATGCCATGGCGATGCTTAGGATACTGACGGTGCCCGCTCTGGTCATATTTCATCTGGACGAGTACACGAGGCTCGGTGGTGGCCACAGATACCCCACTTGAAATGCGCAAAGGTTGCAAGCGTTCCAGCGCAGACTCGCAAAATCATCAAAGTTGGTTCACGTGATGGGGTCTGCAGTCTATAATCGACTTCCACAGAATATTACTTCCGCGTCATCGATGTAATCCTTCAAAAACAGGCTGAAAAACTGGCTTGTTAAGCAATCTTTTTATAAGATTGTTGAATTTATTTTAGTTAATTAATGGATATTATAATATAAGATTTGTACCTGCGTAACTTTATGCCATTGTACACGAATTTAATTATTTTTTGTATTATTTATACATTAAACACGATTATTATTATTTAAAACATGACTTGTAACAATTATCTGTTATAAATAAAATACTATAACTATGACTATGATAGCCGATGATCGCAAGCTGAACCAACATCCAATGTAGTCATTACGTACAGACGATTAGTATCATAAATAACTTTACTTTACAGTGCGTAGTAAGACACCCTTAGGAAACGAAAGTAGCTGCCTCCGAACCGTAAATGAAATCGGCGAGCGTAGTGAGCCGTAAATTTATTTTTTTCTAAAGGTGTACAAAAAAACAAAAAAATCTTCTAACAGGGTTAAGCTCGCCTTTGTACATAGCTTTTGTGTAAACTTATTTCTGTTTTTATTTTACTGTGCAAAATAAAGAAAAAAAAATTCTTAAACACCTAGGTAACTGCAACACTAGATGAAGAATACGAAGTTGGCGAGAGGAGTGTGTCAAGATTTTTTTTAGTATTGCTACGATGCGATTGTGTTTTAATTCGTCATTGTTGTAAACTTTTTTAGGGTAGGTTTTGAGCAATTAAGGTACGATTAAGAACCATAAGTAAGCAAACAAATTGGCGAGCGGAGTAAGCTCCGAAACTTTTCTTACGTAGGGGAATACCAAAAATAAAAAATAAAACTATGATTTATATCTAAATTATAGATATAAATCATAGTTTTATTTTAATTAATATTTATCTAATAATTCATAAAAACTAACCATGCAAGACCCAAAACTCGGTCCTGGTCTGGTCATAATTTCTGCAGCTAGTACAACGACCACGCCCTATCTACGGCACTCAGTGACATCAGGCCAGGCGGCCGTCAATCGATTCATTCCCCAGCCCAGCTGGGCTACGATGAGAATGGAAAATAATGTTAGTAGGTACGTAGGTAATACGTATACTGGTAAACTTACTATCATCCGTAGATATAATATGAACTATAAAATACCTGTTTTTAAGGGTTTCTCTTGTATAGACAAGATACACTCGCTAGTCGCTTAGCGTTGAGGCGTGAAATTCAATTATGAAGCTTATTTACTTTGTGTACTTATTCAACAGTAACCATACAGAATTAACTGTATTATAAATAGTACCAGATTTTTTGATCAGTAACAAAACAGCCATGGGCATGGTGGCCCACCTTGCTCCCTCTCTATATCAGCAAAATGGTGAAAAATAAGGGAATCTATAATGTATAATAGTGTATTAATCGTATGATGAAACAAATTCTTGTTTCACTTTGTTAACTTATGAATAACTTCTTAACAAACAAACATGACAATGAAACAAAATAAATCACAATCAGCCATATTTGTTGGTTTCGAAACCGCGTGTTGTGTTAATTATTGTGATTTGGCCATTTAAAATACCGGTGCATTTCAGTTGAAAATTTGAATGTGATCACTGCTTTCCCTATTTTGGAAGTGTTTGCTGCACTTTTGTTTGAATTTTAGACAAGGAAATAAAGTTTCCAACGTAATTAATAAGCGTTAAAAGCACGTAAGTACCAAACACTTCCAAAAAGATAACCTCAACCTGTGTAAACATTTTCTTGGAATCCAATACTTTACGTACCTATTTGGTATATATATATTTTTTAACTATGATGACTCGTAAAGCCTTGTCTCGCCAGGAAGAGTCTCAGCTCCACCGGGCTTTGCAGGAACTCAAGGCATCCAAGAAATTGTGTGACCAGTTGAACTTTGAGCGGGAGGATAATGAAAAGTTAATGATAGAAGCATTAGATAATAATAAAAAACTAAAAAGTGAGTTAGCATCCATGCACTCACAGTGTACTTCTGTAATTGAAGAACGGGACAAGCTTCAAATGATAATAGATAGGTTCGATCAATGTGGCACTGAGTATGAGTACGCTCTGAAGAGAACGTCTGTCCTGGAGAAGGAACTATGTGATGCCCACCAACAGATCACACTACTGGAAGAGGCGTCTCATTGCTCTGCCACCGCGAAAACACAAACATTGTTTGATGAACTTTTATCAGCTGATAGGGCACCCGGCCAAGTTTCTGCTGCAAGTTGCAAGTTGCCTACTGTAACTATTGACTTGACAAATGATGACTCAGTGAGTAATTTGGTGGCATGCAGCAGAAACCAAGTAAGTAAAAACAAACTTAAAAAATATGTTAAAATAAGAAATTATATTAAAAAAACCAATAAATTGTTAAAAAATCAAAAAAGTTTAGTTAGTAAGTTTAAAAATAAGATAACAAAAATAGAAATATTTGATAAATTAAAAACATGTACTATTGAATTGGAAAACACAAAATTAAGATATGAAACTGATGTACAGCGGCTTCAATATGAAATTGCCAGCGTTGAGGACTCCTTGAGGTCCATTACTAGTCGCTATGAGAAGTCTCAAGAGGTAATAAGAGAGTACTCACTGGCCATGGATGAATTACTCAAACTATCTCACAGCAACCAGGAGCGGTTTGACTCCCTGGTGGCCAATCACAGATGTGAATGTCAGTCTTTTGAGTCACCAGAACCAGTCAGTGCTGCCTTATCGTCTCCGCTGTGTGTCAGTTCACCACCATCTTGTGTCAACACAGTAATGTTCAGCGATGAAATTGGAAAAGACATGGGCCATTTATTGGGTATGAGAATGGGACATTCTGTAATGAACAACTGTTTGCCAAACTGCAACATGCATGAGATCATGCTATCAGTAATAAAATACAAATTCAACACTGAGTCAAATCTTATAATAATGCTAGGAAATAGGGGTGATATAAACAAAACTGAGTTAATTAAATACTTAGATACATTATGTTCACTAAAAGTAAAAAAAGTTGTGATGTTTACATTCCCCTATAGCAACAGCTTGTCACAAGCAGAAAATGACATACGATATAAGCTAAATATGACCTTGCATACCATATCATGCTATAATAAATTAATTCATGTGATCGACTCTAACAATATTGTTAGTAAAAAAAAAAATTTAACTAAAGGTAGATATTACCTTTCTAACTTTTTTAAGCGACAGATAGCTATTTCGCTATCTTACTATTTTTGTACAACAGCCAAGAACTTGGCTAAAAAGGCTGCTTTTATTGAGCACTGTTCTGACTTACAAAAAGAGAGATTGGAATTTGTTCCAAGTCATTTAAATTACTAGATCAGACAATAGAGGGAGCCTCTAGCATTATCAATTCAAATAAGTTTAATAAACATTGTAAAATAAATCAAATAAACAGAACTGTAAATCATACTAACTTGGTGCATCAAAATATTCAAGGATTGAGTTGCAAATTATTAGAATTAGAATTGTTCATGAACTCTGATAATATAGACATCATCTGTATTACAGAACATTGGCTAAAAAGCTACGAGCTCATGTTCAATTTCAGTAACCACCAAGTTGGTAGTTCTTTTTGTAGAACGCATGCTATAAGAGGCGGCTCATTAATAATTTTAAATAAACAAATCCAATTTAAAGAACGTAAGGACATTGTCCAGTTGTCTGTTGAAATCCAAATTGAAATAGCATGCGTAGAGTTGGAGCGTTTCATTGTTATAAGTGCGTACAGCCCACCATCCGCCTCATATGATATTTTTGAAAAAGTCATGGATGAAATATTGTTCAAAATATCTAAAACAAACAAAAATATTATAACATGCGGAGACTTCAATATAAATTTTCTAGAAGTTTATTCATTAAGTACTAAAATTACTAGTTTATTCAAATCATACAATCTAAAACCTCTCTTTATGGAGCCAACTAGAATTACTGACACTTCAGCCAAATGCATAGACAATATTTTTACAAATTCAAATGTTAATATACTAAGTAAAAATGTAATTAGTAACATAAAATCAGACCACCTTGGTCAGTTAATTAAAATAGAAAATCAAATAAAGAAAAATGTAAAACGGCAAATAACTTTTGTACCAGTGACTGTGCATCGATTAGAAAAATTTAAATCTAATTTGTTAAATAGATCACCCTTTTCATATCAAAATAATAATCCAAATTATTTATATAATTCTTTTTTTAATAATTTTATCAAAGAATTTAGCTCAATATTTAAACCTAAATCGATCATGGTCTCTGACAGTCCTACATTCTGTGAGTGGGCAACAGTAGGAATTCACTTATGCAGACAAAGAATGTATGAGCTTTACAGTGAAAAACAGTATAATTTTAGTGAAGAGTTTAAAGATAAAGTTAAAAATTACTCAAAATTTTTTAAAAATGTATGTCGCGCGGCCAAGTCTAATTATATTAGTTCAAAAATTAGAAGCAGTAGTAATAAAATTAAAACCACTTGGAAAATAATAAACAGTGAGACTGGAAAAGTCAAACATGACATTAAGGAGTATAAATTAAATATTGGTAATACCATCATCAAACAAGATGGTGATGTTGCCAAAGCATTCGAATCCTTTTTTACAGACATTCCAGTTTCTACCACAAGATCCTTAAACTCTTCTCCTATAATTGCGGATTCATTACTAAATAAAAATGTACCAAAATGTGAAATACCGTTTTATTTTAAATATGTAAACAGTAATGATATTATTAAAACATTCAAACTGATAAATGTCAAAAAAACTACGGATCTCTGGGGCATTTCTGTTAGCGTTGTAACATCGTTGATTGACATTGTCGCACCAGAACTAGCGTTTATATTTAACGAATGTATTGACTGTGGTGAGTTTCCTGATTTAATGAAACATAGTAAAATAACACCTTTATTTAAATCCGGTAGTAGTTCTGACCTTACTAACTTTAGACCGATATCAGTACTGCCAACATTTAGTAAAATTTTTGAAAAGTCAACTGCAAAGCCTATTCTTAGTCAACTGCAAAGCCATTTTAACTTTAACAACTTACTAGATGTCAAACAATTCGGATTTACGCGAGGCAGATCAACAACTGATGCCGGTGTTGAGTTGGTATCGCATATCTACGATGCCTGGGAGGACTCACATGATGCTTTAGGCATCTTTTGTGATTTGTCTAAGGCATTTGACTGCGTACACCATGAAACATTAATCAGGAAACTAGATCACTATGGCGTCAGGGGTATGGCTTTAGCCCTTCTCACTTCTTACCTATCTGACAGAATACAGAAAGTAGACGTAAATGGAAAATGTTCTCCGGGATCTGTAGTAAAGATGGGTGTTCCGCAAGGGTCAATACTTGGACCATTTTTATTTTTAATTTACATCAACGACCTACCTCAACTTGTGAGAGACAACCACGAAATTGTATTGTTTGCGGATGACACGTCACTTTTATTTAAATTAAAGCGACGGCAGACCACTTTTGACGACGTGAACAATGCAATAGCGAAAGTTGTTAACTGGTTCGATGTAAATAATTTATTACTGAACGAGACTAAAACAAAATGTATGAGATTTATATTACCAAATGTTAAACAAGTTAAACCTAACATTAAAATAAAAGATGAAGATCTAAATCTTGTGGACAGTACTGTATTTTTAGGCATAACTTTAGATAATAAGCTTCAATGGGGCGCTCATATAGATGGTTTGTCGAACAGACTTAGTTCTGCAGCATACGCAGTCAAAAGAATCCGTCAACTTACTGACGTAGAAACGGCTAGACTAGTTTATTTCAGCTACTTCCATAGCATTATGTCGTACGGAATTTTGTTGTGGGGGAATGCTGCAGATATCAACACCATATTTGTGTTGCAGAAGAGGGCTGTTCGTGCAATTTATAATATGGGCCCCAGAGAATCACTTAGAACTAAGTTTAAAGAAATAAATGTTATGACAGTGCCGTGCCAATATATATATGAAAACTTAATGTATGTCCGAAAACATATCAACATGTTCAAGAAAAATAGCGACTATCATAATGTTAACACTAGAAATAAAGATAAACTAGCTGTTCCCACTGTAAGGCTCCATAAAGTTAGTCAATCTTTTAAAGGGATGTCTGTACGATTTTTTAACAAAATCCCAAATGATGTGATTAATCTATCTGTAAATAAATTCAAAAATGTTGTTAAACGTAATCTATGTAATATAGCTTATTATAAAATATCTGATTATTTAGATGACAAAAAAGCTTGGGATGAAACTGCCTCCAACTCCATCAAAAACAATGTAATAGATATTAAGTACAATGACGTTAAAAAAATATAAGCCAAGCAGAGTTTCTTGCCAATTCTTCTCTGTTTGGTCACGTTACGAATTGGTGGTAAATTAAAAAAATGACGTTTCAAAGTGTACTATACAGTTCCTATTGAATAAATGATTTTTGACTTTGACTTTGACTTCGAACGGCGCAAATTCATGAAGTAGGAAACGTGCGCGTACACGCTCAATGCTCAAGGAAAATCAAGTTTTAATCCATACTGGATACGTTTTAAATTGTCATGGCGCGTTCTATTCAGAGCAGTGCAGAGCTCAGAGTGTGCAAAGAAGTGAAATTATTTTTAGACGCGCCAGTTTTAGCTACGTTCTATTTGGATGCGTTCGTAAACAGTTTGCAATAAAAATATTGTAAAAATCTCGTTTTTTTCAAAAGATAGGAAATTTGCCGTAAATAGTTACATGTCACGTGAGGGAGTCAAAAGATACGAAAAATGTAAGAAATGTAACCTTCTGGCAACGCTGCGCTGGTGCGAACCCACCCCACCCAGCTGATGGACCGACATCTGACTGACTGTGACTGTGAATTGATGTTGACATTGACATTGACATGACAAATTGACGTTTGTCGTCCAATGAGGATAAAGTCATCTAGTATTCTATTCAATAACTTTCCACTAGCTAGGATTCCGGGTTTCTGAATTACATAGGTCATTTTAAAATATATCGATATTTTTATCGATTTAATACATGGTTCGTTTTTTTGTAAAGCAATGGCATCGATAAAAAAACGTAAAACATATGTATTAAAAAAAAGTTTTAGATCTCGAATGCGCAGAAATCATTTCTCGTTTGATTGGTTCTGCTTTTTTGTCCCTCGCTATGTATGAAGGAAGTGGACGCATACGACAGTTTTATGACTGCTTGATTGTTTCATAAATCGTAGCACTATACTCGATCAGGAAAACTTAATCATTTTCAATGTTATAAAACCTCGATGTCGACATCAATCCAATAGTATCGATAATATTAAAAGGAAAACATTGAAGTTTGAGGTGGCGAAATAAATTTAATGCCTAGCTATTTCTTATCTCGGAAAAAAAAGCAGTTTACTATAAAATCTATTCCTTTGTTGTTACAAACATTGAACAGCTTTTGAATATTATTTCCGAAGTTGTCAAAGTAGCCATGCAGCACAAATGTTCAAAACAACTTTCTTCAACTTTGCGAGATGACCTCTGCATTATAATTTATAACATATTATTCTCGTAACATCGATGTATCAATGTTTTCGAAACATCGAGGGTTACTCGCTAAAAATCGATGAATATCGGTCATACTAATCCCATCCCTAGTAGCAATAAATAACCTCTTTGAAAAACAACCAAAGAGTATGAGACAGAAACTTAACCTCACTTTATGAGCTAATTTATTTATTTAGCTCCTCAATCAATTCATTTGACCGGAATTTCTGGGAATTCTTTAGCTCTACCTTTTTCTAAGATGATACCTCGTCTATCACATGTGATACACGCTCTAAAACAAGCAGAAAGGAATTTATTTCACATGTTTGGGTATCCCCCTAGAGGTGAGAAATAATAACATAAAAAAATATTTGAATAAGTAATAACCTTAACTAGTTTTGCATAATTTTTTTAGAACTAGCTCTAGCCTACGTCCACGAAAAGCAGCCAGTGCTACCACCTAAAAAGTTCAATATCAAAGATATTGTGGGAGATGGAATATTGTTAGCTGTACCCAAGTTCCGAAGAACCATAGAAAAGAGACTGAAGAGAAAGTTTGGCAGTCCCGAGTATGTCATGAAAATACTGTTGCCGAAAAAGAATATAATTGTATGCCATGTTTGTGGGCATCATCACGAAAGAGGGTGTCTATGCGGTAATGTTTTAATACTGGGAACCTTTTATTCTTAACTCCACAATAACGCATATAAACTTTTCGTTATGTTTTAGAGAAGTGTTATAAAAGGGTGGAAGAGGAAACACAGTTGATTAAAGATAAAATCATCGAGAAATTGGGCAACAAACCAATTGAGCAAGATGTGGTGGTCTTGTATGAAGGAGATAATGTTCCTGAAAAGGTAAATCCCTCATCGCTTCTTCAATTACTACTATGTATTGTAAAGCCCCGCAATGTGTCCCACCCATGCTCACTTGAGTTCCTTAAGTTGATTTTCAATGTCCTGGACTTTTGTCTGTTTTTGGATCTCGATGTTAGGGTTTCTATCTACAAGTCGCTGGGCGTTTGTAGGTGCGACTAGCCCAAGACTGTGATGGATGTCACAAACTTCAGGAGGCCTATAACCAACAGAGGATAAAGTCGGGCTGTGGATGATGATTGTAAAGCTTGAAAATAATAAACGTACAATAAGACGTCACACATGGCCAAATTGATCCCAAAATAGAAATTAGAAACTGAATAAATAATTTTTACTCATATATAGACCATGTCTTCTTTGAACAAATGAACTTTTATCTTTTAGAAACAAGACTTCTTATGGAGTTGAAATACCAATTTTACCAATATAACAGTACATGAACATATATTTTTCAAATATAAATGAATTCTTCAGTATACTAACCAGAAACTAAACAAATACTCTTTTTTCAGCCTCAAGAATTTTGGAAAGGAAAAAGGATTATCGAAATGGCGAAAGAGAGACCACAGTGGTTCAGTAAAAATTTGCTTCAGAAGTCAACGCAGGCCCCCTCAAAGTCTACCGATGTGAAGCCTACAGACTTAGCTTAGAGTATTTAGAAGTACCTAATCTACACTGATTTTGTTCAGCTTAGAAAAAGTAATAATTATAACTGTTGCATACCTTTTTTTGTACAAGTTTTATTTCTTAGATAAATGCTACTTGACCTAACTTTTACTACAAGGTCAAATGACAATCTGAGACAGTCTGATAGAAGCTAGATGTCTCAAGCTGAGGACAATGGCGCTCATTAGAGTAGGCCATCATCATGATCTTTAGCAGTCCACTGCTGGACATAGGCCTAATGAGCGCCATTGCGCTCTGTTCTGAGCTGGACGCCTGTATTCAGCAGTAAATTGCTTTAGGCTAATTATGATAGGAAATTAACATAAATAAATGCATTTTTGGCAGGGCACTCAAAAAGTTAGAGGCGTCTAATTCTAATTCTAATTTGAAGTGGGGGGAAAAAGTTCTGCACCGACGTTCCTCCTTAAAATAACATTACAGTTAAGGCGTCAAAAGAAGAGCATAGCCTTAGATACTTGTTTTATGAGAAAAAAAAAAATGTGTCATTTATCAGTTATGCCCATAGATTTATCATATAAATCAAGGTTATGCCTTTATTGAAGTGTTGATAATTTCTAAAAAAAGATAAAATCAAACTACATTACATTAAATTCATAATTTATTAATTTTAATTAATTGAACATTTTAAAATGTTTTGAAGGTGATAGTTATTTTAGTCTGGCCATGCCTATGAAATAATCACTAACTACCGCCCGCAGCTTCGCTCGCGTATTACCCGGATAAAAAGTAGCCTATGCGTTAATCCAAGTCATGAACTATGTATATTTCAAGTTTCAGCCAAATCCATCCAGCCGTTACCGATACCACAACGATACCGAGTGCCGATACCACAAACATACTCACATACACACTAACTTTCGAATTTATAATATTAATTGTGATTTGATTATATAACATTCCCAAATGAATTAACATTTTCAAAATTATCTAACACGGAATCAGTTTCACTGTCACCTATAAAGTGTTTTTCGACATGCGACTGGAATTCTGCAAATGTTGTGTCTTTTTGGAATGTTTTTCCACACATTGGGCAAATTTTATCATAAGGTTCGCCAGTAGTATCCTTTTCCTCGGGACTTTTGTAAGCAGATGTATTGAGTTCGGTTATGTTATTGTATGTAGTGGAGTCCGCTGGTGTTGCCCAGTTCACCAGACTGTCACTCGTCTCTATCTCCTTATTCTCTGATGTAACTACTCTCGTATTATTTGATACACATGTGGGACACTTGTAGCCATCTGAAACAATTTCATTGCACAGATAAATTATTGTATTCTAGATGATTTAACATATTGACATGATGCAACAGGCCATGCCTGAGCTGGGGAAGCAGCTGAACTTCCATGCTTAAGGTATTCTGTATTTAAAAGGGATAAATAAATTCGGTCTTATTCCAAAACGAAGACTAAAGATAGTCAAGTTTAAATCTGACATTTCGTATACAAAATACCAGTATTAAACCAAGCAAGAAGAAGAGAAAGGTTATGTTTATACTAGTTTTCACTAACAGCTTTGACTGTGTGGTTGTCTTTCCAGACAAAAATTACCCATTAGGCCATATGGTATATTTGCAACCTGGACTAGAAATAAATAAGTGCAAAATTTAGTCGGTTCTGTAGTATCGGCTTAATGGAATAACAATATGCATCTTCACATCTTTACTTTTATGAATCTTCTTCATGTCGATCATATATATTTTTTTTGTCACTCTAGGTGGCTGTTACAGCTTAATAATAGTAGGATAGATAAATATTGACTAGGAAAAACTACCAAGCAGCCAATGAATCAAGTTAATGTAAGACACCATCAGCCCTAGAAGTTATTAAATATTAATAATTATTGAATTATAGCAGTCCACACTAATTATTCTCACCCATGTGACAGGCTAAACAAATAATATATAAATAGCAGTCCACTGCTGGACGTAAGCCTCCTCTAATGAGCTCCATGGCGCCCTGTCCTGAGCTCAACTCATCCATTATCTATGAGCAGCCTTTCTAGGGCACCTACCTTTCAAAACAGTTTCAACTCTTGATAATATTAGCTTCAGATCACTTTCTTGCTGAGCCAGTTCCTTCTTCATGTTATGTAGCTTCTCAGTTTGGCTGTGGATTTCTTTCAATGAATCTGTTGCATGATCTTCGATGTAAGCAAAGCCTATTGAGTCTGCATTCAGCAAATTCTCATCATCCTGAAGTTGTGTCATCTGCTCATACTGCTCAACCAGTTGTGATTTCTCTTGTATGTAACTATTTATCAATTTCAGTGAGATATCCTCCAAACTGGACTCAGAATACTTTTCCTGGTAATTAGCACTTGTTTTGGGAGTGCTCTGGATGTATGTGTTGGTGCGTATTAGAGGATTTTTACCTTCTTTAGCTGACTTATCTGAGCCTTTTATGCTAGAAATTTTATTCCATAAGGTTTTGTTTTCACATGACACCATAAATACGTGGTGCATTAGCTGGGACTTTTGTTTCGTGAGTTCTGCTAACTTTTGGTGTAATGTTGCCTTTTCATCGTCTTGGAGAGGTATGTATGAGGAAGAGCCTTGAGTGGCCTGTAGTTTTAGACGCATGTTATCCGTTTCTAATGTGTTTATCCTTCGTTGTAGCAATAAACATCGATCTCTCATCGCGTGTAAGGCCAGTTCATGTACGCTGATGTTATTATCTGCTTTCAACGTAGTCTGGAATGTTGAATCGTTATTGAAACTAACTATAGAAGAAGAATCCATTGGCCTTTTTTAAATTAACAAAGTGGTATATTTTCAAATGTACAAATAAATCAATTCAATTTGTTTTGTTGTTCCTTCTAGCGTAACTTATGGTTCTTTCCATAGATTAAGTATATATATAGATTTATAGTTTGCGTGGCCACCCTAGTCTTTCTCATTTCAACTGCAGGGTTGCCACATAATTAAAATTTCCATAGATTTGGGTAAAATATACTGATAATACGCCCTCCGGCCAGGTGGTAACGATCTGCGAAATGCTGCTGGTAGAAGCTGGATGCATCGAGCTCAGGACAGGGACTCAAGCGCTCATTAGGGGAGGCCTATGTCCAGCAATGGACTGCTATAGGCTGATGATGATAATGGGTAAAATATTTGCATATTGCACAAGGAATTCAATGACAAACAAATATAACAAGAAGTTATTGTCATGCAGGTAAACGATTAATCTATCAATTTATACTGCAGGTAAAGTATTAATCTATTGATTAATACTTTAAATCTATTGATTAATACTTTACCTGCATGACAAAAATTTTTTTCATTTATAATCTGCTTCACTAACAAGTTATAATGACTTTTGATAATATGTAAGGGAAGGAAGGATGTTTAGCAAATTTGATTGAATGCACCACCTATATAATTTTCAAATCAAATTATATTTAATTGCATAAAAGTATGGTAAATCACCATCATACAGACCTAGAAGGCTGCGAAAAAATTTTCGTTGGACTGCTAAGCTATTAGAAGATACGCGAAAAACTGTGAGCAGAATTACAAAGGAAAGGATCTTAAAGGCTATGTGGATCGCATACTTATACTTCATTACAGAAGCGTGCAAATATTTAATTGTTATATGTATATATGTCATTAATTATCATTGATATCGGTTAATTTTACTTAACAATAATTAAGTTGACAATCAAGATTACTTAATAAATATATGTCAAAATGAAAACTAACCATTCAAAAGAAGAAATAAATATAGTAAATTATTATTTCGTTTTAATAAATTCGTTTGATTGTATAAAAGCATTTATCTACAAGCCATTACAAGCAATTACAAAGGAAAGGATCTTAAAGGCTATGTGGATCGCATACTTATACTTCATTATAGAAGCGTGCAAATATTAAATTGTTATATGTTTATATGTCATTAATTATCATTGATATCGGTTAATTTTAATTAACAATAATTAAGTTGACAATCAAGATTACTTAATAAATATATGTCAAAATGAAAACTAACCATTCAAAAGAAGAAATAAAAATAGTAAATTATTATTTAGTTTTCATAAATTCGTTTGATCGTATAAAAGCATTTATCTACAAGCAATTTGTGAAGTCTTATTTTAAAAAGGCTAAGTGTCTTTCATGTCTTCGGGGAGACTATTGAATATTTTAACGGACATGAATAAAGATATCTTTTGCATTGATTTTTTACAGAACGGCAAAAATATCCTATTATTTATTTGTGTCCTAAGTTGTCGTTCACGCATGTCTTTATGTTTCTTGTATAAGCTTTCAAAATTCCTACATGCAAAAAAGAATAGAATCATAGGAAATATATTTTTATTTCTCAAAAACTTCAACATTTAGAAAATTATGCTTTCGATTCTGCAATCATATTTTCTAAATTAGCTACTCTTTTATTAAACACCAACTTTTTTCCCCAAGAGCTCGCAGTTTTTCGCGTATCTTCTAATAGCTCAGCAGTCCAACGCAACGCAATTTCGCAGCCTTCTAGGTGTGTATGATGGTGATTTACCCTATAAACAGTAATCAAAAACTAATTTCAGAAAAAAAACATAACAAATGTAATCTGTAGAAAATGCGTACATAAAAGGCTAGCAATTCTACTAATATAATAAAGGCGAAAGGTATTGAGTATTGTTTATTTCTCCCTCACGCAAAATTTAGATACAAAATACAATACAATACAATAAATTTATTTCTTTTACAAGTTACACACGTACATCGTTCTGGCTGGAAAAAATAACAAGCTATTAATGGCGCTGCTGATGATGATGATGAAACATATGAATTGAGGCATGGAATATATTGGTCTTCTTCTTCTTCGTATGGAATAGTGGCCAACTCTGATGTCGGAATTTTTAGGCCACCCGAAGGCCTCCGACATGGCTAACAACTGAAAAAGCCGGGAAGAACATCTTAACGTGCCTTCCGAAGGACGGAAGCGCACAGATCTAAATGCCATCCAGATCACCCATATAAGTAGTGTCCGGGCGAAGTGTTCCTTAACCAAGATGATCTGCGATGATCACCGGAGTAAATTATTTACATGGTGTCAAATTGCATTATGTTACAGGTTATAGGTAAGGTATCTCACATAAACCCTGTCTTAGGGTAAATTTAGCAATATGGTTATATAGTAGGCAGACCGAGGCTTTGTAGGTAGTTAACTAGGTGTACCTATATAACAAATTGTCATTACACATTATGTAGAGCTACACCAGCTGTGTGAGAAGCCGCGGGCAGAAGCTAGTATAAAATCTTAGTGAAAACTTTTTGAAAAATGGAGCTAACATTAAAGTATTTCTTTCCTGTCAGTCAAAGTCCATTGTAAATAAATAAATAAATAAATAATGCGGGACGTAATCACACAACATCATGTAGCCCCAAACAGAATATGCAACATTTGCCCCGCAGTGGGAATTGAACCCACAACTAGCTAATTTAATTTGCGGGTACTTCGGAGAAGGCAAGCAGTATCTTGGGTTTCACTTACCCGGTTTTGATAAAATATAGCTTAGGCTTTTTGATACTTACTTACTGTGGCAGATTTAAATAATTGGGGGCATATAGGTGTATTGTCAAAAAATGCTGTCAGTTGTGACTGACGAATCCCGAATCCGTTTTAAATCTGAATGATCCGTTGATTTAACGTAACCTCTGGTTCTCTAGTCTGAAATAAAAAAACAGTTCTAAACCAAAACAAAAATGAACGAATTCTATCATTGTAGGTATGATAATAATAATAATAACAATAACCTAACATTTAATAGCACAACATATATAAAAATAATGAATTCTTTGGTTTTCGTGGTCTTTTTTCCTATACATTCATTAAACCTTCGGTTTGTCAAGTTTGACCAAATATAGCACATGGCTTTTAAACGATAAAATGAGTATAAAAATTAAAGATTAAAGATTTTTATACATACTGTGGAAGATTCACATAACTGGAGACATAAAGGTGTATTTTCAGTTACCATCCATTAAATTACGTGGCCTTTGTTTTTTTATCCTGAAATTAAAACGTCATCTTTAAACTGGGCTATGCAAATAATAATGAACCAAAGAAATTATATTATTTAAAGTTCTAATAAAAAATGAAACGACTTTTCTTTATATGCTTATAGCTTATAGCTTATGGGGTGGGGAAGGGCAGGGAGGGAGTGAGGACCCTCCCTCTAAAAGGGGGAAACTCACAGTTTCCGAGAAAAAATGAATTACGTTTTGAGGTTAACGAGAGAAAAAAAATTAAACAATATACGCCAAAACACACTACCGGACTACTACGGACCTATGACCTATGATCAGTTTAAAAACAGTTTCAAATAATAAAAAATGGATATTTGATTCGGGTATTTGACCTCGTCGGCCCTGAGTGTCGCTTCGTCCACTCATCCTCGCGGGCTAGCTCCACTCAGGATCTTCCACGGGAATTTCTGGTTCCACATTTTTTATATCCAATCTACGCATAGAGACCACAAGACTACGTGGCATCGGGGTGATCTGCGTCAGTTCTGTGATATTGCTACTCAAGTTGGGGTGTCCTAGAACCTACTGCTGCGAGAAGGATTTCCAGGTGGTTGTAAAAAATCTAATATCCGACTGTCTATTCAACGTATTACATTAACAACGAGAAATATCATTGTCAATGTCGAATCACCAAAAAATACCACAGAGGCCATAAATAAAAAGAATTTTCAAATAATCATATCTCAAAAACTATTTGGTTCCGCACTACGCCATTTTAGATTTAGGCTTCCTAGATATAGACCTATCTGTGACAAAAGTTCCAGCCGCCTAGCTCACTACAAATAAATGAAAGTTGAGCCAAAAATTAATGTGCAGTGGGCAAAATTCATTTCAAATGCCGGCAACACTAAACAAAACAAAACAAAATTGAATTTCACTTTTTGGCTTATTTTCTTACAGATTTCTGCTCTAAATGTTGTTATTTATTGTGGAAGTCTAGTTAATATTCCATTTTTGAATAAATACCTCATCAAAAGTACGATACTTACGCTTGAAAACACAAATCCGGAATGTTTTGATCACTGCCACTTTTGCACCAAAATACACTACACCGATCCATTTTGATAGAGAAATCCATAACATTCATTTGTTATTATTGATTTACAATAGATGAAACATAATTTTTCCAGGTAATAATTTAGTTTCAAGCAAGTTTTTCACAAAATCTTCCGAAACTGCTGCTAGCTGCCAAAGTTTGTTTAGCGCAACATTGCGCTAAACAACGAAAAAACCGGCACGCGATAAGGGACAGCAAATCTATAGTGCGGTCTCCCTTATTTGCATGAAGCACGCATAAGTAGTTCTCTTTCTTGAAAGAATGAGATGAATTATCTCGTTGTCTATAGCTTTCTCTGTCTAGGGTTCTTTCCCTTGGGGTCCTTGCACAGATTTATAAGTTGGTCCTTGTACACCATAGATTAAGTATATATAGCTTTCTCTGTCTAGGTTGTACACAGTACACTATTACTCCACAGGGGAGAAGAATATCGACACAGTACAAAAAAAAGGACTGCTTTATTTTAGCTTTGACTTGAATTGGGGCCAGATGATAGATGGCGCTAATGTCAAAGGCGGGAATATTCAAACTATAGTAGTATCGTTCACTTAGCTTTTTATTTGGACCTAGATTATTTAAGTGAAATACTCCTAAATCAATAGGCCTTAATTAAAATAAAAGTATTTTTGCAAGGTAGTCTAATTGCTATGAATAAAAGGAAAGGTTGAAAGTAAAATGACAGCATTCATGTGAATATTTTGCTTTTATTTAATAAAAAAAATTACCACGATCACCTCAATTAAATAAGTGCTCGTTACAATAGTAAATATAGATAGCGAATAGGTGACCATATGCATACTTATAAATTAATGAATCATTAAATTGTAACCAAAATGTAAATGGGAACACTACTGAGTGAAGTGGTCTTGACAATTGCAAAGGAATTAATAGTTTTAAGTAGTTGAATAAACCTCGTAAAGAGAGTTTGAAAACAACTTTAACGTTAATTATATGATAACTAACATAATAACTACTGTTGATTTGGTTTTTGTTGGTTTATTTTGTGTATAATATAAAAATATTATTTCTTAGTTTTGAGTAAAATTTCTTTTAGAATTGATACAATTTTTAATTAGGTACTTTTTTAGTAGTCATAACACTTTGACTGAAGAAAACACAGCGTGACTTGATATGGACCCACGCACCATGTAGAATAAGGCTGCTAGAAGGTGGATGTGTCGAGCTGAGGACAGGGCGCAAGGTGCTCATTAGGAGAGGCTTATTTCCAGCAGTGGACTGCTATAGGCTGATGATGATGACGACAATAATATCGTCTGACAATTACGCAAGGTACTCATGTTACTATGTGGGACATTGTATGGACCCGAACCTCGTTCTACAATAGTATAAGTAAATACAACGTCTTCAATATCTTACACCATACAAACATTTTTCCCACGGCGAGAATCGAACCCGCACGAGGGAAATGATTTCAAAATATTGGTATTGTTCTTATAATATGTAAACACTGAAGAGTGCAGAACATTATGTAGCGTGCCTTTCGCTCGGGAGCTACGGAAGTGCTCGCTTTTAACAAAAAAGTGTGTGTAATAAACCTCCTTGATATGTTCAATCAGTCCAAAAATCAAAGCAAACATGATAAGAGGAAACACTCTTCTCTTATCTCGTTCTGTTGTAGCCCCAGTAGGTATTCCCCGCGCTCCAACCAATGTTGGACGGGCCTGTCCTTGTATCACCATAGAGAAATTAAACGCTACTAGACTTAAATATCTGTGGCTACTACAACCACACCACAGGGTTGCCAGGTGTTGTTCAATGAAATCGCAAATTTTTTTGTTAAAAAGGAGCCTAAAATCGCCTAATTATGACTAATATAGCCTAAAAAGTATCCCAAATATTCATACTAAAAGCTAAATAACAGCTTTTTTGTTAATTATTTGGGCATAAGAAAAAGGTTTTGTAAGTAAAATGAGTAACCCCCAAATCAAACAAACTTTGCCAGCCCCCTAAACCTCGTTTGAGGTTGAATTGCGATACATGCTGAAATAGATGTTTATTGGTCTCTGTGAAAAAAATCAAGTCAATAATTAAATATTTTTGTACCCCATTCAAACTTTGCCATCCCCGTTCACCCCCTTAGAGGTTGAATTTTAAAACATTCATAAATATGGGTTTATTAATTTTTGTTTGGAAGTCTCTGCAAAATTTCAAGTCCATAGTAAAGACCCCCGTTCTCACCATGCCCAAGTCAACTAAGGAAGATTTTTTTCGTCCCCTATACCAAATTTTCCACCCCCGTTAAGCCTCTTTATCATCATCATCATCATTATCATCAGCTTATAGCAGTCCTCTGCTGGACATAGGCCTCCTCTAATAGGCATACCCTAACCATGTATGAATTTACAAAAATCCCTTTTTATTCGGTGGTTTTGCTATAAAAACAAGCTACACTCCTAATTTCAACTTTGTATCTTCAGTGGTTTAGGCTGTGCGTTGATTCCAGAAAAGGGCCTTCTCTTTTATATAATAAAATTAAATTCATTCATGGGAAATATAACACAAAATCTAAGTATATATTATATCAAATCAAATTAAAGTCAAACTCCTTTCGTCTCGCCCACACCGTACCGCACAACACACTTCAACTCCAACTCCAATAAATAAATCTAAGTAATGTAGTTAATATATTAAATCAAAGTCAAACTCCTTCCATCTCACACCGAAAATCAAAGTTTTTTCATCGGTTTATGCTATGGTATCGAAGAGGGTCTGGTACAACTAGTCTGTGGGAGGGTAGCACAGAACAGATTATAAAATGGAAATGAAACCAACCAAAATGAATCAAAAAGTCAAAAAATCTTCCATTGATAATATAGCCGAATTATGTGTATACACATTAGAATCAGCCATATTTGTAATGCGGAATAAAAATAAATTCGACATGATAAAAAGTAAGCGACTTAATAAACTATGCATTCCACCACATAAGACTGCCCTTTTTGACAAAAGTTTTTTTTGTATGGCACCGAGGGAGGATATATAATAAACTACCTCAAGACATAAAGGAACAGGACAATATTAATATGTTTAAAAATAAGCTAACCTAAATGCTGACATCTAAAGCCTATTACAGTATACAGTATTATGACTGATCAATTTTGACACATACCTACCTAATATTACCATGCATCACTACCCAAAATTAATTTTATTAATATGTAATTTCTTTTTATTTTTTTTAGGTAAATGACATTTGTGACATTTGTATGTCTGTACGGCGAAACATAGCTGATCTGAATAATGTTTATGACCTTTGTAATAATTTAACCCATGTTTCGAACAAAAAAATTATTTGTATTTGTATTTGTATATGTATTAGCTTTTTTTGGTCGCCCCGACACTCTCTGAGATAGCATAAATGGTGAAAAATCGCCTGACCTGGCAGCACTGCCACACCAAAGAGTAAAATAGTAGGCCCTTTCCACACTACAACTCTCTTTAATTTCTCTGTCTAGGGGGCACCAGTGTTGCCAGGGCCCTTCTTAGGTTACGTTTCGTTTCCAAAATGTTACATTTTTACACGATCGTTTTTTATAATTGAAAATGTTTGTTTTTCTGATCGTGTTTATGCCCTGATTTATGGAATTATGAGATTTGCCTGTAGTTTTGCAGATATTAGCAAAATTTATAAAAATTTCAAAATATTTTCGCTGGCTAATCGCGAATTTCCCTATATGTTTTTTGAGCTCGCTGTTCTTAGAAAAGATTTTTGTTTTTATCTTGGGATTGAATAAAGTGAAATTTTTCTTGCGTAAAAAAATACTAAAAAAAGAATACTCCTATTTTAAACTGGTTATTAATCTAATAATAATTAATAAATACTAACCATGCAAGACCCAAAACTTGGTCCTGGTCTGGTCATTTGTGCGCCATGTGCCACTACCCCACCCTATTTACGGCACTCAGTGAGCCACCAGGCCAGGCGGCGATCGATTAATTCCCATTCTCATCAAAGTCAAAGTCAAAGTCAAAATTCAAAGTTAAAATTCATTTATTCAGTAGGAACTGTATAGTACACTTTGAAACGTCATTTTTTTAATTTGGCGTCATTTTTTTAATTTGGCTTATATTTTTTTAACGTCATTGTTCTTAATGACTATTACATTGTTTTTGATGGAGTTGGAGGCAGTTTCATCCCAAGCTTTTTTGTCATCTAAATAATCAGATATTTTAAATAAGCTTTATTACATAGATTACGTTCAACAACATTTTTGAATTTATTTACAGATTGATTAATCACGTCATTTGGGATTTTGTTAAAAAATCGTACACACATCCTTTTAAAAGATTGACTAACTTTATGGAGCCTTACAGTAGGAACAGCTAGTTTATCTTTATTTCTAGTGTTATCATTATGATAGTCGCTATTTTTCTTGAACATGTTAATATGTTTTCGGACATACATTAAGTTTTCATATATATATATATATATTGGCACGGCACTGTCATAACATTTATTTCTTTACACTTAGTTCTAAGTGATTCTCTGGGGCCCATATTATAAATTGCACGAACAGCCCTCTTCTGCAACACAAATATGGTGTTTATATCTGCAGCATTCCTCATTCCACAACAAAATGCCGTACGACATAATGCTATGGAAGTAGCTGAAATAAACTAGTCTAGCCGATCGTAGCCCAGCTGGCCACGATGAGAATAGAAAAGAATGTTAGAACATAATACTATACTACTATACTTATTAACATCCGCTAATGGCGCTTCATAGAAGTTGTATGGAAAACTTTGAGATCTTATGATTTGATTTGGCAAGTTACTTTCAAGGACTTTTTGGGAAAACCTGTTCCTGTGTGGAAAGGGAGTCGATTGTTGTTTTTTTTTTAACAAATGTAAAAAAAACAAGTTTTGGCTTACTGTACATTTTTTCCAAATTCCGAAAATGCAATCGTTTTTTCTTCAAAATAAACCTATAGCTCTTGAAGAACAAAACCTTCTAACTACTAAAGAAAAGGTGCCTATATATGCCTATATCGGTAGGAGGCCAATTGATGTTAGCCAAATGGTGGAAAATAAGGGAATCTATGATGTCTAATAGTGTATTTAATCATATTATAATAAAACAGACTCTTGTTTCGCTAACCAACGCTAGCTAACCTTGTATCTAACTCGCAAAGTAGGAAACGTGCGTGTACTCGTTAACGCTCAAGCAAAATCAAGTTTTAATCCATACTGGATAAGTTTCATATTGTCATGGCACGTTCTATTCAGAGCCATAGCTCTGAGCGTGCTAAAGAGTGAAATTATTTTTAGACGCACCAGTGTAAGGTACGTTCAATTTTGATGCGTTCGTAAACGGTTTATTTATGCAGTTTTTCAGTTTTTGTTTGTTTTTCAATAAAAATCTTGTATTGCAAATCTCGTTTTCTTTCAAAAGATACGAAAATTGCCATAAATATAAGAATTTGTTACGTGTTACGTAAGGGGGTCAAAAGATACGAAAAATGTAACAAATGTAACCTTCTGGCAACGCTATAGGGCACAGACTAGAGACTGTCTTGTTCCTGTGGTCAAACGTTTTTTTCAGCAATGTTGCCGTTTTAGCATTTTTAATGCTAAATCTAGCATATTTCCAGATCCATTAGCATGAAAAATTTGCATTGAGCATATTTCATGATAAGCATTTTTATGAACGTTACCTAAGTTCATAGTGAGCAATTTTTTTTTAAAGAAACCAGAGAAATTTGTTTTCTGACCCAAAGTAGTTTTTTAGTTTTAGTTAATGAATTTTTGTTAATATTTTGCTTGGCGATTGTTAATTTCTTCCGAAAGCTCTTCTTATAAGCAATATTAGCGCGAAGAATGGGAAAAGATGACAGAGTTTAAAGATTAGCTGTCACCACCATCACATAAAGATGATCGAATCAAAAACTTATTGGAAAATTTTCAAGTGTGACTTAATAGTTAAAATTTACTGATTGAAGCAACACATTTCTTATTCTTTCATTCTTATTCTTATTCTTATTCTTATTTCAACAGCAAACCATGCAAAATGTGAAGTTAATGAATAACTAATTTAGCTACGATTCTTTATATCCAATTATTTTTTTTATAACCAAATTAATCTTTAAATCCAAGCTCAAAAAGCAGTCTTCTCTTGCTAATTATATGCGAATGCATCTTTTTTAACAGTAAGCTTATTCGGGAATAAAATTTGGATTTTAGCATATTATTTAGCATTTTTTTGGCATTATCTGCACCAAGTTTCAGCATTAACTCAAAATAAAAAACGGCAACACTGCGTTTCAGGCAGCTGGCAGTCAGTCGTTGTCACGTCAGTCAGTCAGTTATTTTTATACACTCTACCGTGGTTTTTTGTTGTGGATTTGGCGTATTTGGTTGAAGTGCTAGTGCTTATTGCTTTGTTTGTTCGGTCTACAAAAGGAATTATTTTGAAGTACCTATTGTAACGGCAATTTTTGTCTTCTGAAAATCCTCGCGTCAATTACTGCAGTCTCAGACACCGTTGGACTTCGATCGTAAAATTGAAACAGTGATTCACGCGAATAACATCAACCAAGGTTTTCTGGGTCTCCGCAATTTCCACGTAAGTGACTGTATTTTCTCTGAAACTTAGTTCCTTGGATCTGTTGTCTCATCCCGTTAGAACCTAATTTCATTGACATATTGTCATCAAAACAAATGTTACAATTAAAACAAGTCACTGGAATTTTTACATAAACCTCGAAGCATAAACTTAATACAGTACATAGAACAAAAAAATTGCTTCAATTATTTATTCAACCTTTTATGGCTTTCGTTTTCTAAAGTTTTTTATAAGTTTAATTGGATTTTTAATAAAATCAAGGCAGACCTCTTGCCGCTCCAAAGATAAACATAAGTAAATCTAAAATCATACAAATACTAAAAATAACTACTCCTTGTTGTAAAAAAGAACTTTGAACGCAATGATAGCTTGAAACTATCATTCTATGAGACTTAATTTAAAAGATTCCGATGTATTGAGAACCTTGTCATTTTTCGAAATTTGTTAAAAATAGTTCAAAATACATTAAATTCTGATTTACCTAATTGGATCTAATCACCAGTCCAACTGTAATTACAGATGAAATATTATACAGGGGTGCATTTAGAGGAAATGTTATAATAGTGAATGGACCACTATAAGTATCTAATTGTAATTTTAAGTGGGGGGGAAAAAAGTTCTGCTAACCCGACCCCAGCCAGCTCAACTCCTTAAAATAACGGAGAAGGACTCTGGGTTGATGGCAACATTGATCTAGGATTCCCGATACTGCCTGCGTTTGTGAGCTACAATGTGTGTGTATGTGTCAGGATTACAGCAAGTAGAATTTCTGACTTTAATGTGGTGGATCTTGGTAAACAAACTTTCATAATAGAATCTATGGCCTACGTAAGCCTTGTGTAAGCAAAGACTTTAGCAGTGTTTGAAGCTCTCAGCTACTCTGAACTGAACCACTTCGAAAACATTTGCACAATTCGAAAACTTTCATAGCTTAATTAAAATTTTTTTTTCACTCTTAATTTAAAGTACTTTTTTAGCTAATTACCTAACTGTTGTGAGTAATAAACATTGCAATCTGCAAGAAGATTAGACGACCAACATTGTTTAATCAGTTTCTATTTAAAACCAGTTGCGTAATTTCCCAAAAAGAACATTAAAATGGAGCTCGAAAATGAAAACTATGAACATTTTCGTATTGTGCTACTCATACTAAGGGCACTGAACATTAGCACCAGAGTTGGTGACTAACTTAGAAACTTGACCACCAAACTAAATGCAACCAGCAATGGCAACTCAAGGGATTAATACCAAATGAAAAAGTACCTACTTATAAACATAAGTTGAGTTTTACATATAATGTTGTGAACCAATAACCCTGTATACATAGTTAATGTTAAGCGAGACCACAGCTCTGTAAGCTTAGAGTAGGATGCCCTCCAGCCAGGTGGAGTAACGATTTACGCTAGGCTGCTGGTGGATGCTGCATGCGTCAAGCTGAGGACAGGGCGCAAAGGCGCTCATTAGGAGAGGCCTTCATCCAGCAGTGGACTGCTATAGGCTGATGATGATGATGATGATGATAATAACATAGTTGATACTAGTTGATCCTGTGAACTGCATACCACCTAAGATGCAAATCCCATGCAAAATTACCAATTTCGATTTTTCATATTCATTTATTTATTGCTCATATTATTATTACATAGTTTACTATTATTACATAGTTTACTGATACATAGATTGTATATCGATTTTACTAATATATACTTATTCAGTAGGTAGGTACATATACCCTGTTGGATGGTTATTTGTGTTTTTTCTAATTTTCTTTTTTAATGAACTACCCCAGTATTGAGGCTGATCAATACACAAAAAATAAAACAGTTTTAGTGAGACTACTGCATGGCAATCGATTTTTAATAAGGATCAAGTTTTTTTACCAGAATTGTTCAATTTGTTCATAGCAAGTGATCAAATCTTGTAAAAGACTTGAGATAAAATATTAAAAGCTAGTGTACATATTAGTATTGTTATTTGGACCAATTGTAACCCCACATGTGGTCAGCAGATTTTGTTAGCTACTGAAATATTTATCAGCACAGTCTGCCTTACAAAATACAAGATACTTTTAATTCTGGTACCACGTGATGAAGCCTCAGGCAGAAGCTCGTAACACTCACTGACTAATATTACAAATGCGAAAATGTGTTGTAAAAGGTTGTACCTGTAGCATAAGACCCATAATTCCTTAAATAACCTGAGTTTCTAACTAAATTTAGCTCCTATGTATATGTAATTTAAGTAATTTATGTATGTTAATGATTTTTTTGTCTTTGTTTGTAAGAGTATTTTTATGATTAGTATACTAAATGTATGTACCAACTTCATTTATTGTTTACTTGTTTATTTATTCATTGTCTCTTATTTATTTATAGACTTAGGTAGGTGACTCATAATTTATCTACTATTTCACATAAAAAAGTAAACACTACCAATGTATCTCCACACTACACATCGCTTATCTGGAATAAAATGCTAATCAGCATTAAGTTTGCCTGTGTCAAGTACACATTTTTTATCTTGTGTATTAAAGAATTTTCTATCTATCTATCTTAATTCCTAATAATATTGTTATATCTTAATGTACCTAATAACTGTTGGCAAACCCAAATAAATAAAAAAATGTGTGTGTTTGTATGTCTGTTCCCACTTAACTCTGTAACATTGTATACATTGTATGTGACCTGAATTAATACATCTATAGGCTACTTTTTATCCGGTTACAATGCGAGCGAAGCCTCGGGCAGAAGCTAGATAAATATGAACTAAACAGACTATAACAATATTAGAAGTATAATGAGAAATTCTCTGTGGCGCAGTGGGCGAAGGTCCGCCTGAGACGCAGAAGGTTGCGGGTTCGATTGCTGCGGGACAAATGTTTGCATGTTCTGTAGATATTTGTCTCGGGTCTGGGTGTTTCTATGTATGATATGTATGTATTTACAAAAAAAAAATATATGTGTAATATATCAATCATGTGGTTCCCATAATACAAGCTCTGCTTAGTTTGGGGCTACATGATGCTGTGTGATTACGTCCTGCATTATTTATTTATAATGAGTAATTCTTCATAACTGTCCACATCTGACTATTAAGTAGGTAAATAAATTCTGCAGTTTCGCTAAATCAACTCTATACATTTGCGTAATTAACTAGCTTCATTCGCAAATTAACTAGGTCCTCTGATCTGAGACAATATTTTGAGTTTTATTTAAATTCATGTCAGATGTTAATTGCCATTTTAGTAGCATAACTACCTACAGGATGAGAATGCGTGTCTCAAAACTAATCCTAGGCAGATGAATGAAACACGAGAAGTGTGCAAGTTAAAAGAGATTAGCATGCAACAAAATAGACAACTTTTAAGATTTTAGATTACTGACGACCGCTATGGCGCAGTGGGCGAAGGCCCGTCTGGGACGCAGAAGGTTGCGAAGGTTTTTTTTTTTACACAAAATAATCAAGCGTTTGAAAACACCTGAAACAGGTGAAGATGTGGTCTAAGATGGAGCACGCTTGCCTAGAAGGAACCAATTCACTCTGGATTTGAAGACTCCGAGATTGTACTCAATTCCCGCTGCGGGACAAACGTTTGCATGTTCTGCAGATATTTGTCTCGGGTCTAGGTGTTATCTATGTATGATTTGATGTATGTAATGGAGACGTTTTAAAAACATTTACAGTCATTTAACATTTTGCAAAAAAAATATATATTTTATTTTGCCCCACACCCCACGCGCAGACGCCGGTTTCATACGGTAAAATGTAGGTCGCTCTACTTTCGCTCCTTGCACCAAATGCCTGCGCATTACCAACGCACATTCTGCACTATTCTGTGGCAGTACCCACACGTTGGTGACCTGTTTTACTCATTTATACGTTCAGTTGTTTTAAGTATTCAACCAAATGTTTTGACAATATTCGGGAGTTCTTGTTCTGCTCCAGCGATGTTTGACTTGCAGAAAGTTTTGTACTAATTGACCTACTGCCTCGCTTTGAATG
Source organism: Horisme vitalbata (assembly GCA_951804965.1). Classification (NCBI taxonomy): domain Eukaryota; kingdom Metazoa; phylum Arthropoda; class Insecta; order Lepidoptera; family Geometridae; genus Horisme; species Horisme vitalbata. The sequence goes on from OX638099.1 coordinate 3,388,966, forward strand.
TTTCGGTTGTGTTAGCATTAGAAGTCAAGTTTATTGCTTAGTTAATGAAATTGGTGTAACTTTCTCTGTTACTTATTGGAAAAGTTAGACGAAGGTGATATTTGCAGTACAGTGAGTACCTATTTACACAATTGGTATCCAATGTTCCTCATCCGTTACAGCCTGTATTCAAAACAATAAGAAAAGAAAAGAAAAGAAGTGCCATTAATACGAGATACATATCTTAAAAACCTTTATTCATCTCCTTTTCGACATACAAAAGAGGGACATGGCCTACTAATAAACATCCTTATCAACTGACAAGCTTAAACAGTGATTAATCCTAAGCCTAGCTAGAGACCTTGGCATTAGTTTTTAGTGGGAATATTTTTGGCAGGGAATACCGTATGCCCGTATGGTAGCAGTGTAGCTTTATGCCATATTAGCGTCAATTCTCTGTTCCGTTCAGACTGTTAGAGTTGAACTCCCTGGTTGGGACTTGCACTGTTAATATAAAGGGTAGAGATACCATTTATATTCTGATTAACTGACACAGTAGTATGGTGGTAATATTATATTTCAGTATCATTCTGAGAGTAAACTATAAACGCTTAGAAGAACTAGGTATGCGATAAAAGTAACGTCGCCTGTTGTTTTCGGTTTAGTTTGTGGTTAGTGGTCGGGCTACGGGCTACTTTACGGGTTTGGAATTACCGTGTCTTATTACGTGAATTTCATAATCCCATTAAAAGCATAAATGTGAAAATGGGAGCCAAGTTCAATATTACGAATATACGTGTTTGTCGACTTCGCTGTCGATGACAAAATTGGGATCTAAATGTGAGCCAAGTTAATAATCCTGAAATATTTCTAAACATTTTAAAAATAATTTACTTACAACACAATTTCTTGTTATTTTTCTGCTACAACAATATTTCCTATTTAAAAATATAACTTCTTAAATTCAAACAGTCGAATTATTTACACAAAGCAGATAACTTAGGACAAATTGAAGCCTGAAGTTTTGACTATACATTTTTAATGCATCTCCTAAACGTTTACAACTGAAATCTCTGGGCTCTTTTAAATCACAGACTTTATTTTTCAAATATAAGTGGCAAATTTGTGTATGATTATATTTATTTCGTGACACAATTACAATTGTACGCAATGATGTCAGATCGCTGAGCCGGTTACAGTTGGTGTTATAATTTTTTGTCTAAGTTTTATAAATATCTGTCACCTATCCAAAACGATAAAAACTACCTTTTATCATGGAACTTATTCTATACTTATTCCTGCTAAAGAAATATATTTTAAATGTTGCAATTTCAAAAGGCATACAATGTGTCAATAAAACTCGATTGCTTTGAAAATATTTCAAATAGTAAAAATTATCTTTGTATACAACACTCACTAAACCAGCTAGACGCCAAGTTTCAACTTTCTGGGTTATCTGGGTTAGGTTTTATTATCTTTGTCAGTCAGTCAGTCAGTGAATGCTGTTATAATCTCAATAACCGTTTTGAGCTCTATTTATGAAAGAAGATCGGTCAGTTTCATACAACCCTTGACCTGAGACCTGACCATAAAATGTCGCGTCTAGAAATTACCTATGTCCTAATTTCTAGTTCTTATTGCAGGATATCATGTTCAATTAATAGTTTTTTTTATTAAAGCCGGAGAATTTTCTGGGTATTTATTTTATACTTTTAGGTTAGGTTAGGACACTGGCGCCATTAAACAAAAACTGGCGCCATTAAACCAAACGCGTGCTTTGTTAGTGGCAGTCTTTTTTTAGATGGTTGACATTGGGACGAGAGATGCTTAATGCGGGTGAGAGTGCGTTCAATAACCATGATTCGTTATGATAAGGCGTATTGCGATCAATATTTATTATTAATTTACTAAGTATTCCGGCTTTAATACATAAAGTTATTAATTATAATTTCAATACTCCATTATCAAGAATATTTTTACATAATTCGCATTTTTAGTCGCTTCCATTTATGGTCAAGTCTGAAATGACCGGCCTTCTTTGGGGTTTAAATAAATAAACCGCATTTCACGTGCTTATGTTTACTTGGTTAAGTTGGCTTTAACTTGGCTTGACCATGTGTCTAGACTAACTGTACTGTACTGTGTCTAACTGTACTGTACAGACAGACGTATCTAAATAGGCAAAAGAAAAGTGGTCAATGCAATATTCATGTACTTAGGTATAAGTTATTTATGCATTTTGGCAGACTGTTGCGCTGTGGCCGTGCCTTCATGTACATTATAGCTATCAATTTTATTTTATTTTGCTTTTATTACAGTAATTGTCCTTAAACCTGACTAAGTAGGTCCTGAACCTGGTTAGGCACCTAAGTAAGTTCTATTCAGGTACTTAGTTAGAATCCCATCTACCATCTCTCATCCAAGAAATCATTATCAAGCTTTGTAGGTTGGTACCTTTACCTACCAACTTACCAAGCTTGATAAGGTACCTACGTAACAGGAAGCCTGACACTGATTTGCTAGTTCTGAGAATGATTATCGCCGGCATTTTTAATTAGAGCGTTTTTTGGAACTGTTTTTGACGCAGTAGTCAAAATGTGCTCTTCCTGTTGTCGTGTGTTAGACCGAATCATCATCATCGTCATCCACAGCCCGATTTCACCCACTGCTGGGTATAGGCCTCCCTCAACTTGTGCCATCCACCACGATCCTGCGCTAGTCTAACCCACGTACGGCCCGCGACTTTAGACCGAATACTTCAATTAAATATGTAGCTAGGTTGGTATTGGTAGGTAGTAAAACCTTAGCAAAAACTAAAAAGACATTCAGATTACTGAAAGTATGGATAATACGATTTGAAATAGAGTATTGGTTATGCGTGATTAGAAGTATTGTAGATTTAAACAAAACCAGTCGAAACGCTGTGTATGGAATCTATTTATTTATTTCTTTTATATGGGACACAAAACAGAACACAATAAAAATACTAAATAACATGATTACATGTTTTGAACTAGACCGCATTCCAAAGTATGTGAACACATCATTATTAATATACAGCAGCAGCAGTTAAAAACTACATCAAAGTATCACTAAATATATTTAAATTGAACATTGATTAAAATAACCGCTTAAAACACTATTTATAACACACAAGAAGTTGCACTTGACTGTGCATTGCAAGAGTGGATCATAATATATTTACCTACAACTGTCTAAAAATAAGGAAAATTACGATGTATTTATACATTTACCACAGCTCGTTGTAGGATAAGATTTTGAGCTCGCTCTCATCATTTACTTGCCGAAGTGAGGTAGTTTTCTGGGCTAAGTTATTGTTATAGATTATTTAAACACAAAACACTTGCTCAGAAAGCTTGGTAGCTTATTGTAGGTAAATTATATTAACATGTTTATTTATTTATATCTAATTTATTGCACAAAAAAAGTAACAAAATGTGGGCTTAATACCACATTGCTGAATATGTTACCAACAAAAAACAAATAAGTAACAACAATTCACCAACTCGAGCCATGTCTTTGAATTCGCTTGATTATGCAAGCAGAATAAAATTCCTAGCAAACTATTGTCTAGGAAAACATCGTCATTCACATGTATAAACCATAGTCGAGTTGACTCGTCTGGATAAGCCAGCCTTTGTTATTTACACACGCAGATAGCTTCAGATGTGCTTCGTAGAAACACGCTTATCTTTACGTAAGCACTTTTAATACTTCACGCATATTATTTCAGAATATTGCTTCATAACATATCACTCGATTTTGGCAAAATGCCTGCAACACGTTCAGTTTCTCTCTTACGCATATTTCCGCGTTTTACTGTAAAACATTGAAGTTAAAATGGCGAGTTGTTATACGTGCTTTCTGCATTAGTTTGTCAACTTGGCCTTGGTTTTTATGCTGATCTTCAATTGAGTGTGGCAGCGCCCATGTTAGTTAGTTTATTATATTTCTTCTTATTTTGTAAAGTTATTTCAATATTGACGTACAAATGAATATCTTTATGTCATGAATTGATTCTTCGCGCTTCCGATTTGAGGTCGAAAACCTGCAATTTACTTTCGTTTGAATTGAAGATGCGTTATATAGCTCCCACGCTCATTTGGTTCTCAATCCGTTTAGTAGTTTTGACGTGATAATGCTGGACACATCAAGCAGAGCTTTTATTATGGGAACCACATGACTGATATACCTACTACTTAATATATATATTTTTTGTAAATTGTACATAGGAGGAATCGAAAGGACGGCAAACATTTCACATTGCATCATTTTATAAACTTACCCCTTTACAATATTAGTAAGATTGGATAGTAGGATTCATCTAACGATATATTTTTGTTCTTTCCAGATGAAATCGAAGTAACGCGGTAAACGAGAAAAAATAAACAAATTTGAGCCGTATTTGAATGCAGACGGTACACGTCACATAAACACAGCGATATAATACATTTGTTATGGAGGCGTCGTATAGGATTGCGTGAACAGAAGCCGCGATGTGGTGCGAAGCTAGCACGCTTTTGGTGCTGATTGCGGTAGTCCAAGCTTTGTTGGAAGGGCCCAATGTTTGCACCAGGCAGGAGCCGTAAGTATCTATTTTATTTTCATCATCATTGTCATCATCAATCCACTGCTAGTCAAGGGCCTCCCCCACAACACCAGCCTATTTTGTGCACAGCTGGTCATAGGCCTTCCTTATGAGACTCTTCTCCGAAGATAGAGATGGTTGGAGACGTTTATGCCCATAATCCCTACGCTAGGCATGCGGGTTGCGGATCGCCTCCCCTAATGCGGCCTTCTTTTCTTTAGTAACAGATAATTACTTACTTCCTCTTTGCCCGCTCAAGGCTGTGGGGCCGTCAATTGAATACAAAAGTTTGCCACAATTTAACTTGGTTGCTAGGTATTTTGCTGAACTCGTCAGAGAAAAGGCTTAGCAGAATTTGAACTAAATATTTTGTCTTGTTGAAAATCTTGTAATGGATTTCCGCAATGTCACGCATGAGTCAATTAATTATTTTTCTATTCCTCGGGCACAGTATTTTTTTTTGATAAAATATCATCATTCTCCTGTCCTTGTCCCTAGGTGGGGTCGGCACAGCATATTTTTTTCTTCCACTCACTTCTACAAGATCTGTGTCCACTCCTTTCATTCTCATATCCTATTTCACAAAATCCAACCATCTCTTTTTCGGTCTCCCTCTATTCGTGCATCCATGCACCTTCATATTCATCACTCTTCTAGTCACATGACTTTCATACCTCCTCATGACATGCCAAAACCATGCCAGTCTAACGCTCCTCACCTTATCTGCCACCGGGTCACCGGTCGGTGCCACTTTCAGACTTCCCCTGATATAATAATTTCTGGATAAAAGGTACCCTGTATTATATTGTACCCCTGACTCGGGTATGCCAAAATTTCATGCTGATTGGTTGAGTAGTTAAGGCGTGAAAGCGTTAAACAAACTGACTTTCGCAGTTATAATAACAGTAAGGATAGTCACTAAAGGTTGGCTTAGTTGTGATGGTAAATTAGGTGTCTTGGAATCCGTAAATACTTGCTGTATAAAACCGAAGAACAATGGAATATTGTATTGTGTATTATTATTGTAACTTTGTTCCTAAGTGTAAGTTTAGCTCCTGCGGTTAATTGATAATCTTTAAGCTAATGTGATTCATCGGTTTTCAGTAATACATAAGGATAAATAATAACAAAATAATTTATAGAGCTTTAATACTTTCCATATTCAATTATGATTAATGCGTAATTAATATGTCATTGTAAATTGACGTTGGTGATTTATTATTCATTGCATTGTTAAATTAATTTGTAAATCTCTACAACTGTGTATAGGAAAATTAAATAAAGCAACACCCTTATATGAGTCAAACTAATATTCTAAGATTAAAATATTCCCCCAAGAGAGAGGATGGTGGGATACCTCGAAGATAGAAATGGTTGGCAGAACTTTTTTGCCCAGCAGTGGGAAGATGCAGGTTGATTGAAAAACCGGCCAAGTGCGAGATGGACTCGCGCTTGAAGGGTTCCATACCGTTATATGAGCCCCACTTAAATTTTTATTTTATTCAGTTTTTAGTATTTGTTGTTATTGTGTAATATAAATAAATAATCTGAGAAAATTTTCAACGGTCTAGCTATCACGCCTGGGGACAGACAGACAGTGGAGTCTTAATAAAAGGGGTCCCGTTTTTACCCTTTTTGTTCGGAACCCTAAAAACGACGATATTTCTTGTAGTGGGAATCGAACCCACAACTATCGTCGTTCAACAACTCTATTGATAAACTTCCTGCAAGTCGCTTTATTTGTAAAGAAACGAGTAGCAATACATGGGTTAGTCATACGGTCATGCCTAGTTACCTAGTAACGAGCAGTTTTCCATGTAAGTCGGTCAGACAATGGTTTTGTTTGAAGAAACACTCACTATATTCAAATATTGATGAAAGCGTAATTAGGATTGTAGTAATTGGAAACCGTGGATTGAATCTCCCCTTCGTAACAGACGTGATTCTTACCGAATGTGTTAAAACAGTAGGCCTTCCAAGGAAATGGTGGCCTTCCTTCGGGCGGCATAGAATTCCTACACCGATATTTACCTACTTCTTCTTCTTCGTATTAAAAGAAGTGATTCTTATCGGCATAAAACTCCGATACCGACAGTTACTAAAATAAAGTTGACGTAAACGGAATTGACATAGTCAGTGTTGTTTAATAAATACATAAATAAACAATGCTGGACTATCACACAGCATCATGTAGCCCCAAACTAAGCAGAGCATGTGTTATGGGAACCACATTATTGATATATTACATCTTTTTTTCGCAACCAACCTTCTGCGTCCCAGGCAGACATTCGCCCACTGCGTCACAGAGGTCGTCATCGTTTGTGAGATCGTTACTAATGATAGAAATATTTGTATGTTATGTAAATATTTGTATTACAAAAAATGTATATAAGTAGTATAAATAAATAAATAAATAAATAAATAATCCTGGACGTTATCACACAGCATCATGTAGCCCCAAACTAAGCAGAGCGCTTGTATTATGGGAACCACATGATTGATATACTACATAGATACATATTTTTTTTTGTAAATACATACATATCATACATAGAAAACACCCAGACCCGAGACAAATATCTGCAGAACATGCAAACATTTGTCCCGCAGCGGGAATCGAACCCGCAACCTACTGCGTCCCAGGCGGAGCTTCGCCCACTGCGCCACAGAGGCCGTCAAAGTATAACAGTCAGGTTCCCATAATACAAGCTCTGTTTAATTTGGGGCTATTTGATGCAGTGTGATAGTTTCCCGTATTATTGATATTTATATAAAATTCCTACCTATACATATAAGTTTTGATATTGGCACTATACCTACATATTTGAGGGAGTTGTTAATAAAATATACAGCATGACATAACATTAGTTCCATAGCCATGATTCCATATCAGGGTTCTCTCTCATGGGTAGTTATCAGGAGCTATGAGTATCCCATGGTACCACAGACCAGTAAACATTTTACCTGTACATATAGCTTTTGATATTGGTACTATACCTATCTATTTGATTTTGATCATATATCATCATTGGGTCCATAAGAACTTACTTTTATACCCTACCACCTGTATGTCTACTTAATTATGGACCAATAAACATTATTGAGTATTGACTTTATAGTTCCATACATAGCCATAACACCCATATCATTCTCTCTTTCATGGGTAGGTATCAGGAACTATGAGTACGCTATGGTACCACAGTCTAAAACAACACTAACATACCCAAAAGGTGTCTGCAAATCTTGTAAACATGTCCTGTAGCGGGAATCGAACCACGATCTCTCGCGTCTCAGCCGGCTGTTAGACTAAGCCATGTCCTACAGTGACACTCACTCACTAATGATATAAATCCTAAAATATATGTGTTTTTAGTAAGTGTGTTATGTTTGTTCTCACTCAACTCCGCAACGGCTCGATATAGGTATTTATAACAAGATTCATCCAAATTGAAATCCGTTTGATTTGGATGAATCTTGTTATAAATATAGTATGTGATCTGGATTAACACAGGCAACGTTTTTAAGTGTAGCCGCAGGCGAAAGTTAGTTTATCATTATATCGTCTATACTCATATTATAAAGAGGAAAAATTGTATTTTGTGTGTGTGTGTATGTTTGTAATGAATAAACTCAGAAACTACTGTGCCGATTTAAAAAATTCTTTCACCATTGCAAAGCTACATTCACCCTGAGTAACATAGGCTATATTTATTGCTACAAAAGATTAGCGATCCTTACTAAAACTTAAGTAACGTAACCCAAGGTGTAAAAAAGTGCCCTAACCCGTGCGAAGCCGGGACGGGCCTCTAGTATTAAATAAATAAATAATGCTGAACACTATCACCTATCACACAGCATCATATGACCCGAAACTAAACAGAGCTTGTATCATGGGAACCATATATGATTGATATACTACTTAAATACCTTTTTTTTGTAAATACATAACATATTCATGAGTAATAAGAAAAGTGGAGACATTAACGTACTTTCGATTCAAAGTCGAATAAAATATTGTCCTCAACGCTTTGTTCTTTGTGCTCCGTCCATGGTCCAGTTAAACCAATTATATACTTCTCAACAACAGGGGTGTCTGGTCGGTTGACTCACTGGGGCAGTCAACTTTATCATTTTGCATGCAGTTTTTTGAATAACGCAAGGTTGTATTGATAAGGCTTCCTGTAAGATAATCGTATTTAATAATGAAAGTACTAAGATTATAGGAAAGCGGATACTTGTAATGAAATACGATAAACAATTGATCTCATAAAATACCAGGTTATTGAAAATGCTGTCTGCCTGTACTTGGTTTATTGTAATTTACGCGGTTGGCGTTGTAGTAGAGCTCTTTATGAAGGCTCGTTCGGGGAAGTACTGCCGCCATGCGTATTTCTGCCGTGAAGTAGCTTAGCTGTGTTTCGGTTTGAAGGGTGTGGGTGCCGGTGAAATTACAGGTACTAGATGTATGTATGTTCTTATGTAGTAAAGTGTTTCGCAATGGCTATCTACCATACCTTCATGCCTCAAGTGGATGGACGCAGGGCGTTGCATCGTAGAGCACTTTCCAAACAAGCGTGATTTACGATGCATTGCTTTGTGATAGGTAATGGTTACCACAACATCAGGTGGGCCATGTGCTTTTCCATCTTCAGGTACCATAAAAAAAGTATAGTAGAAACAGACAACATCAAATGAAATACGGGCTAACAAGCTATGCTTAGTTTGGGGCTAGATGACGTAGCGTGAAAATGTGCATTATTTATTATCTACTAGTTTCCGCCCGCGGCTTCGCTCGCGTGGTACCTAGGTGAAAAGTAACTTATGTTTTAATCCAGGTTACAAACTATGTCTATTCCGAGTTTCATCCAAAACAGTTTAGCCCGTAATGGCTTGAGTGGGAATAACTTAACATACACACTAACTTAAGTGCAAAAAAAACTACAGCGCTTAATGGTTACTTTTACTCACTGACTGTAGTGCATGTGTCATGATTAGATGAAGTACACCTTGGTCTACTTACCTTGCCTAGCATCTATCTAATTATTTTTATTCTAAAACATTTTCGTAGCCTTGGGCAGTCTTAGCGAGGAAAGTAACTGCACGAGATACAAGAAATGTAAAATGGGCAGACCAAAGCGTTTTCGTCTATCTAGTCTATTTATTATAAAAATACTAGCGACCCGCCCCGGCTTCGCACGGGTGCAAAGCTGATATAAACCTTCCTCTTGACTCATTCTATCTATTTAAAAAAACCGCATCAAAATCCGTTGCGTAGTTTTAAAGATCTAAGCATATATACGGACAGACAGACAGCTGGAAGCGACTTTGTTTTTTACATGATGATAATATTATAAGAATAATGCAAGACAATTTGTTTTTAAACTGCATACCAAAATAAACATTATAGAAGCGTGTATTTTATTATATATTTTAAAACATTGTTTTTAACATGTAACATTTTATACGATCAATTCCGTCTAGAAATGTATTTAGGTCAAACTGGGTGATCCGCAACTATAAATTAGATAAAAGTTGACTCATACTACCTACTTTCATTATACCTAATTATTTCCAGTTACACAACAACCATACGTGTATCGGAAAACGAGGCGTACCAAGTCAAAGGATACTCATGGTGCTTCAGTGTGCCCCCTAGATGCACAAAGTACAAAATCAAATTCCGACAAGTGTTCAAAACTCAGAAGCTGTTGAAGTACCGACCGGTGGAAGAGTGCTGCGCGGGATACGCGCCCGATTCCAGAGGGGAGCAATGCGTGCCTGTCTGCGTGGATGCGTGCGTACACGGGAAATGCGTGGCTCCTAACACGTGTGCGTGTGCGCACGGGTATGGCGGACCGGCGTGTGATATTTGTAAGTTATAGCTGTTTTCGAGAAGTACACTAATTAGCTGTAGATATAGAGCTCGTCTAACTTAAAATTTGACCTGTGGGCCTAACACAGCCACTTTGAGCAATATGATCTAAAAACAATTCGTTTCCCCAATGCCTTGCAGATCCTTTTGGGCCTAAAACAGCCACTTTGAGCAATACGATCTAAAACAATTCATTTCCCGAATGCCTTGCAGATCCTTAGCAATTCCTTTCATCATCATTAAGAGTTGTGTTCTTATCGACTCTTGTCTCTCTCCAAAGCAGCCTCTTTTACTTCTCTATTTCAATTCCTTTAGTGTTCGTAAAATGGCAAGAATTATTAGTCTTCTTGTTGAACGCCCTTCCATTATCCACTCTACTAGTGTATAAACATTAGAGGGGCATTCATTTTTAGGCTATACGATCTATTTCTGTACACTGTGATCTATGAATACATATCATAGAAATAGGATATAACCGCTTTGGTTCCACTTAACATAGCTTTCCCACACAAACTGCCAAGGCAAACGGTCTTGCGCTCGTTTTCTTCATAGATTCAGCTGTAGAAGACCATTTCTAAAACACCCCTGTACCCTGGGGATTTCTATGTTGGCTTGAACTCTAGTCCTGTCACTGGATGATAATGACATTTCTGATGGAGGGTCTTCTTAGTCTTTCAGTTCCTGGTTGCTAATTTGGATTTCTTAGAATTAAGAGTTCTATGAGCAGATGATTGTAAGCTGACACATTTAGATAACACTTATGAAAGAGGGATTGAAGCCGAAGGTATGACGTGAACAGAAAAGTAAACCTACTACCTAATAGAAGAGAAAGGCGTGAGAATCATCCTCTCTCTCTCAACCATTAATTGCACAAATCAATGTTTTAGTTTTATCACACATATAACGCGTCGCTGCCATTGGTTTGCAAACAAATACAAAGACAACAGAAAAGTTGTATGAAAATATGAGCGAATTCTAACAGTTGAGCGACTCTCGATGCTCTTTCTAGTAGTAAGTAGGGTGCTTTACTCTTACGTGACCTGAAGATTTGTATAATGTGAATGTGAAGAAATGAGAAAAGAAAGAAAGGTAGACGAAAGACAAATAGATGAATTTATTTAAATAGGCGAAAGATAAATAGATGGATTTAGAGGTAGGGGAAAGATGAACAGATTGATAGGATTGTCTAAGACGTGAGTAAGAAAGGAGTGAGTGTTGAGATGACGGCTGAAAGAAAGAAATGCAAGGAAGAACCGTTTGTTCCAACCCCACAAAGCGAGAAATAACGGCTGGGAGATAATGTTTGAATAGTACTACTGTTTTAGTAGCGATTTCTTGCCGACTACAAGATAAGGGCTGCGTGCGAGATGATTATTGTTTTTTAACAGTACTACTGTTTCAGTTGCGAGAATTGTGAATAATTATATAAACAGGATGTGCGTTACGAGATGCACTGGTATCGATAATTACTCTGTAATTGTTATCATATAGCGATAATATCTTGTTTATTGTGTCCTTTTTTGTTTTGACAGTTTATTTGGAACAATATTAGCCTTATTTAATCTAATGACAGTAATAATGTTAAAGGAGTTTATTTTTGTGCGGATAACGGTTTCCTGCACGCATGATAATAGGGTACCTAAAACAAATAATTGGAGTTCGTTGCTGATTCTTCGCTGTTTGGTCGCGATAAGATTAGGAGTAAATTCAGTGACATGCCATCTAATTGAAGACTCCAATTTTTAATCCATGGAAGGTCCTGTCTTACAAAAGTCTGTCTTCATTGGAACTATCCGATAGTATAGCTTTCTGTAAACATACCATTATGTTTGGTATTTGTTTATCAATACGGTTCTCAAATGACGACCGCGAAAGTGTCAACGAGGCTACGACAACTTGACAACGAAAGGCTGGCTTCTATGAAGGTGAAAACGTGAACCGTTTGTAGCAATTTTTATAACATCTGTATTTATTTATTTTTACTTGATGGACTCTTGTGCCGTAGTGAGGAAAAGCCGCCTAAGATGCAGAAGGTTGCGGGTTAGATTCCCGCCGCTAGAAATATTTGTCTCGGGGTCTGGGTGTTTTCTATGTTTCTATGTATAATATGTACAAATTTACATAAAAGAAATGAAAATAAATGAAGCCTCAAACTAAGCAGCGCTTGTATTATGGCAACCATATGACTGATATAATTATGTAGTATATCATACCCATAATTACAAGTTCGGCTTAGTTTGGGGCTAATTATAATGTTATGTGATACCGTCTATCATTATTTATTTATTCATTCGATAAGCCATGTCAGAGTCATCCGGATCGTCTATCTTCTTTATGAATTGAAGTTCAGACGAATAATATTTTATCACACTGAGGGCAATTTTTTTAAGTGTTCATAATCCAGTTAATAGCACCATCTATAGAACAAATTGCGCATTCTATTTCAAAATTTTCTTACAGAGAGAGAGAGAGAGAGAGAGAGAGAGAGAGTATAACTGATGAGTATACTCTCATATGATTTTGATAATTCGGGTCGTACACTTGTCATCTGTGTTTTTGGAAGTTTATTTGTTGCTCATGCTAGGCTCACACAAAAACCTACTGTATTACTAAGAGCTTCCTGATACAAAACTGTATTGTACATGATGTAATTAACAAATAAACAAAACGGTATTATTATATATTATTAATAAATAAAAAAATCCGGATATTTTCACAAAGTAAGCAGAGCTTGTATTATGGGAAGCATATGAATAAATCATCGATGCTGATATACTTCGTCCTACTATATACTTTTTAGGACGCCCTCCGGCCAGGTGGAGTGACGATCTGCGAAAGGCTGCTAGTAGAAGCTGGATGCGTTGAGCTCAGGACAGGGCGCAATGGCGCTCATAAGGGGCGGCCTTTGTCCAGCAGTGGACTGCTATAGGCTGTTGATGATGATGAAGCTATGTCTGAGGCCTTCGGGTGCCCTCAAAACTCCGACACCAGAGTTTGTCACTAGGTCATACGAAGAAGAAAGAATGGCCTTCTTGGCAAACGGTGGGCAAATGATTTGATAGGAAAATAAAACTTGTTTTTTTGAAGCATTTTCCTTATAGGTAGTTTTGGAAACACACGTATGATTGTGGTTCAAAGTAAAATAAATTGATTTAGGGAATAACATGATTTTGAAATACTTTGCGGTTCACCGAATAATATCATACTTATATAATAAATATTAAGCATAAATAAACATTTCAGTTAAGGCGAATGTCAAACCTCCCTCTCGCTCGCACTATTCAACATTTTTGAATATATAAAATCACTGAATGTAGTTATGCAAAATAGCAAACTTTCACGGCGTAAAAAATAACAATACAAAGGTTCAGCAAGTATGCATGTTGCACCAAAATTGATCACATTGGTGCAAGTTTTTTGGTAAGAAAACGTGATAGAATCAAAATGATATTATTGCTGAACATTTGTACTGTTATTTTCTAGGCCGTGAAGGTTTCCTAATTTGCATAACTACATTCAGTGATTTAATATCTTCAAAAATGTTGAATAGTGCGAGTGAGAGGGAGGTTTGACCTGTATAGTCGCCTTAACAAAATGCGTATTTAAATGATAGATCTCATTAGACTGTACTATTCCAGATCACTTTTAATTTCACGTATCTTAGACTGCCACTAGATTATTATGTCAAATAATTATGAGTAGCCATCCGCTATCAGATTTATTTAACTTATTTTTAAAACCGTCTGCATTTTGATTTTATAATATCCCAAAATTAACGACTCCGATAGGACTTCCGTGACCTTCCCTTCACGCTCCATCAATACCGGACCACTTCCAACAACGCAACCGAGTCAACTCTAGGGGTATTTTCAAACATTCGAATAATTTCAGAGTTCAATCCGTCAGTTTTGATTTTATTCGATGTCAATTTTAATAAATTTCTACTGCTTTAAGAGTTTCTGAAAGTCTGAACAACGTTAAAACACGATGACGTCACAGCACGACACAACCCGACACAATTATATAATTCTGACTCAATCATCAATTCATCTCTGACGGATTAGACTCGAAACGTTTCGAGCTTTAGAAAATATCGCTGCTGGTCGAAATTTGTTGGCAGTCTCAGCACAATTTGTCAACTTCTTCATTCCTATATATATAACTTGTGTCCTACGCTACGCGTCATACTTCTCGTGACTGAGGGTTGTGATACCCAATAGAATCTTCTTTTTGTCAATATTTCGCCAACCTTGACCGTCTGGTTGCGTGGATTGCATCTTGGTATCCAGAGTAAAACTGATTTGGTCGTCCATCGAAGTGGATTGCTTCTTGATCTTTTGCCGTCAACCTTCCCGGTAACCATTAGTTGTTCAAGGTTAACTGGCGTAGCTAGTGGGATAAAAATCAATGTTAATTTCAGCATGCCCTCCTGGCAAGTGGGGCCGTAACTGCCAGAACGATTGCCGATGCCTCAATGGTGGTACTTGCGAGCCTCTTTCCGGCCAGTGCGCGTGCGCGCCAGGCTGGCGAGGCGACGCGTGCGAGCGAGCCTGCGCGCCGCCTACTTACGGCGATAACTGCGATGAGACCTGCCAGTGTCGGAACAACGCTACCTGCCAAGCGGCTAGTGGGGCTTGCGAATGTGTTTCCGGCTTTATGGGACCGCTGTAAGTTCAGATGATTAAATGTAATTAAGCTTTGTCATATCATTCGTCTCTAAGTTTGGTAATATACTCTAGAAATAGAAATGGTCCTAAGTTCGAACCCTGGGGGACCCTAAGTATGTGATATGAAACTGATACCGAATTATAAATTTCGTCTGTCTAAATGTAATCTTTGACGATTTTTCTTATGATTACAGTTGATTAGCCTGATGATCTTTTACAGTTTATAGTTTTTTCTAATGTATATCTTTGGAAAAATTAATCGAAAGCTTTGCATAGGTCTGTGTTTGTAGAATCAACACTGTAAAAACTTAGAAATTAACAATTTCAACATACATTCGTTTCAAATAAGATTTCTTTTACAGTTGTGAACAAACTTGTCCAAACGGTGAGCTGTGCTCCCAGGGATGTAGATGTCAAAACAATGGCAAGTGTCATATTCTCACGGGTGAATGCGAATGCACTGCTGGTTGGACGGGCGAGGTTTGCGCTAACAAGTAAGCACTATTCTATTTTACTAGTTTCTACCCGCGGCTTCGCTTGCGTGGAAACCGGATGAAAAGTTGTCTCTGTTATTTCTGGTCAAGAATTTTTTTTTGCAAATACATACAAATCGTGACAAATATCTACAAATAATGCAAATATTTGTCCCGTGGTGGGAATTGAACCCGCAACCTTCTGCGTCCCTTCGGACCTTCGCCCACCGCGCCACAGAGGCCGTCGTTGATAATCATCATCAACAACAAACTATAGAAGTCTACTGCTGAACATAGGTCCCAAGGATTTCCACGAAGAACGGTCATGACTTGAGCCGTCTCCATCCACGATTATCTGCAATCTTGATGATGTCGTCGGTTCATCTGTCGTGGCTCCCTAAATTTCGTCTTCCAGATCGCTGTCGCCTCTCGAGAACCTTTATTCCTCAACGGTATTCTACGTGCGGCAATGACATTTCAACTAGCTAATACTGAGAGATGTTGCTTACTCTGGTTCTCTTACTGATTTTAGCTTTTCGAATTCTATCACGTACTCCGAGCATAGTTCTCTCCATAGCCCGTTGTGCGTCTTTGAGCTTGTGTATGAGGCTAATAGACTAAGTTTCAGTACCATAAGTCATCACTGGCATCACGCAGTAGACTTACTTCTGACTTTTCTTCCATCCCAGATGTCCGATGGGAAGATGGGGTGAAAAGTGTGAGAAGTCCTGCGAGTGTGGTAATGGCGCCGGTTGTCACCACGTCACTGGACATTGTCAGTGTGAACCTGGATTTATGGGAGAAAAGGTAAGCTTTGAAATTAATTTTATATTTATTTATTTCTCCAGATAAATACAGTCTGCAGTAGGCAATATAACTAAGTACAGAATAGGGCAGCTTAATAGTACATAATCAAAGTAGTTAGGTAAATAATAATTTCTTACAGGATACAATAGTAAGAAGCAAATAAAATAAACACGGATGAATATAATAGTACCTATCTACGTATTATATTGAGGCATGGTGTAAGAGGTTCAAGCTCCCACACTAGGATAGCCAATGTTGTGGGAAACAGTCTCCTTTAAAAACCAGGTAGGTAGGAAACCCACAAAAATAGACGGAAAGCAGGCAATGTCTACACAGTTTCTGAATGAAATCCTTTTACTCCAAAACGGGGAAGAAAACAATGTATGGGAACCCGCAGCTTAGTCAGCTCTGTGCGTAAATGACTAATGAGTTAATGTCAGTCTTTCCTGTTGGCTTCAAAAAAGTTAAAGACCCGCTCTTGACTTACTTTATTGTTATTTATCTATTTTCTAACAAAAGCTATTCATAATGGAGAAAAGATCGTGATGGTATTAATTTTGTTGCTGATAAGTATGGGACTAAAGTTTTCCTTATTTTTTAAACCCTCTGGAAATCTTTAAGGAAGTTGTTTTCATGATATTTATTTTTGTTTATGTAACTTTGAGAGCTTTTAAACGCATATTCATAAACCATGATTATATTCCTATCTATCCCTGAGTTATCTGAGCTATTATTTGTATTGAAACTTGTTAAATAAATCAGTGCTCGAATCATGGATAACCTTTGAATACTGTAGAAGACCGTATGCGCTGAAGCGTTGATGATTAATGAATAAACTACTATAAGTACGCTAAATGATGATGATGAGTGCGGCTCGTCCGCTAGCCGAATATGCACTGACGAGGTAAATCGCGCGATGTCTCGTGTAAGGCTCACGTGGTCTACATTATCAAATTTGCGTGCTAAGATGTTCGATATGCATAGAACAAATACAGATACAGTAATGAAGAACTACTCAATACTTAATATTTTTATTATTTACATAATTAAGTAGGCATACAGGTGGTAGTGTATAAAGGTAATTTCTTGTGGACCCTGATGGGCACTACAAGTTTGAGAGAGAACTTAAATAGATATCACTTAAACTTTACATTATTAATTAATCCTAAGTAGGTTTTTAATTTAATTTTTTGATCAACACTAATATTATAAAGAGGAAAACTTTGTATTTTTGTGTGTGTGTGTGTGTATGTTTGTAATGAATAAACTCAATAACAACTGTGCCGATTTCAAAAAATTTTATATTTATTGCTAGATAACATTAGGGATCCTTACTCAAACATAAGTAACGTAACCCAAGGTGTAATAAAAGTGCCCTAACCCGTGCGAAGCCGGGACGGACCGCTAGTATTAAATAAATAAATAATGCTGAACACTATCACACAGCATCATATGTCCCGGTACGGGCCGCTAGTAAACTATAAAGGAACTAAGTATAAACTATACTAACTATAAACTACTAGCTTCCGCCCGCGGCTCGCTCGCATTTTACCCAGATAAAAAGTAGCCTACGTGTTAATTCATGTCGAAATGTCTATATTCCAAGTTTCATCCAAATCCATTCAGTAGATTTTGCGTGAAAGCGTAACAACTAACAGACATAAATCCATCCATGCTCACAAACTGTCGCATTTATAATATTAGTAGGAGTAGAAATAAAAACCGTGGTGGCCTAGTGGGATGTACCCCGACTTAAGACCTGGAGGTCGTGGGTTCGAATCCCAGCTGTGCACCAATGGATTTTCCGTTTCGAAAAATGTATGTGCGCATTACCACGAGCTCGATACGGTGAAGGAAAACATCGTGAGGAAACCGGCATGCCCTCGAACTAAAAAGTTCGTAAGGTATGTGCTAGGTTAGTGTTCCAATAAAAAGCGGCGATGGGCTTGCAACCTGTCACGTGGAATGCTAGCTGCTTGCAAAAAGTGGGCATGTATAGAACGTAATGTTTGGACTTGCCTCTGACTACCCCCTTTAGGGTATCCTCAATAGATTTGCGTACTGAGCAATATCTGAAAATATCCATAATGGGGAAAAAGTCGTGAAGATGTATATAGGAATAAAAACGAAGATCTGTAATTTAAACACTTTTTCAGTGCCTAGAAGTATGCCCTATCGGGACCTACGGATTGGACTGTATGAGGAAGTGTTTGTGCGAGCACGGCGGCGAGTGCTCGCCTCGGGACGGGTCGTGCACTTGCAAGCCGGGCTGGCGTGGCGAGCGATGCGAGCTGAGGGCCTGTCCCGACGGCAAGTGGGGCAAGATGTGCGATAAGGACTGCGAGTGCGAGCCCTCCACTACTGATATGTGAGTACTGATTTGTTTGTTGTTTTTAAAAGGTCTTATGAGGTCCGCGGACGAATTGCACTTACAAACGCAATAACAAAATTATTTTTGATTGAAGCACATTTTATGACGACCTCTGTGGCGCAGTGGGCGAAGGTCCGCCTGTGACGCAGAAGGTTGCGGGTTCGATTCCCGCTGCGGGACAAATGTTTGCATGTTCTGCAGATATTTGTCTCGGGTCTGGGTGTTTTCTATGTATGATATGTATGTATTTACAAAAAAAAAATGTATTTATGTAGTATATCAATCATGTGGTTCCCATAATACAAGCTCTGCTTAGTTTGGGGCTACATGATGCTGTGTGATAACGTCCAGGATTATTTATTTTTATTTTTATTTATTTATATTGTTGTATTCCAATAGTACTTATCTAGGTTCCTGGATAGTTTTTTTTTTCAAAATACTTACCTAATCTATCTATATATATAAAAATGAAACCCGTTTTCCTTGGTCACGGCATCACGCGTGAATGGCTGGACCGATTTCACTAATTCTTTTTTTGTTGTATTTGTTATTATTAGGAGAAGGTTTTTACGGAAAAAAATATTAAGAAAATCTCTGAGAAATATTGAAAAATATACATTTAATCATTGCTACGCTAAGGCGGTACGAAGTTCGCCGGGTCAGCTAGTATGAAATAAAATCCAATTTGCTGCGCCCTGACAGGGTGCATGTACAGACTAATTAAAGCTACTTGGACCTAAGCAACCAAACTATGTACTTGTATGCAATAAATAAATAAATATAAATATAAAAAATAGGAAATAAATAGCATTTTGCGTATTTTTATGCCAAAATTGACGAGTTTTCTTCCTATTTGTTTCGTATTCAAAACAATATCCTACTTGTTGTCTGTTAAGAAACATAGCTTATATTGTCTAGTTACAGAATAACAATACTATCTGAAGAATACAAAAAGTTATCAGTCTTCATTTTTGGTATTACGAAACACAACCAAATTCATAATGGCTAATATTGCTATCCCGCTTGCACGGCTAAATCATCCATCAGCTAAACAGAGATAGCGATATTCGGAGCGATTTTTGTACGCGCCTCAAATTGAAGTTGCGAGCGAAGTTCGCCGGATTCTTAAGTTCCGCTCGCGTGGTACCCGGTTAAAAAGACTGAACAGAATTTTTAGGCATTTGCCTATTGAACAAAAAATTACGGATTTGATTCGGAAACTTATCATACTCATACTCATTTATTTCACCAAAAGAACATACAGTACACTTGGCTATGTCAAATTAAACAAGTAGGACTTTAAAAAATAAAAAAAACTGACTTCAAATAAATCACTTCTTTCCCTAAAGAATTTTGAAAATCGGTTGACAATTGACGGAGATATTGGTGATCATTGGGCGAAAATTACAAGTGAGGATGAGGTTTTTTGAGTTTTCCGAGAAAACTACCAATCCCTCAGGAATAAAATTTATATGGGACCACCTGTGAAGTATACTCTTTTAAACAAGAAAAGAATGTTGAAAATCGGTTTACAATTTAAGGAGATATCGGTGAACATAAGTCGAAAAAAAAGGTTCCCACGAATTGAGAACCTACTCCTTTTTGAAGTGTATCATTTTTTTAAAAAGTCCTGCTTGTTTTATTCCACTACTATCCTACGTTCTATGTATACATAATACTGTTGAACGTGTATAACGTGTATGATTGTGTTGATTAGGTGCGACCCGTGGACGGGTGTGTGTGAGTGCTCTGCGGGGTGGGGCGGCGAGACTTGCCTGCGCCAGTGCCCGCTCCTCACTTACGGCAAGGGGTGCCGCTCCTCCTGCCGCTGCGAGAACAACGGCCTCTGCTCGCCGGTCAACGGTAATACTTCATTCGTTATTTATGCTAGTATTAGTGTCTGAAGACGAGCTTTTTCGATCAATGTGTTCTGCCGACAATGGTTTATGGTGCCGAGACATGGACGCTTACCCATGACGCTGTGTATAGAATGAGTGTAGCACAGAGAGCCATGGAGCGAGCTATGCTCGGCATCGAACTTATAGATCGACCCCCTTACTTATGAACGCTACTTAATGTTAATCAATACTCAAAGTTAGCCCTGTCACTGTTTGTCATTATCCAACGGATAGTGAGGGCAATAGTTTAAGCATCGTTTATCTTTTGAAAGATGTTCATAAGTAAGGCCACGAGGGGGGTACAGGGTGTACAGGGTTCCAACCCCTACCTTGGAACCCAAGCCAACCCCACCTGCACGTGGTGCACCCTGCTAAACAACGAACGGGGCTCTGGCGGCC
Source organism: Horisme vitalbata (assembly GCA_951804965.1). Taxonomy (NCBI): domain Eukaryota; kingdom Metazoa; phylum Arthropoda; class Insecta; order Lepidoptera; family Geometridae; genus Horisme; species Horisme vitalbata. The sequence continues at coordinate 3,410,041 of OX638099.1, forward strand.
GGCTGATTGCGGCATAGCACAGCTAAATCCCCTGGCCACTGACGGGCAGCAGCGTCGGTGGTGCGAGAAGCTGTGCCTTGCGATCCCCAACCCGCATGCCCAGCGTGATTATGGGTATATCCCCCTTTATTAGGGGAGGCCTATGTCCAGCAGTGGACTGATATAGGCTGATGTGGAAGGCCACGAGTCCCTAACATCGAGATCCGAAAGCGGACAAAAGTCTAGTACATTGGAAATCGACTTATGGAACTCAAGTGGGGATGGGCGGGACACATTGCGAGGCGTGGTGATGACAGGTGGAGCAAAGCATTGACTGAATGGTGGCCGAGGGTAGGCAAAAGAAGCGTTGGAAGACCAGTAGCGAGAGGTCGACGACATAGTACGCGTCGCCGGGCGAGCGTGGATGGGATTAGCACAAGACCGTGGTGGATGACACAAACTTCGGGAGGCCTATATCCAGCAGTGGATAAAGTCGGGCTGTGGATGATGATGGTAGTAGTAGAGCTCTATAGAAGAGCTCGTCTGGGGAAGTACGACCACCATGCTTAATGTTGCCGTGAAGCAGCATTGCTGTGTTTAACGGGACACTCTTTAAATACAGCAACGCTGCTTTACCTATTGTGCCTGAAACGCCTTGATGTTGATAGACGCAGGAAGGTGAATCAGGCATCCTTTAAACCGAAACAACAATGTTGCTTTACAAATAGGCATGGTTATAGTACCTCCTCGGATGAGCCCTTCACAAAGAACTCTATTATTTAAAGCCTTAGCCAAACCAAGGCGTTCAGTTCGCTTCCGCGATGGCGATCAGTTATAGAGTACGAAGTTTTGGCGACGTGTTCACACCGATACGTCCTCTTATGATAAGTGTGCACACTTCAGCATTTAGCCCTAAATACAATAAACACCCTTTCAAATCATGAAGACGTTTCACCTACACGCATCCGCCAAATATTAACCAAATGTACCTAAATTAGGCATTTTCATACTTCATTACATTCTGATTGGTCAACAACTGATCGCCACCGCGCACGCCGCCGCGGACGCGATTTGAAAGCGTTGGTTTTGCCTACAGATATATAGAAGACAACTAGATAAAGCCTTAAAATTCACTATGCTCTGAGCGTCAACTCATGCGGCTGATCTCTACTTTCTTATGTCCATATATAATTTGCTAGAAAGGGATGCATACTTTATCCCAATGCGATTTCTGCGACTTCGTACCAGGGCATTCGTATAAACCTGCATTGAATTTTGTGCGAGCGCCCTGGTACGATTAACTTTTTGAAGTCGCATTGATATATGTATGCATACCTTTCTAACAGATGATATTGGACATAAGAAAGTAGAGATCAGCCGTATTGAATTTTAAGATTTTATCTAGTTTTCTTCTATATCTGTGGTTTGGCCTTAGCTTTAATAAACGTAAACGTACATAACAGAGTAACTTTCTCACATATAATAGTTGTATGTGTGAATTTGTATGTGGGTAGGGTCGTGTCTCTGCGCGCCCGGGTACCGCGGCCTGCGCTGCGAGGAGCCGTGTCCTGTGCCGCTCTACGGCGACGGATGTAAGCACGTCTGCGAGTGCCGGAACAACGCCACCTGCTCCTACGAGACCGGACAGTGCACCTGCCAACGTGGGTAAGTGACGTGTGCAGGGTCGTGTCTCTGCGCGCTTGGGAACCGCGGGCTCATTAGAAGCTATAATACACGTTGGAAGACTAGCTTGTTGACATAACTCAGAGAATTAGCAAGCTGAAGTAGCAGTGGGCTGACCATATCTGCCGAAGAACCGATAACCGTCGGGGTAAACGAGTTCTTGTGTGGAGACCGCGGCTCGGCAAATGTAGTGTAGGACGCCCTCCGAATAGGTGAAGTGACGATCTGCGAAAGGCTGGTAGAAACTGGATGTCGAGCTCAGGACAGGGCGCAATGCTGCTTATAAGGGGAAGGCCTATGTCCAGCAGTTAACTGCTATAGGCTGATGAGGATTCTGGAAGACTAGAAGGCCACCAAACCTTCCGTCATCATCAGTGATCGGAATTAGGTGAGCTAATTTACCTAAAGTTCAAAGAATAGAGTCAAAAAAAATGGAGACTTCCTTACCATTAACATTTTTTTCCGGGAAATCTTTCCCGGAAATTGGGAATTTGTTCCAAGTTTTAGGATATCAGTTAAGTACATTTAATATTAATGTTATTCATACAGAAAACTAACTGAATTAATTTTTCTTTTTAACAAACTTCAATAAGATTTATTTTGTTATTAACTCAGGTAAAAAACTGGATTCGCCTATGTTTTCGTTTCCCAGAATAGCCAAATCATGCTGTCCCTTTAAGTGTTTGTAGCAATACACAGCAAACCAGTGATAAACAACAACAACAAACGCTAAGAAAGGGACAGCATGCTTTGGCTATTCTGGGAAACGAATCATTGTTTAAGTAAACAATGACAAAAGGGTTGAAGGGTGAGGGTGTTTTGCATCCAAACGGCGTCATAACTTGTATGCGTGCGTGCATCACTTCTGTAGTTACCTCGGCAGCGTGTGTATCTTAGACTCGTGAATATTTTATTAACCTGTTTTCGTATCGATTATTGGATCTGCTTCACATAACTACCTTGGCTTGAATTTACGGACTGCGATTTATTGCAACCATATCACTACTTGTACCTATCTACCTTGGCTTGAATTTACGGACTACGATTTACTGCAACCAGAAATTTACTGCGCTTTACGGCAATCAAATTACTTGGTAAGTCTTTGATTTGTACTACACTTTTAAAACATTCTAAATATTAGACTGCTTTTGATAAATTTACCAAATTCAAACAATTTTATGCAACTATTTATTTATGGAATTTTATTCAGTGTTTTATATTTGAGTTCGTGCACAAATGTTGGAGCTACTGGCAATTCTATCATCAAACTATATTTTACGCGAAGACGTCCCTGGAAAAGTGTAGAAACTATATATTTGTCTCATTGTTTTCAGTAATTTTTCTGCCTCAACGCAACTAGCAAATAAATGGCGACCAAACCTACCGACGGGATTGTACAGTCGTGGATTAGAGATCACCCCGAATTGTACCACGACCCCGCTAGCAACACGATATTTTGTTCTAAATGTGAGAATTCTATTGTATGCAAAAAAAGCAATATACAGAGGCATATTGACGGACCAAAACATCAAGGTACTGCTAGGCAAGTGAACGAAGAATTTTATTTAGATTTAATACAATTTCTTATATTGTGTAACATACCCTGGTCACGAGTAAATCGACCAGAGTTTAAAACTTTTTTAATGAAATATATGTGTTGTAAATGTACAAATGTTAAAAGGATTCCCGATGAATCGTTATTGAGAAAGGTTTATTTAGACGTAGTTTTTAAAAAAAAAATTGCATTAATCCATGACCATGTTCTTAATCAGAAACTTTGGATATCTCTAGATGAAACTACCGACTATTTAGGTCGTTATATTGTAAATTTTCTTGTAAAACCTTTAAATCTCGCAACAAACAAACCATTTTTAATAGCTTGCAAAATGTTAGAAAAAGTAAATGGAGAGACAATAGCTCATTTTGTGATTGGATGCCTAGAAAATATGTGGGGAGACTCGTATGAAGACAAAGTAGGAGATGTTTTAGTTTTATGTTCTGATAGCGTAGCATATATGTTAAAAGCAGGAAGAATGTTAAAGAACTCCTTGCCAAATATGATACATGTTACCTGTTTAGCACACGCTCTTAACCGCGTTGCAGAAAAAATACGGACACAATATGCGGATGTGGATACTTTAATTTCAAATGTAAAAAAAATATTTTTAAAGGCTCCTAATAGAGTAAAATTGTTAAGGGAAAAATTTCCGAGCCTGCCATTGCCACCTGAACCTGTCATAACAAGGTGGGGTACATGGCTAGAAGCAGCTTCGTATTATGCTGAATATTACGAAGAAATAAAAACTATTGTAAGACTTCTAAGAAGTTCTGATTCTTTGTCTATCAGGCATGCTAAAACTGTCCTAGGAAAAGAAAGTTTAAAAACTGATTTAGATTACATTGACGAATATTTTAAAATAATTCAAATTTCATTAAAAAAATTGCAAAAGTCTAACTTATTGTTGACGGAATCTTTCCATATTTTTGATGAAGCAAGAATTGTTCTAAGCTGGTGTTCTTCTGAACCAGTAAAACAAAAATTAGAAAACGTTATGGACAGAAATCCCGATCTAGATGCATTAAGAGACATTTGTGAAAATATAGATAAAGGATTAGATAATGAAAATGAATTATTGTCATTCTATAAATATGTACCTGTAACTTCAGTTGATGTTGAAAGGTCCTTCTCTACGTATAAATGGATTTTAAGTACAAAAAGAAATCGTTTGAAAATAGATAATATGGAAAAACTCCTAATGATTTTCTTTAATTCTCCGGACGAAGATATTTCTTTATACTCCGTCCATGATGAAAACGTTAGCGATTCAGATTAAGGGACAAATTCAACATCAATGGAAATAATGTTTAGAGTTCCGACTGTGTATCTTAGGTAGGACTGGTTACTTTCTTAATTATTGATTTTGAGTTCCATTATCTGTACAAAATGAATAAATGGTACAAAAACTATAAAATGGCTTTTTTATTCCCTTGCTTAAATAAATGTTTTTATTACTATAGCTATTTACTAAAGCTGGTTTATAAATCACATTAGCTTCCGCGCTTACTTACATCGTTCATTTTATTTGTTGAAAACAATAAAAATCGTGCTTACCGTTTTTTACAACAATCGAATTCGTTTCCTCTTCTTGTTATCAATAATAAGAAGAGGAAATTAATTCGATTGTTATTTTACTGTATTAATTTTAGATGGACCTAAGTAATTTCTCGAAACCCGGGAAAATTTTCCCGGAAAAATATTTAGTCGCAAGGCGTCTCCACTTAGTCTCTGTTATTTTTCGAACTTTAGGTATTTTAGCTCACCTAATTCCGATCACTGGTCATCATGGTTGACTTAACTTTTGAACGTTGCAGATTTGACGGGCTGAAATGCGACAGAGCTTGCGACGGCAAAACATTCGGCATTAACTGTCGACAGCCGTGCAGTTGTGAGAATAACGCACCATGCGACCCTGTTAACGGTAAGTTTACAATAAAAATATATTTAATTCCACTCACTGGTCTACCATCGACGTATTCAATACGTCACCTAATTTCTTTAAACTAAAGGCAAATGCATTTTTCACCGATTAGAATTTAGGTACCTTTAGTTTCTTACTGATTTCTTATATGCACAAGACTTGTTATCACTTATCTCAAGAATGAATTTACTTATGTTCTAAGTTAATATGGCTCATCATTACTAAATCTTCTTCTCCATACTTTTTTCTTAATTCTGTCTCTTAAGGCGACTGTAAAAAGCTAGGCCTCTCTATGGTGGATTTCTAGCTTTTTAGCAAAATATATATATATAGTTAATTAGAATAAAAATCACTCATTAAATCAATTATTATAATAAAGTTCTACAATAGTTCATAAATGGTACACAAAATAGTCTATTTAAAACAATGTTTATGGTTGGTGAAATGGTACTAATTGGTTAAATAATGGTGGTTGAGCACGCGAGTGTCTCAAATGGTTAGAGGTCGCGAACTGGTCAAATTAACGTAATCGCGTGTGCAGTAAATGCATATCGATGCGAAAACGCACAAACGCTGATGTGTTCGGATTGCTCCGAACATACTCCCGGCCGCGAGATGAAGAGATGAGATGATTTAGATGACGTAAATACCTAAATAACTTAAATAACTTAAAAAACATTAATTCTTAACAATAGGTATAAAAGCAAAACATCAAAGCACTTAATTAGTTGGTAAACATAAAACAAAACGTATTTAAAAGCAAAAAATATATAAGCAAGAAAAATAATTCATTCATAATTAAACTATAGTGTCTTCTTCCTTAGAATTGTTCTTTTTAATTGACGCGTATCGCACACTAGGCCACCGTTTGGCATAACTATCAACAATATCATTATCACTTATTTCACATAAATTGCTAGCACTCAACACTTCACTATGCACATTTGTTATTCTCGGCGGCGGCTGAGTCACCACGGACTCCAGCCGACGACGCCGAGATGGTCGCGGTGGCGGCGGCGACGGCGCACGCCGCTGGTGCTCGTTGTTGGTCTCCCACATTGCCCTTTCCTCCTCCACATCCAGATTGTCGCTCCACATAGCGCTGCTCCTATCAGCACGTAGCTAATAACGTAGTGGTGTATGTGGTGAGGTGATATCTCATTTATCTCACCGTCGTTGCTCGCTTTTAGCTTTTTTACTGCCTCTCCAAGGCTGGTTATCGATGTGTTTAGACTCAAGTCCTCTGTAGATTTTTCATCTGGTATTTTTATGTTGATTATATGGTTTATCTGGTCGAATTCAGGTATATAAATCTCTGGTGCAAACTGTATTTGATTGGATTGGTGTTGTAATGAAAATAGTGAAAAGTCCTTTCCTTTTAATATGCACTTTTGACTCATGCCGATGACCCCAGAACGGCTCAGCTGACGGATAGAAACTCGATCGTCTATTGGTCTGGGCTATTGGTTGTTCGTTTGACTCTCCTCTTAATATACCTCCTAACATGATTCTACTATATACTTCTGCCCCCAGGAGCAAGTCTACAGGCCGACTAATGTTGAAATCAGGGTCAGCTAGGTTGATGTTTTTTATGTGGGGCCATGATGGTTTGACAATGGTTCTATTCGGTAGGGCGTTGATTAAATGGTTCATAATAATGGCATCTACTTCTAAGGTGAAATCATTTTAAATTGATTGTATTTCTACTTTTATCGCCCCATTCGCATGGTTTTCTCGTTCTCCTATGCCGAAAATTGTTCCCTTGCATTGAGTTCGCTTTGAACCTAATATCTGAGCTGCTTTTTCGTTAATTAGTGAAATTTGCGAGCCCTGGTCGACTAATGCTCTCATGACGTGCTTAGTACCGTCAGCTCTCGTAACTTTGATCAGTGTGGTAGCTAAGAGTATTTCTGACATGTCCTCCCTGGTCACATGTGATGATCTTGTCACGTTTTCGGTGTTAGTATGTTGGAAACTGGGTCTCGCTTGCGAAACAGTATTTTGCTTTGTAAACGCGAAATGAAGCAAAGTGTTATGGCTACCTAAGCAGATTCTGCATTGCTTAATTGACGAGCATGGCACTTTGTTGTGGTTTATTAGGCAATTATTACAATAATTTAACTGGTTTATTTTTCGCAATCTTTGCTCGGGCTGCATTCTTATGAACTGTCTACATTGCCAAATGCCGTGGTCATTGTTACATATTCCACAGGTGATTGACCGCGACTCGCGGTATGTGTTCATGTTCATACCTGGTTTTACAAAACTTGTATTGTATGATGGTCGAGAAAAATTATTTTGGTTAACATATTTTTGGTTTGTATGGCGGTAGAAATTTGATAAATGTTGGTTTGACTGGGGCGTGGTTTTTTGGTATATAGGTTCGATCTTGCGACGGGATGCTTCTAATGTGGTAAACTTAGATTCCAAAAAGTCCAGGAACTCCTGTAAAGAGGGTAGCTCTCTGGGCTTTTTGACCGACTCCATGTACTCGGTGAATGATGTGTTATCTAGTTTTTGAGCAAGCAGGTGTACTAAAAGTGGATCCCATGTGTCTATGTCTACTCCTAAGTTTTGGATTGCATGTAGACATTCCTTGGTCGTGTCATGCAGCTTCTTGATCATCACAAGCGACTGCTGCGGCATGGTAGGCAATGAAAAAAGCATGTTGGCGTGAGAGGTAAAGATGAGTTTCTTGTTTTCGTAGCGATGATTAAGAATTTCCCAACTAGCCTCATAATTTTCCGAGCTGATTTGTAAATGGTGAATCAGTCGTTCAGCCTCTCCTGTAACTTTTCCTTTTAAGAACTGCATTTTTTGCGCGCTTGACATTGATGGGTTGTTGTGGATGGCTTCGGTGAAGAGATCTTTAAATGAAACCCAATCTTGGTATCTCCCGTTGAAGCAAGGAATTTCAATCCTTGGTGTGGATTTCTCCCTGTGGGACACCGACCACATTCTGGTATTAATTTCTTTCTTTAATTTATTGAAAATCTGCTCATGTTTGCTAAATTCGTCTTGGTAATGCGTATCCTCGCCGCCGTTCTCTCCTTCAATTTCCCAATGCTGTTTATCAATAATGCTCCAACGAGATTCGAGAGACTTTAAAGCGTCCTCAAACTCCCATTTATTCTCTAGTTCGCCGCTTTGTATGCTATGTACTGTTCTCATAAAGGCCCTCATGTTGATGGTTTGCTTTTTAAAAAAATCTTCTAACTTGCTGTTGCTTGGAATAGTTGTCGGTATTATATTTCCGCAATTTTTGGGTGTGTCGGGCCGTGTTGATGGTCCAGGCTGAGCTGGTTCCATTGGTTCTGGTGCACGTAAACCGATTTGTTGTTTTATTTTTCCTAACTGCTCTACCGTTTTATTTAACGCCTCCTTCATGGTCACGTAAGCTGCTTCAGCCGTATCGTAGCACTGCTTTTTAAAATAAATATGGTCAAAAAAGGCTAATTCACACATTTTTTGGTGGTTTTTTTGGTATTCATTCCAGTAATTTTCTAAAATCTCGTTCTTTCGCTTGCAATAATCAAAAGTTTTTCTCTCCGCCCCATCTTTCTTAAAATTGGTCAGTAGCTTTGTTATAGCTTCATAAATCTCTGTCTGGTTGACGAAAAGATTCTCCATTTTTGAAGGTAGAAGGTCTCACTTAAATAAATAGATAAAAAGTATGGTTGGATCTGACCTGGTTTTCTCCTTCCGATATCCGCTCAATCCAAATCACTGCAATCCTTTTTTAATTCGTGGCACTGTTTCACTTGGTTAGGCACTGGTTAATAGTTCTCGAAGGACCATGTAAAAAGCTAGGCCTCTCTATGGTGGATTTCTAGCTTTTTAGCAAAATATATATATATAGTTAATTAGAATAAAAATCACTCATTAAATCAATTATTATAATAAAGTTCTACAATAGTTCATAAATGGTACACAAAATAGTCTATTTAAAACAATGTTTATGGTTGGTGAAATGGTACTAATTGGTTAAATAATGGTGGTTGAGCACGCGAGTGTCTCAAATGGTTAGAGGTCGCGAACTGGTCAAATTAACGTAATCGCGTGTGCAGTAAATGCATATCGATGCGAAAACGCACAAACGCTGATGTGTTCGGATTGCTCCGAACAGCGACTATACAGGTCAAACCTCCCTCTCGCTCGCACTATTCTACATTTTTGAAGATATAAAATCACTGAATTTACTGATGCAAAATAGCAAACCTTCACGGCCTAGAAAATAACAATACAAAGGTTCAGCAATAATAGCATATTCATTCTATAACATTTTCTTACCAAAAAACTTGCACCAATGTGATCAATTTTAGTGCAATTTTTTTGGTTGGAAAACGTGTTGGGTTCAACATGATATTCTTCCTGAACCTCTGTATTGTTATTTTCTAGGCTATGAAGGTTTGCTATTTTGAATAACTACACTCAGTGATTTTAAATCTTCAAAAATGTTGAATAGTGCGAGCGAGAGGGAGATTTGACATGTATCGTCGCCTTAACATAGATAGATAGGTACATATTAATCTCTGCTAGGATGCTTTATTGTGGTTAGTTTCTTCTTTTTAATTCCGTTCTATATGTGAAAACTGTTTAAGGCTTTCTTGTTTTAGTTATACCTTTATCCATAATCTTATGGTTTAGCTGGTAGTTTTCCTAAATAAATAAAAACATAAGCCAAGTTGAAGTAACCTACTTCGACTCATACACAATTGTACTACTTCATTTACCAAGTTTACTCCGCGCGGTTATGACGCATACTGTGCTTAAGCGAATAATCACTTTGAAAAGTAAAATAAAAATACTATTAATTCTTCTGTAACTTTTGCATTTTTTGTTTTAGATAGATAAAACTTTGGTTACCACATTCAAAGAGACAAATAAATTCTAATCCAGTCGGCGAAGTTCCCCCTAAGACCCAGAAAGTTGCTGGTTCGATTCAAGCAGCGAAATAATTTTTTGTATTCTGCAAATATTTGTATTGGATATGGATTTTTTATAAGTATAATATAATATGCGTGTATTTACATAAAACATTTATTAAAGAAGCATCAGTCATGTGATGCTATATACAAGATTTTACTGGTTAAAAGTTTACAAATCAATTGTCTAGGTAACATAATGCTCTGGTTCCCATAATACAAGCTCTGCTTCGTTTAGGTCTACATGATACTATGTGAAATTGTCCGACATTATTTATAATAATATTTTTAACCGACTTCAAAAAAAAGGAGGAGGTTCTCAATTCGGTTGTATTTTTTTTTTCTTATTAATTAAAAGAAACTTCTAATTTATACATAGTTATTTTAGTAGAAACTGTTACCTAAGGTGCCATCCATTAATCACGTGATTTTTTAGAATTTTTTAACCCCTCCCCCTTTCCCACCCAATAATACGTGTATTTTTAGTACTTAAAAGGAATCTTAAAAAATGTAGAATATTAACTTTAAATACAGGTATAAAGTAAAAGCTAATTTTATTCTGAAATTAAGGACCATGATTAAGAACTTCGTTCGCCTCGCAACGGTGAGTCAAGGTCACACTACACGCTGCTTTTCGGTTTAGAAATCGCGCGTTTGACGAAAAAATAAATACACGTGATATCTTACTGCACCCCCCTCCCATACTCCCCCCTTCTCGATATTTCGTGATTTCTGCCAAACTCCCTTTCGAGCCACACTTGATTAATGGACGGCCCCTAACATAACAACTTAATAATTATTTATTTTAACATTGTAATAGGGTCATTTAAGACGTAAAAAACAGTTACTAGAACTCGCACTAGATAAAATCGTGGGTGGCCAGTACGATTACAAAGAATGTTCCTAATGTTGAAAAAAAAATACGAAGGTCCGCTTAGGACGGAGAAGGTTGCGATTCCCGCCGCGGGACAAATGTTTGCATGTTCTGCAGATATTTGTCTCGGGTCTGGGTATTTTCTATGTATGATATGTATGTGTTTACAAATATATCAATCTCGTGGTTCCCAAAACACAAACTTTGCTTAGTTTGTGGCTACATGTTGGTGTGTGTTAGTCCAACATGATTATTATAATTTTTGTAATGTTCGTTCGTTGGTAGGTGAATGCGTGTGCGGGCCGGGGTTCGTGGGTCTGCGTTGCGAGCACAAATGTGCGGCGATGTTCTTCGGGCGCGGCTGCGAGTCGCCCTGCAACTGTTCACAGAACGCCGATGGATGCGACCACGTCACCGGACAGTGTATCTGCAAGCTCGGGTGGAAAGGTATGTACTCTATGCTTACTATTTATCTACGTTCCATACGAGTGAAGCCGCGAGCGGAAGTCTTAAATATCTAAAGTTATAAATGTTTTGTAAATAAATTTTAATCGAAATCTTTTCACTTCTAATATAGTTTTAAAAGTGATAAATGATTAAGCACTCTAATAATCCACCCACAAAATTAGCCATCCTGTATACACGCGGGCTGTTGCCCATAACCGGTTATACACGACTCGAGCTAGCAAAGCTTACGGCGAGCGTACAGGTAGGTACAGACAGCTTCAGAGTCTGGTAACCCCCCTAGTTAACGTTAGTAGGTTCAAACCGTCGCGGTGTCGGTCGTGGATCTCGAACTTTTTGCACAAATGTGTGTTTTATAAACCGTCTCCTCCTTGCTTACGCATATCTAATTATGTCCATGTATCTATATGAGACGATGGAGTGGCGGTTACAACACTCGACATTAAACTATACGTTATAAGAGTACTGGGTTCAAATCCCTCAATGCCTAAATGTATTTTTGTTTTTTTTATTTTCGTTACTTACACAATGGACTACGTTTTAAATGTAGTAGGTAAGTAACCTAATTATTTAAGGTTAAATAATAAAACAATTTTCAAAAGTTATAACAAATTTATTAAAACACCATTTAACATAACGCAATATAGATAGTTATTATTTATTTTTTAGAATTTTCAATAATGTTTTAAATGATAGAATAATACTTAATTTACCCGTATAAGATTAACGAGTGAACAAACATGTTAACATTGGAACAGGTTATACTTGCCGTATAAAATCCAATAAACAATTTAGATCACTCGCAAATACTTACTCTGGTATTTTATCTATTATTGAAAACATTATATATCAGAATATTTATTAATACCGAATGGGATGGATGTCTTTCACTTAAAATCATTTGTCAAAGCCTTCTTTCTCTTCATTTGGGTAATCAAAGTCCGCCCAAAACCACTAAGACGCATCAGTTCTTAGGACCTCCTGTTGCAGGTGGACAACACTTCACTCGTGTCCCAATTAGGACAAATTGACCCCACATATGCTCACACATTCTCCACATATTTAAATCTGGACTTTTAGATGACCAATGCTGTGGTGATTATGCCCGTCTGAGAAGCGAGCCAATTGGTCAGAATTCGCGAACGATGAACCACGGAGTTATCATGAACGAAATACACTGTTCCTTCTGGACGCTTATCCACTGCTTTCACTGTTAACAGCATTATTTCTTGCAAAACTGGCCAATTATGCGTCCACTCACTTCAACAATTTCTCCTGGTCCCATTGATGACATCCACTGAAAATAAAAACACAATATGATAAACGTATGACTGTGTTTATATAATATAAAAGGGAATAGGTTTACTAAGCATATTGTTTATGATAATCCTACTTATAATTGTCATACCACTTACCTAATGTTATTCTGCCATTTCCTCTTACATTTGATGGGTTGTAGCGTTCCGAAATGTTATTTTGCGAAACGCACTCTTTAGCTCAATTTTTCGGCTGTTATAATATGCACAATTATTTTTCATAAACAAAATCAATGACACACACCCAAGACGAAACAAGTAACCTTTTGTTCTGAACTATCATTTAATGAACAACTACCTTCAATAGTCCAGTGCTGCACAAAATAATTTTAAGTAGTTGCGCACTACCGTGATAAACAAATGAAAAAGTTACTAGCTGACGCATCCATTCATACCTAGACAAAATAATAAACATATACTGTAACTTAAAATTTCGTCATAATTGCCAACCGCTACGATAGCTCAGTTGGTTAGAGCGTCTTATTCATAAGCTGGTGTGAATAAATTGCTGGTTCGATCCCCCAGCCAAGTATAAATATTTTTGTATAAGATTTTGGCCATTTGAATATGGTAGCCTCCACGGCAGCAGTTTAAATTTATACTTGAAAGGGGTATACCAGATCGTGACGCTGTGTGTACATGGTTCCTCGCCTAATAAATTATTTACCCATTAACGTGCGTGTTAGTATTACAAGAAGTAATATAAAATACAAATTAAAATCTTATTTCTTAAATGCACTTACCTAGCTACTTGGTTAAAATGGACTGGAACCTACCAGATAGGTACATAATTTAAGTACCCAGTCTACGTAACTTAGCCTACCTAATCTAAACTAATATTTTATGTATTTTGAGACTACTCAAATAGCAAGTATATTTAAACCTCAGTGGTTTTTTGGTTGCTATTTATAATTAAAAACATTTATTATGTAAAACCTATAAATGATAAAAAAAACATGTAAATTGTAAACAACTGAAGGTCTGTCCAAGATGTCTAATTACACTATCAAACATTATTAATCATAGATATATCTTTGGGAAAAGAACAAAGATAAAGATTTACCTGGAGAAGGGTACTGTCAAACTCAAGCTCAAACTCAATTTTTTTTATTCAATAAGCAGTGTACTCTATGAATCCAAGAAGGGGTTAGGGTCTTTTGTCGGTGGGACTCAGTCTTAAGGTCACCGCAAACGGCTTCCGGCGTCAACAGTGTGCGGCGAGTCCATATAAAATGTATGGAAACTATATACAGGAAATATGCCAGTGGCCGCGTTTTGTGGCTGTCGCGAGTGGCCCGTTTGCCGATCCTAAGCTGCAGTTCATAATAATTTACACCATCATCCTTATCAGCTTATAGCAGTACACTGCTGGACCTATGCCTACCCTATTGAGAGCGTATCATTTACAAAATGAATCATGGCATTTAAATTACAACATTCAGACGTTTTCAAAATTCCAATATTTCATCATCACTTCATCGTTCATTCAGGTCTATCAGGGAAAGGTATGAATCACGCATGAATCTTAATTATAACCACTCAAATTATAATCTTATCGGTTCAGCATGTTTGCTGTCTATTCTGTACATTGTTTACGTCATAAATGTTCGATGCTAAGTCTCAACCACAGAAGTCTTTCATTCCCATCCGTTAAAAGTTCTCTGCAAAATGTTGAGCAAAAAATAACATCACTTGCTTTGCCGACACTACAAAGTGGGCAGAAATTTTTTTTAGTGGGTTTACACGGGTGACTAAAGCCGCTCGATAAAAATCGACTGTGTATGGCAATGCTGCTGGGTATCACGTGACGAAAATCGAAAGTTTCAAATTAGACTGCCATCTGACTTTCGTCGCGGTGCGTCGGCGGCTGGTGATTAAAACCGACCGTGTTAATGCTCACGGCGGATTTACACGGGTGATTAGTCGTGCAGGAAGACACGTAAAAACTGAATCGTCAACCCATTTACATTAATATAAATCGCTAGTGACACTATTGTCAAATTTCTTTGTCAAAATACTATTATTTTGACAAAGAAAAAACAATTGATGGACTAGCGATCGCACGCAACAGGGTTAACAACTGGGTAAAGGGTTTATTTTAGTCACCAACCGTCGCCTCGGCGGATGGCAGTTTAATTTGGAACTCGTGGTTTTAGTCGCCTGTCACCTGGCCAAATTGCCATTTAAACAGTAGATATTTAGTCACCCGTGTAAAGCTCGCATTAGCGTGAGATGCGAGACTTCCGCTAAATGCAAGCTCGATTTTGCACATATTTAATTCTGTATCAAGAACAACATAAAGGTTGCTTTATTTCGACGGCCTCTGTGGCGCAGTGGGCGAAGGTCCGCCTGAGACGCAGAAGGTTGCGGGTTCGATTCCCGCTGCGGGACAAATGTTTGCAAGTTCTGTAGATATTTGTCTCGGGTCTGGGTGTTTTCTATGTATGATAAGTATGTATTTACAAAAAAAAAAAATTATATGTGTAGTATATCAATCATGTGGTTCCCATAATACAAGCTCTGCTTAGTTTGGGGCTACATGATGCTGTGTGATTACGTCCAGCATTATTTATTTATTTATTTATTTATATGCAAATCTGTGGGCGGGAGCTAGTTTGAAATACACAGAAAGGGGTATTTTGCCTCATTGACGGCACCTACTTTTTGTAGTTATAAAGTTGCGGTTTGTGGTGAGGCAAAATTTAAAGAGTATTCGGTTTCTTGCCAATTCTTCTCTGTTAGGTCCCGTTACAGGTGTGCTTTAGAGTTCCTACTCTTCGATCAACTATAGAAAGGACGCGTGCCGTACTATGCGCTGTAAAAAAAGTGGCATATATTGCTAGCTATCATTGTCAAAAGCTCGTCATATAAATATCGCCTCTATAATATAGAATATAAGACAGAAAATCTAAGTAAGCCGACTATATGAAAACTGTTGCTCCGATGCGTTTTCGCGGATTATTAGACAAGCCGCTTTCGGGCGGGTAGTGCAAAATCCTTTGTATAGTTGATCGAAGTTCCTACTGTATAAAGAAATGTTTATATTACTTTTCTCAAACATGCTTGGAAATTATAGCATAATTTTGATTACCTTCTTCGAGATAAATCGAAATTGCTGTACCGGCCCAATACATGCGAGCAGCGGCTGTGTTTAGCGGCCAAATAAATTACTATGAAAACTCATATCTGTCGTGGTATTTAAAAATGATACGATCTTTTACTCCGAAACATGGCAACCAAGGAGTTAACTAATCAAAGGGTTTATTTAAATTTCGAACTGGCTTGCAAACAGAATGCTGTTTATTGAAAAATGTACATACAAGTTCTGTCTAGGAACTATTTTGTTTTAATTTCCGCGTATTATTTGAGAAAAGTAATACGTACCTTGGCCACAACTAGGCATTGATGGACTCACGTATGTGCGCCCCACATTTACACGTTCGTCTATCAATGCCTCTTTTGCTGGCCTCTACAGTAATGTACTAATTACTTAACTTTACTTTGGTGTTGTAGGCGTGAGTTGCGAGACGCCCGCTAAGTGCAAGCCTGGTACGTTCGGGTCGGAGTGCTCGGAGCGGTGTCCGTGCGCCAACAACTCGTCGTGCGTGGCCGCCACCGGGCTCTGCGCATGCGCCGCCGGGTGGAGCGGACACACGTGCACGCTGCCCTGCCCGCCCGGCCGCTACGGCGCCGCCTGCTCGCAGCACTGCCCCCCCTCCCCCCTAGGCAAGTACTCCCATAGAGGATTTATGATCTTCAGATCGGAAGACAAAAAAATTGTTTTATTATGTAGCAGCAACATCAAAATTATACATACAATAATTCGGACTCCAAGTATTAATCCTCCTTATTCTTGCATCCCACCGGCTGCGCCAGACTCACCAGCTGTTCGGCGCAGCCGGTGGGATGCAAATGCAAATAAAGGAAACCCACCACATCTTAAAACACTAATGCTTGCTATGTTATGTTCCGAATAAACTGGGTATACCCTTACGTAGTGTAAAAGCGGTCTATTCGCAAAAAAATAAGAGCTACCAATATTTATAGCTTTCGCGTTCCCGTTCAACGTTCGGCCGTTTGTCCGCACGTCCACAGTCGATTGCCCATATTAATTAATTTCACCGGCTGCGCCAGACACACCAAGCTGTTTCGCTCAGGTCTGGGGGCTTTCTATATGTATGTATTTACAAAAAATAGTATAAAAGTAGTATATCAATCATGTGTTTCCCATAATACAAACTCCGCTTAGTTTAGGGCTATGTGATGCTGTGTGATAGTGTCCAGCAATATTATTATTATTTTTTATTTCAGGCAACACAACCTGTGACCCAGTGACTGGCAAGTACACTTGCGACAGTGGGTACACTGGCGTGGCTTGCGAGTTCCCCTGTCCGCTCGGCACCTACGGACTCGACTGCGCCCAGCATTGTAACTGCAAGAACGGCGCCGACTGTCATCATGTTACCGGTAAGTCAACTCACTAGCTGGATATAATCAACTACGGAATCCACTAGCTGGCTTAACTGGCGCTAGTACTCGTTCCTGTAACTATATTCTTGAGTACTGGCTGGATCCAGCGAATGGATTTAATATTGATCTCAGTACTGGTCCCGGTATTGACTCCAGTACGTAGCTGTAGTACAAGCTTCAGCGATAGTGGTTTTGATACGAACTCTTTCATAATTCTAACGCATTACCCTTCTATTTGGGTAGGTTTACTTTTTTGTCTTTTCCCCTGATATTCAAAATGTCACAACATATCTTTGACCTTACGTAAGTTTGCTGCTAGTAGCGACGTTATTACTATTTTTAGGTCAGTGGTTTGAGTGCGAAAAACACCCTTCAAAGTTTGCGTTAACTATAATTTTGTATGAAAATGGAGCAGCGCCCCTAGCGGGAAGTTTGTATAACTTTGACATTTCCATACAAAAATATAGTTGGTAACGGAAAGGAGAATTACCAAAAGTCATACCAAAAAATGTCATTCATAAAGATCAAAATATAGCAATAATTTTCATATTTTTTTACGACATTAACAACCTGTTATGATGTTATGTTGTTTCTAAATAAATAAATAAAAATAAATAAATAAAAATAAATAAATAAAAATTACGCGTCGGGGATTTGATTTTTAAACTTCCTGTTAATTTAAAGTAAAAAATATTGATATTGTTAAAAAGCGACGCCATTATTTATGACCGTCGAGCGCCTTGACGCTCGCTATCGGCCATCTTAGTTTACATTTTGGTGATTTTAAGCTTTATATCAACTCTACTTAGGTCTTAACTTCCTTGGAAATGAAATTCAATGAACTAGAGAACCGTAAAATTCTATTGCAATTGTACTAGGGTTATAGGATTGGTCGAATCGTTTGATCAGCCTAATTACAGAGGGATAAAGAGACATATTATCTCAAGCACAGACCCAATGCTTTTACGCCATACGCCATCCATCCCTAGTGCAAAGGATTCGCCAGCACCAACGCCCTTCTGGCGATGACGAATTATCTGCCTATACTGCTATTCAGGGTGGGACAAAATTTTCCCTCATTGCTACCATAGCTAGGTTTTTCTACCTTTAGCTACCTTTTCTTTTTTTCTTAGAAGGTTTTGTTCTTAGGATACTGTATGTTTGTTTTGGAGAAAAAACAACCGTATTTTCAGATTTTTCTTAAACTGTACATACATAAGCCTAGAAAATGACATTTTTCAAAAAAAAAAACAGATCTCAATCTTCTCTACTGTTAGGAATACTACCAAATCAAATCGTATGATTGGGCATAAAATTCAAAAAACAGTTTTCATATAATTTCTATGAAGCACCATCCTATTAATTACCCCTGTTGCTTGAAATAAAATTATTTGAAAACAGCTGCTCATTTGTTTTTTTTTGTTGGAATAGTACACTTTCTCATTGGTCCCATCGCAATTGTCATCAGATGATGATTGGTTTCTGTTTACTTTTCTGTGTCCTCTCCCCTGAAAGTACAATAGCGACAATGATCTATATAGTTTATTTATTCATATAGTTTATTTCCACAAAAGGGCACATATGTATACTTCAACAAAAAGTAATAAGCTTGTTGCGCCATCGCAGGCTACATGGCTTGACGTCCAAGGCGCCAACACACCTTTGTTTGTGTACGATTGATGTGTTTATTGATATTAACATGTGTACATTTTGTGTTTATTGAAATTGATGTGTTGATTGATATCACACCATCTGCTACAATCGTTTTAAATTCAGTCCATCCAAAGGTTGTCTGGAAGAGATCGCTTTAAGCGATAAGACCGCCTATTTTATTTTTATTAATGTTATTGTTTTATTTTTCTATACGTTTATGTTGGTGTTAGTACAATAAAGAGTTTTCTATCTATCTATCTATCTTTAGAGGGGGCCTATAGTTTTGAGTGTCCTTTCAACTGATAGCCACAACTAATCTTTGTCCCTGCGGAAGTTAGCTGCTATTTTTAGGTCCGATTATACTAGGATTGGTAAAATTGTTTGCCGAACCTAACTCAACGGACAAAGATACGTAGTGCCACCTATAGCTTTCAGTGTCCTCTACCCTGATAGCACCATAGCCACAACGTATGTTTGATCCTACTTATGTCGTCTGTAAGTAAAGACGTAGTTCCTGTATTTGGGTCGGATTGTACTAGGATTAATCGTTTGCTGAGCCTAACTCAACGGCCAAAGATCCGTAGTGCCACCTGTAGTTTTGAGTGTCCTCTCCCCTGATAGTACCATAGCCACAACGTAAGTCGGCTGCAAGTTGCTACGTAGTTCCTATTTTTGGGCTGGATTGTGCTAGGGATTAGCGAATCGTTTGCTGAGCCCTAGTTTCGAGTGTCCTCTCCCCTGAGAGTGGTATGTCCGGTTGCAGGCGAGTGCCAGTGCCTGCCGGGGTGGCGCGGGGCGGCGTGCAGCCAGGCGTGCCCGGCGGGGTGGTGGGGCGCGGGCTGCGCGCAGGCGTGCCGCTGTGCACGCGGCGCCGCCTGCCGCCCCAACGACGGATACTGCCGCTGTCGGCCCGGGTACACCGGCCTCTACTGCACGCAGTGTGAGTATCGCCTCTACCACTGCACATGGACGAGTCACAGCTCTAATTCCGGAAATAACAAGACTGCCTCGTTGACAAGGGAAGAAGCCAGGCTCACTCTGACCACAGACATTTGCCTTACCGACCCACCTTCGATGGAAATTTAAAAAAAGGCTAAAACATTCGGTAAGTGAACACCAAAGATTGTGGGAACGAAGATAAGACTGCATGAATACAAAAAAATTGCTTCCAGGAAAAAACAACAAAACAACTAACACACTGTTAAAATTTCGAAAATTCAAAAATTCTAAATTTATTTATTCAGTAGGAACTGTAACGTACACTTTGAACATAAATGCAGCGTGAAGATCTAGGTATACTGGTTGGTGTTATCACAGGCCATTGTGACCTGAACCACCATTTAGTAAAGACAGGAGCTACGGACAGGCCACCAGTTGTGGCTACTTTCAAGATGAAGTAACAGTGGAGCACGTCATCTTACACTGCACTGCCACAAACGAAGCCAGAACTATATCCGGGTTACAAAAGCTGCTTGATCAAAACTCACAGACTCAGGCATCGGGAATTCTAGAGCAATGTTGCCAACCCAGAGTCCTTCTCCGTAACTTTACGAGAGTTGTGCTGGCAGGGGTCGGCTTGACAGGGGAGCAATACACACACCCCAAAGCGGGACGGCAGTGCAGACCTTTCTCCCCCAACCCCAAATTAGAGTTCGAATTAGACTGCCTGAATCACTGCACTGCTGGCCGTTGCCTTCCCCTGATAGGAAAGTGGATATGCCCATGATCCCCAAGCTGGGTTGGGGGTCGAAGGAGAAGCTTCTCGCAGCCGATGCTGCTGTCCTTAGCGTCTGCAGTGGACTAAAGATGGGGGCGGCCTAGTGTCCCCCCTGATCCTTGCTTGACTCCTGCAGGTAATTAACTGTGCCAATGCTTTGCTGCACTATTCCGCAGAACATTAGCAGGGTGCATAATTCGGTGAGGTTGGCTTGGGTTCCAAAGATTCTGTTTGGAACTCAATACTTACAATGTTAATTACCAGATGCTTCCTTAACCCAGCGGTGAAGGAACCATCTGGTCTCATGACGATGCAACTTATCACTTGAGGTGTACAATTGTAAAGCATATGAAATTGATTCAATTTATATTGCTCCTAAGCGCTAAAAGATGCCCATGTGTTTAATAACTACTTGTGTGATAGAAATAAACCAAAATATAACTATTTTATTACCACTCTGCACTCACACTTTGAAAAGCAAATAAAGGCTTTTTAACCCCTCCGCTCGCTGAAATAGCGCCATCTATTTGGCTATATCGAGCAAAGCAACGAAAAAAATGAGATGGAGGATAGGAGGAAGCGAGCAAGGAGTTAGTGTGTCCCCGCGCGGACCACACTGCGAGCTGAGGGGTTAAAATTACATTGAATATTGCTCCTAAACTAATCAGGTTTTTTGTCCAGTTTGTCCGGAGGGCTACTTCGGCGACCATTGCATGGAGGCGTGCAACTGTTCGTCCAGCGGCAACTGGGTGTGTGACCCTGTACAAGGCTGCGTGTGCCATCGCGGCTACATCGGGGAGCAGTGTGACATACCTGCCAGTGACGCGATACACATCAACCAAGCTGAAAGTAAGCTTTAGGATAATATAATAATTTATTTGTTATTTTTGTCTACATTTATATGGAAGCTTTTTCCTGTTTCTAAAATAAGCTGTCCTGTAAAGTCCATAGTTAGTTTTACTTTCTTTCATACATTTTTTTAGGTTAGATAGATAGATAGATAGATAGATAAATTCTTTATTGTACACCAAATTAAAAAATACAATTTGCAGAAACATTACAATTAAAACGAAAAGGTACAATGGGCGGTCTTATCGCTAATAGCGATCTCTTCCAGACAACCTTTGGATGGAGAGGATAGCACGAAAAACAAAAGACGGTGGTGTACATACATACGAAAGTAGCTGGATAAATAATATCATACACATACCTAACTTACTACAAAATATACCTTATAAAATATACCTACTACATAAAATATTAATATAATAAATATGAAACTATAGACTACATAATTATAATACATAAACTACATAAATACCTATTTGCAAAATATAACATTAATAGTATCCCTTAGCAATAAAACCTAGCAGTCAAGAGAAAGGAAATGCTTAAATGTATCCTTAAAAATGGGCAGGGATTTAGATGATCTTATTGAGAGAGGTAAGGCGTTCCAGAGTCGTATAGCTTGTACAGTAAAAGAGTCGCTGTAAAATTTTTAGCTATGGACAGGTGTACTAAGCTGCAACGTTTCTGAAGAGCGTAAGTTTCGATCGTGTGCCTGGTGCAAGAATTCGAAACGCTCCTTGAGGTAATGGGGTGAAAGAGGATTAAATAAAATACTATAGAGAAGATGCAGTATGTGAGCATTCCGGCGAAGACGAATAGGGAGCCACTTGAGCCTTGCGCGGAATTCTGAAACATGGTCATACTTGCGTAAGCCAAATATGAACCGAATACAAAAAATAGGTTAATACGAAGAAACCCTCTATGTCATGTAAAGCATTCGTCATCTAAAGCTACATACAACAGTTGTAATCCAAGTACTGAAAACAGAAGTGAAGTCAAACTAGGTATTTTTAATTACACGTCCACCACTGTATATGAGTAACAGGGTGAGTCCAATGATACTGCCCTGATGGATCCCATAAGCTAAGCGCTCCTTAAAGATCGTGTTTCTGTCGATATTGACACTCGTGTGTTAAGTCAGCTGGATAAAATGTCAAAGTACCCTTTTATTTTAAGCGCTTCCATTTTATTCAGTGGAAGAGGAATAGCAACAGTGTTAAATGCCTTCGACAAGTCCAAAAATACGCTAATAGTTTTGGTTTTTAGAGTTAATATTTTTTACTATTGTATCCGTTAATTGAAGTACTGCCTTCAATGATCTCCACTATAAAAGCAAAATTAAAGCACGCTATGGGTGTTTAAGATAGGTGATGTTAGCTAGTAAGGAGTCTATAGGATTCAATTTTCATCTTACCTGTCTGTGGTGTGCGCTGGTAACTAACAGACGGGGCACTAGCGGCGACTGACATCGGTACAATCAAATCCATTAGTCGCTGCCGGGCAGCAGTGTCGGCTGCAAGAAGCTGTGCCCAGTGATCCCCGACCCGCATGCCCAACGTAGGGATCATGGGCATATTCTCCTACCGACCTAACTGTACACCTCACGTTATGACGTCTTTCTGACGGTACTGTTTGTTTACTGAGTGTGGTGTAGCGGGATAGGAGTCGCATTCCAGCGAAGTGTGGCATCCGTCTCGAAGGACCATAATGTTCAGGATTTAAAGGAAAACCACAGTATTTTCACTAGTAAACTAAGCTTTTTTTTATTGTCACTTATTACACTGAACACACCACTGTTTTGAAATTCTATGTGTCTTTATATCTAATTAAAAATAGAGATTACGCGGAGCCTAACTGTGCTGTTGCACTAGTCAGATGAAATAGAGCGAGTGAAATAGAACACTCTTAGACAGAGATGGACTGCCTACCTACTGTTCAGATTAGGAACATGAGGGAGCATAATTCTTTAGACAAATTAAACTCTAGCTTATACATTTCGACATATTCGTCGCCCTCTGGCCAGGTTGAGTGACGATTTGCGTAAGGCTGCTAGTAGAAGCTGGATGCGTCGAGCACAGAACTCGGCGCAATGGCGCTCATTAGGGGAGGCCTATGTCCAGCAGTGGACTGCTATAGGCTGATGATGATATCTTCACTGGTATTTATTAATTTCAAAACAGAAAAATGACACGTCCATTCAATGGAGGTTAGGAACGAGAGACTGACATAAATCAAAGCTTTTACTAAGGTGCAAACAACTAACAAAATTCACATAGCAAAAAAAAACACTAGGTACTATTAAGAAAGCATGAGTATGCTTGAACAACTACTACATTAGCACTACATACAAATTTAGTAGGTTCTAGTACCTACCAAACATTCGTTACCGTCGTGACACAATCTGTCTCCTGTACTGCATTCACAACAATCCACTCTCTCCACGAGAAACGTTCTTTAAGGTAATTGTACCTTAAAGAACGTTTCTCCCCTCTATCTGCCCAAGATCGTCCTTCCCGTTCCTTGCATTATCTACGACTTAAGACCCCCGAACACAACACCTCCTTCTACACTGACTACTTTGCAGTGTCTGCTATACATCTGTGGAACTCTCTACCAGCAGATATTCGTAGCTCTCTCTCCTTAGGAATCTTCAAATCCAAAATTTATAATCATTTTATCTCTCTACAAAATAGTCAATGAAAAAAATTGAGCTTCATAATAATGTACTTTATGTAATTTATGTATGTATGTTTATGATATTTTAGTTTTTGTATGTAAGATTATTTTTATCTTTAGTACCTATGGTTTAGGTTTCTTCGTATCTCATTTATTATTATTAGTTATGTTATAATTTTTTACAATTTCATTATTAAAATTTGCACTACCAATCCATCATATATATTTAACATTAAGTTCGCCTACTTGTATTGTATCTTGTGCAATAAAGAATGTTCTATCTATCTATCTACTAAACAGTTAAGTCGTATGGATTATAACGTAGGCCTACGTCCAGCAGTAGAGTAGGGCGGCGCTGCCGTTGTTGCAACTAGGACCCTTTACAGTAGTTTCATTTTCGACTATGATAGGTATGTATGTATGTATGTGTATGTATGTATGTATACCTAGAAGGAACCCCTAGTTGTGGAAAAACTATGGATGTCAACTATTGGTTTGTCTGTCTTACGGCCATGATAGTATGTACTGTAAAGTTCTGTACAGTTCTTTGTTTTATGCCTAATTTAAAAAAAATACATAACCAAGTGTACAGAAGTAGGCTATAAATTTTGCACATCGACCTTTGGAAAGAGATAAAAGGCTTTTTTCGGCTTTGTAGAGCGTTATCTCTGTCGCACACTACCTATGTGACGTTTTGTCCAGTTTTATCAGTCGTAATAGATACCAGACTGTTAGTAATTCTTTGTCAGTCGATGTTATAGATACCAGACTGTTAGTACTTCTTTGTCAGTCGTTGTTACAGATAATTGGACACGTATTTTTTCTTTTGTCAATTAAACAAAAAATGATAAAGATATAGTGCGTTGAAGTTTCGCGTGACGTCAGGGCTTAGTACACTTTTTACCTAGCCGTGACGTCACGAGCCCCCACAACCGAACTTTGACGCTCATTATCTCCGTCAATTTTTATATATTTGATAAATAAAAAAATACGTGTTCAATATTTTTTGTTGGTGTATCTGACGAACTAATTAGAATTTTATCCCTATTGTCATCCCTTTTGAAACATCCACAAAGCACTTAAGTTCCCTATTTGCATGCAATACCTACTTACGGATCTATTTATGTCAGTGGACAAAGCTCAAAGCTGCGTAAATTGCATGCAAATAAGGAACTTACTGCTTTGTAGATGTTTCAATTTCCTTTAGCATGTTATAAAATGCTCTCCGTTGCTCTCCGACGCGCGCCGGTATTTATGTGGATCGTACATTTGTGTTGTTGTAAAGTATTTATGTGTCTGGTAATGTGATGTGTTGGTGTAGGCGGGTCGGGCAGCAGCCTGGTGGCGGCGCTGGTGGTGTTCGTCCTGGCGCTGTGCGGCGGCGCGGCGCTACTGCTGGCCTACTACCGGCGCCGCGTGCGCAGCCTCAAGCGGGAGATAGCGCACGTGCACTACACCGCCGAGCCGCACGCGCAGCCCGGTAACACATGCTCACTCACTGCTATGCTGCCAGCGGGAGATATACGATGACAACATATTAGGCAGTGATTTCGATGAAAACACTCAGATTGCTTGACTTTTATTTGTGCAAACGGCGCTTAGCCTTGTCTCCCCGAAAATTTCCTCGAGGCGAGGAGTTGGCGCAGTTGGTTAGCGCGTCCCGGTATTGATGGGAAGTTCGCGGGTTCAAATCCCGCCTGAGTTGAAATTTTTGAGATTTATAAATCTTAGAATAAAAATCCCCGAACTAGTTGAAAACTGTGTTTCAGGAGACAAAATTAGAGCCATAATTTATTTATTTGTTATGTGTACAGAACAACAACACTTCGACAATCCGGTGTACGCGTTCCAAGGGTCGACTCGCTCCGACGACTCGACGACTCTGCTGAACAACGGAACGCATATCGTCAATAACCTCGGCGCGGGGAAACTCAACAACGCTACTCTAGAGAAACTCAGGAACAACGCGTCCAGTTCCGCAGACAGTAAGCATTACTCCATAAGCAATCTTTTACTTAAACATGCTTAAACTAATGTCCTTTTACAAGTTTCTATTTAGTTTCAATTGTCCCAGTGTCTGTTCGTCTATTATCACATCTTGCAATCAATTTTGGTCCACTTCCCGGTTTCCGATTGAGCTGAAATTTTGCATGTATCTGATGATTATACAATAACATGGACCTGATCTGATGATGGAGCCGCAAAGTGGCCATGCAAACTATGTTTTTAAATTTGCATTTTAATCATAATTTTCAGACGCCACAATTTTGTATAGGTTATTCTTGATACAGAAAAAAGGTATAAAAAGACGCAACCTCATTGTTAGGCACCAGATATTGGTTTGTTTCCAGCAGTAGTCATAATTCTTTAAAACTGTTTATTTGTCGTAAATAAAATACTAGATAGCACCACTAGTAGATTAGATCGCGCTATCGAAGCGTTTTGGGAACAACATTCGGTTAAGCTGTGAAATTAATTTTGTAACACTTAATTAGCAATGTAAACCTGCGTGATATGTTAGTGTTTTATTGCTAGCCATCCCTTATCCGGTCGGATTGTTGATCACCCATCGATTTTAAGCTTATTAGATTCGTCTTGACTAGGTTAAAGGACCTGTCTGATCATTAAGGCAACTATAAGGGTCAAACCTCCCTCTCGCTCGCACTATTCAACATTTTTGAAGATATAAAATCAATGAATTTAGTTATGCAAAATAGCAAACCTTCACGGCCTAGAAAATATCAATACAAAGGTTCAGCAAGAATATAATGTTGAACCCAACACGTTTTCCTACCAAAAATTTGTACCAAAATTGATCACATTGGAACTAGTTTTTTGGTAAGAAAACGTGATAGAATCAAAATGATACTATTACTGAACCTTTGAATTGTTATTCTCTAGAATGTGAAGGTTTGATATTTTGCATAACTATAGTCAGTGATTTTGTTGTTGTTGTTGAATAGTGCGAGCGAGAAGGAAGTTTGACATGTATAGTCGCCTTAATCATTTTCGGACACGCACACCAAGTTCGTATTCATAGACAACTTTTGTGAATGAAGTTGAACGAATGATATGTGTAGGTCTTTTATCAGGTCAATTAAAAACGGTACTTTAAAATGTAAAATGCTGAATTGCCTAAACTTATTCACAGGTTACGACCCACTGTCATCTCTGAAGAATAAGGATGCTGACGCAAATAATCCTAACTTGTACCAATACGTCGATGATAACAAATTGGACCACGTCTACGACGAAATCAAACATAAGGAAGGATATGGTGAGTTAGTAAATTTTGGATGAAAGGTTTGTGTGAAAGGTACGAGTAGAGCGAGTGCTGAGATGACGGCTCATAGAAGAAAATGTGAAAGGAAAACTTGTTGTGTTGTGTGAAAGATGATACGAGGAGAGCGAATGTTTAGATGATGGCTGATAGAAGAAAATAGAAGAGGAAAACATGTTGTGTTATGTGAAAGATGATACGAGGAGAGCGAGTGTTGAGATTACGGCTGATATAAGAAAATGGAAGAGGAAAACATGTTGTGTTATGTGAAAGATGATACGAGGAGAGCGAGTGTTGAGATTACGGCTGATAGAAGAAAATGGAAGAGGAAAACATGTTGTGTTATGTGAAAGATGATACGAGGAGAGCGAGTGTTGAGATTACGGCTGATATAAGAAAATGGAAGAGGAAAACATGTTGTGTTATGTGAAAGATGATACGAGGAGAGCGAGTGTTGAGATTACGGCTGATAGAAGAAAATGGAAGAGGAAAACATGTTGTGTTATGTGAAAGATGATACGAGGAGAGCGAGTGTTGAGATTACGGCTGATAGAAGAAAATGGAAGAGGAAAACATGTTGTGTTATGTGAAAGATGATACGAGGAGAGCGAGTGTTGAGATTACGGCTGATATAAGAAAATGGAAGAGGAAAACATGTTGCGTTATGTGAAAGATGATACGAGGAGAGCGAGTGTTGAGATTACGGCTGATATAAGAAAATGGAAGAGGAAAACATGTTGTGTTATGTGAAAGATGATACGAGGAGAGCGAGTGTTGAGATTACGGCTGATAGAAGAAAATGGAAGAGGAAAACATGTTGTGTTATGTGAAAGATGATACGAGGAGAGCGAGTGTTGAGATTACGGCTGATATAAGAAAATGTAAGAGGAAAATATGTTCTGTCTTTCCTATTTAGAATGGAATAAGGGGAAGATTTCTCTCAATTTTGGATTACATCTTAGAAATCAAAATTTTGTATCCTTTATATTTAGTAACTGACCTTCCGTTACGTGAAAATTATCCCATCATTCTCTCCTGGCCTTGTCTCATGCTAGGTTAGGTATTTTATTTATTTCGACACACCGACAACAGATTCATGTAACACTTATTAAAATGAAATTAAGGTTTAAAGGAGAATGCCGATAACCCGTACCAAGTGCGTCAAAACCAAACGTATCCCATAAAATTGGCTATATTTTATAAATAACATTAACATTGTTTTTAGTCTTACAGACCGACTCGATTAATAATCACGTAAAAAATTCTTTCGTTTATTTGGTTTCCGGCGCACGGCGCCATGACATTGCAACCACCCTCACTTTTAATTTTAGACAGTAGAATTTAATGAAAACATTGGAGGTTTTTTCACTTTGTATAATCAAAGAAACTTTTTTGTGGTACTACTATCTCCTATTTTTATGTATTACTAGAGTGTTCTGTGGCATTGTGTAGCAGTGTTTATTCTGAAAATAGATATTTTATTAGACATAATCACAATAATGAACGATAAACAATCGAGGCATCCATGACCTTTTCGTCGTTGTGACTAATGTGTAGATCTTGGATCTTAGCTTGGATTTCACCTTCACCAGTAAGTACTAATACCTATTATAATGATGTAAATGCCTATCTACTTTCTCGTCACTATCATTATTTGAAAGTAATACAAAGTAGAACACAGTAGTAATGTATGTAATGTCCTACCTACGAAGTAGAAGTTAAAACACCCTTTTACATATCTTTGTGAGGTATATAAACCTTTTCTTATATATATTATCATATTTAAATGTTTATAGTGTAATATTTATAATTATGTAGACAAAACTGAACATACAAGGTCTCGGGAAAGCATTTTTTCAAAAATAAACTCTAAAACTAATATCAAATAAAAACAATTTGTTTACGTTTATCTTAAAAAAGACTTAGTATTCCATGAATAACAGTATAATATCTTTCAAAAAAATTAGGTTTCGTTTTGACGCAATCACTTTAGCATTGGTACCGAGCGCCATACATCAGACGGCATTCTCCTTTATAAGGTTTGCCCTCAACTCTGTATTCACTCCTTTCACACTGATTTCACACAATCCATCCATTTCTTCTTTAGTCTCCCTCTACTTGTACATCTAGTCACATTCATATTCATCACTCTTCTAGTCACATGACTTTCATCCCTCATGAGATGACCATGCCAGTCTACCACTCTTCAACTTATCTGTCACCGTTGCTACTTTCAGACTTCCACTGATTTACTTTCCTTATTTTATCCATTCTCATCACAAAACACATCAATCTCAAAATTATCACATTACTTCTAGCTTCGCTCGCGTGGATTAAATATACTGCAAAAAAATATATTCAAAATTTCTTAAATAGTTAACATATAAATATTAAAAGATACAGAAATCTTAATAAAACTTAGGTATAATAAAACAAGTATCTATATGTTTAAATCCAGGTCACAAACTATGCATATTCCAAGTTTCATCCAAATCCGTTCAGTAGGTTTTGCTTGAAAGAGTAACAAACATTCATCCATACTCATAAACTTTCGCATTTATAATATTAGTAGGATAGGAATAAGATTTTGTTGTTATAATTCACGAAAGTTATTTTATACCATTTATAGAAATGGAGTACGATCATCTGAACTACACCCCACCGGCTAACAAATGGAAGCCACACTACCAACGGATGACTAACGGCTTCCCGGCTGCCAATGCCACCTCCTCACGTGACAACTCACCAACTCCGCCAATACCACCGTTACCCAAACTCAACGGAGTACCAATACCACCGAAACGGGATCTAATCAAAGAAGACTCAACGTTGAATATACCGATACCACCAGAACGTGACGCGTCAACGTCAAGTGATAATGAAGCTACGCCGTGAGGGTAAGTTAGTTTAGTAAAGTTATTATTTTTTGGATCTTTTATGCATCTTTTCATCAATACTTTGCCCGTTTTGATATAAGGTATGGCTCGTAACTGGGTCTGTGAAATCGAGCTACTAAGGGCGAGACTAACACTACGTTGCGACGATGCACACATAGATACGTCTTCACCTGTTTCAGGTGTGCTAGTGGTTAAACGCTTGATATTTTATATAAAAAAATTACATCGCATAATCGATGACGGAGTTTCTACGACGCGTTGTGTATAATTATTATTGTATAACAGGTCTTCTTTGTGTTTTACCTTTTGTTTCCAACAAAAATACCCGTTATACAATAATAATTATGTTTAATACTCGTGAAATTTTATAAATACAACCGGTGTTCAACGCACCGTCGTCGTAGATTTTTGCGGTGCGATGTCGCAACGCAGTGTTGCGGCCTCGCCGTAACGCATTCAAAATTAAACTGTAACTGTAACTGTAATTAACTGTATATCTTATGATAGTTCTAGACTATACGGGCTTAGAAGTGATCGACATTTGATGGTAGTTTCGATGTTAAAGGGTCTCTCGAAATAGCTTATGAAATATCTTTGTTATTGGTTTGAGACGAAGTGGATGAAAACCAGCATTAAATATTTTGATATGGACGTTTTGAAAGAAGTAGAATGTACCTTGTAAGTTGAATGTAATTGTTTTTGACGATGTGGATTGTTATTGATCTCCCATTTTAATTTTCTCATTTTTGACAACTAGGACCTACCATTTCAACTAGGAGTTAACCAGTTGGGTAACTCGGTTTTTTAATGATCCACCATGAAAAAATCTACATGCGAATCCTACTAATATTATAAATGCGAAAGTTTGTCTGTATGGATGTATGGATGAATGTTTTGTACGTTCTGTACAAATTTGGATAAAATTTGGAATATACACAGTTTGTAACCTGGATTAACACATAGGCTATTTTTTATCCTGGTACCATGCGGGTGGAAGCCATCATAAATATTTGATTTTGAATGTTTGTAATTTTAGGAATATGAAGGGAAAGTATGGCTCGAAATAAGTCAGCCAATAGAAACTCAACTAGTGACGCAATTTTAACAATATGCTATTGGTTGATTTTATATTTTAATGCCGGGCCTAGTGATGTTGATTGGCTGCTTGTTTTAAATCAATTAAATATATTATAAACGCATTTCTAAATTATGTTTTTTGATTGAATTCTTATCGATAAAGTTATTGTGAAAAAAGCTTTAAAATATATGTCGATTTTATTGTAAATATGCTCTGTTATAAAGAGTATTATTAAATCATAAATCATTCTTGATTGAAATTTTGAAGGTTGTTTATCAAACATATCTCTTGATGTGAATCCAAATTATTCGATATTATAAATATTATTAAACTACTCATGACATATAAATACATTATTCATATATATGTTTATAATAATAATTATCGGTATTGTGTATTAACTCAATGAACACGTGTATCAAAAGCAATTTTGTAATATCATTAGATTTAATTTTATGATATTGAATTGTAGTATAAATACCTATTTATAAAATATATTATTGACGTTTTTAGGGTTAACCCTGGCTTGTCCGCAAATTTTCTGGATGTGTCATTGGTCAGAATCATTCACTAAATAAAATAATCCTTAGCAGACCCGTTTTAGAATTGAGCGGTCTAGAGTGGTCTCACTCTCACTCTCACTCGTTCGTTGCAGAGTGACAGAAAGGGATAGAAATAACCTGTGCTTTCTATTCCGCCGCTAAGGGTTCTCTCACTATCACTTACGATGTTTGAGTGAGAGAAGGATAGTGCTATCCTATTTTAGTTGTTTTTGTACAAAAAAGATTAATTGCTGGCAAGTTACGTTTATACCTGTTATTGTCTTTCGACTAATAAACCAAACACTAACCGTATACCTGTTAAATTACATTATAATATTTAAGAGATTTACTTTATATAAATGAAAATGTATTAGGAGGAACATTATTATGAAATGATTAATTCTTTGTTCAGATAAATTATTCTTATCAATACTAAAACTTGACACTCATCATATCTCTGTCTTGACCAAAGAGTTTATATAGGGATATGCGCGCTTTAAACAAAAAATTGTGTCAGATTTTTCTTAATAAAAATACCCAAAAAGGCGTTCCGTCTTGTTTCCTATTTTGTGTAACACTATAGAGGAAACGAGACATGATATCTTTTTGGGAGAGTAAATACATCATCATTTATTTATGATCTATTACGTAGCGCGGCGCAACTGATGCAGCTCCTTCCATCTGCCTCTCCAAAGCCTTCTCTCTAATGTGGCTCATATAATTTATCCTTGGTCTTCAGGAAAGAGATTTAGTCTCTTTCCTTCTTCTTTTCTCTATGATGTTTCGTATAAAGCTGTCATGTCTTGTAAGATTTCCAAACATATTTTCTCTTCTGTTTGCTATATTTTTTATCATAATTCTCTCTTCGCGCGACTCTACTCAAAACTCTTTTATTAGTAACTTTATTTGTCCAGATTATTCTTTCCATTCCTCTTCGGCACCACATTTCAAATGCTTCCAAAATCTCTCTGTCTCTTTGACTCATTGTCCATTATATTAGGCACAGATTTTTTTTCTAAAAGTGCATTTCCTTGTACGTAAATGTTTAGTACTATAGTTTGACCGCTACCGCTGTACTCCTTCGGTATGTGCCCGGCGAGGGGAGGGGCGTTTATTTCAGACACACATGAGTAAATATCCAGAGATGTATCGTGCGCTCTGTCACTGATCGTGCGTTATCTCGTGATATCAAGGAACGTATTTTTTTTTTATTTTACGTTTTTTTTGTAAATCATCTGCCTGATGATTATGATCACAAGAATTATGAAATATAAATAATAATATTGTAAACCAATATCGTAAAAGCTGCCCGACAATATCGATTCCATGTAGGGTTACCAGATAGAAAATTTAAAAGTCCGGAGAAAAGCTTGATTTTCATTGATATTTTCAAATTCTCGCGAAAACGATATTAACAGCTTTGTAGCCCGCGGCACAAAGATAAAAGTTTACTTAAAAAGGTATTATCGCAAATTAAATATGATAAAACAGATGATTAGAATAGATTCCATAGATTTTAAGTGTTGATTTTATTTTTGCAATTCACATGACTATAGTTGATTTTTAAATTAGTCTCTACTTAAAGAGGATTAATAATTGTTTTTGTACATGATAAAATGATCTGAATCTACTATATTTTCTGAAAATTCCAAAAATCCTTAGATTCCCTAAATCCGGCCGCAATCCTGAGAAGAGCCTAAAAATCCTGAGAACTCAGGACAAATCC
This sequence comes from Horisme vitalbata, assembly GCA_951804965.1. Classification (NCBI taxonomy): domain Eukaryota; kingdom Metazoa; phylum Arthropoda; class Insecta; order Lepidoptera; family Geometridae; genus Horisme; species Horisme vitalbata. The sequence goes on from OX638099.1 coordinate 3,443,650, forward strand.
TGAGATAGGGTAACAATAATCCCATGTGTACTCTTGCTTACTTTCCCTCGGCCACCACCTCGCCGCGCTTTTTTAACAAGTGGTACAGTGGTAGCGGCCAAACTATAGTAGGAGTCCATGGTCTTGACAAGGATTTCTAGTTATCACGTTGCCTGTAAGGAAAATATCGAAGAACTAATGCATACAATGTAATTTCTCTAATCTGGTTTTTATTCGTTAGATCTTATCATGAAACTATTGTCGCATTTATAAAACAAACAAACTGTTTTATTAACTTTTGGCATTTTAAAGTCGGAATTTTAAACTAAAAGTAAATTCGAAGTAAATTGAAGTGTTCAGTTAGTTTAAGGATATATAAAAAAAAATGTATTTATAGGATATAATTGAGAAGCGTGCCATTCGTTGGCTGGGAAAATCTGATCAATGTAAACGTAAGCTGCATTAAAATAGTTAGTATTATTATAAAAAATGATATATTTATTATCTGTATGTTAAGTGATTCAGCACGGCCAATCATTGCCAGGAATAGCTTTACATAATGGCAACATTTTTATTAGTTACTTTATTTTGGTAAATGTGGAAATTACTTGTAACATTCCACTGTGAGTACCTTGTTATAATTTATTTTTTAATCACAAAGTTTATTTGAATATTATTTATTTTTGAATGTAATTTAATTCAGTATAATTATTCTGTTGGAAATCATATTTTTATTTACATTTTTATAATGCACTTTTTGATTTACACGCAGTATACGTACTTGTAAGATAAATGTTTTATTTACTTTTATATTAAACCTGTATTAATCGTACGACGAAGTAGCTGATATTAATGCTCAAGTTGTGCCAAGTTCTAACATGTTCGGACAGCTCAGCAACTAAACATGTCCTATTGGCATGTAAAAACATCGCTTGATTGTAGTTAAAGGTATTTGTGCTAAATATAATATAAAAGTAGGTATCTTAATATTAGTAATATATTCATCACCAATGTATACAGGACGAGTTTGTTCTTATGTTATCCAGAAAGGGAGTGATTCGTACCATGGCTGCATCGAGATAATTATATAGTACTCTGTAGAGTCACAGTCTTCAAGAGAAAGCTGTCAAAACTCGTCCAAGTGTATTTGACATAAATAAATTCAAAATACCAAATTTAAGCAAATTTAGACCTTATCTGTCTTATTCCAAAACGAAGAATAAAGATAGGTTTAAAACTGGTATTTAAAATACAAAACGTCAGATTTAAACTTTGACTATATTTAGTCTTCGTTTTGTAATAAGACTGTATGTCGCTTGAAAAATGTTAAAAGTCAGCGCAATTGACAGCGTGCGCCGAGTTATGGTGCAGACACTTTTCTTTTCTCCACGTTTGTGGCTCCACAGTCTTCAAGTGAAAACCGTTAAAAATCGTCCAGGCGTATTTGACATAAATATACTTCAAATGCCAAATTTGCACTAGTTTAGACCTTATGTCGCTTGAAAAGTGTTCAAGTTGACATCGATAGACATTGACAGCGTGCGCCCAATTTTGATGCAGACACTTTTTTCCACGTTTGTGGCTCTACAGTATAAATATCTCGATGACATGGCTGTCAACAAGTTGTGTACCTCAGTGAAAATACGTGATGTAAAACTATGTCAAAAGTTGTTGACCATCGGCAGTAATTTAGGATAGCATTCGAATTCAAACCTATCTTGTATATCTAACATAAACTTTAAGTATAATTAGTTTGATTCACAAAAGAAACAAAATGTTTTGACGAGAAAAAAAAGATTTAAGAAATCATATCATCAAATATAGAACAGTGCAATTACATGTTATAGAATTTTTGGAGAAGTTCATTTTTAGTAAATTTAAACGACAATAAATCGTATTTTTCGAATGTAATTTGTAACGTTTATTATATTTATATTTAAGAATTTAGTGGTCATACTTTGTGTTCAGCTATCGTCTTCAAACTTTAATATTGTTAGGAAATAAATACATTTATAATCTGTTAAATTTATGATCACATGTACATAGCCCCTAGAACATAATCTAACAGAAAAACAGTATTTCTCCACAAAACTCGATTCACAGTAGAATTTAAAAGTTTCTCAAAATAGCTGTTAGACTGCGTACCTGTCCCAAAATCTTAGAAAGAACACAAAGTTTAACATCACGATTAGTAACAAAACCATCTACAATATGAAAAAGGTTGAAATACCATTTTTGCGTTTATAAATGACACTTTCAAGTGATTTAACTAGAATAAGTATAAACTATGTGATATATTGTAAGCAACTCAGAAAATAAATGATCTTTGCTAATTATACTTGTAATTTTTATTAAAAGGACCCTGTATGTTTTTCTACTTGTGTCTTACTTATTGACACAGGTGTGTAACGCGTGTAGTTTGAACAAACAGCTTACGTAGAAATCTATTTTGTACGGAGGCCAACAAAATATAGTTAAGCGTGGCTAATCAGTCTTTCTTCAGACCGAGGCTAGAGAGTCAGATTGAACGTATTCAGCGAAATTAATAGCTAATATGAGATTTACGGTGTTTGTTTTTTCGGTGATATTGACGCAGGTGTGTATTAGTATAAGTAACTCAGTTTGTTTGTGTTTGTCAGTTTATTATACATCAAGTTTATTTCAGACGTCAGCGTCGTTCTTCAGTGAATTCACGAGTTCTATATCTTCAGTGGGGTCTAGTCTTGGAAAGATTTTCAGTGACGCAGCGTCTGATCTGAAGGATACATTCGATTGTACGTTGCTAGCAGTTCGTCAAGCCATCTCTGGCGACACCGCTGTATCAGATTACTATAAGAAATGCCAAGAACAAAAAGATGCGAACGAAGCACCACAGTCACCGCCTGTTCAAATCTACTTGACTCCCTTACTGCCGATCGATGTTTCTGCAATAAATCAACTTGCTGACAAAGAACAAAACAATTTGAAATACGCTCCAGCAGTAACAAATATTAACAAAAATATTGAGAAGAAAATAGAAAGCGTTGAAAGTTTTTTGCATAATGAAACTAGTATTTTAGCAAATATGAGCTCGAAACTAGAACATGAATTTGAAGACTTATCAAAGCATGTACACGAAAATTTCAATCAAATAAAAAATGAGCAAAAGCAGGCGTCAATAGAAAAAGTTATGAAAGAAATGGATAGAATGCACAAAGACGAAGAAATTCATATAAACAACACGAAAAGTGAAATACATACTGTTTATGATAAAATTCTTAAAAAGCTAAATGAAAAAGATGATAAAGTTAAATTGACAGAGAAAGAGGAAATCAAACCCATCGTAACAGAAATAGAAAAAAAGTCAGACGTTGAACAAGAACTTGAAAATGGGAAACAAGAAGAATTGAGAAGCCCAAATAAATTAAGGGATCTTTTGAAGATACAGCAGCTAAACGATACGAAACCGGGTGAAACATCAGTTAATTTCGCATCGATCCCAGAAGTGAGAGGTATTAAAAGATCCATTGAATATCTAACTTCTACAAAATCTGAAGCTGCTACAACACATGATACTTTTACGGAAAATGTCAGTACTTCTGACGCTTGGGCTGCTGAAACTGTGTCTTTTGCCAAACATGCGACCTATACTGATGCTACTGCTGTAACTAAACTTGTAACTTCCACCAACACTATGCCTGCTGACGAATCTGTGATTACGACGGAATCTATGTCTTCTGATGAACTAGTGACTTCTACAAAACACGTGGCTAGAAGTCAACCAATGACTTCTACTCAATCTGTGACTTCTACAGAACCTGTGACTACTAGTAAACCAGTTAGTACTACGGAATCTGTTACTATTTCCGAAACAATAGTTACTAAACCTGTGGCTACTACTGAAACTTCAAATACTACTGAATTTGTGGCTTCTACGGAAACTGGGGCAATAGGATCTTTGACTACTAGGAAACTAGTGAGTACTATGGAAACATTGACTACTAGTGAACTTGTGAGTACTACGGAAAATGTTACTACTAGTAAACCAGTGATTACTTCAGGTATAACTAATATCGAAGCAGTGACTCCTACAGAGGCTGTGGCTAGTGAACCATTAACTTCTATAGAAAAAGATTCTACTAAACAAATAACACGTATAGAAACGGAGGCTAATGATGAATCCATGACTAAAAGTGAACCTTCTATAGAAAGGACTACTACCATACCTGTAACTTCTACAAAAATAGCGACTACTGCCGAACCTGTCACTCCTACGAATACTGTGAAAACTAGTGAAGCGATGACTACTTCCGAACCTCTGACTTTTGCCGAAACCGTGACTAATACAGATGCTACTACCAAACCTATAACTTTTATTGGAACCGTGACTAATACAAAAACTACAACCAAACCTGTGACTTCTACTGAAACTGTGATTGACACAAAAACTACTATCAAACCTGTGACTTCTACTGAAACCATGAGTGATAACAAAACTACAACCAAACCTGTGACTTCTACTGAAACCGTGACTTCTACTGAAACCGTGAGTGATACAAAAACTACAACCAAACCTGTGACTTCTACTGAAACCGTGAGTGATACAAAAACTACAACCAAACCTGTGACTTCTACTGAAACCGTGACTGATACAAAAACTACAATCAAACCTGTGATTTCTACTGAAACCGTGACGGATACAAAAACTACTATCAAACCTGTGACTTCTCCTGAAACCGTGACTGATACAAAAACTTCTATTAAACATGTGACTTCTACGGAAACCGTGACTGATAAAAAAACATATACTACCAAACCTCTGACTTCTACTGAAACCGCGACTACTGGTATACCAGTGACTAATGCAGAAACGATAATCAGACCTGTGACTTCTACGGAAACTGTGACTACGAAAACTATATCATCGACCAAAGCCAAAACGTTCCCCTCTCTTGTATCTACGTCCTCAAACCCCGCAAAACACGCAAAAAAATCAAAACCCCTTAAACCCAATGACTATGATTTACTATTGAGTAAAGATAAATATACCGTGGACCAAGCTTTAAAAATTTACAATAAAAGTATAAAAACGGCATCACTGTTGGCTTCTGTGTTTAAGAAAACAAAATCGGCGCCCAGTGCTTTTGAACATCCTGAAATGTTAGGCAGGTAAAAAGTAAGAAGTAACATGGTGTTAAGGTAAAAAGTAAAAAAAAAAACATCGTTTCTATGTATAACGGTTTTATTAACAATATAAATAGTTAATTACAAACTTATTACGCTACAATTATTATTGAGCTGCGCTATTCTACTGCGAGCAGTCCAACGTGCTTATTTTATTTTTCTATTCTTATTTATCCATATTTTAAGGTAACTAATGCTATGCACCAACACATTCTATAATCGCTCTTATATTTTCCACGACGCTCTCAATATTTTTTTCCTTTATTTTACGTTTAATACATTTTTTTAATTAATTTTGTACAAACATTTTCGTTAAAATTTTATGAAAAGCTACAGCTTTCGATAAAATTGTCAATTCCATTTCGAAATTTGGTACGCACTCATATTTAACGTGCTAAAAATAAATATATTTTGCAATATTTGTTTACTTAACGTTAAAATATTAACAAATAATACTTATAATTGTAACAAATTAAACAACACTTATTATAATTAAACTTAATAACAATAGGAAAGTGTAGTTGGAGAAAATATCTGTTTAAAATATTTTAAAAATAGAAAATAAACAATATTTATACAAATAAAACATTACTCATTCGTAAAATTGAGCAACCATTACCTAAATTGTTACATTTTAAGTATCTTGTACTTAACTACGATATAAGGATTAATGTTTTGTTTGTGTGTTTATAAAATACTCACTGTCGACTCATTCATGTTTTTCATAATACATTTTTCATCAATAAAACAATTTTAATTCATGTACATGATTTTCTATTGACTAAAATATTTCTTTTAAATTTCTTAAAATATATCATCTAATAAAATCGTATCATATGTAAAAAGTACATGTTCTATTCTACGACAAAGAATCATACATAGAAGAGATTGAAGATTACCTAATTGATAGTAATAGTTAAACTTACGAGTATAGCAAGCGGCACGTTAAGTCTAGCGTTGAACGAAACTTCTGCGCATGGGTCTCTCGCTCTCTCTCGCCTCTAGCTCCCATATGATACCTTATGACTTCTGCGCAATAACGATCAGCGCTAGAGTTTCATGCCGCTACTTGTACCGAATGATTACAATAGATTCGATGTCTACCTAAGCGCTAATATTTATGAATACTCCTAAATTATGCATTTCTATTTACTTATCTGTTAAGCGAGGTGCGTTTAGGATTCTGTTAATCTATTCATGTATGTAGTGATACTATGCTACAATCTATGTACGAATATTATTTGAACACAGACAATATTATTTGGTGGTGTATCGTTCCTTACACTAATCATTGATGCACTGAGATTATTTTTCATTCTATTTATTGTCACATTACTAAGTTGACAATGGCGAGATAAGTAAGCTTATTATTTAACTTCGTTGCAAAAATATCTTGTTACATCTGTCATGTTCATCTGGAACGTTTATTAGACCACGGTATTCAGTCTGTCTTGGTAAGACTGTCTTACACTTAGCGTAGTATAATGAGAGATACTAAGGCGGCCTTAGGCTCTACTAATTAGTCAGGCAGCCTTCATAATCATAATTGTATATTTGCATAAAACATGGTATAAAGATGTTACAGTTTTTAAAGCGTGCGCATGTTTTGCCAGTTTCATGGCACACGAATTATATACAAAAAGCTTATAGAATATGAGACCTACATCATTTAACTAATACAGACTGAAAACCGTGTAGTCAAAAAAGCCTTTTACTAAGACAGACAGAATATCGCGTGGTCTAATTAATAAGCCTATAAGGCAATCATGAATATTTCAACCATTCGCATCCTAAAATGTTGGCCGATGAGAAAACGTTATTTCTCACTGGCCAAATTTTATGATACGTTTACAATAAAAAATGCTGAAATATTCGTACTTCTGATTCCAACGAAGTTTCGTAGTAGGCTTACGAGCGATAGTAATTTAATGTAACGAGATATGAAGCGTAAGAATAGGTGCAAGAAGTAGGAAAGATGAAAGTCTAAGAACTAGATAGATAAAACTTGGTGTCGTGGAATAGAACACGTTGGGGGTGGGACGGGTGTGCGTTGGGTGTCAGCGGCATTGCCTCTACGCTCGCTCGTGACTGACGCTCCGTTAAGTTTCCTATCAGTCTTAAAAATAGTTTACAACATGACATTATTACCGTCTAGGCTATCTTGCGCTTTCATGGTTACCTATCTGTTCACGAGCGAGTTGCTCGGAATGCCACTGGTTTCTTACTTATTTCCGATGCGTTGGTACGACACCTGATGGCTTTATAGAGATCAAAGAGTCCGGGTCGCTAACAAAAATCTAAATATCCAGGAAACCAAAGAATGACAGCACATTCATGTGTTTTGTAGAACAATTAACTAGGTTACATACTTAGTAAGAAAATGGAACTATTTCTTTCATCTTGAACGACCGTTGTCTAATTTTTTTTATAGTTTCTAGTGTTTTTCTGATGTATGTCGTTTATTATTAATGGTATTTAACTGTTTTTTGTGAATAATAAGACACAAGTGCAGTGATGAAGAAAATTGTTCCCCGATCGTTTTTGTTTAGTCGCCTTACCCAGGTCCAAACTAAGCAAAGCTTGTATTATGGGATCATATAGGGACCTACCGAATTTTTTGTACAATACGAAAAACTATAAATGGTCTGTTAGCTTTTCGTACAAAATTAAGGATTACATAATCAGAAACGCTCAGGCGTAAATCTATCAAAAGATTTTGGCGAAAGTTAGTTTTGTTAGATCCGTATTCGAATACGAATCAAACGTACGATTACATTCATATTGTACTAAGAATCGTGAATAGAGCATTGATTCTTGTGCCAGATGTTCTATTGACAATGTCTACGATCGCTTCTGAATTCGTTTGAATGGGACCTAGTGACCCGGACTCATGATCCCCGAGTAGTGTTGTACCAACGCAGATGAACTATCACGATTACGTGGGCGGTGGGCAACGTACTAGCGTCGAGGTAGCGTATTGGTTGAAGTGCTTGTCTATCGGCACTCGGTCGTCATAGAGCGTTGGCGCTTGTAGGATGATGCCGGCGGTACCCACTAGCACGGCCAGCGTGAAGATCCATAGGAACAGCCGATCGAGCACCATCGCTACGTACTTCCAATCTTCTTTTACCTGGACAAGTAAAGTAAAGTAATAGTAGATTGTTTTACAAGGGACTAAACCATCCCATTATATACGAGGTTGTTATACTTCCGAGCGTAGCGAGGGAGGATGACAAGACCGAGTTATAATGGGTGGTTTTGGCCCGAGTAAAACACTCTACTTTTCACTTCGATTGCGAGAAAATAAAACAATTCAAAATTAGACAATTTTCAGAAATTTTATTAAAAATTTATCAACCCTCATAAAACATCACCAAGACGGTTCTATTTTCAAAAAAAAAGATTGCCGGAGCACCAAGAAGTCGAGTTTTTATGTAAGAGAACGAATGCTTTGTACGGGCTGATGATTTTAGACAAAAATTAAACAGAAAAAATATTTTTTAGCCCGAGGTATTAAACTCGAGTTTTAGGCCCGCTAAGCTACACTATTATGATACACTTTTTGAGCAAGAGAAGTGAAAAATTTCTTTTTCACAAACATACTTGGAAATTGAAGCATTATTTTGACAACCTTCTTCGAGTTAAATCGAGATTGCTGTACCGGCCCAATACATGCGAGCAGCGGCTGTGTTTAGCGGCCAAATAAATTACTATGAAAACTCATATATGTGGTGTTATTTAAAAATGGAACGATCTTTTACCCCGAAACATGGCAACCGAGGAGGTAACTAGTCAAAGAGTTTATTTTAATTTCGAACTGGCTTGCAAATAGAATGCTGTTTATTGAAAAATGTTCAAGTTCTGTCTAGAAATTATTTTGTTTTAATTTCTGCGCATTTGAGAATACTATACAAGCCTTGGCCACAACCAGGCATTGATGGACTCACGTATGTGTGCCTCGGCTTCGCCTCTGCCTACATTTACATGTTCGTCCATCAATGCCTCTTGCTGGCCTCTGCAGTAATGTACTTTATTCATGAGGTACTTAAAGTACACTTTGTATCGTCAATTTTTTTTAATTTACCACCAATTCGTAAAGCGACCAAACAGAAACTCTGCTTGGCTTCTATTGTTTTAACGTCATTGTTCTTAATAACTATTACATTGTTTTTGATGGAGTTGGAGGCAGTTTCATCCCAAGCTTTTTTGTCATCTAAATAATCAGATATTTTATAGTAGGTTCTATTACGTATTAGTATTAGACTGCGCTATGCCGCAATCAGCCGGCCGCCAGAGCCCCGTTTGCAGCAGGGTGCACCAGTGCAGGTGAGATTAGCTTGGGCTCCAAAGATGCAGGTTGAACCCCTTAGCGTTTAGGAACGTGAAATCCGATATTGAATTCTTTATTAAATATATCTCTGAATATGTTTTCGCTGACGACATCCAAGCACTGGCTTGGTCTATCTTACTTATAAACTCTTGTGTTTGTTATTATGTTATTTAAGCTCTTGTATTCAACTGGCAAATTTAACCTGGTATTTTCTGCAGTTGGCATATGGTAGATACACACCCTTATAAAAATGCATTTTGGCTATAATTCGTCCTGACGAAAGGTTTACCTTGGTAGACTCTTCCAGCATCCTGGTGTGCTCTGCTATGAACCGCACACAGAAGCAGGTCCTGTGCACCTCGGGGGGGCAGGAGGAGTGGCTGAACCCGGGCGGGGGGTCGGGCACGGGGCTCAGGGTCTCGTCCTCGGTGCTGGCGAGCCCCGCGCCGCCGCCTTCACTGGACCCGTGGATCAGGCAGCTACCGCCGAATCTATTGCTGTCACCCATACTGCATGAAACATAATATATATGATATTTTGATTTTTACTAAGAATCCGGTGACCCTAGCTCGCAACTTCGATTCGAGGCGCGTGCAAATATCGCTCCCGGATATCGCTATCTCTGTTTAGCTGATGGATGATTTAGCCGTGCGAGCGCGATAACAATATTAGTCGTTCATTTGATATGAATTTAGTTGTGTTCCGTAATACCAAAAATGATGACTGAAAACTTTATGTATTCTTTACATAGCATACATAGTTATTCTGTAACTAGATAATATAAGCTATGTTACTTAACAAACGGCACGTAAGATAATGTTGTTTTTAATACGAAACAAAGAAAGAAAAGCGGTCAATTTTGGCATAAAAATGTGCAAAATGCTATTGGTTTTTATTTCATTTTAGTAGTAGTTCTGTAATAAAAACTACCAGGGAGCGAGATAAGCACTATTGGAATACAAATAATACAACATTGTAGTGGAAATATGCTTGGATTAGAAATCATTTTGGTATTACGGTGGTACGGGCGGTATAAAAAAAAAATTAGAAACTACGATTAGAATCTTAGTTTTTAAATGCTTTTTTTAGTAGGTTATTACTTGCCTACATTGATAGAAAAAGTACAACTTCTCAGCCCCCATTTTGTTTTCACGCCAACGTTAGACCCCCGTCGAGTCTCTCGTGGACCCCTGGGGGTCCAACTGGACCACTTTGGGAATCACCGGTCTAGAGGCTATCTTACCCCGAGCTGGGCGTGCGCGTGAGTAGACCCTGCCTGGGCCCCTTTGGATGTTAAGTCAGTTCCAATGAAACAAGCCTTGATTCATCTTACCCTGAGGCCAGTGGTATGCGTAAGAACCTCCTTTCTGGGCACAGACTGGTCTCATTTGGTTGTTAATACAGTTCATTTTAATAAGCCTGGACGCTATCTTACCCCGAGTTGAGGTAGGTGGTATGCGTGAGCTCCTCCTTGCTGGGCGTGCGCGTGAGCAAACCCCGACTGGGCCCCTTTATATGTTAATATAGTTCTTATTAAATATTCCTGGATGCTATCTTACCCCGAGTTGAAGTAGGTGGTATGCATGAAGTCCTCCTTGGACTGGGATCTTTTTGATGGTTGAAAGAATACCTACTCTTCTTCTAATGTAATATGTATATCTATCTAGGCTGTCTTACCCTGAGTTGAGGTAGGTGGTATGCATGAAGTCCTCCTTGGACTGGGATCTTTTTGATGGTTGAAAGAATACCTACTCTTCTTCTAATGTAATATGTATATCTATCTAGGCTGTCTTACCCTGAATTGAGGTAGGTGGTATGCGTGAGGTCCTCCTTGCTGGGCGTGCGCGTGAGCACACCCTAACTGGGACCCTTTGTATGTTAATACAGTTCTTATTAAATATTCCTGGATGCTATCTTACCCCGAGTTGAAGTAGGTGGAATGCATGAAGTCCTCCTTGGACTGGGATCTTTGAGAGGTTTGAAACAATATCTACTCTTCTTCTACTGTAATATGTCTATATATTTAGGCTATCTTACCCTGAGTTGAGGTAGGTGGTATGCGTGAGGTCCTCCTTGCTGGGCGTGCGCGTGAGCAAACCCCGACTGGGCCCCTTTGTATGTTAATACAGTTCTTATTAAATATTCCTGGATGCTATCTTACCTCGAGTAAAAGTAGGTGGTATACATGAAGTCCTCCTTGGACTGGGATCTTTGAGAGGTTTGAAACAATTCCTACTTTTCTTCTACTGTAATATGTCTATATATCTAGGCTATCTTACCCTGAGTTGAGGTAGGTGGTATGCATGAAGTCCTCCTTGGACTGGGATCTTTTTGATGGTTGAAAGAATACCTACTCTTCTTCTAATGTAATATGTATATCTATCTAGGCTGTCTTACCCTGAGTTGAGGTAGGTGGTATGCGTGAGGTCCTCCTTGCTGGGCGTGCGCGTGAGCGGGCGCGGCGGCGGCGCGGGCGGCGGCCAGGCGCCGGGCGCGCAGCAGTCGTCGTCGGCCGCCGCCAGCCGGTACGGGTACAGCGGCCGCGCCGTGCCGCCGCATCGCACCACCACGCCGCAAGCCGTGTACCGAGACCTGACACACGAACAATGTACCAACTGTCACATATGTACACTACACAAGGACTTTATCTTGTGGATTTAAAATATCGGGAGTCAGCAAAACTCGTAAAGATATTTTTTCCTATCATTTCATCTGTTAGTGAATATGTTCTAATTTATTGTAAATATCATAATAATAATGTTTAATGTTGATTGTAGAATGTGAATTTTGACCTATTATGTTTTAATTTGCATGCCAAAATTGGAAGAAATAGTATGGTACGGTACAATTATTATTAAGGAACCTTGTAACTCTATTTGAAGCAAATAAATAATTTGATTGATTCATCATCATCCACAGGCTCACTTCATCCACTGCCGGGTATAGGCCTCCCTTTGTATGTGCCAATCCCCACGGTTCAAAGCTTGTCTCATCCAGTTTCGGGACACGATTGATGCAATATCGTCCGCCCATCTTGCTGCTGGACGGCCGATGTTTCTGTACCCGGTTCTTGGACGCTATTCAGTTATTGCCTTACTCTACCTATCATCATCAATTTCTATACTAGCTTTTAAATTTGTACGTCTAAAATTAATAGATAAACTGATGCTCCACCTAGCTTTAAGATCTCTTTTTACACCGTTTCTACAGTAAATTAATTTCATTTCTGCCCGCGGCTTTACTCGCTTGGTACTGGGGTAAAAAGTAACCTAAACCTAACACCCTACGTGTTAGGTTTAGGTTACTTTTTAGACCATTTCTTTCCAGACCATAATTCCAAGTTTCTTTCGAATCCGTTCCGAAGTTGCACTGATCTCGGTATCGGCTGAACTGGTTTGACCTCCACATACATACCAATATAGTTATCAAAGAACTATGATTAAAGCAAAGAAGATCCCTTAAAATTCATTCATGCTCTGATCATCAACTCATACGGCTGATCTCTATTTTCTTATATCCAATTTAGATTTAGATCAATAACCAATATCATCAGTTAGAAAGGGACGCATACATATATCAATGCGACTTCAAATGAGTTCAAAAAGTTAATCGTACCAGGGCGCTCGAACAAAATTCTATGCAGTTTCATTGAAATCATTGCCCTGGTACGAAGTCTTGGTATTGAGAGAAAGTATGCATCCCTTTCTACCAAATGATATATGGACATAAGAAAGTAGAGATCAGCCGTATGAGATGACGTTCAGAGCATAGTGAATTTTAAGACTTCATCTAGTTCTCTACTATATCTGTGATAGTTATAAAACACCCAGGCACAGACTAAACATCATGTTCACCACACAAATGTTTGTCCTAGGTGGGGTAGATCGAACCCGCGACCTACAGAAGCGCAGAAGGCACAGTTACTACCAAAATAGTTATGAGGCCATTCCTATCATATCCGGCTATTATTTTCCTATGAGGTCACAATATGCATGCGCACTGCATATAAGTAGTACTTAGTATTTTTTCCTAATATCTTGGTAGCATGCAGTAAATTAATTAATCCACCATTTTTAGAACTTTGTAGGCAAAATCAAATGCCCTAATTGTGAGCCTGTAGCACTTTTGTCATGTAGCCGCGCCGTAGCAAAGGCGTCGTAGCTCGGAATCTCGTAGCAGTGCTACGTAGTTCGTAGAGTTTTTGTCTCATGTGCGCCATTGAATTTGCTACAGCGGAAATTAAGCGTCGCTCGTAGCACTGTGGTCAGCACTGCAACGACGTTTACATTTAGTTGAAAATAGGAATATCGTGGGAAAAGTTTTAAGCTCTCTGTTTTCGTATGAGGTAGTGGCCAATTTTGGTGTCGGAGTTTTTCGGCGACCCAAAGGAGTAGGATTGAAAAATCCGGGACCAATTTTAACGTGCCCAAGCACGGAAGTGCTCAGATCTTAATGCCACCAGGCGCAAGATGATCTGCAAAGAATACCTAATTAAGTAACGCCATACTAGTAAGTCAAAATATTATATTCAATAGGAACCCTAAGGTACACTTAGTATCGTATATTTTTAAAATTATCAACATGGCGTAATAATGTTTTTTTTTTGTATTTTTAGTGTTTGCCCACACTTTTTTGGGATATATATAAATCGATGTCGTTACTATTTTTAATACTTTTAGTTGTGACAACATAACGAGATATAGAGTCTAACTGTATGTCTGGGTTGGACTGGTCAAACTGCATTAATTATAATCTAACGTATGTATGGTAAAGGCTGTTTAATTTTAATTACCTTGTATCTCTTAAAGTGTTTTACTTGGTACAAATCTGTAGAGTATTTCCTTTGAACTTTGAACACCAGGCAGAGCAAACTGTTCAGCCTGTGATTTGAGTCGTACGCATAAACGTCGTAACAAAAAACCCTTTCTAAACGAGCTTAGTCTCTTTTACATTAGCTTTTAGCGACGAAACTCTCCATTGCTTCTTTTCTTTATTGCTTGAGTTATATTTATTATTCTACTAGCTGACCCGGCGAACTTCGTACCGCCTTAGCAAAATTAAATGTATATTTTTCAATATTTCTGAGAGATTTTCTTAATATTTATTTCCGTAAGAACCTTCTCCTAATAATAACAAATACAACAAAAAAGAATTAGTGAAGTCGGTCCAGCCATTCACGCGTGATGCCGTGACCAAGGAAAACGGGTTTCATTTTTATATATATAGATATAATATAATATAATATAATATAATATAATGAGCTGAGGACAGAGCGTAGTGGCGCTCATTAGGAGAGGCCCGTGTCCAGCAGTGGGCTGCGATAGGCTGATGATGATGATTATGATTTTACCTACAGTCTCTGTACCCTTTCTTTCACTAAATACATGAATAACCTATCTGACTAAAGATTTATCAAGAACTAATTGCACACGCAATTCAAGGGAAAAAAGAACATCTATCTATTCACTCAAATCAAGCTGAATTTTTGTAAAAATCTATTCTAAAACAATAACCATTTGCTCTTAAATGCGAGGAGGCTTCCCCCGACATTAGTGATTTTCGCCTTTCGAAATTGGCGCAGCTATCGAATCAGTCACCAGTAATAGGGAGGGAGGCTGTAGCCGCTAGCGGACGTTCATAAACTCGCATTTAGATTGATTCGGACTAGGCTCCAGAGTCTTATCTGGCCGCAGCGATCCATTTACGTAATGTTCGGTAGCCCGGCCTCAGGCGGCGCCAGCCTATTAAACCACTCGCCACTCGCTTAGCTAATAGACTCAAGTGAATTACAACAGGCACTGGTGAAACCGACCGCGAGAATCATTTGTGAATTTCCCTCCTGTATAGATGACGCGCCAAATATGCGGTCAATGTTTCGCGTAATTGCCGCTTCCGTGTTCACAACTTGATAATATTAACCCGTGTCGCTGTTAATAAGCTTTAATGGCTCAATTATCCATTTACCTCGACAACCGGAGTGATAATTTAAGCGATAGCTCCGTTCTTTAACATAATGGAAATATACGCGCCTGAATCCCGTTGGCTTAATGTACTAAGTCCTTTGTTGGACAAAGGCCACTGTTCGCGGATGACAATGAGATAATAATCTGACTTTTCTGTATTCATTCATGAATATTGTACACTTTGAATATCAGCGCCCTGCACACGTAAAGTTCGGGCCGCGGGAAACAGCACGCGCCATTCCAACCCGCACTCCGAAACGTACGTGTAGATGCGCGGGTCTGACAGTCCGATCTGGCATGTTGATGCGAAGGCAAATCTCACAGTTTTAACCGCGCATCACGTCAGTGATCAGTCCCAGATGCGCGGTCCGATCTTTATAGGCCATTAGCACGACAGTTTGATCCGCAGTTCAAACCGTACAGATCGGGCTGCGGTTTGGAACGCAGTCCCGATGCGTGGTCCGATCTTTACGTGTGCAGGGCGCTTTTTTACATTGTTTTTTCAGTAAAAGTTAGGTATTAAATTGAAGTTACGCTGGTAGAGAAACAAACAATGAAATCTGGCGAGTTTGTGTTTTCCAACATCAGCGAATTTAATCTGGTTACGAATGTGCGGTCGTTACGGCAACCGGCTCGAATGAGTGGGCACATTACACCTTTGTTACCAAACTCGGTTCCAGTAAAGGCTTATCCACATCACTTAAAAAACAATTTTATTAAAAAATAAATGTGTCGTGTGTCTGACAAGAAAATTCCTGAGGTAGGAAATTTTGGAAGTGTGTAATCACCAGTGATCGGAATTAGGTGAGCTAAAATACCTAAAGTTCGAAAAATAACAGAGACTAAGTGGAGACGCCTTGCGACTAAATATTTTTCCGGGAAAATTTTCCCGGGTTTCGAGAAATTACTTAGGTCCATCTAAAATTAATACAGTAAAATAACAATCGAATTAATTTCCTCTTCTTATTATTGATAACAAGAAGAGGAAACGAATTCGATTGTTGTAAAAAACGGTAAGCACGATTTTTATTGTTTTCAACAAATAAAATGAACGATGTAAGTAAGCGCGGAAGCTAATGTGATTTATAAACCAGCTTTAGTAAATAGCTATAGTAATAAAAACATTTATTTAAGCAAGGGAATAAAAAAGCCATTTTATAGTTTTTGTACCATTTATTCATTTTGTACAGATAATGGAACTCAAAATCAATAATTAAGAAAGTAACCAGTCCTACCTAAGATACACAGTCGGAACTCTAAACATTATTTCCATTGATGTTGAATTTGTCCCTTAATCTGAATCGCTAACGTTTTCATCATGGACGGAGTATAAAGAAATATCTTCGTCCGGAGAATTAAAGAAAATCATTAGGAGTTTTTCCATATTATCTATTTTCAAACGATTTCTTTTTGTACTTAAAATCCATTTATACGTAGAGAAGGACCTTTCAACATCAACTGAAGTTACAGGTACATATTTATAGAATGACAATAATTCATTTTCATTATCTAATCCTTTATCTATATTTTCACAAATGTCTCTTAATGCATCTAGATCGGGATTTCTGTCCATAACGTTTTCTAATTTTTGTTTTACTGGTTCAGAAGAACACCAGCTTAGAACAATTCTTGCTTCATCAAAAATATGGAAAGATTCCGTCAACAATAAGTTAGACTTTTGCAATTTTTTTAATGAAATTTGAATTATTTTAAAATATTCGTCAATGTAATCTAAATCAGTTTTTAAACTTTCTTTTCCTAGGACAGTTTTAGCATGCCTGATAGACAAAGAATCAGAACTTCTTAGAAGTCTTACAATAGTTTTTATTTCTTCGTAATATTCAGCATAATACGAAGCTGCTTCTAGCCATGTACCCCACCTTGTTATGACAGGTTCAGGTGGCAATGGCAGGCTCGGAAATTTTTCCCTTAACAATTTTACTCTATTAGGAGCCTTTAAAAATATTTTTTTTACATTTGAAATTAAAGTATCCACATCCGCATATTGTGTCCGTATTTTTTCTGCAACGCGGTTAAGAGCGTGTGCTAAACAGGTAACATGTATCATATTTGGCAAGGAGTTCTTTAACATTCTTCCTGCTTTTAACATATATGCTACGCTATCAGAACATAAAACTAAAACATCTCCTACTTTGTCTTCATACGAGTCTCCCCACATATTTTCTAGGCATCCAATCACAAAATGAGCTATTGTCTCTCCATTTACTTTTTCTAACATTTTGCAAGCTATTAAAAATGGTTTGTTTGTTGCGAGATTTAAAGGTTTTACAAGAAAATTTACAATATAACGACCTAAATAGTCGGTAGTTTCATCTAGAGATATCCAAAGTTTCTGATTAAGAACATGGTCATGGATTAATGCAATTTTTTTTTTAAAAACTACGTCTAAATAAACCTTTCTCAATAACGATTCATCGGGAATCCTTTTAACATTTGTACATTTACAACACATATATTTCATTAAAAAAGTTTTAAACTCTGGTCGATTTACTCGTGACCAGGGTATGTTACACAATATAAGAAATTGTATTAAATCTAAATAAAATTCTTCGTTCACTTGCCTAGCAGTACCTTGATGTTTTGGTCCGTCAATATGCCTCTGTATATTGCTTTTTTTGCATACAATAGAATTCTCACATTTAGAACAAAATATCGTGTTGCTAGCGGGGTCGTGGTACAATTCGGGGTGATCTCTAATCCACGACTGTACAATCCCGTCGGTAGGTTTGGTCGCCATTTATTTGCTAGTTGCGTTGAGGCAGAAAAATTACTGAAAACAATGAGACAAATATATAGTTTCTACACTTTTCCAGGGACGTCTTCGCGTAAAATATAGTTTGATGATAGAATTGCCAGTAGCTCCAACATTTGTGCACGAACTCAAATATAAAACACTGAATAAAATTCCATAAATAAATAGTTGCATAAAATTGTTTGAATTTGGTAAATTTATCAAAAGCAGTCTAATATTTAGAATGTTTTAAAAGTGTAGTACAAATCAAAGACTTACCAAGTAATTTGATTGCCGTAAAGCGCAGTAAATTTCTGGTTGCAGTAAATCGTAGTCCGTAAATTCAAGCCAAGGTAGATAGGTACAAGTAGTGATATGGTTGCAATAAATCGCAGTCCGTAAATTCAAGCCAAGGTAGTTATGTGAAGCAGATCCAATAATCGATACGAAAACAGGTTAATAAAATATTCACGAGTCTAAGATACACACGCTGCCGAGGTAACTACAGAAGTGATGCACGCACGCATACAAGTTATGACGCCGTTTGGATGCAAAACACCCTCACCCTTCAACCCTTTTGTCATTGTTTACTTAAACAATGATTCGTTTCCCAGAATAGCCAAAGCATGCTGTCCCTTTCTTAGCGTTTGTTGTTGTTGTTTATCACTGGTTTGCTGTGTATTGCTACAAACACTTAAAGGGACAGCATGATTTGGCTATTCTGGGAAACGAAAACATAGGCGAATCCAGTTTTTTACCTGAGTTAATAACAAAATAAATCTTATTGAAGTTTGTTAAAAAGGAAAATTAATTCAGTTAGTTTTCTGTATGAATAACATTAATATTAAATGTACTTAACTGATATCCTAAAACTTGGAACAAATTCCCAATTTCCGGGAAAGATTTCCCGGAAAAAAATGTTAATGGTAAGGAAGTCTCCATTTTTTTTGACTCTATTCTTTGAACTTTAGGTAAATTAGCTCACCTAATTCCGATCACTGGTAATCACAAATTGTTAACTGATAAAGTATTTTTCATTCGCATAAAGGCCTACCTACATACGTGGACTAGTATTTGTGTGGATACAAATTACTTCCGAAACCCGTTTTAGGAAGGAGACACATAATCATCATCATCATCATCATCATCATAATTCATCACTGGACATTCGCGTTGGGATCACAGGGCACAGCTACTCGTAGGCACCTACTGAATAATATTTAACGGTTAGTAACAATATCCCACATTTACTTACCTTGGGGCTATGATGCTGCGTGAAAATGTCACAGAAAATGTTACAGACTTGAGTGGGAACACACATACAAACACACAAACTTTCACATTTATAATATTAGCGTGCAGTGATGCTGTGTTTCTAGAACTCTAGTAGGTAGTAGTAGAAGCTCTTTGTGGAAGTACCTACTACAACCATGCCTATTTCTGCCGGGAAACAGTGTAACTGTACTTCGGTTTGAAGGGTTTAGTTGCCAGTTTATTTACATATACGTGAGGCATTTCACCTTCATGCATCAAGTTGTCCAAGAACGTGTGACCAATACAATAATACATTATTACTCTTTGTTTATAGGTTTCCACTTAACACCAGGGGGGTCATATGTTAGTTCAATATTCAAATATAATAAGCTATGTAACTCTGATGTGAACTAACCCTACTTGATAAAACTCTGATGAAGTCCAAGCTAATTTGACTTTAATTGCGAGGTGGCTGAAAGTTAGGAAGTTTAGGTGCTCGTCTCACCTCGGTGTCGTATTGTACTGCGGCCGATTACGACTAACTAATGCAACTTGGCGAGACTTTTGGAAAGATAACTCGATATGATAGCTGCTATTGCAGGAAGTGAAATGAATATTAATGTTTGGACTTGTCTTTGATTATCTTTCACTCGGAATGCAGTATTTGGGCATAGGGTGTAAGGAAGGGGTTCCAAACACCACCTTCGGAACTCAAGCCAAAAACAAACTAACAAACGGGCTCTGGCAGCTGGCTGATTGCGGCAATAGCGCAGCCTAACACCAGCACAGCTAAATTCCCTGACCGCCTTGACGGGTAGTAGCGTTGGCGGTGCAAGAAGCTCTGTGCCCTGGGATCCCCAACCTGCATGCCCAGCATGGGGTTTATATAGACTGATGTTGTTGCTGTTATTGTATTTGGGCATTGCGTGTTCTATTGAGTATTCGAAATATTCGTAATGGGGAAAATGTTGTGTATCAGTATTCTTGTGCAAATACCATTTTAACGTCGTATTCTTCTGGACGAGGTATTAAATCATTTAGATGAATTTTTTTGCGATAATTTATTTGGATCGAATTTTCTTTTTTTGTTTTGGAAAACAAATTCTGTTCTGTAAGACGTAGTTTTGATTTCAAGCCACACAAAATGCAATGAATACTCTTCTGGCTTTCGAGTATTATTATTGATTTACATTGTGTTTTGTATCGTGTTTATTTTTCACAGAAAAAAAGACTAACATATTTTATAAGCACAGCTATAATACGAAGTTATGTGAATATGACATCTTGTTTGTATTTGACTAATAGGGTGGATAAAGCTTTACATCCCCGAGAAGCTACAAATTAATTATGCATGTTCGAAACCATATCAAGGCACATAACTTCAGTTTAGTCTACTTAACTGAATTAACTACCCATAATTAATAATCATGTCTCAAGGGTGCTGAGTTTTATAAACATACTTAAGCTTGGCTTCGCTTACGTTATTTGCATTTCTAATAGTAATAGAGAAAGAAAGAAAATACCTATTTTCATTCATGGAATGTGTTTTTTTATTTACATAGGTATCTAAAGCAATCTACGTTAGTAATAAGACACAAGAAATAATAATAATAATGCTGGACTATCACACAGAATGATGTAGCCCCAAACTAAGCAGAGCTTGTGTTATGGGAACCACATGATTGATATATTACCTGAATACTTTTTTTTGTAAATACATACATATCATACATAGAAAACACCCAGACCCGAGACAAATATCTGCAGAACATTTGTCCCGCGGCGGGAATTGAACCCACAACCTTCTGCGTCGGTTCTGTGTGCAAGTGTAGTGAAAAAACAAGACGTGTGGCACTCGGGGACTGCCGCGGTAAAGCTATTGCATAGCATTTTGTATCAACTTATGCAATTATAATTATTTATTTATTTTATTTATGCAGTATTTCTTTTTCTTTGATATTAATTCAAGTTACACTTTTTGAGCGTGGTGACTGATAAGAAAACATTTACTACATGTACTATATACACTATATACACCTCCGTGCCCGTCGGAGTGGGGAGCGTGAGGTTTTTTTTCGTTACGGAATTTCTGGATTCGGTCCCCGCGCTCAAGGCCCTCGATAGAAGCTATGCAATAGCTTAATAAAATAAAAATAAACATGGACTCTCTTCTCCTCTTTCTCGTTTTTTGTTATAGTTGCCATTGCTATAGCAGCACAGGACCTGACTGCAGATTCTGCGACTGGACTTATACACCATTCTACGAAGCCTCATATTATTATGAAAAATATAAGTGATATTGTCTCAATTGTGAAAATTATAATATTCTTTAAGACATTGACTAAAACATGATCATGATGATGAAACAAAATGTATAAAAATGTAATCCAATAAATAGTGTTATTGCGTACTTACATGTTGTCTGAAATTCTAAATTAAAGTTTTAACATTTCATTCGTTGAATTGTTTGATTGATTTAACACTTTATTGCACAAAAACAAAAAAAATAATTGTACAAAATGAGGACTTAAGCTAAAGCATTTTCTTTTAAAAACAAGATTTTGATTGATGACACTTAGATAAGAAATAGAAATAGATAAGTTTTCCCGTTACGCGATGTGTTTTTTTTATGCTGGACGTTATCACACAGCATCATGTAGCCCCAAACTAAGCAGAGCTTGTATTATGGGAACCACATGTTTTATATACTACATATTGTTTTGTTATACAGAACTTTGTTGTTTGTTTGAGTAAACTAAACTTACCTTGTAGTGTCGAACTTGTATTGCGGCCGTTTCATAAACAGCAGCCTCGGCAGAATGTGAATGAAAACTCTTTTCACCCACGGCGCCATCCGGTGTGTTTGTGGCGACCGGAAATGGACGTTTAATACAACCACCGTGACGCATATACTGGAACAGAAAAGAATAAGGGTGGCTTTTTACCAACAGACTGAACTGAGCCAGGACGGATTTCTAGTAAACCATTGCCTATCTTATCTATTTTGTTTACATAGATACTAAATATGTATTTTGTATACTTATTTTCGACTCGCAAGGGATCGGAAGGTGTGGCGTAAAAAACAGAAGGCTTAGGTATACCCTAAAAATCACCGGGTGTTCATCGAATCATCATCATAATTCAGTTTAGCAACACGCTAAATGACGATTCGTTTGCATATATTGTCTACCTTTTTAGATTCGTCAAGTGACAATTTTTACTCAATGTGAGAGAATACGTAATGTAAAAAATCCACCAATAAATAATCAAACAGCATAATGTACTCCAATAACCTTATTGGTTTTATTTGGCGAGGCTAGGAAATTGAAATAGATGATGATTTCCTTGCTCGGTGGAAAACCTCCCTTACCTACTCGTTAAAACGTATTTCAAAGGGTAGGTTGCTTTTCGTACTTACAATCAGAGCTTCCACTATTGTAGAAAACTGTTTGACTATTCTCAAAACAAAATAAAAACAAAAGATTCATATTTTGTAATGCAGGGCAAAACTTTTGATACTTATCTAAAAAAATAAATTATCTAGCCTGGAAAATTTCTTTCAAAAAAAATCTCCAACAAAATGATACTGGTATCGAATAGATTGATTTATAATTCCATATTGATTCCAATTTACATCTTCGTTTCAATAAAACTTTTAATTGCTCGCAAACATCTAATTAGAATAATTCCATCCATATTCAAAGGATCGCTCCAAGGGAGGTAAACACGTGGAATCGGCACCGATCTAGTTCACGGTTTCGTCTTGTTTACCGATGTTCTAGGGGTAATGAAATTTCGAACTATGTTGTAGACTTCGAGTATAATATTAGGATCACTGGAGTATCTCAGTTGAAAGTTTATTTTGTAGACTACAGCTATCACTGGATTACGTTTCTCAAAGACTATATTACAGACTATGATATTCGGATTATGTCAGTAAAATACCATTTTATCGTCTACTAAGTAAGATTAAACTACTGCCTATAACACTTCGTATTTTCTCGGTAGCTACGTACTAGGAACACGATTGAGCCAGCGTTACAAAACATTTTCTTTTATTTTTGGCTGGAAAACAAATTCATATTCTATCACCACTCGCAATCTAAAATGACTGAAATTCCGGTCACGCAATTCGGAATTATTCGCTTATCTGATAAAATGGATATCATACCATAAATGTATGCAATTTTTATTTAATTTGCATGTATTTTGCACTATTTGTGTCCGTACATTTTCGCTCGCGTAATTACCCCATTTTTTAAGGATAAGCCTTAGGTTTTCAATAACTTGATAAACAAAAACAGAAGACTGGGCATTTTCACTACTTCCTTATCATTAAATGTGCCACCCAAGAAGTTCTTTATCATGGGAGTACGCGCTGTGAACAAAAATCTGTGCCTGATTGTCCTCCCTAAAAGGTGTTATGTCTCGTTCCTCTTTTTTGTATTACTAAAGAAAATACGACATACAACACTTTAATCTGAATTTAGGAGAATTTTTAAAGAGAACATTAGGCATAGATTTTTGTTCAAAGCGCATATTCCCTTGTACAGAGTACGTTAGTAGATACTATGCAATAGTAATTACTTGATGTCACCAAAGGTTGGTATGAGGGTTCATAACAGCCCAGAGGCAGACTGTCAAAATACGTTAAGACTTGTCAAATACCGTAAGCAAAGAGTAAAGTAATAGACCATAAAGGAAACCGTGACATTTTGTTACTTTGCCCCTACCGTTTACCACCTCTGAGATAAGAGAACAGGGCCATAAATTACTAGAAACATTTTAAACCGATGTAGGAGAGTGTTGGCCATTACTTTGCATTTAAAATATTAGTATAGGTTGATTCGTACGAAAGCTTAAACAATATTGATAGGTCGACCTTCAAGAGTCCTACGCGGGGAAGGAGCGAGACTTGCCCTGAATAAGCGTTTCTCCTTCACCCGTCCGTAGGCCTAGGTTAATAACAGTGAGTAGTGTTGTCCTTAGTCCGGTCTTTTTGTTTTAATTATTTGATTTATTTGCGAATACAGTATTTTTCTTTCAGGCAATACTTCAGAACATAAAAAGTAGACACCTAAGTTAAAAAATGGCATTTGTTAGTGTTACATCGATACCGGTATTATGATGATCTAAAACCTACATACCAATTTTTTTCTTTACAATGCTGCATTCACTCTTGTTTAGTTTTTTACCGCTTCTACTTATCAAATCGTTTGCACCTATAATTCGGTATAAACGCTCTTTCGAATACGCAATTTTTTCAGGTTATGTTGCTTTCATGATGATGATATTCCTTTCGACCCATGTTTATTAAGCTTGCTCCATCCTCAATTCGTCACCCTCATCCAGCCTTGAAGTCTAAAGCTGTCTCATCCTATCTAAACTAATATTATAAATGTGAAAGTAAGTATATTAGTTCGTTTGTTACCAAGCGTCCGTCATGAAATTTAGCATACATGTTGCCAAAGTTACAGAAAAGTATACCTATGTTGCCGCGCCTAAATGGACGACGTTTTTATCATTAATCCCTGAAGGATTAACAACCTATAGTGTACCTTTATCCAGACTGTTTATTTACTGTCCCCTAGGAAAGAAAAATAACTCTTAGACAGATTGCCATGAACTACATTAATGCGAGCAAAGCCGCTGGCTAAATCTGTTAACCCTTTATATAAGGCTGTAGGTACTTTATTTTGCTTCAAGAAATTCAACTGTACGACTTTTCAGACTTTCCTAACGGCAACTCTATAGCGGGTATAACAATGCGCCGACGTGCTTCTAACGTAGCAATAACAAGCTCATTATGTTGTTATATGTGTACATGTGTTTATATACGTGGTTTATGCTCAGCGATTGAGTTTATTTTGCTTTGTGTTCGGAATTACTTTTGTTTCTAGAGCTGAATTAATATCAAACGCTGATTTTTCCTTAATTAATTAAATCAATGGGGTACTTAGGTACCATGATTTGTGAGTTATATTGTTTCCAAATATTCCGACGCTGTTGCATGAATTATTTATATATTTTATTTTTAGGCTAACAGCATATAAAGAGATTATCGTAAACCTTAGAAGAAACAAAGACAAATATAACTATTCTTCACCATAAAAAAAATATTTTAATTACATATATTTATTTAATGATAACTAATGTAAATAATGTTCAAACTGCAATATCACAGCCAATTTCCAGCATCATTGAAAAAAATCTAAAAATTAAATTAAACGATAATTATTGTAAAAATTGGAAACCAAAGCCAAAGTTGATGTTAAATATCTTGTTTAGGAAGAGACTTTTAATTTATATGGAAATTGGACGGATTGTGAACGGCCCGACTCCACCGTATTTAAATAATTACTTTTATTATCCTATGGTGGTGGGCCTTTAATAAAAAGCTTTGCGGACTTTTATTTAGGATTAAATTTTTGGAACGTTTGCTCGCGGGGCTTACCCTCACGTAATTATCATGATCTCTGCATTATTTTAACTTAGCCACCTACGTACTTCCTATTATTTTACAATAAAATATCTTAAGCATGTCTTTAGCATGTGCCTACTGTATGAAGTTTTCAATAAAGTATAATCACACCCCAAGAACATACGCTCATACAAATGTAAATCAATTAATTCAAACTTAAAGACAAGAGATGGGATCTTTTCTTCGGGGTGTGATTATATTCAATCGAAAACATCATGTGAGCCTCGGCTCATACACGTAACTAACGCTTATATTCTTAGTTTTTTTCGAATTTTACATTGATACAAAAGATTTTTTGAGGAATTCTTTCTGATGAACTCTCCAGCTTCTAAACCTTAAATAATTTTCTGCGCGTCAACGAAATTTTTATTTAAAATCAATATGGTTTATGTAGCTTGAGATTTAAAACTGAATATTCATTCACCAAGACGGGAAAATTGAGGTGTAAAAGCACACATGAAGCCCTGAAATATTCTTTAGGAAAACTTTTTGGATGCAAAGTTGTATAACTTAGTGTATAAAAGCACGTTGACTGCGGGCCTCGTGCCAGGAGGGCAAGCTGCTGCGTTACCACAATTGTTTTTCAGCATTCAAAGTGTTATACATAAAAAGTTAAAATGGTTATTTTTTTAAAGAGCTTACCTTATAGAGACGAGTATCATAGCAAATATGAGGTATTTTCCCAGTAAGGGCACAACCAACGACGTCGGAGGGATGATCTCCACAACCAGCAGAAAGAACACGTGAAGGCTAATCAATATTGATATCGAGAGGGTCACCTGTTCAAACAAACAATACTATTTAATATTTATACATTAATACATAATCATATATTTAAAGTTACAAAATTAAGAAGCTTTTAGAAGAATATAAAATTTAAAAATTATATTAAGCGATGTGTTTTACAGAAGCTATAGATCACCATTGTAGGTAAACATTAAAATAAAAACAAATAACGACAGTAAAATGTGTTTATTTATTTATTTTAATAGGAACGCCAACAGCTTAAATATCAATACATTGTAGAGTTACACTGACAAAGTTTTCATTCTGACATAGAAACCAATTACAGGCGGACACAACATTCATAATAATAATAATAACTTAGTAGTAGGTACTTATGGTAACAAGAAGATCAATGTGTTTGTTAGTAGGTGGTTTTATTTTTCATATGCACGTTCAAGATGTTTGATATGTAAGTAGAGATACTAAGGCGTTTCTCCAAGAACACGTAAACATAAAATAAATGCATAAAACGCTCGATAAGGGTACCGTTAGATAAGAAAGTCAAAGATGGTTATCACGTACCTTTTCCCCACTATCCGAAGGCAGATAAAACGTCAGTACTGTGAGAAAAGATATTCCCATGCAAGGTATGATAATGTTCACCGTATAAAATAATGTCTTCCTTCGCATCGTGATGTTGAACGTGATGTCCAAATAGGGCTCGTCGCAACATGTGTAGAATTTCTCGTTTCTGCACAAAAAACGTGAACAGCTTACATAATAGCTCTCAAGGCGATAGCGATAGGTAATGATTGTTATTTTACACATAAAGAAAATTAAAATACCATAAAACCTGTTTATTCGAAATATTTTTATCGGACTCTCAAGAATCGTACGCCCCACGTAATTTCGGTGAGTGGATCGTAAAAGCATCGAACGGAATATGAATATGACTTTTATAAGGTTTCAAGGGAAATCATCTAAGAAGGCGACACGGCTTGCGACACTGGACACTGACGGACGACTTGGCAATTTTATATTCCCACTACATTCTACAGCTAAAGCATGCATTTTGCAGGTGAACGCTAAAATGCTACCTCGTTTGTTGAAACAATTCAAACAAACATTACCCCGGTATTCTGGACAAGCAAAATGCCTTTATTTTATTTTCAAAGGCTTTCATTTAGCTGTCGCATTGCATTGCTTGAAATACAAAGATGCCGACTAGCCGAGCTTACAACAATAACAACTAAAAGGTAGAAAAAAAAGAACATTGTTGTCATAGAACGGTTGTAAATGGATTTTCTTGCGTTACTTTAAAACCTGCACCGCTTTGAGTTAAGTGCATCACGAACAAGTCTGTCGTCAACTTTAGCAAAGGAAACTAGAACTTTCTCTGCCTGCTGCAGCTGGTTCAAAGTAAATAAATGATGTTTTTACGCTCCAAGTTTTTCCTAATTAGTTTTGAGGTTGCCGTCTTTTAAAACCAACGACAAAAACTTTTTCGTTCTCAGTAGAAGTAGTAAATAATTGCATGGCTTTGCCACTGTACAAGCAATTTATAGCATAAGTTTGAAAAAAAATACTCGCAATAGTTATTTTGTAAAGTTATATTTATCACTCTTAAGTGCTCTTAATTGGTAAAATCCAAACATAGAACGACAAAGTACCCATTTCAAGCTCAGCTCAAAGCTAAGTGATTTTTACATCAGATTAAGTCATCTTCTCACTTCAAAGCTCATTAAGCCGTTAAAATTCATGGAAAATGTATCAGACGGGACCCTTTAGGAGGCAAGGCTTAGCGCTGCAAAGCGGATACACGTCGTAAAAGCGATGTCGCGAGTGTCGGCCCGAGTGACACTGGTTAGTAATGACACTCGCTGAGGATTGTGCTATACGGCCCGCTTCACAACTAGGAAACTTTGAAGACTAGACTTTTCACGTTAGAGAGTGGGTAAAAGGATAGCATTTTACAGCAGACAGTAGCATGAAGTGCACCACTTTTACTAGTGTTGATTCAAGTATACTTAAGTGAGAAAAAGATAAAAAGCAATCTTCTATGTGATTGAATCTATCTATTTATTCATTTAAAAAAATAAACTAAAAAAGACCTTATAAGGAATTGCATATAAATATCACAGGCAAGGTAGGCAGTCGTTCTAGGCCTCAAATCTTTATTTGAAGCTGCAAGTTAAAAGTCTAACAAGCCACAAACTAAATAAATGTTATATATTTTATCATAGTATCGTACCAACTAATTTGTTAGAAGTAACTTTTAGTTTTTGTTTTGTTTTCGTTTATATATTGTTCTATTTTATTACTTTTAAATATATGTTTTGTGTCGCAGTAGTCACCGTACGCTGCATTTTAGTGCGACCACGGAAGACCAGCGCTTTGGCAGCGCGTTCCGCTCTGCTCTAGCATATGCTGAGTGGTAGCCGTTTTTGTTACATAATTTTAGAAAATTGTACCTCGCTATAGATAACTGCATTATTCGTGTAACAAAACAAACGTATTTTGATTTGATTTGATTTGATTTGAATTTGAATTTTATCATATCGTTCATTCATTAATAATATAATAATTAATTAATTTAATATTATCATTTATCATTTTTAATCTATCTCCACACTACACAAAGGTTATCTGGAAGAAAATGCTATTTAGCATTAAGTTCGCCTGTGTACTTGTATTTTATCTTGTGCAATAAAGAATTTTCTATCTATCTATTTCGATCCAAAATGGCTTACAAAATACATAGGTAAACAAAATACAACCAGTGACACATACCTACATAACATTTATATGTACCCTAAGTTAGGAAAAGTTCGAAGAAATCGCATATGGTTTCAGTGCCGGTCCTATTAACATTTTTAACTGGTGCGAAGACTAAAAATGGCGCCCCACTAAATAAAAAAAAATTTAAGCAGTTGCTTTATTTTCCACCAGAAAAAGCAGTGGCTTCAGATTATTCTGCTGTCAAAAGTTCGTGCGAATTACCAGTTTGCGTGAATACCACTAAGTGAAGTGGTGGACAAATAAAAAAATAATTTTAATGATTGATAACTGTTATTTATTATGTTCTGGTTCAACCATTCCATCTTTTAAATGTATTTTTGATAGATGTCAAAGTCCAGAACTAGTGATTGCAGCCACATAACATTGAACGATTTTTGAATCGATTAATGACACCATCGTCGAATAAAAAAACTGTTATCATTATTTTGTCATTATCATTGTTGGGTCTTAATATCTCAACAAATTAATTATTACATCAAGAACTATAATTATTTTTATTATTTTTGTATTGCTAATATTGTAGAAGAAAATGATAAAATTAAATGGCGTAAAAAGTTTTGAATGAAAAAGACATGAAAACTCTTTTATCAAATAACTTAGGTTTGAACATAGGTACGTCAAAATGATGTTCAGTGAAAACTGTGACAAGCATGCGTCATAGGAAAAATGCTTTTCACGATTGCTTTTTCACATGAACACAGGAGGTTGTTGGGTGTATGAGCAAACTAGAGCAACCAGTGTATGTTGTCTGGTAGGTCATTCTAAAATGCCTAATATAAATGTACAATAAAATGTCAATTTACAAGTATTTACAGACTTACAGCTGGGTATCTTGAATTCCGAGATTCTTACCTAATTTAAGCTTAAATGACTGGACTATAAGGGAAATGGAAAATGTATTGAGATGACAATCGAAGGAGTTGGTGATACGCTTGCGTGAGTATTCCAACGTAAAAGAAGTTGACAATATCGCTCCGGGACTGTGGTTTGTTTCGTGGGTTGAATTCTTCGTTAGCAAAAGAATTAAAAGAAATTGCATTTTTATTTAAAAAAGCGAATAAAAGAAAACTTTTTATATATGATATTGCCCTAGACCGGTGTAACTTTTTGAAGGATGCAAAACAAATAGAGGACTGGGAAAACGTAATTTTTATCGACGAAACGTGGTTTAATGCTAACCACACTTTGTCGAGGTACTGGACTGATGATAATGCTGCGTCTACCTCGAAAGTACCTATAGGAAAAGGAGAAAGATTAATCGTTTGTCATGCAGGAAGTAAAAAAGGTTTTGTAGATGGAGCTTTGCTAGCATTTAAATCAAAAAATACCGTGGAATACCATGAAGAAATGAATTCTGAAGTCTTTGAAGGTTGGTTTAAGGACTTACTGCTGGCACTAGAAGAACCTGTAAAAAATGTTATCATCATGGATAACGCACCATATCACTCTCACCAGTTGAATAAAATGCCAACGCAAGCCAACAAAAAGTCAGATATCATAAACTGGTTTGTGAATCTATGTTGAAGTGTTAACTGGTAAACATTAAAAAAAACTAAAAAAACAGAAACCTCTGTACGTTGTGAATGAAATCGCAGCTGAACACGGTCACGCAGTTATCAGACTTCCGCAATACCACTGCCAATATAACGCCATAGAACTTATTTGGGCACAAGTGAGAGGATATGCTGCCAGATATAACACGAGCCCACCATTTACAGCCAAAAAGATGCTCGAATTGCTAAAGAATGCCTGCAATTTAGTGACACCTGAAATTGGGCAAATGTGGTGGAAAAGACCAAACGATTAATATTATCGGATTGGGAAAGGGATGACTTTGGATAACATAAGAGAGCAAGAACCAATTCTAATAAATTTAGGCGAAGACTCACCAGTTGATGACTCGCCAGTTTGCTGTTGATCGACGATTAATAAATTTTATTAATATAGGTAGGGTATTAATATAGCTGGTACTATTTACGTATAACAGAAGAAAACAAAGATCAAACATCATCATGAATTTTCCCAACATGAATATCCTCAGATATTGCTTAGTACGCCAATCTATATGGGAATCAATTATAATAGATTGAGGTATCCGTAAAATGGAGTAGTCAGAGGGCAAAAGATAATATTTGACAGACGATCACTTTTTGCAAGCAGTTACTAA
The DNA here is from genome assembly GCA_951804965.1 of Horisme vitalbata. Classification (NCBI taxonomy): domain Eukaryota; kingdom Metazoa; phylum Arthropoda; class Insecta; order Lepidoptera; family Geometridae; genus Horisme; species Horisme vitalbata. Next base: position 3,475,264 of record OX638099.1, read on the forward strand.
TCCACGCGACATACCTGCTATGTAAATACCAATATATTGTAAATACCTATTTTTAAATATATTAGTAACATAAAATTTAAGTTACCTATTTTATGTCAAAAACTAAAACCGAGAAGTATAATCGATTATCGATTTTACGTTGTCAAATCGCTAAATCAAGTATTTAGATAGCTGCAATAACTACTTCCATCAGTGTTTCTGAATTTGGTCCGTTTTCGGACTTCATTTGATTTCGGCGGACTTTTTATCCTTATATAAGCAACTGGCAACGCATTTGGTAACATTTTTATACTAAATATTAATGTCTATAGGATTATTTTCTTATTCATCCTGTCATATTATTAAAAAGTGTTGTTTGATATGAAAATAATACAATTAACTTATTCTTGTCATCCATCTGTATGATATCTCTATCTATTAGGGCATCATAGCTAATTATGAAAAGTCATTAATTTATTACGAAAAAAAATGGATTGCAAAACGAACATTTTTAGCTTTGGGTTCGGACTGTTTTAGTTAAGAACGTTGGCAGAATTGAGTTTCAAATGTCAAAAAACCTAAGATGGAAGAACTATAGTGAAACAAGTGACGGACAAAAGTTGTGTCCGTGATGCTAGCGTACACATAACCGTTTTCACGTTTGTTGATATGCCAATAAATAGAGCATAAATAGAGCATAATTAGTGCAATAATAAAATAAATAGTTCCTCTTTGGTTTAAGAAATAATGACCATTCTTTGTGTGTACGCCAGCATAACGATCAAGCTGGCGTACACATAACCGTTCTCAAAAACGGCTTAGACTATAGGAACGAAACTTACACACAAAAATAGAGCATAAATAGTTCCCGAGCTATGCAAAATTTCATAATGATTGCTCTTATAGAAACGGAGATAATTAACAAGACTTTGAAAAACATTCCGAGCTGGCGTGATGCTAGCGTACCCATTAAACAACGCAATAGTTCTTATAGAAAACGAGCTTTTCTTAATGAAAATTCTATATGGAAAAATAGTGCGTGAAATAGTTCCCCTCTCGGTAGTAATACTTTATGCAAATTCGTTGCGAAACAATACAAAAAATCCATGTGAAGTTCTAGGAACAAATGAATTGTTGTACAGTCGGACACAACCAGGGTTGCCAGGCGTTGCTCAATGAAATCGCCAAATTTTCTGTTGAAAATCGTCCAATATTTTTTTTTACTAATATAGCATAAAGTAACCCAAATATTCATCCCAAAAGTTAGATATTAGGCTTTTAACCGACTTCGAAAAGAAGGAGGTTCTCAATAAGTCAATCTTTTTTTTATGTTTGATCACCGATATCTCCGTCAATCGTGGACCGATTTCCAATTTTTTTTTTTGGTTTGCTCCCTGTTGATTAGATTCTGATAGCGTTGTGGTCTTTTTCATGCCACGCAAACTGAGAAGCCGAGAGATTTGACAGTTCATGTGAGAAAAGTCTAGGTTTGACTTTTCTCACATGAACTGTCAAATCTCTCGGCTTCTCAGTTTGCGTGGCATGAAAAAACAACCAAAAAAAGGTGTCGGGACCCGGAGCGCGGGGCAAGGGAGAAGGGACGGATCAAAACAAGGGCGCAGAACATCGCCCTTCTCCCTGGATCACTCGGCATCTGTAGCCTATACCTTAGACTTCCACGCAGGGGCCACCGCCACGCCGCCGCGCAGAAGTAGTATAGTAGGTCACACGCGCTGCGCGTGGCTACAGAAGGAAAGTGGCTACGAAAGAGGGAGTGGATCGCTAAGACTGGCTAGAGACCTGGTGGTTCCCGCCCGTGACCGAGCAGGTGGTCCTTGTGTATGGCATTTGGGAGCTGCTACCGTCACTTTCGGTGCAAACTCTAGCTTTCCCCCTTCATAAGTACTAGTAGTACACGTAGTTATTTTAAAAAAATCTAATAATTCCACGCCGCCGCCGACCAAATATGACCGGCGCGCCGCCGTCGACTATTTTGAACGCGGCCCACATATCTACCACATACAGAGTAAGTATGTGGTAGATATGTGATTTATTAGTAGCAATTGTAATTTTTTATAAAAATACTCCGAACCCAGCAACCGAAACAAACGCAAACTATGAAGAGATTACGTCATAGTTATCATAGAAAAAGATGGCAACAGCATTTACTGGCGTAAATTTACAGGATAGACATTAATATTCGAGTTTTGCGTGGTTACGCCGTGGACACTGTAGTGTCCAGCGAGCGCGCGACGGTATTTGGCCTTGGACACTATAGTGTCCAAGGAACGCTCGACCGGCATGTTATTGTGGTGTGGCGTGATCTTTGCTTTTTTTTAATAAACCAGAATAATTTTTACTTTATAGCCATAACTAGGTAGGTTTATAACTACTACTTACTTATTATAAATTCGACAGTAAGATTAAATTACTAGGAGTTCAATAATATACAATAAGATTCTTTTGATAGGAAGATACTGAAACAATATGAACAATCAATATGTAAATGCACACAACTATAATGAAAAGGTATGGTCGAAACCAAAGTACGAAATAGGTAGGGTCGCAAGTTAAAAGGTACGGAAAACCGTACCTTTTAGTACGTTCCGGCAACACTGACTGGTTGTACTCCTCGCTGTTAGCGAGGCGGGCGGCTTGTTCAAAGCCACCGGCCGCCGCGCCGCGGCGTTGCACAAAGGCAAAAAGTGTTAGGCAATCAGCGCTGTGCGAGCTATATAGCACTTTATTGCGTTGTGACAAGAGTTAGTTTGAGTGAGTTTATTTAAATCTTTGTGCAGAGTTGGCAGAGTGCGACAGTAGGTACTATTAAAGAATCTGTGTCACTACATTGCCTATAGCTTTATGCAAGCAAGATCTAGTAATAACAATACGCAATTTCATTCGGTGAAACTAAACAAAGCATCTTGTACGAAAATATTAGTTACCTACCTAGGTATTTTATGGGTGGATGAAAATCACTTAGATATATACCTACTTATATCAACAAAACTCTTGGAAGGTTACAGTAGGTAACAAAACTAGATGCCTACCTACTTATATTCTTACTACATAACCTACATACTCTCGCATCTATTTAGTTTCAAGTCTGTGCTACCTACCTTGTTCGGTGTAGGTAAGTAGGTAGATACCTACCACCAACCTAATAACATATTATATTACTCAGTTGCTTGTTTGTGCGACTGTACCACAATGTATATTTTGTTCCTAGAACTTCACATGGACTTTTTGTATTGTTTTACAACGAATTTGCATAAAGTATTACTACCGACAGGGGAACTATTTCACGCACTATTTTTCCATATAGAATTTTCATTAAGAAAAGCTCGTTTTCTATAAGAACTATTGCGTTGTTTAATGGGTACGCTAGCATCACGCCAGCTCGGAATGTTTTTCAAAGTCTTGTTCATTATCTCCGTTTCTATAAGAGCAATCATTATGAAATTTTGCATAGCTCGGGAACTATTTATGCTCTATTTTTGTGTGTAAGTTTCGTTCCTATAGTCTAAGCCGTTTTTGAGAACGGTTATGTGTACGCCAGCTTGATCGTTATGCTGGCGTACACACAAAGAATGGTCATTATTTCTTAAACCAAAGAGGAACTATTTATTTTATTATTGCACTAATTATGCTCTATTTATGCTCTATTTATTGGCATATCAACAAACGTGAAAACGGTTATGTGTACGCTAGCATCACGGACACACAAAAGTTCACCCCGCCCCGCTTCCCGTTCCCCCGCAATTTTGTTACGCGACTCGCGCGCTCGGTCGAGCGTCTTTTGTTTCACGTTTTGGTTCATTTTGGCGCCCCCCCCTTGAAGGCGCCCGGTGCGGTCGCACCGCTCGCACCGCCTAAGGACCGGCCCTGTATGGTTTCATCGAGTGTTAGGTTTCTGGACGAACGTACGTAGGTACATACAACGCTTCATACTTTACAAGTAAAATGCTCTTAATTACGTGCGCTAAGAGGTTTTTACGTTCAACCCCACACTATCTCTTTGTAAGTTGAAATTCACTTTTAATTTTAATATTAAATTACCTATCTAGGTCGGTCACCTAACGATTTTATGTGTGTTGATAATGCTATCCCCAACTATAATATCGCAACATAGGTAAGTATAAGGCCCAGGTCACACATATCGGGCAAGGACATGGCGCGGACATGGCGCGGACGTGGCACGGACGTGGCGAGGACATGGCACGGGCATGGCGCGGACATGGCTCGGACAAGACGCAGAAATGACGTGACAGAGGCACAAGTGTAGTGCAGTCTGTTGTCCGGTATCGATGTGTCAGCATGTCATCCTCAGAAGACGAAGATGCTCTTGCTCTCGTGCATACAATTAATAAATATACAGATCAGGGCCCGTACAACCCCGATTTCGAGTTAGTTGCTTCGAAAGTGAAACCCCTTCATTGGGTTATACAGTTGACGGGATTACCCTTTCGTTTGGGTATTCTCCTCCTAACACAAGCGAAAGTGTAACCCGTTCCTTTTGGTTTTCAGTCGATAGGGTTAACCTCTTATGAGGTTAAACGAATGAATGGAGTTACCTCTTGATAGGTTTTTTTGAATGTTACACAATGGTTATCATTACGCCTGACACTGGGTGGGGGAATTTAGATTTTGACTCTTGATTTATGTCGTCAATCATTAGGTATAAGTTCGGATCGCTTTATTTGGTTGAAGGAAGAGCGTCACTGCATTAAAGAAAAGTTTTGAAAACATAAGGAAAGTGCTGTGTTTCAGTCAGTTTTCATTGGTCATCATCGCAGAGTATGCGTTATCATATAAGAGACCCGCAGTCAACATATTAAAAAGAAAAAAAAATGGTGTTTCAGTTTTCATAAGTCATCAGTTATGTCATGACTGAGGCCCGCAGCCAACATGTTAAAAAGAAAAAAATGTGTTTCAGTCAGTTTTCATAGGGCATCATCGCAGAGTACTCTGCGTAGCGTTATTTTTTATTTTTATTGTATTTATTAGGCAAAGCCGACAGTACACATAATGAGTATTTTGTAAAGCGTTATGTCCGAGACCCGCAGTCAACGTGTTAAAAAGAAAAATATGACCTCTAAACTATTTTGAATAATAATTTTTGATTGTCACTGTCACTGTCACTCTAAAACTCAAACTCAAAACTCAACTCAAATTTCCACTCGAAACTCATTCTACAAATTCATCTATAAATGGTTATATCTCAGGAACTACTCATCCTAGACTAGCCGTTAATTGCTCAAAAGATAGCTATTGACAAGATCTTTATTTTCAATGACATATGTCAAACTTGAATTTGCCATATCTCGAGAAGTACTCATCCTAGACTTGCCGTTACTAGCTCAAATGATAGCTACTAATAAAATCTTAATTTTCGATGACAGCTGTCAAACTAAAAACTGTCATCGAAAATTAAGATCTTATCAATAGCTATCATGTAAGCTAGTAACGGCAAGTAAAGGATGACTAGTTCTCGAGATATGGTCGATTTAAGTTTGACAGCTGTCATCGAAAATTAAGTTCATGTCAATAGCAATCATTTGAGCTAGTAAAAGCAAGTCTAGGATGAGTAGTTCTCGAGATATGGTCGATTTAAGTTTGACAGCTGTCATTGAAAATTAAGGTCTTGTCAATAGCAATCATTTGAGCTATTACAAGCAAGTCTAAGATAAATAGTTCTCAAGATATGGTTGATTTAAGTTTGACAGCTGTCATCACAAAATAAGTTCATGTCAAGAGCAATCATTTGAGCTAGTAAAAGCAAGCCTAGGATGAGTAGTTCTCGAGATATGATCGATTTAAGTTTGACAGCTGTCATCGAAAAATAAGTTCATGGCAATACCAATCATTTGAGCTACTAAAGGCAAGTCTAAGATGAGTAGTTATCGAGATATGGTTGATTTAAGTTTGACAGCTGTCATCGAAAATTAAGGTCTTGTCAATAGCTATCATTTGAGCTAGTAAAGGCAAGTCTAAGATGAGTAGTTCTCGAGATATGGTCGATTTAAGTTTGACAGCTGTCATCGAAAATTAAGGTCTTGTCAATAGCTATCATTTGAGCTAGTAAAAGCAAGTCTAAGATAAGTAGTTCTCGAGATATGGTCGATTTAAGTTTGACAGCTGTCATCGAAAATTAAGTTCATGTCAATAGCAATCATTTGAGCTAGTAAAAGCAAGTCTAGGATGAGTAGTTCTCGAGATATGGTCGATTTAAGTTTGACAGCTGTCATTGAAAATTAAGGTCTTGTCAATAGCTATCATTTGAGCTACTAAAGGCAAGTCTAAGATGAGTAGTTATCGAGATATGGTCGATTTAAGTTTGACAGCTGTCATCGAAAATTAAGTTCATGTCAATAGCAATCATTTGAGCTAGTAAAAGCAAGTCTAGGATGAGTAGTTCTCGAGATATGGTCGATTTAAGTTTGTCAGCTGTCATCGAAAATTAAGGTCTTGTCAATAGCTATCATTTGAGCTAGTAAAAGCAAGTCTAAGATAAGTAGTTCTCGAGATATGGTCGATTTAAGTTTGACAGCTGTCATCGAAAATTAAGTTCATGTCAATAGCAATCATTTGAGCTAGTAAAGGCAAGTCTATGATAAGTAGTTCTCGATATATGGTCGATTTAAGTTTGACAGCTGTCATTGAAAATTTATTCCAATTTTCTTATAATATAATTATTATTGCGTAAAATAAACAATTAGTAGTCTGCATTTCCACCCTTAATGCTTAGAACACAATTACCGCAATTATTTTTAATCTTTTGACCGAAATTCTTTTCTCCATTATCTCCTAAAACCCACTTATAACCCATGTTACAATGATAAAAAGGGTAACCCTAAGGAATGGGGTTTGGAATAATACCAAAACCCAATACTATTGATAACCCTCATGATCAGATAACCTAATCAAAAGGGTTTTGAATTGTTTAACCTATCAAATAATAGTGTAAACCATACGGAGAGGGTTAACTAAACTTTTGGAAAAGCCCTGCCGAAAACCTCTTTATCGGGTTACCAAATCGGGCCCTGATACAGTTGAAGAAAATACGCGCAAACGAATTTGCACAAGGATCAGCTAGTATTACATAAAAAAATCTTAATACCGGTTTAGTTTAATCTCTTTCCGATTTCAGCCACAATTTATCTTGAAAATTTCAGTTACAATAATGGAACGACAATGATCATAAAGCGTTGCATATTTTACAATCAATTCAAAAAAAACAATATTAAATTCGATATCGTCATTCGTCACGCATTTTTACATCACTAACAGACGTATGTCGCAAGCAAGTACATACTACGAACTGGCGGCCATCTGACGCCCATCTGGCGGCGATTGGGCGCGGGCGCCGAAATGGCGCGTCATACGTCCGATCAACGACATACCGTGTGTCCTAAATTGTGCTTTATTTCCATGCATTTTGTATGAAATTTGAATGGAATAGGAAACCGCCTGTGCCATGTCTGCGCCATGTCCGTGCCCGATGAATGTGACCTAGCGTCGGACGCAGACAAGGCACTGGCGGTTTCTTATTCCATTCAAATTTCATACAAAATGCATGGAAATAAAGCACAATTTAGGACACACGGTATGTCGTTGATCGGACGTGCTTATGACGCGAAGTCGTCCGAGCTAAATTGTGCTTTATTTCCATGAATTTTGTATTAAATTTGAATGGAATAGGAAAGCGCCCGTGCCATGCCCGCGCCAGGTCAGACAAGTGGGGCCTGTACCTAATAGGTACCTACTTATTAGCATGGTACCTATCGTGACACTAAAAAGACAATTAATTATATTTTTGCAATATCGCTTTCAAAAAAGTAAACGAGACAAGCAAGAGCATCTAGGTACGAGTACCTACTTACACCTTTTACAATTCAAGTTCTTTGTAGACTGCTTTGATATTTACAAGCGAGCATGAAATTGCGAATTTCTTATTCAGTTAATATTTTTTTATTTATATATAATGAAACTGTACCAGAAATGGAAAATTAACCAAACATTTTAATTACACAACGTACATTGAATAATACTATTAATATGCATATTATATTTATAACTTAGGTCTTTGCATCTATTCTAGATGATCTTTATACAGCGCCAAAATGTGACTCACTAGACAAGCCAATACATATATTACATTTATTGCTTTTACATGGTGTTAAATTGCATGTTACAGGTTATAGGAATCTCACATGAACCCTGTCTAAGGGTATAGCAATATGGTAGGCAGACCAAGGCTTTGTAAGGCTAGGTAATTACCTAGGCGTACCTAGGTAACGAATTGTCATAGCGTTGATTAATCTTATTGTTTTAAAATATGTCATTATAAAACGAGTAGCCTACTATATATCCACGCCCGACCACTACAGCGTCCCGGTTATACATATTATTGTCACTAATTAAGCTTATTCAGTTATGTAAGCTTCCCGAGAAGGTGTATCACTTCAATTACAAAGAACCTATAAAGTACGTACAACTACTTATTTCTACGCTCCACAAATCGCTCCAGACTTTCATCTTTCCCCAATAGCCTGCACTTTTACAAATGACACACCACTTGTGTGTCGTATAGTAGGTAAATATTTAAGCTTGTTCAGTTATATAAGCTTCCCTGAGTATAATTCTTCAAATAAAAAGAACCTATAAAGTACAACTACTTATTTCTACGCTCCACAAATCGCTCCAGACTTTCATCTTTCCTCAATAGCCTGCACTTTTACAAATGACACAACACTTAAGCAGACATAAATGGTAACAGAGTACTACGTCGAGAGAAAAATATATTGTGGCTGCTATTAACGACTATTTCATTTATTATATGGAACACGCTCCTCCCCTTAAATGGAACTAAATGCCGTTGAATATATTTTTGACGTAACATTTAATGGGTGCTTGGGAAAAATGTTTCTACAGTTTGTATTGAGAAGTACCTACTTATTAGAGTATAGAAAAGTTTTGGTTGAAGAAATTTCTTAGATTGTTTATTAGGTTCTGAAATAATAAAAATAGGAACTGCAAAAACTTGAGTCCTAAGCCGAAATCGATGATTATCTCGAGATCTACGAGTACATAAATAACATATCGGAACTCGTAACAAACCGGAAAACTACAAAGTGAAGTCCGGGCACAGATTGAACGAAGCAAACTAGACTTTATTACTAACCCTGTCAGTGTAGAGTTCCTCAAGAAACTTTGAAATGATCCTTTGGGCCCTAAGTGTCCTGACGCGAAACTCCTTAATACCTTACCGAAGTTACATAGTTAACGATCGATATAAGTCGATATTAATTAGTTCTTTAAGATCCTCCCGGGGCCGTTAACCTAAAACTTAAACAGAGACAGGGCCCGAAGTGCGAGGAAGTTTGACTCGGTAAACAGAAGTAGGTGAGTCGATTCGGCAATCTTGAAAGCAAATGTTACGGCAGGCTTACACGAAAGAAGTAGATTTAAGATTTTTATATATCCCAAACATTTCGACTTAGGCGGGATTTGAACCCGCGACCTTCCCATCAATACCGGGATGCGCTAACCAACTGCGCTACCGAGTCAACTCCTCGCCTTGTCGACGAAGCGCCGTTTGCTTCACCTACCGGGGAAACGTTTCAGCTTCCCCTGTAGGTGAAGCAAACGGCGCTTAGTCGTGACTTCCCGAAAATTTCGACAAGGTGAGGAGTTGACTCGGTAGCGCAGTTGGTTAGCGCGTCGCGCAGTTGGTTAGCGCGTCCCGGTATTGATGGGAAGGTCGCGGGTTCAAATCCCGCCTGACTCGAAATTTTTGGGATGTATATAAAAATCTTAGATTTTCCCTGAAGTGTGGGCAAACACTTCATAGAAGTAGCAAACACTTCAAAAAATCATAGAAGTAGAATTGTATTTAACCTAGGTATAAAACCCAAACCGTGGGTGTGGCGTGGGTTAATCGCGGTAAATTTATTTATTTATTTATTTATAATGCTTTATTTAAAATATAAAGTGTTTATATAAATTAACTACAATTAATTTGTTTGATGTATGTACCTAATCACTCAAAATTTATTTTATACAAAATTTATTTTATCTTCTGGAAGTTATTAAAAAGTCATAACTTCCAGAAGATAAAAAACAATGTCAGACGAAGTGAAGATCCATACTGACTTTTAAACCTTGATTGCAAATTGTAAGATAGCCCACATTTTTTTTCTGATATCCCTATCAATTCGCATTCCGTTTATTATTTATAATAACGAGTGGCCTGAAGCATTAAGCTCAATCTCTACTCACCTGACTGCAGGAACTTCGAGGATGTCCCATTCAACAGACATGTAAAACTCGGAAAGGTCTACTCCCACGGACACCACGTTACTGCCAGCTTGCTCATCCATATGCCTCAAGTCCACCTGTGCAAACAAACTAGTTGAACACATCCGTATATCTATACCATAGGTAAAAGCAATATGAATTTATAATTTAATTTTATTGTTATATTTTAGTATTAATTAGTGAGTTTATATGAATTTTCAAAAAGTTACTTTGATTTTATGATTGTTATTGTGTACAAAAGCTGTTGAAGTTACTCATATATTGAATTTAAGAAAAATACTTTTTGAGTTATTCAAGCCTTGTAAATATGACATTGATGTACCTACTAACACATTTATATAACTTACCTAGAAACATATACTTAGGTATTTATGAAACAAACTTTAAGATTAGCTATATTATTTCAGTTTTATATTAATTATGCATTTAGTTTTAAGATACATCTACGAATTAGAATAGAGCAAAATACATTGATTGACTTGAACGACGACAAAGTAATATAAATGTTAAAATAATTATGTTTTTGCTCTATACTAAAGAAAATGATGATTTAGTTTCTATTTAGTTATTGCGTTTATTGGCTGCTTCCACATTGGTAATTATTTAGTCAGACAATCATTATAAGATACATGCACCCTGTCACACAATGTGTAGAATTCTAAAGAGTTCTGAGAAAATATGAATCCTTTTGTTAGTTGCAGCTAGTTTGCTAAGAGTGGAGCATCTACGACTTAAACATTAAGGTAATCTGCGCAGGGCCCTTAGTTTTAATATGCCACTAAAACAATACCACAGAGTGTGCCAAGTGGGATGTACCTGAATAAACTGAGATGAAATCCTTTAACGACACTTTACCACATAAACTGTTAATGACGACAACAACAATATTCCGAATCATGCTAAGAAATAACAACGCGAACACAGAACACCGAAAACCAATGATCGTGAAGTTCTCGACAAGAGTATACAGGATGAAGGCTCCCTCCGTACTCCGTCGTTTGGGCATCGTAGCGCTCGCCTCGATGGGCCGCCCGCTGCAAGCAGTGAGGGCCTGTGAAGGGCACTCGATCCGCAACGATTGCGCAAACAATCGGATACGAAGGGGAAAAGCGCCGGCTCCGCCGCGCGTGTGTGTGTCGCGCGGATGCACCGTCCACCCAGCTTCCGCTTCCGCCTCGTGACAACACCGAACATACATGCTACATTATTTTCGACTACTTTATTATTCAATACTACTCAATGGCACTGCTGATATGAGGCAAGGTGGTGCCACCAGGCGAAAGCTTCGTTTTTGTGTTGTAACAGCATGCAGGAGCGCTTCGCTAATAGAATCGCCACCGATATGATTGGCCAATTCCACCAACGAACCGTTCAGTTTATCTTATTCATCTACTTCATTTATGTGCGTTATGGACCCCGGGTCTGACTTTGTCTCACATCCAACAGAATGGCACCTACGTGTACAGTACAGACAGATATCATGCAATGGACTGTCAGCGACATCAATATTGTTACAGCCAGTGGGAAAGTCGCTAATAGGGAAAGGTATAAAATATGCAACATGATGACTATTTATGCTCGTTTGTGTATATTGAGCGTCATGTATGAATTTCATCAATATCACAGACTGATTTCACGTGCTGTGCTTAACCTGTTCGCGTGTAAGGTACCGTGTAAAGCTGTGTCAGGCCGCGGCCGCATCTCGCGGCTAGCGGCCACCGTGATCGGGAATGCAAGTGGTTCGGAGGCAAGCTGGAGTCATGCGGTGAGTTCTGTGTACATCGACCCTAGAGGAGCATGCAGCAAGCGTCGTGTGGCCGGTGTGTGTGTCCGTGTGTGTGGCGCGAGCGGAGCCAGCTATGGGACTGGGGAGGTGTGAATGCTCTGGAACGCGCCAATCCGCGTACTCCCAACACTCTAATCGTATAGCGTTTGATTGGAACCATTTTTGAAATCAATAAAGGTGACGTTAATCTGGAGCGCGGAAAGGCGCAAACGGAGCGGGATGTGTCGGAAAGGATCGGACCGAGTGACGTTATTGCATCCCATATCACCTGGCATTTTAAATTTTATACCTTTCCTTGTCGAGCGAGGAAGGCCGAACGAGCTAAGTGGAACCGGCCGAGGATATTCTGGAGCATTCGTGGTCACGCACGTCGACATACCGCTACTCCACATACTTAAAACATCACCATCGCAATAGAAAATGTAAACTTGCAACATATCAGATCTAAGGAGCGAGCCAGGCGGGGAGCGGGCGGCGACCGCGCGCTCTTCGCCTCGACTTTTTGTACGACTGACTTGCAGCCTGTTTGTAAAAGTGAGTATAACATACCACATGGACAGAAAAGTAATAATAAATTACACGACGAATTACGTTCGAGCCAACAAGCTATTGCATGGACAGATGCCGGGACGGCGGGCCCTACGCTACGGCCCGACGCGGCGCCAAGCAACGATCAGCGGGGCGTCACCTTGAAGCCGTCATACGTCCAGCTGCCTAACTTAAGCACACAGGTTTGCACGTCGTAAGGAAAGAACTCGACGTCGATCGAGCACGAGGACTTATAGACGGCGGGTGGCTGCCACACGACCATGCCGTTGTAGTAGACGGTGGCCTTCGTCATCAGCGTCACCTCGTAGTTGCCGTCGGCGCTGCGGACAAACAGAGCGGTCAGCGGGAGAGGTGGCTGAGCCGCGCGCTATTACCTTGAATCCGTCGTACGTCCAGCTACCGAACTTAAGAACGCACGTTTGCTCGTCGAAAGGAAAATATTCCACGTCTATTTCGCAGGAAGACTTGTAAATCGCGGGTGGTTTCCATTCCACTAGTCCCTGGTGGTAGATAGTCGCCTTGGTCGCCAACGTTACCTCGAAGTTTCCATCGGCACTGTAATGTGAACGCAAGTTTACAAGCCAGCCCGCGGTCGCTGGCACTCTAGCTGATGTCCTGTGTCGCCTTTACAGTACCTACGAGTACCTACCGTGTGCGAGCGTGTGCCTGTCTTACTCCAAGTGTGTTTGATATCGTGTTAGTTGGCTGTGCCTGCCTATGAAATCTTAAAACATTTTCATAAGAACAATGACCTATACTACTGCATGGTTCTGCTGAAGCTCAAGTGTCATTTAAACATAGTTAAATAGTTTATGAGTCATCGTACCCTATTGGTGAGATTCTGATGAAATGGTGTCGTGTAACTGATTTATTATTTATGTTGAAGGTGTAGTTCTTGTAAGTTTGATATTTAGTTTACCATATTTGTAGTCAGGAGCTGTAAATGGAAATGGAACTGTCACATTAGTTATTAACGTCGACTGTCCCGGCTCGTCGAGGATGCTTTGGATGCACTTTTCTCCGCAAAATAATCCGAAGTATTATTTTGTTTTAGGACATAACAACACATTACGAGTAACCAAACATACATGCATCGTAACACCTTGAATAATTATAGTTGTTTTTAAAGATTTAATTAATTATGAAAAATTCATCACATCACATTATAATTTGTAAGTATGTAAGGCAAAAAAAATGTTATGGGGTGGGACTGGGAAATCATACTTAGGGTTGGTAGAAGGGTCGGTACACAGATTCAAAAGAACGTCATTTACAGCGGTTTCAGGTTAAGGGTAAAAGCGAAAAGGTACACATTATGTAGTCGGTCCTTGCGCACACAATTCGAAGGAAAGGATCGGAAATGAGTAACGATTGCTATCCCGGTCATTTATCAAAGTCCGCTTGAAGGTGGCACGCGGGACAAAATGAATGCCAGCCACAATACAAAATAATCCTGAAATATGTTTTCAAGTTTGTTATTTTCGGTATTTTTTAAAATAAAATCCCCATTTTAAGTTGTTATCAAACATATTTATATGTGTTTTTTAATTACATTCACTGTATTCATAGTTTTATGCAGGACTTCGCTGAAATCATCCTTCATATCGTACCACAGTTTTTCTATTCCATTCGACATTTTCGCAAACACGTTTTTTACACCTTGCCAGTCGGGGTCTCCGGTGACCTAGAATTGATTTTGATTTTGATTGCTCTTAGAATTTAACAAAAAAATACTTCACTCCACACTTTGCACTTACCAAATGAAAAACTAGGAATAATGTAAAAACTGCTATCTTCATTTTCGAAGCAACACTGCAAAATTAATTTCTGCTATAGTGCTATATTAAACGCTCACCGAATTGTATTGATCGTTCACAGCGAGCGTTTACTCACTATTTGTAGTCTCGGATTAATGTATTTGTACAATAAACATTGAATACAAAAGAGCCAGATATTGTCCCTACGTTAAAGCAATTGCGTACCGGTCCTGCATAAATTACAGTGGAAATATCTTCGAAAATGTTTCGAGTTACCTCAAACGACGCGATAGAATGAACTTGGGAAACTTGTTGGTTTAACTTTTTCGTTTCACTTATTTTTGTCTGACCTAAGGAATGTGAAAATTGGTTTGTTTTTGGACTTTGTTTGTGCTTGGAAAAGGTTTTAGTTAAATAATCTAGGTTGATATTAATGAAAAGCGTAACAATTATCCAACGTGACATTTGTTTTTATGTACCTAAACTTGTATTTAGGTGTCTGGTTTTCAGCTGTGTGAATTTTATATGTTATCTTTCGGTGGTAGGTGAGTTGAAGTAGGTAGACTTACTGGAAGTTATTGTAAGATTAAAAAAGTTTAAAGTATTGAAAGTTTGTCTTTCGAAAAACAAGAGCAATGCTTTGGTACATAGACGCATTAGGTTTTGGCGTACCTACCTATACAATTTTGTAAGATTATTAGAATTGTATAGCCTAACATTTCATGTAGTAAGTTAAAAGATTAGGTACTTATTAAATACTAAAGGAATAATGGTGAACAAAGCTAGCACAGCTGCACGAGTCAGTGTAACAGCTGTCAGAGCGAGACTTCATGAGGAACTTGGGTATTTCTTTGTTTTGTGGTAATAAGGTATTTTAAAGGACTGTATTGGATGTAAAAGGTTGTGTAAAATGTTAATACAAATTAGGTGAATTAAAAAAATGGAATTGGAAATATTTTAAAGTTGACAAAGCAGCGGTTCATGTAGAGTTTTAAGCAAGGATTTATCTCAGATACCTCACATTTTTAAAAGGTTAAGCCAATTGCTCTCCTCTTACTAAAAACCAATAGACGTCGATATGGTTTCCGAAATTTCAATGAAATTTGGTTTGTTGGTTTTGGGTAAAGGCGTATTCCACTCGATCAATTTACAAAATATACTGTAAAGCAAATTTTCGCCGATAAATTTAGCTGTGTATCCTCAATTTAAGATTTGGTTGGTTCACATCACGTAACATCGCGAATTCCCAAGCTGAATTCTGAATTTATTAGAATCTTTAAAAAGATAAAATAAAGTAAAAAGGTTTTCGAACTTAATGGAGCAAAAAATTGTGTTTCTACAGATAAGTTCTCCATGTTCTGGTGTCGAACTTTACTTACGACACGGATTAAGAAAAATATCTTGCAATTGCTATTCTATTTAAATGTTTTTTTTTTCAATTATTAAACTTTGTATGGAATTATAGCTACTTAATATCTATTTAAAGTGCTATTAGGAATCTGTGAGATGTTTTTAAAGTGTTTTAGTTGTGTTTTTCTGGCATTTGTTTAATCTTTACATATAAACAAGAAAATTACCCTGTACTACCACAGAATAGAATAATAATACACACACAGGAAACAAAGGTTTCGTAACTTGTATTCAGCACTTATTTTGTATTAAAAGATCCAACTCCAAATAAACAAGGTTACATAAAAAAGAATGAATAAACTACGTTCAGCCGAACTACCAACACGAACCGCTGCTTTATCCATATTTTTAGAGAACAAGTTTAGTGAATCATTTAGCAGGCAGGAAAGTAAAGAGTCGGCCTCACTTGTTATAGAGCACGATGTCTGGCCTCCAGATGTGGTCCGACGGTACGTGGAGCATATGCACCCCACCGTACTCCTTCGGCTCCCATCGCAGCTTGTAGTCGTACCATGACTGCTCGACCCATAAGTTGGTTGTCATTATTTGGTTCTTCAAATTCTGCAAAAGAAATGAAAGTAGTCCATTATCCTAGTGGATAGAGATGTTTGTGAAGAGATTGTATGGGGAAGTACCACCACGCCTATTTCTGGTGTGAAACAGCATTGCTGTGTTTCGGCTTGAAAGCTGTGGGTTCCGGTGAACTCACAGGCTCTAGAGGCTTATTTATCACCTTCATGTCTCAAGTTGATGAACGCAGACATCCGTGACCTATGATGCAGTGTTTTGTTATAGGTAATGAACCATGGACCACTTAACATCAACTGGGTGTGATTGTTCAATTTTCAGGTACCATAAAAATGTTTTAATGCCGAAAGTATAGAAGTAACGATGTGTGTATGTTTGTTGTTCTTTCAAGGCAAAACTACGGAACGTATTTACCTGAAATTTTGTATATTAGGTCCTTACCTACCTATAAAATTGGCTCACTCTTCTCTTCTTTTATACATATTCTTTTTGATTGATCAGATATATACAAAATTATTTTATATTCTAAACGTAAAATTATGGCAAAGGATGAAAAATCTATAAATACTATTTTTGAGGAAGTTCATCCCCAAAAAATAAAACTTTAAAACAGTTAATTTCATGTGCTGTCGCTTTCAATGCATAAATTCGTTGTAACTTTTTAACCGACTTCAAAAAAGGAAGTTCTCAATTCGGTTGTATTTTTGTAATGTGTTAGTTTTCTTTTTTAAATAAAGCTACGCATACTTTTCACAACTTACATACTTAACTTAACTTACTTTCATACTTTTTTTTTTCTTTTAGTAATATATTGATTGGTTATTTGACTACCTATTGAATTTGTTATTACTGACTATTTTTATTGAATTTTGACTATGTAGAGATGTATAGATGTAAACTCAACCAAATTTTTATAATTAGAGTAATTGGCGCAAGCCGTTCTAGTTATTAAGTCAATAAACAATACACAATAAACAATAAACAATTCACAAAGTTGACCAATTAAACAAATAAAATTTTAGGGGAATACCCTATAGTTAGTATACCTATAGTTTCTGATACCAACAACATACAAGAGAGTCAACTATTTAATATGGCCGTTGGATGTTATATTCATTAAAATCTCCTTCTTACTATTATAAAGAGGATAGTTTGTGTTTTTGTGTGTCTGTATGTTTGTAATGAATAAACTCAAAAACTACTGTGCCGATTTCAAAAATTCTTTCACCATTGGAAAGCTACATTCACCTTGATTACCATAGGCTATATTTATTGCTAGAAAAGTTTAAAGATCCTTACTAAAACTTAAGTAATTTAACCCAAGGTGTAAAAAAGTGCCCTAACCCGTGCGAAGCCGGGACGGGCCGCTAGTCTATTATATAAAGAACCATGTAAAATAAAACTAAAAAGGTACCAAGATACATGAAAACAAATATTTTTTGTTCTTTTTCTTAACCTCAACATAATTTGATAAACCGTGTTTGCTAGGAAAGCTGTCGACATATTTTAGCGTGCAAAATTAATAGCATTTGGTAGGAAAATGTAATTAAGTTTAATTACAGAAGTGTTTCACGGTGTTAACGACATCATGTCCGGGAATACAAATCTTGGGGACGGAAACGATAAATGTGAGCATGAAATATGAGCAAAAAAATCCGGCCAAGTAAGAGTTGGAGTCGCGTACCGAGGGTTCCGTACAAACTTTTAGCTATGAAACTATTTTTACGTGATATAACTTTTGAAACTATCATAGTTGAGATCATGATTATTAATATCAACGGGATATTTACCATGTGGTGTCGTTCGTAATAAAAGACTGAGAAAGAGGGTAGATCGATTCGTCTGCCAGTAACTACCCACTCGCACAGACTTCAGTTCTCCCGTGATCATGGCGCATGCAACTGCGTCGAAATATCGGGAAACAATAGAACTCACAAATCATGGTAAAAATCCCGTTAATATTAATAATTATATTTTTTTGTGATCTACGAGTACAAAACGGTTTTCAAATGTTTTTTCCGCTAGGTACTTGCGCTATAACTTCTTGCCAAACAGAAAGTAACTGGTTTTGATCCCCATGTAAGTGTCAAAATATGCGGTCTGAAAGGCCGTATCTTGCAATTATCTTTCCACTACTGCGAGGGTATCGTATACCTGAGTATTTGATATTAACTTCAACTTGACACCTCCACGCGTTCCTAAAAAAAGGGACTTGACAGATGGACAACAAAATGATCATCCCAGAAGAGTTATTTTTATTTCCTTTTAGGTACGGAACCTTAAAAACGAAGGGTACCTATTGTTTTATCAAAACAACAGGCAGCTGGATCCTTTAAATTACTTGATAATTTTTATACCTTTTAAACTTTTAAAGATAAACTCTCAATTTTCTACTAACGTTTCAACAACAAATAACATCAGAATAAATAGGAGAAATACCACAAGTAGACCGCAAAAGAGCCAATAAAGCCCTGTCTATTATAAAAGAAAAGCTGCAAGCAATAAACATGAAAAAAACAGCTGTCTTGACCCGTCGCTTGTCGCCTTTATTAAAATTCAAAGAAGCAAATAAATTATAAAGTACAGTAGTCTTTAAATACTTGGGGCCCGTCTTTCTAGACTATTCAGATTAACTCGAAGTCAGCTATAATCTAGATACTGCCATTTAACTTCAGTACCTACCTTCAGTATCAATCCTTTTGAGTCTTATATCTAGAGGACCAAGTCTAGGTGATAGAGTGCCATTGGATTATTCATTGTAACGAAATCTACTAATAAATTTTTAAGTGGGAACGAAACAATTAGAAGGGGTATCTTAGTAGGAATTAGTAGACCTAGAAACTCCTACACTAGAGTTGGCTACTTACTAATACGAAGAAGGAAGGAAGGAAGTAGGAATTATCCTACCTGATATTATAAATGCGAAAGTTTGTGAGTATGGGTGAATGGATGAATGGATGAATGTTTGTTACTCTTTCACGCAAAAACTACTGAACAGATTTGTATGAAACTTAGAATATACGTAGTGCACGACCTGCATCTAATTTTTATCCAGGTACTATGCTAGCGAAGCCGCGGGTGCAGGCTAGTTTAGAAATATTTTTTTAATGAAATATATAGGCTCTGACTTGGCTTTTTGAGTGCTGATAACACCTGTGGTTCTGCATGTCCTCGTGCTCCTCAACGTGCTCGCATCTAGTGTCTAGTGTCTAGAATAGTTACAACATTTTACTAAACTTGAGTGTTCTGATTGCCTTTCTCATCATCTCACGAGTTTAATTTCCATCCAACAAAAATGGCTAGTACTACTATTTAACCTTTTCAATTCAAAGTAACGTTTCCGGTACATAAAGGCTATAGCTTCACTATACATTGAAAACTAATAACTTTTAGTACCTAAGTATCGAATATCATTAAAAAATATTCGCACTAAAATCTGCTTGTAAGTTGAGAACCCTTTGCATTTCTCTCATTTCCTTTTACTCGCTCAAAGTTTCTAAATTTCCGTTAGGTAGACGTACTTTGCACTGGTTTTATACTTTTTGTTGAGGCTTTTAAGCTTTGTCCAAAAGCGGAAGCAGGTATTTTAATCCATTAGGCACTTTTGTGAATGTAGGTTGACAAACCTACCATACAGAAATGCCTTAGATTGGGTTTTTCAAGTTTTAGGAGCTACTAGAGGTACCTTCGTTCTGGGATCTAATCCACGGCTTATTCAAAGGTGAGCTACACACCCAAAGCCACTCCTAATTCTATAGGTAAATCACAACACTGTTGTACTATAACCGTCCTATTCATAACAGTTCTATAAACCTCACATAGCAAAATATCATGTTCACCTAATTTTATTTACATTTAAATGACAGGGGCAACATTAATTTAAAGAGCCGTTATAAAATGATATTTGGTTATGGTCTAGACCCTAGCTAGACACTAGCACTGACTGTTGACTGCGGGTCCTCGTGCATGATGCTAACATATGTACATTACATATACTAGTCTGTGGATGCGCGAGGAACAGCACGTGCCCGTAAGCAAGTGTGTTTTTGAGCACTCAAAAAGTGCTTATTGTTCAATTTTACTTCAGTAAATAGCTTACTACCCTATCAATCAAATTTATACATATTATACACGCGAAAGTGAGTATATTTGTTGGTTTGTTTATTACGCTTTAAACCGATCATCATGTAATATCGCATACACGTTGTCAGGGGTTATAAAAAGGACATAGGGTCCTTTCATCCAGAAAAAAACTGTGTGAAAGCTGTGTCCGGAAGCTTGTTTTACATTTACGCTGATTACATACATTTGTTTTAATGAAATCACGCGTTTTTTTAAACCTCTTTACTAACGTTCGTTGCAAAGAATTGAATATTTGTTTTATTACATCGGAGTTTTTTATTTAACCTCCGTGCTCTCAGTTTGCGCTCAGTTATAATGTACGGGGTAAAAAAAAATAACTTTAACGCGAGCAAAGCCGCGGCCGGAAGGTTGTTTTACATTTACGCATTTCGAAATCACGCGTTTCTTTTTATTTATTAACCAAGTATTCTTTACTAACGTTATTTGCAAATAGGTTGAGTATATTTTTATTAAATTGGAGGTTTTTATTTAATCTCTTTGAGCGTTTAGTTGTTAAACTCCCTATAGTGAAACCCCTTTATAAAAAAAGTTCCAAAACAGATGCGGGAAACTACCGTCCCATAACCTTAGGACCAGTTTTTCGAAAATATTTGAGAATGTTATGGGACAGCGGGTTACTAGGTTTCTAGAAAAAAATTACATTAGTAAACAGCAAAATGGTTTCATAAAAAAAAAACAACAACACTCGCTTACTTTCAAGTGAAACTAACCAGATTTGACTAAGTAGTCAAAGAAATCTTGGAAGCTCTACATAATAAAGATGTTTCCATCGCGTTATTTCTAGTTAAGAGTAAGGCGTTTGATACAGTTTGCCATGTTAGGTTGCATAATAAATTAGACGAATGGCCCCTGTTCTTTGCTGGTTTGAGAGCTACTTGAGGGGGCGTCAACAATGCACCGATATAAAGAAAATGTGCCTAATAACTAAGACTCAAATCAACCCATAAGTCACTTTATGCAGTAAACCCCTATGGCGTACCACTAAGAAGTATCCTTGGCCCCATTTTGTTACTCACGTACATTAATCAATTACCAACCGATCAATATACCGTTCTGTTTGCAAATGACTCTACACTTCTGGTCAAAGAAAAATCTATACAAGACATTAATTAATACCGTAGCTAATAAAGCACTTTGATTGGTTATCTTTAAATAATTTAAAAATAAATACTTCTAAAACTAAATGTTATTATATATGAAACGTATAAAAATAAAAATTATGTTCTAAATGATATACCTAGATATAATGTATAATGAAAATGACATAGAAAAAGATAATGACATAAAATTTTTAGGGATAACTATTGGCAAGTTCTGCAACTGTAAATAATCTTTGCACTAACATTAAAAGATTTGTTATTGCATGGAAAAAAATTAAGAATCTAACAAATACGGAAACGACTTTAGCCGTCTACCACAGCCTATGCTCAATTTTAAGATACGGAACATAATGTTGGGAAACTCAACAGATGCGGAAAAAGCCTTCATTGCTCAAAAAAAAAAGTCTTCGCTCGATATTTGGACTAAAATGGTCTGATTCCTGTATCATCCGTATATTTATTAGAAATATTTAAATTTGTAAGATAAAACCAGCATCTTTTTGAAATTGATAAAGAAGCCCATTAAAAAGGAAAGTTGTGCAGAAGCCGTTGGTGGCACCAAGATACAGGTTAAAACTAGGTGATAGAAACTGCTATGTCAGTCAAGATAAATAACAAACTACCTAATGAATTAAGAGAACTAAATAATATTTAATTCATAAATAAAATATATAATTGGCTTTGTGATAGATGTTTCTATACAATTGATGATTATCTTAATTAAAGGCACATAAATAGGAATCGAATATTTTGGTAATACATTTTTATATTATCTTTATTTTAAATTTATATAATTTTTGCGAACACCTATGTTTTGTGTTAATTTTATTTATTTATTTTTGCAATTGTTATTTGACAATCATTTAATTTATTTTAGAATTTACCTGCATGACTGATTTAATAATAAAACTAAACATTTACACGGCTAATAAGCTGAATATGGTGAAACTATAGATCTAATTAGCATGAGTACCAAAATGTACCTGTATTCATGCAAATAAACATTTCAATCATTCATTCAACATTACATTGATATATGCTGTTATTATCTTTATTATTAACATTACCAATTATAATAAACCTACTTATTAAATTCAAAAGCGAAAATCGGCCTCCAAAACTAAGATTTCCATATCTTTAATTAGAGCTAGACCTGAATCCATAAATACACTCGAGAGCAATGAATCCGGGTCACTCAAAGAATCCAAAAAATCTCGGAAAGTAAGAATGCTAGGTTAATGCAATAAATTGTATTTAATAGACAATTTAATACTCCTTAAATGAAAGTTAAAAAAATATGAGTCACCATACATTTTATTTACACAAAATTACATAAAGAAAAAAAACTGCTGATCTCTCCTTAAAACAAAAATAGGAAACATGAAATTTTTGAACTTTATGACGATTTTCTTGAATTTCAATACTTCGTATTACCTCCTCGTGCTTCCATTACTGCGTTTACGCGGTTTGGCATGCTGTACACCAAGTTCCTTATACGATTTTGGGGAATATTCTCCCATTCCTCTGTGAGAGCAATTTTGAGCTCAGGAAGCGTGATTGGGGGAGGGTTTCGTTGTTTTACGCATCTCCCTAGCTCGTCCCAAGCATGCTCGATCGGGTTGATATCCGGGCTGCGCGCTGGCCACTCCATACAAGTAATGTTCATCTCTTGAAGGTAGTCATTCACAATCCTACCTGTATGAGGTCGGGCATTGTCATGCATAAATATAGCATCCTCACCCAAATTGACCATAAATGGACCAACGTGTTCGTTGAGGATTTCTTCCACATATCTTACGCTAGTTAAAGAGCCGTTTTCTATGATCACCAGCTCTGTGCGACTTTCAGAGGAAATTCCGGCCCACACAAGTACAGACCCACCACCGTAGGCTACTTTTTCTTCGATGCATGCTTGCTTGAATCTTTCCCCTGGTCTTCTATACACTCTGTGTCTTCCATCGTGCTTGTAGAGCATAAATTTTGATTCGTCGGAGAACATAACTTTCGACCAATCTTCAATACTCCAATTTACGTGGTTCTGGGCATATCTTAGTCTTGAAATACGATGGCCACGCTCCAGTTTAGGGCCGTTTGCAGGTCTAAGGGGTTTTAAGTTAGATTCAGCAAGCCGACGTCTTACTGTCCATGCACTTGGGTTACTTCATCCGAGGCGTCGAAACTGATTTGTGAGTTCAGTTCCTGTGAGAAAGCGATTTCGAAGCATGGTGTTCACCAAGTATCGGTCTTCTCGTGCTGTGGTACACCTAGTTCTGCCCGTTCCTGGTCTGCGTAGGTTAGAACCAGTTTCTTCGTAACGTCGGAGAACTCTTTGTACTGTTGACAGCGACACACCGACAGTCCTGGCTGTATCGCGCTGACTCCGGCCGGTTTCCACCAATGTAAGTATTCTGGTGCATTCTTCAAGTGTAAGCGACATGATTTCAGCTTGAATAATGAATATTGAGCACTATCAACCTGGTTTATGTACCAACATAAATGACAGATTACAAACAAAAGCAAAAACAAATCCTGTAATTTCGTAGTTCCATCTTCGACAGTGTTCCCTTTTCAAATTTGATTTTTTTATGATATAACTTTACAATAACTAAGAAGTTTTAATACTTTCATTTAAGGAGTATTAAATTGTCTATTAAATACAATTTATTGCATTAACCTAGCATTCTTACTTTCCGAGATTTTTTGGATTCTTTGAGTGACCCGGATTCATTGCTCTCGAGGGTATTTGAAACATATCTAAGTGAACTAGAAATAGCTGTGCCCGACAGTCAGTATTCAGCTACGAATGCAGTAATGAATTGCTATTCAGAACGCGACTCCATGATCACTCACAAAACCAGATAATGTTATTCTCCTTAGTAATTTGTTTAGACTTATTGTCGCAACGCAAGTCTAATCAAATGGAATAAGATAATCGCATTATGGGTTACTTACTATAGAGTTATTTTAGGGAATAGCATTCACATTTTTTATTTGTTCTGCTTTATGATTTGAATATTATTAGTTCACTAAAATGAATAATTAAATCCTGCAAACATGCTATAAAATAATCTCATTGTACATACGATTAATGAAGTTTGATATGAAACTCCATATTATGTTCGATGAAATCTCATTACGTACAGCCATCGGATATCATCCAATTCGAAATACTCTCAATTAAATAAATTATATTGCGAAATAGTGCTCTTAAAACAATAGGTACCTACATCATAATTTAGGAACACTGAAACAATAATAGATAAATCCAAAACTTTCTACATTTGGCGATAGAAAACATAAAAATGCAAAAATGGATTGTAAAAGTTCTTGTTGGATGCTCGCGTAGGCGTGAGAAATAACTTTTATCTTTACGCCGAAGTACGTAATATCGGCGTCCCCGTAAATACAAATTCTTTGATTCTTGGAGGAAAACGTAACTGTGGGTAAACAGTGTGAGAACTTAGCTACTGTGAAAATATCAGTGAAGTGACGTTCACCCCTGTTTAAATATTTAAGTTTTCTAAGCCGGAACTCGGTAAGAGCAGCGCTGTGGTATAACAGATTTTATGCCACAACTGAAGTGTCAGTTGTTATTTCACAGTAAACATCAAACGTAAGCTGTTTATTATTTTATAAGAAAACTAGCTGCCCGTCCCGGCTTCACACGGTTTAGGGCACTTTTTTACACCTTGGGTTAAGTTACTTAAGTTTTAGTAAGGATCCCTAATCTTTTCTAGCAATAAATATAGCCCACACACACACACACACACACACACACAAATAAAAAAGAAACCTCTTTTTAATATTAGTGTAGATGTAGATTACCTTCCGCCCGCGGCTTCGCTCGCGTAGTGCCTTAATAAAAAGTATATGTTATTCCAGGCCTGGAACTATATAATATGATATTTTTTTATGGATAGGGACACTTAGCGGTTTGAAATATTCTTTACAACCTATTCTCATACCGAGCCAATATATCTACTT
The DNA here is from genome assembly GCA_951804965.1 of Horisme vitalbata. Lineage (NCBI taxonomy): Eukaryota > Metazoa > Arthropoda > Insecta > Lepidoptera > Geometridae > Horisme > Horisme vitalbata. The sequence continues at coordinate 3,500,820 of OX638099.1, forward strand.
ATATATAAAAATTGGTTGAACCGTTTCGGAGGAGTGCAACCACAAACCTGGAAACCAGATTTATCATCGTTATCATCAAGTGACAAGAGATTTTTATTTATAAGATTAATAAATCATAGCTTTTGGAACTTGGTTGTGAAATTAATGTCTAAACACACTATAGCCGAAATTACGCGACGTAAGTTCATATCGACGTATAATCATCTGCGGAACTTACGTCTCGTAATTTAGGCTATAGTGTGCTTAGACGTTAATATCAACGCGATATCTACCACGATTTGTGAGTTCTATTATTTCTCGATATATCGGCGCAGTTGTATGAACTCACAAATTATTATAAATATTCCGTTGATGTTAATAATTATGTACAAAATCATGTTTTATATCTTAATGCTGTGTCAATTAAATTCTAGTTGACACGCCCCATTCTTGTGATTCAAGCGACAACCTACTTATCTATAAAAAATGTAATACTTAGGTCTTCATAATTGTCTCAGTGCTGTTTTCACGTTATAATTTTTGATTCTAGTTTCCAATATACTTATCAAATAAGTTAAAAAAATGCCAAGGTTTGCGCTTTGCTATATTTTTATACCAGTTTGAATCTAAATCTTGTACGTGAAAAGTTTAGTTACATTTCCTCTTTGACCCAACTCTATGTAATGAACACTCTTTATTGGACGTCACGCGAGTCCACAGTATTATCTAAACGGAATCTGCACTGGTAAATATTTTATTTTCCACCGGGCCCGCTATCACTGGGTGTATCCCCAAAGGATATTAGATTTCTCTCACGACAACCAGCGGCGATAGGCACCAACAACTTTGTCTTTATTTATATTGTTCCTGATAAAAAGTTGTATTATGTCGAAATAAGAAACTCCTCTGAGTAATATTATTTTACATTCTGATTTAACATTTTTATTTTATACTTATTTATTTCCAAAGCTTATGCCCACGGCTTTGCTCACAATAAAAATATTTTATTTTCCTTTAGGAACAGTAATTTATTTGTAGACAAAGCCCTTGTCCTTTTATGCACCCCTGACAACGTGTGATTTCAACGTGAAATTTCATGATGACCGCTCGAGTAGTTAAACGCAACAAACAAAAAAATTTACATTCGCATTATAATTTCGTATTTACTAGTACGAAAGTTGGGATGTGAATTTATTATAATGCCAACGAAATATTTGCGTTTCACTTAGAATTTTTAACTCAATGGATGAGTATGAGAGTGAGGAGTATTTGAAAAAATAAATAAAGTATGTATAGAACATGCAGTGGTACCATATAATGCACATAGCAACTTGCTTGCTTAGATAGCATAGCATAAAACTACTTGTATGTATGAAAGCGTAGCATAAAGCCATTTGCTATGAAAGCGTAGCATAAAAATACATGCTTACCACCAAAGTGTAGCATAAAGTAATTTGATTGCTACGAAAGCGTACAATAAAGCAACTTGAGTGCTACTAAAGCGTAGCATAAGGCAACTTGCTTGCTACGAAAGCGTAGCATAAAGCATAGCATAAGTTTTCTTGGAGAACATTGTTATTTAATTTTTAAAAGCTTTTACAAAGCTTCGCTTTGGTATATTACGCATAGGCATAAAAAAATTGTAACTTCTAATAATATAATAAGAAGTTCCAGATTATGTACTAGGTACCAGCTCATTTACAAAAAAACAAATTAGTATATACAATTTAAACCAAATTATCTTAGCAAAAGAAGGCGGCAGAAGGCGACCAACTGAGTTATGAGAAAAGAACAAAAATATTAAAAAAACAATCGATGCAAACTATAAAATAACAGTGTGTTATGTTATTTATAATTATACGAAAAACTATACACGCCAATGTTTCATTGCATGACTGAGAGCACGCGGGCTGGCACTCCCGGCCCAGTAAATAGCTGGAGACAATTACGCCGTCAATTATATGCCCGCGATAAATGCTTACAGGTGCGCCATATGGCAAATCTCTTAGTTAAATATATTAATACCGTGTATTTTTGAATTACAGCGTGAGGTCCATTAGAAAATGTAGACAAAAAATAAGAAATTTAAAGGAAATTAGAAAATGTAGACAATAAATAACAATAGATTTTGGGATAAACAGCATGGGGCATAATTTACCTTATTCAGAATTTACCTTTTTTTGTAGTTAGCTGGTTTTGTTCTGAGGTAGCTTTAAGTTTATTTTGAAGAAAAAAACAATTGTATTTTTAGAATTTGGAAAATAAGTATAGTCAGCCTAGAAAATTACATTTTAAAATAAAGCTGGTCTCAATTGACTCTATTTCCCGACAGGAGCACTTTTCCCAAAGTAACTAACTAAATCAAATCGCAAGATATCGCAAAAATAAAAAAAGGTTTTCTTTACAATTTCTATGAAACACCTTTCGACACAACATTGAGTCTTTCATATTGAAAAACGGGAATTTTCACGTACCGTTACATCGGTGAAGGCACCGACGGCGTTTCGACTCGTTAAGAGAGTCTTCATCAGGTTAACAAACAGGTGTAACGGTACGTGAAAATTCCCGTTTTTCAAATGAATGAGTTAATTCACGTTACTTTCATGAGTAAAATAACATTGAGTCTATGAATTCAATTAGCTGATGATGATGATACAGATTATATTGGGTATAAGGGGTTCCATTTATATTTGTAACTTAAGCCATCAAAGCTACCAGTGGTGCCTGCCGTGGCCGTGCTAACTAACAAACTGGGCTTTAACGGAAGGCTGATTGCGGCATAGCGCAACCTAAAACCGGCACAGCAAAACTCCCTGACCACGAACGGGCAGCAGCGTCAGCGGTGTCAGAAGGTGACCTAACCCGTATGCCCAGTGTGGGGATTATAGCCACATCCCCTTATAGGAGGAGGCTTATGTCTAGTAGTGGACGGGTAGGCTGCTGTTGCTTTTATAATAAACTCCCAGAAAATGCAACTAAATTACCGATTAAAAGATTCAAAACCTACATTAAAATTAATTTAATTAAGAAAGCATATTATTCTTTTGGGGACTATATTAATGATAGAACCGCGTGGCCTGATGTCCGTATGCACCTCGACAGCTGAATGGTCTACCTATGTGCGATCATAATATAATAAGAAGATTTAAGGATTTATGTTTATTTATTAAGAAACTAGGAATAAGGCATTATAATTTTTTATCTTACTATGAAATATTATGACTAAATTAACTAGCATGCAATATAAAATTTATTAATGTTCTATGGTTAATTTCAGTAATAGGTAGATTCCAAATTCCTGGTCCCCCCCCGCACTAGGATTCACTGTGTTGCGGTATGTAGATTTGTCAAAAACCTGTTTAGACGATTTAAAATGCTCCTAGTGTTCTACCATTTCCTGAGTTAACTGCAGGTTGATCGGCTAACTCTGTTACAAATAGAAATGATTGACAACGGTCCTGTTTTTACAAACTTTGGCATAAATTCAATGAACGTCAATTGACAAACTATTACAGTTTGTTAAAACAGGATCGGTGTCACTAATTTTTGTTTGCAACAGAGTTAGCCGATCACCCTGCTGATCAGGGCGCAGCAAATAAGTAAGCGGATTTTCCTTGAATATGTTGAGATTCTTTACTTGAGATAGTAGTTTCACGAATCATTTTCGTCTTGAAATACGAACCTATGTATTACTAGCGGTCCGCCCCGGCTTCGCACGAGTAGTTAATAAAAAAAAACAAAAATTATAACTTTTTACACACACACATACACCCTTATGGTGTATGTAAGCGTGGGGATTATGGGTATATCCCCCTTTATTAGGAGAGGCCTATGTCCAACAGTGGAATGATATAGGCTGATGTGGTGGTGGTGGTGGATACACCCTTTATTTCTATTTCTTGATAATAAGTATTGACTTCCCTTCCGTACCCCCGTAACGCTTATTTCATCGCTTTGCTGCCTAGCTAGCCGAGCGGGGTAAGCGTAGACATGACCACGCAACTTTTTTCAAATACTTACATTTTTAAACTCGTGATATGTTTTGAATGGAATGTCCGAATTGAATGATTTAGAAAGTTATATAAAGTTATTGAAACAGTCTTGAATATAAAGTAATTTATTTTGATAAGGATTAATACCGAGTGACAAATAAAAAGCCTTTGAAACAGTTTTTCAGTGCCGGCAGTTCAATTAAATTTTTAAAATAAATTAGCACTTATTATGACATAACTATAATAGTTCGTAGTGTTCTAAATAGTCGTAGTACATTATTTTGTTCTATCATCAATAGTTTTCGCAGCGCACGCGATGTAAGAAATTTTTTAAGTCATTTTTTACACCTCGGGTTACATTATTGAAATTTTAGTAAGGAACCCTAATTTTTTTGAAAATATAATATAGCCTATAACACCCGGGAATAGTGTAGCTACCCAACGGTAAAAGAATTTTTAAATCGGTCCAGTAGTTTCGGAGCCTATTCAATGCAAACAAACAAACAAACAATCAAATCTTTCCTCTTTATAATATTAGTGTAGATGTAGATGTAGATGTTTGTGTAAGTACGGTTTACGCGTTCAGACCACCCATTGTACCATTATTTTTAATGCCTTTTTTAGTTAGCAAACATGAATACGATCCTCCTGGTGGTATGCGGTTCCCGTAGCCCTAGAAACGCCTGATAACATGCGCGTTACTGACCTTTCTAAAAATTTTAAAACGTAACTTTCATCAAGTTGTAATACTTCTACATCGTGTGTAATAAAACTATATCTATTTATCTATCTAATACTTAGGTATCCCTTAATATTTTAGTGGGTAAACTAATCCCTTAATACTTTAGTGGGTAAACAATTTATTCATACATTGCAATATACTTAAGAAAGTACGCCACAGACCTATCGACCTCCCTAAACCACTGCCTAACCCTGCCTAAATTCGCATTATAGTTCTAAGTCGTTTGTTGTTGGAGGGAAATTCATGAATTAGCCTATTACCCGAGGACGTGACGCTACCCACCTTGGCCCCTCACGTGTGCCCTGTTACGACTACGCCGGCAATTGTAGGTAGCAACGTCCATCCTTTGTTTCATGGTGATGCAGCTTCCCGATTAAGAGCGGGGTCAAGCTGTGAGCTCAGATAATCCCTAAATCAAGGTAAAGCGACTACAAAAGACAGTTGACAAATTAGCCTTCAGGCACTGTGTTCAAACAAGATAGTGTAAAGCCGTTGTCCGATAGAAACAAGAAACTTTTGCGTTGTTGCAAGTCATATTATTGTAGTACAACAATATTGTTGTGAAGTTTTTCTACGTCAGATGTTTTTGTCATTGTTAACAGAGGCACATTATTAGAGGAACTATTATATTTTCATCATTTATGTACCTAATAGCAATTGTATTTAGACGTAGGTGTACGAAAAAGCCGAACGTGGGGATCATGGGTATATCTCTACTTATTAGGGGAGGCCTAAATCCAGCAGTGGACTGATATAAGCTGTTATTACAAAAAATGGGCATAGTTTCCATCATCATTATCTTGACTAGCACGAGTTAGCTACCTATACAAATTCAAGAAACTTTCAAAATATTTTCAGCCATCAGGTTTTTCATAAAGACTTTTTTATGGTGTTGTGTTGTAATTTTTTTTTGTTCATTTTAATCAATATTTTTAATTAGATATAATAAACATGTGAAATGTGAAATGTGTCGTTCATGCCAAACTAAGATCGAGCTGAAATTATATGCACTTAAATAGTTCTAGATCTAAAATAATATATTTATTTATTTAGGAAAACTAACAACTAACCAATAAAATTATGGATAAAGGTTTATCTAGAACAAGAAAGCCTTAGATATTCTTACATATAGGCTACTTTTTATCCAGACACCACGAAAGCTAGTTTTTAATAATTGTTATTCTAGCTTGTATTACATTAATAAACAATAAGACTTAAACAAGTCTTCTTTTTGTACTATTTTCTTAAACAAAAAATTACCGATCCAGTAAAAATTGTTTCAGAAGAATGTTACTCGATATAACAAACCGGTAAGCAATCTAAAAGTTAGAATTTCCTTGTATAGGTATAAGCTATATCAGATTACTTTTGCTACCAGGTTCGTTCTCTACTTTTTGGATCAATGTAATCAGCCTCCACCTTCGACGGTTTATGTTGAAACTTATCAGTACAAAAATATCCGGAAAAGTTCATAACATTTTTGTAGTCCCTGCGGAACGTATTATTTGCTTATAACTTTGTGATAAAATTTACAGAGGCGATGTTAAAACAAAATGTTATGACAAAAGTTAACAGGAATTCATGAAATATAATCCCAGTCCTTGGAACTTACATGCAAAAAGGCCGGTTAAAATAAATATTTTCCCGTTACTTAATAAAAGTGTAAATTAATTGAAAGCAATTTTTATCAATCAACAAGAATCGGACCGTAAGCCAAGAAAACTTAGATAAGCTTTTTAATTATTATTTATATAGCTTATAAATTAGCAGTTAGTAAGTATCAAGTTATCAATCTGCACCTGATACTTATTATGGTAGTTTCAACTTCTTTCCTTCTTCGTATGAGCTAGTGACCAACTCTAGTTTCAACAATTCAGTAATAAATATGCAGTAAGTCTTCAAAACAATTCTAAAAATAATACCAGTGACAAACTTATATAATGAGGAGAATTTATGGGACGGTATCTCTATTGTACCTGCATAGAGGCGCGAGACAGCGCGGCGCCAGAGAAGAATTACAGATGTACCAACCTAGCAAACTGCCTTGGACTAGACGCTAGAATTCCGTGGAACTAAAGTGTCCTACAAAAACTGGGTCGCATGCCAGAGGCGTTGATGCATTCTCGTCTATTTAAATTCCAAATGCGGCGCGCAAGTGCAAGGTACTACTATAGTCCTACACACAAGCAGGTATGTTATCTGATGAATACATAAATGTATCCATAATAAAGCTACTATTTACATTAGAACAAAAGGAACCGGCACGTAAACCAGAGGATACTTACGACATCGATGAGTTGACTCAGCTTGAGTTTGATGCAGACGCGCAGAACATCGGTCGTGTTGACGACTGGTCGGACAAGTTTATTGTAATTAGAGAGGAGGTCGTCATAGAGCCGCTTCGCGTCGGGGTTGCCGGCGGTGGCGGCGCGGAGCAGGCAGCAGGCCGCCAGCCACCATACGAGCGTGGCCATCAGCTCGCCGCGACCATCATTACGTAAAGCGGTGGAGTCGGGCGGCGGACCCGGGCGCGGCGCGGCGAGAACTGCCGCCCTGCGCGCCCGCCCACCCTTCCCCTTCGCACCCCACACCCCCGCCCGCTAACACCGAGCCCCCCGCCCCGCATCCCAACAACACCACCCCTCACACACTCTACAACTAAACGCAGAGTTTCAACACTAGTGCAACGTTCAATAGAAAAGGTGCTGAACTTTGCCAGGTTTTACTGACATCTGCCGGGTCATCAATTTTAAAAACTGAAGGCTTCTTATGACTGTAACAGTTCATTATTGAGTAGGTACACCTTATTGGATATAGCTCTTTTTCTACATATTCTGCAAATGTTTTGCTTAACCTGTTTAAGTGACCTCGAAACCTGCTGAATAAACCTGCAGCATGTTTGTATGCAGATGGAGTACTGCTAAGTGAAGGCACTATGTCGACGACGCTACACTCTTTGTATTGTTTGCTCGTGATCGCTTTAATTAACACTCCCTGCCTAAGTATTATGAAAGTTAAGCATTTTATTAACCAATTTTTTGTCCGGGAACCTCATAAAAAATGGGTAGTCTTAATAGTCTGAGTTTCCCTGACGCGGGATTTTATTTCAATAAATTAAGAAAAAGAAATAAAAGGCAGGAAAAGCTTCTTATTTTCACGGTACCTACATTTACTGTTCTAAAAATATCATTAGTCAAGAAATGAAATAAAAAGATTGACAAACAGAAAAAGTAATAAAAGAGCTAAAGCTTGTAAAAAGCTAAGCCTTCGCTGCGCTGAACATAATCCTATCCTCTGTCGTATTAAGCTAATGTTTTCAATGACATTGTAATGGGAAAGGGCGGGGTGTGAAGGCTGCGGGGTGCGGGGATGCCAGATTCCGTCTGATCTGTGCCCGCACCCGCGGTCTCCTCCCTCTATAAATATGCGAGTCGATAGCGCATCGCATTCCTCTGACCGTCCCGACTAGAACAGTTACATCACAATCCTTTCACAGGACAGGGCATCTATGGATGCACACTGATTTATTAACGCCGCAAACTGATACTGAAGGTATCTTTATAATAATAAATCGATATAGAGAGTAAAGAGTTGTGTCGCTCTGCGCTGGAGAAATGTTAAAAAGCGAGGAAGCTTTCTAAACTTGAGATAACACAGTGTTGTATGAAATTGTGTCAAAATTCACACAGATTTATTATACTTCTATGTACCATTAAGAAGTATAATAGGAGGAAAATTGCGTGCTCATTCAGCCCGATTTACGCATTTTGTTGGATAAGTAGGTACTTACAACAAAATAAAATTTTAATGAAATATTACTGAAGCTGGATGCGTCGAGCTCAGGACTGGGCGCAATGGCGCTCATTAGGGGAGGCCTATGTCCAGCAGTGGACTGCTATAGGCTGATGATGATGATGATGATTACTGAATACGTAGAAAGTACTGTTAATTAAAATAAATTGTTGTGTCAAGAACTTTTAATAATTCATATAATAATACGAAGTCTATTAAATATTTATTCCATTTACTTACGTCGGCAGGTGTGCGTTTAAATTACATAACTTTTATTCTTTAGATTATCCTAACACTCTTTTTTTTGGCTGTTTTTTAATTTAGCAGCCTCACTGATCGGGATGCTGTAGTGCCTGGGATATAGTTAGATGGAGTAGGTTTACCCTGTTCCTATATCCTCCTCTAAGCCAAGTCGGCCTCACAGAAAAACCATGGTCAATACGTGTGGAGACTAAGCCCCGTTATGTACGATTCACACTTACAAGCGCGCGTCGGAGAGCATTTTATAACATGCTAAAGGAAATTGAAATATCCACAAGCAGTTAAGTTCCTTATTTGCATGCAAAGCTTTGTCAAACACTGACATAAATAGATCCGTAAGTAGATATTGCATAAAAATAAGGAACTAACATGCTTTGTGGATGTTTCAATTTCCTCTAGCATGTTTTAAAATGAGCCTCGATGCTCTCCGACGCGCGCCGGTAGGTGGGAATCGTACATAAGAAACCCACTTAACAGCTATAATAAGCATGCTACTCGTTATGTTTATGTTTGTCAGTAGATAACAGGCGCTGTGATAAAATTCGTAATACTTCGGCGTAATTTACAAACTGCGAGCGTGCCGTCGAAATAAACAAGCTGAAAGTACCCGCTATAAAAGCCTACAAAAATACCTGGCTCAGCCGCAAAAACAAAGTGCTATTAGGAATTTTTTCCCACTTTTCTCCTGCGAACTTTATTGATCCTATAAAGATAACATTGATCGCAATAACCTGTCTCATTTTTGGTTACCTTAACTTTAAGTTACTCCCAACTGCTAAAGGAGATTATCATTATACTTAATTGTCTTTCCCGCCAATAAAATCTAAGATTTTTTCCAAAGTATATTACCAAATATCAAGATTCAACGCCGAACTAAGGGCGAAGATGTAGGTATTACGTATTGCAAGACAGAAGTGGAGATAGCCGAGAGATAACCGAAGGGATGACCAACGATGGACCAAAGCGCTTACCGAATGGTGGCCAATAAATGCGCGGCCTCAAGGGCAGACCAAACGGCCCAATGATCGGAGGATATTGTTAAGGCAGTAGGAGAGCAGTGTATCCGGCTGGTACAAGATCGCCAGGAGTGTCGTGTAATAAAGAGGCTTTTACTCAGCAGAGGGCTTACCTGCTGAAAAGATAGATAGATCCTTAAACAGGGTGGGGCAAAATTTTACCTCATTGAGGGCAACCACCTCTTCTATTGGAAAAGTGTTACTATTGGGAAATAGAGTCGATCGAGACCATCTTTTTTTTTGACAAATGTCATTTTCTAGGCTGACTGTCATCATCATCATCCTCAGCCTATAGGACTCCACTGCTGGACATCGAATATAGACCACGTTGCCGTAACGTGTGACTAGCCGGTTGAGACGCAAGAGGTACGGGTTCGATTCCCTAGCCGTCTGAGACGCAAGCGGCTGAGTAGCTGCGTTACAGATGTTTACATGATCTACATTTTTGGTCTGGATGTTGTGGTAAAATTTTATATAAATAAATAATTTTGGACGGTATCACACAGCATCATGCATGAAACTAAGCAGAACTTACATCATTTGAACCACATGACTAATATTCTCCATAAATACATTTCTTATACAAATTATATGTATATTTTTACGTATCATGCAAACATATGACCGCGGTGGCAATTGAACCCAAGCAAGCTTCTGCGTCTTAGGCTGGCCTTCAACCCCTGCCACAGAGGCCGTCAATGTTATAACTCATAGTTCATTATACCCACGATACATGTGTAGAGTCTTGGCCATGTACGTGACGGTAGAGTTATGATAAAAATGTAGCAACAACAAACAGGTTGTCATGCAGGATTATTTAAAGTCCAAGTCTAGGAAATTCAACTCAACTCAAGCACTAGCCACATTTAGATACAGCATGAATGCCAGAACCATCTCGCCATCTCGCGTTTGTGAAGTAAAGAGGGTCGCCTCGTCAGTCCGGATTCAACCTCGGGCATAAATCAAAATTTACACGAGAAACATCTTAGATTCATAGCCGAAGCTAACGCATGGGAATATGAAAACTTTTCTTCTAGCTGCTTGTATTTGGTTTTTTCTTTGTTATAAGTAGGTTATATCGAAAATATATGAGGTATAATCCACAACCATGGACTCAAATATATTGAGAAAATCAGGAACAAAATTGATATTTTTCTACCCAAAAATAGTAGTATGAATAATTATTAAGTAATAAAGAATCAAATGGAAATCATAAAGTGATCTTTTTCCATGGTTAGGTTTTGCTTTTATGAAAATATCAATGAATTTGTAAATTGACAATTTTAATTAGGACGGAAGACCAATTTTTATAGACTAAATTATTAAGATTGTTTTATATTTATATTTCGATATTTTGGTAATTTTATTTCTACTTGATAGACTTGGACATAATTATGTTATCTTTTTATCTGCATGTCCTGTTTTTTTTTAATATTTTTTTTTTGCCTGACTATTTATCGATTTATCGGTGGAGTATGTGATAGTGACCCTATGTGAAAAATCATATTTTGAATACCATATTTCATGCAATAAATGATTTTATTTAATTTAATTTGATTTGATGAATGTTTGATACAACTTTGTCTTGTGCATTGTGTCCGCAATATACTAGTAGGCTTAGCAGCCGTTGGCGAACTGCCAGGCTCATTCGTCAAGTATCCTAAAATCCCTGCCACTAAGCTTGCACTGGAGCATATGGTTAGAAAATAACGCTTTATATAAATGAGTAACTAGAAATTGAAATAATTTATTCGGAAATACACAACACAATAAATAATAAATAAAATAAAAATAACGCTGGACTATCACACAGCATCATGTAGCCCCAAGCTAAGCAGAGCTTGTGTTATGGGAATCACATGATTGTTAAATTACATATTTACATATTTTTTTTTGTAAATACATACATATCATACATAGAAAACACCCAGACCCGAGACAAATATCTGCAGAACATGCAAACATTTGTCCCGCAGCGGGAATCGAACCTGCAACCTTCTGCATCACAGGCGGACCTTCGCCCACTGCGCCACAGAGGTTGTTGTAAAGATACATTAATAAAAAGAAACTGAAAAAGTGCACAAAAAGGATATAGGTACTTAGGTACAAAATAAATATCCTGCGCATACAACTTCACAAACTGTCAGTAGAGTGTCTCGCCAAAAAGGCGTCATCTCAGTTTAATAGGCTCATTTGGACTTATTTTTTTAACTTATTTTGTTCTACCATCATCATTCATCATCGTGTCATCATTATCAGTATATTGCAGTGGTACCATTCTGGTTATAGGCACCCCCTAATGAGCACCATCAACTTGAGACATCAATAAAAAAATTATAAGAATAGAGATAGACATCTACTACAAAATAGCACACAAATACATCTAAAAATACAAATTTACAAGTTTGAAAAAAAAAACACTTTTTATACATAGGTATTGTGAATAGATTTTCTTTTTATTTATTTACCATATTAACGAATGTTACAAGTTACGATGTAATAATAGCAAGTATAAACCACTAAGGTTTGTACTTGTCCTATCTTATTGTGAGGTACTTGAAGGCTTTTTGTCATTTCTCGTTCATAGTATTGTAAATTGCAACATCATTTTATATAAGGCAATAATTTTCTCTTGAAGTAGGTATAAGATTTATTTTATTGGAGTTTTCCAGCCGAAATTATAGTGTGCTAAGATACGTTAGGCCTAATATTATTATGTACTAGGTACTTAGCCACTATTGACTTGCCTTTATCCAATCTCAGCTCCTTATTTGATCACACAAAGGTAATGGTCCTATTACATTTGATTTGATAGCAGAATATTGTGTTCTCTATTACGTAAACGTTTCGTAGTACGTATTTAAATTTGCAATATTACTAAATCCATTTTCTAACTCGTTTAACGACGTGTTACTAATCTATACTTATTCACAGTGATTGAGTTAGAACCATGAACTTATCATAAATACTTTCCTCCTTGGTCAGAACAAAGCTATAGAGAAAACCACACAGAAAACTACACAAATTACCAAAGAGATCGTAGCAAAAAGAAAAAAGGAGAATCACATTCTATTTTCAAAACTTTTTACGATCTTTTGTTATTTTTATTTGTGATTTAAAAAAGGTATTACTTTCGGGTAAATACTATGAGAAAGCAGGTTACATGCACATTATTATCTCGGTGTTATACGGTTGTACGGCAAAATGTAACGATCGGTAATGTAAAAAAATATTTCCTGTTTAAGAGTCTCTCCTATAACTCAAGTCCCCTTCACTAGAGTTTGCGTAATCATAAATTCACATTTAAAAGGCGTATAGGCCTATTCGAGAGTTTTGCAAGACTTTGTAGATAAGTTTCTAAAAGTTCCTTTTTTCTTTTGTAGAGGTTAGCTTTCCATTACTTACCTACTTAGAGTAATGGAAACGTAGGGAAAACAAAAAACTTATGTTGATGTGTATGGAAGGCCTTGTATTTAAAATACAAATAAACCCTTGGGACTTCACAGATCTATGAAGATATGAATAACGGCTAGTCTGACGCAGTTAGTACAACAGGAGATGAGAATGAAAGGAGTGGACACAGATTTGACGGCTGATAGAAGTGAGTGGATGAAAAAAACATGTTGTGCCGACCCCACCTAGCGTGGGACGAGGGCAGGAGAATGATGAGAGGGAATTAGTATACGCTTTGCTGACAAAATGCCAATTGAAAAGTAAAATATAACTATGTAACCTTGTAAGTAAATTCAAGATAATAGGGATGATGCCAGGGTAGAAATATAATAATTCTAATTAGTCCGTCAATTAGATTATCAAAAAATTTTGGACACGTATTTTTTTATTTTTAAAATCAATGGAAATCGCTAAAGTTATAGAGCGTCAAAGTTCGGGAGTGCGGGCCCGTGACGTCACTTGTATGTAAAAAGTGTACTTACCCGTGACGTCACGCGGAACTTCAACACGCTATATCTTTGTCATTTTTAGTTTAATTAACAAAAGAAAAAATACGTGTCCAATATTTTTTGATAATCTAATTGACGGACTTATTAGAATTTTTCAGGCCTCTAGCCTATTGTCATATGGAACTATATTTAGTTCTACGTAATATCTGCATTCTAATTAAGCTTATGTGTTATTTAATTCAGGACAGGGCGCAATGACGCTCACTAGGGGAGGCCTATGCCCAGCAGTGTATCTACTGCTATGCTGACGATGATGATGATTATGTGATTTTAGATTGTTTAGAGGACAAAAACTGTCTCAAGAATAATAATAATTGTAACAAAAACAATAATAATCGTAAAACGTTTAAAATAATAATAAGGCAAGCAAAGTTTCTTTCCTATCTTTGGTTACGTTACGAATAGGTAATTGGGGCAGCTATGTACAAACCAATTTTTGATTTAGTCACAAGTTCACATTGCAAGCTTGTCTTTTATTCAAACGCATAACGAATAGCTGATATTCAAAAAGTAAAACCTGGCAATATTTTGTGACAAAATATTTTTTCCCACAGGAAGATCATATTTGTGACGTTCTATCCCATCAAAGCCTTTCATAACATCCCTTTGAAACAGGTTCAAACAGGAAATTCGTTTACCTTCCCAGATATCACTGAAAAGCTAAACGGTAAACAAACTCATTACAGATTTTCATCATCAGCATCATAGTCATCATCAACAGCTTGAAGAAGTCCAATGCTGAACATCGAAGTCTTCGGCGACGTTTTCATCCGACTTCAAGAAATTTTGACGAAGTTGTCGGTCTATCTGTTAGGAGTCTTTTTATTCTTAATTTTCAGGTTCGCGGACCCCATTCTCAAACTATGGTTGGTTTTACAGGCTTAAAGCTCTCTAATAACCAACCGTTCCTACATTAGGATTTTAATAGCTCTCACTAGGAGTGGTATCCTGTTTATAAGTAATTCATGTTCACGCACCGATACTTCATGGCGCAAGAAGATGAAAACGCGACTCCCTGGACTCGCCGGTCTCTTCAACGGACATTAATTAGGTACCAACTTACCGGAGCCGGCACACGCATCTTTATAACCACGATCCGCGATCTACCTATCCATCTAGAATACTGATATTAATGTAATCTGTAGGTCCTTCTATTACAAGCCATGTAAAACAATAGCAAGTCCGAGTCATAGTTCATACAAGGTCGGTCATCAAGGTAGGTATTATCTACGTTTATACCAAACATCCTCACATCCAAGCAAACCCTCACAATATACCTAATATTTTTAGGATTAATGTGATACCTTACAAAAGCGACGTACAGCAATATTTTGTTGCTGCTGTGAAAAATTTGGCTCGAGTTCAAATATGAATTATAAAGAGAGGAGAGCCGATTTCGCAACCTCGGATGCTTCTCTCGCGTGATATTGGACGCGCCACGATTATTGTTATTGGTCCTATTTCACGGAATAAAGGAACACAGTAGAGTTATTGTGTGTGGAATACCTTTTTTGCAGTTGATCAACTCGTATTCGCTACGTTGGAAGCCAGAAGCTTTGGCCGGTTGAACGAGTCGTTATTTTAAAAGTAAGGTTATACCTATTTATTTATTTAATGGGATTCCAATTTTTTACCAGTTGAATAGTTTAATATAGATATCCTAGGACCTACTAAGTAGATGATCGTTCTTTAACTCAGCACTGGGTGCTGGCTGTTACCGGCTTTTTTATTTAGGGGAGTTAGATCGATATATAGATAGATAAATATAATATTTATTTGACTCGATACAATAACAACGAGCTCAGAACAGGGTGCAATGGCGCTCATTAGGGGAGGCATATGCCCAGCAGTGGAATACTATAGGCTGATGATGATAAAGAACAACAAGTGAGTTGACAACTTGACTTCATTGTAGTCTTTATTTGACCATGACGAGATCTAGAACATATTTCGACTAAACTGTATTCAAGGCGTGCGTCCTGTTCTGTATTCCAAGGCCCGAACTAAACGTCCCTATTTATTATTGGGCAGTGTTTATCTTTATCCGAATAGTTATGGGATATAAAACGTACGTGACGATAACATGATTGACCTTAATAGAGCGGAGGTTCCACTGGACTTTTATCAATACTGTTTTAGTAAACTTTCATGTGAAGTTTTGGTACGAACTAATTCTTAAATAATAGGTATTGAACCCAACCCAAACAGCTACCGGCTAACGGCTTTAAAAAGAGAGTTTATAGGCATCTCCTGGGAAAGCTCGCCTCATCGTCGACCTCATCCTTGCGCACGCAAGCGTCGAGGTAAATTTGTCCATTACATAACAATAACCACGCCAAAATCCAAAGACATTAATATTTGACCCACAGCGGGAATCAAACCACCTCATGCATCTAAAGAAACTAATTGTCCGCCTCGATACAGAGGTCCAATTTTCCTAGGATCAACACAGATCACCAATTACAAAGCTTATTTTTTCTAGATTGTAATATTTTTCAATGTTGAGGAATTTTTAACGTCCCCATTTATATTTTGGTTTTGTATTTTTACTCAAACGCAACATTACTGATCACGGAAGAATAATCCGACTTCAAAAAGAAGATCTACTGACTTACCTCTAATACCGATTACCTGTGCCGATTACGTTTTATATTTCACTAGCTTTCCGACCGCGGTTTCGCACACGTGAAATAAAAAGTAGATTTATTATGTCATGCTGCTCTCAAACTCATCATCATTTGCTTATCCTTATGACGCTCTAGGTGAGGTCGGCACAAGAACGTCTTCTTTTTCCACTCACTCCTATCAGCTGTCAACTCTGTATTTCCTCCATTCACACTTATATCTTAATAAAATAAATAAATAAATAAATAGTGCTGGACTATCACACAGCATCATGTAGCCCCAAAGTAAGCAGAGCTTGTGTTATGGGAAACACATGATTGATATATTACATATATACTTTTTTTTTTTTGTAAATAAATACATATCATACATAGAAAACACCCACCCGAGACAAATATCTGCAGAACATGCAAACATTTGTCCCGCGGCGGGAATCGAACCCGCAACCTTCAGCGTCCAAGGCGGAACTTCGCCCACTGCGCCACAGAGGTCGTCGATCTTCTTTTACACAATCCAATTTTACACAATCTATAAACATTTTGAGTATTCAGTATTGATTATCTTCTTCGGCCTCCTTCTTCTCGTGCTCCTCGTCTCAAACAATGTAGATATATTCAAATTCTTCAGGTTGGTTCCAGTATGCGCCCTGCACTGGATCTTTTTAACAAAATTTTGCATTGCAATCCATCTTAGCTCCCATACCTGGAGCTCAATTATATCATATTACTAGTTTCGTCTACAAAACCCCTAAGCCTTTACGAAGTTAAGTGGGAATAGACATAAAAACACTTAAACATTCACATTTTTTATATTAGCGTGATTAGTGTCGTGTACAATATTTTCTGTAATGTAAACAGTTACATGCAAACATTCAAAGACTTATTTGAATTGCAAAATTCATACAACAAGCATTCGTATCGTCTTAATAATATAAATTGTTCCTTTTCTGACTAACTGTCTGACACACAGCTTTATGTCTTAAGTCCTAAAGATACTTGAAATGAAATAAATTGTTCCTTGTGTCCTCTAAATTTCAATTTTCTTAGTGGACCCATTATGCTCTAAGAAAATATAAAGGAGAATGCCGACTGATGTATAGCGCTCGGTACCAAGACTAAAGTGAATGCGTCAAAAAAATCTCCAATAAGTTTTTAGTCGATTCTACTGTCAAAATAATTAAAAATGAGGGTTATTACCATAGTAACACTTTACATCAATGTTTGTTGCCATAGTAACGTGAATATCATTGGTTCTTGCAGTCTCAAACGGCGTGCGGCGGAAACCAAATCAACAAAATAATTTTTTACTTGATTATTAATTCCGTCGGTGTGTAACACTAAAGAAAATGTTAATGCCATTTATAAAATATAATAAGTTTTATAGCATACGTTTGGTTTTGACGCAATTGGTACGGGTTCTCGGCATTCTCCTTTGTCGGGTGTTCCTTGCATCGTGTAGAGAGTCATTGATATATAATTATTTATCTACCAATAAATTGATTATATCTGACGCAATACAATTCCTGAAATCTTTCAAGGAATCCGCAGGAGATGAAGTTAAAAGCATTTTCCCAAACGAACCCGCGGGTATACCCACTAGTTATCCATAAAACGTAAACTCGTTTTTATCTCATTCGATTTCCGGACCATCGAGCCTTATATTTTTGGGTACTTCTTATTCATTTGAATTCCATCCCATTACTAAGAGACGCCTCATCATGTAAGGGGGAACATGAATGCCTACTCTGCGGGTAGTGGTGAGGCCCTTACTCGTGTGGCAACACGTTTGTGTTACTTAAAACAACAAAATGAGGACAATTACATCATAAACACAACTCAGACAACACTATTAATATATTATTGATACTAAACTAACGATTCAGTTATAGATTTAGTTTCGATGCAATTTAATGACTTGGTTCGCTTTTAGTTCTTGCCTTCCTATACAGATGAAACTGAGCTGCTTGAACTATATCGTAGACAACGACAATACCAGCCTATATACTATAGCTGGACATAGAACTCCTTTAATAAGAACTGGGATATGCTCATAATCCTCACACTGGGCATGCGGGTTGGGGATCGCAGGGCGTAGCTTTACGCACCGTCGACGGTCAAGGAATCCCGCTGTGCTTTTAGCTTTAAATTTCATCGCATACGTTATCGTACAAGTACTTCTGTCTGCGACGAACTTGATGCGTTGTGCGACGTCGTAGTTTTTTGCGATGCGTCGTCGAAGGCCACAACCTGGCCTTGCCAGTTTTCATGAATGAGGATCAACCTAACCCTGAGTAGTAATCGGATCTGAGAGTTGTATTGAAAACTGACAATAAAATCTTTTCCTTGAGTCACGATCACGTTTTTTGTATACAGACCTAAGCGAAGTACAGTTATCCTGTCTACATATGAAATGTACTAGTACTCACTTCACCTCAAATGTAAATACCACGTGAGGGATTTACACTGCAAAATAATCCTCTTTCAACGTCGTTCAAAATAGGAGAGTTACCCAACACTATGTGAAGGGATGAATCCACTATTTCCCATTTGTGCATTGTCACTCCTTTACGTCCGTCGGCTGCTAGTCGGCTCTATTTTAATAGGAACGTGAAAGTTGGGATGGGATTTGTAGCGTAAACTGGTTATTAACTTTCATTTTAGGTAGCGCCCTTCTACGTTTGGTTCGTTGATACAAATCCGGCTTTCATTTGATCGGGTATAATCAACGAAGTTATGACGACTCTTACTTTAGAAAAGGGGCTTTTATTTGTCAATTTTCTGTTTTACAGAACCAACGACTTTGAATGGATAAGTAACAGAAGAGACTGAGTTTTTGGTTACATGCTTTTGATGAAATCTGATGGAGACATATATAAATTAATGAATGAATAACATTTTACACATAAAATAATTTTAGTTAAGGAATGCTTGTGTTTTGGGAACTATGTTATGACTGATATACTATTTTTTGTAGATTTTTTGTACATAATAATTATATATAAAAAACACCTGAACCAAGACAACAATACTAGAATATTATATCCCACTTATAATATTATAAATGCGAAAGTTTATGAGTATGGATGTATGGATGAATGGATGAATGTTTGTTACTCTTTCACGCAAAAACTACCTACTCAACGGATTTGGATGAAAAAATGCCGGTCATTTCAGACCTGACTATAAATGGAAGCTACTAAAAATGCGAATTATGTAAAAATATTCTTGATAATGGAGTATTGAATTTATAACTAATAACTTTATTTATTAAAGCCGGAATACTTAGTAAATTAATCATAAATATTGATCGCATACGCCCTTCATAATGAATCATGGTTAATGAACGCACTCTCACCCACGTTGTGCATCTCTCGTCCCAATGTCAACCATCTAAAACAAAACTGCCACCAACAAAGCAAGCGTTTGATTAGTTTTTGTTTAATGGCGCCAGTGTCATATTCGATCATAACCTAAAAGTATAAAATAAATACCCAGAATAATTATCTGGCTTTAATAAAAAAAAAACGATTAATTGAACATGATATCCTGCAATAAGAACTAGAAATTAGGACATAGGTCATTTCTAGACGCGACATTTTATGATCAGGTCTCGGGTCACAGGTTGTATGAAACTGACCGATCTTCTTTGAAATATACATAGTTTGTGACCTGGATTAACACATGCTGCTTTTTATAGCGGCACCACGCGAGCGAAGCCGCTGGCGGAAACCAGTACGTGCATAAGGGGTGGTAATTTCAAAGGAATTACAAAGAAACTCGCTTAGGTATAAGGTTTTGTTGTACTTTATATTTATTTTGTTACTTCCTTAGGGTAACATAAAGCTACTTCAGAGACACAAAGTTGATAAACAAAAGTTTTGTTGTTTCCTAGATATCATACCATTCTTACGATAGGAGGTACACAACCTTCATTCATAATTCTAACCCCTCAGAAAAAGAGAGTACAATATGCCGTGAATTTATGGTCGAAGTTAAATAAAGCTCAAAGGAAATTGCTGGTTTTATTTCCTCAAAATTACGGTTTAGCTGGAACGGCGGTCGTTCTTGTACGATATCTTTTCTCGAATTATTCAATTTACCCTTAACTCAACGCCAGTTACGATAGCATTATTTATACTTTGTGCCCGCCGTTCGAAGGCATGGAAGCAGTCTTTGTACCTACACTAAGTAGACAGGTACAACATTCACATGCTTTTTTTATGAAATTCTTATTTGTAGACCAATTCTAAATCGTGGAATTTTTGCAGACAAAATTCTAAAAGGTCGCAACCTCCTGACTCTTAAATTGAGGGAAGAGGTATTTGATTTTTTCTTGCGCTGTTTTAAATTAGGAGTTTTAGCGGGAGCAGCGGTCTCATCCTTTGAGCCCGACCTAATCCCGATAATGATCAGGAGTGAGCCAAAAAAATATTATTCTTATTTGTAAAGCGGGACTGGGTGAATGACGCGACCGCTGCCCGCTCATTTTTCACTTCTCCACCGGATTTGCCTTATAGCTGGATGGGGATTGAATTTTTATGTTTTTATTATAATATGCATTCGTAATAATAACTTATCACGATTTTTATCTTTCGTTTCATCATCATTATAACTGATGCAACTCCTTCCATCTGCCTCTCTCCAAAGCTTTAATGTGGCTCATATTTATCCTTGGTCTCTTCCCCTACCTCTCTTTCCTTCTACTTTTCCCTCTATGATGTTCCATATAAAGCTGTCATGTTTACAAGGTATCTTCTGTTGTCTATATCTTTCGTTTATACTAACCGATAATAAGTAGGTGGTACGCATTGCTTTATTCTTTTACTCAATCACAGAGATGCTGAGACGTTAGTGTGTTGTGGTTCTTTCCAGCGCCTATAGGTACTTACTACACAATCGTGGCTTAACCCTCGGAAAAGACATGATCAGTACGTGCAGAGCTTACAAAACCGCGGGCTACCTCACGATGTTTTCATTCACCGTTTTGAGGACGTGGTAATGCGCACACAAATTTTCGAAATGAAAACTCCATTGGTTATCCCACTAGTATTAATATGACAGTAGAATAAATAAATAAACGGAACATAAATCCAATATAAATTGATTCACAGCGTTCTAGTCAACTAAATTGTAATTAGAATCAGAAAAAATAATTAGGACAGTGCTTACTCGACAAAAACATGGTAGGGGGGCAATAAAGTGAACGCAATCTGGCAGGGCGAGTCTCGAGGGCACTCCACTCGTTTTTGTCAAATCAAGAGTACTTGGACAGGCCTGCATTCGTTCTGTTATAGCCCTTTCAGGCTGCCATTCGAAGGTTTGTTTATATTGACATTCAATTTGTTGTTTTACAAGGACTTTAATGAATTTTGTTTTAATATTTGTACTTTAGAAGGTATCAAAACTATTAGTACAGATGAAAGAAGGACTTTATTTTTACATTATGAATGCTGAAATAAGTTACAGCCTTTATTTTTGATTAGGTTATCTATGTAGGTTTCGAAATAGTAGAGTTACATAACATAACATATTATTGGACGTTATCACACAGCATCATGTAGCCCCAAACTAAGCAGAGCTTGTGTTATGGGAACCACATCACTGATATACTACATTTTTTTTGTAAATACATACACATCATACATAGAAAACACCCAGACCCGAGACAAATATCTGCAGAACATGCAACAGTTCTTTGTGAAGGGCTGGTCCGGGGAAGTACCTACTACCATCATGCCTATTTCTGCCGTGAAACAGTATTGCTGTGTTTCAGTTTGAATGGTGTGCTTTCTGGTGACACAACAGGAACATGAGGTTTGACACCTTCATGCCTCAAGTGGATCGACGTAGGGTGTTGTATTCCATGTGCCATTTCCATCTTCGCGTATGACACAAAAAACCTTTTAATATGATTAGTTTTATCATCCATGGTTAATATTATGTAAAGCAATTGACCCATAAAGTTTTTAATCCTGTAAATAAAAACTGAACTGATCATACGAATGAATATGGATTCTTTTTTTAGGTATATACCTTTTTTATATCTAAGTTTGAAATAGAGTGCGAAAATCGTTTAGTTTTGAATAAATCTTATAGATTTATTTATTACGTTCTCATACTACGTTCCTTAGACATTTATGTAGCTTATAGTTAAGTTCATGTGTCCTGTATGGGCACTGCAATGTGTTATTAAAGCACTACATACAAATACACACACTTATACAAATTAGTTTACCCATACGTCACCAAAATAATGTTCTTAGCACCTTTTGTATTGAAATGTGGAATGGAAATACTTCAAGCCTCAAAGTTTTGCTCGCGCGTTATGAAAATTCTTCGCTTTGAAGCTCTTTAGAGACTGCGCGGAGATAAAAGTGGTTCATGATGGGTTTAAAGTGCGTGAAATAGTATGTGAAAGCATTTGCATTACAATTCCTATGGGCTTAAGAAGTGGACTCATACCATTTTATCAAATTAACATAAAAAACTAGTTATGTCACCTACATGGATCTGTACATTTCAATATTTATTTATTGTAAGAAACACCAACGACAATTTCGACACCAAACAAATATAATTGAGAACAGTTTTAAAAATAAAAAATGTGTTAGTATTTGGCTTGTTTGTCAGTTGTATGGTTAATACATTACAGCTGTTTAAATCCTGTCCATCCAAAGTTTGTCTGGAAGAGATCGGTTTTAGCAATAAGATCGCCCTTTGTACGTTAAAAAAAACAATTCCTTTTTTTAATTTTCTGGTGTACAATAAAGAGTTTATCATCATCATCATCATCAGTTTATAGAAGTTCTCTGCTGCAAATAGGCTTCTCTTAGTGATCGCTATTGTGCCCTGTCCTCAGTTCGACGCATCCAGTTTCTACCAAGGGTTTATCATTAAATCAAAATATTTTCAGAACCTACTTTAATTGCGTGATTACACCAACGA
This sequence comes from Horisme vitalbata, assembly GCA_951804965.1. Classification (NCBI taxonomy): domain Eukaryota; kingdom Metazoa; phylum Arthropoda; class Insecta; order Lepidoptera; family Geometridae; genus Horisme; species Horisme vitalbata. The sequence goes on from OX638099.1 coordinate 3,524,133, forward strand.
ATAAAAAATAATAAAACTGGAATGGAATTCGCGACGCAGCCTCTATACAAATATCCAACCGTAATCCCGCTCTGCACTACTCATAAACTTGGATTACGCCCTCTCTGTTTCAGGAAGAAACTAGAGATAAAACGAAAACTTAGTCGATAAGCTATGCCGTCAATTAATCAGGTTCACAAATACTTAACTCTTCTTACTATTACAACACAGTCACATTTTAGAATGATTTTATACTACATGTGGATGAATGATCGGCTGAGACGCAAGATGTTGCGCTTATGGGATCCGTTCCCATTATAAGTGTGATAAAGAATGGTATTAAAATTAAGTTTAGAATACCGGTAAGTATTATTTAAACCGACCGACTACAAACCATTCCATTGTATCCGTTTTAAATATTTATAGGACGCACCCACTACCTGTTTTGTTCGAAACCGCAGCGTGAGCGGCCCAATGTATTACGTATTCATCTACAAACACATTTAACACCACTTGAAATATTTTTACGTGAATTGATATGCTAGGCGAGAAATAAGAGCCTTTAACACAGACAACAAAGATGTTAGATATTGTCTGTGGTGTTATTTATAAGTCGTAAGTATCATACTAGTTAAGGTAATGTTTTGTAAAAAATGGTACCTTTTGTTAGAGTAAAAGTTGTAAGGGTAGTTTACGTGACATCTATGAATATTTTAGTAGAATAATCGTACGTTCTGTATTTATTTATTGGGGCGCTGTCAAGTTAAGAGATACATAGACAAAAACTAGCATCTGTTATTCTTATAGACTAGTGTTTCCTTTATTATTATGGGTAATCACATCATGCGCATTTACTTAAAAGACTAAGACATATCAAAAATTTAAATTAAAGGAAATTATTAACTTATTTCCTACATCGGAACCATTACCAACGGCAAAAAAAAATAAGCACTTACCTCAATTATCGGTATCAAATAACAAACTAAAATCGACTTCTCTCTTCCTCTAACCTGTTTTAGTACCTTCTGCCGTGAAACAAAACGGAAAATACTCTAGAACTATTTTTGTAGTGATACTAATGGCGCAAGGATAGATAAAAATATTTATTTTAGACCACATGACAGTGTAGATCAAGAAATGGTTACTAAACCTAGATTACAACTAAACCGAACGACTTTTGGTAACAATGCAATGAAAGTATCTAAACTACAGACACACACATACACACACACACACACACACACACACACACACACACACACACACACACACACACACACACACACACACACACGCACACACACATTACACCGTGGGTTATCCCTGTGATAACCAGACTCTCATGAGACTGGGAGGAACAGGGTAACCCACACACACCACATACTCACACCCTCACACACATCACACACCGCTTACACCATACACACCACATCCATCACATTCTCACCACAGACAACCTCTTCACTCTTAGAATTGTTTATTTCATAAAAACATTTTTGTGACCATATATGGGAGAAGACACTGACTTCTGTAATCATCGCACCTAGCTCAGAAGTCAGGGACTTCATTGTCAATTTGTACAAACCAGTTTTTAAACCAAACCGCCGAGCAAGGCTCAAACGGTCGGTGGCTAGGGCTGCAGAGAGAGGAACCGCACAATGCGTGCCGTCCAGGAGAGCCGCCTTCTGTATCTGACCCTTGATCCAGCTGCCTAGCGAGAGCCTCTTAAGATATTGGTCAAGGCTCTTCGCTACCAGACCGTTCACTGAAACGACTTATTATTAATATTATTATTAGGTGCAAAGTTAACTAATTATTCCCTGCGTGGCATGTGCCGAAAAGGGAATACCGCTCATTTTCAGTCAAAAAACGAAATCAAGCAAAATAACTTATAAAGCCAAATACTAAAAGGATGAATAGCCGGATGAGATTACTGGTTCAAATCACGCTGCAGGACAAATGTTATGGTGCCTTGTAGTAGTACCATGGTTATAACCTTTTTTCATGACATGACGGAGAATAGACCCAAAGTTTATTATAATTGTTTATAAATATAACTGTTGTGAATGTTATGTTACGAGTATGTTATAACTATATAGATCTATCTATGCATAGTTTATATTATGCATGCCCCTTTTTATTAGCATGTTCAATAACATTTACACGAAGCACGCCAATTAGTATGCTTTTAAATAGATTAAATTAGTACGTGCCTCGGTGACGATTAAACCTATTATAGTTTTTAGATGTTGCTAAGGTTTCATATTATTCTTCAATAAATGGTAGGCATAACACCTTAGGCAACAATTTAAAACGTAGTGTAGGACTCCCACCGGCCACGTGGGGTGACGATTTGCGATGATTAGGCTGATGAACTAGGTACAATTTTCATCATTATATTCCTTGCCATAACCCTTACGTTATGTGGGATCGGCACGACATATGTTCTACCTTCATTTTCTTCTGTCATTCGTCATCTCAACACACTCCTTCCTCATGTCATCTTTCATAACATCCATTAACTATTTCCATACTGTGCCCTTTTTTCATTCAATGCCCGTGATGCATGCCCGTATCGCATGCATCAAATCAATTGACAGCGTGCGCTGTGAGGAACTTGTTCCCGCGACTGGTGGATTTCTGTGCTACATCAAGATGGCTAAGTCAAATGTTCTAATACAGCACATGTTATCATGTATAGTATTGTTTACTAACGACTCAATTCTTTTGGTGCTGATGTATGCAACGATGGGCTAGACGACTGAAAAATTCTAATTAGATCGTTATTTACATATCAAAAAAATTTTTTACCTAGTCGTGACGTCACGAGCCCTTTACTCCCGAACTTTCTTGTTCTTTATCTACGTCAATTTCTATTGATTCAATAAATAAAAAATACGTGGCCAGTATTTTTTGTTGATCTAACTGACTAATTAGAATTATTATTTTATTACCCTGTCGTCATACCTATTGAGTATGCCAAACGAAAATTGAATATAAAAGTGAAACGATACTTGAAGATGAAGTGGCACAGTGTGGACATGGCTATTCACCTTTTCTTTGGCTTACTTCTACCAGCACATCCTTCTACATGCATATCTAACACTCTTTTTACTACATGACAAATATAGGTAGGTATTTCTTATTTCTAACCAATTTTTATCTTACAATTTTATTATGGCAGCCCACGAAAAAGAAGCCTTTAAGCTATTGCTTTTATGAAGAAAAAATATTGATGAAACAATATCCTACGGCGATACCGAGAATTGGTTTTTACAAGTTTACCGAAACGAATGAAACTTGAAATAAAAATCTATATTTTTTTATAAAAAACATACGATAATAATATAAATAAAACTAATGTTATAAAAGTGAAAGGTTTCTGTTTGTTTGTTTTAATTTACCTATATTTGTTCCCATTCAACTCTGTAACGGCTGAACAGATTTGAATGAAACTTGGAATACCTTAATAAACATAGTTTGTGACGTGGAATAACATATACCTAGTAACCTTATGGGATTTCTATCCAGGTACCAAACGAGTGAAGCCACGGGCGGAAGGCTACTATTAAATAAACCTTTTACAAAATCGGAAGTTCCATGTAAAGTTTGAATATGCTTCCCCTGAGATAAACCAAGTAGAACTAACAATTAACAAACTGTGACTTGAACTTCGCAAGATGACAGAGTGATTGTTTATTGTTTTAGGCACAGATTCTGATGGCGTTTGTAGTTTTTGATTGAGAGACCACATCGGTAAACATTGTTTTTACTGCGAAAAACTAGGTATGTTCCTACACAGCTAAAATTAAGATTTATTGTAAAGAGTTTGCATATAAACATTTCCAAAAGGTTTGCATAGAATTTTTTTCAAAGAGTTTGCATAGAAACTTTTTCAAAGAATTTGCATAGAAACTTTTTCAAAGAGTTTGCAAAGAAAATTTTTCTAAGAAGAGAAGTTTGCATAGAAACTTTCTCCTGTATGGTTTAATGACTAACCATGGAATCCTATATTATACCGTAACCAATGAAGCTTAGTTTTTCCTTGATTCTGATGGCCTTTGTAGTTTCTGATTGAGAGACTACATGGGTAAACATAGTTTTTACTGAGAAAAATAGTATGTATATAAACAGCTAAAATTAAGATTTATTGCAAAGAGTTTGCATATAAACTTTTTCAAAGAGTTTGCATATTTTTTTTTTTAAATAGTTTGCATAGAATTTTGTTTCTCCTATATGGTTTAATGGCTAATCATGGAATTCTATATTTATACCGTAACCGATGAAGCTTAGCTTAGTTTTTCCTTGATTCTGATGGCCTTTGTGGTTTTTGATTGAGAGACCACATGGGTAACGTTCACTGCGATAAACTAGATATGTTTATATACAGCTAAAATTAAGTTAATACCTATTGCAAAGAGTTTGCATAGAAAGTTTTTCAGAGTTTGCATAGAACCTTTTTCAAAGTGTTTGCATAAAACTTTTTCAAAGAGTTTGCATACACACTTTTTCAAAGATTTTGAATTGAAACTTTTTTCTCCTATATGGTTTAGTTTAATGACTAACCATGGAATTCTATATTATACCTGATTATACCATAACCGATGACGCTTCGTTTTTCCTTGAAAAAACTGTCAAAAATTAACAACGAGGCGTTAAAAATTTTCAGTTTTTCAAGGAAAAACGAAGCGGCATCGGTATCGGTCATATTATAGGAATCGGCGATTAGGCGTGACTTTGAGGAAATCCATTCATCATCATCATTATTTAAAAGCTACGCTCTTATCGGTTACTGATGCAACTCCTTCCATCTGCCTCCTGCCTAAGGGCTAAGTATGCTATTTTAGAGCATTATTAAATAGAATATAATATAACATAAAAGAATAATACAACAGCTTCAGCTGTATCACAGTTAAGTGCACAGACCATCACTCGTCAAATATGCTACAAATAATATAAAGATCATTATGATAGGTATTGACTAATGAAATTATGAAAATTTAAGAAAAGGGTTTAGTTATTAGTAACTAAACCTAAATTAAAAAAATACTTAATACTTAATGTTTAATGAACCTCATCTATATATAATATTTGTATATTCGCTGTATAGAGGCAATTCAAAAACATACAAGAATTATCTCGGAAATATAGAAGGTAATTCATTCTGGTGGTTGAAATACATAAATTACTGTAGTAATTTTGTAAGAACTCTTTGAAGCTGTATAGCGTTTAACGGGAAAGTAAAATTTCCATTCACATTACATCTTATAATATCTTATAATATTTGTATATTCGCTGTATAGAGGCGATTAAAAAACATACAAGAATTATCTCGGAAATATAGGTCTATGTAATTCATTCGGGCGGTTGAAATAGATAAATTACTGTAGTAATTTTGTAAGAAGTCTGAAGCTGTATAGCGTTTAAAGGGAAAGTAAATTTTTTCCATTCACATTACAAGTAGTGCCAAGCGGTAGTGCCTAAGAAAATAAAGTAAAGTATAACATTTATTTATTCATGAAGCACTTAATGTACACTTTGATTCGTCAATTTTTTTAATTTACCACCAATTCGTAAAGCGACCAAACAGAGAAGAATTGGCAATAAACTCTGGTTTATATTTTTTTAAACTCATTTTTCTTAATAATAACTATTACATTTTTTTTGAGGGAGTTGGAGGCGGTTTCATCCCAAGCTTTTTTGTCTAAATAATCAGATATTCTATAGTATTATATATTTTATTATGTATTATATATTTTAGTATTATATATACACACAGTAGGCTTTATTATAGAAATTAATAAAGCCTAAAGGGTTTTAAATACATTCCTAAACTTTATTTGCCATATCTTGTTCGTATTATACTTATGAAACTTTATTCTTGCCTCGTTCAGAAGCCTTGAAGGACGCAATCTAGCTAAAAATGAGATATACCTTCAGAAAACCTAATTTACTTCACATCATGCGTGAAATCGACGAATTTATGATATTTTTCAACTAGTATTTTTGTCGAATGACAAATAATACTTCGTTGATGGCAGCTTTTGGTTTGGTTTGGCTTTTGGTGGTACATTTAGTATTCAGTGTATTTATTGCAGCTTAGAAATTATTTAAGGACCAACTTACTGTTAAGATAAGATAAGATAAGATAATTTATTTCACACAAAAAAATAATACAGTTACATAGTACCTTACATAGTGTGATATTTCTAAAGGCAACATTATCTATAAGAAGGCAAAAATAGCGCAGGAGCTATGTGGCTCAGAGTTCTAACTCCCGTGCTAGTTAGCATAGTTTTAAAAACTAGTTTCATGACAAATTATGACGTGATACCCAAAATACGAGGTTTGCTTAATTTGGGGCTATATAATGCGGCGTGATAGTGTCCAGCTGCCTTTAAATTTAATTTTAAAATCTTAGATTTTCTACGTGTTTCCAATTTACTTAAAAGTTCCTATCCTTAAAATTAAGGCATTATTGTTGGGATAAGGAGGAATATTTTTTTTTTGGAAATCGCCCATGGCTCAAGTTAATGGATTAGAGAAGGTTTTTGTCTGAGTAAATCGATAGTAACAGTATAGTAGGTATACACTATACATATACAGGGTGGGGCAAAATTTTACCTCTTTGAGGGCAGCTACCTTTTTGTTTGTAGTTAGAAAATTTTGTTCTGAGGGAACTATAAGATTATTTAAAAAAATATATGGCATGAACTCAATGTTATTTATTTATTACATTTTTTGGAAGACTAACAGCACATAAAAACAAGAAACAAAAGACACAGACAACAAAAGGCTAATGATAAGTCTTCGCTTTTAAAAAAACAAAAATAGTAATGGAGCGATATCTTCCTCTTCTTCTTCGTATGAGCTAGTGACCAACTCTTGTGTCGGAGTTTTTAGGCCGGCCAAAGTCCTCCGACATGGCTTTACGACTGAAAAGCCGGAACCAACATCTTAACGTGCCTTCCGAAGCACGGAAGCGCTCAAATCTAAATGTCACTAAACGATCACCCGTCCAAGTAATGACTGGGCGGAGTGTTGCTTAACCAAGGTGATCTGCTAAGAACACCGATGCACCACGCCACGAGCGCTTCAATACTGATATGGTGGCATATTTTATTCCGATTTCTTTCAAAATGAACAATCAAATCCATATAAAACCAGGGTATAAAATATATTAAACGTAAATAAAACCACTACAAAACAAATTAAGTGTAGCTATCCATTCAAATTTCCTATCGTTTGATCATTCCGGTGGCAAAGGTGGAGCATGGCCCGACCCTTGGTATTGTCACCTCCGGTCCAACACGGTTGCGCAATAAAGAACCGTATTATCATCGGTTAAGGTTTAATTACTAACGACAACTTTAAGCGGGGTTGATTCTGTAATTTTATGTTTCCAACAGCCCCAAAAACCAAACAAAACAACATCATCATCACAATTTTTAACTCACTCTGCTTAGTTTGAGCCAACATTATGCTGTGTGATAATGTCCAGCATTATTTACTTATTCATTTATTTATTTAATGTGCCTGCCAAAGCACAGAAACCATCTGAATGTCACTAAACGGTCACCCATCCAAGTAGTGATCGGGCGGAGTATTGCTTACCCAAGATCTTCTTTCTGCTACAAACATCCACGAATCTGTAAAATCCGAAGTTGTAATTTTGTGTAAACTTCAACCGCAAGAAACATTCCTGATTTCAATATTGAGATAAACTTTGATCTCCGGCTACAAAGCTGCTCTTAGCACTGATGGGAGATTGCTTAACAAGTTCTCACTCTTACTTAGCCCGAGCCGTTTATTTGTGGACCGGTTAAGCTTTTTTAACCGACGAAAAAACGGAGGAGGTTATCAAGACGACGCGTCTATTTTTGGTGCCACTTTATTCGTCCGTCCATCTGTCACATCTGATTATTTCAGGAACTACAAAAGCTTCGGACTTGTTTGGTATTGATTTAAAATGCACTTGTTGAATAAGATGTACGTGGCCTAGAATTGCGCTCAATAGAGTAGAATGGAAAATGCTGGAAGAAGCCTATGTGTCACAGGACTCGCCGATGACCTGAACTGTTTTTTAACCAAGTTTTGTGTAAGAAAAAATGAAAAAGGTTTTCAACAATAAAGGCTTCAAATAAATATAAATAAATAAAAATTGAATAAGATTGCTAGTGAAAAAATATAAAAATATTTTCGTTTTCATCCCCAAAGGGTCCAGAGGGCTTACCACAGGTTTTGATAGTTTTCGAAAACTTTATAAGTTTCGGTATCTTTCCATACATTTTCGTACAGCGCCTCTAGGGAAACGTGCATGAACTACGAAAATGTATGGAAAGATCAGTGTTGTCGTTTTTTATTTGGAGAAAATGCTAAAACTTGTTGCAAAAAATGCTAAATAACTTTTAAAAATGCTAAATAAAATGCTAAAATCTATATTTTTCTTTTGAATTCCTTAGGAATTTTGAATTTTTAGGTAACGTACAAAAAAATGTTAATCATGAAATATGCTAAAAGCGAATTTTTCAAGCTAACAGACCCGAAAATATGCTAAATTTAGCATTAAAAATGCTAAAACAGCAACACTGGGAAAGATACCGAAACTTTTAAAGTTTTCGAAAACTATCGAAATTCGTGGTAAGCCCTCAGAATAAGAAATGTCAAATTTTCAAACTGGTGCCACCAGGTCGAGTGGCATATCATATGAAAGGCGTCATTTAGCCCAGTAAAAGAGTTTTTTTAAATTTTTTTACACGATGCACGGTTTTCAATTTATGATCAAAATTGTCCAAAAAATTACTCTAATTACCATAGACCCTAGATCCTTAATCTCCGAAGTTTGGAAAACGAGAAACCTGAAATTAATATATGTTAAAGAAGGATATCTATATTTTACAGGAAAATTATAGCGAAATCTCCACCCAAAAACAGTAACAGTTAACAGTTTAGAAATCTTCCAAAATGGGGGTTGAAAAATAAAAGGGAGGGTCGAGTGAGGTATCAAATGAAAAGGCTTGACTTAAAAGTATAAAAGAGTTTATAGTTTTTGTTTTCATGCACAGGTTTTGATTTAGAATGAAAAAAGTCCAAAAAATGACCATACCCCCCAACCCCCCTAACCCCTAATCTCCGAAGTTTGCAAAGTGAGAAACATGAAATTTTGTATATATTAGTATATCTATATTTTGCAGGAAAATTATAGCGAACTCTCCACCTAAAACAGTTTTTTGGAAATGTGCTTGAAAAATGAAAGGGGTTGCTGCGTCGAGTGGGGTATCAAATGAAAACACTTGCTTTGAACAATATAAAACTGTTTTTGATTTACGATGAAAAAAGTTCAAAAATGATTTTGATAATTATTATTTTTTATGATACATACATACTTGAAGATGGAACCAGTACTTGCAGCACTTGATGTTAAGTGTTAATTATAACTTATAATAAAATATTTAAAATACTTATAATAACTAATTTACTTCATGCGCCCGTAATTTCACCGGTACCCACACCCTTCAAATCGAAACACAGCAATGCTTCTTCACGGCAGAAATAAGCATGGTAGCAGTACTTCCCCGGATGAGCTCTTCACAATGAACTCTGCTACTGCTGAAAGCTTGAGCTTGAATAGTAGAGTTCTTTGTGAAGTACTCATCCGGTGAAGTACTACCACTAAGCTTATTTCTGTCTACCGCGAATTAGAGGCATTTAATTTCTCTATAAATTAGAGTTGCTGTGTTTTGAAGTCAATTTCATCTGACAATTGATTTTTCTTCTTTTATGTGTGGCCTCTGCGATATGGTGTTCACTATATAGCCAACTGTTGCCACTGTGATATAATTGAAATTTGACATTTAGATTACTTTACAAAAGACAATTTTTTTATGTTGTAAAAAGCAAAGTTTGATCTAAATTAAGTAGATTTAAGGTAAGTAAGTACCTATGTTATTATCACACTAATATTCATCATCATCATCAGTCTATAGCAGTCCACTGCTGGACATAGGCCTCCCCTAATGAGCGTCATAATGGGGTTTTTGCCCATAATCCTCGATGGGCATGCGGGTTGGGGATCGCAGGACACAGCTTCTCGCACTCCCGACGCTGCTGTCCGTCGGCGGTCAGGGAATTTAGCTGTGCCGGTGTTAGGCTGCGCTGTGCCGCTAGCAGGGTGCACCGCGTGCAAGTGAAGTTGGCTTGGGTCCGGAAGTTGGATGTTAGAACCCCTTACAGCCCTAATATTTTTATTAATACCTAATAGTATAATTAACACTACTATTAATTATGCTAATATGTGTATGTATGCCATTTAACTTCGTAACGGCTGAACGAATTTGGATGAAAATTGGAATATAAATTGAGACCTAAATTAACACATAGGCTACTTATTATCTGGGTACCACGCGAACGAGCCCTGGGCGGAAACTAGTTAATCAATATAATACATACTACATACCTATGCACATACAGAGCATTATAAAACTTCAATTTATAATAAAATGTACACAAATTAAAGATCTATCTAACCGCGAACTATATATGTAGATAAACATAGAAGGTGGATTAATTTGTCCATCATAAGGTCTTATTTCGTCTCGGAGAACAAGCTTGTAGTGGTTTTTCGTAATTCAAATCCAAAACGGCAACACAACATCAGCTAGTCCACTGTTGGACACAGAGGCCTCTTCTAATAAAATGGGGGATATACCCATAATCCACAGAACTCTTTTATTGTTCCAATTTTTTCTAATAAACTTTCCTTCCTACAAAACCTTCAAAATGGTAAAGGAAAAAATTGTGAAGAAATCCGCAGCTTAGTCGGCTACACACGTTTAAACCATGTCTTTCCTTTCGTGTAGATAAGGCCGACTAGGCTCAGGATATACTGGGCAAGCTTTATCTAACCCATATCCCAATCTTAGTACATCTATCTATACATATAGTAAACGAGTTGAGCCAAAAAATCTGTACATATGTATTATTTAGCAAAAGTGTTTTCTTTAAAGCCTAGAAAAGATAAAGCGAACAAACATTTTTGGATCGGAAGACTTTGTCTATCTGTATGTTTGTAATGGCGCGAAAATTACTAAACGGATTTAGATTAATGTTGTAAAATCAAATAGCGTACCATCCAACTGAAAAATAAAGAAAGAAGAAAGAAAGAAAGAGCGAAAATTCATTTATTCGACCCACAATGCACACATAATAAGTAGGTAGGTATAAAGGTACAGAGTTGGTTGGACAAAAGTAGTAGGTACACAAAAACAAAAGCATAAAAATATAAAAAAAACAAAAAGTTTAAAAATGGGCACTAAGTATTATTTCGCATTGGGTGGGATCAAAATGCTCCGGTCTCAGCAAGTGCTGCACCAAACCTATTTAGGAACATAGGCTACATTTTATTTCTATACAAAAGGTCTAGAAGCAGAGTTAAAAACAAAAAACTAATCATTCGCGTACCCTTCATTCATTCATATGGCGGACCTGCTTGCCACACTTTCAAAACTCTTTGTTATGACGTGACAGGTTGCGCAGCAGGATCATTTTTGCATGTCAGTTTTGTCACTTTTGATTTTGATATGGGAACCACATGATTGTTTTTTGGTAAATAAATACATAGAAAACACCCAGACCCGAAACAAATATCTGCAGAACATGCAAACATTTGTCCCGCAGCGGGAATCAAACCTTCTGCGTCTCAGGCGGACCTTCGCCCACTGCGCCAAAGAGGTCCTCATAATAATAATAATAATAAATAAAAATAATAATAAAAATATTAATTATTTAATAATAATAATAAAAGTCCTGGACCGGACGGGTTGCATAACTTCTGGCTGAAGTGGTTTCGGTGTTCACACTCTGTACTCGCCACACAATTTCAAGAAGCCCTCGAGCTTGGGTCTCTCCCAAGTTTCATGACGACAGGAGTCACCTTCCTGCTCCACAAATCTGGTAGTACCGCGGAAGCAAAGAACTACAGACCCATCACGTGCTTACCTACCATTTACAAGCTCCTTACGTCCATTCTGAGCATAAAAATTAATGCGCACATAGTTGCAAATAATATTTTGGCTCCGGCTCAGAATGGATGTAGGGTTGGGTCCCGCGGTACTAAGGAGCTCCTCCTCATTGACATGACCATTAGCCAGCAGATCAGGCGCAGCAAGGGGAACCTCTCCGCTGCATGGATAGACTACAAAAAGGCGTATGATTCAGTGCCTCATACATGGCTGGGGAGGATCTTAGAGTTGTATAAAATTGATGCAACATTGAGATCCTTCTTAGGTACATGCATGAGACAGTGGATCACAGTTCTTCGTCATCCAGGTAGCGGACGGGATCCCTCTGCTCCGCAAGATCTGATTCGCATAGAGCGGGGTATTTTCCAGGGCGACAGTCTGAGTCCCCTATGGTTCTGCCTGGCACTGAATCCTCTTAGTACTCTGCTAAAGGATTCAGGGCTAGGCTATCGACTTCGGAGAGAGGGTGATATCGTTTCTCACCTGCTGTACATGGATGACCTCAAACTTTTTGCGCCAAGAAAACCAGAACTGCTGACTCTGTTGAATATCACACAGATATTCAGCAGTGCCATCAGCATGGAGTTCGGTGTCGAGAAGTGTGCGGTCATGCAAGTACGGCGGGGGAAAGTTGTAAATACTACAAACTTACAGCTTTCCGATACGATATCCCTCAGATCTCTTTCCGATATCGAAACCTACAAATATCTCGGTATGTCAGAAGCGTTAGGTATAGTAGACAGAGACATAAAACAGTCGGTGAAGGAGCGATTCTTTTGCCGCCTTACTAAAGTACTCAATAGTCTTTTGTCGGGTGGTAACAAGGTTCGAGCCTTCAACGGCTGGGTTATGCCTCTGCTCATCTATACTTTTGGCATATTGAGATGGACTCAGACTGAACTTGACGCCCTTGACTGTAAGGTTCGTCAACTTCTTACGACACACAGAATGCGACATCCACGCTCGTCGGTAATGAGGATGTACATCCCGCGGAAATGTGGGGGCCGCGGCTTTTTAAATGCCAAGACCCTCCATAACCACGAGGTGTGCAAGCTCAGAGAATACTTCCTCCATGCCGACATTGAGATGCATCGTGATGTCGTAGCAGTTGACAAGAACCTTACCCCGCTCTCACTGGCTAAGGAGAACTGGCACAAACCTATGGTGCTGAGTGCCCTCGACCGCAAGGTGGTATGGGAGAGTAAGGAGCTGCACGGACGGTTCTATAAAGCCCTTACAGGGCCTGATGTAGACCTACTCGCATCCGTGAACTGGCTACGTTTCGGTGACCTCTTTGGGGAAACTGAAGGTTTTGTCTGTGCGATTATGGATGAGGTAATAAAGACGAACAACTACCGAAAGTATATCATGAAGGATGGAACCGTTGACATTTGCAGAGCTTGTCATCGTCCCGGTGAATCCCTCAGACATATACTTTCGGGTTGTTCGCACCTCGCTAACACTGAATACTTGCACAGACATAACCAAGTAGCAAAGATCATCCATCAGCAGCTTGCTCTCCAATACGACCTTGTCGGTTCAGAGGTTCCGTACTATAAGTACGCACCGGTACCGGTTCTCGAAAATGGTCGTGCTACGCTCTACTGGGACCGCTCTATCATCACGGACAGGACTATTCTTGCGAATAAACCTGATATCGTCTTGGTAGACCGGTCGGAACGCCGGGCGATACTTGTTGACATCACCATCCCGCATGACGCTAATCTCGTGAAGGCCGAGAAGGACAAGCTTAGCAAGTACCTTGACTTGGCACACGAGATTACCGCTATGTGGGATGTCGACTCAACAATTATCGTTCCGATAGTCGTTTCAGTGAACGGTCTGATAGCGAAGAGCCTTGACCAATATCTTAAGAGGCTCTCGCTAGGCAGCTGGATCAAGGGTCAGATACAGAAGGCGGCTCTCCTGGACTCGGCACGCATTGTGCGGAGGTTCCTCTCTCTGCAGCCCTAGCCACCGACCGTTTGAGCCCTGCCCCGCGGTCGATGGTCTCCCGTTTTGATACATTTTTTACTATAATGTTTTTGATATTTATTTATGTACATAAGTAGTATTAAGTATAATAGTAAAAAATGTATTTTAGACGAGTTTACAATTAAATAAAGTGTCATAATCTATATATATAAAAGAGAACTATCCTCACTCACTCACTGACACACTCATCACGAAATCTCAGAAACTACAGGGTCTACAGATCTGAAATTTGGCACAAGTATTCTTTGTAGGGTGTAGGCGCTCACTAAGAAACGATTTTGGGAAATTCAACCCCTAAGAGGGTGAAAAGGGGTAAAAATGTTTGTATGAAAAATCTTATTCCTTGAACTAAGGAACTTGAAACCTGGGACATGTATTATTCCTTACAATCAATGAAGATTGGTGTCATTGAAAATTTGAAATAGTCCTCAAGGGGGTTGCAATGGGGTGGTCAAGTTTGTATGGGAAAATCTTAACGCGTGGTGTGATTTTCTTGAAACTTCGTCAGAACACTTTGAATATTAAATAATAAAAGACTGCATACCAGGTTTTTGCAAAAAATACCTTAATGGAGGGAAATCTATATATATAAAATCCTTTGTCCTGAATGACTGATGGATCAACGTGCAGCCTAAACCACTAATCGTAGAAACCTGAAACTTGGAGGGTGTGTTCTTTGTATGACGTAGGCATCCGATAAGAAACGATTTTCCGGGATTCCATCCCCCAAAGGGATGAAAAACGGTGGCAAAGTTTGTATGGAACAAAGTGATTCCTTGGTCCAATCTACTTAAAATTTTGCATAAACATTCATTAACAGAATCGGTGGAAGACGTGTTTCTTATTTTATTGAAACTCATCGCCTAACGGGGTTAAAAAGGAGTAGAAAGTTATTTTGGGGATTGTTGGCATCGAAGTTGATATCAATACTTCTTAGTGACACATGTTATGCCATTTTATTTTGACAATGTCGTGTTTGAAAACTCATTTCAATTCAAAAAACGTTGTTCTCACATAAAGGCTCCTACACACAGGTGCGTGGGCATTGGTACGTTGAAGTATATTGAAAATGTTTAAGTTTTTCTGATCGAGTATAGTGCCCCGATTCATGAAATTCTGACATTTGCCTGTAGTTTCACAGATATGAGAGGGGTTGTTGTACATTTGCCACAAAGTAAATTGGTCACATTTTTGAAACTCCATACATTGAAAGAAAATTCGTCACATGCATTAAAAAAAGATGTGTAGGTGAATGTGATCGGTCACAATTATGTCAATATTTGCGTTTGCCGGAGGGCTTGAAAGTGCAAGGCTTGAATTTCCAAAATTGGATGGTAACTTTTTGAGATTTTCCAAAATTTGTCAAAATTCAACAATTTTCTGGATCGAGAATTTCCCAATTCCTTTTTTTGAGCTCGCTATTCAAGAAACGGATAAAATGATATCTCGAGATTGAATTAAGCTACGGCTTGAGCCATCTTAGGAGGCAGACGGACAAAAACTGGAGGCAGTAGAAGGGCCTGTACGCGCAAAGCCACTCTGCGCTCCGTTCACTTTTTCGTCAGTACATTATAGTCAAATTTTATCGTGTGCTTTATTTCTAAATTACATTTTCATTGCCTTTGATAGTTGCGCGTAGTGTGAGATCTGTAGAATTTTAGTACATGACGGACTAAAAACGTTAAAAAAACGTTAGATACTGCTGCGATAACGCAATTATGTGCAAGGAATTGGGAAGCATTATCGCAATAACGCATGCGATATTATCGCCGATAATAACACACCTGTGTGGGGGTGCCTTAAAAGCTTGGTGCAATGCGATACTCTTTAAAATTGGAATATCAAATAAAAAATAATATTTAAATCGGATTAGAATTCGAAATTTCAATTTCATTCATTTGTTCTTGGATATTTGAAGACCACGGGGATAGCAAGTTTTTTTTTACATAAAGACTTGAGATTTTTCACAGAGACTATAACGAAAATAAATAAACACCTAAAGCGCTGAACCATGGGTGGGACCTTCGAGGATTTGCTGCTTTTTGTAGCGAAAATGAAACTTAAAGAGGGTGATTTATATGATGAAAGTTTGCATGGGTAACCAATCATATCAAGAGTTAGGCATCTAAAAATTCATCATACCTATACCGGCTGTTAACTTGGCGACGAGTTGCCAACGGAAACAGGTACCTACATATTACTACATTACGGGGTAGATAATGTAGTAATATGTAGGTAATTTTTATTCGATTTATATTAAGGGTTCCATGTCAAATTACCGGGCTTGGGAAATATTTCACATGAAAGGAAATACGTAAAAAAAGAGTATAAACGCAAACGAAGTTGCGAGCGGGCCAGCTAGTAATAATATAAACTTTATTTCAGGCTACAATAGAATAAATACAGATGGTGTTTTACTTATCCTACGGCCCATATAAATATATACCTTATAGACTAACATATATATTAATAAAACTATAATTAAAACACAAATTATTATTTGCCACGTAATATACACGACGTGGGTCGCGTGGTGTCCAATATTCTTCCACGGAATCGTCGGAACACGACACCCTTCGGCCAAAGCTCCTCCTTCATGTAGGTCGACAGATGTTCGGTCGGAACCCGCACCACAAAGGAGTTAAAGCTGACTCTGTGGCGGGACTCCAACCGCTCGACCCTCAGGTTGTCCTTGGTCTTTGCGCGCAAGTACTCCGCTACATCCTCCGCCTTCACGGAGTAATGCACGCGAGACACATAGAGCTGCGTCGTCGGTACCTCAGAGCGCAGCAGGAGCTTATGGCAGTTCGGTGCTGTACCGCACTTATTCTGACAGGAGGGCTTCTTCTTCTTCTTCCTTTCCACTTTGATGAAGCCCTCCTTGTCTTCCAGCCTCTTGAGAGGCGCAGTCTTGCGAATATTTTCGCTTGTCCCCTTCGATGTTGGAGGTGTGGCAGGTCGGCTAGCCACTGCAGCTGCGTAGGCACGTTGAGGAGCAGGCAACGTGACACGTGTCGGCCTCTCCGCGGGTGATGAAACGGCGCGGGGGGCGGGGGCTCTCGACGACTCATGCGCAGCGACGACCGGTGACTCAACCGTGTCAGCGAATTCCGCTGAGGTGAAACTGCACACCGATGCATTCTGCGCACCGCGACGCAAGTTCACATTACTAGCGGCAATGACCGATGACCTACTTACTGAATTATTACTACTATTTTGTAATAATAATAATTCAGCACGTAGCGCACTGACGGCATCATCAGAAGCTGCCAAATACGAAAACAAATACGTGGTCATCAGAAGCTGTCATAGACTAGTTTAGTTTAGTTTATTTATTGCAACATATAACTTATTAACTAGTACAATTACAGTGTTCAGTTATATGCACCCTGTTTATAGGATGTGGCAAATACTTATCCTAAATTAATCTATAATCTAGGTATAAGGTTGGTAGGTATCTATACTAGATAGGTAATTACTACCAAAGTAATAGACCTAATGTACAACAACAACCACACCAGCCTTTAACAGTCTACTTGTTACGTCTTAGACAAGAAGGTCCATAATCACCACACCAGGTATGCAGGATACAACTTCGCGCACTGGCAAAGCTGGTGCCAGTGGGCGGTTTGCTGCACTTTGCCAAGATCAGCCGGCTGCCATTTTTTTGATAGGTTTGTGTTCTTAAGATGTAAGAACTACAACTTTATTTGACATTCTTTATAGGGAGCGTGAAAACGTGAAAGAAAATACACGCAAACGAAGTTGCACACGGGTCAGCCAGTACCTATATAAAACTGTAACAACGCATGAACAACCTATTTAGTCCATTGCTGGCATAAGCCTCCCCTATAAGAAGAGGAGCATGCCCATAATCTACACGCTGGGCATGAATGTTTAAGATCGCAAGGGCAGTACTTATCGCACCACCAACGCTGCTGCACGTGGGTGGCCAAAGGATTTATCTATGCGTGTTGCTGTGCTGTGTGTAGGCTGTGCGATGCCGCAATCAGCCGCCCACCAGAGCCACGTTTGTTAGTTAGCAGAGTGCACCCCGGGCAGGTGAGGTGGGCTTGGGTTCCGAAGATAGAAGTTGTTTTTTTAGAACCTTACCAATAAGATGAGAGTTGAAGGAATATTAACGCACACCTAAACTGTAGCACTTGAACCGTAGAACTTGAAATTTATGAGGTATGCTCCACCCTTCTCACCCCTCAAATGTACCTTAAGCAAGGAAGATATTCCTTGCATAGTGTAGGAATGTAGTAGAATTTCCTGCTATTCAGATATTGAAGTTGTGCAGTGGGGAAGTAACTACGCGGACGAAGATGCGAGGCGTCCACTAGAAGTTAAGTATAACTCTATTTATTTAAATCACTTGTATTATAATTGTTGAATTAATATTCATTTATTACTTATATTATTATTATTAGTGTCAATTTTCTAGGTACTTGAAGTCGTATAACCCATCTAGAATTATCGGCAGTGGGCAGTATGCCGAAAAACCGATAACGTTAAGATAGACGAGACATCACGACGTCATTCATGACTTTGAAAACCGTATTGTAGAGCTCTCCCGGCCAGGTGGAGCGATAACTTGAAGATGTGGCTGACAAAAAGTGGATGCGTCGAGCCGAAAATCGGGCTCAGTAGCGCTAACTGGGAGAGGCCTATGACTTTATTTCAGAGTTATCCGGCTTGTTTCCAGCAGCTCCAAATCCATTGTTCCCAAATTATGAATTCTATACACTGATTTCCATCAGCGCTAAAATATTTTAATCAGTAAAATACCTATCAATTTATTTTCCAACAACTTCAACTTTGAGTACAGTCGAACACAATAATCGTGCGGTATGTTGATAGGTAGAGTATGTAAGTATTCCAGCTGTGGTATAATATAAGCTGAAGCTAACATGTTAAATTATTTATGCTTATTGCTTCTACTACGGTAGTGCAAAAAAGGTTCTAACGTTAATCATTTCACCTTAACCACAATACCAAATTGTACAAAGCAACATGCTTAGCCTGTACACTCAGCTATAAAATAGGATAATCACTTTAAGCATAGTTGAATAAATTATTTAGATATACTTACCTAATGCCTTCTTATAATGAATTAAACTAAAAAAAACATAAAAACATAATCTACAGGGAAATAAAAAATGTAGTAAACCTATTATGTTATGACTCCCATTACCGCATTTAAACTCTAAGTTAGTCAAGCGGGAGATCTGAATATAATGGTAGCCTTAAATTGTAGAATTTGTACATTCAGAAAAACTGTAGAGTTAAGAAACTCACCTTGCTCCTTCTGCCCAAACCTATAAAAAACGCAGGCGTAATCGTTGTAACTTTTTGTGAAGGTTATAAGTGCAGTTGAGTTTTAAGTTATAGTTGAGTGAGTACTTTAGATTTGATTGTGTAAATTAATATTTTCTTTGTTTGTTTAATGGCTGTGTGTTCGAATCTATTAAATTAATAAAATCTATTCAAGCTATTTTTTGGTTTGTTTATATTTTTGTGTTAATAAAGTTCTTGTATTTTTTAAAGGTTTTTCACTTCTGGTTCCTAAATGTAAGTTAAAATTATTATTTGTCAGTCGCTGTAGCCAAAACGGCTGGACGGATTTTGACTAATGAGGTGTCGTTGGATGCGTCTAGATCACAATGGTGATATTGGCCTATAAGAAGCCTTTGAACTAAAAAAGCATCAACTCTCAAACCTGCACTCTGAGTTGAAATCGATTTATAAAATACGGGTCTAAGTACTAAAAACTTCCAGTCTATGCAGTGGGGTTTAAAAAAAAAACTTGTTGTTCTGACTGTACTTGCGTATCTGGTAGATGTACAAGTCCAGCAATATTGCGGCCCCGCGGGGTAATTTAATATGCAAAGTCAAAGTCAAAGTCAAAGTCAAAATTGTTTATTGCGTAATATGGGTTAGTAACTTTGCCGGTGTATGTCTAACAACGCCGCATGAGTCCAGCTTTGTGCTAAGCTTTCATGAAACGATTGACAAAACACTGTGGGATTCTGTACTAACATCAGAAATCTCAACGATATGTCACCAGCAAATGGTACTGCACTGCACTGATAACTGTTTTAACTTTAAACGAAAGTGTTTATACGAAACTGTCGTGAAGTGAAATAGCGTCGTAAAAATAAATGCTCTGATTTTATTGTTATAAGGAAGCTAACATGTGTCTGTGCTTGGAGATTTTGTTTGGAGCTTCGAGAGGAAAGATTTTCTTATCTCAAGGTTTGCGGAAGATTAGCTACCAAGGAGGTATGAGTGCTTAAGTACAAAAAACTAGAATCCTATAATATATATGTTTTTATACGTTACTTGGAGATAGAACAGGACATGGCCCGCCTGATGTCAAGTCTTTTCTCCAAAAAAGTTTAATCTTAGATAGGTACACAATATTTTTTACATTTTACTTGAAGATAGTACAAGCCCATGGTCGACCTGATGTTTAGTTTGTCACACATATTTAGAACATGACCTACGATGCAAAGCCCTAGTTCATCAACTTGAGCCATGTATTCAATTCAATTCTATTCTATTCAATTTATTCATTTACTTTAATTAATACGGATAATAAGCCAATTACACGAATTAAAGAGCTGGAATAGTCACAAAAATTACAATAAAAAACGTTAAATTAACAATAGATAAGTGGCAAGATTTTAAATCAAAACTAAATATAAACATACTAACATAATACTTTAACACAAATACATCCCATCCCGCTCACAAAGCTTCAGGAATTTCGACCTAATTTCCAAATCCGTCTGCAAATAAGTCACAGTGAGGACTAGCGTTCACTGATGTACCTACCTGTAATTTCAAATATTACAAATTATAAAAACGTAACACTTTGTTGTATGTCATACCATAAATAATACCATACAAATTTTTCACGTCTTTTAAAATAAAATTTATACCATATAAATTTTATTTTAAAAGACGTGGAAGGTATCAAAATATATCCGTACCTATAGAGGTTGAAAATATAATTCCCAATTTCATAATACCTGTCAAAAGTTTATATTTGTTACCAGTGAAGTACTTAGCTGAGCCTAGTTTTTGATATTTTTTCAAACCTGTCGCCTACAGAAGGCGTGGTGATAAATTACTCCTTTGGGAAAATTTCATTATTTATCTTCTTTGTCAAGACATTTGTAACGTCATCTATTTACTTATTGCATTTGTCTTATTAGTCCAAGAAAATTAGTCAAATTAGGGCACGAATCTCGGAATGAGAGAGAGGCTATAAACTTGTATAAACCTTTATTTGAGCAGTCTAAAACTTGTCTCAAAACCTACTTATCGTAGGGTGTTAGCTTCTTCAGATATTCCAAGGTCAAAAGTCAAAAAATCGTTTTATTGCAAATATCATGTTTCCTATGGGTTTTATGCTATTTATATCTTAATAAATATTGTAGAACATTAAATTCTCTACATCTTTTGTTCAAACATTTTTTTAATATCTTGAACCATTTTCGAGATAGAGCGCAGAGCGCGCGCAGTGTTTAACGACCTTTGACGGCCTGTGTAGCGAAGTGGGCGAAGGTCCGCCTGAGACGCGGGTGGTTGCTGGTTCGATTCCCGCTGCGGGACAAATGTTTGTAATATTTGCAGATATATGTCTCAGTTCTGGGTGTTTCTTATCTTGCATAAGTGCACCGCCATCCTCTAAAGCTTTGCTCTTCCTTTCCTTACTATGGTTGCCTGGAAGAGATCGTTTTCAGCGATAAGGCCGCCAATTGTGTTACCTTCATGATGCTTAGACTTAAGTAACTCTTACTTTTCTTTATATTAATGTGTTGTTCAATAAAGTGGTATCTATCTATCTAATGCATGGGTTGCAGATATTTTTATTAGGTCTGGATGATGTCGCATGGTGATCCTACTCATAGCTAATCAGGAGAAAATCCTAGTCAGGTTTAGCCTAGTGCCAGTAGTGGGGTCAGATAAGGGTATGTTGGGTGTTATGTTTTATGTGACGCATTCACGGTTAAACTTAAGAACAGGTCTTTATTGTATGGACTGCTGATCACAGATCTTCTGATAAAAGAATGGCTCCTTTTTAGAAATATTAAAGCATTTCATAAATTTTAAAAGGTGTCGACGGAAGCGCAAGGATTTTTTACATATTTTTGGTTCCTTCTTTTTTCATATTTGCTAGTATTATTTATTTACAAATAAATATATATAAGTAGTATATCAGAGGGCATACCACGGGTTTTGATAGTTTTCGAAAACTTTATAAGTTTCGGTATCTTTTCATACATTTTCGTAGTTCATGCACGTTTCCCTAGAGGCGCTGTACTGAAAATGTATGGAAAGATACTGAAACTTATAAAGATTCGCAAACATAAAAACCTGTGGTAAGCCCTCAGTAATTTGATTCCTATAATACAAGCTCTTCATAGTTTGGCTTTGGGGCTAGACGACATAGTTTGATAGTTTCCAGCATTATTTATTTTATAAATACTGCTTGGTTTTTTTATGATACTTGAAGATGGAACTTGCACATGGCCCACCTGATGTTAAGTGGTACCTAATCATTACTTAAAATAGGTAGGTACTGCTTTGTAGGTCACGTATGGTTCGAACGTATTCTACGATGCAATTCCCTGCGTTCATCAACTGGAGACTTGAAGGTGATGGCGACGATACATGTCAAACCTCCCTCCCTCTCGCTCGCGCTATTCAACATTTTTGAAGATATAAAATCACTGAATGTAGTTATGCAAAATAGCAAACCTTCACGGCCTAGTAAATAGCAATTCAAAGGTTAAGCAATAATATCATTACTCTCTTCCTACCAAAAAACTAACGTTTTCCTGCAAATTTTTTTGGTAGGAAAACGTGTTGGACTCAACATGATATTCTTGCTGAACCTTTGTATTGTTATTTTCTAGGCCATGAAGGTTTGCTATTTTGCATAACTACATTCAGTGATTTGATATCTTCAAAAATGTTGAATAGTGCGAGCGAGAGGGAGGTTTGACATGTATCGTCACCTTAAGCGACATCCACACCCTTTAAACTGAAACACAGCAATGCGGTTCACGGCAGAAATATGCATGCTGGTAGTACTTCCCGGATGAGCTCTTCACAAAGAACTCTACTGCTTCTAACATTCGAACTAATGAAATTCTAAAGTTTCTTGCTATTTTTTTGCGTTTTGACGAATTTCCTGTTTTGACCAAAGAGTTTGGATTTTTTTCTAGTAATATACTAAATCTATGGTTTTGATGGTTAATGTAGATACCTACAAGCATGGAGAAATTAAACGCCACGCTATAATTGTCTGATTTGTGAATGGGGTTATTTTGTTTATACCTTGTTATCTTTCTTTGTAATTAAAATGTTACACCGCCTACATTTTCAGGTAAACAATATGGTTGGGGAGTGCCAGTGCTTTATCTTTGAGGGATTAACCGTACAGTCGGGATTCATGGCATAATTTACGTCAGCTTCTTACCGGAGAAAACACCTAAATTAGTGCTTTATTGGTAGCCGCAGTGGCCTAGTGAGGTTTTCAGTAGACTCTGTCCAGGCGTGGGTTCGAATCTTATCGGAGCAACTATGACCCTATATTTAGGTAAGATCTTAGTAGTAAGTGTCTATGCTTAATTTAATAATAAATACTTAACCAAATGCATCTATTAATAAAACAAAACAAAAACAAACATCTTCATGACTTTTTCCCCATTATGGATATCTTCAGATATTGTTCAGAACGCTAATCTTTTGAGGATACCTTAACGGGGGTAGTCAGAGGAAAGTCCAAACATTACGTTCGATAAATTCCTAGTTTTTGCAAGCAGCTAGCATTCCACGTGACAGGTTGCAAGCCCATCGCCGCTCTGTTTTATCGGAACCTAGCACATACTTTTCGAACTTTTTAGTTCAAGGGCATGCCGGTTTCCTCACGATGTTTTCCTTCACTATTTCGAGCTCGTGGTAATGCGCACATACATTTTTCGAAACGAAAAATCCATTGGTGCACGGCTGGGATTCGAACCCACGACCTCCAGATCTTAAGTCAGGGTACATCCCACTAGGCCACCACGGCTCATAAGTATCTACTAATGTATTTATTTATTACCAAAAAAATTCAGTAACACATCATAAAAACACTATAAAACCTTTAAAAACTTTACTATAAAAATATAATGTTCCTATGGTGAAATAAATGAGTATTAGTAAGTCTTAAATATGCGTATTACAAGTTTTAGAAGCCCGTAAATGAGTCAGCTTTGACCATAATAATCTTAGAGTAAATAGTTAATCTAAGATAATAATTATGTTTCCTGTAATAACGCTAGCTACGCCGAGATAATGGTAAAGCTTGTTCGTTAAATATCATGTTTTTTTTTGAATGCCAAATTTCTTCCCAAACACCCTCCCTTCTTCAAATATTATTAAAATCATTCATATTGAAAAACGGGAGTTTTCACGTACTGTTACATCGGTGAAGGCACCGACGTTTCAATATGAATGAGTTGATTCCCGTTTTTCAATATGAATGAGTTAATTCACGTTAGTTTCATGAGTAAAATTATTAAAATCATTTTTTTTATCATTCGTAAAGATCTACGATAGTATAAATACGTTATTCATCACACAAAAACACACGGGCAGATCGACGAAGCCCTAACTAAATTAATTTTGAGCTAAGTTTGTTATGTTTGTCCAAAATCACACAGTCACTGTAGCCGAAATCGGCCAGGAACCTTTATAGGTACAGCTTTAAGGTGATTCTGTAGTCCAGTAGAAACTTAATAGTGTGAAATAATTCGCAAACCGAATAAGTAAAATATACTATCCCTTTCCCTAAAAGGGTTTGATACAAAAAAAAATCCTGCAATTTGTCTCAGTCATAAACGAAGAAAAACCAAAACCCGTGTTGCGCTGCAATTTCATAAAAGTTAAATGATTGATGTTAGTGTATCTAGATAGATGTTCTATTGATAAATATCCGGATGTTGAAATAACGACCTTTCGTAAGGATAAAAGCCGTGAACGTGATTGATTGATCAGACTTACGAACAATGAGAAACATTGATCACATTTATTATAAAACATACCTAACCGCGGCATAGATCAACCGTTTACCGTCTCTACATCTTTTTTCAAAAGGCTATCAATGAAAAAGATTTAGTACCTCTAGTTAGGTATCTCTAGGTCTAGATCTAAGATATCTTCTTTGTTGATTTACCTACATAATGTATGTGTATAGGTAGGTACAACTGTATTTTTTTACAACCCTCTTTGTTGATCCTAATTCACTTTATTTTCATTTTGAGAACAGAGGAAGAAATTTAAACAGTGATAAGATGAGGGTGGCAGTCAAACCCCAAATCTACAAATGAATTTTCTGTACTAATGAGACTAAACAACCTATTTTATCAGAGAAAATTAGGTTACTTTCTTTTCAGTTGGCTCTTGGCTCACAAAAGGTATAAGCGCCATCTATTAGAATAACGTTTAAGCTCTACAAGCGCCATCTGTTACCAAGGACCACAGTCCGTCAGTTTATATTCTGGGTATTTTAGGTTCTCTCTCAGCAACGGGTTCACAAAGTTGAACAAGCTTGTTTGGGGTCGCCTCGTGTTTCTATTTGGTATTTCAATAGGTAACCCGTAGTCTTTTTACGGCTTTTTATCATAATACCTACTTCTTTTTTCGGGTAGATAAGTATTTAAATAAATAAAGCTGAACACAGCATCATGTAGCCCCAAAATAAGCATGTAGCCCTGCAGGTAAAAAAGCTCTACCACTGTTTTAATTTACTTTATTAGGAATAAAGATTCTATTGTATTTTGTAATCAGAGCTTGTATTAAGTCAACCACATGCAACTACTAGTGCCTATTTTTGATAAAATTGCTTAGGTATTTTGATGATTAAACGAAATATATTTTTGTACCTACCACGTTAGTAATGAGGGCATTACTAAGGTGGTAGGTACCTACTAATACACATTTGAACATTTAAAGCAGCCTATATCCGTAATAAGAAGCTGGCTATGCTTATAATCTCCACGCTGGGCATTCGGGTTGGGATCGAAGGGTACCACTTCTAATAAAAATTGAAAGTGCCTTATGGTGACGATATAATGTCAAACCTCCCTCTCGCTCGCACTATTCCATTTTTTTGAAGATATAAAATCACTGACTATAGTTATGCAAAAAACAAGCCTTCACATTCTAGAGAATAACAATTCAAAGGTTCAGCAAGAATATCATGTTAAACCCAACACGTTTTCCTACCAAAAAAATTGTACCAGAACTGATCACATTGGTACAAGTTTTTTGGTAAGAAAACGTGATAGAATCAAAATGATATTATTGCTGAACCTTTGAATTGTTATACTCTAGAATGTGAAGGTTTGCTATTTGCATACCTAACTATAGTCAGTGATTGTATATCTTGAAAAATGTTGAATAGTGCGAGCGAGAGGGAGGTTTGACATGTATCGCCACCATAAGTGATTGTATATCTTCAAAAATGTTGAATTGTGCGAGCGAGAGGGAGGTTTGACATGTAAAGTCGCCTTAAATGAAGTACCCTATCTTTCTATCTATCCTACTTAAAACTTTTAATTAAATTATAGATAGGACCAGTTTAGAAAATGTTCAATCTAAACTATGTAATAACCACTAAGAATGGCATCACAGAGAGCATACCATCCTACTTAGCCGCAACTTTAAACGATTTTTATTTTAGCCGTAAAATGGATTTATCCGCTCACTGCCGCAGGGTATCTTGCTAAATTTCATTTTATTATCCGTTAAAACTCCCCTACCCTCGAAGAAGTAGTTTTTCGTCGTACCCCGTGTGCCGAAAACTGTCTGTAACTTTTTAAATATAGTAATTCACAAAATCGGAGACAAAATAAAACTTTGATACTGAAACACATCGATAGGTATACTATTATCTGTCACTGTAGCTATACTTGGATGGGTGAGCGCTTAATGACATTTAGATTTGAGTGCTTCCGTGCTTCGGAAGGCACGTTAAGATATTGGTCCCGGCTTTTCAGTCGTTAAGCCATGTCGGAGGCCTTCGGTCGGCCTAAAAACTGCGACCCCAGATTTGGTCACTAGCTTCAGAAGAAGAAGACTGTAGCTATAAATCTGTCGTGTATCTCAATGCTTAAACACGTTTGTTTGTGAGATTATGCGATTTGCATTCAAATTTGGTGAACGTTTCAAGACTATAATAAGACAAAAACTGTGTCCGCCTGTAATTGGTTTCTATATCAGAATGAGAACTTTGTCAGTGTATCTCTACAATGTATTGATATTTGAGCTGCTGGCGTTCTTATTAAATAAATGAAATAAAAGACAATTTAATGTAGATAAGTTTAATTTAGATTGTCCGTAGCACGTATTTATGTTTTATTAGTAAGGCTGGATTCAGCGCTCTGCGAATGTGGTGAAGAGGACCAGACAATAGACACTTCATTCTACGCTACCCTACCCACTTATAGCCTTATGATCTGGTAAACCTTCGTCCTGAAGCCATTTTTTTTCTTAGAAATATGTATCATCATAATCATCATCAGCGACAGAAGCGTAAAGCAGTCCACTGCTGGACATAGGCCTCCCCTAATGAGCGCCATTTGATCATCGCGATGTCGTTGACATTCATAAACATAAAAAAATATACTAATTTAGACGTTATGTCGCATTGAAAAGTGGTTTCCACGTTTGTTGCTCTAGAGTAGACTCTTGTTTCCCGTAGACCACTTTCAACATATTACTGGTTTCTGTGGACTCCCTGCTCCACATTTCCACCATATTCGGAGTGGTAAAAAGAAGGAGAAAATAGTATACTTCTTGTATCGAAACCAAATACAGTAGGTGTAGGTAAGTTTTGTGGACCACCACCATCGAGATTTGTAAACCCTCATTATTTTTCACGTGACTGTAGATCCACCATTTTGTGAATCACTGCTCTAGTGTATACTTTATGATACCGTCTCGATGATATTGATTTATAAATGTGATTAGTATATTATAGTGTAAAATTTTGTTAAGGTTTTATTATTATTTTATCAATATAATTGGTAACGCCTTTTAAATGAATAATCGTATAATAAATATTTATGGTAGCTTTATAACTGTAGCAACACAAGTACATACAAGTAGTAGTAGTAGTAGAAATAGAGTAAGACATTGAAATAAGAGTTAGCTAAGACATTATTATTATGAGCCCTCAATATCCCACTGCTGGCAAAGGCTCCCCGCACTCTCTCCATTAATTCCTCTCCTGTACTACAGTTGGCACGGAATTTAGCGAGCTCGTCCCTCCATCTTGTTCGCGGTCTGCCGCGACGTCGTTGCCCTGTGTCAGATTTTTATCAGTTTGAAAAATATGTACCTACATAGTACCTACAAATAAAGTAATATACATAGGTATATCCGCTCTTGGTAGAGCGGCGAAAAATCATAATAATATACCTTACCCCTTATCTACCTACCTATGAAAAGTTGTGTCTGAAGTATACAGATATGTGTACAAGTGGTGTACAAATAGACAAGACGTCGATCCCTCATACATTCAAGGAACCGCAAACCCTTGCCCGTAGCTCTATTGTACCTTTCTATTTTGGTAAACCAATTTTGTTACGCTCTACTTACTCCCAAAATAGACGTACTCGTACCTTATCTTGTTGATTAAAGGCTTTAGAAAAAACGAATTCAACTGTGTTGTCGTCAAAGACACGCTTTGTATGAAATACCTAGTAGTACCAGGGACGCCTCTGTGGAGCAGTGAGCTAGAGCCCGCTCGAGACAAAGAAGGTTTGGGGTTCGATCCCCGAACCCCCGCATATATGACCGAGACATATGTTTGCATGTTCTGCAAATATTTGTCTCAGGTCAGGGTGTTTTCTATGTATATTATACAATGTATTCACAAACAAATTTATTTACGTGGTATATTAGATATGTTGTTCCCATAAATACAAACTCTGCTTAGTTTGGTATTGTGTTATCTGTGGTTTGGGGCTGCATGATCAATGTTCTGTGATAGTTTTGAGCGTTATAATTATTTATTGATTCGTTTAAGTATGTATGAACCGTTGGGGTAAACTAGTTCTTGAGTGGAGACCGCGGCTCGGAAAACGTAGTGTAGGACGCCGTCCGGCCAGGTGGGGTGACGATCTGCTGTCGGCTGCTGGTAGAAGCTGGATGCGTCGAGCTCAGTACAGGGCGCAATGCCGCTCATTAGGGGAGGCCTATGTCCAGCAGTGGACTGCTATAGGCTGATGATGATGATGATATGTATGAGTAGTGGTGGATTCTGAGTAACACCGTCACACTTTTCATCGTTTAAACTATCTGGTTTTTAGAAACTAAAATTGCATCTCTATTATCTTCATTTTCAAAAAGGGACAGCTTTTTTAAGTATTTTAATGTAGGTTAGGTACTATTATGTAAAATGGTTCGGTTATATACTTTGAGTTTGGTCCCATTAAAATATGTAGAAACAAACCCTAAGAGTCCATTTTTAAGAAGTCCGTTTTTTTTAAATAACACATATTTTTTTTTAAATTTTTTATAATAAATATTAAATTTGTAATAAAATATTGATTTTTTAAATTTTGTACATAATAAAAAATATTGATTATTTAAAGAAAAAAAAATACTTAGGCAAACACGGTTCACAGTCAGTGGTACTAGGTTGTTTGTAGAAGTCCCATGCAATGTTTTACTGACTTAATGCATGCAAATATAAAATAAATTTATTCATTAGTTTAATTTTCACGTGATATAGAAAATATATTTAAATTAAGTCAAACTTATAACTTACGCCGGTGAAGTTACAGGCACAAGAGGATTATCATCTTCATGCCTCAAGTTGATGGAAGCAGGGCGTTGCATCGTAGAGCACGTTCCAAAAAACGTGATCTACGTTGCAATGCTTTGGCCATGTGCGTGAACAGTGGTTTTACATACCTGTACCCCTAGTACGAGTTGCTCAATTCGAAAACTTTCATAGTTTACGTTTTCGAGCTCAACTTTAAAGTACCTATTTCAGTTAAATACCAAACTGTTTTGAGTGATAAACATTGCAATCTTCTTGCAAGATTACATTACCTAAGTTATTCAGTTTCTTTTCGAATGTTTTAATAGAAAACCAGTTGAGTAATTGCCATTAAATTGAATAATTAAATAATGCAGGACGTTATCACACAGGTTCATGTAGCCCCAAACTAAGCAGATCTTGTATTATGGGAACCACATGATTGATATACTACATATAATACAGTTTTTTTTAGTAAATACATACATATCATACATAAAAAACACCCAGACCCGAGACATATATCTGCAGAACTTGCAAACATTTGTCCCGCGGCGGGAATCGAACCCGCAACCTTCTGCGTCTCAGGCGGACCTTCGCTCACTGCGCCACAAAGGTCGTCGATAAAACTTAAGTTACATTAAAATGAGTTCGGAAACGAATCTATGAAAGTTTTCGAATTGTGCAACTTATACTAAGGGTACTGGATAAAGGAAACCATCCAAAAAAACATTACGCCAAAGAATGCGAAAGTTATGATGGATAGGTGTTTGTTCCTTTGACGCCTTAACTTGAACGGGTTCGGCTATATTTTTTCAAACATAAGCTACAAAACACGGCCATTTTTATCCCAAAATAATAAGGGTACAGCTACTGGGATATGTAAGTACTTTTCCGAAAGCAATCTCAAAGGAAGACTTTCGTTTCAATCGTAAGTACACCTGGAATACCATAAAGGGACACCCGTGGCTCCGAAACCTCGTTTGCGCAATATCATCTTCATCTTAATTCTCCTTGGCGTATTCCTCATTATCATCTTCAGCTTCGAAGCAGCGAATAAACGCTTACTACGTGCCTAAGGGGACATAGGTCACTCGTAATTTATTTATTTTTATTTTTACTTATTTAGAAAATAAACAGTAGTAAAGATTTTTATATATCCCAAAAATTTCGACTTAGGCGGAATTTGAAGTGTGGGCAAAAATCATAGAATAAGCAAAGCGACACCTCTCGTCAATGTACTAACAACTATTAGTCATTGAGCAGGCTAGGAAACTGCAACGTTTCCCTGTAGGTGAAGCAAACGGCGCTTAGTCGTGAATGCCCGAAAATTTTGATAAGGCGAGGAGTTGACTCGGTAGCGCAGTTGGTTAGCGCGTCCCGGTATTGATGGGAAGGTCGCGGGTTCAAATCCCGCCTGAGTCGAAATTTTTGGGATATATAAAAATCTTAGATTTTTCCCTGCAAACACATAAAATGCAAAAAAACAGTAGTAAAGTTGGATAATGGTCACAATAGTAGAAAATGGTGCAAGAGGTGTGTAAGGGATTCCAACTCTCCCATCTCCCATCCGTAGAGCACCCTACTAACTAACAAACGGGGCTCTGGCAGCTAAATCTCCTGGCAGCTGACAGGCAGCAGCGTCGACAGAAGGTCTCTGCGATACCCAACCCGCATGCCCAGCGTGGGGATTATGGGCATATGCCCGTTTATTAAGGGAGGGAATAAAATAATTATAAATTAGATAGGATTAATTAACAATTAGATAGGAAATAATTATAAATTAGATTGGATTAGGTTACAAATTGATATCACATTACATTAAAATTACATTACATCAAATTATATAATATCTACGTACAATCATCATCATCACCATCATCATCATCATCATCATCATCATCAGGAATCATAGTCACAGACTGGTGCAACACATTTAGAAAAATGTGTCCACATGGGAGACAGACAATGCTTCGCCACGGTTTTAGGATGCTGTTGTGACTGGCCTTCGTCCTGCTCATCAGAGATGCTGTTTTCTTCCGAATAATGGCTTGGAAACCATCAGTTCGATATTGAGCAAACATCTCTGAGGCGCTACAAAAACGGAGGAGTCTCAGCAGCATCCTCAAAGTATTATTATACTGAACACGTAGGGCCTCCAACGATTTTTTGGTATAGTTAACCCATAGATTAGCCGATTATATTTTGGTCTCGTTAGGAATTGGTGTAAAAGAAAAATAAATACGATTTAGTGTTTTTTAAAATTCAAACTAAATATACCTTGAATTTTGAATGAGCACCATTGCGCCCTGTCCTCAGCTCAACGCAGCCAGCTACTACCAGCAGCCTGTCGCAAAATGTTACTCCACCGGCCACTCACTTCACTCAAGAACTCTGTTGTTGACTCGGCAAGTTCACTGTCATTTCAGTTTGCTTATCCTCTGAGTTAATGGACTAAGAGCGTCATTCAAAAAAAAATAGTTTTTATGCACGTACACAAAAATACTGCGAAGACCGAGCTCATATTCAGACTATATAGACAACTATAGGTACCGACAGTACGCTAGCTGGAGTGACTGCACTAGCAAATAATTAAACTGGTACCAGTTTAATAGTTTAATATATTTGGTTCCCCATACAAACTTTGCCACCCCCATTTACCACTTTTGAGGTTAATTTTTCAAAATTTGATTAGCCTATGTGTTATTCTTCTGGCATTGCAACTATCTACGTACCAAATTTCATCAAAATTTGTTAAGTGGTTACGGAGATACGTGGTAACACACATTCACACAGACTTTCGCATTTATAATATTATAAGGACAGGATTAGGATTATAAGGAAGAATTACTATCAACTGAGCTTCGTTAAAATAGATAATCAATTATTTTTGCTATGATAGATAGTCAGTAAACGAATAAACGAGTTCTTGAGTGGAGACAACGGCTCAGCAAACGTAGTGTAGGACGCCCTCCGGCCAGGTGGGGTGACGATCTGCGAAAGGCTGCTGGTAGAAGCTGGATGCGTCGAGCTTAGGACAGGGCGCAATGGCGCTCATTAGGGGCGCAATGGCGCTCATTAATACCACAATAAGCTGATGACACTAACCACCACATGTACCTGATGATTTTAAGGTTCAAAAGAATTTGATGTAAAATAGTTTTATAAGTATAAGAATTATATAACTTGCAATATTTTGGATATAAACATATAGGTTCAAAAATAACTGACTATCTCATCATCATCATCATCATCAGCCTATAGCAGTCCACTGCTGGACATAGGCCTCCCCTTATAAAGGGGGATATGCCCGTAATCCCCACGCTGGGCATGCGGTTTGGGGATCGCAGGGCACAGCTTCTCGCACCACCGACGCTGCTGCCCGTCCGCAGTCAGGGAATTTATCTGTACCGGTGTTAGGCTGCGCTATGCCGCAATCAGCCGGCTGCCAGAGCCCCCTTTCGTAGTTTAGCAGGGTGCACCACGTGCAGTCCTCTCTGTATTCTGTGGTGCAGGTGAGGTTGGCTTGGGTTACGAAGATGGGGGTTGGAACCACGTACTAATGGTTGGCACCGGACCTTTAATAGCAAACTTTGACGTTTCATCGGTCGAAATTTTTAAAGAACATCAATTGAAAAACTTTCATAGTTAGTAAAAACAAGACCATTTCGGTGTGTTAGTTTGTAAATGAAACCTCTAATAGTCTGTTTATGTCTGTCAATGGATTTTATAGAAACCGTCGAATCTACAACAAGTTCTATGCACGATGATATTAATTTGACGAAACTTGTTAAACTATTTTTGTGAAAATAACATCTTCGGAGCTTTCTTTTTACCCGACTGAAGTCCTCTTCAGTCAGGTTACGTTTTTAGGGTGTATGTATGTTTGTAATATTATTTGTCGGTCGCTGTAGCCCAAACGGCTGGACGGATTTTGACTAATGAGGTGTCGTTGGAATGGTCTAGATCACAAGAGTGACAATGGCTATATGAAATGTAAAAATATTCAATATGGCGTCTGTAAGAAGCCGTTTTCTATGTATGATGTATATGTATTTACAAAAAAAAGTATTTAAGTAGTTTATCAGTCATGTGGTTCCCATAATACAAGCTCTGCTTAGTTTGGGGCTACATGGTGCTGTGTGATAGCGTCCAGCATCATTTATTGTTTTCAATTTACGATGAATTGAAAAAAGTATCAATATCTGATAATTTCCGCAAAATAGGTGTCATTGGATTGTGCAGAAAAATATTTTAAAAAGTGACTCTAGGGATCTCTGGGGACGATCTTCATTCGTAACTCTGAGACGATTTCTAGTGGTGTCAAAATGATACTTCCATAGAAAAAAATGTATGAACAACTCTCAAACTTGCACTCAAAGTTTACTGAACCGATCTCAGTTTAACCATAAAACAAGCCTAAGTACTAAAAACTTCCTGTTCGTCTAAGCAGTCGGGTTTTTTTTTTATATAAACACTTGTTTTATACAAAATGTTATCTGTACAGATGTAAAATTAATGTCGTGAAAGTAGTTTGACGTCACTACTGTCGCAATGTAAATTCGACTAGTTAAATACCTACTTACTTATTTAATTTGCAATAAAGCAATCATCTGTAAAACAAGATTACACGGTAGTTAATCCTGATCAACCTTATAATAGGATCAAGTGGTTCCCAATTACCTGAATTAATTTAACTAATTGGCATTATTGAATTGCTAATTAAATCTTTGGCGGTGTATCGAGTTGCTAATTCACGCAGCAGAATTTTATATAACCAGTTCATTAAATGACTTTAGCATAGCGTAGTATAAATAGGATAGGTAAGTTTTAAAAACAAGTAGAGCTGGAAGCTTCAGGGGAAAAGCCTCAGGGTGAGTTTCCATTGAAGGTAAGCGGAGCGTCGCACAGTGGATCCATTTGGAAAAAAGGTGCCGTGATAAATGCCAGCCAAGAACTTAGAATATAGTTTTTATCTAATAAAAACTATATTCTAAGTTCTTTCACAGTTCAGTGTTAGAGAAAAGAAAGAATTAAGTTAAAAAAATTGTTGCACTATATTTATGCGTAAGATCAGGTATTTCAATTTTTTTTGGACCTTGAATTGCGCTTAGGCTTCTTATATTAACAGGCCTTATTTGACTAGCGGGACTATTTAAAACGTTTGCGATTCGACACCGACATTAACGATTGAGCTAGGATTACATTATGTCGCGGTGTATTGTATTGTGATGCACCATCGTATCGTACCGTTATTGAGTATCACGATCAGCAGGATCTATAATCCTAGAAATCAGAAGAAATAGAAATACAATTCAACAAAAATTTACGGATTCAATTCCAAACCATTTATAATGTTTTTAGTGTTATCCATTTTGAAGCGATCAGCAGGTTTCTCCACTCCGCTTTAATGGAAAGGCACTTTTTAGATAGATAGCTGGAGAAATTTACATACCCAGGCCAAAACTCACCCGCGGCTTGCCGCTGATGATGATGATACGCTTCCTTCTTTCTCTTTCTCATGTGAACAATTTCGTGTGAGTGAGACCAACTCTGGTGAAGGAGTTTTTAGACCACCCACAGGCTTGTGACATGGTAACCCAGGACCAAAATCGCACAGATCAAATGCCACTAAGGGATCACCTATCCAAATAGTGGCCGGTCGGATGATGCTCATATCATCTGTTAATAACACCGAAGCACGTTAGAGCATTTATGATGATAATAATGATATAATACATCACTACATAGTACCTATAAAAAATAGTGTTAGCTACATAACACGCATTGAAGGCATTCAAAAGCGCTTCTTAAGATACAGTTTAGAACTAAAATGTATATCCCTAACTATATCGCGCGGTGTAAGAAATTCCACATTCTCCCTCTTTATAATAGAAGGCATATTGCAGATTTATTATATCTCTTTGATATAGCTAGCGGAAGAATCCACTGTCCAGGTCTGCTTGGGCGACTGGACCTTCGTGTTCCAACAGCAAGTCTCCGAAATCATGATTTACTTTATGTTCCAACAGCTAACAGACCTCGCAAACACGACGCTTTGTCGTCGGTCGTCGCGCTTACGGCTGGTTTCTATATTATACCGTTACCGATTACGCCTCGTTTTCTCTTGAGAAACTGTCAAAAATTAACAACGTGGCGTCGAAAATTTGACAGTTTTTCAGGGCAAAACGAGGCGTAATCGGTAACGGTATAATATAGAAACCGTACATTAGTCGCGAGCGTCTGTCATATCTTGCTGTTGCGATTGTCCCCCGCTGCTTGTCGTAGCGTCTAATCGCTGACGTTTGTCGTCCAATGTACGCAGGCTGTTAAACTAACTATAGAAGTAATTCGTACATTATTCGAGCGTGCAGATCTTTTAATGCAACAGCACGTGAGCTTGACGTTGACTTGTTCAACACCTCATCAGTGCAAGTAAAACGTTTGATGAATAATCGTTTCTTCCAAGTTTAATCCTCGAGTTTTTTGTCCGTTTATAGCACTAGGCTATGTCTTTTTTTTACTTTGTAGCTATGTGTGAAAACTTTTAATTAGCTGTCAAATCCTATTCACTTATTTGATCATGTACCTAGCTGTAAGTTTTCCTTGAGAATAAAACTTCTTTAAAACTATGAAACGGATTTTGATACGGTTTTTATAATAGATAGAGTGATTCAAGAGGAGGGTTTATATCAGCATTGCTGGGGCGGGTCGCTAGTAATGTATAATAATGTAAAATAGTCATCATCATAGGCCTTTAACATCTATAAAAGATGATATAAGCAGCGTCCTACAAGGTTCGGCACTTACGGATGTGGCTTGTAAGGCTGATACGGGAGCGACAGCTTCGAGCGCATAAGTCACATATAAATTGTGTTCCTGGAGAGGTTGGAGGCAGAGCAGCGCGCTTGTGACGCAGTTCGCGCTTGTGGAAGAGTAGTGCAAACTAAGCACTATCGTGATCTACATACGTCGTATACAGGTTGGGGCAAAATTTTACCTGATTGAGGGCACTCACAACATTGAATCTATATACATCCTCCAACCATCACGGACGTCTGAGGTTTTTTCCCAGTTCTTCGGATCAATGTTAAAACATAACATATCGCGTTTTGCGTTTTGACGACCTCTGTAGCGCAGTGGGCGAAGGTCCGCCTGTGACGCAGAAGGTTGCGGGTTCGATTCCCGCTGCGGGATAAATGTTTGCATGTTCTGCAGATATTTGCCTCGGGTCTGGGTGTTTTCTATTTATGATATGAATATATTTACAAAAAAAAATGTATCTATGTAGTATATCAATCATGTGGTTCCCATAATACAAGCTCTGCTTAGTTTGGGGCTACATGATGCTGTGTGATAACGTCCCGGATTATTTATTTTATTTATTTTTATTTTATTTTATTAAGTATTCATATAAGTACCTAGTATTGTTAGCAAATAGTACCAAAGTATTGGTTATTTATTATCCAGCAACAGAAGTCCTAAAAGAAGTATATTATTTATCTCTGATTGATATATTCTTCGAGCTTCAAAAGTTTCCATCTGTCTAGTTTTTGTAACTAAAGCTATCGTATCAAGGGCATTGACTGTTATAAATTACTTGCGAAATACTTTTATTTGCCTTAAACAGGAAAAAACATGTTTTCAACACAAAAGTACGGCATTAGCTATAAATATGCTGGCCTGTGAGGGATACTTCGAACGGGCAGGCGAGTTCTGAACGGGGTCGGCATACATAATTTTAGTTTTGTGTAAGTGCTATTAATGTTTGGAACTTTCACCTATTCCCACTAGTTGGGAATATGTATTACTTACTTACTTTATCCAAGGTATGCCGATTCAGGACTTATGTACACGAAACTGTGTAGATATCTCTGTAGAAATAAGGCTACGAGAACTACGAAAGCATTTTCGCTTGACTACGTCAAAGAGAAAACTAATACACAAAAGAATACAGAAAAAGATTCTTAACAAAAGTATCAGGTCGCATTTATATTCCTTTTGTTAATTTTTTTATCATTAGTGTTTAATAATTTAGTTATTCTTTGATTTTTTTTATTCACAAGTATTGTCAATTTATCACTCCATTTTTAATAAAGTAGCTAAATTTTTTAACAAACCTAAGTTAGTTATTATGTTACACGTTGAATATCGAAGTAGTTGATTTAAATTCAGTTTCTTCGTAGTAACTTTATGTAGATACCTCAAAGTATAAGTACAGATAAAAATGACACAAGTTTTTGAAATTTGCGTCGCTGATATTTGTAAAAAACAGCCTGCAAAAAATACTAAATTAGAATTATGAGGTCAGACAATCAACCTCGTAAAATGGCTTTATTAATCATCAATACCATACCGACTACTAAAAGCAAACCACTTTAATCCATTTAACCGTAAGTTGAACGTCCCCAAAGGAATAACCACTAAACCAGCGGACTGAAGTGGCCGCATCACGCAAATCCTGACCACGGACCACTCTTGTACTACACCGCAAGAACCCAACCGAAACACACGTCAACTATATCAAAGACATGAAACCCAAACATCTGCTATTATTTTCGGGTTTACTTTTAGGCCTTTTGTGCAACGGTGACTTAGAAAACCGACTCAGAACAGAACAAACTTTATATCCTGAAGGACTCAGAAATTCAAAAAAGGATCACTATCAAGTTCGAGACGTGATTACAGGAATGTCATTAAGTTGGAATGAGCGCTCCGTAAACAAAAGTGACCCAGATACGGCACAGCGGGTCGCTGCTGTAGAGCCCGAAAACATCAGCTCAGCCTCACTCAATAAGACTGATCACGCTTTATTAGTCGCGAACTTCAAGCGACAATGGCCCGTATGGCGTTGGGAACGGCTCGGTTATTTTTCTGATGACTACTTGGATTTGATAAACGAACATTGGCTGCAGTATCCTCCCCCGAGTGAGACGGTGCATAAGACGCTTGCTGGCGTGTATTTGCTGTTCGCTACGGCCGGCTGCTGGGGCAATATCGTCGTTCTATTTATGTACCTAAGGTATGTTATAGCATTTACCTCACACGCTTATCGAGGCTGTTGTTACAGCTGAAGTCGAAAACTTGCGAGCATCTTAGCTCATTAAAATAGCATGAACAATTTCCAAGAGCTCATAACGTTGATACAAAATTTATCTAATTAAGAAATAACAAGAATATGAACTTTATTTTTTAAATGAATTTTTATTTTTGTTACATAAAAAATGGGGTTGATTGCTTCCTGTGTTTTCAATTTACCCAGAATTATTTTATTGCGGGAAGTCGGTGGATGGAAAATGTTTAAGACTGTTCTTTGTGGAAATCGTTGATTTTATCTACAATGTAAACCTACAGCAATGTTCTTCTACAGGTAGTTGATGATGAAAATGATGATTTGTAAGCTCAAAACTTACCACTACCGCAGTTAATGTTCTCCGCTAAACCCCGTATTAGCCTACGCAATAAAGTTTATGTTATATAGGTGGGTTTAGGTAAAAGTTACATCATAATGTAAGACGAAACTTTAAGCTGTGGCGTTCTGACAAGGGTGGTTCGACACTCTAGATCCGGGCCAGGATCTGAATATTCGATATTTTTGACTGTCAATTTTCATACAGTATTGACAGTTTCCGCGATATCTAATAGAATCAAAAATATCGAATCGTTAGAATCTGTCGATTCTACGTGCAATGAGATTACGATCATTCGATTATAGGTAGTTTAAAATCTATATATGTTTATTATAGGTAGTTTAAAATCGGATAGGAAAAAAGTTGTTGAGCTTGTGCTGAATGAGAACTTAAAAGAAAAGGATATAAGGGTCTAGAAAATTAAATAGTCCTAGCAAGTGATTGTAGATATACATCATCTTCAGCATGTATCAGTCCGCTCCTGGCCTCTCCCACTAAGCGCCACTGAGCACGATTTTCGGCTCCCTGCATCCACTTCTGCTTATAGCCACCTTCCGCAAGTCATCGCTCCACCTGGCCAGAGAACGCCCTAAGTAGGTATAAGTACCTAAAACAGTACAGTATACTTACTAACTATTTTAATTTCAACAACTTTT
This sequence comes from Horisme vitalbata, assembly GCA_951804965.1. NCBI lineage: Eukaryota > Metazoa > Arthropoda > Insecta > Lepidoptera > Geometridae > Horisme > Horisme vitalbata. Next base: position 3,564,025 of record OX638099.1, read on the forward strand.
TGAATGTATAAAAATCAATAAAATAAATAAAATACATTTATTCACCTACTTCCACACCAGCACACCACACCAGCCTATATCAGGCCACTGCTGGACATAGGCCTCCCCTAATAAAGGGGGATATACCTATAATCTCCACGCTGGGCATGCGGGTTGGGGATCGCAGGGCACAGCTTCTCGAACCACCGACGCTGCTGCCCGTTGATGGCCAGGGGATTTAGATTTGCCGATGTAGGCTGTGCTATGCCGCAATCAGCCGGCCGCCAGAGCCCCGTTCGTTGTTTAGCAGGGTGCACCACGTGCAGGTGAGGTTGGCTTGGGTTCCGGAGATGGGGGTTGGAACCCCGTACACCCCTACTTACAAAATACAAATTTACACAATGATATATATGAACCTCCTTGCACACAAACACTACTTTTTGAAATTGATTAAAGTTATACCTGTCACTGTTTGTCAATATCCAATGGTAAGAGGTGGCAATAAGTTTAAGCACTCATCGTTTATCTTTTATTAGTTTAATATTGAGAAAAAGAAAGTTATACCCCCTCTCAATTAGATTCCAACTTGAATCGATCTTGTGAAATTGATGGAAGCGATCTCAGATCAAGATAGTGTGGTCCCGAAAATCGATTTAACGAGCCAAATGGAGCATCCCTAAAGTTGTTTAGCATAGAAGCGATTAGACACTAATAGTAATTAGGTATCTAACTTTTTAGATAAGCCCGGGGACCGAGGGATCCATTTACAGTTAATTTGTTAGGTACATTTTGCATAACGGGCTTAGGCGGCTCTTCAACGATGGCGGTCTTCTTCTTCGTGTCGAGGATAAATTATTTTTGTAACTCAACGATAGATTCTTTGAATCGTGTCAAACGTCTTAAGCTGGTACTCAGGTGCTCCTGCCCAAAGGTGACAACCTTTCATATATTTGCCTGTACATAGCATTTAAGTTGTATTTATTTTACTGTGTAGAATAAATAATTAAAGGTATTACGATGATTCGAATACGATACGGGAAACTATTCTTTTTGAGTATTTAAAAAAAGTTAAAACTGATCAGCAAAAAAAATTGTGATGAATTTTGTGGTAAACTGGCATAAAAGCTACTCTAGTTACCTGTATGAAATACAAAACCCGAGATGGGGATTTTTTCATTTGTCTGTTATCTCGGTATTACCTATTGAGAAAATTCGAAAAGTGTTTTAAATCATGTATTGTTATTAACCGATAGGGATTATTAATGGTTGAATTGGATCTAACTAAATGCTTCGATTCATCGTTCCTATATAACCGTCCCATACCACCAACCATCCTGTATTCGGTGCCTAACTCCAGTAAGTGAGTTATCTAATCGTGTTCCTAGCCATTATAATAAGCTCATTATTTTCTTTTCTCACATAATGGCTTTGTAAAGTTTACAGGTCCAGAAATACCGGGGGTCGCAAGGAGTTAGGAAGTAATATAATAAAAAGGATGTGTATCACAAAACAACAGATATGCGTTCATGTAGGTACCTACCTAAACTGCCAATCAAAATGTGATAATTATAATGCATCTTAATAATATCAGTGATCTTCAAACCAATATACGATCCTACTAAAGAAAGACGAACAGATTTTTGGAGAACCAAAATATTTGAATTTTATACATCATCATCATCATCATCATCATCAGCCTATAGCAGTCCACTGCTGGACATAGGCCTCCCCTAATGAGCGCCATTGCGCCGTGTCCTGAACAGTCAGGTCCAATTTTATACATGCTAGAGCAAAAATGTAATAGATAATATAGTTTTCACTTCACACTGTTTAATGTACGATAGATGCTAAAATCAGTTTAGTTGACTCTAACCTTAATTTTCGGTTGTATTTCACTCTTAAATCAAAACATTTTAAAACGTAACACACTCTTAGAATTAACGATGATGAATAGCTTTTTGCATTATACCTGCCAATTCCAGAATTAGGTCGCGAGGTCGCATTCTGAGACGTGCACAATAATAATGTAGTCTGTCGGACTGTCGCACATGAATAGAACAAGCTCCATTAATATCCAATACACAATAAATATCGCATCAAAGTACCGCATCCTTTCAACGGAGATGTTCCCAGATCCCACTCGACTCTATCACAAGTACATTTCTGTCTCGGAAAGCTCAGCGGACGGTTGTGCTCCATTACACCGCGACCGCGCGGAAACTTTTCAATAACACAGAAGTAAATGTCGAATGCAATAAACTGGATAATAATCGCCGTGATATTTCAGTGCTTAAACCTGGATGCTTCGCAACAAAATAAGAATTTATTTAACATAATAAATGTGCATAATACAAGTGATAGTGTGGTTAGATCATTGTGCAACCCGTTGGAGTGTCAGGATGATTATTTGTGGCACCGATTGGATCTGAGGCTTTGGAAGAGGAGGCGGAGGATGTCGAATTTCCTGATGCGGAAACTGAACGATAAGACTGTTAACGGCTCCGTGGGGGAGCTTAAAACCCATACGCAGGTTCTCGACGTATATTCCGCGACGTATCTCACTCGAGACATTTTAATTGAAAAGTTTAAGGAGAGGTGGCCGGTTGAAAAGTGGCGCAAGTATGGACTTTTCAATGACGATTACCTGATGATGGTGAACCCTCACTGGCTTCAGTTTCCTCCGCCGTATCCGGTGATCCACTACACTATGGGGAGCTTTTATATGGTGATGCTCTGCATTGGCTGCTTTGGAAATATATTGGTGCTATTTATGTATTGCAGGTAGGTAATTCATTAATGACCATTTTAAAATTACTAGAGTTTTTTCTATAATCATGAAGGATTCTCTTATAAAACCGATGAAGACCTTTAAAGATCTACAACTATAAATCAAAATACAAATCAATGTAGGTATCGAAAGTTCCAATCGCCAATATTGTATCAAACAATAAAATACTAACAAACTTTTCTGTTTGGTAAATAATTGAATAAAAGTTCATAACATCAATCATGGTATGAGTTCAGATATAGTATATTTTTGGGTAGGTATCCGTTATTTATTATGATTAGCAATTAATTTTGCTACTAGTGTAAAATTAGGTAGTGCAAAAGTAAAGGTTACCACTTGACGTTGTAATTTAAGACTCTAAGTAAAAGACTTAAGATAAACAGTGGGTGTGCCGGTGATCACCGGCTTATCTCCTTCATGCCTCTAGTTCATGGACGCAAGACTATGCATCGTAAAGCACGTTCTAAAGAAGCCTGACCTACGATGCAGTGCTTTGTGATAGGTAATCGTTTCTACTTAAAATCAGGTGGTTCATGTGATTGTGTGAATTCCATCTTCATGATGATTAAATAACTAGGGCTTTATTCCTGGGAATAGAGTTAAATAGCACGTTATACATATTTCGCGATAACTGTAAAACTTACGTGGAATTTTTACAGAAAATCAGGTTCCAGGGCCCTGGATACATATTGAGAGCCCTATCCGAAATTGTATGGAAAGACAGTACTTGCGATATTTATCTACATTTCACTTCACTTCACTTCTGTATTAAATGGCTTCTGGGACAGTCCTCCACAATTTTGCCAGTATCAAGTATAGTAGATAATAATTGTTCATAATAATATGAGGCAACGTAGTACGATTTATAAGTCCAGTCGTCCAGTCTTCAGTCAGGTCCTGTTTTCTCTTCATACAATCTCATTCTGAAAGCTTACAATACGTCATATTTTTACAACATAAATAATAAAAGTTACGACCTAGGACATTGTGTTCCATGTAAGGACGCTTGTCCTTATGCCGTAATTGTTGAGACAGAGTTAAAAGAATGAGCGTAAAACAGTTCCTTTGTAAAGTTTTTGCATAAAACCTTTTCCTGTTTTAAGAGTTTTCTTTTGTACTTCCTTCGTCGCTAGCACATCCGGCTTGTTTACTTAAAACAATATTTATGGTTATAGACGTTGAATTTGATTAATTTTCATTAAAGGAAAGTGATTTTACTTCGTCAATATTTTACGATTTTAAGTGTTCTGCTAATGAATTTTGCGTGGTGCTTAGACAAAAACCGGCCAAGTGCGAATTGGTTTCGCGTACGAAGGGTTCCGTAGCGTTGTATGGAAGCCCCACTTAAATATATATATTATTCTATTTTTAGCATTTGTTGTTATAACGGCAATAGAAATACTCTGTGAAAATTTCATAACCCGGTTCTTCATGAACCGGGTTATGAAATACAGACTGGTAACAGACAGATAGACAGACAGACGGACAGTGGTGTCTTAGTAATAGGGTCCCGTTTTTATCCTTTGGGTATGGAACCCTAAAAAGTAGCCTCATCATCATCAGCCTATTGTAGCAGTCTACTGCTGGACATAGAAACCTATACAGGGTGGGGCAAAATTGTACCTCATTGAGGCCAGCTACCTTTTCTTTTGTTAGTTAGAAAGTTTTGTTCTCAGGAAACTATAAGTTTATTTCGAAGAAAAAAAAATGATAATTTTGGATTTTTTATAAAGGTACAGTCAGCCCAGAAAATGACATTAAAAAAAAACAAGTTGGTCTCAATCGACTCTATTTCCCAACAGGAACGTTTTTCCCAAAGTAAAAATCAAATCGTAAGTTTTTGCGACTATTCAAAAAAAAGTTTCCATACAATTTCTATGAAGCCTCATTCGCTTCTACATTGAGTAAAATTTTGCCTCACTGTATATTTATTGTTCCAAGTCGCAATACATTGTATATTCCCAATTTAATAAAAAATCGTACAGCCATTACGATGTCGAGTGGGAACAAATATACAAACACCGAATACACTAAGTGTGATTTTATTATAATTTATTCAGGACATTCTAAAAACCAAGTATATTATACAGACAAAATGAAACTTCTATATTTAAAACACAATTTCCTTTTATCTCCTGTACAGTCATACAATGGCGGCTTGTTGCCCCGTTTCGGCTTGGAATTACGTTTGTAAGTTCTCTGAGTACCTGCCTAGATTACCAATTAACCAAAGTCAAGTAGTGCAAGTAATTAAAGATGTCGGGTCTTTCAATATACGACTACTTAATCTCACGATTGTCTAATTTGCAATCAAGACTTCTTGACTTCTTCTTCTTTGCTTCTTCAAGTCATGAGTTGCCTTTTCATCAAACTATACGTAGGAACCTAATAATAATTACATGGAGTATACACAGTAACTTTTTATTCGTATGTAATCCGAATACGGGTAAATCTACTCTCGAAGGTCTACAACATTAGTTCAAAGACTTTTCAAGTTTTGCAGTTTTTAATTGAAGAGGTTTGTAAAGTTTCGCAATAGTTTTACTCCAAAACTCCAGAACCAGCCCTAGGGGAGATAGTTTTGTTAAAATTTGTCCTTGATGATGATGATAATTGTATCTCTGCCTTAATTTTAGGGCTGCTGCACACAACACAAAAATAGGTACGCTTACTAGTTTTGTTTTTTTTTTAGAAATGTTTCGAATCATGTATTTAAACTGAGGTTTTCACAACTTGTGGATAATCATTTTTTATTTATTATTTATTTATGATTTAGCATTTATAATATCATAACAGTATTAGACCAAAGCGATATTGAAAATAGGTGAAAATAGGTAATAATGAAAATCATGGTCCTAATCAGCCCCTTTCGGGAAAACATAGGAATGAAAACTCACCTTGTACAATAACTAATTTTAAATGTTTGCATTATCTGTCAATGGATGCGACTAGCACAAGACCATGGTGGATGGCACAAACCCCGGGAAACCTGTGTCCAGCAGGGGATAAAGTCGAGCTGCTGGCTGGATACGGGTAATTGTATGTAAACCATTTATTATAATTTTTGGCGATATTTTCCGATTTGATTTGGTAAGTTACTAGTTCATAGTTTATTTATTTCCACCATAGGTACACTTGATTTCGTCAAAAGTTAAGTACCTAAGTAAAGTCAAAGTCAAAGTCAAAGTTATTTATTGTGTTCATGTGTAGGTACAAAAGTTCTTATATGTAATGTAGGTTACATAATGCATTTCAAATATAGGTAGGTAATAATAAGAAAACAGACAAGAACATTTTGAATAATAGAACTATTGTAACAATATTGTAACTTTTGTAACATGTCAAAAAAATCAAGTCTTAGAAATTGATGCTCCTGAACCTACAGCCATTGTCAAAGGTAAAAAAAACAATATTAATAATTTTATTTGATTGGCTGTAAAAAGGCCGAATGTCAAAAATTAAATTGTACCCTTTTGGAAAAGAGTACCTGTTGGAAAATAGAGTTGATTGAGACCAATGGAATGAATATAATACTTACGGTAGTAGAACTCCTTGTTGAGACCACATTGAGACATACTTGTATTTATTGACAAATGTAAGTTTTTAGGCTGTGTGAGGTCCAGGCTATTTATGTATGTTGTGTATTATGAAAAGGTGAGGAATGTTGATTTTGGTAATTTTATTTTAACCCATTGCCTTGTTGGTGCAATTATTTCGGTCTCGGTGGTCCAATTGCCTTCGGGGAGCCATCAAGAAAACAACAGATTTGGGTAACAAATATTGTTTATTGGAAAAAAGGGCAGGATCGAAACAAATGGACGCAAGTAATTTGGTATAACCAAATAAGGAAAAGGTTACGAGAATGTCAGTTTGATAATTTTATTACATAAAAATAGAAAAAATAGAAAGGTGTAGGTACCTTTTCTATTTTATTTAATGTATAGTATAAGTAGGTAATATTACCTACTTGTTTACTAAACTACTAAACCACAATCCTTGTGTAACTCTTAAGGTTCCCTTACTTACTTTTCTACTACTACTCCCTTACTTTTGGAGTTATTTAACAATGTCCAGCACAATCTTATTTATTTATTAAATGTATTCTTACCAAATTCTTGCATATACTTAAATACATACATACATAAACATAATCCCTAACCCTAAATAAACAAATAATTTACTGCGTCTAAACCATGGTTGATCTAATTTTCCAAATTTTCCCGAAGCACTCAAGCGAAACTGAAGTTGATCAAACGCAAATGGCATACGATATTACACCAATAAAGATAGTATCGTACGTGACAGACTGACAGTCTATGACGATTATTTCTCTACTTTTAAGTCTATTGAAAACAGTTCGTCGTTAGTCGTAAAAACTTACGTCGTAAGACCAACGTGGAGATGAGTTTTAAGAGTTAAGTAAGTTGATTTAAAATTCATATGTTTATTTTTTATTAGAATACGTAATTCTTTCCGCAATTGGGTATTAGCCTGTAGGTACTTATTTATAACTAGCTTTCACCCGCAGCATCGCTCGCGTGGTGCCCGAATAAAAAGTCGCCTATGTGCCAGGTCAGAAGCCTATATTCCAAGTTTCATTCAGAAATGTTAGCGTGAAAGAGTAAACATCCATTCATCCATCGATCTTCACAAACCTTCACATTTATGATATTTGTAGGATTAGTAGGATCGTAGGAAGGATTTCAGAAAAAAGGAGACCTGTCATTAGGAAAAATTCATTATATCTCTCGGGAGCAGAGTAGACTAAAAATGGGGCTAAAACGGAGTCTGGACGTTCCGCTAACATGGCTTCATAACTGTACCCCAAATCCAATAATTGAGTGATAACTAAAAAGTCTAAAAAAACACAGCAAAGAACTAATAACTAGGTGACTAGGTAACGTTTCTCTACAATTAGAGAAACGCTACGAGCATTTCAATTCAATTCGATTGTCGCCTAAAGTTAAAATTATGTGACTTCCCGCATACCCCAGTGGTATTGCCTGCCAGCTTTCTTATTTTATCCACAAAAAACGAATAATTCTTAAAAACTCGTATCAGCAAAAGCCTTTTCTTTACAAACTCTTGATCTTGCTGTTTCGGCATCTTTGAATATAAATTGCTATTGTCTTTCTGCTTACATAACGGACTATTTCCATTAATAGTTATCATTGTATGGGAAGTTTTTTGTCTTGGCATTCGGAGAACGATTTCCATAACGATTCGAACCCACGAGGGTTCGAATCATATTGACCATGTCTTTCCTGTTGGTAAGAAAGTTTAAGATAAGATAAGATAATTTATTTCACACATCGTACACATTACTTGAAAACAAAATAATACACTTTTCACTCTCTTCCTCAAAAAGTGTATCATAATAGTGTAGCTTAGCGGGCCTAAAACTCGAGTTTAATACCTCGGGCAAAAAGGATTTTTTCTTTTTAATTTTTGTCTAAAATCATCAGCCCAAAGCATTCGTTCTCTTACATAAAAACTCGACTGCTTGGTGCTCCGTCAATTTTTTTTTTGAAAATAGAACCGTCTTGGTGATGTTTTATGAAGGTTGATTAATTTTTAATAAAATTTCGGAAAATTGTCTAATTTTGAATTGTTTTATTTTCTCGCAATCGAAGTGAAAAGTAGAGTGTTTTACTCGGGCCAAAACCACCCATTATAACTCGGTCTTGTCATCCTCGGGAGTATAACAACCTCGTATATAATGGGATGGTTTAGTCCCTTGTAAAACAATCTACTATTATGGTGTTGCTACAGTGCAGGTTGAAAGAGCTTAGGTATCCAAACTAGGAAAATACCGTAATATGCTTAGGCTGAGAAGAGATGTAGGTACTACAAGCCTACTCCATCTGACGATGTCTCAGACACTAGAGCATCTCGTTCAATGAGTAAACTTAGATAAAACTTGACGCTGTGCCTGTAAATGATCTAGACTTGCAAAGGTAGTATAAGTTTTAATTCATAGGCGGCGATAGTCTTACAATATAACAATATGTGGTAATGTAAAAAATGTAGAAAGAATATCTTTGATAGTTTAGCTTAAACGTGACTTTGCGCGGACAAAGTACAAGTTATTCAACAAGACAAACTTTTAAACTAAAAATTTCGCTAACCTTCTCTGATGAGTGCAACAATATGCATACGTCCGCAACAGATTCACATGCAAAACAAAGAAAGAACGAGCAATTAACATAACACTTATTCTTTCCCGAAATAAAACAAACACTATCCTGTTATTGTCTTGGAAGAACAACACACAATAACACAATAACCTCTAATCTGTCAGGAATTAATAATAATTCAAAAATTTGTGTTCAGCGCTCGGCGAAGCAACACGTCTGCGGAGTTCTGCGACGTTGTTTTGTAGTGTGGGAAGTGGTGCATACGTGTGCATTTTGTTGAACTCATCAGAATAGACTGGAATATGATTTATCTGACATACACAATACACACTATTATTAAAATAATAAAAAAATCATTAGACCTATTTACTTCTACCTACATGGTGCCGAATTTATCAAACAACCTTTTTTAATTTGTTAAAACTCAGACTAAGAACCTTCTTGGTCTACTTTTTTTTTATTTGCTTTGCGCGCGCCATTTTCTCTTCACTTCATATTTGTTAAAACCTTAGGTTTCACCTTAAGAATAAGAAACTTGAAAATAAGTGAAAAACCTAAAATTAGTGATTCTAGCGACGAGGAAGTTTATTTGACGCCAACATAATTGACTGAAACTGTTAATAATGCGCAAATGAGCTTTCTCCCTCAACAATCACGCGAGAAGTATTTGAAACAATAGGTACGGTTACTCCTACTCCTACTATCCTACTTCCTACTATCCTACTAATATTATAAATGCAAAAGTTTGTGAGTATGGATGGATTTATGGATGAATGGATGAATGTTTGTTACTCTTTCACGCAAAAACTACTGAACGGATTTGGATTAAACTAGAAATATACATAGTTTGTGACCTGGATTGACACATAGACTACTTTTTATCCCGGTACAACGCGAGCAAAGCCGAGGGCGGAAGCTAGGGTTAAATACGTGGCGACTAGCTAAACGAGGCCATAAAAGTATCTTGTGATGGTAAATGTTTTTTTTTTGCATTTAGTCATTGCCTCGCTGAGGTGGGATGAAAAGTTACGTGTTGCACTCGAGTGCAAAGATTTTTCACCTCGTGCCCTTTTGATTCCCTCGCTAACGCATAGGATTCTAATTTTCTAATTACTTGCTGTACGTGATTCAATTTCAAAATCCTTCGCTTGCTCGGTCATCAAAATTGAGCACGCGGTTAAAAAGCAACTTTACACTCTTGTATAACAAATAACTTTTGTCTTATTGAAAATTTTCTTATCTATACTAAGCAAGACATAAATGTATTTTTTGCATAAACATACGTAAAGACTTTCATTTTATGCGGGTGCAAAAAATGATCAAAGCTGTAAGCGGAGGTTAGTGTGGAATAAAACCACGAGCGAGTTATTTGAGTTTGTTTTTTAGCTTAATACAATTTTTCACGAACATCTAAATATACAAAACTTAGGAATCCGACTGACTGACTATTAATGCACAGCTTAAACCGTAGGTAGGTCCTTGAAATTTGGAGGGTTCCTTGCATAGTTTCAAAGTGCACTAAGGGTTTCCCCTGAAGGAATGCAGCGGGAGTTGAAATTAAACCAGCCAAATGCAAGTTGGAGTCACACACCGGCGGTTTTGTACAAACTTGTAGTGCCTTGTGTTATTATAATTAGTAGTAACTTGTGTTATTATGTTTTTACAGTATTCGTCATGTACATACAATAAAATTATATTCAGTTATTCCCGTTTACTTGTGCCATAAGTTACCAAATTTCATGGGAAGTAGACCGTTGAGATAAAATGTGGCAACTGGGTACTCCCAGTTGCGATTCCCTTCATCATCAGCATAAGGCAGTCCACATAAACATAGGCTTCCCCCAATGACCGCTATTGATTCCCTTGTAAATGTTTAAAATATGTCGTAAGCCGTATCTTTTGATTCATCATCATCATCAGCTTATAGCAGTCCACTGCTGGACATAGGCCTTCCCTAATGAGTGCCATTGCGCCCTGTCCTCTTTTGATTGCGTTGACGTAAATGTTTGATTTCACAGCTTTAAGGGAGTAGTTTTTGGTATTAATTTCAACTTGATACCTCGCGTTCCAGAGAAATAAGTTTGATAGACGGACAAACGTCCGTATTTTAGTAAACATTAAAGAGCCAAATAGCTGCAGACCACACTTTTGTCATCAAAAAATACTAACACTCACAGGTATTTATATATTAGAAATAAGTAAATTAGTAAGAAAATATCCTAACTTTTTCCAGAAAACCAACGACTTGCCGCGACGTTACCCTAGTAGACAAAAACATAAATTAGAACTACCTAGTTCAAAACTGAAGATACACAGTTCTGGCCCAAATACAATGGCTGTAAAAATTTATAATAAACTCCCGGAAAATCTAAAAGACGAGGAAAATGACAAAACTTTTGAACGACGTCTAAAAAAAACGTTAATAAATAAATGTTATTATAGCTTAAAAGATTTTTTCAGTGACTCACTTAAAATTCCAGAAATTAACAATCAAATTGAGTTAAATCTATAATTCACTTTACATACTTTTAACGGGCTGACTCCTACTCCATACCATTGCTGTGCCCAAAATTGGGCTCATAGTGTTATACTAATCATCCATGTTTTGTACCTAACATTATGACTGCAATAAATAAATGAATATGAATATGAAACAGACTAGATATAAACTGGCGGACAACGAAGTGGTCCTATAAGGGTTCCAATTTTCGTTTTAAGGAATGAAACCCTAAAAACGTCTCCACAGACGAAGTCGCGGCACGTTTCCCTAGTGTTACATACGTCCAAGGTATTCAGGGCCAATTTAAACAAACCTGATATAACAGTATCCAAGCGCCCAAATAATAAAAGCGTAAAAAACCCATTGTATTCCTTTCATTTGAGCGGTTAGATAATTTTATACCGGGTCTAACCTAATTGTGCTAGAGGCCCAGATGGGTCTAAGAGATAACAAAGTTTTTATGTTCATTTACAAGTGTTGAGATTTTTCTGGGGTCAAAATCAAAATAAGTTTATTCAATATGCACATGCAGTATACTTTGAAACGTCAATTTTTTTAATTTGAATTTACACCAATTCGTTTTTAAAGGGTTCCAGTTTCCATCTTTGGAACCCAAGCCAACCTCACCTGCCCGTGGTGCATCCTAATGAATAACAAACGGGTACTGTCGCATAGCGTAGCTTAACAGACCTTGCAAACACGACGCTTTGTCGTCGCGCTTAGTCGCGAGCGTCTTTCATATCTTGATGTCGCGATTGTCGCCGTGTGTGCGGAGCTTTGAAAAAAATGTATGAAAATTGTCCCCCGCAGCTTGTCGTAGCGTCTAATCGCTGATGTTTGTCGTCCAATGTGCGCAGGCTGTTATACTGGCATAGCTACGTCCCCTGGCGGTCGACGGACAGCTGCGTTGGTCAGCGGTGCAAGAAGTTATCCCCAACCCGCATGCCCAGCGTAGGGATTATGGGCATATCCCCCTTTACTAGATAAGGCATGTATATTTAACAAAAGATTGAATAGGCTTGTGTTGTTGTTGGTATTTTTACTGAATTTCGGAATCTGTCTTTTGTTGAAATAAACGTAAGTAAATAATACATAATTTTTGGTTGGTAATAATTTTAGTAAGATAAAAAGTGCCTTATTCCTAGTTTCACATGAATAAATAAGTAAATATCAAAAATTATTATCAATATTTATCTGATAATATGGCAGTATCTTCTTCCACCTAAAATGTGCTGGTTCCCGTACTGAGAAGATATCAATATGAATTCTATTATACAAATACTCTATTATTTTGTGATCTAAAACATGTTTTTACCTTTTGTTACACCCTTTTGAACACAAAGATACATTACGAAGCGTATGTACACGTACAGTCAGCTACAAGCTACAAGCTTAATAACAGAGCGTATGTAGAGCCACAAAAGTAGAGTAACTCTTGAAATTCAAACAACCTCAATTAGGTTTATTGATAAAAAAATACGAATATTATCTCGATAATTGTGAGGAATGACATTCATTTTTTTCTTTGAATTTATAAATGCAATTTAGACAAAGTTATCAGGATTCAATTTTTTTTTTAATTCAACTTACGTTGCTGACTGTACATACAGAGATATGGCGTGACAAAGAATGAGAAAAAATATTATGATTTAGTCATATGAAACATTGAGGAACTATGAAAAATAAAGTAGGTGGTATATATACTCAACATCAATACATATTACAGATGTCGTAACCCAGTTACATTTTCGGTGAATATACTTAGAAATAACACTTCCTTTAATGCTCCTCTCTATAGAGCGTGTCGTCTATATAACGAACTGGCTTCCAATGATGCTGAGTTAGATATTTTCGACTCAAATATGATTCGATTTAAGAGATGCGTTATCAGGTTGCTTTATTGCGAATAATAGTAGTTTTATTGTGTAACATAGTAGTTTTATTGTGTAATAAGTAGGTACATTTCTTTTTCCTATTTTAGGTTAATCATAATTTCGAGCTAGCAACATTTTTTTTTCTGCTCAATCTTGTCATGTTTACATATTTGAGTAAAGTTTAGGTCAAAACAAACTTGTTATGTTAAGTTAGCTTTTAATGGATTTTACTATGTTTTGTGAACTTTTTAAAATAAAATAAAAATAAATAAAATAAATACTCATTATAGTTACTTTGTAGTATTTTACTTCAAAAGAACTTAATGATAAAACCCCGGATGTTTGTGATGGAAAGCTCTGGGCCATTCTATTGGATCGTAGGAAGCCTTCAAAATAAAATTCAGCTTTGCAAGCGATCTTCGCTCCCATTTCATGGAAGTCCTAAAAAACTAAATAAAAGCCATAGAAGTTGACAGAAAGCTAATACGTACTTAGGTATCGAAGGTATTATGAAAGAGCTTCGTTATCATCATCATCATCATCCACAGCCCGACTTTATCCACTATAGGCCTCCCGGAGTTTGTGCCATCCAGCACGGTCTTGTGCTAGTCGTATCCACGCTCGTCCGGCGACGCGTACTATGCCGTCGACCCATCTCGCTACTGGTCTTCCGACGCTTCTTTTGCCTACCCTCGGCCACCATTCGGTCGATGTCCTGCTCCACCTGTCATCACCACGCTTCGCAATGTGTCCCGCCCATCCCCACTTGAGCTCCATAAGTTGATTTCCAATGTCCTGGACTTTTGTCTGTTTTCGGATCTCGACGTTAGGGACTCGATCTATAAGTTTGATGCCGAGTATAGCTCGCTCCATGGCTCTCTGTGCTACTCTCATTCTATACACAGCCTCATGGGTAAGCGTCCATGTCTCGGCACCATAAGTCATTGTCGGCAGAACACATTGATTGAACAAGCGGGTCTTCAGACACTGTGGAACTTTTACCGATTTTAGAATGTCATCCAATTTACTTAAAGGCAGCCCATCCAAGCTGTATTCTTTTCGTGACTTCATTCGGTTGATGTTCTTTGCGAAAGGAAAGAGTATGTCCAAGATAAACATACTGATCCACTCTCTCCAGCGTCTCATTTCCTACGGTGACCGAAGGAAATGTGGCGCTGGACAGGTTGGCCATAACCTTCGTCTCAGACATATTCATCCTCAGGCCTACTTTTAAAGACGCATCGTAAAGATGTTGAAGCATAGTCTGGAGGTCTTTGAAATTTTCTGCGAATAATAAGAGATCGTCAGCAAATGTTAGGTGAGACAAGTTGACACCATTGATGTTTATGCCATATTTCTCCCAATCCAGGGATTTTATGACATCCTCTAGAGCAGCTGTAAAAAGCTTTGGGGAAATGGTATCCCCTTGTCTCACCCCCAACTTCAACTTTGTCAAATTATACTTAACTATAAAACGAAAAAAAAACAAAAATAATTAAAATTGCATTCTTCACTTTTAGTTATTTTATTCTAATATAAAATACCGCTAATTTAAAGCCAAAAAATAGTTAACGTCAAAGTGACAAATCTCTGGGCGTAACTGTAATTTTAACCAGCAGTAGGCGATGTATTATGTATACGTAAAAGCGAAGGATGGGTGCAAATTTCTGCCAAAATTTGTGTGATACTTTGCCGCGATACCACAGTAAGATCCAGCCTTGATGTTAGTATGTTAAATGTACGTTATTGTACGTTAAATATAAGAAAATACGTACAATTACGTACATTTAACGTACCTACATTTTTTTATACCAACATCAAGGCTGGATCTTACGAAGTATCTCACCTAAAATTCTCTATTTACCTACCTACTTCCCTCATTTCTTATTAATGCGTTAAATAACAGGGTTTTACGCTTTCACTCGAAATAAAGACTATCAATCAAATACTTACACTTAAATTGGAAACAACCCAAGTTAATTAGTCAATTTGTGTGTTTAATCTTTCAAGCTCAGATTGACAGGCGAAGCGTTTGATCTTGATTAAATTGGTACTACTCATGTACCCATTAGGTAGGTACGTACCTACTTGTGTCCTTCAGCTAATTGTTATTGTAAAATTCAAAGAAGGCCGGTCATTTCCTGACCATAAATAGAAGCGACTAAAAATGCGAATTATGTAAAAATATTATTGATAATGGAGTATTGAAATAATAACTAATAACTTTATTTATTAAAGCCGGAACACTCAGTAAATTAATATTAAATATTGAACGCAATTCGCCCTACCGTATCGTATTATAGTTATTGAACGCACTCTCTTCTTCTTCTTTTATTTATGGCCTACCAACATTGTGCATCTCTCGTTATGCCAATGTCAACTGTCAAAAACAAAACTGTCACTAACAAAGCACGCGTTTATTGGTGGTGTTGCCCTTTTTAGGCTAATTTTAGTTTTACATAAAGAGACAATCCAGCTGTTATTGGTGACGTCTATATTTTAAATAAATGAGAATAAGAATAAGAATCATTTATTGTAAAAACTGTGTAAACATAGATCTTATAAGTAGGTAAATTTGTGACACAACAGTTTGTCCATTTCGGTTTACATACTCGTAATTATAGTAACCACCAGTACATAATACGTAGAGACTTGTGACTTTAGAATAATTGAGTAACTGAGACTGTCCAAATCGATCCTAACCTAAAAGCATAAAATAAATATTCAGCAAAATTCTCCGGCTTTAATAAAAAAAACTATTAATTGCACATAATATCCTGCACTAAGAACTATCAATTAAGACATAAGTCATTTCTAGTCGCGACATTTTATGTTCAGGTCACAGGTTGTATAAAATTGCCCGATCTTCTTTCAACCTTTAAACAATGTTTTTCTATTAAAACCTCGAACCTTAACTTGGGACACTGAATCGTCAACTTTTTAATTTACATCAATTCGTAACAAGACTAAACAGAGAATAATTGGCAGAGAAACTCTGCTTGAAAAGGGTACCAACCTTCATCTTTGGAACCCAAACGAACTTTACCTGCATGTGGTGTATAACAAACGAGGCTCTGGCGGCCGGCTGTTTGTAACATAGCTCAGAATAACACTGGCACAATCATCCTTACTCGCTCGATGTACTATTTCTATCATATAGTCATCATGATCATCTATAATTTTAGTAACACTTAACATGTGCAATTGAACTATGAAATCATTATCTTTTTAGGGTGTATACTAAGTTGATGATTTTTTTAAATAAATACAAAATATCTAGCATATCCAGCTAGGGTTTTAGCAGAGGAAGTAGTAGGTGTCACAACGTATCTTTGTCCCTCTTCCTTCCCAGATGGGCAGATACTCGCACGTGTTGGTCGCGCGATTGACGGTTGGATACGCATCCAATCAGGCTTTTTGAATGTCACGTGGAACTGAAGTCCGTGCACATACCATTTTAGATATAATATACATGCAAATTATTAAAGATATAAGACCTAAAAGCCACAAACGTCCCCACATTAAGATGCTTCATAGCATTTTTCCGGCCCGGGTGTTGTGTGTGGCAACACCCAGGCCTGGAAAAATACCAGACCAACAAGTATTTATAAAAAAAAACTTGAGAGGTGTCAAGGGACACCCGGATGGAACGAAGCTTTCTATGAGAGATAGAGAGAGAGACAGACAGAGAAACACGCGCACGCCGCACGGCTTCATTGAAATACAGATCGTATTACATAAATTCAAATTAAAAACATGCAAAAAGACGTAGTCACCAATGGGTGTCGCGGCGCGGCAGCCCAAGCTTATACGGCGAGGCTAACGAGCACTTAGCATAAACAATAATAAGCGCACCAATCTTTAAACCATAACGTCATCAGCCCAACCATTTGACAATTACAAAGTGTCGTTACAACTTTTGGTCTTAATTTTTTGCGACCCTTTCGCAACGCGCGATAAGAAACTTCGTTCCAAAAACAAAAAACCCGACTGCATGTACAGGAAGTTTTAGTACTTGTTAGTTTAGTAGTCTTTTTGAATTCAAAATGGCTTCTTACAGTCGCCATATTGGATTTTGTGAAATTTTATATGACTTATGTCACTCTTGTGATTTAGAAGAATCCAACGACACCTCATTAGTCAAAATCCGTCCAGCCGTTTGCGCTACAGCGACAGACAAATAATATTACAAACATACATACACCCTAAAAACATAACCCGAAGAGGATTTCAGTCGGGTCAAAACGATTCTCCCTCAGCGAGAGTCAAACCAAACTTCTTGCGTCGTCAGCTATTAAGGTACTCATTGGGCTAACGCGGTCTTAAACAAATAGAAACCATGTTACAAAAATATTTATAGACTTTATAAATCTAGTCCCCAACTCGAAAGGCCTAGAAACAAAGACCGTAGAAGACCTACAACAAGAGACTTCGCTAAGTTATAGACGTAGTTTGAACAATTGTCCCTTGAACTGATAATACCGTCTGTTCCTAGCAAAGTAAATCAGTTTTAGCTGAAAACCGGTGACGTAATATACCGAACGGTTTTTTTTATAACGTTATTGTTAGTATCGTAGAGGAACTGATAGTGTAACTAGTACCTAGTGGAACTAATAAAATTACGTGCTGAAATATCATGAGTGTTACTTAGCAGCATTCACAGTAACCGGATACTCTTTTTTAGTCATGTATACTTATCGATTGTACCAACATTACTGTTTCATTTATCTGTTTTTTAATTTTTACTAGTGTTATTTGCAATAAAGAGTTTGTCTATCTGTCACTACTTGGATGGGTAGCCGTTTAGAGTCATTTACAGACCTCGCAAACACGACGCTTTGTCGTCGCGCTTAGTCGCGAGCGTCTGTCATATCTTGCTTTCGCGATTGTCGCCGTGTGTACGGAGCTTTGAACAAAATGTATGAAAATTGTCCCCCGCTGCTTGTCGTAGCGTCTAATCGCTGACGTTTGTCGTCCAATGTGCACAGGCTGTTAGATCTGAGCGATTCCGTACTTTAAAAGGCACATTAAGATGCTGTTCCCGACTTTTTCAGTCGTTCAGTCATCTCTGAAGCCACCGGATGGCCCAAAAGTTCCGACGCCAAAGTTTGACACTATAGCTAACTACGAAAAAGTTAGGAAGAATCTATAACAGGCGCAAAATGGTTTACTATCATTGTAAATACGACTTCATTCTTTTCGAAAATTTGACTAGTCTTTGAAGGCGCTCTGGACATTTTTCAGATAGCGGGAATAGTTTATCAATTTTTGGATTAACAATAATCAGACATAATCAATTTATTGGTAAATAGATATAAACTTGTCAATGCTTCATACTATACTATAATAACTATGGTAGATAATATTGGTACAAACCGTACTTATTAATGGAATTTCTTACACCACCTTAGCCAAGCCATACGATGCTTAAAAAGCAAACTTTTTTTATACTACTTGAAGATGGAACAAGCACATGGCCCACCTGATGTTAAGCGGTAACCATTACCTATTTACAAACAAAGCATTGCAATGTAGATCACGTTTTTCCGGAACATGAATGTTTTGCTGTTTTAAGAAATATTTCAAAACAAAGTTGGTAAACATTGTTCCAAGACATACGTAAAGATACCAAATGAATCATAAAATTCAATGCAAGGATCACTTTGATACATAAATCGTGTACGTGTACAAATATCGCTGGCAAGTACAAAATACAAACATCCATCATGATTCCGACTAAGGGCCGATCCACATATCAGTGAAGTCATAGTTACGGCAACGTGTCCGCTCAGTTCAGTATCAGTGCTTCAGTTTTACGTCAGTGATTTAATTCACACATTTCAGTACTCAGTAACAAATACTTCCGTGCTGCCGGTGTCGTCACTGACACAAACAAGTGTGATGCGTTGATAGAAATTATATGAAAGGAAGAACCATTTTTTTTTCATCTTGAACGACGGTTGTCATTTTTATCTTTTTTTAAATTCTAGTGTTTTTCTGATTTATACCCCCTTACTTATGAACGCTACTTAAGGTTAATCAATGCTCAAAGTTAGTCATTATCTAACAGTAAGAGATGGCAATAGTTTAAGCATCGTTTATCTTTTGAAAGATGTTCATAAGTAAGGCCACTAATTTTTAAATCGTTTGGCAATTAAACCAATCTATCGTAGTAATAGGACACAAGTTTAGTGACATGGCATAAAAATTGATTTGGACTGGAATTTTCTGATAAAGAACATTTTCCGCTTTTTTTGTTATAGTCGCCATTGCTATAGCTGGAAAACAGGACCAGACCTTCAGTCAAGACTTATAAACCGTACTACGTTGCCATTATGAATGCAAATGCAATTATACCTACTTGATACTGGCGAAATTGGACTTGCCCAGAAGCCATTAAACAACGAAGTGAAGTATTCACTTATATTCATGTCAATGTGTTTCTGTCATTATATTCATAATGACAGAATATTTCGCACTGTGCCGGTACCGTGCCCGTACTGTGCCGGTACTGTGGCTTCACTGATACGTGTGAATTGACGCTTAAGCACAGGTATAGTGTCCGCGCCACTGCTATGCCACATGAAGGGCATCAAATAATGAAGACTAAGAATTATGGGGGTGCTCTACTTAAATGTACGGAAACCAAATCATAAATAAATAAATAATAAATAATGCTGGACTGTATCACACATCATCTTATAGCTTGTATCATGAGAACCCCACATATACACTCATGTCCACGGTTTTTATAAGTAAGACGGCCTCTGTGGTGCAGTGGGTGAATATATATATATATATCTATTTTTACATATTTAACCATAGAAAACACCTACCCAGTATTATCGAGTAAATATTTGCAAATCATACACTTTTGTCTCGTAGTAATCAAACATAAAACCTGCGTCTCAGGCGGGCCTTCGCCCACTACGCCACAGAGGCAGTCTTACTTATAAGAACCGTGGACAAGACCTCCTTTAGGTAAATATGTACGATTTGTTGTGCATTTGCCACAAAGATAGTTCGTCACATTTTTGTAAACTTCATACATTGAAAGTAAATTCGTCACATGCATTAAAAAAATTATGTTAGTAAATAAAGTTAAAATTCGTCACAAACTCTCATTTTACACCATTTATTCACCACTAGCTTCCTACCGCGGCTTCGCTCGCGTGGTATAAAAATAATAATGCGGGACGTAATCACACAACATCATGCCCCAAACTAGCAGAGCTTGTATTATGGGAACCACATGATTGATATACTACACATATAATTTTTTATTTACATACTTATGAAAGTAGCCTAAGTGTAAATCCAGGTCACAAACTATGTGTATTCCAAGTTTCATCCAAATCCGTTCTGTAGTTTTTGTGTGAAAGAGTAACAAACATTCATCCATTCATCCATACATCCATACAAACAAACTTTCGCATTTATCATATTAAAGTAGGGATAAGGATTATTCAGTATAAGTACTTAAATCACGTTTATAACCAAACCAAAGATGTCGAATGGCGGCCGTATTTTTAGAAAATCAATGACCCTGAAGTATCCGATATTCATGAAATTAATATCGTCGTTATAACTTGCTCTCGCGTTGTTATTTGTTTTGGTATTCAATAAAGCAAACGCTTGAGTTACATGTTTTTCTAATAATAGCTTGCTTTGATAAAAATCTTACAGTGAAATGGAAGCCATGCCTAAATGTATGGTTAGGGTAACAAGATTGCTATGATTTCCCAGTGTCGTAAATAGAAACGTAAGGTCTTTCATTCTGTGGCGCAGTAGGCGAAAGCCCGCCTAAGTGAGACACAGAAGCTTGCGAGTTACACTAAAGAGGAAACGAGACACAACACCTTTGAAGGAGAATAATAGGCACAGATTTTTGTTCAAAACGCGCATTCATTTGTACGTTAGTACTAGTGTATTTCCATGTGTAGTTATAACTACATAGCTTTTTAACCAACCCATCCTAAAAAGGTTGCATTATTAGGAATCTGTGATTCCGAATCGAGACAATTCGTTTAACTTCATCATCATCATCATTTCAACCGTTATCGACCCATTGCTGAGCATAGGCTTTCTTTTGATTATGCCGTTTGCCTCGATTCTACGCTATTCTGAACCAGGTGCCACCCACGGTCGTTTAATATTGTCAGCCACGGTCGTCTATTATGGTTTAATTTAGACCTAGCTTTTTGGGCATTTAGGGAGAATAAATCACGCATAATCGAGCTGATAATAGGGCGCAATGGCGCTCATTAAAGGGAGGCCCATGTCCAGCAGTGGACTGATATGGGCTGATGATGATGATGATCAGGCACAGATTTTAGTACAAAGCGCGCACTCCCATGATAAAAACTTTGTTAATAACTACGTCTCGATTTAGGAGGTATGTCAAGATAAAATTCCAGGGAAATATACACTTACACAAAGGCTTTCTTAAATTTTTCCTCTTGAAAGATTAATGCAGATTTTTAATTTTTCTCAAAACCATACAGGATCACTTCGTTGCCCGTCTGTCTGCCTGGAAAGACCGTTTTCTCAGATACGCGTGGAGTTATGAAGTTAAAATTCATTTCCTCAAGGGATGATAGCGCATCAGTATAGCCTCGTGTGATGCAGGTGTCCATGGGGGGCGGGGGGCGGTGAGTACTTCCCATCAGGTAGGCCGTCAGTTCGTCTGCCAACTTTGGCATAAAAAAAATCAAATACCGGAGTATTAAAAACTGCAATCCCTTGGGGATAAAAATCAAACTTCTAAGTCAACGCAATCTAAAGATACGGCTGTTTATGCAGCAAGTAGCAATGTCTTATCAATTCAATTCATTTATTGTCAGATACCATGATCCATATTTTGTAAGTACATAAATGTCATAAACTTAGTAAGTTAATGAATTTGATAATAATAACATGATATGCAACTATTTTATAATGACCCGAATGAAAGATTTTATCATTAGCGAGTCATACTTTTCCGCTAAGACCTTTACCTTATCGCACAAGTAAAGAAAAAAATACGAAAACCGTAAATTTGAAGTAACTTAAAAAAATACTACAAGGAACCCTCGATAAGAGAGTCTAACTCGCACTTCGCCGGTATTTTTCCTTATATTTCATGTTCACATGTTTCTTTCGTTTAACCTGCCTTTGGGCCGCCTAAAAACTCTATCACCAGAGTTGACAGTAGATCTCATAAAATAAACTGAAATAAACTTTTCTTTACCTTCGTTATACCTGATTTACATAATATTAAAATACCTTCTTCGCTTATTTACATTTTAAAATTTGTATTAATTATTTTCATTGAAACTTAACTTTTAATGTAGGTACCTAACAACGTTTTACATAAAATGAAACGTGTTGTCATCATCATCATCATTTAGGCCAATTAAGCCCGTTAACATCCACTGTGGGGTAAATGCGTGCTCTTTATAACGCCACTCTTTCCAATCAATTGCAATCCTCATCCTCAGATCCCTCAGATTCCGAGCTACGTCATTCAGCCGAAGCAAATAAACTTTTTACTCATAAAAATCGTGCTCTGCATAATGTTCCTGTATCCATAAAAGTTACATGCTAACATCGCAGCTTTTTGCACAGATTAGTTGAAAAAATTATGAGCTTACTCAAATAAAACGTTTGTGATGCTCTTCCTCGTACTTCCCATGTAATGTATAAACTTGGTCAATGTTTATTACGGTTATAAAACTAGAGATGGAACAAGAAAATAATCGATCTCAATACTTACTTCTCCATCATGGCTTGACTGAAAAAGCCGGGACCAACACGTCTTTCGAAGCACGAAAGAGCTCAAATCTAAATACCAATGCTTACCCAATCAAATGGTGACCGGACGAAGTGGTGTTTATCCAAGATAATCAGCTAAGAGCACCGAAGTAAGCCATGCCACAAATGCTTCTAGCTGGGCTCTTATTCTCTGACACAAAAGATTCCTTCCCGATAACGTGTGATGTCATATTATGCTTCAAACAGAAACGCGTTTTCAAAACACGCCATGGCGTCACGTTAATAAATTTGACATGGGCATAGAGAATAATATTACACGCAGATTCCACGCAGATATCGTAACGAGGTGCGTTAATTTTTTTCTTTTTCGCAGTTGTAATACATATACGTATCATAAAAATACACAGGTGTTAAAAATATAATAGATAAGAATAATAAATATAATAGTTATTTTAACTGCTTCCTGAATTTAGGCAGTGGGTAAGAATGTCCAATGTGTTTTTGGGATATATAAAAAATCTTAGATTTTCCCTGAAGTGTGGGTAAACACTTAAAATACAATAAATCATAGAATAAGCAAAGCGACACCTCTCGTCAATGTACTAAACTATTAGTCATTGAGCAGGCTTGGAAGCTGAAACGTTTCCCCTGTAGGTGAAGCAAACGGCGCGGCGCTTAGTCGTGACTGCCCGAAAAATTCGACAAGGCGAGGAGTTGACTCGGTAGTGGAGTTGGTTAGCGCGTCCCGGTATAGGTGGGAAGGTCGCATGATCAAATCCCGCCTGAGTCGAAATTTTTGTAATATATAAAAAATCTAAGAATATCCAATTAACTAGATTTAGAAACAGAAGAAGTTTAGAGTCTTGGCATTACTGAGTGCTGATTTAGGTTCGTTCTCGAGTAAGATTTCTAGATAGTAGATTTATTTATATTTAGAAACATGCCCTATATTTTTGGTTGGGAGTTAAGGACTAAGACAGTTTACAAGCAGTAGGTATCTTGCCTGCGTCAGTAACCTCTGTGAGTTTACTTAAGTATGCTTCTTTTGTCAAAAATGAAAAGCGTAAAAACTCTATTCCCGTGATTGAAGAGTACTTTAACCCTTGTAGGTAAACAAGAAATCTTGTTTTACCTTAATTCCTTTGAGGTTCAATCTCTTAAAGTGCGCGACCTTGATGGTACCAAAAGCAATTTAAGAAAAGTTCAGCCGAAATTAGATTTCGAGCAGAGAAAAAACTGTTTTCATAAACAAAACTTCGGTAAATGAAAACGCCTTTCTTTAATTTGTTGTATGTCATCTTCTAGCTGAAGAAGATCCACACAACATGTTCATGGAAATATGTTGGTATAGAACTCTTTGCACAAGTAGTTTTAAAATTATGCGCGTGGCGAGTGTCTGTCAAAAAATATATGTCAAGTGTGTTAAATGATAAAATATATCGTAATATACTTAAATGTAATTTATTTTAATTAATCTGGACCATTGGACCTTCAGGCATTCAAATTATTCCATACTAAATATATAAAAAAATATTGGTTACTTGACATAATAGTCAAAGAAAATTAGTCAAATGAGGGCAAGAATCTGGGAATGAGAGATAGTCGGCTATAAACTTGTATAAACCTTTATTTGAGCACTCTAAAACTTGTCTCAAAACCTACTTATCGTAGGGTGTTAGCTTCTACAGATATTCCAAGGTCAAAGGTCAAAAAACCGATTTATTGCAAATATCTTGTTTCCTATGGGTTTTATGCTATTTGTATCTTAATAAATATTGTAGAACATTACATTTTCTACAAGTTTCGTTAAACATTTTTTTAATATCTTGAACCATTTTTGAGATAGAGTGCAGAGCGCGCGTAGTATTTAACTATTTGGAGTATCATTCAAAGTCAAACCACCGCCGTACGTATACACGCCGTATACAGTTTATACATTATTGACAAATATACAATTCTTCATAATTTGCATTTTTATTAACTATAACATTAAAATTTATAATATTTTTCAATAATTCAGTACCTACCTATCTATTCATTTAATAACTATAATACTTTAATTACATTAATAAAAAAAATCTTTTCGTTTTAATTAGTTAGGAAGTAATTATTATAAATAAGATAAGAATTATAAAATAATTAAAGTATTTCCCTTAATAACTTTATAATTACACGACAAGTTTATAGCCGACTATCTCTCATTCAGAATGATAGATTAATTAAGACTAATTTTCCTGTACCTTTTTTTAAACTAAAGAACAAATATATTTTTGTTGGCCTTTATTCAGATGTGGTTTAGGAAAAATGAAAATAAATAAAAACCTAAATAAACAGCCGAAAAATCAAATTTGTTATTTTTTTTATTTATCCACGACGGTACGGAGGCGGTATATGCGTTTGGGGTGGAGGACGTGCAAATCCATGTTGCCATTTTTCTCCAAATCTACTAGCAACCAAAATAATCGTAATATCGACCTAGCAACATCATTTTTTTCTGCTTAATCTTGTCAGGTTTGCTTATTTGAGTAAAATTTAGGTCATAGACAAATTCGTTATGTTACGTTAGTTTTTACAGACCTCGCAAACACGACGCTTTGACGTCGCGCTTAGTCGCGAGCGTCTGTCATATCTTGCTGTCGCCATTGTCGCCGTGTGTGCGGAGCTTTGAACAAAACATATAAAAATTGTCCCCCGCAACTTGTCGTAGCGTCTAATCGCTGACGTTTGTCGTCCAATGTGCGCGGCTGTTAATGGATGTTACTCTATTTTGTGAACTTTAAAATAAAATAAAAACTAACTAAAGCAAAAACCGATTTTGATGAAGTTTTGGGGATCGCCACTTTTATCACCACTTTTTGTATAATTACACTAGAATTTGTAAAATTGCTCAAACTAAGTACTTGTATGTAGAAGCGATTACTCTTGGTCTGGCTAGCTAAGTTATTACATGACAAGGAAGTGATTTGATTCTTATTAGTGTACTTACACTAATATAAACATAACGGACAATAAAACAACGAAGTACAACGGGCTGCCTTATCGGTTTCAGCGATCTCTAACACACCTTATTTGCATATAATTACAGTTTACATAATTTCAGTAGGTAGAGATTACAGGGCACTTATTCCTTAAGACCAATCGGAAACGTAACGCGCCTCGTTACGATATCTGCGTAAAATCTACGTGTAATCGTATTCTCTATGCCCATGTCAAGCTTAACGTGACTCCATGGCGTGTTTTGGAAACGCGTTCGTGTTTGAAGCATGTTATGACGTCACACGTGAGAGAATAAGGTCCCCGTTATTTTATATTGTACTAGGGGCCCGTCCCGGCTTCGCACGGGTTAGGGCATCTCATTTTACAGCTTGGGTTACGTTACTTAAGTTTGGGTAAGGATCCCTAATTTTTTCTAGCAATAAATATAGCCTATGTTACTCAGGGTGATGGTAGCTTTCCAATGGTGAAAGAATTTTTCAAATCGGCACAGTAGTTTTTGAGTTTATTCATTACAAATATACACACACAACAATACAAATTTTTCCTCTTTAAAATATTAGTGTAGATGTAGATTGATATTCTAGTTTTAGTTTTAAGCAATCATTTTTAATGTTCTGTATTCATTATCCTGCCTGGAAGTAAATAATCACACATCAAGATGTAATAAAATAATTGAAATTTCCGTATTAGGCCCAGGTCACACATATCGGGCAAGGACATGGCGCGGACATGGCGCGGACGTGGCACGGACGTGGCGAGGACATGGCACGGGCATGGCGCGGACATGGCTCGGACATGACGCAGAAATGACGTGACAGAGGCACAGGTGTAGTGCAGTCTGTTGTCCGTTATCGATGTGTCAGCATGTCATCCTCAGAAGACGAAGATGCTCTTGCTCTCGTGGATACAATTAATTAATATACAGATCAGGGCCCGTACAACCCCGATTTCGAGCTAGTTGCTTCGAAAGTGAAACCCCTTCATTGGGTTATACAGTTGACGGGATTACCCTTTCGTTTGGGTATTCTCCTTTCCCTTCTCCTTTATTCCTCCTTCATAACACAAGCGAAAGTGTAAACCGTTCCTTTTGGTTTTCAGTCGATAGGGTTACCCTCTTATGAGGTTAAACGAATGAATATAGTTACCTCTTGATAGGTTTTTTTGAATGTTACACAATGTTTATCATTACGCCTGACACTGGGTGGGGGAATTTAGATTTTGACTCTTGATTTATGTCATCAATCATTAGGTATTAGTTCGGATCGCTTTATTTGGTTGAAGGAAGAGCGTCACTGCATTAAAGAAAAGTTTTGAAAACATAAGGAAAGTGCTGTGTTTCAGTCAGTTTTCATTGGTCATCATCACAGAGTATGCGTTGTCATATACGAGACCCGCAGTCAACATATTAAAAAGAAAAAAAAATGGTGTTTCAGTTTTCATAAGTCATCAGTTATGTCATGACTGAGGCCCGCAGCCAACATGTTAAAAAGAAAAAAATGTGTTTCAGTCAGTTTTCATAGAGCATCATCGCAGAGTACTCTGCGTAGCGTTATTTTTTATTTTTATTGTATTTATTAGGCAAAGCCAACAGTACACATAATGAGCATTTTGTAAAGCGTTATGTCCGAGACCCGCAGTCAACGTGTTAAAAAGAAAAAATATGACCTTCAAAACTATTTTGAATAATAATTTTGGATTGTCACTGTCACTATCACACTCAACTCAACTCAAAGCTCCACTCGAAATTCATTCTACAAATTCATCTGTAAATGGTTATATCTCTGGAACTACTCATCCTAGACTAGCCATTAATTGCTCAAAAGATAGCTATCGACAAGATCTTTATTTTTAATGACATATGTCAAACTTGAATTTGCCATATCTCGAGAAGTACTCATCCTAGACTTGCCATTACTAGCTCAAATGATAGCTACTAATAAAATCTTAATTTTCGATGACAGCTGTCAAACTAAAAACTGTCATCGAAAATTAAGATCTTAACAATAGCTATCATGTGAGCTAGTAACGGCAAGTCTAGGATGAGTAGTTCTCGAGATATGGTCGATTTAAGTTTGACAGCTGTCATCGAAAATTGAATTCATGTCAATAGCAATCATTTGAGCTAGTAAAAGCAAGTCTAGGATGAGTAGTTCTCGAGATATGGTCAATTTAAGTTTGACAGCTGTCATCGAAAATTAAGGTCTTGTCAATAGCTATCATTTGAGCTAGTAAAGGCAAGTCTAAGATGAGTAGTTCTCGAGATATGGTCGATTTAAGTTTGACAGCTGTCATCGAAAATTAAGTTCATGTCAATAGCAATCATTTGAGCTAGTAAAGGCAAGTCTAAGATAAGTAGTTCTCGAGATATGGTCGATTTAAGTTTGACAGCTGTCATCGAAAATTAAGTTCATGTCAATAGCAATCATTTGAGCTAGTAAAGGCAAGTCTAAGATAAGTAGTTCTCGAGATATGGTCGATTTAAGTTTGACAGCTGTCATCGAAAATTAAGTTCATGTCAATAGCAATCATTTGAGCTAGTAAAGGCAAGTTTATGATGAGTAGTTCTCGAGATATGGTCGATTTAAGTTTGACAGCTATCATCGAAAATTAAGTTCATGTCAATAGCAATCATTTGAGCTAGTAAAGGCAAGTCTAAGATAAGTAGTTCTCGAGATATGGTCGATTTAAATTTGACAGCTGTCATCGAAAATTAAGTTCATGTCAATAGCAATCATTTGAGCTAGTAAAGGCAAGTCTAAGATAAGTAGTTCTCGAGATATGGTCGATTTAAGTTTGACAGCTGTCATCGAAAATTAAGTTCATGTCAATAGCAATCATTTGAGCTAGTAAAGGCAAGTCTAAGATAAGTAGTTCTCGAGATATGGTCGATTTAAGTTTGACAGCTGTCATCGAAAATTAAGTTCATGTCAATAGCAATCATTTGAGCTAGTAAAGGCAAGTTTATGATGAGTAGTTCTCGAGATATGGTCGATTTAAGTTTGACAGCTATCATCGAAAATTAAGTTCATGTCAATAGCAATCATTTGAGCTAGTAAAGGCAAGTCTAAGATAAGTAGTTCTCGAGATATGGTCGATTTAAATTTGACAGCTGTCATCGAAAATTAAGTTCATGTCAATAGCTATCATTTGAGCTAGTAAAAGCAAGTCTAAAATGAGTAGTTCTCGAGATATGGTCGATTTAAGTTTGACAGCTGTCATTGAAAATTTATTCCAATTTTATTATAATATAATTATTATTGCGTAATAAAAACAATTAGTAGTCTGCATTTCCGCCCTTAATGCTTAGAACACAATTACCGCAATTAATTTTCATCTTTTGACCGAATGTTTTTTCTCCTTTATCTCCTATAACCCACGTATAACCCGTGTTACAATGATAAAAAGGGTAACCCTAAGGAATGGGTTTTGGAATAATACCAAAATCCAATACTATTGATAACCCTCATGATCAGGTAACCTAATCAAAAGGGTTTTGAATGGTTTATCCCATCAAATAATAGTGTAAACCCATACGGAGAGGGTTAACTAAGCTTTTGGAAAAACTCTGCCGAAAACCTCTTCATCGGGTTACCAAATCGGGCCCTGATACAGATGAAGAAAATACGCGCAAACGAATTTGCACAAGGATCAGCTAGTATTACCATGGGTATTACATAAAAAAATCTTGATACCGGTTTAGTTTAATCTCTTTCCGATTTCCAGCCACAATTTATCTTGAACATTTCAGTTACAATAATCGGAACGACAATGATCATAAAGCGTTGCATTTACAATCAATTCACAAAATTCAATATTAAATTCGATATCGTCATTCGTCACGCATTTTTACATCACTAACAGACGTATGTCGCAAGCAAGTACATACTACGATCTGGCGGCCATCGGACGCCCATCTGGCGGCGATCGGGCGCGGGCGCCGAAATGGCGCGTCATACGTCCGAGCAACGACATACCGTGTGGCCTAAATTGTGCTTTATTTCCATGCATTTTGTATGAAATTTGAATGGAATAGGAAACCGCCTGTGCCATGTCCGCGCCACGTCCGTGCCCGATGAATGTGACTAGCGTCGGGCGCAGACAAGGCACTGGCGGTTTCTTATTCCATTCAAATTTCATACAAAATGCATGGAAATAAAGCACAATTTAGGACACACGGTATGTCGTTGATCGGACGTGCTTATGACGCGAAGTCGTCCGAGCTAAATTGTGCTTTATTTCCATGAATTTTGTATTAAATTTGAATGGAATAGGAAAGCGCCCGTGCCATGCCCGAGCCAGGTCAGACAAGTGGGGCCTATACCTTAGGCAGTGGTCCGATCCGTTTAGATTAGTTTCCGTGCTTCAGAAGGCACGTTAAGATTTTCGTAACGGCTTTTTCAGTCGTTAAGCCATGTCGGAGGCCTTCAGGCGGCCTAAAAACTCCAACACGAGAGTTGTCCATCAGCTCATACGAAGAAGGAAGGAACTTGAAGTACGAAAATAATAAAGAAAATTATAGGAAATTAAATCGAATAGACAGAATTGAACTTGTATTGTGAGTGCTAACCCTAACTATTTTATCCGGCAAATATCAGAAGGCCAACTTCATGTAACCCAGTTATCCGGATTAAGTTTCATTGAATCCGAGCAGTAAGGTGAATCTAAGCTTGACCTACATCTACATAGTACAATCCCAGAAATACAATTTGCTACGAAAGACCACCAAATGAAAAATATCTACCCACCTGTGTGAATAGGGCTACCTGCCTTGTAAAAAGATCGGGTTGTGAAAATCATGTTATTTTTTAATTAATTATTGTTCTGGCTATACATTTTCCAATAGCTCGTGACTTTTATATCGTCAAAATAAGAGACAAAATCCAATGTTAAATATCCCGTTGATATTAATAATTAAAATCCAATGATTAAAGAATCAAAGTGTACATAATTCGTTTAACACGTTGGCTGCTGGCCTCAGGGAGGAGAAGGAGGACGAGTTGAATCTCTTTTGTGTTTTTAGCAGTCAAAGCGTTAATAACGTACATAGTTTATAATTATTAGAAAGAAGGAAGAAGGAATCAGACTGACTTAATGATTGTTAATTAAAAATTATTTTACTGTTTTTACATTTAACTGAGATTCCTTTAAGTAGGTAATGAATTTACTGTTTTATCACTATGTACTTTTATTACTTCACTTTCTCCATTCGTCTGTTTCCCAAATAAATTAAGCAAAAACAAAAATAATAATAAAAGTTTGCTTTTTTTTCTACGTAGCTCAAAATTATAAAAAAACTTACTTCGCAAAAAAATTATAAATCCTCCGAAATAAAGTCACGGCTGGATGTAAAAATCCGGATATCCGGATAAACCTGGGGTAGTGGTAACCACAGTGGTAACCCTAACAGTAGTAAATCTCTACCCTTGTGTAACTTCTACAATGTAGGTATGATTTATTACATTTCTGCTTTATTTTAATCAAAATTCCTCAGTGAGTAATAATTTTGGAGTCTAGAGAATATAATTCTGTGGGCAATATCTACTGAGCTCAGATGAATATGTTATTTAAATGGAACTTAAATTAATATTTGAGCTCTGGAACAGACATTAAAATTTTATTGACTTGCTCAATATTTCTAGTCTTTGAAACGTATTAACGTTAATATTCTATTAATATGTACTTAACACAATTACGTTAAGATCTTCTGTTTCTTCATAAGACCTATTAGTCCACTATAGTATACTTCCACACACGGATTCACTCGCGTCATACCTGGATAAAAAGTATCTAATCTATAATGTTAATCCACATAAAAATTGTACTGAATAAAACTTAATATACATCATTCAAATTCAAATGATTTATTTGCACGAACAGATAGTGTTTAGTATAGGTATTCATACCGTTCTATTCATAACAGCTCTATAAACCTCAGATAGCTGAAATAGCGTTAAAATATAATGTCCACTCTTTCTCTTTACATTTAAATGATAGGGATAAACTTACTTTATCGAGCGTTCTAAAATCACGTTTGGTTATGAATAAAGGGGTAAGTTTCAGCCAAATCTATCCAGCAGTCCAACCGTAGTTAAGTTGTAATAAACATACACACACACACACACACACACACACACACACACACACACACACACACACACACACACACACACAAACTTTCGCATTTATAATAATAGTGTGATATAAAGTGATGGTTATAGAATTTTATTCTCAAACGTTTAAATTTCACTTCATGAGAAATTACCAATTTTCAACTTATGATAATCTTCTAAACTCTTTCATAGTTAAAATTGCCTTTGTACATAGATTTCATTTTAAAAAATCTATATTTTTTTTCTGCAAATAATTAAAGAAAGAAAGATTTAAAGTAGGTACATATTAAAGATAATGATGTAATTGTATCAGGATTTTAAGACCATCCGAAGGCCTTATACCTACGGCGAGAAGCTCCATAAAGGCGCTTAGATTTAAATGCCACTACATGGTCACCCACCCAAATAGTAACCGGGCGGAGCATTGCTTAACTAATCTGTTCTATTAAGAAAATTTGAGTAAAGAAGTAGAATTAGTAGAGTTCTTTGTGAAGGGTTCATCTGGGGAAGTACTACCAAAATGCCTATTTCTGCCGTGAAGTAGCATTGCTGTGTTTCGGTCTGAAGGGTGCGGGTGCCGGTGAAATTACAGGCACATGAGGCTTAACACCTTCATGCCTCAAGTTGATGGTGTCGTTGCATCGTAGGGCACGTTCCACATCCGTGACCTACGAATCAATACTTTGTTATAGGTAATGGTTACTATTTAACATCAGGTGGGTCATGAGCTAGTTTCATCAATAAGTATCATAAAAAAACAAATCCGCGCGACGAGCGCTCCTCGCTGTTCCGGTTGGATAGATTAGATATTCATCCCAATGAACTCTTCATATCATATTGCTCTCATCTGTATAAGTAGGTACCTACTTATCCAGTCTAAGTTCTATACACCACACCACCAGCACACCAGCCTAAATCAGTCCACTGCTGGATATAGGCCTCCCCTAGTAAAGGGGGATATGCCTATAATCCCCACGCTGGGCATGTGGATTGGGGATCGCAGGGTACAGCTTCTCGCACCACCGACGCTGCTGCCCGTCGATGGCCAGGTTCTATACACAGTGAGCTTTAATTCGTATGCTACCCCGAAAGTCAACAACATTTATTTAAAGACTTTTCGAATGTTGTAGTATTCCATTGAAGAACCAGTCATTTACTATTTGAAGCGTAATTTTAAAGTACCTCTTTTCATTAATTTCATAACTGTTTAGAGTGATAATCGTTGCAATTTCCAAGAAGATTACATTACCTGCGTTGTTCGATCTGTTTTTATTTAAAATCAGTTGCGTAATTTTCAAAAATTTTACATTAAAATAGAGCTCGAAAACGAAAACTATGAATGTTTCCGTATTGTGCAAGTCGTACTAGGCGTAATGGCTTGCAAGGTTACGCAATAACATAACTCTAAAACTTGAAAGCAGCCCTAGATCAGCTGATTTTGTTATACATAATCTTGCTCTGCCCTTATTTAAGGGCTACCACATGCAACACAAAAATAAGCTTAACGTTTTTGTACAAAAGTTTTGAATCACGTATTTTAAATTAGGCTCTCATAACTTGTGGACAACCATGGTCCAAATCACCCTCTTACGAGATAACATACGAGTTCAAACTCACCTTGTATACCGTCCAGCATTATTTATTTATTTAAGTTTATGAAAATACCTTGAAATTAATTACAGTGCCGCTTGAGTGCCAACGACTGAGCATATTAAAATCCACAAATCATTTAATTTTATTATCTGGGAACTATAATTTACTACGTGAATATTCATTATTTTACTACCAATAGTTAAATAAGTAGTTTTGGCTACGATTTCGAATTCACTGACGCACCTCGTAAAGTCAGTTACTAGCTTTTGCCAATTTCTTCCAAGGACCATTGAAAATTTTAACTATTACGCCTTTTTGAATAAATAGAGCTATTAAACATTTGCCGTCACCTTCAAAAGAATCACATGGATATGATTATTAATTCAAGGTATTTAATATTTTTTTATTGTTTTCTTGCTGTATGTGTGATGTTAATTAGTTTTTTTTTTTTTTTGTTTCTTTATATTGTTTTGTGTGTCTTTCCAAATAAATGATTTCCATTTCTATTTCTATTTCTATTTCTTAAAGTAAATTCTTCTTCGTAATGAGTTAGTGTGGCCAACTGTGGCGTTAGAGTATTTCCTTCAAGGCAAAACCATAAAAAAAGTTTCTATACAATTTCGTTGGGCAAAACCGAGATCAAAAATTTACGTGCCTTCCAAAGCATCATCAAATAAATGATGGAAGAAAGTTACCAATTTTTATTTTTATTAGTGGTAGAGTTTATTTAAGTTTCGTATGATAGAGTTTTATAAATGTAATATAACTTTAATGTAATTCTAGACGGTATTATACGCTCACAGTAAGGCTAGTCCAGTTCAAAGTTACTTAGCGAGCTATGCAACGAGCTATGCTCGGAGTTTCTCTGAAGGATAAAATTTGTAACGAGTATATCCGACATGGAACTGAAGTTGTTGATATAGCTCATAGAATTAGCAAGCTTAAGTGGCAGTAGGCTGGCCATATCTGCCGAAGAACCGACAACCGTTGGGGTAAACGAGTTCTTGAGTGGAAACCGTGTTGGACGCCCTCCGGCCAGGTGGAGTGACGTTCTGCGAAAGGCTGCTCGTAGAAGCTGGATGCGTCGAGCTCAGGACAGGGCGCAATGGCGCTCATTAGGGGAGGCCTATGTCCAGCAGTGGACTGCTATAGGCTGATGATGATGATGATGATTATACGCAGCATAATATAGCCCC